>CP073650.1:1273750-2547500 GCA_018223645.1 Jasminum sambac
TTTGACCATTGTTCAGCTGTCATATAGAAATATTGTATGATTTTTGTAGAGATATTCAATTGACTTTTATTAAGTCAAAGACAATATTTAAATATTAGCATCATATCTTAAATGACCATTCATTATTATCTACACATTTCGTAGATAAGGATATTGGTTCAAATTAGATATGCTACCCTATGAAGCTCGAACGCGGCTCTTAGACCGGTGTACCCCTGTCGACGTGACACGACATGGGTACGGGTACAGATCCCATACCAGATCCTTGTTTTTGAAATCGGACACAACATTGTGGAGGAAAAAGGGTGAATTTACAGGTGGTCGAGAAGCATCCGTGGTTGAGAAGATGGCAAATGAAGGGATGGTTGCAGCAACTTGTCTGTTCTTCCAGAGATCCATCTTCTCGATCTATTTATGTGGGGAAAATGAAAGGCTGAGAACGTGAAGGTAGGGTTTTTGACGATTGAAGAAGATGGTTGCCATTAATGGGTGTGTGTTGTGTCAAGTATAAATTGGCCTGGGTTGTCCTTTTCTTTTTTTTTTTTTGAAAGAATAGACAAAATATACACACAAAAGGTACATAGACCAAACACGTAGGAACTTAAAACCATGACAATTTTGAGTACTGTGGAACCAAATATATACCACACACGCATGCACCCCCACTGAGTGAGCGATGGGTTGTCTTTTTAATGCATAAATAAATGGCTTCGTTTGATAGTGTTATGACTTGTAAATAAATGGGTTCTGCTTACAAATGTCCAAAGAGTGGTGTACCAATAATTGTTTTACACGGATTAGCCTTTATTGGTTTAGAAAAATCTGATTTTGTTTCCTTTAAATATTTTACTAAAAATAATTAAATCCTTTTGAAAGCCTTGTCCCTGTACCCGAGTCCAAAATTTGTATCCTTTTTAGTTGTATCCCCGTATTCTAAGTTTTTAAAAACAAAGGATTCGACACTCGGATCTGTACCCGTACTTGTCCGAGCAACTCGGGCGCTATCTTGTTGCAAAAGAATTGGAGGATAATATAAGTCAGGTACTTTGTTGTGAGAAATGTGACAAAGGGGTTCACATTATAACCAAGTACGTAAATTGTTGAAGACATCATAGCAAGACCCCAACCTCTTCAACACGTACAAGTGAAAATCTTTAATGATTGCAACCACCACATGAAAAGTGTGGAAGCTCCCCGGATCTACAAGTTTCTTACTAACCTCAGTGTTGTATCTAGTGAAGTGCGAGGAAGGGTTCGTGGCAAACATTATGTCCAATCCATTGATGAAGTTTTGTCGTAGTTAGAAATGATGAAAGTCAAAGGAGTGCCGTGCTTTGAAAATGACTGCTAATAATTGAAAGCTCTGACTTAGTTACTAGCCAGTGAAAGGACAATGAGAAACCACGGGGTCTAGTGTGATTTTTGCCGCAAGCCACGTCACCATTGTCAGATGTTCTTTAAAATTCTCGGCAAGTCTGCGAGTAGGAAAAGTAGCAACTAGCAAGCAAGATGAGAAGAACTGCGTGTTTCCTACTGTCAATAGAATCAATTACAGCTCCTTCGACAAACACAAGTTGATCAAACTCCTGGATCTGATAATGTCGAAGTCTTTGTCTGGCACTCTGTGGATTATAGATTCTGAGCCTCGGTCCATCTGACTGGATTTTCTCATTTATCTAATATCAATTCTGTTAGTTGTGCCACTGAAAATTAGCTCTGTGGTCGTGAGAGAGTAGTTTCTCACCTAATGCAATGAAAGGACTTATTACACAACCTATAAAGTTATTTCTGTTTTTCATGTCCATCAATCAGTCAGCAATTTGTTTTCTGTTAGTACATTACGGAGAGATTCTCGGTGTCATGCTAGACCCCGTTCTCCTACTCATTTTTACACATTTTTACACACAAATCTCGTGGGACCTACCTGTACTACACAAATCTCCACCATTCAATTCCACTTTTTCTCTCTCCTATATCACATCAAAACACATAAAAACGCATAAAAACACATACCCTAACACGCGCATAGTTTCTTTGAATTACATTGTGAATTCCATGACTAGAACTCGGGGGAGATGATTGGCAGTGCTAGGATGATTGTCAGTCTTTTCTACAACTTCTACGATGTAGCTATTCATAACGAAGAAGCTCAGAGCTGTAGTAACGCTAGCTCAATGTCTGAGAACAAATTATGGTTTGGTATTTCAAATTAGGACATACTAGTTTTCCATATTTTAAATTCAATTCTTGAATTTTCCAAAAGTGCGGATTTCATTTCACTGTGAAAATTGCTACTTGGCGAAGAGCCATTGTTCTAATTTACAAAAACCTTACAAAGTCTATGAACCTTTTATACCGAAACCTTGTTTGTGGTGCTTGTAGGACAACTCAGATTTTTCAGGAAAGATGGTTTGTTGTGTTTATTGACCATCGTACCTATCTTTGTTTGTTTATTAGTGGAATATTTAATGTAAAAAAATTGTTGGCAGATTTTTACGTGTTCATTGAAAACCATTTTCAAACTGGAAATGGTATTTTGCACTTTGATAATGGAACATGGTATTTCAGTGAGCACTTGAGCAATTTTTCAAAAGAAGCTATTAAGCACCAATATGCTTTTCGGGATATCCCTCGACAGCATGGCACTGTAGGCACACAAAAAAAAAAGAACTCATTTATTTGAATTAGCATGTGCTAATAGTTTCCTGCATTACCTGTAAATATTTGGGGTGTGATGCACTTTCAAGGTCTTTGTGTTTGATAATGGAATGCCAACTGAAGTTGTAAAATACAAGACAGCCTTGTCTATTGATTGCTTGAAAAAAAAAAGGGGGAAAAAAAAATCCTAGAAATAGGTCGCATTCAGATTTTCCAGCTGAGGTTGCCTGTTGTACTGTGTTCATTCACAATTATGGTCGATTTCGATCCAGACTTGTCATACGGGCTGAAAATTGTGTTTTTGGGGTTGTGCTTCAGCTAAAAAAGGTTGCTAGTGGCAGTATGTTATAACCCTTGGTTGGGGGGGGGGGGGGACCATGTAATCATGAATGTATCATTTTTGGAAATAGCACCCATTTTACCCAAAATTCTATTCAAAGGGAGAAATGTAGCTAAATACAATTTTTGGAAGATTTCCGTCCAACTCACTGACATAGCTTTAACATAGGAATCACAGGATTCTGATATCCATTTGGTGCCAAGTGCAGTTGTTCCTAAAGCAGGGAAAAAGCTACGAACTGATAAACGCTATCTAAATTTTGAGCTGCAGGTTTATATTAGGAAGAGAATTCATCGGAGGCACTTAGACCCCAACAATAATCGTGCACAAAGCCAGCCTATGAAACTCAAGCAACAGTACTGTAAGTCCAAGTATCCTAAAACCAACTCCTCTTTCTGTACAATTCGTTGAATTGTTCTTATCAATTCCCCTGGTTTTCGATTGTTCCCAATAAGTTGCCCGTTGTATGCCTCGATTTTCCATTAGCAATTAGGCAAGGTGTCTGAAATAGCATTAAGCATCCTATTGCTAGATATACATCTTACCAGAGGCTGTCAAACAATCAATAAAGCCTTTACATTGTCGAGGAGAGGAGATACATGCCTAAAGTGATACTTGGAAGATAGTTGATCTGCCGAGAGACAAGGCTGCAGTCGGGTGTAAATGGGTGTGCATAACAAAGTATAAAGCTGATGGGAGCATTAAGAGATATGATGCTCGACTAGCGGCTAAAGTTCATCCTAACTTTTGGGATTGACTATCGGGCGACCTGTGCTTCTGTTGCTGAAGTTGAATCTATTTGTTAGAGATTGTTGGCTCTTGTAGTGAATTTAGATTTTCCTGTACCGGAACTAGGCCTATTGAGCCTAATTTGAAGTTACATGCAGCAATCGCTAAGGAAGTTAGGACAGGGAACTATATGAGAGACTTGTAGACCTATGATGCTCGGACTCGCCGGAATAGGTGCCGCACCAGTGTCGACATGACCACGACACGGATACGGATCGGGTTCTTTGACTTTCATTCGGACACGGCTGACTTTCCCTCTGGAGAAGCGGTGCCGCTGGTACTAGGGTTCAGCAAGAAGAAGAAGAGGAGAAGACGTAGAAAATGGCGTTCTCTTTTTTCTCTGCAAATCGGAAGCTGCACCGAGGAGGGCGAGGAAGACGATGAGTACAAAATTAGGGCTTTTGTCTTTAGTTTAATAGTAGTTGCGCTGTGACTTTATTGGATTTAATGGGCTTGGGTATAGTTGGGCTGCTAGAAATTGTATTTGTGAAGAAGACGACTTATTTGGGTTTGGGTTGGGTTTTAACATATTTGGATTGTACTATTAAAATTGATATATTCTAAATTTATTTGAATTAAATTAAATTAGAATGAAATTCATTTTATTTTAATTGGATTTCCTGTTTGACCGTGTCCCCGTACCCGTATCCAATTTTTGGATCCTTTTTGACCGTGCCCCCGTATCCTAATTTTAAAAGGAAGAAAGATCTGACACTCAGATATGTACCCGTATCCGACACCCGTACCCGAGTCCGAGCATCATAGTTGTAGACATATTAATCTACTTGTCTAATACACGACGTGATGTTGCTGTTGTACTTAGCGTTGGAAGTCTGTTCATGCTCTCACAAGGACCAGATCCTCTCGACGCTCACCTACAAGATGAAATCTACACTGATGGGGATTGGATGGAAAATGTTCATTAGGTGAATCTTGTTAGCGGTGGAGGAAAAAAACAAGTTGTGATGGGTAGGAGCAGTGCAGAAGCAACACTCAAAGAGTTGTTGCCCTTGGAATTTGGAAGTTCTGTGGATTAAGAGGATACTGTTAAGAGCTAAAAGTTTCTCATCCAACACTTATAACGGTCTATTGTGACAACAAAACCGTTATCTCTATTGGTCGTAATCTAGTTCTTAGTGATTGAAGAAAACATATAGACGTAGATAGATATTCATCAAGGAGTCGATTGTGGAATAACATGCATGCTGTACTTTCGAATGAGTGACCAAATTGCTGATGTTTTGACCAAGGGACTGCACAAGCAGGAATTTGATAAAGTAATTGCCAGACTGGCTATAGAATACGTCTTCAAACTAGCATGAGGGGAACTGTTAGAAGTTCAGCCTGTTAGGTATTTTTCTTTTATTCAGCTGTGATCCTAGAGATATGCTAGGATTTGTGCATCTAAGGTAGATAGTCAATGCTGTAAATTAGTGTAAACAAAGGTACGAATAAAGGATTTTCATATATCTCTCTATCAACCAATGTACATATATATACATATAGCAAAGAGCCTATACTAGGAAAGTAAATAATGCCTAATCAATACTCCCTATAAGTACAACTTTACATATATACAATAATAACTCTTAACACTCCCCCTCAAGTTGGAGCATAGATGTCAATCATGCCCAACTTGTTACAAAGATAAGTAACCCGAGCCCCGTTTAGAGCTTTCGTAAAAAATATCTCCCAATTGTTCTCCAGTCCTTACATGCCTAGTGGAGATCAAACCTTGTTGTATCTTTTCCCGAACAAAATGGCAATCTAGCTCAACGTGCTTAGTTCGTTCATGGAATACAGGATTGGATGCAATATGAAGGGCTGATAGGTTATCGCACCACAACTTTGCTGGAGTTGAAGTCTTAAGGCCCACTTCATTCAGAAGTTGATATATCCACATTATTTCACACACTGATTGTGCCATAGCTCTATATTCTGACTCTGCACTCGAACGGGAGACAACATCTTGCTTCTTACTCTTCCATGAGACCAAATTTTGCCCCAACAAATACACAATATCCTGTAATTGACTTGCGATCGTCTTTACATTCTGCCCAATTAGCGTCTGAAAAACACTCAATATCAGTATGCCCATGATCTCCATAAATGATACCGCGTCCAGGAGCTCCTTTTAAGTAGCACAAAATTTGCTCTAAAGCTGCCCAATGATGGACGGTAGGAGATGTCATAAATTGACTCACAACACTAACAGAGTATGCAATATCTGGACGAGTCACTGTAATATAATTCAACTTCCCAACCAATCTCCTATACTTCTCAGGATCGTCAAATAGTTCACCATCCTTAGTGAGCTTTACATTAGGAATCATTGGGGTACTACGTGGCTTTGCCCCCAATTTTCCTGTCTCAGCTAACAGATCAAGCACATACTTTCTCTGCGATAAAAAGATATCTCTCTTGCTCCTTGTGACTTCAACACCCAGGAAATACTTTAGTATCCCCAAGTCTTTTGTATGAAATTGAGTGTGAAGAAAGGCTTTAAGAGACGAAATTCCTGTAGCATCATTTCCAGTAATAACGATGTCATCAACATACACGACCAAAAGAATAACTCCGAATGCAGATCGCTTATAAAAGACAAAATGATCAGACTTACTCTTGATCATGCCAAATCTCTCAACCACCTCACTGAATTTTCCAAACCAAGCACGAGGACTCTGTTTCAAACCATACGGAGATTTCCGAAGGTGACACACTTTCCCACACTCCCCCTGAGCAATAAAACCAGGAGGTTGCTCCATATAAACTTCCTCATGCAAGTCACCGTGAAGAAAGGCATTCTTGATATCCAACTGATATAATGGCCAATGATGAGTGGCAGCCATAGAAATAAATAATCGGACAGAAGTTAATTTAGCAACAGGAGAGAATGTGTCTGAATAATCAACGCCATAAGTTTGGACATAGCCTTTAGCGACAAGGCGAGCTTTCAATCGAGCAACGGTCCCATTCGGATTCATCTTAACTGCAAACACCCATTTACACCCAATAGCTTTCTTCCCAGCAGGTAGATCTACCAAGTCCCAAGTACCATTTTCATCTAAAGCATTCATCTCCTCTACCATTGCACTGCGCCAACCCGAATGCGATAGGGCCTCATGAAGCGTTTTAGGAAGTGTAATAGCATCGAGAGATGCAACAAAGGAATAAGATGAGGAAGACAAGTTATTATAAGTCACTACAGACGAGATGGGATAAGTACATGGCCGTTTACCTTTTCGAAGAGCAATGGGTAGATCATCGCTTGAGACAGGATCTGACGACGAAGGAGCTGGTGTGGGGCATGGAGCCGAAGGAGGCGGCCGTCGAGAATAGACCTGAATGATGGGAGGCCGAGTAGGAACAGGCGCACGATCAGTCTCAGGAGTCAATGCGGGAACAGAAGATGTGATAGTATAGATCAAGAGATCATCATCCGTCCCCTGGCTTGGACGTTCGGAATGAGGGGAGAAGGGTGTGTCTTCTAAGAAAGTAACATCAGTTGACACCAGATACTTGTTCAGATTAGGACAAAAACATCTATATCCCTTTTGCATTCGAGAGTAACCAAGAAAAATGCATTTCACGGATTTGGGATCCAATTTAGTAACCTAGGGACGGACATCCCGAACATAACAAGTACTACCAAATATTTTAAGTTCAATGGGAAATACTGGCTTATTTGGAAAAAGGACACAAAAAGGGGTCTCACCACGAAGAACCGAGGAAGGCATGCGATTAATTAGAAAGCACGCCGTTGAAACTGCATCAGCCCAAAAATATTTAGGAACATTCATATGGAACAATAGGGCTCTAGCAGTTTCAAGGAGGTGTCTGTTTTTCCGTTCCGTGACCCCATTTTGAGACGGAGTATAAACACAAGATGTTTGGTGAAGAATGCCATGTTGACTCATGTAAGTTTGAAACACATTTGATAAATATTCCTTGGCATTATCACTACGCAATGTATGAATAGAGACAGCAAATTGAGTTTTAATCTCAGCAACAAAAGTACAAAACTGAGTAAACACCTCAGAACGTTCTTTCATAAAATATAACCAAGTCATACGAGAATAATCATCCACAAACGTAACAAAATACTTAAAACCAGGTTTATAGACAATACTGGACAAGGACCCCAAACATCTGAATGAACTAATTCAAATGGAAAACTAGCTCTTTTATTGACTCTTGGACTAGAACTAAGCCGATGGTGTTTTGCAAACTGACAAGACTCACAATGTAAAGAAGACACTCTACTAAATTGCGGACAAAGCTGCTTGAGCAATGGAAGAGATGGATGGCCTAACCGACAATGTGCCTCAAAGGGAGAGGTGGTGTTAGAGCAAACAACGGATGCAGCTATTGGTATGTCGAGAACGTAAAGACCTCCAGACTCATGTCCTTTACCAATAATCTGCTTCGTCGTAAGATCCTGAAATAAGCAATAATTAGGGAAAAATGAGACGGAGCAATTAGCACGAGTAAGTTGGCTTATAGAAATCAAATTAAAAGATAATTGCGGTAAATGTAGGACAGATGACAAAGGAAGTAGTGGGGTGGGGGTAATTGTTCCAGACCCTTGGATAGAAGATGGTGACCCATCTGCTAAAGTAACATTAGACGTAGTTGAATGGGGTTGGAAAGTGGAAAAAAGGCTAGAATTACCTGTCATATGGTCTGTGGCACCAGAATCAATCACCCATTCTAAGGATGAGGAAATGAGACATGCATTTGAGTTACCTGAGTTGGCAATAGCAGTGACAGAGGCTGATGAAGACTTTAGAGATTCCTGGTATTGAGAAAACTTAGCGAAATCTTCTGCTGAAATGACAACTGAATTTCCAAATGTATCAGTCGCAGAGACAATATTAGCCGATTGTGATTTCTGATTTTTCATCTTAAGCTTTCTACAGTCTTTCTTCATGTGTCCTGGCTTATGACAATAATGGCACGCAATCCCTCCTAAATCGTGTGTACGAGTATCAGATGATGCTCCTCCGCTACTACCACTGCTGTTATGTGGTTTCCCAGATGCATAATCGCGATTTTGGCTGACAAGGGCACTACTGAACGGAATAGATGGAGCACTTTCTGTGCCGAGTATCCTACTAAATGGATCTTGCAAAGAGGAAATTTCAGGACTAGATAGAATTTGGGACTTTGCAGTCTCAAATTCAGAGGGAAGACCAGCTAAAAAGCTCATAACAGCCATCTGCTCCCTTTGTTGCTGCTGAACTCTCACATCCGTACTAAATGGCAACAATGTATTAAGCTCTTCGTAGGTCCTCTGAAAATCCATAAAATAGCCCGTCAAAGATTTGTCTTGTTTCTCAGCACGATAGAAACTTTTGCATACTTCATAGATACGAGAAACATTCCCTTTTCTAGAGTAAAGGAAATCAAGATAATCCATTAATTCTTTCACAAATTCACAATGGTTGACTAAACCAACTACTTCACTTTCAATGGAATTGCGTATCTGTAAAAACAGACGAGCATCCTCTCTCAGCCACGTTTGTTTCGAATCTACTTCTTTAGGTGGATCTTCAGTCATATGATTGTCCTTATCAATACTCCTCAAATAAAGGCGAACAGTTTTGCTCCAATCAAGATAATTAGAGCCATTAAGTTTGTGTTCCGTGATTTTGGACATTAATGGAACCACATCCGACACAACAATAGATTTTCTCTTCCATGATCCTCAATGTTGGAAAAGAAAACAAAAAAATAGCAAGCTTTCACAAGAAATCAGAAAACACGGAAGAAAAAATCAGACGAGCACTATTCACGATCCTACTGAGATGGACCGAGCACTATTCACGCGAGATTTCCCAAATTCAATCACAGATCGACGAAGAATAGGCTGAGCCGAGTCGACCGATGTTGACCAAACAGGTTTCCGGCGCCTCCACGCGCCGACGAGGCGAGACTGCGCAGAATGGAACTCGGGCACGTGTGACCACCACGGGCGGCTGCCGGCGATCGTACTTCCGGCGAAGGGTCGTCGGTGGCTGGCGATCCTTCCTATGACGGAGGTGACGACAAATGGTCACTCAAAGATGGTAACCCCTAAATTCAGATTCAAGTTGAAACCCTAATTTTCAACTCCCGAATAGAAAACCCTAATTTCGAACTCCAATTTCAATCACGGCTCAAAACCCTAACTTGTGGCTCTGATGCCATGTAAACAAAGGTACGAATAAAGGATTTTCATATATCTCTCTATCAACCAATGTACATATATATACATATAGCAAAGAGCCTATACTAGGAAAGTAAATAATGCCTAATCTATACTCCCTATAAGTACAACTTTACATATATACAATAACAACTCTTAACAATTAGGAAAGTTAGGTAGCTTGCATTTTTTTTCCTTTTTCTTTTCCATTAAGCTTTAATTCAATATTTAGTGCGCCTTCCGGGTGGTCTCTCTCTCTGTCTTTTATTTTTTATTTTTTATACCCTAATTCTTATTTTCTTCAATTCTTCTTCATAGCGGGCCTTTATCCCATTAGAATTACTGTTAGAAGTGTATATAGATGTATTTTTCATTTCATAGTTGATAATTGATATGGTAAAGTGGATTATGAAGTGTATATAGGATGAAGATTCTTAGAGTATCAAAATGTCAAAGTGGGAGGTTGCTTTGTAGGACTTAGGTGTGGTCTGCTCTTCTAACTGCTTTCTCGGTCTAGCATTTAGACAGTCCAAGTATTTGATTTTGTTTGGCTCATTGCTCACATTTTGCACTTCTCTGTATGCATGTTAAAATTTAGTTGTAGAGTTTTGTAATTAAACACTTCTCTTCTGTGTTCAGATTGAAACCAGGACGCTAGGGGAAGTAAATGAGGTACTGCACTATGCTTCTGAAATGAAGACGTCTGTTACTAGGATAATGCTGGACAATATGGTCGTCCCCTTGCCTGATGGGGATGTTGATGTATCAATGCTTAAAGAAGCAGTACAATTGATTAATGGGAGATTTGAGACTGAGGTAATTCCAGATTGTCATTTTTGTTTCTTTATTATCTCAATTGTGGGCTTTGTGGAACCAGTCTTTTATCTTTCTAATATTTAGTTACTCGGTATGCCATGCAAGTAGGGTTTTTTATTTTTTATTTTTTATTTTTATTTGTATTATTATTATTATTATTATTATTATTATTATTATTATTATTATTATCATCTCTATCTCAATTGTGGGCTTTGTGGAACCAGTCTTTTATCTTTCTAATATTTAGTTACTTGGTATGCCATGCATTTTTTTTTTTTTTTCTATGGAAAGGTCAATTACCAAAACTTCTTTTTATCAGATACAGTAGCTCAATGTTCGAAAAGGCGAAATTAGGTACTGAGGCGGTGTCCCATTATGAGGCGAGGCGTAGCCTCAAGGCGCATTGAGGCGTAAGCCTCGGAAAAAAAATTCAAAATATTGCCAAAAAATGCAATTTAGCATATTTTACTCAAATAGTCAATAAAAGTCTACTTAAAAGAGGATAATTCATAGAAATTGAAATAAAGAAACAAATAAATCAACAACATCTTAAAATTTGGGATCGGATCATCAGTCATCATTCATCACGCGTCACCGTCATCCTTGGAACTATCATCATATCTAATTCCAAAATCATCTTCTCCATCTTCACTATCTATGTTGTTGTCCATCCACTCAACTTCATCATCATCAACCATCAACTGTAAAATCTCTTTACTTTATCTTGTACCTTCTCCTTACCCTTTTCTTTTATCTTTCCCTTCTTATGTTCTTCCTTCCTCTTCCCTTGATCTACAAAAATATAGAGAAAATAGAAAAAATACAATCAATAATGTTGTTACATACTTACATAAGTAGAAATTCAATTTAATCTAACAAATACTGGTAAGTTGTAATTTGTACCTATTGTAGATAGTTTTCTTTTTTGTTGACTTTGAACTTGTGTAAGATCTACAATTTCATCATTTTCATTTAAAAGAACTTGATCTTCACTTTCACCGTTGTAGTCAGCAACCCATTCATCATCAGATGAAACCTCGTTGCGAACTAAATGATCTGTTACATCTTTTGGAGGTGTCAACTGCCGACGCGAACTAAGCTTAATTTCAATCACAATTTTGAAAATCAATAGCTTACCTTGAGGCTTAAGCCTCAGCGCCTCGAGGCGAAGGATGTGAGACGCACGCCTCAATTGGAAAAGCGGAAGCCTCATACTGGATAGCCTCACCTCATGCGCCTTGAGGCAATGGAGGCACGCCTCAAGGTGAGGCGCGCCTCACGAACGCCTTTTCAAACAATGCAGTAGCTTGTTTTTTCTGAAAAGAAAAATGAAATTCATGCGGATGATACAATATGAATCTGAGGGCTTGTTTCTATTCGCATTAAGTTTCATTAAATTAAATTTATTTTTTCTCTCTCATCATTTTCAACCACTCATAGATTTGACAATTACTTTATATTTTTTTATTCCTCTTTTTCAATTCTCGGTTATACATTCAAAATCAAATTTATTTTGATCAAATTTAATGTGGGTAGAACAAGCCCTGAATCATATCAGATAGGAGGAGGGAATCGAATCCTATGTTGCTCGGACTCTTCACTTTTGAAGCACCCATGTCGGATCCTTTAAGTCAAAAGAAAATCTGTTATATCATTGAAATTAAGAGAAGATCCTTTATATTCCCCAAGAATGCACATAAAACTATCAAAATATGCATTTAAAAAGTTAACTTTAAGTTTATAAGACATATTTATGTACTTATTCTAAAATTTGGGCCCTTTTTAGCCGGGCTGCCTTATCCGAAACTTAGATATGAACCCGTACCCCGAGTCCAAGCATCATAGATCTAATCATGCTCCTAGTTTTTGTGTTTTAACATGTTTGTATTACATCCAACGTGAGTTTGAAATCCTGAGAACTAAAATGTGTTAGCCTTATTGGACATGTGTTTCTCATGTATTTTGTTTTGAAAGCTTTCAATGAAATTTAGTTTTTTCTGCTAGTAGACAGACAAGAATATGCATACCTTATTGAGATGCCTACTACTACCAGAACTCCTTTGTATTGCATACACTAGCTTTTTTTTTTTGTGAAACGATGAATGAAATTCATGTTTCATACAAGATGTATCTGAATGGTTTTAAATGAAAGATGTCATGCTTCTAATTTTCCAGCTTTTACATGCTTGTATTACATGATGGACGATCTTGCAATCCTGATGCCTATAAGTGTGGCAACCTAATTGGATGGGCGGTAGTTTCTCATGTATTGTATTTTCCAAGCTTTCATCAGCACAGTAATTGCTCTGCTAAACTGTTGTAAATAGACAAGAACTGAGTAACTATGAAGAGGTTTATTATTAAAACTTCTTTTTATTGGATAAACTAGCTTGGTTTTGGTGAAAGAAGCGAATGAAATTTGTGCTGATGATACAATATGAATCTGAACAATATCTCAGAGGGACTAGTGAGAACCACTATTGTCTTCGGATCATCTTTATATGGAAAGTTGGAATTGAGTTTGGTGCACATCTTTGAACCAGAAGTCCAGAACAGTGGGATGTGTATTATATATCTTGCATTTGCTCCTGCTAGAGGTTTGTTGGTCTTCAGCTTCTAAAGCCACACAACCACACATAAAATTTGTTCCCCTTCAGAGCAATCAATACCTTGAGTCTGAAAAAAAAATCGCAATACGTGATTGTATATAGCCTTGGGAATTGGACAGATTTGGTCATTCGAATGGATGGGTACAACCTAGTGAAATCAGATCAAGATGTTATATTATCTTGTTATTTTTATATTTTATTATATGTAATTCTGTTCTTTATTGATTGAAGTAGAATCGTCAATAGAGGGACATATAGTTGAAACAGGATTTTTTCTTTTTCAGAAAAGTGGGGAAAGAAATGCAAGTTTTTAGTTTAGGAGTATTTCAATTAGGCGGATTGCCATTTTTTAACAGCAATGTGAATTGAAACTCTTTTGTGCCGCATTTATCTGGTACATTTATCTTTTGGGACTTAAAGGTTTGAAATGAGCCATTGAACGTGTATAAAACTAAAACAAATGATATCAGGACAGGAATTTATTTAAGCCACAATTCCTGTGGAAGTTCTTAAGGGGTTTATGGCTTGAATGAGCTTAAGATGATTGAACTGATTATTATTATGAACTTCGTTTTATTATTATGAACTTCATTTTGAAAAGCTCGCCTAAGTGAGGCTTAGTTATGGAGGTTGGCTCTTTCTTCACCATTTTTTTTTTTTTTTTGTGTTGAATGCTTAGACTTCAGCTAGCCCACTCCTTGGCCCACTTAAGCTCGAAAAAACTTAAAAAGCTTAATGTTGTCATCTAGTCACATTGTATGCTTTTCTAAACTGGTTATGAATAGTTTGCCTCTGTTAGGTCTTAATGAATAGTGAATTGAATTAGTGGCAAGTTTGTCCGGAAGTTCTTAATCTTTTGAAGTTCAAGGGAATTTTCCTTCCTCACCAAAATCTAGCATTCGTGGTTTTGTTGCTTATATTTGTTGATTTGTTTCACTATTTTCTTGTGATTAATTGCCATTGATCATTTTCCCAATTGGTTTTTTGTAATTAAAATCAAAACACGCTAGAAACTAGAAAGACCGCTCCACTGGTAACTGTCGTTGATGTCCATAGCATGGCCTTTTAAGATTGCATAACCAGTATTATAGCTGATTGCTTCTTTGGGTGCAGGCATCTGGAAATGTAACCCTTGACACTGTAAACAAGATTGGACAATCCGGGGTGACATACATTTCAAGGTAGTACGTTTACATGCTTCAAGTAATTAGTTTTATAACCGTGTAAACTCTCGACCTCTTCTACTCTTCTTTAGGTTCATGCTAGAAATAAGTAGAAAATAAAAAGGTTTGTGAGAACCGGTTATTTGAAACTTTAATCCATACTTGGATTTGTAAAAAGATCTATAGAACCACAATGGTGAGAGAGTTTTCCCTGTGTCTTCATTTTAAGCCTTTCATGTCATTTTATGTTTTTAATGGGTGTGAAGGTCGGGAAATGGCTAGTCCTTTGCATGAATGGAAAACATTAAGTCTCATATCAAAAAGTATGAGCAAAAGAACCCATGGTACAACATGTGTTAGGCAATCGCATTAGAATCATGTCATTTGCAGTTAAAATGTAACCCATTGATTGCTGCATTTGAATAAAATATATATTTTTCAAGTGAATTAGTCACATGGATTTACACTTGGTGATTTTTCCGTATTTGCAGTGGTGCTTTGACTCATTCTGTGAAAGCACTTGACATTTCGCTGAAAATCGACACAGAGCTTGCCCTTGAAGTTGGGAGGCGTACAAAACGTGCATGATCATATGGCGAGGGAATACCCGAAAGGAAAGGCTTTGAAGAATTGTGTTCAAAACAATGAAATCTACAACTTAAGATGGAAGACTTGCCATGTCCCATTAGACCTTGTGATTTTCTTTTGGTACATTTTCATAATCCATGTACGCTAATTGTTTGGCATCAATAAGAATTTGCAATTTGGGGAATCTCCTTCACCCACCCACCCTCGCAACCCCAACCCCACCCAAACCGAAAACCCACCAAAAAAAAAGGGGTGTTGCACAACTTCTCTGCACAACTTCTCTTCTTTTGCTATCGTGATTTCTGCTTCTAATTGTGGAAATGTTCTATTCGTTTGTGGTCACATGCTCCTATCGAGTACGAACGGCTGATTCCATTATTGTCTAAAATTTTTTCAAAAATGCAAGCAAAGTGATGGTTTGGCATTTTGTCCACATGATCGCTTAGTCCAACAATTTCTTCCAATCATTCATTTTATGCACATTTGAGCTATGTTTGGCACATTAAGTGGATAAGTTAGTTGATCGCTGATAGTTAAAAAGTTAGTTGGGAGCTGATAACTAAAAAGGTAAGTGATTGAAATGGAAGTGTGCCAAAATTCAGGAAACTGCATACCATGTTTTAAGGTTTGCGTGATTCAAAAATAAGTTAAAATAAAATTATTTAGAAACGTCAGGCACTGGCGTGTCCAAAATTATGCTTTTCATGTATGTGCAAATGCATCAGGCAATTGAAATCTGTGTTTGAGCTTGGGTTTTACACCATGGGTTTCTTTTTTGTTTTAAAGTTTTTCATTTTTATCGAATTTTCAAATCCGAATTCACTACAAATTGTGTGTAACAAATTACAATGGATTGCATTATGTTAGACATGTTTGTAATTTATTACAAAAGCCTGTGGTGGATTACAAATGCCACGTATTAACTTACAAATGGTGTGTAATGGATTACAAAGGACGTGTAACAAATTACAAAGAGTGTGCAGTGTATTAAAAAGAATTCGCATTTATACTACTAGTTCTTTGAATTTATTACAAGGAATTTGCATTTCTACCATTATGCTTTGTTGTTTTGGAAACAAATTTGATATGCACGGTATTCCGTGTAAAATATGCCGTTAATATTATATTGCAAAATGTGGATTGTTGAAAATAGGAGATAGAAAAAATTTTTATTGTGAAATTGCTAAAAGAACAAGGCCTTAGTTTTTTAAGTTTTTGGTTTTTTGGGCATAAAATCAGCAAATAGTGTCCGTTCTGAATGAATTATATATATATATATATATATATATATATATATATTTCGCATTTCTCAATGAACTAGGCGATTAGAACGGTCTCGTCGAGAAATGCAAAAAATATATTATTAATCCAAAATGGACACCGCATACGAACTTTATGCCCAAAACAATGAAAACTCAAATCCGCTCACTACACAACTGTTATACTTCCATTATGCATACATCTGTTATATATCATTGGGAAAACATTGCACACCCATTATACACTTATAATTTCACACTCATTGCATATTTTTGTAATTTCACACACCCGTTGCACACTTTGTGTAATGCATTATACAACCATTACATGTTCAATTCAATGGATTCACAGTTAAGTCAGGGTTTGTGCCATTCGATTGCATTGCTGCTTTGTGCCATATGATTGCGCACTGGCAAGCGCTAAATTTACACTTATTCTATAGTCATAAACTCGTTTAATTAGTTTTATACTACTTAAATATGTTTAGCCTTGTTTGTTTTTAGGTAAAACCCAACTTGAATGATATATGACTCAACATTGGAAGAACAGGAATTGAAATCGTACACATTTGATGAATTTCGGAGCAAGAATGCAAAAGACCTAAATATTGAGGACGAGTTTCGACAAGGATAAAGTTGGAATCTGGATTTTCTATTTCAAGACAAAATTGTACATCTTCTTATCTAGTTTCAACAGCACTTTGAATCATCTCAATTGGATATCGGGAGAAAAAAGTTACGCCCAAAATACTGAAGGACTGTCATGCTGTCCAATTCTACCCGCACGGGGACTTCTTTTTAGACTAGGATTTGGAAACAAGTTGGGCTCTCTCCCTTATGCATGAATTTCAGATCTAAAATATTCTCTAAAAGAGGCAATTCTTCACAAGGAAACAGAGCTTAAGTAGAGATTGATCAAATAAAAATAGAGAGAAACACCAAAGAGAAAATCACGAGATTAATTTGAAGATTCAAGATTGAAGATTCGAGGGTGGACATCTAGGTGGAAGGCTTTATCTTTATAATTAATCTCAAAAACTCCGGTGATGAACTCAATTTATTATATTGATTTATCCTTTTTAAGGATGAATTTCTAAGTTTTTATTCAGGACAAACAATGTAGCTTAATTGGAATCCTTAGTTTCGTTGTTTTGATTTGAGTTTTTTAGTTGATTCTTTGGTTAAATCTTTATTGGTATTTTGTCATACGTTTATGTTTCTAATCAACTGATAAATGATTTAATATTGGTTCTATTTGAAATCGAGAGAGAACGATTAGAATTAGATTCCGCAATAAAGATCGTGATTAATTGAGATATAGAAATATAATCTTGTTATTCATGCAATCGCTCTAGGTTGAATATGGATGAGATTTAGAGGATTTTTTTTTATTGTTGAATGCCTTTAATTAGGGATTTTTCTAATTCAAGTCACATAGAGATATGGCGCGTTGACCTAATTAAATATGATTAATTGATTTTGAGAAAAGCGATTAAATATATTTGTAAAGTTCGATTGTTAACTGGGTCAATTGATGCCAAATCATAATTTGTCAAATTAGAGGGAACAATTACGGTAAAATTGTGAGTTATGATATTTGTCATCCTATAATTTTTCTTTAAAGTTCTTTGCTCTTCTCGATATTTTTATTTTATTGTTAATTTTAATTAATTGTTTTAGTTTATAATTGCCACCAACCAATGATTTTTCAAATACAGTAGATTTTCAACATATTTCGGTACTTAATCCAATCCTCGTGGGATGATAATCCAGACTCAAAAGGTCCACTTACTATTTATTTGATATTGTACACTTGCGATCACTATTTGAGATGAACAAGTTTTAGGTGCCGTTGTCGGGAATTATTCTTTTAATATCGATGCCAATTGAATTATGCTTTAATTTGAATTTTTATTTTTGTTCTTTTTAAATTTTCTCGACTATTTTACTTTATTCCAAGTTCTATGCTACGGTCCCAAGCTAGACCCAAAAACAGAATGTACTCGAAGGCAGCTCAGACGAAGGTTGAGGGAGGAAGCAAAAGTCGTGATTGAAGACGAAGCTAAAATGGTAGAAGATCAGGGACGTGATTGCAACCGAGAACTAGAGGCACCTCGAGCACGACATCTAAGAGACTATGTGGTACCAATTGTTGGGACAAATTTGACATGTGTTGTTCGGCCAGCTATACCGGCAAACAATTTTGAAGTAAAATTCGGTACCCTGCAGCTTGTTCAATAGAATGTGCCATTTTGCTATTTGCCATATGAGGATCCAAATGAGCATTTGAGAG
Source organism: Jasminum sambac (assembly GCA_018223645.1). Taxonomy (NCBI): domain Eukaryota; kingdom Viridiplantae; phylum Streptophyta; class Magnoliopsida; order Lamiales; family Oleaceae; genus Jasminum; species Jasminum sambac. The sequence goes on from CP073650.1 coordinate 1,292,453, forward strand.
GTTTCAATGAGATTCGTACTACCTTCAAAATTAATGGAGTACCGGCTGATGCTATTAAGATGAAATTAATTATTTTCTTTTTCATTGAGTGGTAAACCCAAGGCGTGGTTTTATTTATTGCCAGCTAATTCCATTACATCTTGGAATGCTTTGGTGCAAAAATTTTTGGGAAAATTTTTCCCACCCCGTATAATATTAAAAATTAGAAGGGAGATTACATCTTTTGGTCAACATCACGGAGAAACAATATTCGAAGCATGAGAAAGGTACCATGATCCTTTAAGAAAGTGTCCAAGTCATGGAACACCCGATTGGCTTATTTTGCAAACTTTCTACAATGGTTTGATCGATGAAAATAAAAAGGCATGCCGATTCAGCTGCTGAAGGCTCTCTTATGGATAAAACTTGTGATGAGGAGTTTGAAATTTTTGAGAACATGGCAGCTAATAGTTACCAATGGTACTCCAACCATTCTCAGACGAAAATGGCCAGGGCCCATGAGGTTGATGCTTTGACCTCATTTTCTGCACAGGTTGCGGTGCTTTTCCAACAAGTCAAGAAACTATCTAAGCAACCAGTTAACTCCGTTCAAACAACTATGGTATGTGACAATTGTTGTTCTAATCACACCACAATAGATTGTTCGGTTGCACATCTACCACCCCCAAGTAGAGGAACAAGCCAATTTTGTGTGTAATAGACAACAAGGTGGCCCAATGTCTCAAACTTACAATCCAGGTTGGCGGCAGCACCAAAATTTTTGTTGGGGCCTAATCAAAGATCAAATCACCCACCGGATTTTCAGGCAAAGCCACAGCCACAAGAAAATGGCAATGCTGTCAAGAAAGTGCTAACAAAGATCCTTGGTAACCAAGAGCAAACCTTGTAGAATCACACTGTAATAATTCAAAATCAAAGTGTTGCAATTAAAAATTTGGAGGCTCAAATGGGACAAACAGCCTTAGCCCTATCAAGCAGACAACCAGGAACGTTGCCTAGCAATACTGAACTGAATCCTAAGGAGCAAGTACAAGCTATTACAACTAGGAGTGGGGTTCAATTTCCTGAAATTCATGTTGAACGCCCAAAGGTAGATAAGAACATTGAGTTTGAGACAGATGAAAAGAAAAGCAAAACTACAGACAATGCATATCTACCAATTGATTTAGGCAGTTTGCAGAAATAAGCACCAACACCTGTCAAGGCTTATGTGCCTCGTATTCCATATCCTCAACGAATGCAAAAGAATAAATTAGATAAGCAATTTTCTAAATTTCTTGAAATGTTTATGAAATCACATATCAATATTCATTTTGTAGATGCCTTGGCACAAATGCCCAGTTATGCAAAATTTATGAAGGAGATTCTTTCCAACAAACGAAAGTTGGAGGAACATGAGACAGTCATGCTAACTGAAGAATGTAGTGCAATTTTGCAAAAAAAGTTGCCTCCGAAATTGAAAGATCCAGGGAGTTTCGCTACACATTGCACTATTGGTTCTTTATATTTCGATTCAGGCTTATGTGATTTGGGTGCAAGTATTAGTTTAATGCCTTTGTCTATTTATAATAAATTGGGTCTTGGAGAAGCAAAACCTACCGCCGTGTCTTTGCAATTAGCTAATTGATCTATCAAATATCCACGGGGGGATTATTGAAGATGTCTTGGTAAAGGTAGCCAAATTTATGTATCTGGTGGATTTTATCGTCTTGGACATGGAGGAGGATAAGGAAATTCCAATAATATTGGGACGACCGTTTCTAGCCACTGGACAAGCTTTAATTGATGCTCACCAAGGACAGCTAATTCTAAGGGTGGATAATGAAGAGGCCACGTTCAACGTATTTCAATCTATGAAATACCCATCGTTACCAGACTTTTGCTTACACATTGATTTAATACAAGAGATAGTCAGGGACAATTTTGAAAAGGAGTATCCAATGGAACCACTTTAGGCGTCTATTACACGGTCAGAATGCACAAAAACAGAAAATCAGGAAATTGCAGATTTAGCACACTGTTGGAACGCTATACCAGAAATCACTTTCAAGCGAGGCAAATATTTTGAACCATTAAGTGACGATCCTAAAAAGTCTTTACCATCTATGGTATCTCCGCCTGCACTTGAGTTAAAGCTGTTGCCAAATCATCTAAGGGTGTGTTTGATTGTTTTCTAGGAAAGCATTTTCCTTCACTTAGTTTTCTTAGAAAATATTTTCCTACCTCCATCTTGGATTGAGTTTTCTAGGAAAATGACTCATTTTCTGCATAAAAGAGTTGTACGTGGAAAAGGTTTTCCATGAAAAAATTTCCTATCAAACACTAAAGTAGGAAAAGTTTTCATTTGATTTGACATTTTCCTAGAAAATTTTAGTGAATCAAACACACCCTAAGGTATGCCTTCCTGGGCGACTCTTCGACTCTTCGAGTCATTATTTCCAATGATATGACTGAACTGGAAAAGGAGAAATTGTTACGAGTACTCAGAGAGCACTAAACTGCTATTGGATGGACCATAGCTGATATCAAGGGAATTAGTCCTTCCTTATGCATGCACAAAATTTTGATAGAGGATGATTATAAACCGTGCATTGAGAGTCGGGGCAAACTAAATCGAACCTTGAAGGAGGTAGTGAGATCAAGAAAATTTGAAACTATTGAATCTGGAATGATTTACCCAATTTCTAAGAGTTCTTGGGTCAGTCTTGTCTATGTGGTGCCTAAGAAAGGGGAGAATTACTGTGGTAAAGAATGAGAACAATGAGGTTATCTTGGCCAGAATAGTCACAGGATGGAGGGTATGCATTGATTACCGCAAATTAAATACTGCAACTAGGAAGGATCAATTTCCTTTACCCTTCATTGATCAGATGCTAGAGAGATTGGCCTGGCATTCCCACTATTTCTTTTTGGATGGATATTTATAATCAAATTTTGATAGCTCCAGCAGATCAGGAGAAGACTAAATTTACCTGTCCATATGGTACTTTTGCTTTTCGAAGAATGTAGTTTGGATTATGTAATGCACCAGCTACTTTTCAGAGGTGCTTGATGGTTGTTTTTAAGATATGGTGGATAGATTTATTGAGGTATTTATGGACGATTTCTCAGATTTTGGTTCTTCTTTTGAGGATTGCCTCGATAATTTAGCCTTAGTGTTGAAAAGGTGTGAAGAAACTAATTTAGTCCTTAATTGGGAGAAGTGTCATTTTATGGTTCGAGAAGGATTGTCTTGGGACATCGAATTTCTAAAAAAGGAATTGAAGTCGATAAGGAGAAAATTCAAGTGATTGAGAAACTGCCACTGCCAACTTCAGTAAAAGGCATTCGAAGCTTTCTAGGTCATGGAGGATTTACAGGAGATTTATAAAGGAATTCTCAAAAATTACAAGACCTCTTTGTAAATTATTAGAGAAAGATGTGCCATTTACTTTTTCTGAAGAATGTCTAGTGGCTTTCAATACTCTAAAGGAAAAATTAACCACAATTCCTATCATTGCAGATCCAGATTGAACCCTCCCCTTTGAGAGCATGTGTGACGCCAAGAAGGAAAAATTAACCACAATTCCTATCATTGCAGATCCAGATTGGAGCCTCCCCTTTGAGCGCATGTGTGACGCTAGGGATTTTGGGGCAGAAAAAGGACAAAATCTTTCACACTATATATTACGCAAGTTGCACTTTGACTGATGCACATATCAACTATACTACCACAGAGAATGAGTTGTTAGCAATGGTTTTTGCCTTTGACAAATTCAAGTCATATCTCATTGGGTCAAGGGTAATTGTCCACACTAATCATTCAGCATTGAAATATCTATTTGAAAAAAAAGATGCAAAGCCGAGATTGATCCGTTGGATACTACTCTTACAAGAGTTTGACATCGAAATTCGTGATAAAAAAGGGATAGAAAATCTAATTGTAGATCACTTATCCAGACTCGAACAGGCAGATGAGTCAGTGAATAAAGAAATAAATGAGACTTTCCGAGATGAGCAATTGATATTGTTGGAGAAACTCATGCAAGTAGCAGCACCCGGGTATGCTGACTACGTTAATTATGTAGTAAGTAACAGCGTGCCCCCTGACCTTACTGACCAGCAGAAGAAAAAGTTTTTTCATGATCTAAAATTTTATTATTGGGATGATCCTTACTTGTATCGGAGAGGACCTGATCAAATTATAAGGAGATGTGTGCCTGAGGAAGAGATAGCCCATATTCTTGATAAAGTACATTCTTCTACTTATGGTGGTCACCTCCGTCCAATGAAAACAGCAGCCAAGGTTCTCCAGTGTGGGTTTTATTGGCCCATACTATTCAAATATGTGTTTTCTTACGTTAAAGCGTGTGATCGATGCTAGTGCACAGGTAACATATCTAGTAGACAGGAGATGCCACTAAATAAAATCTTAGAGGTCGAGATATTTGACATATGGGGGATAGATTTCATGGGTCCATTCCTACCATTTAATAACAACGGGTATATTTTAGTAGCAATTGATTATTTGTCTAAATGGGTGGAGGCTAAGGTGTTCCCAACTAATGAGGCAAAAATGGTGGTGGAATTCATTAGAAAATAGATATTCAGCAGATTTGGGGCACCCCGAGCCATAATAAGTGATGGAGGAACTCATTTTAACAATAAACTGCTTAAGGCAGTTTTGGCAAAATATGGAACTCATCACAGAATGGCAACGACTTGCCACCCGCAAACCAATGGGCAAATTGAGACATCTAACAGACAGTTGGAAAGAATTATAGAGACAACAGTGAAAGCATCCATAATGGATTGGTTGAATAAATTGGATGATGCAATATGGGCACATCGAATAGCTTTCAAAACACCACTCGGAATGTCTCCATATAGATTGGTGTTTGGGAAGGCGTGCCACTTACCTATTGAATTTGAGCACAGAGCTTATTGGGCGATAAACCTATTGAATCTGGACATGCAAGCCACATTTGAAAAGAGGCATCTACAATTGAATGAGTTAGATGAGTTTGGACTCGACGCATATGATAATCTCTCAATTTACAAGGACCGAACAAAGAAGTGGCACGATCGAAAGATTCAGAAAAGAGAAGTCGAAGTTGGGCATCAAGTACTTCTCTATAATTCCAGTTTAAAACTTTTCCTAGGAAAATTGAAGTCCGGATGGTTTGGACCGTTCACCACTGCTCAAGTATTCCCCTATGGCACGTTTGAACTCCATCATCCAATGAAGGGAAATTTCAAGGTTAATTGGCAACGGATCAAGCATTATTTTGAAGCTGACTTTCCAAAGGAGAAGCGATAATCGACATTGTCCTTCCTGAACAAATTCGGAAGAGTCAAGCTAATGGCTTTAAAGAAGCGGTTATTGGGAGGCAACCCAATCTTCTTCCCCTCATCCTCTTTAATTTTATGTGTGATTTGTGTGCTTCATTTTAATTTATTTCCTTTTAAATGTTCGAGTATGAATTTTATCAATTCTACTTTTTTTTTTTGGTTAAAAAAAAGAAAAAAAAGGAAAGTGGATAGAAGATAAATATTTAACCCAATGCATGGAGCACAAAGAATTGATGGCTAAACTTGTTTGTCTTCCCAATCCTCCAGATCAGAACCCTCCACCATCATCTGAAACCTAAATCATCCGCTGGGACGCTCAATAACTTTTCTTCTTCCTTTTAGCAATTTATTTTCACATTGAGGACAATGTTGGTTTTAAGTTTGGGAGTGTGGTTTTAATTTTTTTATTGTCTTTAATTTTTGTCTCGTTAATTGTCATGTTTCTAAGTTCTTGTTAAAAACTACAACCAACAAAAAAAAATGAAAAAAATTTTGTTTTTCATATGATTGCGGTGCACCAATTATATGAAGAATTTCGAAAAAAAATTCTTGTTTTTTTGATATATTTTATTTGTTTTGGTCAAGTAGTGTACTGCCAATGATTGTTTCTTTCGAAAAATTTTGTAGGACGAAGGTCAGAATTTTGAGCACATCACTTGGTATTTCTTTTGAAATTTTTTGTCACTTGTTGGCGTTTGACTTACCTATCTTGAGCACATGGTGATTGTTTAACTTTGATTTATATTGGGGTGTGATCTAGATGCTTTGTTTCCTTTATTTACCTGCAGTTAACCATTTAGACAATTAGAAACAGGAAATCTTCCCCAAACCAGATTTTAGGACCTAACTAGCTCAAAGGCTAAGTTTGGGGGTGGTAAGATCAGTGACTTTATGTTAGGAGAAGTGCAGTTTGATGTCTTGATGTTTCTGCTTTGAGTGGAAAGACTTTTGACTAGTACTATCATATATTGAGAATAAAATTGTTTGTTGATGAACAGGTGAGAGGGACCGTAGGAAAAAGTTGCCTACCCTAGAGAGTGAAAGATCGTCATTGAGTAATCTGGTGCTTTTCATAACCAATGTTTAGAGAATGATCTACCGGTGAAGAATGCTACCTCTAGGGAAAAATAGATCGAAAGCTACCTGGGGGAAAAAAACTGAAAAGAAAAATTGCAAAAAAAAAAAAAAAAAAGAAAGAAAAAAAAGTGAAAAAAAGAAAGGAGTGAGAAAAGCGAACTAATATTAGTGAGGAGAACAATTGAAAGGAAAATCCGACAAATGAAATTGTAAAGTACCAGGAAAGGACTCAAAGGCGATGAGATGGACGGATGGATGGCTGTAATTCTTTTAATATCTAGTCACTCTTACTTGACATCTTGTGTGGAAAAATGCATTGAAATATTTTTAGAACGCCACGTTTTCAAAAACACATTGGGAATTGAGAGAAGAGCATGAGGAGTGAATCTCACGAGTGAAGTGAGAAAAAATTCTTATCACATGCCAACATGGGCATGGTTTTTAGTTAAGCAATCATCGATCACATCTTGACATGACTCTGAGTTGAGTAATGACTAGCGCGCGCGCACACACACACACACTATGGTCAAGCACCTGGCGAGTGACTTTTTGGTGATTTGTTTTGTTTTAGTCCAACTAGAGTTCTGTAATTATTTTATTGGCTTGAGGTGTACCACACATTATTTGACCATATCCAAGTCTCGTTTGTGGTTTATGTCTAGTGGGTGATTGTGTGACTTCATGAATTGCTTTTGTGTTTAGTTTCCTTGTTCGGGGACGAATAATAGTTTAAGTTTAGGGGTATTTGATAAGCGCTAAATTTACGTTTATTCTATAGTCATAAACTCATTTAATTAGTTTCATACTACTTAAATATGTTTTGTTTTGTTTGTTTTTAGGTAAAAACCAACTTGGATGATAAGTGACTCAACATTGGAAGAAAAGGAATTGAAATTGTACACATTAGATGAATTTTGGAGCAAGAATGCAAAAGACCCAAATATTGAGAATGAGTTTTGACGAGGATAAAATTGGAATCTGGATTTTCTATTTCACGACAAAATTGTACATCTTCTTATCTAGTTTCAACAGCACTTTGAATCATCTCAATCGGACATCGGGAGAAAAAAGTTACGCCCAAAATACTGAAGGATTGTCATGTTGTCAAATTCTACTCACATGGGGACTTCTATTCAGACTAGGATTTGGAAACAAGCTGGGCTCTCTCCCTTATGCACGAATTTCAAATCTAAAATATTCTCTAAAAGAGGCAATTCTTTACAAGAAAAGAGAGCTTAAGGAGAGATTGATCAAAGAAAAATAGAGAGAAACACCAAAGAGAAAATCACGAGATTAATTTGAAGATTCAAGATTGAAGATTCGAGGGTGGACATCTTGGTGCAAGGCTTTATCTTTATAATTAATCACAAAACTCCGGTGATGAACTCAATTTATTATATTGATTTATCCTTTTTAAGGATGAATTTCTAAGTTTTTATCCAGGACAAACAATGTAGCCTAATTGGAATCCTTAGTTTCGTTGTTTTGATTTGAGTTTTTTAGTTGATTCTTTGGTTAAATCTTTATTGATATTTTGTCATACGTTTATGTTTCTAATCAACTAATAAATGATTTAATATTGGTTCTATTTGAAATCGAGAGAGAACGATTAGAATTAGAATCCGCAAAAAAGATCGTGATTAATTGAGATATAGAAATATAATCTCTATATAATCTTGTTATTCATGCAATCGCTCTAGGTTGAATATGAATGAGATTTAGAAGAATTTCTTGTTGTTGAATGCATTTAATAAGGGATTGTTCTAATTCAATTCACCTAGAGATATAGTGGGATGACATAATTAAATAGGATTAATTGAATTTGAGAAAAGCGATTAACTATATTTGTGAAGTTCGATTGTTAACTGGGCCAATTGATGTCAAATCATAATTTGTGGAACTTGGGAGAACAATTACGGTGAAATTGTGAGTCCTAATATTTATCATCCTGTAGTTTTTCTTTAAAGTTCTTTGCTCTTCTCGGTATTTTCATTTTATTGTTAATTTTAATTAATTGTTTTAGTTTATAATTGCCACCAACCAATGATTTTTAAAATACAGTAGATTTAATTTGGAATATATTTTGGTACTTGATCCAATCCTGGCGGGACGATAATTCGTACTCAAAGGGTCCACTTACTACTTGTTTGATATCGTACACTTGTGATCACTACTTGAGATGAAAATCCAAATAAATGCACACGCATATGGCATACTAGGCTTTTGCAAATAAGTAAGTTTGCTATTTTTTAAATTTCAAAGATAAAAGCATGATTGGTGTAATTTCCTCTTTTTATAATGCAAAATTCCGATGCATTTATTCAAACAATTCGATGTACCATATAAAATTAAGTAATTTTTGAAATCAAAGTTTCTAAACTGAGGGAAAAATTCGTAAAAAAAATTTATTTTTTAATTTTAATTTTAAGAGATAAAAATCTAGGAAAATCTATGAGATAAATGTTAAAGATTAAAGATTAAAGCAAATATTAAAGATAAAAGTTAAAAGTTTGAGTTTCGAAAATTCAAAGGGTAATGCGAAAAAACTAAAATCAGCAGTATTTCTAAAACCTCCACCAATCAATTCTAAGAATGTAACGACCACCATAATATTAAATTTAAAACTAATGAATCCTAACAAAATCAAAACTCTAAAGTTATTTATGAGAGCCGAAATCTCTTCACCTTCTTTAGACTAATTAATTGCTAGTATTTTTACCCGTACGTTGTACGGGAAGACATATGTCCAAGATATAACTTAAAATCCAGGGGCGGATTTTGCAACCGACAATTTTTTCAAGGGTGGGTTCGGATTAGCATGTATCCACCTTGGATCCGCCTCTATTAACCACTAATGTAATTATATTTTTAAAACTATAAAAGTTTAATATAAATAAAAGTATTTGGACATTTGAAAACGAAAAATATTTAAAATCATAAATTATAGGTCCATGATGAAGTGTATCATGCTATTCTATTCACCATTTGCTAAAGAAAAATTCGATGTGAGAAAAAAATTTCTTTGTGGATCAACTCGCCTCGGGGCAACTCTACAGCTCGTGGGCCCCCGGGGGTGGGGTGGTTCTTGACTGACCCACCCCAAACTGACCCATTATCATTCCTAAAAATGAAGATTAACAAATTTAGTATAAACTCACCAATTTAACATATTCAGTATCTAACTATATATAAAATCAAAAGAGCCATCTAAGCAAAGTGCCTAGGTGGCAATGTCACATTTGCCTCCATTGTGTTTTAGTGATTAATTGCTTTCATTATTTAATTTTTTTTACTTTCCTTATTTAGTATTGTTATCCTTATTTTACTTTTTTTTATACATATTATATTATATTATATTATATTATATTATATTTTTTGACCTAGGGGATAATCAGGGAGGGGGGAGCGCAGGGGCGGGGGGTAGGATTCGAACCTTTGGCTCGAATCGCAATATCTTACCACTGTGCCACTTGTTCAAATCTTTATTATATTTTATTTATATTTATTCTAATTCTAATTTTGAATTAATTTCTATAATTTATATAATTCTTTCATATTTAGTATTGCATGCATTAATAAAAATGTGATAAGATTTTCTAGGAAAATTTTTTTACATATTTAAAAAATTAGATAAAAAACCCTCTTTTTTATTTTTACCATTTTGAAAAGGTAGTTTTAAATATTTTTATCAGTAATGTGCATTAAGTAGTTCAAATAGTGGATAATTTTTTAAAATTAAATAGTGAATAGTTTACTAATTAAATTTATAATGAATAATTAATTAACTAATTAGAAAAGTCATAGAAAATGATAAATTTCATGTCTCATCATGTCCCACGCCACTTAAAAAAATTATTGTTGAAATTATCATTTAATCACCTCTTCATTTTTGTCAAAAAAATTAAAAGTATGAAAAATTATTTTTTTAATATTTAGCATACATTAATGATTTTTTATATTTTTTTCTCGATCATTCTACACAAATTTTTGTTACAAAAAAATTAATATGCAGAGTTTCACCTATAGATACTTTGTACAGATATCTTATCATTCCATATAGTATACAATTCACATCGCATAAATTCTCCAAACATAATATTAAAAAATCCATGGTGAAAAATATCGTCATAGCTGAGCTACTTGAATGACGTTGATGATAAAAATTTGGAAAAAATTTTAATATGACCATTTCTTTTTGTCTAAATTTTGATCCCAAATATTTTGTATTGCCTAAAATCATCAACCACGACAATTGTTACAATATTTTTTTACAAGATAATGGTTCAATTCAAAATTTGTAAGCCGTTATTATAATTTATAATATTATATATTCTTTGTTATTTTTGTTTTGTATTAATATTATTTTATGTAAATAAATAATCTTAAAACTCTCGTGCATTGCACCGGGAAAATACTAGTATTAATATATTATTTTAAACTCATCACTCATCAATTTAGATGTTTATTTTAATTAATTTAAATTATATATACATATATAATTATTTCATTATATAACTATTTTTATATGCTCTTCAATAAAAAATATTTATATATTAAGCTCTGCTAATTCTTTGTAGTAAATACAATATACTGCGAACTTAGAATTGTTTACGAATTTCTAATCGTAAAGCTTGTATCAGTTGTTTTAATAGACTATATTTAATTTCTTAAAAAGTTTGACTTGCATTTGTTCTAGCATCATAACATCCATACAACAAAGTACTTTAATATAATTTAGATTTAAAATAAAGCATTACCAAATCAAGTATTTATGTGCATTGCATAGAATGATACAAATTCATGATAGAAATTATAATAATGCATCACATTTTACTCTCAAGAATAGAAAAGAAACCAGGCTGAAAATTTGGCAAAATTATTATAACCTGTATAAGTCGTCATTGTTTAAGAAAGTACAATAAAATAATATTTTAATAAATCACATCAATAGATTTATATGGAAATTAAATGTAATAAAAGAATAAATAAATCAATCAAAAGTTCTTCTTTCTCTTTCTCTCTCTCTCTCTCTCTCTCTCTCTCTCTCTCTCTCTCTCTCTCTCTTTTCATTTATTAGACCAAACTATTTCGATGCCGAAGAAATATAATAGAGAAAATGGAAAATATTGTGACTGACTAAATATAAATATATAAGCAATCCCAAGGCTAATACCCAAATTAAACTTTACTCATACTAAATTTGAACATATAACCAGCCAAAAATGGAAAAAGAACTTTAATACTTTATTAACAAAAGTTACTTAATGTAGAAGCTAGTAATCTTTTATTCTTAAGCACGCTATCATAACTTGGCTCGTGTATACTATGACTTACATCATTGTTGTATTTTCAAGCTCCGGAAATTCAAGTTCAGGAAAATGAAATGATTTCTACCAAAATCAGAATGACTTAACGCATCATCCTTATTCAAGCAGTGTATAAATGCACAGTGCAGGAATGTACTAAACCAAGACCACATGTTGCTTATATTTAAAATTATAACCCATCAATAAAATGGCATACTCACCACTAGCTACTATATTCACTAGATGAATCAAAATCATTTCCTAGCCTATCTCGCCCCGTTCAGTGTTCTATTTGAATCAATAAAAGTCCTATAACTACTCAAAGATCCCCTACCCTTTTCACTACTTGCAAAAGCCAATGGAATGAACAAATCCAAATCCACTTAGCACTTAGTTCCTAAATGTATATAGGCTTCAAATACAGATAATTCGATACCATCCAAATTAACCAAAACATACCGATAAAACTGATAGAGATACAATTTATTTTACTCCCCCTCCCCAAAAGCACAAATAACCCAAGGCTTATCATTGAGTTTCGACAGTTATCTATCAACATCATGAAATTTCAAACCGCCAACCAATTCGATCATCTCCTTGGGACTAAGGCCTATACCCATAACAACATAAGAGATCAATAATAGTTCATAACAACGACCATACTAGAGGACCACACCCACCAATTCATGCAAAAAATAGAATGCTTCGAGATTATAACACAAAATTGAATCCCTTTGCAAAATAGATATCTATGCCCCATAATAAACAATATCAACTGCTTATACACTTTCTAATTATTGTAAATCCAAAACTATCTTTAAAATGCAGCAATAAACCTTAAAAAACAAAAATTTAGCATACTAATAAATTAACTAATAAAATTGAATCAATCCTCAGACACTAACTAATATAGATGTCAATATTAAAAGGGAAGGGCGGAGAAAACCATAAGTTGAATGATGAAATTGATGAAGCAAGATTATGGAATATGATAATCAAATTAACTCACAAAATGCATCAACATTGAAAATGAAAAAAAAAAAAAAACATTCTTTTCTACACATCTTTAGCTTAAAGATAGATATTTAGCTTAGTATTACAAAATGTTTAGCATCTTAAAAATTAATAGGTGTCCAGATACAATTTTACATATGAAATCTCTTTTCTAAGAAAAACTAAACTTTGAGGACTAGTGAAGGAACCAAGAGCCACTGTTAGACTACTAGAAAATTTCCAAATTTAAGAGAAATTAAAGGCCCCAAATAATTCCCTCAAAAACTGGAATTTTTTCCCATATATTTATTTTAATGACGATACTATCCCAAAGATGGGTTCTCGTGAAGTTTAAATGAAGGCTGTTTCTGATTTCACCAATGATTGCTTTGATCTGTGTCTTAAGCTAGAAAATTTCACAAAAATGTTGTCATTCATGTGGATTGTAGAACAACTAAAAGCATTAAGAAGGCATTAAAAAACTCTCTACCAATTGAAAGTCGAATGGCCTCATTCCATTTAAAGCTCTAATATCAGCTCTTCACCAAAAGAAACAAATAAAATATGTCAAAAAGGAGGGGAAACGAGATTTTTCAGTAGAGCAAAACATTGTTTTTAGACAAAAAGGATTTGCCAAAAACCAAAAAGTTGAAGAAAAAACAACAAACAAAGAGTGAATACCAATTCACGCGTGAGAAAAAAACTTAACAAACGCAGAACATCAATTACATACCTTTGTATCTAAAAAGGGACTGCACGAGAGATTTAACTAATATCAATCGAGTTTCTTTGTTGAATATTTGCTTGAGGCTTAATTATGCTAACAAAAAACGTATGAAATAATTTACATCACAAGGACAAAAAAGAGAAGAAAAGATTTTGAAATGGTACCTCTGAAAAACTGAAGATACAGTACGAGCCGAATTTGTAATCCTTAAAGAAGAAAAACCACAACGGTATAAATTCACCAGGAAGAGACTGTGCAAAATAATGATGAACATTGTGCAAAATATGCTGACATCATGGATTAAGAAGGAGAGGGTTTGTGTTAGGGTGCGGCTAAATGCACCCCCGTAACTTTCTCACCACACCCCCTTTTTTAAAAAAAATCAATAATTACCAATTTACCCTCCTTTTCTTCTCCTTTTTATGTTTAATTTTTTCTTTTCCTACTCTTCCCACCACCCACCCCCAAACGAGAAAAGTTGCCAGAGACCATGTTGCATGGAATCCAGCTTGAAGCTTTCATTCTGCAGATGGATCAGCAGAACTACCGCCAATGTCACCTTCTTCCTTCATTTTCTGTTTTTTTAGCTAAAAAAATTATTTCGACCAACGAGGTCGAAATCCTTGCAATTTCGACCCAGGCGGTCGAATTCATGCAATGATTTCGACCCATACGGGTCGAAATTCATCATGATGAATTCGACCTCTGTAGGTCGAAATTCTTGCATGAATTTCGACCCCTCTTGGTCGAAATCCTTGCAAGGATTTCGACCTATTTGGGTCGAAACTTGGCGGAAATACATAGAAAAAAAAGTTTGAAAAAGAAAATTCCTACAAAAATAAATGCTAGTCTTGATCCTCCATTGTTGTGTGGGAAATAATATGATGAAAGAAAAATGTAACAATGGTGACCAAACCACCATTAATGGTGATGTCGGCCACCGCTCAAGAAAGCAAGAAGGAGGGGGGAAAAAAAAGAGAGAGGGAGAAAGCCAAGGGTGGTAATGGAAATTTGGGGGTGTGTTGAGTAAGTAGGATTGGTCAATTGGGTCAAACGGGGTGTTTAAAGTAAAGGGGGTGTAGGGAGAAGATTTGGGGGGTGCCTTTAGCTGCTCCCTTTGTGTTATTCGAAAAAGAGGGGAGCGTCACAGTGAAATGGAGAGGAAAAGAAGATAATTTGGGGTCACTTGGCAGGAGATTTGGGGATTGAGAAGACGTGATTTGGGGTCATTGATTAATAATTGTGGGTAGATAGATGCAACCACTTATAGTTCTTCTCAACACCCTGTTAATTTTATTATTTTTTCAATTTTTTGAAATGAAATTATTCTATTATCCCTCCAAGGTAAGCATTACAAAGCTCAAACATAACCCCATGAGTGCAAATTCCAGATTTGAAATTCTGAAAATTCAAGATTCTTCTTGCCAACGAGATCCTCAAGAGTTAAAGTATCAATAGATCCCTTCTTCACTTCCTCCCCACGAGCAGGCAAAAAATCCTCAACACTTTGTTTTTCTCCAAACGACCCAGCTGATCAGCAATGAGATGCAGATTATGTCAGGATCGTTGTTGTGGAACCGGAGATAAACTTGCAAGACTGAAGTAGAAATGAGATAAGCGAAATGCAGTTTAGCGTGGAAAACCCCAAATTAATTCGGTAAACCACCTGCAGAAAGCTGTAGAAGGATTTCACTATAGCAAAGGATTACAACAACTTTCTCTCTAATATAAGGAGAGCACAATTGACGATAATCTCTCTCTTATAATAGGAGAAAACACTCTCTCTTTGATAAAGGAAAGAACACGAAATACTAGGAGAAATCTAACACCTTCTTTTCTCTCTAGCTCTCTAAACCTCTCTCTTTATCTCCCAATTATGAATTACAAAGGATTTGTAACTCTACTCATGGAATTACAACCCACTTGTAACTCTCTAAGCATGGGATTACAAATGAAGAATGGATTATATTACATGAACAAACCATGCCTTTTATAGATGTTAAAGGCGATGGATTATGTGGTTGTTCAAAGCCTACAAATTTTGACTTTTCAACTTAATTTTTTTTTTTTTTTTTTTTTAAATGTGGCTAAGCAGGCTTCATTCTCCCACTTAAAGTCACATTTGTAATAATCATTCTCCCCTTTCTCGTTTGCCATGTTCACGTCTTTGCTCACATTTCTGCTAGGCCAATAGAGGATCGACACCACATAAACTTGTCGTTGTTGCTGGTTTTTGTCAATATATCTGCTAGGTTGTCCTTGGTATGGATTTTCTGAATATCCACACTTCCTTCTTCCACCTTCTCACGAACAAAGTGATATTGAACTCGTATGTGCTTCGTCCTCGAGTGAAATGCTGGATTCTTTGCCAGATGCAAAGCGCTCTGACTATCACAAAATAGAGTAATTTTCTCTTGTTTGTGTCCGAGCTCCTCCAATAACATTTCCAACCATATTGCCTCTTTGCTGGCTTGTGTAGCTGCTACGTATTCTGCCTCCGTCGTTGACGTAGCCACGATAGCTGGGTTTGACCCACCGGCTTCTCCAAAGACAGAGTAAACACATAACCTGGTGGTGGTTGCTTTTATCAAGATCACACGCATAATCAATCAACATAGCCTCGACAATAAAGTCTCGATCCTCCATAACATAATGCATCTGAGGTACCCTTGATATATCTCAAGATCCTCTTTCACAGTATTCAATGCTCTCTCCCGAGATTCGCCATGTATCGACTAACGCCTCCACTACTTGTGCAATGCATGCGGTGGTACAAACCATAGCGTAAACATTAAACTACCCATCACGATGCATACGGCACTCGAGACATCTCCATCCTCTCGGCTTCGCGCTAGGGCTCATACTTGAGGATAACTTGAAATTAATAGGAAGAGGGGTAGAGATTGGCTTACAATCTTGCATATTGAAGCGTCGCATAGATTTTTTCAAGTAATTTTAAAGAGAAAGCCAAATCTTCCTACTATTTACATCTCGCAAATTTGCATCCTAGAATCTTGTTTGTTGAGTCCCAAATCCTTCATTTCAAACTCCCAGCTAATTGAGCCTTCAATTACATGTCGATCTTTGTTGGGGCACCCTGCTACTAACATGTCGTCAACATACAACAGATAGAACAATGAAATCACCATCGCCAAATCTCTTGTTATAGACACAAGGATCAGCATTCAATCTGCTGTATCCAAGGCTCATGATGAAGGAATCAAATCTCTTGTACCAACATCTCGGCGCTCTGCTTGTTTGAGGCCAAATCTGGAGATTTGTTCAACACCTAAAGCAAACCAAGTTCTCTTTCCTTTTTCTTCAAAACTATCTGGTTGGAGCATATAAATTTCTTCTTCAAGTTCACCATGAAGAAATGCGGTTTAACATCCAACCTGCTCTAAGTACAAGTCAAATATAGCACACATCGCCAGGGACCACTTTCAGCGTAAATCAGCTCGAACAACAGGAGAAAATATTTCGTTGAAATCAATACCTTCTTTCGAGCAAATCCTTTAACCACCAATCTAGCACGATACCGCCTCCCACTTGGTCATTACCATCTCGTTTGATCTTATAGACCCATTTATTTCAATGGCTTTCCTTCCATGGTAGTGGAACAAGATCCCGAAGTTTTATTTTTATGAAGAGCTTCCATTTCTTCTTGCATTCTTTGTCATCCGACGAGAAGCATCTTGACTCTGTATAGCCTCAATGAAAGTTGATGGCTCCCCATCCTCTGTTAAGAGAGCGGATGACATTACCCTCCATAATATAATCTGAGTGCCAAGCTGGTTCTCTCCTCTCCGTGTTGACCGTCCCAACTTGGCTGGCCAGTCGTAAGCCTTGACTTGCTCTTGCTCTTAGTGCTCTGCATCGCTTGAAGAATCTAGAGAACTTCACTGTTCTTGTTGATCTTCAACTTGAACACGATAGTCTCTGGTTTCTTCTCGGAAGTGCTATCACTTTGTACTTTATCTTACGCAAATACAACGCGTCTCTGCGATTATTACCTTGTGGCGGTGGGATCCCACGATGCGATACCCTAACACCATCAAGCCATACCCTAAGAAAATGCACCTTCTAGATTTCGGATCGGTTCGATGTTTCTTGGCGTTGTACATAGCATATCTGAGACTTCCAAATGTATGTAAGCGAGAATAATCACCGGCTTGGCCACGGTCCACATCTCCATCGAGTCTTGAGATCAGTGCGGTTGATGGTGACCGATTGATCACATAACAGTGGTCTTATTTGCCCAGCCCGAGCATTTGGCCAGCCTGGGCTTCTCAACATCGCTCTTGTCCTTTCTAACAAAGGTTACATTCATCATCCGCTCTCGCCTTTCTCCATTTTGTTGTGGAGTGTGTGCCGCGTGGAATTGTCTTTTGATACCTTCTTGTTTTTGCGTAAGCTATCAAATCTCATCGCCCGATATATTCTCCTCCATTATCTTGTCCTCAAACACTTGATCTTCTTCTGATTCAAGTTCAACTCGCGCTTTGAAGATTTTGAAAACTTCAAACACATCGACTCTTTCTAATTGGATACACCCAACATCTCCTGGAGTAATCGTCAATAAATGATACAAAGTATCTCGCACCTCCTAGGGACACGTGGGGTGCTTGCCAAGCGTCGAGTGAACTGCAACTCAGTATAGCTTTACTTCTAGCGGTCGAGCTATTGAACTTCAATCTGTCTTTGCTTACTAGTAACACAATGCTCACAAAATGGTAAAGATACTTTTTGAGCCCTGGAAGAAGCTTTCTTCCTACGAGAGAATCTTCAAACCCCGTTGGACATGTGGCCAAGTTTACGATGCCACATCATCGCCACGTCTTCTCCCGAATTCATCGCGATTGGCGCTTCTCCTTCTTGTTGTGTTTCACCTTTGGCATGTACAGATTTGCCGCTATCTTTTACCTTTCATCACCACAAAAGCGCGCGCTTTAACGATCTTCATGATCCCATCTCGAACATGGGTCGCACCGATACTATCTAATTGTCCCAATGACAATAGATTTTTTCTTCAAAGCCTTTCACATGCCAGTACCTCCCGATGAGTGCCGAACTGCATCTCATACATCACCAATTTGATGGTACCAATACCGGCAATCTCAAGGTTTACATGATCGTCACCATAAACACAGGATCCTCCTGAGATAGGTTCGCTCATTGGTGGAACCATTCTCTCCTAGGGGTCATATGCCATAGTAGCTCACGAATCCATAAGCCACACATCGGTGAACCGTCTTACGCTTCAACAACCTTGTTGTTGCTTATTTGTATAATATTTAGCCCGCCCTCATCAGTACTACTTCACAACCCGAGCTTTTGATGTCTCGTACCTTTCCTTTGGTTTCTTCACTCTTCTTGAGATACCAACCTCCTTCTTGTAGTGCCCTTTCACCGGATGATGACTGACATTTTCTTACTTCTTATGACTTTGATCTACTCCGATTTTGACTCCCACTGTGGGATACGTTCCGTTGATCTACCTCTCACCATCGTTAAAGCTTAGCCTGTTATGCGTTCCTAGTCTATCTTCTTTACTTTTCTTGTAGGCTTTCTTCTTCAAGAACTTGATGCAATATCATCAAAAGACCTAGTATCTCTATATTGTTTGTTAAGTTGATGATGAGTTGATCATACGTAATCGGGTAAACTCTGAAGTAGAATTTCAAGACGTTCACCCGCTCTCTATATTATGCCCCATTGTAGAAAGTTGTGAAAATAGAGTATTCGTGGTATTGATGTGGTCTGTCCACGGGGTTGACTCCATCATCCGAAGGGTGTATAACCTTCTCTTCAAGAAGATCTTGTTGTGTAGTGATTTGGCCTCGTATAACTTTGTGAGAGTATCCCAAAATCTCTTTTCTTGTCTTTTCTCAGATACATGACAATACTCCATCGGCTAGCGCTAGATGTAGATTAGCAATAGCATTGCCATCCATCTCGCTCCATTTATCATCATTGATATCGTCGGACGCTTTCTTCAATTGCCGCCAAGCGCTTATCTTTTCTCAATACTCTTTTATTCTCATTTTCCACAATGAGAAATTATTCCCATTGAACTTCTCTATTTAAATTGCTTAATCGCCATCTTTATAAATATCTCCTTTCCACTAACAGATCTGATTGTAACACAACAACCGGCTACAAACCTGGTGCTCTGATACCACTTGTCGGGATCGTTGTTGTGGGCAGGAGATAAACTGTTGGCAGTAGTAGAAATGAGATAAGCAAAACATTTGATTTAACGTGGAAAACCCCAAAATTAATTCGGGTAAAAACCACTGCAAACAGCGTAGAAGGATTTCACTATGGCAAAGGATTACACTGACAACTTCTCTAATATAAGGAGAGCACAATCGATTTGATAATCTCTCTTATAATAGGAAAACACTCTCTCTTTGATAAAGGAAAGAACACGAAATACTAGGAGAAATCCTAACACCTTCTTTTCTCTCTAGCTCTCTAAACCTCTCTCTCTTTATCTCTCCCAATTATGAATTACAAAAGATTTGTAACTCTACTCATGGAATTACAACCCACTTGTAACTCTAGCATGGGATTACAAATGAAGAATGGATTATATTACATGAACAAACCATGCCTTTTATAGATGTTAAAGGCGTGGATTATAGCGGTTCAAAGCCTACAAATTTTGACTTTTCAACTTTAATTTTTTTTTTTTTTTTTTTTTTTTTAAATGTGGCTTTAGCTTGAGCTTAGATTATTACACCCATCACATCTAGCCACCACTACACTTTTGTTATAGGATTCGAGACAAATTGTCTTCACAGATTTGCTATCACAAACTATGCACGTGAAAATCATGGCAAGATTGTGCGTCTCAAATACCTTCAAGTTAGATTTGATACTGTTTAGCAGTGATTTCTTCAGTGGCTGAACTTGAGATGTGTAATGCCCCGAGTTCTAAATATTCGGAACGCCACGTCATTATTTTAAACTAACTTTTGAAAATCAAGCAACTGCAATAAACAGAAAACCCACTTGTGCAGAATATTATTTAAATTGAAATTAACCAATCGCAATTTTTAAAAGGAAACATAACATCTTAGAATATTCAAACTTGTAAATAACATGAATAGTTGAGTCTCAAATTAAATGAACAAAAGAACTTAAAATTTTTCATATAGATCTATCACCAATCGCCTTGCGCCAAAGAACTCCTCGACTGCAATGTTTGATTTAAGAAAGCGTGAGTATTTCATAGAAATACTCATTAGAATCTCAGCGCAAAAATAACAATTCAATATTACATATAATACACGTGGTCATGTAATCCAAGTAATTCTCATGAACAAGTAATAAATACAGGTTCAAGTCTAGTCTCATGCATTTAAGCAAGAAATTCTCTTCATCCGATTGTATTAAAGCAATAATAATTCTTATGTCTGGGCCTGATCAAGCAAATTATATGTTATAAATACCAAATAGTCTCATAGAAATACGCACCACATGTAAACACATAATAAGAATAAATTATCTATGCGCATTTTGAAAAAATAAAATATTTGTAGATAGAGATCTACCTTAAATCGTGAGTTTTAGCCTTAATTTTGCAAATTGCTAGGTTGTCTCGCCTCGTCTAGTCCTAAAAATAATAAAAATGAACTCTAATAAGTCTCCTGGGTAAATGGTGTCAGAAAAGTAAAATAATTTCTTAAAATAGGGTTGAAATCGAATAAATAAGAAGTCTAGGGATTAAAATCGCTAAATTTGAAAAGTTGGGGACTAATTTGCAAATTGGAGAATTTTGGGGACTAATTTGGAAGTCAAACGATAGTTGACTGGTCAAATCTGCAATTGACCGCTTTTGAAAGCTATTGGACTGAATCGGAAATAAATTAAAACTCTGGGGCTTGTGAAATAAATAAAATATATGGACTAAGTTGCAAGTCAACTGAAAGTCACGGGTCTTGACTGTAGTTGACCAGATCCTAAAGTCATGGGACCAAATTGAAGGAACTCAAAACCCTTTGGCTAAGGAAATAAATAAGGAAGTGGACTAATTTAAATAAACTAAGAAAGCTTGGGGACTTGGGGGGTAAATAAAATAATAAAACCTGATTTTCAGGCTTCTTCCTCATCTCTGCGAGAATTACAGTCGGATGAAGAAAAGAACCGAGGCTCGACAACGGCTTCTCGTTTTCCTCGACGATGGCCGCCGTTCATTGCCGACGAAGTGTCGTCGGCTCGCCGCCAAAAGAGAAACGTCGAGAAAGGAGAAGGAGTGACGAAATGGAGAGCTCGAGAGGGAGACGACTGAGAGAGAAAGTTCGGGTGAAGAAAATTACCGGGTGAGTTTTGTAGGTTGTGAATTGGAACGTGAATCGAGTGTGTTTATATAGGGGTAGTAGGAGGGTTTAATTAAGGCATATCTTAGAGAGAAATTCATTCCTAAAATATGAAACCCTAAGTTAATTATGGTAAATCTTGTGTGACAAGAATTAGGGCTCGTGTTCTTGAATTTTGGGCGCTGCAAAACACGAAATTAGGGTTCGAATTAGATCCGAATTAGGCCTTAGAATTTAGGGATAAATCAAAATTAGGGTTAAGAATTTTAGGGCTAGACGAGATTTGGGGAAATATCCGTTAAACGAACTTTTCCGGTGAAAATTTTTGTATCGCTACAACCTTTCCTATTTAAAATAATTTCATCCTCGAAATTTAACTTACTTGATTAATGGGGTCTGTATACTTCTCTAGAATATCTCTTTCTTTCTCCCAGGTGGCCTCTTCTGAACTATGTTTACCCCACTGGACCTTAACTAGTGGGATTTCTTTATTTCTGAGGATTTGGACTTTCCTTTCTAAGATGCGCACAGGCGCCTCCTCATACATCAAGTCTGGTCAAATGTCAACTGATTGAACATTCACTATATGACTAGGATCATGTACATACTTTTTTAATAGGGAAATGTGGAATACATTATGCACTGCTGAAAGTTCTGGAGGTAGGGCCAGACGATAAGCCACATTCCTAACTCTTTCCAATATCTCGAATGGGTCAATGAATCTAGGCTTCAACTTTCCCTTCTTTCCAAAATGGAAAACTCCTCTCATTGGAGCGATCTTAAGAAATACCTTTTCGCCAGGCTGAAACTCTAAATCCTTTCTTCTTCTATCAGCATAACTTTTTTGTCTGTCCTGAGCAGTTTTGATCTTAGATCTGATCCGTTCAATAGCTTCTACTGTCCTTTCAAGGAGTTCTGGTCCCAACATTTTCCTCTCTCCAACTTCGTCCCAATAGACAGGCGAACGACATCGGCGGCCGTACAGTGCTTCATAAGGAGCCATACCAATAGTGGCTTGAAAGCTGTTGTTGTATGCGAACTCCACCAATGGCAGATAGGTTTCCCAGTTGCGACCAAAGTCAAGCGCGCATGACCTTAACATATCCTCTAAGGTCTGAATAGTTCGCTCAGACTGTCCGTCGGTTTGAGGATGATAAGCTGTACTAAACTTCAGCTTAGTTCCCATAGCTGTCTGAAGGCTCTTCCAAAATCTAGATGTATATCTCGGATCTCTGTCAGTTATTATGGTCACTAGTACCCCATGGAGTCGAACGATCTCTTTGATATATAGTTGTGCCAGCTGATCCATACTAAAAGTCGTACGAATGGGAAGAAAATGTGCGGATTTCATTAGTCGATCAATAATGACCCAAATAGCATCATACCCTTTACTCGTCTTCGGAAGACTCACGACGAAGTCCATAGCAATCTTCTCCCACTTCCATTCTGGTATCTCTAATGAATTCAAAAGCCCTGATGGCCTTTGATGCTCTGCCTTCACCTGCTGGCAAACCATACACCTAGCGACAAATCTGGCGATACTGCCTTTCATATTTCTCTACCAAAACATACTACGCAAATCTCTGTACATTTTGGTTCCACCAGGATGAGCCGCATAAGGGGTTGAATGAGCTTCAGTCATTATCTCATCTCTGATCTGATCGTCCTTCGGCACACAGAGGCGACCTCTAAACATAAGTGCCTCGTTCGTTGAAACCTCAAAACCAATCATTTTCCCAGTACCAACTTCAGATCTAATCTTCTCTAGGAATGGATCGTTCTTCTGTGCCATAATAATTCGATTCCTCAGGTCTTGCTGAACTGTCAAGGTTGCTAGTCTAGCCGGCGTTCGAGTTGACGGAGCAACAATCTCAATCCTCAAATTCTCAAAATCTCGTACCAGTTGGTCTGGTATGGAGCCTAATGCAGACAACTGTCCCATGCTTTTTCTGCTCAACGCATCTGCAACCACATTAGCTTTACCCGGATGGTAAAGTATAGTGCAGTCGTAATCTTTTACCAGCTCTAACCACCGTCGTTGCCTCATGTTCAGCTCCTTCTGGGTGAAGAAGTATTTGAGGCTCTTGTGGTCGGTATAGATCTCACACTTACTCCCGTATAGATAGTGATGCCAAATCTTTAGAGCGTGCACTACTGCTGCGAGCTCCAAATCATGGGTCGGGTAATTTTGCTCATACTGCTTCAATTGCCTGGAAGCATAAGCTACGACTTTCCCTTTCTGCATAAGTACACAACCCAATCCGTGTTTTGATGCATCACAATAAATGACAAATCCATCCGAGCCGTTGGGAATGGTCAGAACCGGGGCAGTCACTAGCCGGCCCTTCAGTTCCTGAAAGCTCTGTTCGCACTTCTCCGTCCAATTGAATTTTACACCTTTACGAGTCAATTGCGTCAAGGGTCCCGCTATCTTAGAGAAACCTTCTATGAATCGCCGGTAGTATCCAGCCAATCCTAGAAAACTTCTCACTTCACCACAGCAGGTCAAGTCCAATTAGCCACAGTCTCGACTTTGGAAGAGTCCACTTTGATTCCCTTTGCGGTCACAATGTGGCCTAGGAAACCAACTCGTTCGAGCCAAAATTCACACTTTTTGAATTTGGCGTAAAACTTCTCCTTCCTCAGGGTACTCAATGTCGTCCTCAAATGTTCTTCGTGTTGTTGTGGGTCCCTCGAGTAGATTAGTATGTCATCAATGAAAACGATGACAAACTTATCCAAGAACTCGTGAAAGACTCTATTCATTAAATCCATGAACAACTGCTGGGAATTGGTTAAGCCAAAGGGCATTACCGTAAATTCATAATGTCCGTAGCGTGTTCGGAACGCCGTCTTCGATATATCCATTGGCTTAATCTTCAACTGGTGATAGCCTGACCTCAAGTCGATCTTTGAGAAAATAGCTGCTCCCTTCAATTGATCGAATAGGTCCTCAATCCTCGGAAGCGGATATTTGTTCTTTATCATCAACTTGTTCAGTTCACGATAATCTATACACATCCTCATGCTCCCATCCTTCTTCTTTACGAATAGCACTGGGGCTCCCCACGGAGATACACTTGGTCGAATGAATCCCTTCTCAAGAAGCTCTTCCAATTGAACTTTCAACTCTTGCAATTCCTTGGGTGCCATTCGGTACGGGGCTTTGGAGACAGGAGTTGCCATAGGCATCAAGTCAATGCTAAATTCCACCTGCCTCACTGGTGGAATTCCTAGTAAGTCCTCCGGGAACACATCAAGGTACTCTCGCACAACGGGTACAAGATCCGGGTTTAGTTCCGCCGTCGGTTGCCCTTGGAGATTGACCAAGAATCCCTGGTAACCTTCTTTGGATAGCAACTTCTCTGCGTTGATAGCCGAGATGAGACGGGGAATCGCCCTAATCTTAGACCCGTAGAACTTGTATTTTTCTTCTCCATTTCTGCGGAAAATGACCTCCTTCTCACGGCACACGATGGTCGCATGATTACCACTTAACCAATCCATCCCTAATATGATATCGAAGTCTTTCATCTTAATCACATATAGGTCTGCTCCCAAACCCAACCCATCAAGGTCTATCTGGACAGCTCTAATCATCGTATTAGTATCAATTGTTCCTCCTGATGGCAAACTAACCTCAAGGACAGTATCTGTTTTCTCTATTCCTAATTCCAGTCTAGTTACACATGCATCAGATATAAAGGAATGTGTAGCTCCATAATCTACTAAAACATATACAGGAATGCCAGAGATGGATAGCATACCTGAAATCACGTCGTTATCTTGGCTAGCATCCTCTCGGGTGATAGCAAACACCCTAGCCTTGCCTTTCTTAGCTTGTTCAGCCGGCTTAGCTGGGATATTGCTCCGGGTCGAAGCGGAGCGACATTCTGATATCATATGGCCCGGCTGGCCGCATCTGTAGCACACTCCCTTGCCCCACAAACATTCTCCACGGTGGTTCTTCCCACACTTAGGACAAGGTGGGATGGTTCCCGAAACCTATCCTACGGTTGATCCACTGTTGGTCTTCTTGTTGGGAGCAGTATTCTTATTCTGTTTGTTGTCATGCCACTTCCTTTTCCCCTGATCCTTTTGGTAAGTTTTCTCCTCAGGCTCGTCATCCGCGAAGAATATAGCTTGAGCCTTCTTCACCACCTCTCGATAAGTGGGTAACTTATGGCCCGTCACGATCCTACGAATGTCCTTTCGCAGACCGCGTTCAAAACGTCGGGCTTTCTTGTGTTCGGTGTCTACCAGGTGTGGAGCATACTGAAAAAGTTCCTCAAATTTTCGCTCATCGGCAACAATCTCCATGTCACCTTGGACGAGACGCAAGAATTCCGCCTCCTTCTTATCTCGTAACCCTTGAGGAAAAAACGTTTCTCTGATCTGCTCTTTGAAATTAGCCCAAGTTACTGTTGCCCGTTGGTCTTCGGTTTTGAACTGCATGGCTGAAGCCCACCACTGTGCTGCCGGGCCGAGCAGCATAAACTTAGCACATGCCACTTTCTTATTCTCCGGGCATTCTATGTGTTCAAAGATATTCTCCATTTGTCGCAGCCATTCCTCAACCGCGAGTGGATCCTTGCCGCCGTTGAATGTAGGAGGGTTATACCTACGAAATTGCTCAACGATCGACACAGCTGATGCAGGTGGTGCCTGTCTTAGAGCTTGCACCGCTGCCAAAAGCTCTCTGATAACATCAGATTTTCGTGCCATCACCTTGACAAGACAAAAGTTGGTTTATTGCGTTTGAATTATAAGCATTCGATATAGAGGTAGAGGAAGTCATCTTAATTGGGAAGCAGAAGGTAACATCGATGAAAATAGATAATTTTATTGAAATCCTAAATTCCTCAATGAGGGTACATAGATGAAATAATAAATGAATCATTAACTACTGACAAAAATTTCTCTACTAGTTCATCTATGTAGCCCCTCAATTGTCATCGGTGATACAAGACTCTGCCTCTGAGACTTCCCCTTGTTCTTCCTCTTCATTCTCTTCTTGGTCCTCTTCCAGTTCCATTTCAATATCCTCTCCTTGGGGTTCTACTAGTGGTTCCCCTTGAGGTTCATACTCGGGCTCCTCTTGTGGATCCTTCCTCTGGGTCCTCTTCTGGTTCTTGCTGGGGTTCAGGCTGAGGCTGAGCGACCCCTTGGTTTCGGTACATGGGCCAAAAGTGCACCAATGCCTCACAGAATGCGTCGTAATTAACAGCTCCATTCGTGGCACGCCACGCCTCATAGAGGATCGTATTGGCAACTTCTCGGTTAGGAGGGCTTAGGGTGTCCATCAAGTGGTTAATGGATTGTACATCATTTGTCTCCAATCCCCATCTAATGGCGCATTGGCGAACTTCGCGCACATGATCTACCCAATCATAAGTATCTCCATATAGTGGGGCCCTGAGGATTTGGTAGTCCAAAATAGCATTACGGGGGCAGTAAGCAATGGTCCTATTATTCCCAGCCATATCCTAGTCCAATTACATAAGGCCCAGTTAGTTGGGGTTATAATGTTTCTCTTAGTTAAATTCGAGGACGTAAGGAAAAATATTTATTAAAATTTATGCTCAAACTCGTTCTTCTCTATTCGGATACAAAATATTCTCAAAGTTCTCATAAAATCTCTAAATCTCAAGTATCCGAGAGTAATTAGCAAATAAATAACTGTGAATCTTTTCAGTTACCTTGGGGTTGGCGGAGCGGGCGATGGCAGGTGGAATCTCTTTAAAATGTCGCTAAAACATTTTTTTTTTTGAAAAGCACATTTATTTATTTATTTTTTATTTTTTAACAAGTCTACAGAAACGTAGACCTGCTCTGATACCAAAGCTGTAACGCCCCGAGTTCTAAATATTCGGAATGCCACGTCATTATTTTAAACTAACTTTTGAAAATCAAGCAACGGAAATAAACAGAAAACCCACTTGCGCGGAATATTATTTAAATTGAAATTAACCAATCGCGATTTTTAAAAGGAAACATAACATCTTAGAATATTCAAACTTGTAAATAACATGAATAGTTGAGTCTCAAATTAAATGAACAAAAGAACTCAAAATTTTTCATATAGATCCATCAGCAATCGCCACGCCAGCAACTCCTCAGCCTGCAAATGTTTGATTTAAGGAAAACGTGAGTATTTCATAGAAATACTCAGCAGATCTCGCGCAAGATAACAATTCAATATTACATATAATACACGTGGTCATGTAATCCAAGTAATTCTCATGAACAAGTAATAAATACAGGTTCAAGTCCAGTCTCATGCATTTAAGCAAGAAATTCTCTTCATCTGATTGCATTAAAGCAATAATAATTCTCATGTCTGGGCTTGATCAAGCAAATTATATGTTATAAATAGCAAATAGTCTCATGGAAATACGCACCACATGTAAACACATAATAAGAATAAATTATCTATACGCATTTTGAAAAAATAAAATATTTGTAGATAGAGATCTACCTTAAATCGTGAGTTTGAGCCTTAATTCTGCAAATTGCTAGGTTGTCGCACCTCGTCTAGTCCTAAAAAATAATAAAAATGAACTATAATAAGTCTCCTGGGTAAATGGTGTCTGAAAAGTAAAATAATTTCTTAAAATAGGGTTGAAATCGAATAAATAAGAAGTCTAGGGATTAAAATCGCTAAATTTGAAAAGTTGGGGACTAATTTGCAAATTGGAGAATTTTGGGGACTAATTTGGAAGTCAAACGATAGTTGACTGGTCAAATCTGCAATTGACCGCTTTTGAAAGCTATTGGACTGAATCGGAAATAAATTAAAACTCTGGGGCTTGTGAAATAAATAAAATATAGGGACTAAGTTGCAAGTCAACTGAAAGTCACGGGTCTTGACTGTAGTTGACCAGATCCTAAAGTCATGGGACCAAATTGAAGGAACTGAAAACCCTTTGGCTAAGGAAATAAATAAAGAAGTGGACTAATTTAAATAAACTAAGAAAGCTTGGGGACTTGGGGGGGTAAATAAAATAATAAAACCTGATTTTCAGGCTTCTTCCTCATCTCTGCGAGAATTACAGTCGGATGAAGAAAAGAACCGAGGCTCGACAACGGCTTCTCGTTTTCCTCGACGATGGCCTCCGTTCATTGCCGACGAAGTGTCGTCGGCTCGCCGCCAAAAGAGAAACGTCGAGAAAGGAGAAGGAGTGACGAAATGGAGAACTCGAGAGGGAGACGACTGAGAGAGAAAGTTCGGGTGAAGAAAATTACCGGGTGAGTTTTGTAGGTTGTGAATTGGAACGTGAATCGAGTGTGTTTATATAGGGGTAGTAGGAGGGTTTAATTAAGGCATATCTTGGAGAGAAATTCATTCCTAAAATACGAAACCCTAAGTTAATTATGGTAAATCTTGTGTGACAAGAATTAGGGTTCGTGTTCTTGAATTTTGGGCGCTGCAAAACACGAAATTAGGGTTCGAATTAGATCCGAATTTGGGCTTAGAATTTAGGGATAAATCAAAATTAGGGTTAAGAATTTTAGGGCTAGACGAGATTTGGGGAAAAATCCGTTAAACGAACTTTTCCGGTGAAAATTTTTGTATCGCTACAAGATGGGGCTCATCATTGAGCATGAATTTTTGTGTTCCTCTGAAGGTTGACTTGTGTGCTTGTCTGAAATCTTCTAGTGAACTTTCATATTTGAAGATGAATGAGCTTGTAGAGAGACTAAAATGCCAATGAACTTTTGTAAAGCGGGTATTTTCGGGGAGTTTAGCTGAGAGGAGAGAGAGAACGCGCATTGAGCTTGACGAACCGCCATATCAAGACCCTGTTAGTTGATGATCGAATCTCCCATAGTTACACTCAATGCTAAGAATGGAAATGACATTATTGGCGTGAATTGAGGGGTTTGAGTGAATATTGGATTCTTTGTACGACAAGTTTGTCGTGGTGCTCGTCGGATGGCCATCATCATCACAAATCACAAACTCCAGCCCCTTTCTATTCGTGACCCTTGACACAGCAACATGTAATTGATTGTGAGTGAATATTGGCTTCCTCAAGTAAATCTCAACATTAGTGAGGGTTACTCTTGCTGATGGTCATCGTGTAGCAAACCGTCAAAGCAAACTGTCTCTGCTGAAACTTAAATAGCAATCTTATATCCGACGAAGCCAGACTCAACCTAGAAATCAAAAAATCCTTGCATATATTTACCCTAGACAAAATCCTCGCCTCTATCATATTTTCACCAGATGTAACGACCCAACCCCGGTCATGGCCAACTCGGATCTGCCCTATTGTACCTTGAGGAGGACCATATGGATTTGGATAAGGTCCACTAGCGGCCCGATCCACTTTGGCATGATATTGTCCGCTTTGGGCGTAACTCACAGGGTTTCGTTCTTGAGCTTACCCCAAATGGCCTCATACCTAGTTGGAAGGGTCTCTTAGCTTATAAATTGGATTACCTCATATGCCCAAGCGATGTGGGATTGTGGGTGTTATAATCACCCCCTTAAAAGGGCCACACTTCTAGTTGGGCTCTAACTTTGACACCATCTGTAATGACTCGACCCTCGTCATGGCCCATCTGGATCTAGCCAGCTGTGCCCCAGGGAAGACCATACGGATTCGGGTACGATCCACTAGCAACCCAATCCACTTTGGTATGATTCCACTTTGGGCCTAATCTTACATGGTTTTGTTCTTAAGCTTACCCCTAAAAGCTTAATTCCTAATTGGATAAATTGGACTACCATGTTATGCCCAAGCGATGTGGAATTATTGGTATTACACCAAGTCTAGTGACTATAAGCAGCGTACCATTGCAAAAGCCAAAGGAATGGTCATTGTTATGCATGAATCCAGGAATTTACATTCACCAACTAAAAAAAAATAATAGCACTCAATTCAGTGGTGTGAAATAATTAATCATAGCGAAAAAAAAGAAAAAATTAAAAACAAAGAGGGAGGAAAAAAAATTAGCATAAAAAGAGAAAATAGCTAAAAAGAAAAAACAAAATAAAAAAATACGAACCAATTTTTTTTTTTAATTTTTACAAAGCGAACAATTATTTCAACAATTTAAGACAAATGTTCCATACAAGTTGTTCCAGTTCATACTTTAATTTACTGTATAATCACAATTTAATTTTAATCGAAAAATAGATAATAGAATAAAAAATATTAATGATTCAAAGTAAGTAAGATGAATCGACGACGTTACCTTCACGATTTTTAAAAAGAATGAACTACTACTTGAATAATTTAAAAATAATGAAATAAAAAATACGAAGAGAAAATGTTTTAGTGTAAAGAGTGAACTACTGCTTGAATAATTTAAACAAAGGTGAAATTAGTTGAATTAGCCATTGGATCGCTTGAAAATAGTTGAATCAGAATTAGTTTGCTTGAAAAAATAGTTAAATTATAAATTAGTTCGCTTGGAAAATAAAATATCGTAGATTAAAAAAAATGTTAATGCTGAAATAATGGTGAAATTAAGTGCTTAATTTTCATTCAGAATTTAAAAAATATGTCAACCGCTGTATAGGTAATGCAGAATTGACCTAATGGGAAAAACGGCCAGAAAACAAAAACATAATAAAAAAAAGGAAGAAAACATATTTTTGTGTAAAGAGTGAATAAATGATTCAACAAAAATAAGTACGATAGAATAATCTGGTACAAAAAGTAAACTTAGAGAGTCGTTTTATTGCCATTTTTTAATATATATATTCACTAAATAATTCATAAGGATTGCTAACATTAAAATAAAGAAAATATGATAACAACAACAATAACAATAACAACAACAATAATAATAATAATAATAATAATAATGCAAAGAACGAACATCAAGCATAAAAGGAGAAAAATTGTTTCAACAAGTCATGGAACAATCTTTGAACTTCTTTTGATTCGTATTCTAAGTTATCTTATTTCGTTTTAAACAAAAATTATTGAATTAGAAATCAGTTCGCTTGAAAAATAAACGATACAATTCAAAAAAATATTAATAGTGAAATAAAGGTGAATTCAATTGAGCAATCTTCATTCATAATTTTAAAAAATATATCAACCATTGTGTAGATCATGTGGAGTCAACCTAATAGGAGAAATAGCCAAAAAGAAAGAAAAAATTTAAAAATAGAAGGAAAAAATCTTTTAGTGTAAAGAGCGAACAATTGATTCAACAAAAATAAGTATAATAAAATAAGTTGGGATGAAAGACAAATTTAGAGAGTCATCTCATTTCCATTTTTTTTGAATATATATGTAGTGACCGCAAATTCTTCTCAAATAAAATATATTTAATTAAAAAAAATTCGAACGTGTCGGTACGATCTTACTTATAAAAATTTAAATAGCGTACGCTCGTCTAGTTGAAATTCATATTATTTATTATTCTATTTAATAAATTATAAAAATTCATTTATTTTCAAAATTTACAATTGAAGACCAAACTTTAGAAATTATTCGTTTTAGCCCCTAAAGTTTAGTTTTTATTTTGTAATGATCCAATACTTACCTTAAACCCAATTATAGGCCAATCTAAGGTCCAATTTTAATGCTTGCCCAACAAGAAAGCCCATTTGCAATTGTTACCCTAATTCCCACCTTTAAATACTCATTTCTAAGGTTCTCTCAAACCCTAGCCCCATTACATCCTCATTATTCCTCCATTTACACGAGCAACTAAGAGTTCATCTCTATTCTCATTCCACTGACATTCAAATCTATTAACTGTTTCAAGAGGTAAAATTCTTAACTATCATCCATTTCTTTTATCTTTGCTACAATTATTCTTGTCTTCAATAGTATTTTTGCTATTTTAATCCATACTAAGTTACTATAGAACTTTTCTTACCCTATACACACTCACCCAGTTCACACACACACAATCCGGCCGACCACCATCACCACCCGTCGACTAGGCATACACCACTAACTCCACCACCATCATCACCATCAACTCAGCAACTCACGGACACACACAGCCGGAGATACACGCATATACATACATATATACACCCACGAACACACGGCCATAGGTATACGCGTATATACACCT
Source organism: Jasminum sambac (assembly GCA_018223645.1). Taxonomy (NCBI): domain Eukaryota; kingdom Viridiplantae; phylum Streptophyta; class Magnoliopsida; order Lamiales; family Oleaceae; genus Jasminum; species Jasminum sambac. The sequence goes on from CP073650.1 coordinate 1,325,263, forward strand.
CGGCAAAGAATATCAACCACGCCCAAAACGCAACTTCAAAACACAAAAATCACACCCACACCTTCCTCTACCTGCCTAGAACACCATAGGATCGTTTAATTTCGAAAATTATTAGAAATTCGATACAATTTTGAAAATACCCAAATTTTCTCCTCAACCTTCAACCATCAAATTCGAGTTCAATAATCAACCTCCCTTCAATTAAAAACCACCAATATGATCGCGACACTTCCCTCCACCTTCGTCGCCCAAGTCACCGGCCAAAGCCGCCGGAAATTATCTTCCCAACTCCTCCCAGTCGGCCGAGAGAGACAGAGAGAGGTGAGAACGGGAGAGATGAGAGAACCGAGTGACTTCTCGGGTTTGTTTGATTTATTTGGGTATTTGCAAGACAAGTCCCTCATGTTCTTGGATTAGTTTAAGTTGGTCCCTGTAATTTATTTAATTTACAAATCATCAACTTTTAATTATTATAATTTAACCCCTAAATATTATTTGCAAATCTAATCCCCCATTTTATTTATTTTATTTAAGTGAGCCCATAAATTTTATTTAAATTCTAGTCCCTAACTTTCAATTGTTGCAATTTGACTCATAAACTTTTATTTCACTTTTAATCCTTCAATTTGTTTTTTCTATTTAATTTAACCCCCAAACTTTAATTGCATATTAGTCCCCCATGTTTTCAAAATATTAAAATCGAGTCCCAAATATTTTTACTTCAATTTTATTGCACATTGGGTCCTCAAACTATCCAATTCTTTCAAATTGACCCACAAACTTTTATATTCATTTAATTTTGGTCCCAAAACTTCTATATTATCTATAGATACGTAACATTTAAGGATATTGACATAAATTTAACTCCTTATTGGCTAGACGAGGCGTACGGATAACTAGAGGACTGATTTCTCACCGTTAGTAAGTTCAATACTCGGCTAAGGACTAAGGTAGATCCCTTTTCTAAAAAGTTTCTTTCAAACGTGCGCATTTGTAATTAATATTGTTATAAATACTGCATGTAAATGTTACGTGACGATAGGCTTTTATGGCCTACTTATGACGTGCTTCCCCGGCACTATGACGATAGGCTCTTAGCCTACTTACGACGTGTTTCAATAGCATCATGATGATAGGCCTTTAGCCTAATATATTATAACGACGTGTTATTAAACACTATCATGACGTGCACGATTTTAAGAGGGATGATGAACGAACCTGTATTTTATATCTATTCGTATTTCATGTAAATGATGATTATGTGCATTTAATTTGTAATATATATTAATTGCGGTGCGTGGGATCTACTGAGTATTTAAAATACTCACGATTTTCTCTATCCAATGAACAAATTGCAGATTAAGGAGACCGAGGCTTGGCGAGGCATGGGAATCTCTTAGGCTTCTTCAAATAAATTAGTTTTAATTCCATTGACAATTAAGTACTTTTAATTGTTGAAGTAATGACTTTTGAATGTTTTGAATTTACTAGTACTTTAAGTGGATGTTTTGAGGACTGTGTTGAAACTATCGTGAGACGCTCTATCAATTTTATTAATTTAAATAAATTTTCGCATTTTAATTATTTGTTATTTTTCCGCATTTACTAATATTATGATATTTCAAAAAAAATAATAATAATAATTGTTTTCAAGAAAGAACTAACGTTACGAGTTCTTAGAATTCGGGGCGCTACAATATATTCACTAAATAATTCGTAAGGATGAAAAAATTAAAGTAAGGGATCTAATCTTTTCTACTTCAATATTGTGTAACTAATAGCACTGATATAAATTATTCTATAGTTATCAAAGTAATTATACTAAAAAACTCTATTAACTTTCATAGGGCCTATGATTATTTTTTTTATATAAAAATTATTCTACATTCTATTATATATGCGATCAGAAATTTTAGGAGATATTAATTATATAGCCCGTGCGATGTATGATATTGACGGTAAATATGTGAATAATGAATACATAGTTATGGCTTGTTCCTTGATTGAAACACAGTGATTGTTTTCAATAACTATAGCAATTCATCCCCTTTTTCATCTGCAATACTTATATCAACAATATATTGAGCGATGCATGTTTAATCATATATCAATTCAATGTATGATTTTTCTCATAAATGTATCCAGCAAAAACTTCTTTGTACACCACGTTTTTAGTGGTGCTCGCCGAACAACTATCATCATCATAAATCACAAATTTCAACCCCTTCCTATTCGTGACCTTAACACCGCAACATATAACTAACCTTGAGGGAAGTGAACCCCAATGTGGGCCAGGGTCTGCCATAGACTCTTGTTAATGGTCATCGCGTAGGCAACCATCAAAGGAAACAGTCTTTCCTGAAACGTGAATGGAAATTTCATATCGGACGAAGAGAGACTCAATCTCGAAATCAAAAAATCTTTCCCATCATTGAAACCGGACAAAATCCTTGCTTCCATCACACGTTCATCAAGTATAGTGGCTATAAATCACGTACCATTCACCAAACAAAAAATTTTCGCGTAAAGAGAGAAAAATTATTAAAAAATTAATGATAAACAAAAAAAAATGCAGCACAAACTAGTTCGGTTGAAAAAATAGACAATACGAGAAAAAAATATTAACAATTCAAAGAAAGTAAAATCAATCTACAAAGTTACCTTCACAATTGTTAAAAATTTGTAGACTCGACTTAATGGGATTAAAAGTTCAAATAAGCCAAAAAAGAAGAAAAAGATTAAAAATTAAACAATAGGAAATGTTTTCTAGCATAAAGCGTGAACAATTGTTTCAATTCATCACTCCCATTCTATTGCCCACAATGCAACAGTGCCTACAATAGCTTGGATCAATGACACATGTGGAGAAATTCTGGGCCTCGCTATTAGGGGGCACGTGTCATTGATCCTACTAATTGTAGGTACCGTAATGGTACCCATTGTGGGCAACGAAACGCTAGCCGTCAATTCATAATTTAATTCACTACACATAATTAAAAATTAAATTAAATAAAAAACAAAAAAAAATGCAATAGAAAAATATCAATAGTTCAAGGAAAGTAAAATCAATTCACGGTGTTACCTTCACAACAATTCATTGGATTCTATCGAGTCATAATTTTAATTTATTATATGTACTTGTAAAAAAAATGCATCGGAAATTAATTGGATTGAATAAATAAAAACATTAAATAAAAAAATATCAATGGTTCAAAGACAGTAAAATCAATCCATGAAGTTAACCTCACAATTTTTTAAAATTTGTGGACTCGATTTAATGGGATAAAAATTCAAAAAAAGATGAAAATAAAAAAGAAAATAAAAAATACGACGGAAAAAAATTTTAGTTTAAAGAGCGAACAAATTTTTCAAAAATTTACAAAAAATAATGTGGGAAAACTATTCCAGTTTATACTTTAATTTATTATAAATAATCCGAAATTAATTGGAAGGGAAAAATAAATAATATAATAAAAAAATATTAATGGTTAAAGGAAACTCAGATCAATCGATGCGTTACCTTCACAATTTTAAAAAATTTGTGAACTCAATGTAATAGTGTAAAAAAAATAGCAAAAAGGACAAAAATAACTAAAAGATAGGAAGAAAAAAATTTTGGTGTAAAGAATGAAGAATCATTTAAACAATTTACGGCTAACAATCCAGACGAGCTATTCTGAGTCATACTTTAATTAATTATATATAATCAAAAATTAATTGGAAGGGCAAAATAAATAATATAATAAAAAAATAACACTTCAAAGAAAGCAAGATCAATCGATGACATTACCTTCACAATTTTTAAAATTTGTGAACTCAATGTAATAGTGTAAAAAAAATAGCAAAAAGGACAAAAATAACTAAAAGATAGGAAGAAAAAATTTTTGGTGTAAAGAATGAACAATCATTTAAACAATTTACGGCTAACAATCCAGATTTAGCTATTACGAGTCATACTTTAATTAATTATATATAATCAAAAATTAATTGGAAGGGCAAAATAAATAATATAATAAAAAAATAACACTTCAACGAAAGCAAGATCAATCGACGACATTACCTTCACAATTTTTAAAAATTTGTTAACTTGATTCAATGGCATAAAAATTTAAAAATAGCTGAAAAGGAAAAGAAAAATAAAAAAATGGGTGGCTCTATTCGCACCCACATTTTTAATACTTGCACCCACCTAATTGTCACCTGACTAAACTACCCATCTGGCTAAAAAAAATGGTAGGGATTGTTCGGCCAAGAGCAGCGGAAGGCTCTATTTGCTGGTTCGGCCAGCACTGACCGAAGCACCACTGTGTGGTTCGGCCAGTGGTGGTCGATCCACCACTGGGTGGTTCGGCCAGCTCTGGTCGATCCACCACTTGGATGGTTCGGCCATAGTAGGCTGAGCCACAAAAAAATTAAATCCCCGTTAGTGTATGTGTATTTATGAGTATTTATGAGTTTTGATGTGAAATAAATAGAGAATGAATGAGATTGGGTGGTGGAGATTTATGTAGTACAGTGGGTCCCAGAAAATATGTGGATGTAATTGGTTTGACTTTTGATGTGAATGTGTTAAAATGTGTAAAAATTTGTTAAAAGTTGTAAAAGAACGGGCTGTAAATAAATAAATGCAGAGAGCATTCATAGGGACGTATGGAATCAATTATGAGTACAACATAAAAGCCAGGGATATTCAGAGGAATCAATTCAGTTCCTCCATCATCATGTATCTTCAACGATGGTATTGCTCCTCAACTGATGAAGCCTCGTTTGGAGTCTTCTCCCAAACTGGATCCCCTTTCTATTTAAATGCTTATCCCTTTTTAGCTTACACATATAATAACTCAGATAAAACTGATATAAATTACAACTTTTTTTAGAAAAATCAGGAGATAGACGATGAGAAAACTGATCTTCATCAGCTTGGGCAAAACCAGACATTGAGTGGTTCGGCCAACTTAGGCCGAACCAACAGGTGGAAGTTTCAACTGCTCATGGCCGAACTATCCCATAGGGTGTTCGGCCAAGTATGGCCGATTTTTCTTTTTCCTTTTTTTTTTAATGGGGGTAGTTTGCTCCATTCAAACTTTAAGTGGGTGTATGGATTAATTTGGTGGGTGCGAATAGTGCCACCCTAAAAAGATTTTGGCGTAAAGAGAAAACAATCATTTGAACAATTTACGGTAAACAATCAAGGAGAACTATTTTTATTCATGGATTAATTTATTATCTATAATTAGAAATTAATTGGAATAGAAGAATAATTAATATAATAAAAAATATTAACAGTTTAAAGAAAATAAGATCGATGAACGACATTACTTTCACAAATTTTGAACTCTATTTAATGGCATAAAAAATTAAAATAGCAAAAAAGAAATACAAAATACAAAAAATAAGAATAAAAATTTTAGTGTAAAGAGCCGATCATTCTGATTCATACTTTAATTTATTATATGTAACAAAAAATTAATTGGAATGGAAAAACAAATAATAAAGTAAAAAATATTAACAGTTCGAACAAAGTAAGATTGATCGATGACGTTGCCTTCACAATTTTAAAAAATTTGTGAACTCAATTTAATGACATAAAAAATTAAAAATAGAACCAAAAAAATAGAATAAAAATATTTTTAGTGTAAGGAGTGAACTGTTGTTTGAACAATTTTCGGCAAACGATCCAACCAAACTATTTTAATTCATACTTTAATTTTCTATTTATAATCTATATATTAATAAAATGAGATCATTTTCCCGCCAAAAGTTTCATTTTTATGAATTAAAAAAATAAAATTTAATTGTAAAATCACGCTTCGGATAATCACAAATTTGCAACTCAATCTTTCCTTCCTCTTCTAAAATTCGAACTCTTATATATCTCCCATATAATATGGGGTCATTTTTCGGCCAAAAGTTTCATTTTCTAAATTAAAAAAATAAAATTTAATTGCAAAATTACGCTTCGGATAATCACAAATCTGCAACTCAATCTTCTCTTTTTCTTCTAGAAATTCGAACTCTTATATATCTCCTCGTGCAACGCACGGGAGAAAATACTAGTTAGATATTAATTGGATTGGAAAAATAAATATTATAATAACAAATATTAATAGTTCAAAGCAAGAAAGATTGGTCGACGATGTTACTTTCACAAATTTTAAAAATTTGCGGACTCAATTTAACAACAAAAAATTTAAAAATAGCGAAAAAGGATAAGCAAAAAAATATGAATAAAAAATTTTTAGTGTAAAGGGTGAACAATTATTCCAACAACTTATGGGAATCAATTTATATGAACTATTTCGATTCATACTTTCACTTATTAGCAATAATTACAATCACATTGGATTAAAAAATAAACAATTCAATAAAAAAATATTGACGGTTCGAAGAAAGTAAAATCAATCCACGGCATTACCTTTACGACATTAAGAAATCCATGGACTCGATTTAAAAAAATTATTAGTAGTAAAAAAAAAAAGGAAGAATAAAATTTTTAATGTAAAGGTGAACACTTGTTTCAACAAAAATAAGTGCATTAGAATAATCTAGGACAAAATGCAAATTTAGAGAGTGTAACGCCTCGAGTTCTAAGAACCCGGAACGTTAGTTCTTTCTTTAAAAACACTTAAATTCCTCTTTTTTTTTGAAATATAATAATGACATTAAATGCGGAAAAAAAATTTCACAAATAGCTAAAATGCGGAAATTTATTTAAACTAACAAAGTCGAAAGATAGTTTTCAAACAATCCTCAAAAACATCCAATTAAAGTACTAGTAAGCTCGAAACATTCAAAAGTCATTACTTCAACAGTTAAAAGTACTAAATTGTCAATTTAATTAAAGCTAATTTATTTGAAAGTCCCTAAGAGATTCCCACGCCTCCACGCCTCGGCTCCTTAATGCAAGTGATCATTTGATAGAGAAAATCGTGAGTATTTTAAATACTCAGTAGATCCCGCGCACCACAATTAATATATATTACAAATTAAATGCACATAATCATCATCTTCATAAAATACGAACAAGTATAAAATACAAGTTCGTTCATCATCCCTCTTAATCGTGCACGTCATCATAGTGATTAATAGCACGTCATTATAATATATTAGGCCAAAGACCTATCGTCATAATGCTATTAAATCACGTCGTAATTAGGCAAAGAGCCTATCGTCATAGTGCCGAGGAAGCACGTCAAAAGTAGGCTAAAAAGCCTATCATCACATAACATTTACATGCAGCATTTATAATAATATTAATTGCAATTGCGCACATTTAAAAGAAACTTTTAGAAAGGGGATCTACCTTAACCTTTACCGAAAGTATTGAGCTTACTAACGGTGAGAAATCAGTCCTCTAGTGTCCATACGCCTGCCTAGCCAATAACGAAGTTTAATTTATGTTAATATTCTTAAATATTAAGTATCTATAAGTAATATAGAAGTTTGTGGACCAAAATGGAAAGAATATAAAACTTTGGGGGTCAATTTGAAAGAATTTAATAGTTTGAGGACCTATTATTATGCAATAAAAGTGGACTAAAAATATTTTGGACTCAATTATAGGATTTTTAAAACATGAGGGACTAATATGTAATTAACGTTTAAGGGCTAACTCGAATGGGAATAAGAAATTAAGGATTTAAAAGTGAAATAAAAGTTTAGGAGTCAAATTGCAACAATTGAAAGTTAGGGACTTGTAAATTAAATAAATTATAGGGGCCAACTTGCAACAAGTATAGAACTTGAGGGATTTATTTTGCAAAAAATCCGGTTTTAAGTGGATTTGGGCCAAGAACTCGGATCATCACCATCTTCCTCACCCGCTCTCTCTTCTCTCGCTACTCTCTCTCGGGTCAAGAATGGGAATAACTCCCAAATCAAAGTATAGGATCATGAAATTCCAATTTCTAGGATAACTAACTCATTGGATAATGTATTACTTTAAAATCGCATCTAAGCTCGAATTATATGAGCCAAAACAAGTTTTCAACTCTAAGTAAAAAAAAAAAGCATGGAAAATATCCTGCTATGGCGGTATGCTTGTCAAATTCTTTAAAATAGTAAACGACATCAGAAAATTCTAAAATTTTTACAGAAGGTAGGAAACTCATACATATTCATCATATTTAAAAATTGTTTCATATAAATTGCGTTTAGGGCATCAAAACTATTTTTAAACGGACAATATCTTGTTCTCGGGTGGAATCTGCCCAGTTTCACAAAAGTATCATAAAACATCCTACGAGACTCGAATGATGTCAAACCAATTCTAAATGATAGGTAACTCATGTGGAATCATTTCCCAATTTGAATCACCTAGAAATTCCATCTATACTAAAAGTTACGGCCTTTCAAAGTTGAGTGCAGAAGCTGGAAAAAAGTCACATGTGCAAAATACATTGATTTTTCTTTCAAGCAATTCATCAAACACTATGGGGGCTTGGTAGATATCAAGTAGTTTTAATCTCATCCCATAATAAGACCTCATGCCCAACTCAAAGTATCAAGTAAATTACTTTTCCCCAACCACCAAAGTCTCAATAAATCCATAAAACTTCAATTATTTATCTTCAAACAACCTATCTTATGATAGAAAAAGATAAGAGTAGAGAAGGATTACCTTTCTATGGAAATGAACACTTGAAATTGGTGGAGGAAGAAATTGAAATAGAGGAGATTGAGAAATCAACTTCGAAATCAAGACATCGATTGCCCCTTACAAGTGTTGGAGTAGAAGTTGAAGATGGTTGTTGAATGAGAAATCTTGAGAATGAAGATAATGCTTGTGTAATGGTGATGTAAAGAATGAAACTTGGGTTAGGGTTTGAGCACTTCCAACAATATTGTATTTAAGGGTGGAAAATAGGGTAAGACTTGCAAATGAGCCTCTAAATGGACTTTAAAATAGGATTGAATTGAAATTGGGCTTTCTTATAGTATAAGAGATAAAATTGGACTTTTAAACGGGCCTATAATTGGGTTTAAAACGAATAATTTCTAAAGTTTGGTCCTCAAACGTAAATTGAAAATAAATAAATAAATAGATATTTTATAAATTATTACTTTTTTTTAAATAATTCAATATAATAGTAAATATTAGAAAATTTTAACTAGACGAGAGTACGCTGTTTAACTCTATAGGTGAAGTTGTAGCGACACGTTTGAGATTTTACTTTAATTAAATATTTTAATTTAAAGAAATTCGCGGTCACTACAGAGAGTCATTCTCGAGAAACCTAAACATTAAGATTAACGAAAAACCACTCATTGAGGTGTTATAAAAAAATTGTAATCAATCCATAAGAATTACGATTATAAATTAATATATATAATTTCTATGCAAGAGTTATATTTAATTTTTCAAAATCAACACGTTCGCATTTGATATAAGGCAACAATATAACAATGAGAGAAAAAAAAATGATGATTACGATGGACAAATATCAAACCAAGAGAGCAAATCTTCCAATTAAAATTTCATTAGTCCAACATAAGTTAGCATGGCATGAATGATAAATTAGACAATAGGGGAAGAAAGTGTATTTCAGACAGAGATGAAAATTTTTATGAATTATATGAGGTATAAATACATTTGTGATCGAAAAAAGTTAATGAATTATGTGAAGTTGACTATATCCACTAGCAGGGACGAAGTCAGGAATTCTTGTCACACCGAGCTGAATAAGGGAAAGATAGTAGGGAGGGCTCTTTTAGGGGTTGAGAGGCGCCCAAATTTTTCCTATAAAGTTTATATATAAAATTTATCACGATTCACTAGATTGGTTTTGCAATATAGAAGCAAACTAATATGAAATAAAATTTTGATTTGATTACTTTGCCACTTCTTGATTTAATTGATTTGGTTTACGAAATCACTTTTATTTCGTATAATGCATTGTTGACGTTAAGAAAAAATTTAACTAACTATTAAATTGAGTTCAATTTCAAAAATGATAGTGTAATAAAATTTATATATGGCAAATACAAAGAGTCATTACTTGATATTATTCATTAATTAAAAGTGAAATTTATTATGCCATATTATTTTTCAAAATCATAATCAATTGAGTTTAAATCATCATAAAAAAAATTAAAACTATTTTTTTAGATCACTCGAAACAATAATTTAATAAATTAAATATGAAATCTTATAATGTGCAAGAAAGAGTAACAATTACATAAAAATAAATAAATAATAATTGCAAATTAATCCCTTCATGAAGCGGCTCCATTTCCCCATAGCTGCAATCAAGATATTGACAACTCCCTTTGCTGTGCTAAGACCTATGAAATCAAATGGTAATAAGAAAAAACAATGGGGGAGGAAGAGAGAGTGTGTGTAAACCAAAAGAAAGGAGGAGAAGAACTGCAGTAACAGGATTCGAACCTTGTCTTATTGGTTGCAAGCTCACTCACTTAACCAACTCAGCTAATAATGCCTCCTGTCCAAGTCTACACAATTCATTAGTTATCATTTGCAAGCACCGAGCTAGAGCACAGCCGGGCTCACCTCTGGCTTTGTCCATGTCCACTAGTACAAAAAGAAGTTAGGGTGGCGCTTGTTTTACATTAAAGGTGGGGGTTCATTGAATGCCACAAAAAATGGCGACATCCAATGTTAATATTTAGGGTGGCGGTTCTAAAAATGCCACCTTATCTTCTTTTTTTTTTTTTTTTAATTTCGTAAACTTAGGGTGGCGGTTGTGAAAACAACCGCCACCCTAAGTTTATTATTTTATTTTATTTTATTTTAAATTAATTAGGGTGGTGGTTGTTTAACAACCGCCACCCTAAAGTTGACTTTTTTTTTTTTCAATTACTTTGGGTGGCGGTTATGATCAACAACCGCCACCCCAAGTGTTTTTTTTTTTAATTTACTAAAATTTTGGGTGGCGGTTTTTATTGACAACCGCCACCCAAAATCAATTTTTTTTTTTTTTTTGGAATACTATTATACCTATTGCATGTACAAGTATTACATGTTAAAATTATCACCTAAATCTAACAATACAACCTGCAATTGAACCAATAGTCTGCGAAACCATTCACAACTACGTGCCTGAACTTAGGCCTAATGAAACAAGTAGAAAGCAACTCCAGATCACTTCGAGATGGATGCAAATTAAGTATATATTTAGCCACAACACCAACTAATTAACAAATAAAGTAAATACAACATAATGAAACAAGTAAAAGCAGCTCAAACACAACTCCATACCCAAATCCACGACTACATAAAGATTCAGATGGCCACAATGCACGAGAAACTACGTAAAACTTGAAGGAAAATAAATTGAAATCTATAAATTAAACGATCATTTCATAACTTCTCGAAAGAATTCAACCCAAAGTTCTCGTACCACATTGATGTTTTCCTGAGAATACGCTTTGGCTCCATACACCTATAAGGGAAATAATGAAAGATAATCAATTTTATACATACCCAATAAAGTACTGAATGCTTAAATAATTAACCAATCTACATTAATCAACAACACACCATTTGTAGATCTTCGCCTTGCCAATATCGTATCATTATGTCATTCATGTTTTTCATGACGCAGTAACCACACTCATCACCTCCTGGTTGTTGTGGACACTATAATTTGTATGTACCAACAAAATAAAAATAGTTATTAACAAAAAAAATCTATTTTGAAAGAAATTCATATATCTTCCAAACAAAAATGAAAAAAAGTTATAAAAAAATAACTTTTACTATTAAAAATTATATATGTACATACCGGAAGTAGTTTCCATTGAACGCTGCTTCGTCGTACACCCTTTTTATCCACATCACTCTGAAAGCTCTAAATATTTGAAGTATATGCATAATATTAATGTATAAGAAGCGATCTAAACTCCAACTTATCATAAAAACCAATAAATGAAATGAAAATCATTGAATATTCTCTTACACGCTTATGAGCGACTTGATAACCAAATTTCTCTTCTGATTGGCCAATGAATCCATTATGTATACCGTATTGGTTGAGGGCTCAATGACAAGCAATAACCAATGATGACTAACAAATGTGACAATTAGCTTTTTAGTAACATATGTATGAATTTCGAACTTATAACATTCACAAATTAAAGTGTGAGTGATCTTACTCTTGGTCGTATGGCGCCAAAATATATTTCCGATCATACTAAAGTGTGAGTGATCTTACTCTTGGTCATATGTATGAATTTCGAACTTATGTTTTATATGTTATTTCGACCTAGCTTCTTGGACAAGCTTGGTTCCTTAGTTTTTAGCGTAAATGGCCAAGTTCATAAAATGAAATTGAGAGCTTTTAAGCCTCTTGAGGGAAAATTTATTTTTCTATTCTTGCTCTTTTAAACAAATCGAACTTATCAAGAGCGTGATTAACTCTTGTGGCGTTCACCGTTGCCAGTTGTCTACGACGCACAGTAAAAGGTGATTGGTCTCAGCCTATTGTTGTCTACTTCGTGAGTAGAAGGTCGATAGTTAACTGATCAATATATCTTTGGTTTTGCACCATTGGAGGTGACTGGGATTGATATTACCAGCTGTTGTCACGTCAAAGTCGGGGTTTTCATCAGTTTTTGTTTACCATATCGGGTTCGGATTAGAGGGCAGCCATGGATCGTATCATTTTGGATTTTGTACTTGAGCTTGCTCATCGGGTCATGTTCGTGGTCAAACTTCCTACTCAGTTATCCACTTGAAGAACTAAATTGGTGCTTCTTTTGAATTTCTGCAATACTATTGATGGTCAAGTAAAAGATGTAGAATACGAACTCTCCAACTTAAGTTTGGAAAAGAACAAATGCTATCTATTAGATTGTGGTGCTGAAGTATTTGTTTGAGTAGGTTGAGTCACACAAGTAGAAGAGAGGAAAGTTGCTCTTCAAGCTTTTCTCAATTGGCTTAGAAGGTTCGTATTTTACAAGTTTACCTAATGTGGATTTTATTTTTGGTTTGTCTTGATTTATACTTGATCTAGTTTGTATGCATTTTCTATGTGTTTTTGTTGAAATTGTTGTGCTGATTGGAAATTTTGTATCTTTAGGTTTTGTCATCTACTTTATTGGGATTACTATTGTCATGTTTCGATACTGAAACTTGTTTAGATTACCCTATATCAAGTCCAAGCTGGGCTGCAATACAAGTGAGGGTTTTCTTTGTTCGATATATCATCATAAAATTTAAGAAACTAGTGGTTAATCATTTTAGCTTAATTATCTAATAAATTGAAGCATGTGATATTTTGATAAAAAAGCAGAACTCTTTTTCATGCAACTAAAGAAAGGAATCTAATGATCTAAGCTTGAAATAGCATGGGTTGTCTTCTTGTCATAACTATGCTTTAGAAATTGTAGACATGGTTCTTGGTTTAGTGTTGCCTTGTTCAATGTAGGATATAAAGACCCTATCGCAATGACTAATTTTAGGAAATGAGATGATGTTAGTATATATGGTTTTTCTATCTCATTGGCTATATATGTGGTCACTAGTCGGTTTTAGTTATGTAATATCCATTTACTACATTTGTAAATTTGGATTTATTAGTGTTGATCATTAGTACACATCCAAGGATTCTGTTATGGATTTACTGGCGTAGATTTGAGAGATTCTACGGTTGATTTGGCGTTCACAAAAAGAGTACACAACATGTGGCTAGTGTGTATTGGAATTTTATTTACTCTACTTGATTTCACATTCATATACACAATTATGATCATATGTCATTTCGCCATGCGAGGATAATACGTATATCTGGATCTTTTCCAAGTCAACCCACACCAGCTCACCCATGTTTAATTGTAGTATCGAATTACAGGATCAAACCAAAGCAGCATCCACCAGCCCCCACCCACTGATGTTTCTGATGCAACTATATACTGGGGATTCCATTTCCATTTTCAGCATCTCAAGTTCCTTCTCACTGATAATTGGACTGTAGCCTTAGTGCCATATCATTAATCATCATCCAATGCCTCAATACCTATTGGTGAAAAACTAGCAACATGTTTTCTCTTCATCTTCAGTATTACCTAATCCAGAAAGAAAGGAACAATAGTAATGATTTGTAGATGGTGCCAAAAAAAGGTCGTCTTGTTCTTATGATTGACCAAACTTTAACTTTTCATCTAGATTCTACAATCATTTTTGTCATCAGAATACCGAAGTTAATGTATCATTGATCGTTATTCACCCAATCATGAAGAAGAAAAGGCTACCTAACCTATCTGTAAACCAATATGATTTTCCATTGAAGATCACCTATGAAAATCACAATTCACAGAGCCTTAATTCAATAGCTGATCCAAGAATGAACCACAAATTTGGTGATTCAATTAATGTTATTCAATGCACATAGGACCAGCTTGTCTAGTCGAGTAGTTATTAAGGACTTTCTTAATAAGAAAGTGAAAGGATAGGCATGTAATTAAAAAAACAAAGAACATAATTCCTTAACATATGCAGAGACAAAGATAGGTAGTAAATTTGTAGTTTTATTCATATTCTTTACTAAATAGAAACAGATTTTGGGAAAAAGTTAACAACAAAAATGAAGAAAAAATTAATAGGAATTTAGGTTTAAATAGAAAAAACATGAAAGTAGAACCTTGGGGGTCATTCATTTCCGGGGGTTGAGACCGGAAGATCGTCAGTGACCGATCCACAGCCATTAAGAGGTCCAACACTGTGAAATAGCTTTCCAGAAACGTGTAGTGATAAATCTTGTTGTACATGTTGTACCCAATTCATGCATATAAGCACACAAATTTATATCTTTATTTATTAAAAGAATATTCAAATCACATCAAATGAGTGTTACAAAGATTAAAATTAAAACAATTTGTTGAATGAATATTGAAATGTGTGCTATTGAGGAACCAATAAAGACCTAAGAGAAAAATAAAGTAAATGTGTCACATATAACTTCAATATAGCAGTAAAGTAATACCTGGCTACTGGCATTTTGGTTGAGGATTCCTTATCCGCATCTATAGCCAACCCAACTTGCTTTAGTCTTTTGAAATACACCTCCTTTGGTGCTTCATAACTTCAACAAAGCTTCAACTAAAATATCCCTGATAAAAGATGGCCACGTTTTATTCATGAACCACATAGGTTCATTTTTCAAGTTTAATATCGTGCAATCAATATAAATTTAATATCTCCAACCAAGATGAGCTCAAAAAAATTAACAAGTCACAACTATAGAATTTATACTAAACCTAAAGGAAATTATGAATCTTGCATTATGAAAGTGGCAGTTCATATTACACAAGCAAATGAATATTATTTTGTTATTCATGTTGAATAGATGAGATTTAAAGCCAAAAGAAAAAGGGAAAAGCTAAAAGAACACTACATAATTACTATAGTGCTCATGTTAAAT
This sequence comes from Jasminum sambac, assembly GCA_018223645.1. Taxonomy (NCBI): domain Eukaryota; kingdom Viridiplantae; phylum Streptophyta; class Magnoliopsida; order Lamiales; family Oleaceae; genus Jasminum; species Jasminum sambac. Next base: position 1,340,643 of record CP073650.1, read on the forward strand.
TGAGCATTTTTCTTCCTTTTCAATATGAAACATTAAGGATCAAAGACAAACTTGCCTGGTGCTTTCTACACTTACCAATTTAACGGGATCTCCCCTAAACATAAAGCGATGAGGTAACCAAATAACCAACACACAAGCTGATGGAAAAAATGGTAAAATGAGATAACAAAAAATGCAACACAAGAAATGTAACCATTTTTCAAAAAGGAAATGATGGCTTGCAAAATTGTATAGAACGCGGATACCTTGTGGTTTTTCGCACTAAAAATTCGTAGGACACATAGAAATACAAGATGAATGAGTCACTACTTATCGTTAAGAACTACCTCGGGCTGTATGAGAAATGACAAATGGATCAAAGCACTTACAACTCTAGGAAGAAATCAGTTCTCAGAAGTTCGAAATGAACAACCTGCAAAAAGTCCTTGCATATTAAAAGATGAAAAGATGGTAGGAACAAACAATAGTAAGACAACGGGGAAAAACTGGAAAAAAGAAAAGAATCATTTTCCATATTAGGCTATTTGAAGAAATACTTGACTCAAGAAATCAACCCATAGCGCCATATGACGTATAATCAATAAGACAACTTGACAATGTTAGCAGGAAAAAAGAAAATTAAGTAACCTATTTCTTTAGTAGAGATCCATCAGAGAACCTAAAACATGCCCATTTTACTTGGCTTCTAGATTCAAGAATCAAATTCTTTACACAAAAATTACTGAAACAATTCATGGGAAGACTTAATTGAATAAATTACGCACACACAAAAATGGCAGAGACTCAGTAACAAGAACCAATACTCGTTCATTCATAAAGCCTCCAGTCAAAACCACACAATCGAAGTAAGACGGTACTGATTTCAGCAGCAGGAGAGAAGTAGCACCAAAAGGATCAAGATTTTGCTCTGTTCCAAATAGTGATCGGTGAGAAGTAATCAATCAGATTATGAGATTTGTAGAGACCACGATTTTTCATAAATAAAATATTTATTTAAATCAAATTTCTTAAATATGTCTTTACGACTTCATATAAAGAATTTACTAGCTTACGCTCATTTACTTGAATTTTATATTATTTATTATTATATTGAATCATTACAAGAAAATAATTTGAAAAGTTATGTCTTTTTTAAATTTATATTTGAGGACCAAACTTTCAAATTAGTTCAACTTAGTCCCCAAAATTTTAGTTTTATTCAATTAGGGGTTTAACTTAAGTCTAAATATAATCCAATCCAATTAGAAGCCCATTTAAAGGCCTACTTTCATTTCTTGCCCAACCCTAAAGCAACTTCATCATATCTTCCATTTTCACTCTCATTTCAACCCTAATTCTTAACACTATCAAACAACACTACATTCATCGTCATTCTCATTCCTCCATCTCTTTCTACATCTTACAAGGTCAACCAATCAAGATTTCAATAGGAAACTCCTCAACTCTTATTTATTTAACACTACACCAATTCTTACAGCATCTACATCACTATTTCATGAAGTTCAGTATGATTTTTCCTTCGTTAACAAGTAGCAGGAGCAGTATACCACAACACATAGATTTTCAATTACAGTGAAACCTCCTTGAGAAAAATTCACCACAAATCCTCTATCAAGGCACAATAGATAATTTTCTCCACCCCTCACTTTTATTTCTTCAAGACAAAAACATTGCAACTATAGTGACTGGAAATTTTCAAAAATAAAATATCTATTTAAATTAAATTTGTAAAACATATTGTTATGACTTCACATAAAGAGTTTAATTGCGTATGCTCGTCTAGTAGAAGTATATATTATTTATTATTTTATTCAATCATTATAAGAGAATTATTTATAAATTTAATTATTTTCAAATTTATCAATTTGTTCCAAAACTTGATAATTTGATTAATTTAGTCCTAAAACTTTATTATTCATTCACTAAGGCCCAATTTCAGTATGTGATCCAATTTAAAGTTCAAATTAGAGTCCAATTGTATTTCAAATCCAATTTAAAATTAAGTCCAAATGCAATCCAGTTCAATTAGAAGGTCATTTAAGGTCTACTTTCATTTTCTTGCCCAACAAGAAAGCCCACTTCCATTTCTTGCCCAACAAGAAAGCCGACTTCCATCCCTTGCCCAAACAGAAAGTTCACCCATAGTTTTCTTACCCTAATTCTTCCCCCTTAGCAATTTTATTGAGACTTTTCCCTTACAATCTAAACCCTAATTCATGATACTATCAAGACACCACAAGTTTCATTTTCATCCCTCCATCTCCATTGACACTTTGCAAGAACTTCAACACAAATATTCAATAGGTAATTTCTAAACTTTTCTTCATTTTAATCTCTATTTCAATTCTTTCGTTCTGTAGTATCTTCAAAACACAAACAATTCATAGGTAATGTCTAACTATTTTCATTTATCCTATAGCTTTTGTCTAAATTTCCTTCAAGCATGTCTTCATAAAAGCATGCAAAGCCATTCCCGCTACTAAGTTGCTACATGATCACATGAAGTCTTGAACACACAAGCGCAGACTTGAAATTTCATTTTTAGTCACAAATGCGCACACAAAAACACCCATGCTCTATTTTCTTCAAATAACACATACCACCACCTCCGATTTCCCCAAATTTCTCTTCAATGTCTCGAATAGCTATGTAGGATTGGGGATAGATTGAATTTAGGGATTTAATCCCCAAATTCATATTCTAAATAGCATTATTGCAATAAAGAAATATGTCCCTAATGTATATTTAATTATTAGATCTCTTACTTTTAATTATTACAATTAAACCCTTAAGTTATAGTTCCTATTTAAGTCTCCCAACTCATTCATGTCATTTAAGTTGCCCTTAAAGTTTATTTAATGTTCGATCATCAACTTTTTAATTCTTATAATTTAACCCTAAACTTTTATTTCAATTTAAGTCCTTCAATTTTTCATCCTTATTTAAGTTAACCTCTAAAGTTTATTTGCACCTAAATCCTATAGGTATAAAAAAATTTATAATTTAATCCAAAATGTTTTTAATTCAATTTCATTAGACTCTAAGCCCTAGAACAATTCTTTCAAATCAACTCCCAAACTTTTATTTCCTTTCAATTTTAATCCATAAGTTTCAATATTATTTATAAATACTTAATATTTAAGTTTATTAATGCAAATTAAACTTCTGATTGACCTGATAGAGCGTACGAGCAAACTAGAGCACCGATTTCTTTACCACGTATTAAGCCAAAAACTCGAGAAACATTTAACATATGCTCAAAACTCAATTTTACTTATGGCTCATTTTTAGTTAATAATCTATATTATATGAGTGCTTTTAGAATATAATTGATTTGCTTTCGGGCCCAAACTTGGCTTTGAGCCCGGAGTTGCCTTCAGGCACCAGACCTGCCTTCGGGTATTATGTTATAGAGTTTGCATATCTATTAGCCTTATATACTTGTATAGATTGATTAATTTGCGCAGAGCCTACTGAGTATTTCTTTGGAGTACTCTCACCTTTTTTAAAAAATATATTTGCAGATTAATGCGTCGGTGGCGTAGAGAGGGATGGTGGCTACTTAGGGTTTATTCTATAAATAAGTTTCATTCCCGTTGCTATTTTAAGCAACTTTGCATTGTTAAGTTTGTTATTCTGAATGTTTTGAATTGTTAGAGATCAAACTATTTTAAGATACTCTAACGTGTTTGCTATTTCAAATAAACTTTAGCACTTTAAATATTTGTTATCTTTTCGTATTTATTATTGTTTTAAAAAATAATATTTAGTTTTAAATATATTTATGCATTTATTATTATTATAAAAAAATTATGAAATAGTTTTTAAGAAAGAACTAATGTTTCGGGTTCTTAGATCTTGGGGCATTACGGTAGCCACATTTGCACTTAAACATAGTAGTTACTTGCAATTGCAATAACTAGTAGCTAATTATACCCTTTCCACCGTGAACTCATTCATCTTCAGCACCCATGGCAAACACACTCACACAACAACACTGCATCTACGCACGTAATCAAATGCAGTAGAATACAAGCACATATCATAATCTTCTGCACCTCAAAACACCCTCAAGAAGTCCTTTGGGATCAAAAGAAAGAGGAAAAGAGGAGAAGAAAGTAAGTAGTTGGAAAAAGTTTCAATCTTGTTCTTGATGTTGAAACATAGATCACTTGCCATTTTTCCTTCAATTACCATCACCATTAGAGTCACCACCTTAACCACCACCTTCACCGCCGATCAACAACAGCACCTCTGCCATCGTTTTGGCAGAATTCCTCCTTCCTTTTTCTATGCGTCGAGCACAATATGAATGAGATAGGGCATGTTTGATATGAATTTGGGGATTTTGTTTGGGCATTTTAAAATTCAGTCGCTGACTTTTATAGATTCTTTTAAGTTGGTCCCTATAGTTTATTTAAACAACAAATCCTCAACATTTAATTTTTATAATTTAACCCGTAAGTTATAATTGCAAATTAAGTCTCCCAATTTAATTATTTTATTTAAGTAAGCCCTTAAAGTTTATTTAATTCTAGGTCCCTAATTTTGAATTCTTATAATTTGACCCCTAAACTTTTATTTCAATTTAAACGGTCAACTTTTCCCTTCCTTATTTAAGCAAGCCCCCAAACTTTATTTGCACCCGAGTCCTTCATAGTTTAAAACTCTTATAGTTTAATCCAAAGTATTTTTAATTTAATTTTATTGCATATTACGGGCTCAAACTATTCAATTCTTTCAAATGAACCCCCAAACTTTCACATTTTCTCAATATTATCCATAAATACTTGGCATTTAATGTACCGACCACAAATTTTTCTTAAATAAAATATTTAATTCAATAAAATTTCAAATGTGTTGCTACTACTTCACCTATAGAATTTAATAGCGTACGCTCGTCTAATCGAATTTCATATTATTTATTATTATATTTAATTATTATAAGAAAATAATTTATAAAAACTTATTTATTTTTCAAAATTACATTTGAGAACCAAACTTTTAAATTTGTCAATTTTAGCCCCTAAAGATTTTTGTTTTATTCATTAAAGCCCAATTTATAGCCTATTTTGAGTGTAGAAGCAATTTAATCCAATTAAAAACCCATTATAAGCCCATATGTGCTTCTAGCTCATTAAGAATTTCTTAGTCAAGTTCTTACCCTAGCGTACCCTTTAAGTACTTCTTGTTGGTATTGTTTCAAGCCCGATGCCCAACATTTCTCCCCACACTCCATCATTGTTGAAATCCTTCGATCTCTAATTGAACTTCAAGCAAGAACAAATCAAACAAGTTCCAATCTGTAAGATTCTTAAATTTTCATCTTCATTTCTATTTCTATTTCCACTCTTTTATTTTATTATTTCTTTCACACTAATTCTTAATAAATTGCCAATTTTTATTGCACTTTTCAAGTTAATACTGTATTTCCATTTCACAAGCATCATATGCCTTTATTACAACACTTGGTAGCTGGTGTTTTCCTTTTCCCTACATTAGCTTACAGACAGCAACACACATCCAATGCATAGCCACACAGCAATAGCAGTTGCTGTCAAATTTTAAATAACTCGCAAGCGCACGAATCTATTGAAATATAGATTTAATGAGTAACAAGATCAAACCCACAGGGACTGCGAATTTAAAAAGTATAATTTAGTCCAAATTAACTTGTACACTAAACTAATGAAAAGATTTGATTTTTTATATTTTTAATTAATTAAAAAGATTACTAGAGAAACTAAAGCTAAACAATTATAACAAAATCAAGATGATTAAGATAACCAAGGTTTCGGAATCCACCACTAATTAACCAAGCAATTCTCTAATTACCATTCAATTCACAAGTTCAAGTCACAAGTCGAAATCAATCTATTGTCTACCCATAAATTTATCAACTAATCCCAATTAATAAATTCTAATGTTGTCCTCTCTTCACCTCTTCCAATAGACTAACAAAGCATTTATCGTAGCAATTGAGCTAAAGAAAACAAAGAATCAAAAAATAATAACCCAAGTGTTCAACCTATCGAATCTAATTGTAATCTCACGATAAATTGAAGATAATCATTATTTACTTCAAGGACCAAGGATGGATAAATTAAACTATTGTCTAACAATCACCAATACATGATAGAAGTAATGAAAGAAATTAAATTTAATTAATTAATCTACGAAGAACGAACCGTAAACGTCAAGCGCGCATATAAAGAATTAAATAATAAATAAAGAATTACACTGTCAAATAGGGTTTCATCCTCATCCTTGGTCTAAGAAAGTTAGAAGAACATGATTAAATAAAGGGAACTAATAGAGATAGAACCAGCCATTGGGGAAATCAGGTGAGAAAATAGCCAGATTGCTTCTTTTCCTTTTTCCTAAAATCTTGAGCTAGCCTCGTCTTCAATCCCGATCTCGTGTTCTCTTTCCAACCGCAAATCTCGTGTTCTCTTTCCAACCACAATTCACTTCCCTTTTTAATAGCTGCAGCCGTGGTGACAATTCTTGATAAGGCTGATGGGCCTCAAGCCCATCATGCATTGTGTTATATTTTATTTATTTATTTATTTTTTATTTTTCACTTGTGTATAAACCTATAGGAAACGAAAAAAAGAAATACTAACAAATATTAACACTAAAATGAATTAAGAAAATAAGTACTAGATAATAAAATATGTAATAAAAAAACTATGCAGCAAATACCACCAAACCTAAATTTTGTTAGTCGTCAAGCAAAACAATCTAAAAACAATCACACTAATATCAAGTATCTAAAATGACAATCACATAAACAATATTCAAATAGATTTTCTTATCGACCTCATGCTTAAAAATTGCCATGATTGATGAGAAGAATGCAATATTGCCCACATATCAACCTTCGACTCTAACCATGCCAACTTTTCATATAAAAATACTGATAAATTTCCATCACATACAATCGATTAGTTCATTCCCGACCCATGGTAGCCAATTCTTTTCCTTACTCTCTCGTTGGATTCACACACCCATTATTGATATATTCACTCGTGCCCAATGAGATAACTATAGGTCACGCTCAATAAACTCATGCTTTCCACCTCAAGTTCGGCTGGGTCTAACCAATGATTGTGGCTTTCAGGGATTGCATTTATTCTCCCTTTTTTTCTTTTTTCATTTTTTTTTGCTTTTTTTTTTCTTTTCTCAAGTGCCTTAACCTTCAAGTCTCTACTGGGAACTCAAACCGACGAGCTAATCCCCCAAATGGGTTGATTTTGCTTCTTTTTTTCTATCTTATGTGCAAAACTTCTCTCCCTTAAGCTTTCTAGATGACCATTGTAGCAAGCTTTAGGTCGATGACTCCCAGGCCAGTCGACCTTAGGGCAACGGGTTTTAAGATACCGCTTCGGACTTAATTACTCCAGTAAAAAAGGTTACAAAGAGAGGTATAAGATATTCAGCTCAATGAGTAATATTAGTGTGTCGGGATTAGATTGCTAGCATTGGTCATTTCCTAGCTTATACTTTCAGGCCAAGAACACTTCACACAATTTCAACATGCATGGACGGAATAAAAGCCTTGCCATCTAGCTACTCTCACGGGGACGATTCAAAAGATGTGATTTAGTTTAGGCCCATACCTAATAACAAGTCATAAATTTAACCAACTAACACAATTCCAAAATTCTTTCAGTATTTCAACCCAAAAAGGTAACATAACCAAAATCATTTGGTTAACATGTTGTATCATTGCATTCAAATCATATATCACAACAATTTTCAATAGTTATATCATCAGCCGGCAATACTATCCAACCAAAACAAACACTCAGGTGCACATGCAAAATATATATATATATATATATATATATATATTGGCATGAGCACATATAGCTAAAAGTGTAGTAAATAATGAAAAACACATAATAATAAACAAGCAAAAATGAAATTCACACACTCCCCAAACATATCCTAAACATTGTTCGCAATTTTTGCAACTAAGGAAACATAAAAGAAAAGAAAAATGGGGGCAAATAGTTGGAAGGAGCACACCTGGATGGCTGGCTACACAATGATAGGTTCCATCCAATCTTAGAAAGTAAGGAAAAATAAAAAGACAAAATTACTGACCTAAAGAAATGACAAACAAAATTTTAAAAAAACTAAAAATAAAAAGAGAAAAATAGATAAAATTATAATCAAGTTGGGTGGACTGGTCCACTCAACTCCACTGGTAAGTGACGAGCTTTCCCATACACGACTCTATAAGGTGACATCCCAATCGGTGTTTGAAAAGTTGTTCTATATGCCCAAAATGCATCAGTGAGTCTTAATGACCAATCTCTTCTATTAGGTCTAATTGTCTTCTCCAAAATCGTCTTAATCTCCCTGTTTGAAATTTTCACTTGCCCATTTGTTTGTGGATGATATGGAGTAGTAACCTTGTGTGTGATTGAATACTTTCCCAAAAGAGAATTAAATGGCCTATTGCAGAAGTGAGACCGTCCATCACTAATTATAGCTCGTGGAGTACCAAAGCGAGAGAAAATACTGTTCTTCAAGAATGTCACCACAACCTTATAATCATTGGTCCTACATGGGATTCCCTCAACCCATTTTGACACATAATCAACTCCAACCAATATGTATAAATAGCCAAATGAGGGTGGAAAAGGTCCCATGAAATCGATAACCGACACATCGAATATCTCAACAACAAGAATAGGGTTTAGAGGTATCATGTTTCTCCTTGAAATGCTTCCCCTACGTTGACATCTATCACATGAAGAACAATATGAATAAGTGTAACACCCCGACTTTTATGAGATCGGAACATTAGTTCTTTTCTAAAATATTTCATTATTTTTTTAAATAATAATAATGATATTAATAAATGCTGAAAGATAACAATTAATTAAGATGCAGGAATTAATTTAAAATAACAACCACTTAAAGTATCTTATATTTGCTCAATCTCTGGAAATTGAAAACATTTAACATAAGATACTAAATAGTTCAAAACGTTTGAAAAGACATACTTCAATACATCAGTTTACTGAAAATAACACAGAAAATGAAATTTCCTATTTAATAAACCCTAGAGAGCTCCCATGTCTCGCCACACCTTCGATCTCCTCAATCTGTAATTTGTTAAAAAAATGAAAGGCGTGAGTATTTCAATAATACTCAATAGGCTCTATATAAGTTAATCAATCTATACAAGTATATAAGGCAAATAGATATGGAAACTCTGGAATATAATACCCGAAGGTCACTCTGGGCGTGATGGCAACTCTAGGCCCAAAGGCAAGTAATTTGCCCGGCGGCAACTCTGGGACCCAAGGGCAAGGAATTTGGTTGCAAGAAACTCTTGGTCCGAAGGCAAGTCTATTACATACGAAAAGCACTCATAGAGTACATATTATTAACTATAAATGCGCAATAAGTAAAAATGAGTCTTTTGAGTACCTTAAGTCTCTCTCGAGTTTTGAGTCAACTAAGCAGTGTGAATCAGTCCTCTAGCTATTCGTACGCTCTTTTTATCTAATAACGAATTTAATTTATGTTAATGCTCTTAAATATTAAATATTCATAAATAACATAAAAGTTTTGGACTAAATTTGAAAGAATATAAAATGTTGGGGTCAATTTGAAAGAAGTTAATAGTTTGGGGACCTAATATGCAATACATTGAACTAAAAATATTTTGGACTCAATTATAAGATTTTTAAAACATTAAGGGCTTAGATGCAATTAAAATTTGAGGGTTAAAAGTTAAATAACAATAAAAAATTGAAGGATTTAAAGCGAAATAAAAGTTTAGGAGTCAAACTGCAACAATTGAAAGCCAACGACTTAGAATTAAATAAACCTTCGGGGCTTACTTCAATAAAATAAATAACTTGGGGGACAAGATTTATAAATATAACTTAGAGGTTAAAATCATAACAATTAAAAGTTGATGATTGTGGATTAAATAAACCATAAGTACTAACTTAAATGTATTTAACAAATTAGGGGAGTAGGCTTGCAAATTTTGAAATTGATTCATGAATATGGGCCAACTGTGGTCGGCATTTATAGGCTGCTCTTGGTCCATGGCTGAAAAATGAAGGAAAAATGGAAGAATCTCGCCGGTAAAAGTTGGGTAAAAGGGAAATTGGCCGGCGATAAAGGTGATGGTTATGGTTGTGACTTCAATGGTGGTTTTCAATCAAAGAAATGAGGATTATTATGCACGAATTTGAGTATTGAAGGTTGAGGAAAATTTTAGGGATTTTCAAAATCCGATCTAATCTCTAACCATTTTCGAAATTAATTGGTTCTATGGTGTTGTATGGAGATAGGGAAAGGTGTAAGTGAGTTTTTTTGGTTGTGAAATTGAGTTTGAGTGGGAGTGATGTATGTATATGCCTCGAGTTGTGGCATGTATGTATAGATGCATGTATAAATGCGTGTTTGGTGTGTTTGTGTGTTGTGCGGTGGCTACTAGTGGTGGTGGTATGGTGGTGATGTGGTGATTGTAAAGAACTAGCTCCTATTATGAATAACTAAAAAAAAAGAATGTAGTGTAACGAATATGCAATAGTGATGTAACACTAAAACAAAGAATTGAAATAAAGAAGGAAATGAAAAGTTAAAAGATTACCTATAGAAATTTCTTGTTATTCTTGCTTGTAGTAGAATGAAAGTAGAGAATGTGAGTGGCGGTAATGAAGAAAAATGAGGATGTTAATGAGGTTATAATTTAAGAAAAATTTCAACAATGAGTATTTAAAGGGTATTCTAAAGTAAGAATTTGGTTAGGACATTCTTATTGGGTTAGAATACAATTGGGCTGTAAATGGGCTACTAATTGGGCTAAATAGACTCTACACTCAGATTGGACTTTAAATTGGGCTTTGTAAAATAAAAATCATTGCGGACTAAAATAAATAAATTTAAGAGGAAATTAGAATAATTCTGGTTTTTTATTTTTGAAATTCATAAATCCGATAAAAATGAATTAATTGCAAGAATCAGGTCTTCCCGGTTCTGCTCCTTTAATTTCTCTTGTTGCATCTTTTACAAGAGTGGACCGTAAACACTGCATCCACTTTTTGCCTCGCTCCCTCTCTCTCCCTGTCTCTTTCTTCACAACATGTATGATTCAGAGAACACTTCAACCCCTTTCTAAGAACACTTCTTTTGACAGATTCTTCTTCCACCGATAATGGCAGCACCCTTGTTCCACCGCCATGTGATTCAAATTCTGGGTCGTGGTTCTCAATTTCTGTCTCAGATTTGGAACTTTAACAGCAACTCATTTCCGCTATCCACAATAGAAGAAGAATTTTCTCAGATTCTAGGCAATGGCATGTTCAGTGATTGAGATTAATTAAAATGAGTGGAAAATGGTGGGTAATGGGTAGTTGGATTTGAAAGAGAGTGTTGTTTAATGTTTAGGAAGTCAATATTTTGCGTAGCTTCTATATTATGAATGGAAGATTTGTACAATAAAAATAGAAGCTGTATGTATATTTAGTCCCTAACTTGTAGCCTATATCTAGAAATCCGAAGTGTTGTTGATTCGTTTGTGGGTTTACCTACAAGTAATTGATTTTAGAGGGGAATTTGTGAAAATTAATGATTGATGATGGTAATGGGGAGAATAGTTTTACATGTTTGCTATGTGTGAGGGAGAGAGGAAGATGGAGCACAAGTGGTTGTTAAAATGCCTAAGAGAGATGAGATGTCTGTGTCCTTCTCTTCTCTCTGTTTTTTCTTATTTAATTTTCCCATTGTAATCCTTTAATTGGATAGCTTAGAATGTAGTAATTAGTCCCTAACTTGTAGCCTATATTCAAAAAGCTAAGGGTATAAATGTTGATTCATTGGATAGTTTACCTACAAGTAATTGATTTTAGAAGGAAATTTGTGAAAATCAATGCTTGATGATGGTCATGGGGAGAATAGTTCTACATGTTTGTTGTGTGTGAGGGAGAGAGGAAGAGAGAGCATAAGTATTCACTTCAATTAATAAAATGTTTTCCATGTAAGACAAAAAAATGGAGCTTTTCCTTTAAAAAAAATAAAATATTTTCTCATGGGTAGAGGTGGGAAAACATTTTTTGGGAAAACATTTTCCATGGAAAGTTTTTTTCACTTCCACTTTTTTCCTTCAATCAAACGCACCCTAAATGTTAAACTTCTGCATTGTGTTTGAAACAAGAAAAAATATTGTGATATGAATAATTACACATTGTGTGTAATTCATTTGTAATGTGTAAGGGAATACAAACTAATGAATTACATATTCTGTGTAATTAATATTTTGTTCATTAGTGTATTACACTTTATTTGTAAGACATGTGTAATGTACTACATATTTTGTGTGAAAGGCAGATAAGAATTCTATAAAAGGTAAATGTAAATAACAAAATATAAAAGAATTATGAGAAAATGAGAAAAATAAATGAATGAAAATAGAAAAGGAATAAATTAAAACCTTTAAAATGGACACGTGAGGATTTGAACATTTTTCTCATGGGTAGAAGTGGGAAAACATTTTTTGGGAAAACATTTTCCATGGAAAGTTTTTTCCACTTCCACTTTTTTCCTTCAATCAAATGCACCCTAAATGTTAAACTTCTGCACTATGTTTGAAACAAGAAAAAATATTGTGATATGAATAATTACACATTATGTGTAATTCATTTGTAATGTGTAAGGGAATACAAACTAATGAATTACATATTCTGTGTAGTTAATATTTTGTTCATTAGTGTATTACACTTTATTTGTAAGACATGTGTAATGTACTACATATTTTGTGTGAAAGGCAGATAATAATTCTATAAAGGTAAATGTAAATAACAAAATATAAAAGAATTATGAGAAAATGAAAAAAAGAAATGAATGAAAATAGAAAAGGAATGAATTAAAACCTTTAAAATGCACACATGAGGACTTGAACCTGGGCAAGCATCTAAATCACGTGGCTTACCAGCTGCTTTAGGCCACAACATAATTAACCCTCTGTCTTTGCGAAATATATGCTTATAGGCGACCCGGTCCAAAAATACCAAATTTTACTAATTTTTCCTTATTGTTTGTGCCTTTTGTGTAATTAATCCTTATTTACCTGATTTTTGAAAATTTAAACTTAAATATTGGCAATAGTGTAAAAACCCCTAAGTTTAAAAGTTTGGTCCAAAGTCATTTGAAAATAAATAAATTATTATTTATTATAAATTATTTTCTGATAATAATTAAATATAGGTATAAATAATGTAAATCTCAACTAGACGAACGTACGCTATTAAATTCTATAGGTGAAGTTGTAGTGACGCGCTTGAAATTCTATTTAATTATATATATATATATATATATATATATATATAGTAAATATATATATAGTAAGGAAATTTGCAATCACTACAATAAGTACCACGAAAAAGAGTAGGCCAATAAAAATCACATTGTAAAATCTTTGCCGTAGCCATTTTAGCACTAAAATGGCCTCCGCAAGCTTGATCATGGCGAAAAGATATCACACTTTGAACTTCATTTTTTGGATACATCTTCTTATGATCTGATCAACACAGTACTTAAATAAATAAGGATCATCCCAAAAGAATTTTTCACTTCAGCTAAGAACTAATTTTTATCTTGCTTGCTCCAATGCTCCAACATTTTACTCGTAACTAGACAATTGACAATGTCAGCATACCAAGGTACGACATCAATACTCATAAGCTGCTCATCAGGAAAAAATTCATTTACAGGCAAGCTATTCTCAGTAGGTTCAAGAACAATGCGGGACAAATGATCAACAACAATGTTTTTGCATCCCTTTCTACCCTTAAACTCTATGTAAAATTCTTGTAACAACAAGATCCACCTAATTAGCCTAGGTTTTGCAACCTTTTTAGTTAACAAGTATTTCAATGCAGCATGATCAGAGAAAACAATTACTTTACTCCCTATAAGACAAGATCGAAATTTATTAAGTGCAAAAACAACCGCTAGCATCTCTTTTTCAGTGGTAGAATAGTTCGATTGTGCATCATTGAGTGTCCGACTAGCGTAATAAATCACATAAGGCAAACGATCTATTCTCTGTCCTAAGACTGCTCCTCCAACATAATCAGATGCGTCACACATGAGTTCAAAGTGCAATTTCCAATCAGATGGTAGAATAATGGGCGAAGTAGTCAACAAACTTTTCAATGTTTCAAAAGCTTCTAAACAAGAGTCATTAAAGAAAAAATAAACATCCTTAACAACTAAATTGTATAAGGGTCTAGAAATTTTACTAAAGTCTTTAATGAATCTCCTATAAAAACCAGCATGCCCAAGGATAGATCTTACTTCTTTTATAGATTTTGGAGGTGGAAGATTGGAAATAAGATCAACCTTTGCCTTGTCAACCTCAATACTCTTGCTAGAGATTATGTGACCAAGAACCTACCTTATTTCACCATGAAGTGACATTTTTCCCAATTAAGAACCAAGTTCTTCTCAATGCATCTCTACAAAACTAAAGTTTGATGGTCCAAAGATTCATCAAAAGAATATCCATAAACAGAAAAATCACCCCTAAACACTTCAATAAACCTCTCAACCATGTCAAAGAAAATACTAAGCATACATCTTTGGAAAGTAGCAGATGCATTACATAAACCAAATAGCATTCTCCTATATGCAAAAGTCCCAAAATGACAAGTAAAAGTAGTTTTCTCTTGATCTTCTGGAGCAATGGGAATTTGACTATAGCTTGAACAACCATCTAGAAAGCAATAAAAATCATGTTCTGCTAGTCTATCGAGCATTTGAATAATAAATGGGAAAGGAAAGTGATTCTTTTCTAGTCCCAAAGTTCAATTTTCTGTAATCAATGTACACACGCCATCCTGTAGTTATTCTAGTTAGCATTGTTAGCATTGTTAGCATTAGCGACTATAGTAATACCAGACTTCTTTGGAACCACATGCACTGGACTAACCCAACTACTATCAGAAATAGGATAAATAATCCCAACATCTAACAATTTAAGCAGTTCATTTCTCAAATAATCCTTCATGTTGGAATTTAACCTATGTTGCATCTCTCTAGTAGGTCTAGCATTTCTTTCAAGATGAATGCGATACATCCAATTAGCAGGATTTATACCTTTAATATCAGCAATGGTCCATCCTAATGCTTATTTATACTAAGACAAAACATTTAACAACTTACCTTTTTGCTCAACATTAGGGGAGGAAGATATTATAACTGGTCAAGTTTCCGACTCTCCTAAGAATGTGTATTCTAAGTTGTCCGCAATGCTTTGAGCTCCAATTTTGGTGGTTTTTCAGTCAATGGAATCGTTGTCTTCTCCTCACTAGGGTGGAAGTGGCTCAATTTTTGCTATCCAATTACTTGTATCCATCATAGGCGTTGAATCAAGCAATGCATTCACTTTAGCAATTGCACTATCAACATCAACAGAACAATCAAAATGAGTTAAACACATTTCTAACACATCATCACAATTATTAGAAACGAGGGAATTATCAACTAATGACTCTATCATGTCAACATCAACAACTTCCCCATCATCTAATGGTTGCCTGTTAACGTTAAAAATACTAAACTCCAGAGTCATATTGCCAAAAGAAAGCTGCATCACCCCATTCCTACAATTGATAATAGCATTAGATGTTTCCAGAAAAGGACGACGTAAAATAACAGGAATGTGTTGTAGAATCTTTCATAGGTTGAGTATCAAGTACAATAAAATTAACAGGAAAATAAAACTTGTCAACCTATATCAAAACATCCTCTACAATACCATGAGGAACTTTGCCAGATCTATTAGCAAGTTGTAGAACAACAGAAGTGGGTTTCAACTCGTCTAACCCAAGTTGCACATATACAGAATAAGGCAAAAGATTAACACTAGCTCCTAAATCTAATAAAGCTTTCTCAATCTTAAGATTTCCTAGAACACATGAAATTGTAGGACAACCTGGATCTTTAAATTTAGCAGGAGTTTTTCTTTGAATGATAGAGCTTACCTGTTCAGTTAAGAATGTCTTTTTGTGCATATACAATTGCCTCTTCTTAGTACACAAATCTTTTAAAAATTTGGCATAGGCTAGTACTTGCTTTATAGCATCAAGTAAAGGGATGCTTATACTTACCTGCTTGAAGATTTCCATCATTTCATTGATCGTGTTATCTTTCTTCCCTTTAGTTAACCTATGTGGAAAAGGAGCTTTTGGAATGTAGGATGGTAGATTGTCTTCACCTGAACTCTCCTTCGATGGATCACGAATTCGCACTTCCTCATACGAAACTTCTTTAGACTTATTTCTAGTTGAGGTCTCTACTTGATTGCCAAATAATTTACCACGTCGGAGTGTCACGATAGCCTCAGCATGCTCTTGTTGATTCTTAGACGTAGCTTCAACATTGTAAATCCCTTTTGGACTAGGAAGTGGTTGACTAGGGAATTTTCGTTTATTAATGGTTGTTGCCAAGTGTTGGACAGAGGAAGCTAACTGTTCAATCATTTTCTCCATATTAGACATAGAATTTGTTTGAGAATTCTGAAATTCTGCAATTGTCTGGTTTTGTTGATCAAATGCTACTCCTGTGGACTTAGCTAACTTCTCAAATGCCTTTTCCCATAGTTTTAGCTATGAAAAGTTCTGATTGAATTGTCTCATATTTCGCTGAGGAACTTCACTTGGCAGACCATTTTATTGAGAACCCTGTGACCATGAGAAATTTGGGTGGTCTCTCCATCCTGGATTGTATGTGTTAGAATAAGGATTGTAGGATGGTTTTCTCATCATGTTAAGGGCATTAGCTTGATTAGGGTATTCATCTGGCCTTGACTGGTTACCAACAAGTGGCTCACTCGCAGGTGTCGTTGTCAAAGAAGCTAGATCGTGAAAGATGCCTTTGATCATACCTTCAACTTCTCTAATATCTGAACTTGAGTCATTATTCCGAATCCCATATATTCCTCGTTTCTTTCCTTTAGTTCGAGAAGAACGACTCCGCTGTTGAGAATTCTCTGCCTATTTTTTTTTAAAGAAATCCCAAATTTCAATTGCATTTTTAAACATTAGCTCTCCACCACTTGTAACCGATCAACCATTCTTGAATATGTGGTAGCAATCCATCTAAGAAATATTGGCAAAGCTGCCATTTTTCATAACCATGGTGTGGACACTTTAGTAGCAACCCATTGAATCTTTCCCATACTTCATAAAATGGCTTAATATCGCTCTGCACAAATTCTGAAATTTCCCTGCGAAGAGCATTTTTTTTGTGAACAGGAAAATATTTATTCAAAAATTTAGCAACCATTTGTTCCCAAGAAGTAATACAATTAGCAAGCAAAGTATTAAACCATGATCGAGCGTTATCCTTTAAAGAAAATGGGAACAATCTCAATTTAACATTATCCGGAGTAACATTCTCATATGTAAAAGTTTCACATATCGCCTAAAAATCAGTTAATTGATTATAAGACTCCTCCATTTCCAAACCATAAAATGATGGGAGACAATTAAGTATACTAGGTTTGAGTTCAAAAGTCGAGCAGCAACTTGAGCATATTGAATACATGACGTGCTCAAATTAGATAAAGGACTAAAATAATCTTTAAAAGGTTTCTCTTCCATTTCGTCAGCCATCTCAATTTTCAGTATGTTATCCTCAACTTTATCCTTGGTTACAAGTTGTTTTCTTTGATGAAAAGTCCTCTCACTTTCACTATCAAATGGTTCAAGCTCAAGATTGAGAGATCTACGACCACGCATGCAGGAAATTTTTTTTAAATTTTTTAATCAAATCAAAATAAATATAAATAAAAATCGTTAACTAGTCTACAAACAAAATTTAAAAAGAAAAGAATAAAATAAAGGAACGAGAACACCTGATTTTCTGTCTCTGCAAAAATTCTTATAGACCACGAGCAAGTGTTCCTATGATAAAGCTATTTTTGAAAAAAAAAAAAGAAAAAAGAAAATGGTCAAGATTAAATAGTAAGAATAATAATAATAATAATAATAATAATAATAATAATAATAATAATAATAATAATAATAATAATAATAATAATAAACTAATTAACAAAATAAAAAAATAATAAAATAAAATGAACGAAATTAACGAAGGCTAAATCAACTTTCTAACACAGTCCCCGGCAACGGCCCTAAAAAATTTGTTGTCAAATTTTAAATAACTCGCAAGCACATTAATCAACTAAAATATATATTTAATGAGCAACGAGATCGAACCCACAGGGACTGCGAATTTAAAAAGTATAATTTAGTCCAAATTAACTCGTACACTAAACTAATAAAATGATTTCATTTTTATATTTTCAATTAATTAAAAAGACTATTAGAGAAACTAAAGATAAAAAATTAAAACAAATATCAAGATGATAAAGATAACTAAGGTTTCGGAATCAACCACTAATTAACCAAGCAATTCTCTAATTATCATTCAATTCACAAGTTCGAATGACAAGTTGAAATCAATCTATTGTCTACCCATAAATTTATCAACTAACCCCAATCAATAAATTCTAATGTTGACCTCTCTTTACCTCTTCCAATAGACTAACAAAGCATTTATCGTAGCAATTGAGTTAAAGAAAACAAAGAATAAAAAAATCAATAGCCCAAGTATTCAATGTATCGAATCCAATTGTAATCTCACGATAAATCAAAGATAATTATTATTTACTTCAAGCACCAAGGATGCGTTAATTAAACTATTGTCAAACAATCACCAATATATGATAGAAGTGATGAAAGCAATTAAATTTAAATAATCTATGAAGAACGAACAGTAAGCGTCAAACGCGCATATAAAGAATTAAATAATAAATAGAGAATCACATTGTAAAATAGGGTTTCATCCTCATCCTTGGCCTAAGAAATTTAGAAGAGCATGATTAAATAAAAGAAACTAATAGAGATAGAACCGACCATTGGGGAAATCGGACGAGAACATAGCCAGATTACTTCTTTTCTTTTTTCCTTAAATCTCGAGCTAGCCTCGTCTTCAATCCCGATCTCGTGTTTTCCTTCCAACTACAATTCACCTCCCTTTTTAATAACTGCAGCCGGGGTTACAATTCTTGATAAGGTTTATGGGCTTTAAGCCCATCATGCAAAGAGTTATATTTTATTTATTTATTTTTTCTTTTTCCCTTGTGTATAAACTGATAAGAAGGCAAAAAAGGAAATACTAATAAATATTAACACTGAAATGAATCAAGAAAATAAGTACTAAATAACAAAATATGTAATAAAAAAACTACGCATCAGCAGCAGCTGCTGCCTTCAATTTCGCCAGCTCCACCACCCCAACCTCCACCACGCAATCGCCACCGCACACACATCAACAGCTCAAACACTAGCAATCAACAGGCATACAGCACACGCAAAACTCGGCACTGTACACACACATACGGGGATGGCTAGCATCAGACCTTGTCTTCACCAAATCCTTCAATTAGCGCTGCCACTAGCATCATCATGCCCACCGCCACCTCCGGGGATGGCTAGCGGCGATGGTGGCGCTGGAACCACTGACCCCTATTTTTCGCTTTCCCGACCGAATGTATAGTAGAGATGAGAGAAGCCATAGTTGAAGATGATTTCCGTTTGAATTGGATATATATTTGGGACAATTGCAAATCAGCCCCTAAGCTTTTTTAATTCCCTTTACGTTGGTCCTTATATTTTATTTAAATTATAAATCCTCAACTTTTAATTCCTATGATTTAACCCCTAAACCATATTTTCATATTAGGTCCCGTTAGTTATTTATTTTATTTAAGTGAGCCCATAAAGTCTATTTAATTCTAAATCCTTAACTTTTAATTTTTACTATTTGACCCTTAAACTTTTATTTCACTTTTAGTCATTGAATTTCTTATTCTTATTTAAGTTAACCCCAAAATTTAATTGAATCTAAGTCCTTCATGTTTTAAAAATCTTATAATTTAGTCCAAAGTATTTTTAGTTCAATTTTATTGCATATTAGGTCCTCAAACTATTCAATTCTTTCAAATTGATTGCCAAACTTTTATATTCTTTCAATTTTGGCCCACAACTTCTATATTATTTTTAAGTACTTAATATTTATGCGTATTAAGATAAATCAAATGCCTTATTGATTATACAGGGCCTGTGAATAGCTAGATGATTGAATTCTCACCACTAATTTAGCTCAAATTCGAGAAAGACTCAAGGTAGGCTCAACTCAAAACTTATTTTTACTTTGCGTATTGTTAGTTAATAATATGCACTATATGTGTGTTTTTAGTGTATAATTGACTTGCCCTTGGGCCTGGACTTACTTTTAGGCCTAGAGTTACCTTCACACCTAGAGCCGTCTTTTGGACCACACTTGCTTTCGGGTATTACATTATAGAGTTTACATTTCTATTTTCCTTATATGCTTGTATTGATTGATTGACTTGCGCAGATCCTACTAAATATTTCTTGAAATACTCATGTCTTTCATTCTAACAAATTGCAGATTAAGGAGTTAGACGCTTGGAGAGGCGCATGAGCTACTTAGGATTTAATAAATAAGAAATTTCAATTCCATTGTTGCTTTAAGTAAACTTAATGTATTGAAGTGTGTTATTTCAAATATTTTGAACTAATTAGTATTATATGTTGAATTTTTTGAGTTATTAGAGATCGAACAGATGTAAGATACTTTAAAGTGCTTGTTATTTTAAATAAATTTTCGCATCTTAACCTTTTCTCTATTTTTCTACATATATTAATATTAATATTAACATTAATATTAATATTAATATTAATTATTATTATTATTATAAAAATTGTAGAAATATTTTAAAGAAAGAACTAACGTTCGGGGTTATTAGAACTCGAGGCGTTACAGCTTTGTATCAAAGCGGGTCTACAATTCTGTAGACTTGCAAATTATTTAAAGAATTTTATTATAATAATTTTGAAAATTTTAAGAGTGTTAAGTCCTAAGAGCTACGATGACCATCACCTCTCCGTCGACTCTGAGGTAAAGAATTTAGTTTTGAAGCTTTTATTGTTTATTTTCCGGATACTTGAGATATAATGTTTTATGTAAGATAGAATACTTTATGTCAGATAGAAATGAAGTACTTGTATCTACATAGAGAGAAAGAAACTGAGTTTGAGCCTAAGCGTGAAATTTTCAGGTAATGACTAAAGCATGACGTTAAGTATATTTCACTATATTTCTAGTTCTCGAAATTCACTTCATGATTTTAAGGACCTATTGACTGTTATGTAAGGGTATTTTTATCCCTAATTGTCTATATGAATGATGAATTGTAAGTGCTGGTGATTGGGACTTTAGTTCAATGTAATGCATTGAGATGAGGTTGTATTGGATTGTGATTGACTATAATGGATTATAACATAGCGTAATATTGTGTGGCCTTTATTTTCTAGAGGACGAAGATGATTCAACCACACAAGGCTACCACACATGGGACTGATACTAATCAGATTGACCTAGCCACTTTCATGAGGAATTTCATGTAGTGTGTTCAAAATTTGGCCCAAGTTGCTTCTATGCTTGCTCTAGTTGCCCCCACCATATCACCAATTGTGCACTTCAGGAAGTACAGTCCACCCACATTCGACGGTGAAAGTGGTCATCCAGCTGTTGAGGAGTGGATTCAAGAGATTGAGAGGATTTTCAAACACATCTAATGCCCTGACGATCAGAATGTTCTATGTGCTGAGTTTATATTGAAGAGAAATGTTGGCCATTGGTGGGCATCAGATACCTAGATTAGGAGTGCTGAATAACAAAGGGCATTCACTAGGGAGTGGTATAAGGAGAGAGTAAGGAAGAGGTACTTTCCACGGCCCTTTGTGACGAGAAAGAAAGAGAATTCTTGGATCTGAAGCAGGGTGATATGGATATCATTGACTATGAGAGGAAGTTCGAGGAGTTATCTCAATTTGCGGCCCAGTTTGTTGATTCAGAGGAAAAGAAGGTAGACCGCTTTGACATGGGCCTACGACCCTAGATCTGATAGACTCTATGTGTCCTTTAGCACCCTACTTATGAGGAAGTTGTTAGCAAAGCTCAGACTGTGGCCTATGCTATGAAGGAAATAAATGATATGGGAAACCAAAGTGGCCAAAAGCATCTAGGAGAAAGGATATGGAAAGACCAAGGCAGAATCAGAACTAGTACAAGAATCAGACGCCAAACAAGAAGCCCAATTATGGACCAGCTAAGGATCAAACTTTGGGAGACGTCCTCCGTGGCCCTAAGTGTAAGGAGAATCATAGAGGTGAATGTCTTTGGAAAGTGGGAATTTACTATAGGTGTGGTCATCTGGGCCATATGGCACCAGATTGTCACTCCAAGTCAACTAAGAATCATGGGCCGCCAAAGCAGACTGAGCAAGCAAGGAAGGAAAAGGGTAGAGTTTTTACTATGGATGCCACAGGAGATGCTGATGTGATTGTAGGTATATCACTTACTCTTGTGCTCTCTAATATATCATAGTTAACTACCCATCACTCATCCCTAAATGTATGTTCTAAATACGGCCACAGGTATGAATAGGTGTGCCATCTATATTTGGTATTCCTATTTATGTGCTGATAGATTCGACTGCTATGCATTTGTTCATTTCTAATGCATGTTTGGATAGAATGGATTTATTAGTAGAGAAAATTTATAGCATACTTCAGGTTAGCTTACCATCAGGAAAGACTATAGGGACTAACAGTATAGCCAAGGCAGTACAGATAGACTTTGATGGGATGGTGTTATAGGTAGATCAAAATGTGATCTCTATAAAGGATTTTGATATTATCTTGGGCATGGACTGGTTGAGCACCAACCGTGCCGCTATTTTGTGCCATTAGGAAGAAGAAGTTCTCTTTTGAAAGGATAGGGAAAAAGTATTTAGGTTCTAGGGGCAAAGATTGAGGCACTCCCTTGCCTTATCTCGGCTCTACATACAGAGAAACTTTTGACAAAAGAAAATAGTATAGGATATCTTGTTAGCCTTCAAGGTGAATCTTCAGACGCAGTTGTGTTGGATTCTATGCTAGTGGTGTGTGAGCATAAGGATGTTTTTCCAAATGATTTGCTAGGTATCCCACTCGATAGGCAAGTGGAATTTACTATCGATCTTGTACTGGAACGACCCCCGTATCTAAAGCCCGATATCAAATGGCATCGAAGGAGTTGCAAGGGTTGAGATGTCAATTGGAAGAATACCTTGGGAAAGGTTTTATACGGCCAAGTGTGTCTTCTTGGGTAACACCTGTCTTATTTGTTAAGAGGAAGGATGGCAGTATGAGGATGTGCATCGACTATAGCGAACTCAAAAAGTTGACGATAAAGAAGAAATACCCTTTAAAGAAGAAGTGCCATTTCCTAAGAATTGAAGATTTGTTTGATCAGTTGAAGGGTGATTTGATTTTCTCGAAGATTTATTTGACATCAGGATACCACCAACTCAAGATGAAGCCTACAGATGTACCAAATACAGCATTCAGGACATGATAAGGGCATTATAAGTTGTCTTTCGGTCTCATTAATGCACTGGCAGTGTTCATGGATTTGATGAATTGAGTCTTTCAACAGTATTTGGATAAGTTCGTCATTGTATTTATGGAGGTGAAGAGAAGGATCCTTCGACTCGCCAAATCATGGCGCTTTAACTCCATGAAGGTTGATCGCGCCTTCGATAAGTTCGGGGATTCCTTAGAACGACGCTGCAATGGAGGAGCGAGGCTACAACTCAATCAATTACACACAACGTTCAAATGAAGATTTGTGAGGAGCAAAGGCTACAACTCAAGAGGAAGCTTAAAGCTATCTCTTCAATATCTTCCAAGTAATGTTACAAATGGACTAGTTTTCATTCATATACAAGCATCAAATGAAAATACTAATAAAACAATAAAATATATAAAAAGTAGAGACAAAATGCTTAAGTCGACAAAAATTCACAGCCGTAAAATTTAAAATTGCGGCCACAAAATCAAAGATTAAGACCGTATGCTTGTAAGTTATGGCCATAAATATTTGATACAGTCGTATCGCCACTCCATATGGGCTTATTTAGCTCTCTATAAGATTTCTGCCCCAAAAGCTAGATCTGCAGTTACGGCCGTATATGACATGTTACGGCTGTAGGTTCATGTTTTACGGCCGTATAATGTACATTACGGCCGTAATTTCGTCTCTAAAAGTTCCTGTTCAAAAGCTGCTTAATATGCAGCCATATGATCTTTGGTATGGTCTTAATATGTTAGTTACGGCCGTAATAATGTGAGTTACATCCGTAAATTGGGTATGTGCAGAATTCTGCCAGTTGGCTCGCCAAAATGTGCTCGATCTCGATCTTTACTTCATGTCATCAGTTCTAGTCCCTAGATGAGCCAAAATAGAGGGTTTCTTCCATGCATATCCTGCTTAGCTTGACATATTCATTGGTAATTCAATCGTTCAAGCTTAGATTTTGGCTCGGCCAGCTTTCCAAACGAAGTTGACAACGTAGTACTAACACGGATCATATCAGGCATGGAGAATATTTGAGGATTGTACGGGATGGATTGAGGAGAGAAAGGAAATATGCTAAGTTCAAGAAATGTGAGTTTTGGCTCGAGAAAGTTGATTTTTGTGTCACATCGTAATGGCTAAGGTTATTGAATTTGACCGTTCCAAATTTGAAGTCGTCATGAATTGCTCTACTCCTACAAATGTCGGAGAAGTAAGGAGTTTTCTCGAATTTGCCAGATATTATTGATGATTCATTGAGGGTTTCTCCAAGATTATGGGTGTTGACTGAGAAGGGTGCTAAATTTTAGTGGGGCAATCAATGTGAGAAAAGTTTTGAGGGGCTAAGAGTCCATTAGTTTAGGCATCGGTGTTGACTATACCCAACAGCACTAAACGTTTTGTCATTTATAGTGATGCTTCTAAGCATGGAATGGGATGTGTATTGATATAGAAAGGGAAAGTGACTGCCTATGCATCGAGATAGTTGAAGCCATATGAGCAGAATTGCCCAACGCATGATTCGGAACAAGAGGTAGTAGTGCATGCTTTGAAGATTTGGCATCATTACTTGTACGATAGTAGGTGTGAGATTTACACCGATCACAAGAGCCTCAAGTACTTTTTCACTCTAAAAGAATTGAACATGAAACAACGTCATTGGCTAGAGCTTGTGCAAGACTATGGCTGTGCCATTCTCTATCACCCGGGTAAAGCCAATAGGGTGGCAGATGCACGGAGTCGGGAGACCATTGGAAAGTTATCTGCAATGGGGGCTATGCAAGATCAAATCATTCGCGATTTGCAAAATTTGAAGATTAAAGTGCCAGCTCCACCGTGTTGGCAAACAAGCAATTTGGCAAGCTTAATTGCTAGGCCAGGCAAAAGTAAGACAAGTTTCTTGAAAATATCAGATCAGAGGTTGGGACTAATAAGATAGTTGGTTTCGAAATTGCCTCAAATGAAGCACTTGTGCTTAGATGGTGCCTATATGTGTCGAAAGATGAGTAGATAAGGGATGAGATGATGATAGATGCTTACTCAACTCCTTATATAGCATATGCGGGTGGAACAAAGCTGTACTGTGACTTGCGGGATACTTTTAGGTGGAGAAATGTGAAAGGTTGCATTGCAAGGTTTGCGACTAGATGCTTAGTTTGTCAACAAGTTAAGGCCAAACATAAAAGCCTTTGAGATTATTGAAACCCTTAGAGATACTAGAGTGTAAGTGGGAGAAGATTACTATTGATTTTGTAACAGGTCTACCGAGGTCACCGAGAGGACATGATGTTGTATGGGTAATTGTGGGCCGATTGACAAAATCTGCACACTTTCTACCAGTTAGGATAACTCTCAATGTCGACCAGTCAGCATAGTTGCATGCTAGAGATATTGCTCGACTTCATGGGGTACCTATGTCCATTGTTTCAAATCGACATCCGAGGTTTACCTCAAGATTTTGGGAGAGCTTATAGACTGCTATGGGCATGAAGCTCAATTTCAGTACTGCTTATCACCCAAGGAAAATGGCCAGTCCCAGTGTACCATTTAGATATTGGAGGATATGTTGAGAGCATGTGTTTTGGACTTAGCTAGGAGTTGGGAAACTCATTTGCCACTTGTAGAGTTTGCCTACAACAAAAGTTTCCAAGCTACGATTGGGATGGCACCTTATAATGCATTGTATGGCCGACGGTGTCGATGTCCATTCTATTGGGATAAAGTCGGAAAGAGGAAGATGTTTGGACCAGAAATGGTAGAGAAAACTATTAAGGCTATAGAGAAGATCAGAGTGAGGATCAAGCCCGCACAAGATAGACGAAAGAGCTACGCGATTCAGAGAAGAATGGATTTGAAATTTGAGGTTGGAGAGAAAATGTTTCTTAAAGTGTCTCCAATGAAGGGTACCATACGTTTTGGAAAGAAAGGAAGGTTGAGACCACAGTTCGTTGGACCTTTCGAGATATTAGAAGAAGTTGGGACAACAGCTTATCTTTTGGCTTTGCCGCCTGAGTTTTCATCTGTGCATAATGTATTTGATATCTCACAGTTGAGAAAGTATGTCCACAATCCGAATCATGTGGTTTACTTTCAATCTTTGGATATTCAGAAGGATTTATCCTATCGAGAGACACTCGTGACCATCATAGATCAAAAGGTTCATGTTTTGAAGAACATAAGAGTTCCAACATGGGAGAAAGAAGAAGAAGCTCTATCCACATACCCAAACCTTATAGATCAAGTAATTTGAAATTTCGAGGATGAAATTATTTTAAGATGGTAAGGTTGTAGTGACCACAAATTTTTCTTAAATAAAAATATTTAATTCAATAAAATCTCAAATGTGTCCCTGTGACTTAGAATTTAATAGCAGAGGCTCGTCTGGTCGAATTTTATATTATTTATTATTATATTTAATTATTATTAGAAAATAATTTATAAAAATTTATTTATTTTTAAAAATTATATTTGAGGACCAAACTTTTAAATTTGTCCATTTTGGTCCCTAAAGATTTTTATTTTATTCATTAAAGCCTAATTTATAGCCCATTTTGACTATAGAGGCAATTCAATCCAGTTAGAAACCCATTATAGGCCCATATGTGTTTCTAACCCATCCAGAATACCTTAATCAAGTTCTTACCGTAGAGTACCCTTTAAATACTCGTCTTGACTATTTGTAAGTCATCATCTGTTCCAGTGAGAAAATTCAGATAACTGTGTTTTTATTTGCTGTAACTCATCGATTTATTTATTAGCATTACTTTATTTACTTCTTTTCGCTATTTGAAATTAAGTGCATCCCTGTGGATGATATCGCAAGAGCAAAGTTGTAGGTATCCTTCAAGCAGAGTTTGACTTGGCGCCATTATTTCGTATCCTACAATATTTTTCCCATTTCTTATTACTTTGTATTATGCATTCTTTTGAGACTAGAGACATCTTTTTTACTTTTAACGTTGCATGTCTCCTTGACACTTATCAACTATTCATAGATTAGATCGCTTGGCCTCGGGTCTTGTTATACTAGCCGAAGCGCTACTAAGGCTGATAATTTCAGGCAAAAGGTAAATTCACAAGTTTACTTTCTACTTGGATGCATTTAGAATTGGTAGAACTTCATCTTCATCTTCACATTTCGTAGGTCCCATATGGTAATGCTCTCCTAAACTATGCCACTTTGTTTCATATAGAATTGGGAAAAGTTAAGAAATAGTATGTTGCGAGGGTTATTGGAATATTTCCCAAGAATGAGGTATTTGTTACAAATTGTTTCTGCATAAGAATCATGAATAAGAATAATCTTGTATTTGGTTGAGTTTATTTTTAAAATGTTCTGTTGTAGCAAGTTGTTAATGCGAACGTAAATTACAATGCTCAATGAGGGATAAGTATCATGGAGCTATACAAGATTACGACTTTTACTAGGACAAGCAAGAGAAGAAAAATAAAATTTATATATGTTGCATTTTAATTTCAAATGTCGTTCTTGCAGTAAGTTTAGATGCGTTTACAGATTGAAGACACTAAAAATCGTAAAATTCCTTTGAAATGGAAGATTGCTTGTACAAAATTTACTAGGATCAGCATAGATGGGAATCATAGTATTGTCTTGTGGAAACCAATCACTGGCAGGATGCATCATGTGAAAAGTCATTGTCGAAGGGCTTTTGTGGAATGTAAGTGCTTATTGATTGCTTTTAAGTTCTTTCAAACATCTCACTTAGAAGAATGAGCACATAGCAATGATATTTTTTTCCTGTGTTATTTTAATAAAGATGGAATAAGTTTGCTCAGTCGTGCAGATAAGCACTCATCTACAAGATATGGGCCATCCTACAACTAATGACATGATATGCCTATCTAAATGCATTACTGAATGCTCAACCAAATGATTGAGTGCAGGCAGAGCTGTAGCTAAGTCGGCGCTTCTTCTCCAATCGAATCTTCACAAAACTTATATAGACGACTCTCCAAATCGCTCCAGTGACCATTTTGGCATAGATCCAATCTTCATTAATTGTTTAAACTTAGCTCCTAAAGGGTAAGAAAAACTTCCATTTGCAGAAAACTAATTATTTTAAGTTAAAGAATGGAAAGTTGTACTGTCTAGGGCATCTAAACATAAAGGATCACAATTAACTAAAATAATGTGGGTTGCCGGTGTCTCCCACGCTTAAGACGTGTGAAACATGGGGCCCATTTGGACTTGGTTGTGTAACTCAACAATTGTTCAGTACAATCAAGAAGTTGATGAGCGATGTGTTTTATGTGCAGCTATGATGGACGTGAAGAGGGTTTATGGCTACAGATATTCTGGGGCTTATTGGACTTATGAATGCCCATATCTACCTTAGGTATCTCCTTGAGTTTAGCGGATAGCCTCAAACATAAATTTGAGACCAAAATTGTATCATTTCGCCATTTCTTTCATACATTTAAGAATCATGTTCTTTCTCCAGAATGAGTACATTTTGGTGTTATCGAAAATGGGACGACTTTGTAGTTTATAAAGTATTCTTTCTTATTTATTTATTTATATTATACTTTTTATGAGTTATCGAACTAGGCAATTCGTTGATTCGTGTATTAGGCTTAGTTAAAGTTCGCATTTAGCTTGTTTAAACACAGTCTTGGAATTGGACTAGGTCAAAAGATTGGAAGTTCAACATTTCGAATTGACTCGTGAAGTTTGCAAAGGGTCGTGAACAAGCTAAACGGGCCGACCCGTATGTGAGCCATTTGGTCCTTATAAAATACTCAATTTATCTTTTGAATTCATGTTTGTTATGTTTACTTAACACCTGTATTGCTCCTTTGCTTAATGAGCACCTTCCTCCGTCCGACTTAAATTTGTCTTGCTAAAATGTCAATTTTCCGACAATTTTACAGGGAGAATATACTACATCGTTGGAGGAGAAATATGGCACTGACATATCACCATATCCTCATTTCCATGATAGCCTATTTTATCTCATCACAATTATCAACCGTATTTCAGCGTCCCGATAGAAATTTCCTGACAGATTTGACATGTTGTCGGAATTACTTACAGGAATATGCTGCTGTTGTTAATTTCTAATGGATTCGCCATTGGAATTTCTGAGAGAAAGAGACATCCGTCAGAAATTGTGTCCAACTTGTGAACTCCATGGCTAAAGAAAAAATGGAAAGAAAGAAAGAAAGAAAAGAAAAGAAAAGAAAAGAAAAACCTAGTTTCATATCCATCTAAATATAACTTTGTCGTACTAAAATGTCAACTTTCTAACAATTTTAGAGGGAAAATATAGATTTTGGGAGGAGAAATATGGGTTGGACATATCAATATATCCTCTTTTCTAAGATGGCTCTTTTTATCCCTTCACAAATCTCGGCCACATTTGACCGTCCCACTATAAATTTTCTAACGGACTTCCCGCGTTGTCAGAATTGCCAGTAGGAATACACTACTATTGTTAATTGTCTACGACGTATGAACTTGGCACCAAAAAAAAAAAAGAAAATGAAATACAAAATTAGTTTTATGTCTATCTAAATCTAACTTGGTCTTACTAAAATGTAACCTTTCTCACAATTTTTCAGGAAAAATATACTACATAGTTGGAGGAGACATGTGGGTTTGATTCTCAGATCTTTGTCATGCATCTCTGTCATACATAGCATTCCAAACAAAATTTTTTATTATATAGAAACTAACTATATACATCTAATGATTACATTATCTTACTTCAAAACATAAAAAGTGAAACAATAACCATAAAATAGAAATAATATATAACCTAACATCCGGTTCAGCAACTTCATCGGCTTCAAATACTTATTGCATAGTATCCAAGACATTCTCTATATTCAATAAAATGAGCGCTTCCTATTTGTTGGTTCCAGTAGGAAATACTTCCTCTTCCTCTATGTTTGATGAAACATCCACTTCCTCAACGTCGCTTTTAGGCAGGGGCGTAGCTAGAAATTTAACTTAGGGGGGGTAACGCGCAAAAAATTTTTATCAAGTTCGGTCCTCCCGTGATATCTAAGCTCATTATATATTCTCGTTTGACAAATCCATGATATAAAAAAAATGATAATATATATGAAAATGATAAAAATACAATGACTTTTGCTAATTTTCATCGAAACCAATATATTATGTTAAAAATTAAGATTCCTTCTCATGAACAATAGAAAAAAAACCCACTTGCAATAGCAAAGAGGACCACTTGAAAATAAAAAAAACTCCATAAATCCCCACTTGAAATATGGAACTAGAATTTTTTACTTGAAAGGAGAAAAAAAAGTAATTAGCATTTTTAATTTAATAAATATTTTTTAATGAAATTTAATTAGTAATTGAGTTTGAAAGAAAAATTGTAAAATTACACAAATACCAATAAATGGAAAGGGGAAAGAAAAAAGACAGGAAAGAAAAACAATGAAAATGGGCGTACAAAAGAAAATGTAGATAAATAGGCACAATGTAAAAGAGGAAGTGGACAAAAGAAAAGGGAAGTAAAAGAAATTGTAAAAAAGAAGTGGGTGGAAAGGGTATCGAGACTTGAACCCTTGACCTCTCATCCATGAGAAGCTTTCATCCTTCACCTTGTGCCAATGGAAAAACAAGGCTTCATTTGTCATGTATCAAACTATGTAGGTAAAGTAATATTTTTCAAATGTATTCATTTCACTTTCAAGTAAGCTGGGAGTTGGACTGTTCTACGGCACAGTCCAACCCCCCGCCAGCTACGCCTCTGCTTTTAGCAGAAAATACTTGCTCATTCCTTGTGTTCGATGAAACGGACTGTTCCTCAATGTCGGTTTTAGTAGAAAAAACTTCTTCATCCCTTGTGTTCGATGAAATGTCTACTTCCTCTTGGTCGGTTTCAATAGAGTTGGCTTCAACAGCTACCTCTGTATCATTCGTTGCAATATTGTGTTTGGAAACATATTCTCTGTCAACCGTTCTTCTGAAAATCTTGTACCACAAATACATTAGTATTTGAACTACGCAAAAGTCGAATCCAAACATAGGCAGAATCTATTCATAAACATAGAACATTTTAAAAATGAGTTCAAAATTGTAAATATTGTTACATAATAAGGAGTGTGAAACATATTGTGGATTTAAATACACTTACTGAAAGTTGATAGTCAGCCTTAAGCATGCCATCATGGAACCCCACGATAGCATTTAAAGCTAAGACTACTGATAGAGTAATTGGCATCCATTCAACACTTTTTGTCTTGAAAAACTCATTTCTGCATGTCAAAAATCCAAAACTCGGTATTAGCATAATATATAGCAATAATTACTTATCAGCGTAAGATATGTAGAGAAACTATACTTATAAAAATTAACTTAATAATTACTAGACTCCCACAGTTGAAGCGGATTCTAATAGTGAAGCCTAGACACTAATCCTACCGATAATTGTTTTATGCTTTTGGCTATGCAATAAGATATTGGTCAGCAAAACAATGAGGCCTAAGGCCCAATATTCACTAGACCAATAATAGTTAAGGTTTGCACCTATTACAATTTAAATACATTTTAAGCATTTCACTAAAAATAAAATTAAATACTTATAAACTGATGCTATATATATATATATATATATATATATATATATATTAACTGGTTCTAATTTAGTGCCTTACCATTTCCAGGCGATTAATATATGTATGAACCAATGTCGATCATCTCCGTGAAACATCCAATCGAGTTTGTGATGTCATGAAGAAGAACCTTGGTTTCCAAAAATCCATGACATACCCACAAGCTGCGCAAAGCAACGCAAACACATATGGGATCTACAAAAATCTGCCATTCGTTTTTTTCTTGTAAATCTTATAAATTGTTGGCCTACAAAAAAATCACAAATAAGTATTTAATTTCTACATTAGTTTATTATATCAAAAGAATATAAAAAGATCTAACTGCGGATTGATATGGGTGCTAAGTAAACTACATCTGGCTAATATCCTCCCAGCACTGGGAGGATAACCTGGCTGGTAAATGACTACCAAAATAATAGTTCCCGCAAATTGTTCAATTGATTCTTATATATCAATTATGGTTTGGAAAAATACCTGGATGTAAAGCACTATAAAATACAACAAGTATGAAATAAATATAGATGAAGACAAGGATGCACCTAAGATATCAACCATGTTAGCCAGTTGTTTAGTATTCATCTTTAACATGATTTCTGTTTCTTTCTACTATACAAATTACAACAAAAATAGCTGTCAATCATTTATGATAACAATAAATCAAAATATATTGTGAACTAATTATAACAATTCATGCAAATGTATACTTTTAACCCCCACCATACAAACACATTGTCATCTTGTCATAATTAACAACAGTATTTGATCATTTCGTAAAAAATTTTTGATAGATTTCACGTGTAATGCCCCGAGTTCGAAGAACTCGAAACGTTAGTTCATTCTTTAAAACTAACCATTTTTTTCCTCTAATATTAAAGGCGGAAGTATAACAAATAATTAAAAGCGGAAATTCATTTGATATAACAACCATGTAAAGTGTTTTAAAATTATTTGATCACCAAACGTCCAAAACATCTAACACAAGTTACTAAATAGTTCAAAAGTTTGAAAACGATATAATCCCATAGATCGGTTTACCAAAATGACAACGGAAGTGAAATCTCTTATTTAATAAGCCTAAATAGAACTCCCATGTCTCGTCACGCCCCCGAACTCCTCAATCTGTAAAAGAATTGACAGGCGTGAGTATTTAAACAATACTCAGTAGGCTCAGCGCAAATTAATCATCTATACAAATGTATATAAGGCAAATAGTCATGTAAACTCTATAATATAATACCTGAAGGTAACTCTAGGCCCGAAGGCAGCTCTAGGCCTGAAGGCAAGTAATTTGCCCGAAGGCAACTCTGGGCCTGAAGACAGCCCTAGGCCCGAAGGCAACTTTGGGCCCGAAGGCAAGTCTATTACACACTAAAAACACTTATATAGTATAGATAATTAACAATAATTGCGCGATAAGTAAAAATGAGTTTTTTGAGGCAACCTGAAGTATCTCTCGAGTTTGAGTCTACTAAGAGGTGAAAATCAGTCTTCTAGTACGCCTCGTCTAGTCAATAACGAGTTTAATTTATGTTAATATTCTTAAATATTAAGTATCTATAAGTAATATAGAAGTTTGTGGATCAAAATAGAAAGAATATAAAACTTTGGGGGTCAATTTGAAAGAATTTAATAGTTTGAGGACCTATTATGCAATAAAAGTGAGCTAAAAATATTTTGGACTCAATTATAAGATTTTTAAAACATGAGGGACTAATATGCAATTAAAGTTTAAGGGCTCACTTAAATAGGAATAAGAAATTAAATGATTAAAAGTGAAATAAAAGTTTAAGAGTCAAATTGCAACAATTGAAAGTTAGGGACTTGAAATTAAATAAAATTTGAGGGCTTATTTAAATAAAATAAATAAAATGGGGGATTAGATTTTCAAATAATATTGAGGGACTAAATTGTAGCAATTAAAAGCTTGGGAATTGAAAATTAAATAAAACTTGGGGACCAACTTAAACTAACTAAAGAGGATGAGGGGCTTGTCTTGCAAATCCAGATTTAATACATGGATTGGGCTTGAACTCGGGTCATCTCCTCCTCACCCGATTATCTCTCTCTCCCGTCGGATCTCTCTCTCGTCACTCGGTTCTCTCTCTTTCTCTCAGTTTCCGGCGGTTTGGCCGGCGAAAAGGGCAGCGAAGGTGAAGTTGAGGGTGGTGAAGCTAGTGGTGAAGTCAATTTGAAGAAATATTGAGTATTTGGGAAGAAATTGAAGCTAGAACACTAAAGGAAAAATTTGGGTATTTTAAAAATTTGATCGATTCTTCAAAAATTTTCGAAATTAAACTATACCACGATTTTCTAGGGAGATAGAGGAAGGTGCAGGTATAATTTTTGTGTTTCGAAGTTGAGTTTTGGGCGTGGTCGATGTTTGGGCCGAGCTTGTTATGCGCGAGTATGTATGGTGTATATGTATATGCGTGTGTGTGGGAGTGTTTCTGGTGATGATGGTGACTTCATGTTGTGGTGGTGGTGGTGAAACGGCGGTGGCAGTGGTGGCCGAGGTGGTGGCGTGGCGGTGATGGTGGCGTGATGAATATATATACGTGTATGTATGTTTTGTGTGTAAAACTCAATTGAAAAATACAAATAGATGATTAAAAATTCAAAACAACAAAATAGAAAAATGGAGATGAAAAGTTAAGAATCTTACCACTTGGGAACTAGTTAGATTTGTTAAATGGAAATGAAGATGAGCTTGAAGATGCAAATTGTGGAAAGAGGAGAGAGTAGTGAGGCTAGGGTTTTAAAATAAACCTTAGCTTGTATAAATAGGATAAAAACTAGGTTACTCCTCCAAATGGGCTTTCTTATAGTATAAGAGATAAAATTGAACCTTAAACGGTATAATTGGGTTTAAAACGAATAATTTCAAAAGTTTGGTCCTCAAATGTAAATTGAAAATAAATAAATAAATAAATATTTTATAAATTATTATTTTTGTTTTTATTTTAAATAATTCAATATAATAGTAAATATTATAAAATTTTAACTAGACGAGCGTACACTGTTTAACTCTTTAGGTGAAGTTGTAGCGACACGTTTGAGATTTTACTTTAATTAAATATTTTAATTTAAGGAAATTCGCGGTCAGTAGATCACGGCTTGTCAGAATTACTAATAGGAATATGCCGTCCTCATTAATTTTTGATGGATTTGTCGATGGAATTTCTGACCGTGGGAAACATCCGTCAAAAATTATCCCCAACGTATGAATTCCATGGCTGAAAGAAAAACAAAAGAAAAGACAAAAACTAGTTTTATGTCGATCTAAATATAACTTTGTGTCTTTCTCTTAACAAAATGTCAACTGTCCAACAATTTTACATGCAGAATATACTCCATCTTTGGAGGAGAAATTCGGGTCTGACATATCGACATATCCTCATTTCCATGATAGTCTTTTTTATCGCATCACAATTATCAACTGTATTTTTACCATCCCGCTAAAAATTTTATGACAAATTTGGCGCTTTGTCAAAATTACTTACAAGAACATGTTGCCGTTGTTAATTTCTAATAGATTCGCCGTTTGAATTTCCAACGGTAAGAGTCATCCTTCAAAATTTGTGTCCGACTTATGAACTCCATGGCAAAAAAAAAAAAAAAAAAAAAAAAAGTTTTATGCCCATCTAAATATAACTTATTTGTATTAAAATGCCAACATTCTAACAGTTTTTGAGGGAAAATATACATCTTTGGAGGAGAAATATGGGATTGACATCTCTAACACAATGTAGTGTCTGCGAATTTTCTTAAATAAAATATTTAATTAAATAACATTTTTCCCTAACGTGTCTCTACGACTTACCTAAAGCATTTAATAGCTTACGCTCATCTAGTCGAATTTTATATTATTTATATTATATTTCATCAGTATAAGAAAATAACTTATGAAAATTTATTTATTTTTTCAAATTAACATATGAGGACCAAAATTTTATAATTTATTCATTTTAGCCCCCAAAGATTTTATTTTATTCATTTAAAGCCAAAATAATAATTGGGCTTGAATGTAGAGCCAATCTAATCAAATTAGAAGCCCATTTAAGACCCATTTGTGTTTCTAACCCATTAAGAATACCTTGACGAAGTTCTCTACCCTGACTTTTCCTTTTAAATACTTGCAGTTGGGAGTTCTTTCGAACAC
This sequence comes from Jasminum sambac, assembly GCA_018223645.1. NCBI lineage: Eukaryota > Viridiplantae > Streptophyta > Magnoliopsida > Lamiales > Oleaceae > Jasminum > Jasminum sambac. Next base: position 1,376,941 of record CP073650.1, read on the forward strand.
TAGCCCCAACTTTACTCCATACATTTCACCATTATCATCTTCACTCCCTCATTGTCATTCCATTCTCCATTGGCACTTTACACGACAATTCCAAGTTCCATCAAGCAAGAACATCAAACAAGTTCTTTATAGAAAATTTCTTAACTTTTCATTTTCATCACTATTTTAATTTTCTCTTGGCATAACATTCAAACTCACAAAAGTTCTTAATCCTTTGTTATTTCACTTGATTTCCACTTCACTTTCTTATGTTATTTACTATGTCTGCATCACATTACAACTAACAGTGAGCCTTAGTTGCACAAACAATGCCATCACTCAGTCGCAGTAACTTAACACACACATATTGCAACACAATCAACAAGAACAAACACAGTACATCTCGCACACGGCCAATACATCTCACACATATATACAGCTCACATACATACATAGATATACACCCAACAACAACAATCGGACCTCATCTCTACCTCATAAATCCTTCTAGAAATGAGAAAAGATGAGGAAAGAGTAAGATTTGAGGAAAGTTTTGATACTGTTCTTGAACTCCAACCCAAGAATTCTTGACTTCTCTTCACTTTTTCCTTCAAACGAGACCGCGACTACCATCATCGCAATAGCCACCACCTTTGCCGCCAGTCACTGCCACTTCCCCCAGGATTGGCCTGCCAATTTTTCCATTTGTTCCCTCGGTTATACGGCCATGGAAAGACAAGAGAAACCCTATGAATGCTGAACAAATTCTTGATTTTAATTTGATGAATTTATAAGCCCAGTCCCTCAACTTCTTTCTTTAGTTTAAGTTAGTCCATATACCTTATTTAAATGATAAGTCCCTAACTTTTAATTTCTATAATTTAACCCCTAAAGTATATTACCAAATTAGGTCCCCCAAGTTATTTGATTTATTTAAGTAAGCCCTTAAACTTTATTTAATTCTAAATCTTTAACTTTTAATTCTTACAATTTGGCCCCTGAACTTTTATTTCAATTTAAATCCCTCAATTTTCCTTCTTTATTTAAGTTAATCCCCAAACTTTAATTACATCCAGGCCCTCCATGTTTGAAAAATCTTATAATTTAGTCCCAAGTATTTTTAGTTCAATTTTACTGTATATTAGGTCCTCAAACTATTTAATTCTTTCAAATCGACCCGAAACTTTTTTTTTTTCCAATTTTGGCCCATAAATTCAATATTATCTATAAATGTTGAATATTTAAGTGGATTAATATAAATTAAATTCTTATTGAGTAGACGAGGCGTACGAATAACTAGAGAGTTGAATTATCACCACGAATTAGGCTCAAACTCGGGAAAGACTAAAGGTAGGCTAAAAAAAGCTCAAAGCTCAACTTCACTTTTGAACAATTATAGTTAATAATATGTACTATATTAGTGTTCTTAGTATGTAATTGATGTAATTGCTTTTCTTCAGGCCTAGAATTTCCTTCAGGACACAAATTTTCCTTTGGAAAATTACTTGCCCTCAGGCCCAGAGTTGCCATCGGGCAAAAGACTTGCTCTTGGACCTAGAGTTTCCTTCGGGCCTAGACTTACATTTGGTATTACATTACAGAGTTTACATATCTATTCGCTTTATATAACGGTATAGATTGATTAACTTGCGTAGAACTTATTGAATATTTCTTGAAATACTCACGCCATTCATTTTAACAAATTGCAAATTGAGGCGTTGGAGGCGTGGGAGCTACTTAGAGTTTAATTAATTAAAAATTCATTTCCATTGTCATTTTTAGTAAACTTTACGAATTGAAGTATGTTATTTTGAATGCGATCTATTTAGTACTTTAGTTTAGATGTTTTGAGTCATTCGGAGATCGAACAAATGTAAGATACTTTGATGTGGTTGTTATTTTAAAAGGATTTCGCCTTTTAAATATTTATTCTTTTTTTTCATTTATTATTATTATTATTATTATTATTATTATTATTATTATTATTATTATTATTACTACTATTATTACAATAGAAAAAATTACGAAATGTTGTAAAGGAAGATTTAATGTTCCGTCTTCTTAGAACTCGGGTTGTTGCACATATCCTCCTTTCTATGATGGCTCTTTTGATCCCATAACAATTCTTGATCGTACTTGACCATCGCACCATAAAGTTTCTGATGGATTTTCTGCTTTGTCGAAATCACTAGCAGGAATACAATACTTTCGTTAATTTCTTACAAACTGATCCTTGGAATTTATGACGGTGGAAAACATCTATCAGGAAATGTGTACAACATTGAACTTGATAGAACAAAAAAAGGAAAGGAAAGAAAAAGAAAACACTAGATTTATGTCCATCGAAATCTAACTTTATCTTACTAAAATGTCAACTTTCTAACAATTTTACGGGGAAAATATACTACATGGTTGGAGGAGAAATACGGGTTTCATTATGAAATCTCTATCATGCATCTTTGTCGTGCGTAGAATTCCAAACTAAATTTTTTACTATATAGAAACGACTATATACATGTAATGATTACTTTATCTTACTTCAAAACATAAGAAGTAAAACAATAAAAATAAAATAGAAATAATATATAACCTAACATCCGGTTCAGCAACTTCATCGGCTTAAAATACATATAGCATAGTATCCCAGACATTCTCTGTGTTCCATAAAACGGGCACCTCTGCTATGTCAATCATAGTAGGAAATACTTCCCCACCTTGTTTAATGAAACGTTTGCTACCGCAATGTCGGTTTCAGTAGAAAATGCTTCTTCATTCCTTGTGTTCGATGAAACGGCTGCTTCTTCAATGTCGATTTCAGGAGAAAATACTTCATCATCCTCTATGTTCAATGAAATGGGCGCTTCTTCTGTCTCGGTTTTAGTAGAGTTAGCTTCAATAGTTACCTCTATATAATTCGGTGCAACATTGTGTTCGGAAACATCTTCTCTATCAACCATTCTTCTAAAAATCTTGTACCACAAATACATCAGCATTTGAATGAAGCAAAAGCCGAATCCAAGCAAAGGTGGAATCTGTTCATATACACAACACATTTTTAAAATGAGTTCAAAATTGAACATATTATTATATAATAAGGAGTGTGAAACATGTTGTGGATTTAAATGCAGTTACTAAAAGTTGATAGTCAACCTGTAGCATGCCATCAAAGAATCCCAGGATAGAATTTAAAGCGAGGACTACGGATGGAGTAATTGGCATGCATTCAACACTTTTTCTCTGAAAAACTAATTCTGCATGTAAAAAATCCAAAACTCGGCATTAGCAAATATATAGCAATAATTAAGTACCCTCGTAACGTACGTAGAAAAATTGTATGTATAAAAAATAACTTAATAATTACTAGACACCTCAAAGTTGAACAGGATTCTTATACTGAAACGTAGACCAGAATCCAATGTATAATTGTAATATGCCTTTGGCTATGCAATGGGATATTGGTCAGCAAAACGATGAGCCCAAACGCCCCAATATTCCCTTGACCACTAATAGGTAAGGTCGGCACCTATTACAATTTACATAGATTTTTAGTATTTCATTAAAAATAAAATTAAATGCTCATAAATTGATGTTATATATATATATATATATATATATATATATATATATATATAAACTGATTCTAATTTAGTGACTTAGCATTTCTACCCGAATAATATGTGTATGAACCATTATCGATGATCTCCATGCAACACCCAATTGACTTTGTGATGTCATGCAGATGGGCCCTAGTTTCTAGAAATCTGCGACACACCCATAAGTTGCTCTAAGCAGTGAAAACACATATGGAATCGATAGCAATCCTCCATTTGTTTTTTTCTTATAAATCTTATAAATTATTGGCCTACAAAAAAAAATCAAAAATAAGTATTTAATTTCCACATTAGTTTATTATTTCAAAAAGAATATAAAGAGAAATTATTGTGGACTTATATGGGTGCTAAGTAAACTGCGACCGAAATAATAGTTCCTACAAATTTTTAAATTGATTATTATATATTAATTATGGTTTCAAAAAAATACTGCATATAAATCACTATGAAATGCAACAGGTATGCAATAAATATAGATGAAGAAAAGGATGTAAATAAAATATCAACCATGTTAGTCAACTGTTTAGTATTCATCTTTAATGTGATTTCTGTTTCTTTCTACTATACAAATTACAACAAAAATAGCTATTAATCATTTATGATAACAATAAACAAAAATATATTGTGACTTAATTATAATAATTTATGCAAATGTATAACTTTCAACCCCTACCACATAAACATATTATTATCCCATCATAATTAACAACAATATTTGACCGTTTCGTTAAAAATTTCTGATGGATTTCAAACTTTGTCAGAATTACTAACAGTAACACGCCATCCTCATTAATTTATGATGGATTCATCGTTGGAATTTCTGGTGATGGGAAACATCCGTAAAAAATTGTGTTCAATGTATGAATTCCATGGCCAAAAAAGAAAAAATAAAAAGGAAAAGAAAAGACAAAAACTAGTTTTATGTCATCTAAATATAACTATGTCTTGCTAAAATGTCAACTTTCCAACAATTTTATAGTGATAATATACTGCATCTTTTGGGGAGAAATATGGGCCTAACATACCCATATATCCCCATTTCCATGACAGCTTTTTTATCCCATCACAAGTATCGACCGTGTTTCACCGGCCCACCAGAAATTTTCTGTCAGATTTGAAGCTTTGTTTGAATTACTTACCGGAATATGCTGACTTTGTTAATTTGTAATAGATTTGCAGTTGGAATTTCTGATGGCAAGAGACACAAGGCCGAACCTTCCATGAGGCCCAAGGGCCCATGTAGGTTTTAAGTAATCATTTAATATGCAATGTACTATAATATTTGACGTGTTATATGTATTCGATAATTTTGTTATGTATGTTATGGTTTGGGGCCCATTTTTTATATCTTGACTCAAGGCACGAAATCTCAGGTATGACACTGAAGAAACATTTGCTAGAAATTGTGTCTGATTTATGAACTCCAAGGGCAAAATAAAAAAAAAAGAAAAAAAAAGAAAGAAAAGAAAAAAGAAAGTAGTTTCATGTCCATCATCTAAATGTAATTTTTTCTTACTAAAATGTCAATTTTCAAATAATTTGAGAGGGAAAATATACATCTTTGGAGCAAAAATAAGGGTTTGACATATCAACATATGCTGTAATCTACGATGGCTCTTTTTATCCCAACGCAATTGTCGACTCTATTTGATTGTACCACCGTAAATTTTCTATTGGACTTCACTCTTTGCCGGAATTACTACCTGGAATACACTGCTGCCATTAATTTTTGACATATTCGTCTTTGGAATTTCTGACGGTGGGAACATCCGTCAAAAATTCCAAATGATGTATGAACTCGATCGCCAAAAAAAAAAAAGAAAAGAACAGAAAAGAAAAAACTAGATTTATGTCCATCTAAAACTAACTCTGTCTTACTGAAATGTCAGCTTTCTAACAACTTTACACGAAAAATGTAATACATAGTTGGAGGAGAAATATGGGTTTGATTATCAAATCTCTATCATGCATCTCTATGATGCGTAGAATTCCCGACAAAAATTTTCATTATATACAAACAAACTATATACATCCAATGATTACCTTATCTCACCCAATACATAAAAAGTAAAACAAAAATAGAAATAATATATAACCAACCACCCGGTTCAACTTCATCGGCTTCAAATACTTTGTGCATAGTATCCCAGACATTCTCTATGTTCTATTAAACAGGTGCTTCCTCTATGTCAGTTACAGTAGGAAATACTTCCTCATCCTCTGTGTTTGATGAAACGTTCGCTTCCTCAATGTCGGGCTCAACAGAAAATACTTCCTCGTCCCTTGTTTTCGATGAAATGGTTGCTTCCTCGAGTGTCGGTTTTAGTAGAAAATACTTCTTCATCCTCTGTGTTCGAGGAAACAACTGCTTCCTCTAGGACGATTTCTGTAGAGTCGGTTTCAACAGCTGTCTCTATATCATTGGGTTCAATATTGTGTTGAGAAACATCTTCTCTATCAAATGTTCATTTGAAAATCTTGTACCACAAATACATCAGTATTTGAAGTAATCAAAAGCCGAATCAAAACATAGGCGGAATCTATTCATATACACAGAACATTTCAAAAATGAGTTCAAAATTGTAAATATTTCCGTATAATAATGAGTGTGAAACATACTATGGATTTAAATACACTTGTTGCAAGTTCATTGTTCGCCTTAAGCATACCATCAAAGAACCATGTGATAGAATTTTAACCGAGGACTACTGTGAGAGGAATTGGCATGCATTCAACACTTTTTGTCTGAAAAACTGATTCTTAATGTAAAAAATAAAAAACTTGGCATTAGCAGAATATATAGCAACAATTAATTATCATCGTAACATATGTTGAAAAACTGCACTTATAAAAATAAAAAATAAATTGATAATTACGCGACTCCCAAAAGTTGAAGCTAATTCTACTACTGAAATGTGGACACTAATCCAACCGATAATTGTTATATGCTTTTGGCTATGAAACCAGAAACTGGTCAGGAAAACAATGAGGCCAAAGGCCCCAGCATTCACTTCACTATTAATAGTTAATGTTTTCACATGTTGCAATTTAAATACGTTTTATGTATTTCACTAAAAATAAAATTAAATACTTATAAATTGATAGTTCTGTAAAAATTTTTTGACAGATTTAACGCTTTGTCGGAATTTCTAATAGGAATATGCCGTCCTCGGTAATTTCTGATTGATTCTTTGTTGGAATTTCTGACAGTGGGAAACACCATCAAGATCTGTGTCCAACTTATGAATTCAATGGCCAAAAAAAAAAAAGAAAGAAAAGACAAAAACTAGTTTTATGTCTAGCTGTAACGACCGCAATGGAAAAATTTTAAATGTTCAACGCTTTATGATGTCGTTATGACTTCTCGCTTAAAATGAAAATTTCAATTTATAAATAGTTTAGCAGAACAAAAATAAAATGAAATTTAATAACTTGATCGGGTCAAATTATTTTATTACGGGCCATCATAACTATTGGGCTCTAAGCCCATTTATCATTTTAAGAGTGGTTAGTCTTCTGTTGGGACAACTTATTCTACTGAAGCCCAATATTATTGAGTATCAAAGGCCAACCCACTCTCAGATACATGTTAACACGAGAGTTGTGACTGACACGAACTCCTCTCTCTACTAAACTTCCTCGCCTCACGTCTCTCCTTCACTCCCTACTCCTTCAACAACACCAACTCTGCATTCTTACTTCCTCACCTCACCACAGATCACAACCTCTCCAGTTTCAACATTCACGTTTCTCCTCCCAGCAAGAAGTCTCCGGCCAGACTCTCAGAGCACACCACAGGAAACGACTTGCAACAAATTCTGTGAGGTAAAATTCAATCTCTCTATCGTTTTGATAGTTCCCAATTCGTCTCTTGCTATTGTTCAAAGGCCTTACTGCCACGAATTCAGCATACACACACAATATATACACAATCTATGCACTGCCTCAATCACATGAACAATTTACAGAAAAAAAAGAGACCAATCGATCAAACGTAAACACCGAACCTAACTATCATCACCATCGCCCTCTGTTCTTGCTCGAGTTCGGAAACAAAAAAAAAAAGAGAAAAGAGGGACGAGCCAAGCAGAGAACTCGGCCATGGCTACCCACATTCAACCCCAATTTTCTTCCATAAGTTGCTTCCAAATCCGCCCTAGAGTGTAGAGGGACCAAGCACTTGAACTCAATCAATAATCCTTAGTCGATTTGGCCTCGTTACCGTCGGAATTGTGCTCGAAGAATCGGCTTTGCGTGGCTGCGGGTCTCAGCCAAATCGCTACCAAGGCCAGACTTCGAAACAGCGGTCACCAGCGGTTGCTCCGGCGACGACGGCCAAGCCGTCGAACTCTCCCCTCTTTCCAGTTGAACCCGTGGCTCTCTCTCCTTCTCCCTCTCGTCTTTGTGCTTGGTGTATGCGATTGGGGATGAGGAAGATGAAGGCCCAAACCCGTTTATAAAGCCCACTTCTAGAAATTCCAGCCTCAACCCCCCCTTAACTTCCAACTTTTATTTAATTCAGTCCCTTAGTTTAGCATCTATTTTCAAATAGTTTAAAATGGTCCTCAAAATTTTGATTTTACTTCAATCCCCATCGATTGAATTTATAAAATTTGCAATTGAAGTCCCCAAGTTGCATTTTCACCTTAAACCAGTCCTCAAATTCGTCTAATCCTCTCAAACACGTCCCAATCAAGTTTTAAAAGTCCAATTCGAACCCCTATAATTTCGATTGAGCTTCAAATTAACCCTAGTTGACCAATTACTTCAATTTCTACCCCCAAATCAATACTTCTCTTTAATTTAAGCTCAAAGAAATTTTCAAAGTTATCTGGTAGGCCCTAAAACTTCTGAATAAATACTTAATGACCCGAATAAGTTATTAAAGTGCAAATTTTAAGAATAAAATATTAAATCGTGTTGATTGCTCTGCTAGGCGCGATTTACGAGGCACGTTAAACACAAGCTATCACATCAGCTCTAGCTCAAGGATTTCTACAAGTACTGCTATTTGAGGTGGGGATTACTTCGCGTGTTTTATTTGTTAGTTGACCATGTTATATGTTGTACGTGTTTTTATTAATTGCAACTTGCATGCTGGTTGTAATGTACGGATTGTCGTGAGGGGCAATCACCTACAGAATATCGTTGGGGGTATCCAAACTATGTGATGGACCCAAGTTTCCATCTTCTACGGGATATCGTTGGGGGTATCCAAACTATATGATGGACCCAAGTTTCCATCTTCTACGGGGTGTCATTAGGGGCATCCACCTTTACTTCTCGCTATGCACACGATTGTAACTGCGTGTATGGCATGTGATATTTATGGTTGGATGATTTTTGGCTATTCTCCCCACTGAGTATGACTTCGTTGTATTCACCCCTTTATCTTAAAATATTTTTTTTTCAGATTGAGGAGCTCGACGTGGTGGGTGCGGCAAGCGTGGCATTATCAGGACTTTTAATTCATTTCATTCGAACTATTTAGTTTTGAACATTTTATACTGCAAGTAATCGTTGGATCTTTATTTTCCACATTGTAGGGGTCTCGAATATCGAATTGTTTATTTCCAGGAAACGTATTTATCTATTTAGGAGTATTTAATCTTTCTATAAAAAGGAAAAAAAACCTTATCGAAATCTCGTGTTTAAGTCAAAGTTTTAGGACATTTTGTAGCGCTCCGGCTTCTCGAAGTTGGGGTATTACAGTTTGGTATCGAGGCGCAGGTTTACCTTTCTGTAGGCCCACGAAAAAACTTAAAGGAATTACTTGAGATGGATGCCCGCTCTGCCCCGCTACGTCGACTCCAAAAAGGTAAAGGAAGAGATTTATTTTCGAAAGAACATTATTTTGTAATTGCGAGATGAGGGATTGGATACAACAAGAAGAGTTAAGCTATGAAACCTTACTGCACACAAATGTTATGAAATGTCAAAAGTTGTTTAGCCTTGTGCAGTACATGAATATATATATATATATATTTTCTGTGGTTGTATCCATGGTACCTTATCTCTTTCTACATTAATTGGGCTCGAGCAGGTGATGTTAGTTTATGTATCTTTGAGAAAATTTTGAAACTTAGTCCTCAAATTTAGACTAAAATGAATTAGAAACGTCACCTAACTAGCCTTTTTCCATAATTGGTACGACAGACATGGCTGCTGGTCAATGGACAGCTAGGAAGTCTGTTTGCCGAAGACCCTATGCGCAGGAATGCCGTGATTATGACGAGTATGTATGGCCGATGAACTACACCCGGATCCAGCACATCCTGGAAATGGAGAGACTTTGGGTTGCTGCAAGGAAGAAGGGTCATTCGACTACATCGCTTGATGCCATCCTTCATCTCATAGAGACGATGCCTGATGACTGGGATGAGATTGCTCGCCACGTCCTCATCGAAATACAGGAGACCTTTGGGGATCTTCCCCCAGCCGTTTGCTACCGGGAGTTCACGAAGAGATTGCTCGAGAAGCTCGACGATCAGCAAGCATTGGCTGAGGACGACCCCATGGGAGCTGCGCGGCCCACGGAGCGAACCAAACGTTTGGACGCACCTCCGATTGAGTCAGACTCAGATGATGACTTCTATAAGAAACTTTGGGAAGATTAGGGTCTCCTTAGGCAGTAGCTAGTGTGATTTTATTCATTTGTTGGATGATGTTTAGTCAGGTGTTCAGTAGGCTTGATTCATTGAATTTAGTAGGATTGTGATGCATGTGGGTTCCTTTGAGATTGGGGCTATGGATCTTGAACATTTGTTACAACTTTATTATTCTGTTTCCTATCGAAACTTGAGCTGATAATAAAAATTGCTGATTGGTTCATTGAGTTTGTTGTCCATTAATCCATGAGATAGTATTCCTCTGTAACAAGTTGAATGAATGCTAAATCAACTCTTATTTTGGTTGATTAAGGAAATGGCACGCAGCAAAACACAAGCTGGCCTTCTTCGTGACTTGTTGAGAGCCGTACAGGAGCTCAATTAGCAGAACAACCATCAGAACCAGCACAACAATGACCAGAACGTAGACAACCCACCGCCTCGTGCTAATGCCAGCAGTCAGGTTATTGGCGAGTTTCGACGCTATAAGCCTCCTTCCTTCAATGGGAGAGATGGTCCCTTGGCAGGGGAAGAATGGCTGTGGGGCTTAGAGTGCATCTTCAAGCACATGGCTCTCCAGGATGCTCTAAAGGTGTCGTGTGCTGAGTTTATGTTGACCGAGGATGCCGGTCATTGGTGGGAATCTCATCAACGCTCCTTAACAGAGGCTGACCGACATGCCATGACCTGGACGCGATTTAAGGAGGTGGTGATGGAAAAGTACCTACCCCAAGAGCTCCGTGACGAGAAAGAGGCAGAATTCATCAATCTCAAGCAAGGGAAGATGACCCTTGTTGAGTATGAAAGGAAGTTTGAACAGATGTCCCGTTGGGCTCCCAGGTTGGACGATACTGACATCACTAAGGCCAGAAGGCTTGAGAGAGGCTTACGACCATAAATTGAGGGCATACTGTCTGCTCACAGCTTCCCTACCTATGCCCAGGTTGTGAGGCAGGCACACATTGTGGCTTCCCGTCTGAAACTAGATCAGACCGCTCCCCAGACTGGAGATTCGTCCGGGAAACGAAAGTGGAATGGTCAAGAGAAAGGAAAGGGTAAGTTTCAGAACAAGAGAGGAAAGTAAGGAGGAGACTCTAGGGGAAAGAAAGACACTGGCATGACAGACAAGCCAACGTGCCCTAAGTGTGGGAGGCGCCACGGAGGAGAATGTCTATATGGTTCAGGAGTGTGCTATCGATGCAAGAAGCCAAGGCACCTGGTTGGAGACTGCCCCGAGGGTAAGAGCGAAGACACTCGGAAGAAGGGGAATGCCAGAGTGTTTGCACTTACTCAGCAGGAGGCTGAGCATGGGACGGACGTGATCACAGGTATGTTACAAGTATTTGATATACCTGCTATCGTGTTGTTTGACTCTGGTGCTACACATTCATTCATATCCGCTAGTTTTCGTGCTAAGCTTGGAAGTCTATGTGAAAACGTAAATGATGACCTAGAAGTTAGCATCCCGTCAGGAGTAACGATTAGTGTTCAACGAAAAGCTAGAGCCGTTAAATTTGAACTTGAAGGAAAGAACTTAGAGACTGACCTGTATGTGATAGACATGAAAGATTTTGACGTTATACTAGGAATGGACTGGCTTATTAGTAACTATGCCACTATAAAGTGCCACGAGAGAGGGATACTCTTCCAGAAGCCTGGGGAGGAGGATTTCTCTTTCTTTGGGCCGAAGGTTGGAACTGTACCCCGAATTGTATCAACATTGAAGGCGGAAAGGATGTTGAAGAAAGGTACCTGCCAGGGGTACTTGGTAAACATGGTTGATACACAGCCGACGGAGCTAACCCCGATGGACGTGCTAGTGGTGCAGGATTTTGTGTACGTGTTCCCCGAAGACTTACCAGGGATACCCCCTGATAGACATGCGGAGTTCGCAATCGAATTGGTACCTGGAGCCGTACCTGTATCCAAAGCGCCGTATAGGATGGCATCGAAGGAACTCCAAGAATTGAAAGTGCAGTACAAGAGTTACTGGACAAAGGTTTCATCCGACCCAATGTATCCCCTTGGGGGGCACCAGTGCTCTTTGTGAAGAAGAAAGATGGGTCGATGAGGATGTGCATCGACTACAGAGAATTGAACCGTCTTACAGCCAAGAATAAGTACCCGTTGCCACGAATAGAGGATTTATTCGACCAGTTGAGAGGTTCCAGTGTATTTTCTAAGGTCAATCTGAGGTCAGGTTATCACCAGCTCAAGATCAAAGAGAATGACATACCCAAGACCGCATTCGGACCGCGATATGGTCACTATGAGTTCACTGTAATGTCGTTTGGGTTGACTAATGCACCAGCCGTCTTCATGGACTTAATGAACCGTGTCTTCCGTCCATACCTTGATCAATTTGTTATAGTTTTTATTGATGATATACTGGTGTACTCAAGGGATAAGACACAACATGAGGAGCATCTCGGTATTGTATTACAGACTCTTCGCCAGGAGAGGTTATACGCTAAGTTCAAGAAGTGCGAGTTTTGGCTTGATGGCATTGGCTTTTTGGGGCACATTGTAACTGCCAATGGCATCGAGGTCGACCCGGCCAAGGTTGAGGCGGTTTCAAATTGGAATACGCCAATGAATGTGCGTGAAATTCGCAGTTTCCTGGGCTTAGTTGGTTACTATCGAAGATTCATCGAAGGATTTTCTAAGATAGCTAGTCCCTCGACACAGTTGACTCGGAAGGGAGTGGAGTTCAAGTGGACAGGCAAATGTGAGGAGAGCTTTCAGATGCTTAAACAGAAATTGATGACAGCTCCAGTGTTGGCGATTCCAGAGGGATTTGTGATCTACAGCGACGCATCCAAACAAGGATTGGGTTGTGCACTGATGCAACACGGGAAAGTGATCGCCTATGCCTTTAGACAGTTAAAAATTCATGAGCAGAGCTATCCAACACATGATTTGGAGTTGGCCGCAATAGTTCATGCTCTAAAGATCTGGCGACACTATCTCTATGGCAGCAAGTGTGAAATATACACTGATCATAAGAGCCTCAAGTATTTCTTCACTCAGAAAGAGTTGAACATGAGGCAGAGGAGATGGTTAGAGCTGGTTAAGGACTACGACTGTACGATCCTCTACCACCAGGGTAAGGCTAATGTCGTGGCCGACGCGCTGAGCAGAAAGACGAGGAGTCGGTTGGCTGCCTTGCCGACTGGCCAAGAACAGCTGATTAGGGATTTTGCTAATATGAGGATTGAAGTTGTGACTCATCCGCGTCGCAAAGATACTGTTATAGCAGCCTTGGTAGTACAGCCTACGTTGAGAGACAAAATCAAAGAGGCACGGAAGGATGACAAGTTCTTGGACAAGATCAGGGAGCGAGTGCAGGCAGGCAGTATTAAAGATTTCGCAATAGCTACAGACGGCACTCTCGTGTTTAGAGGGAGGCTCTGTTTCCCGAAGGACGAGACCTTGAGGAATGAAATCCTCGAAGAAGCCCATTCTTCACCTTACACTGCACATCCGGGAGGTACAAAGATGTACCAGGACCTGCGAAAGGGGTATTGGTGGAGAAATATGAAGAGATCGATTGGGTCGTTTGTTGAAAGATGTATGACCTGTCAACAGGTGAAAGCTGAGCATCAATGACCGTCAGGGTTGTTGAATCCACTTGAGATTCCGGAATGGAAGTGGGAGCATATCGTGATGGATTTCGTTGTGGGACTCCCGAGGACAGTAAGAGGTCATCACGCCATTTGGGTAATAGTTGACCGTTTGACAAAGTCAGCTCATTTCCTCCCAGTGAAAATGACCTTTAGCCTCGACCAGTACGCTCAATTGTATATCAAAGAGATTGTGAGACTTCATGGGGCACCAGTCTCTATTGTATCCGACAGGGATACTAGATTTACATCTAAGTTCTGGAAGAGCCTACAGAAAGCTATGGGTACCAGATTAAATTTTAGCACTGCTTATCATCCTCAGACGGATGGTCAGTCGGAGAGAACTATACAGACTTTAGAGGACATGTTAAGAGCGTGTGTGCTAGACCTTGGTGGCAGCTGGGAGACACATTTACCATTGGTTGAGTTCACCTACAACAATAGCTTCCAGGCTACAATTGGAATGGCACCATATGAAGCGATATATGGCAGGAAGTGTAGACCACCAGTCCACTGGGACGAAGTCGGTGAAAAGAGGATTTTGGGGCCAGAAATCGTGGAACGACCTGTTGGAGCTGTGGATAAGATCAGAGTACGAATAAAAATCACTCTGGATAGACAAAAATCCTATGCCGACAATAGAAGAAAGGACTTACACTTCCCGATTTGAGAGAAGGTTTTCCTTAAGGTAGCGCCCATGAAAGGAATTGTAAGATTTGGAAAGAAAGGGAAACTCAGGCCTAGGTTTATCGGACCTTTCGAGATTCTTGAGAAGATTGGTGATTTGGCCTAACGTTTAGCGCTACCGCCAGAACTGTCAGCAGTTCACAACATGTTCCATATTTCGATGCTGAGGAAGTATGTCTATGATCCTAGCCACACTGTCAGCTACGCTTCGCTGAACGTCAACAAAGATTTAACATACGAGGAAACCCCAGTGGTGATCCTCGAGAGGAAAATTCAGAAGTTGAGAAATAGAGAGATTTCACTTGTTAAAGTCCAGTGGAGCAGACATGGAGAAGATGAGGCCACCTAGGAAAAGGAAGACGAGATTTTGGCCAAGTATCCGGATATTCTAAATTAAGTAAGTCTAAATTTCGAGGACGAAATTTATTTTAAGTGGGGGAGATTGTAACGATCGCAATAGAAAATTTTTAAATGTTCAACGCTTTACGACGACGTTACGATTTCTGGCTGAAAATGAAAATTTCAATTTATAAATAGTTTAGCAGAACAAAAATAAAATGAAATTTAATTACTTGATCGGGTCAAATTATTTTATTACGGGCCATCATAACTATTGGGCTCAAAGCCCATTTATCATTTTAAGAGTGGTTAGTCTTCTATTGGGACAACTTATTCTATTGAAGCCCAATATTATTGAGTATCAAAGCCCAACCCTCTCTCAGATACATGTTAACACGAGAGTTGTGACTGACCCGAACTCCTCTCTCTACTAAACTTCCTCGCCTCACGTCTCTCCTTCACTCCTTACTCCTTCAACAACACCAACTCTGCATTCTTACTTCCTCACCTCACCATAGATCGCAACCTCTCCAGTTTCAACATTCACGTTTCTCCTCCCAGCAAGAAGTCTCCGGCCAGACTCTCAGAGCACACCACAGGAAACGACTTGCAACAAATTCTGTGAGGTAAAATTCAATCTCTCTATCGTTTTGATAGTTCCCAATTCGTCTCTTGCTAGTGTTCAAAGGCCTTACTGCCACGAATTCAACATACACACACAATATATACACAGTCTATGCACTGCCTCAATCACATGAATAATCTACAGAAAAAAAGAGACCAATCGATCAAACGCAAACACCGAACCTAATTATCATCACCATCGCCCTCTGTTCTTGCTCGAGTTCGGAAACAAAAAAAAAAAAGGAGAAAAGAGGGACGAGTCGAACAGAGAACTCGGCCATGGCTACCCACATTCAACCCCAATTTTCTTCCATAAGTTGCTACCAAATCCGCCCTACAGTGTAGAGGGACCAAGCACTTGAACTCAATCAATAATCCTCAGTCGATTTGGCCTCGTTACCGCCGGAATTCTGCTTGAAGAATCGGCTTTGCGTGGCTGGTCTCAGCCAAATCGCTGCCAAGGCCGGACTTCGGCGGTCACCGGCGGTTGCTCCGGCGACCCTCGGCAGCGGCGACGACGGCCAAGTAGTCGGACTCTCCCCTCTTTCCAGTTGAACCCGCGGCTCTCTCTCCTTCTACCTCTCGTCTCTGTGCTTGGTGTATGCGATTGGGGATGAGGAAGATGAAGGCCCAAACCCGTTTATAAAGCCCACTTCGAGAAATTCCAGCCTCAACCCCCCTAACTTCCAGCTTTTATTTAATTCAGTCCCTTAGTTTAGCATCTATTTTCAAATAGTTTAAAATGGTCCTCAAAATTTTGATTTTACTTCAATCCCCATCAATTGAATTTATAAAATTTGCAATTGAAGTCCCCAAGTTGCATTTTCACCTTAAACCAGTCCTCAAATTCGTCTAATCCTCTCAACCACGTCCCAATCAAGTTTTAAAAGTCCAATTCGAACCCCTATAATTTCGATTGAGCTTCAAATTAACCCTAGTTCACCAATTACTTCAATTTCTACCCCCAAATCAATACTTTTCTTTAATTTAAGCTCAAAGAAATTTTCAAAGTTATCTGGTAGGCCCTAAAACTTCTGAATAAATACTTAATGACCCTAATAAGTTATTAAAGTACAAATTTTAAGAATAAAATATTAAATCGTGTTGATTGTTCTGCTAGGCCCGATTTACGAGGCACGTTAAGCACAAGCTGGTCGTGAGGGGCACGTTAATCAAGGATTTCTACAAGTATTGCTATTTGAGGTGGGGATTACTTTGCAACGTGTTTTATTTGTTAGTTGACCATGTTATATGCTGTACGTGTTTTTATTAATTGCGAAATGCATGCTGGTTGTAATGTACAGATGGTCGTGAGGGGCA
Source organism: Jasminum sambac (assembly GCA_018223645.1). NCBI lineage: Eukaryota > Viridiplantae > Streptophyta > Magnoliopsida > Lamiales > Oleaceae > Jasminum > Jasminum sambac. The sequence goes on from CP073650.1 coordinate 1,393,732, forward strand.
ATCACCTACGGGATATCATTGGGGGTATCCGAACTATGTGATGGACCCAAGTTTCCATCTTCTACGGGATATCGTTGGGGGTATCCAAACTATATGATGGACCCAAGTTTCCATCTTCTACGGGGTGTTGTTAGGGGCATCCACCTTTACTTCTCGCTATGCACACGATTGTAACTGCGTGTATGGCACGTGATATGGTTGGCTGATTTTTGGCTGTTCTCCCCACTGAGTATAACTTCGTTGTACTCACCCCTTTATCTTAAAACATTTTTTTTTTCAGATTGAGGAGCTCAACGTGGCGGCGGTGGCCAGCGTGGCATTATCTGGACTTTTAATTCATTTCATTCGAACTATTTAGTTTTGAACATTTTATACTGCAAGTAATCGTTGGATCTTTATTTTCCACATTGTAGGGGTGTCGAATATCGAATTGTTTATTTCCAGGAAACGTATTTATCTATTTCGGAGTATTTAATATTTTTATAAAAAGGAAAAAAAACCTTATCGAAATCTCGTGTTTAAGTCAAAGTTTTAGGACATTTTGTAGCGCTCCGGCTCCTCGAAGTTGGGGTGTTACACTAGCTAAATATAACTTTGCCTTACTAAAATGTCAACTTACCAACAATTTTTTGCTGGGAGAATATGCTACATCTTTGGAGGATAAATGTGGCTGTGACATATCAACATATCCTCATTTCCATGATAGGCTTTTCTATCCCATCAAAATTATCAACCATATTTCACGGTCCCGCTAGAATTTTCTGACAGATTTTATGCTTTGTCGGAATTACTTGCAGGAATACAGGCCTGTTGTTAATTTTTATTACATTCATCGTTGGAATTTCCGACAGCAAAAGCCATCCATCAGAAATTGTGTGACTTATGAACTCGATGGCCAAAAACAAAAAAAAATAATAATAATAAAGAAATGTAAAGAAAAAACTAGTTTTATGTCCATCTAAATGTTACTTTGTCATACTAAAATGTCAACTTTCTAACAATTTTGCAGCGAAATTTTACATCTTTCGAGGGGAAATATGGGTTTGACATATTGACACCTCATCCTTTCTATGATGGCTCTTTTTATCCCATCACGATTATCGACAGTATCAGACCATCCCACCGTAAATTTTTTTACAGACTTCATGGTTTGTTGGAATTACTAGCAGGAATACACTGCTGTGGGAAACATCCATCAAAAATTGTGTACGATGTATGAACTCCATGGCCACAGAAAAAAAAGCGAAGAGAAGAAAAAATTAAGTTTTGTATTCGTCTAAATCTAACTTTTTCTTACTAAAATGTAAACTTTCTAACTATTTTATAGGAAAATATACTATGTAGTTCGAGGAGAAATATCGGTTTCGTTCTCAAATCTCTGTCATGCATCTTTGTCATGTGTAGAATTCCCAAATAAATTTTTTGTTATATAGAAACCAATTATACACGTCAAATGATTACTCTATCTTACTTCAAAACATAAAAATTAAAACAATAAAAATAAAATAGAAATGACATATAACCTACCATTCGGTTTAGCAACTTCATCGGCTTTAAATTCTTATTGCATAGTATCCCAGACATTCTATGTGTTCCACAAAACGACCGCTTCCTCTGTCGGTTGCAGTAGGAAATAATCCCTCATCCTTTGTGTTTGATGAAACGTCCGGTTCCTCAATGTCGATTTTAGTAGAAAATACTTCCTCATCCCATGCGTTTGATGAAACATCTACTTCCTTAAGGTCAATTTTAGGAGAAAATATTTCTTCATCCCCTGTGTTCGATGAAACGGTCGCTTCCTGTGTCGATTTTAGTAGAGTTGGCTTCAACAGCTGCCTCTATCATTCGGTGAAATATTGTGTTTCGAAACATCTTCTCTATCAACTGTTATTCTAAGAATCTTGTGCCACAGATACATCGGTATTTGAACTAAACAAAAGCCGGCGGTGGAATCTATTCATATACATAGAACATTTTAAAAATAATTTCAAAATTGTAAATATTATTTTATAATAAGGGGTGTTAAAGATGTCATTGATTTAAATGCACTAACTGAAAGTTAATAGTCCGCCTTAAGCATGCCATCAAAGAACCCCATGACAAAATTTGCGACGTGGACTACTGGCAGAGTAATTGGCATGCATTCAACACTTTTTGTCTGAAAAACTCATTTCATCATCTCAAAAATCCAAAACTCGGCACTAGTATAATATATAGCAATAATTAATTATCATCGCAACATATGTAGAAAATCTATACTTATAAAAAATAACTCAAGAATTACTAGACTCCCCAAAGTTGAAGCGTATTGATTCTAATACTGAAACTTAGATACTAATACAATCGATAATTGTTATAAGCTTTTGGCTCTGCAATAAGATATTGGTCAGTAGAGCAATGAGGCCAAAGGGCCCAAACCAATCAAAGTTAAGGTTTGGACCCGTTACAATTTAAATACATTTTGAGTATTTCAGTGAAATAGAATAAAGTACTTACAAATTGATGTTATATATATATCTATATATATATATATATATATATATATATATATATATTAACTGATTCTAATTTAGTACCTTAGCATTACTACTCGAATAATATATGTATAAATCAATATCAATGATCTCCATGAAATATCCAATTGAGTTTGCGATGTCATGAAGAAGGACCCTAGTTTCTAGAAATCCACTATACACCCATAAGTTGCGCTAAGCAGTGCAAATAGGATAGACTGAAATTCTTCATTCATTTTTTCTTGTAAATCTTATAAATTGGTGGCCTACAAAAAAAATCACAAATAAGTATTTAATTTCCACATTAGTAAACTGTTTCAAAAAGAATATAAAGAGAATTAATTGTGGACTTATATGGGTGCTAAGTAAACTACGACCGCAATAATTGTTCCTTAGAATTGTTAAATTTATTCTTATAAATTAATTATGGTTTTGAAAAATACTGGATGTAAAGCACCATGAAATACAAAAAGTATGAAATAAATATAAATGAAGACAAGGATACACCTAAAATATCAACCACTTTAGCCAAATGTTTAGTATTCATCTTTAATATGATTTCTCTTTCTTTTTGCTCTACAAAATACAACAAAAATAGTAGTTAACCATTTATGATAGCAATAAATCAAAATATATTGTGACTTAATTATAACAATTTATGCAATTGTATAACTTTTAACTCTTACCACACAAACACAATATTATCACGTCACAATTAACAAAAAGTTTTTGACCGTTGCATAAAAAATTTCTAACAGATTTCACGCTTAGTCAGAATTACTAATATATGCTGCCGTCATTAATTTCTGACGGATTCGTCATTGGAATTTCTGACGGTGGGGAACATCTATGAAAAATTGAGTCCAACGTATGAATGCCATAGCTGATAAAAAAAAAAAGAAGATGGAGGGAGCGAAAGAACAAAAAGAAAAGACAAACACTAGGTTTACGTCCATCTAAATATAACTTTGTCTTGCTAAAATGTCCATTTTCTAGCAATTTTACTGATAGTACATCTCCCGCTAGAAAGTTTTTTTACACATTTCATGCTTTGTCGGAATTACTTCCAGGAATACGCCGCCGTCATTAATTTTTGATAGAATCGTCGTTGCAATTTTTTGCAACACGAAACATATGTTAGAAATTGTGGCCGACCAGGCCCAATTCTGGCTAGTGGCCCTTGAGGAGACTTCCTCAGACCCAGGACCTATGGGGGCGCATTTTCCAAATTTCTTCTTCATACTTATGATTGTATAAAATAAAAGAAGGTTGTGATTATTGTAAAATTAGTTTATGGTGTGGTGGTGAGGAGTTAGTCATTGAAGTATGAGTGGCTCGGTTCAATTCCTCTTGGAGGCATAGAAACATTTATTTTTCAAACTTTCTTTATTCTAAATTTTTTTTATTCTAATTTTTTTGAAAAAAAACTTTTGAATAAATTTTTTTGTCAAAAAAATTTCTCTTGAATAATTTTGTTTGTCAAAATATATTTTTGGACAACTATGGTTTCATTAGAATTTGCAAAACTATATTCTTTAATATTTAACATTATATCTATTTCCAATTTTTTTTAACATTATATCTTATTAAAAAAATTAATATTATATGCAAAAATTTTCTCAAATATTTACATAAAATTTGCAATACTTTCTTAACACAATGTATTTAATATGTAATCCAATTTCTTTTTAGTTTGAACTAAAATTTTGGGTATAGTTTTTCAACAAATAATTTTGTCAAAATTCATCTGCGTGCAACCACAAATTCCCAATAGGATGTATCCCTTGACTAAGTAAACTTTCACTACCGCATTTCTCAAAAACTTAACATTATTGGTATCAAATTAAATATCCTTCAAACAACCAAATTAGTTTAGGGCATGATAAACAATAGAAGATTTAAAAAAAAATTGAATGGGTTTATTCTAGTGGTAAAAATACTGCCTTATTGGTACATTAATCGAATGTTTGAGTTGCCATTTTACCGCTACACTCCCCCACCTTTTACTAAAAAATAGTAGAAAATATTCAAAATTAACCATATGAACTTCGTCAACCATTTAATGGTGAAAATATGAGTTTTACAATATCATCTATGAGATTCCTAAATTAGGGATATGAAATAGTAGCAGCTGATGAACTTTAAATTTAAATTTCATTTTAGACTTTTGAATTGTGGGTTGTGTCGGGAAAAAAAAAAAGATAAATTTTTGAAAATTTTATTAATTTTTTTCCTTCAATTTCAAAAAAAAAAGAAATATTAAACTTTTTTTATTTTTTATTTTTAGATTATAATGTAAAAGGAGGTGCTATAGACATTTTTTATTTTCATTTTTTCATTATTGATGTGTCTTTGGTCACCAATTAGTTCTCATAAAACACTTACGAATTTTATTAATTGTTACAGTTTAAAGGGGCCCATTTCCAGGCTTCCAAAATCATAGAACCAGCACTGTGTTCGATGTATGAACTCTGGCCATCACCAAAAGAAAAAGAAAAGAAAAGAAAAACTAGTTTTATGTCCATCTAAATCTAACCTTGTCTTATGAAAATGCCAACTTTCTAACAATTTTACAAGGAAAACATACTACATCTTTGGAAGAGAATATGGTTTTGACATATCAACATATCCTTATTTCCATAATGGTTCTTTTTATGCCATCACAAATATCGACCGTATTTGACCGTCCCACCATAAAATTTCTGAAGGACTTCGCGTTTTTTTTAGAATTACTAGCAAGAATACATTACCGTCGTTAATTTCTGGCAGATTCTTCCTTGGAATTTCTGATGGTGGGAACCATCCATCAAAAATTGTGTCAGGCGTATCAACTCTATGGAAGAAGAAAAGAAAAAACAAAGAAAGAAAGAAAGTAAGGAAAAGAAAAAACTAGTTTTATATCGTCTAAATCGAACTTTATCTTACCAAAATGTCGACTTTCTAAAAATTTTACCCAGAAAATATACTACAGAGTTCTCAAATCTCTTTCATGCATCTTCATAATGCGTAGAATTCCCAACTAAAATTTTCATTGCATAGCAATCAAGTATACACATCTAATAATTATTTTATCTTACGTCAAAACCTAAAAAGTAAAACAACAGACATAAAATGAAAGTAATATATAACCTAACATCCAGTTCGGCAACTTCATTGGCTTCAAATATTTCTTGCATAGTATCCCAAACATTCTTTGTGTTCAATGAAATGCCTGCTTCCGCTATGCCGGTTCTAGTAGGCAACACTTCGACATCCTCTGTGTTGGATGAAACGACTAATTCCACAATGTCAGCCTCAGTTTCAATGAAATGGCCACTTCCTCAATGTCAATTTTAGTAGAAAATACTTGCTCATCGCCTGTGTTTGATGAACTGGCCGCTTCCTCTATGTCAATTCCAAAAGTGTTGGTTGGAATAGCTGCCTCTATGTCAGTCGGTGCAATATTGTGTTCAGGAACATCTTCTGCGTTAGCTGTCCTTCTAAAAATGTTGTACCACAAATACGCCAGTATTTGAATTAAGCAGAAATCGAATGAAAACATAGGAAAAATCTATTCATATACACAACCTCGAATCAAAATTTGTGATGTGGATGTTATTAGCCTTTCAATTCTTTAAACGACATATCCAATGATTATTTTGTTCAAAACTCTCTATCAAATGGAGGTATTAAAAACTGGAGGTGTCTATAAAACTTATTATTATTATTTCTTGTAATTTATTTTATCATTTTTATATGTTCGGTATATTTTTCTATATTGATATAGCCCTATTAAATTTTATGGATATACAATAAAATAATTGCATTTATTATTAACTGTTGGTTAAAATTAAAGTGTATGCATCTGTAATACTATTTTTATTTTTTTTGGAAACGCTATGATATTAATGTGAAGAAATTCTTGTGTGTTGAAAATTTTTGATAAAAATTATTTAATTGGTATCAAATTAAACTGATAAAATTTATTATGGACCAAATAAACCTATATAAAAAAATAAAAGGTAAAATTATTTGATTTAGCAAAAATTGTTGGCTAACTTGTTTCAAAATTTAGGATCTGATTGTAATAACCCCCAAAAGATTTATGACGTTTTCTACAATTTTTCCCAAGCGAAAGAACCAAAATACCTTCGAGAAAAGGACAAAATAGTAAATTCTCAGGTAATTAAAAAAAAATTGACGGAATCCACAAAAAAGGACAAAATTCGCACCTCAAACTTTTTTTTTGCACCAATTGAGCTACATTTTTTTATTTTGTACCAATCTCGTAGTTTGCATACTTTTTTGGACCATTTGTGCCAATTTCCCTGAAGAGGAAACTTGACGATCAACGAATCTTACAAAGTATGTATGCCTTCATCATTCACAAAGAATTTGATACGATTCCGGATAGCTCCACGACAATGGAAACACCCCACATGCCAATCAGGCCGATTACTCGGAGTCGAGCCAAGAAAATGGGACGACCAATGATGACATGGGTTAATGAAGTTTGTAAAAGTATCTCTCAAGAGTCATCTCCAAGCTTGGGACGTCCAATGGGAACTCATGAAATGAAAGAAATCACCTACTTGAGCATTAAGGACCAGAAAGAACAAATAAATCACCTACTTGATCAAGATACAAGCGGAATTTGGAAATTTCTATTTCACAACGAATCGTAGCTCGTCGAATCTAGTTTCCAACTCATTTCGAATTGGCCCAATTGGACTCCAGAATCAAAAGTTATGACCAAAATAGTAAAGGCTGTCCAGGCAAAATTTTCGATACGACCGTATTGAATTTCCATACGGGCGTATCAACCAAAATTCCAGTTTTTGCAGTTTTTGGGCAGAAAGGTCCATACGGCTGTAACACTTGGTCCAGACGGCCGTATGAGCCAAAATTCCAATTTTTACAGTTTTCGGGCAGAAAGTGCCATACGGACGAAACACCGGTACCATACGGCCGTATTGACTGGTCTGCGAGGATAAAGTAGATTTTTTACTTTTGGTTAGATTTTTTTGGTATTTTATCATTATTTTCCACATGTAAGGCTTGTAAACTTGCCATGTGTCTTCTTAGCTTGAGGACCAAGTATAACATCCTCATCTCTTTCATTTTGGAAGACAATCTTGGTTGCTAAATGAATGAAAGCTTTAAGCTTCTTTGAGAGAAATCATTTTCTCTTCTTGTTCTTTTGAACAAATCGAACTTATCAAGAGCGTGATCAACTCTTGTGGCGTTCATCCCTGCCGGTTGTCTACTACGCACAGTTGAAGGTGATAGGTTTCAGCCTATTGTTGTCACTTCGTGAGTAGAATGTCGTCAGGCTCTTGATCACTACCAGTTGTTTAGCTTTTCCGGGCTTATATCTATTTGGATTGGGTTGCGTTGGCATTAAGACCAACGGGGTCTGTAACAGTTGGTATCAAAGCACAGATTCTAATCATCTGGTATGTATCCCTTGTTTTATGTTTTTTATAGTATATGTCCTTTATTAATAATTCGTAGATTTTTATCGTTGGTAGTGTTATCTGATTAGAATCTTGAATTTCACATTTTAAATTTGTAGGATTTTAGTGTGTGTTCTTGGTGTTCTTGGTGCAAATTGAGTTTTGTGCGTAGAATTCATCCAATTCTTAGTATTGTGTTGGTATTGTGTTTGTAAGTGTATGTAGTGAAAAAAAAAAAGAGAAGAAACGAAAGTCGAAAAAAAAGGAGAAAAAAATAAAAAAAAGAGCAATGGCTCCCATGTTACGTTGAACGAGTGTTAGTCAATACCTTGGCGACACTTAGTGTTGTATTGTTGTTGTATCGTGTTGTGGTGAGTCACATTGTCTTACGTCCTAGGGTTTACATTGAGTTGTAATTTAGTTTGTCTTGTGTTCCCTTGTTGTTTGAGTTGTAATTTACATTGCATTGCGTTGCGTCTTTGAGTTGTAATTTGGGGTGAGCAACTGCTTTGGCATTGTTCTGGTGAACTAACAAGTAGATCTTACCTTGATCAAGTTCGTTGAGTTCGATTGAACAAAAGAGTGTAAGTGCATTATTGAGTGTTGAGTGATATACACGAGTGATATTCACGAGAGGACACTCCAGGTCTTGCACACACTTGCACACAATGTCTAATACAGGTTCAGTCGAGGGACAAGGATCTAGGGCTGCCACCTTGGATGATATCCAGTCGGTTCTTCAGGCTTCTTGACCGCAATACAGCGTCAGTTGAGTCAACAGTTACGAGAGGATGTTGAGCAATCGGTAGCTAGGTTGAATGTTCGTAGGCCGGAGTTTGAAGAAGAGGATGAGGAGGAATATGAGGTAATATATAGAGGTAGTAGAGGTGGTAGAGGCGGCCGAGGAGGTCGAGGAGGTCGAGGTAATGAGAGACCACGAGAGGAGGAAAGTGATGTGAAGAATGTCAAGGTTGAAGTGCCTCCATTCCAAGGTAAAGCCGACCCGGATGCCTATTTGGATTGGGAAAGCAGAGTAGAGTTGGTGTTCCAATTTCATAGAATCCCGGAAGAGAAGAAAGTTCCACTTCTAGTGAAAGAATTCACGGGATATGCTCTTAGCTAGTGGAAACAAACTACTACTGCTAGGCAAAAAAATTTGGAAGCTTCGGTGAGTACTTGGAATGAGTTGAGAACGATAATGAGAAAGCGGTTCGTTCCTACATATTACTATCGGGGTTTGTACAATAAATTGCAAATGTTAACTCAAGGGGGACGAAATGTAGAGGAGTATTACCAAGAGATAGAGTCTTTTGTGACTAGAGCCGATATAGGGAAGAAGAGGAGGCTACCATGGCACGGTTTCTAAGTGGATTGAATCGAGAAATTGCCAATCTTGTTGAGTTGCACTACTATGCCGATATTCAAGAATTGGTACATAAAGCCGCCAAGGTTGAGATGCAATTAAAGAAGAAGAGTTACATTAAACCTCAAGTCGGGGGAAGTAGTAGCTTTGGGAAACCGAAATGGAGTAGTGACAAGACTACAACTCCAAAGCCAGCATGGAAAGGGCGGAGTGAAACCCCTAAGTCTTGTCCAGTGGGGGAAGATAAAGGAAAAAGACCAATGGGTGCACCACCCCTTCGGAATCGAGAAATCCAAAGGGTGAGGACACATTGCCTCGGAATGGCCTAATCGCCGAACAATGGTGGTGCGGGAGAATGGAGAATTTCAAATGGAAGATGAGGAAGAAATCCCTCCTATTGTGGAGGTGGAGGAGGAAGATTCGGATGAGCAATATGTGATGACTATCCCCGAGACTTTAGTTACACGGCGAGCTCTTAGCACGAAGGCAAAAGTGGATGAAGCGACCCCTCAACGGGAAAATATCTTTCACACTCGATGCCTCGTGCAAGGTAAGCCATGTAGTTTGATTATTGACGGGGGGAGTTGTTCGAATGTTGCTAGCTATACGTTCGTTGATAGGGTTGGACTTCCATTGATCAAACACCCGAGACCGTATCGATTGCAATGGTTTAGTGATACAATCGAGGTTCGGGTTACCAAGCAAGTGAAGATTCCTATCTTAATTGGAATATATGAGGATGAAGTGTTATGTGATGTAGTACCCATGCAAGCTACACACGATGGATATCGGAATAGATACAGGTTCAAGTTCAATGGAAAGCCAATTGTACTTGCTCCTTTGACACCACGACAAGTGTATGAGGATCAAGTCAAACTCAAAAAGGAAGTGGACGAGAAGGAAAAGGAGAGACGAGAGTTGAGTAGAAAAAAGAAGAGAGAGTAAGAAGAGAGAAGAGTGAGCATGAGAAGAAAAAGAAAGAGTGCTTCTTCGCAAGGCCTAGAGAAATTGTGAGGGCTATTTCGACGGACCAACAAGTGATCTTGTTAGTGTATAACGAGAGTGGTCAAGTGCTCAATTCTAACCTTGAATCCCTCCCCAATTCTATTGCTTCTCTCTTGCAGGAATTCAATGATATCCTTCCCGAAGAATTCCCAAGCGGTTGCCACCCATTCGAGGCATTGAGCATCAGATTGACCTAGTTCCCGGAGCCGCGATTCCCAATCCCCCCGCTTACCGTAGCAACCCCGAAGAAACAAAGGAGTTGCAACGCCAAGTGGAGGATTTGCTTAGCAAAGGGTATGTCCGGGAAAGTCTAAGTCCATGTGTCGTACCGGTCTTGCTCGCGCCCAAGAAAGACGGATCGTGGAGAATGTGTGTTGACTGCCGAGCTGTCAACAACATTACGGTAAAATATCGCCACCCTATACCTAGACTTGATGACATGCTTAATGAACTTTATGGTGCTAGTATTTTTAGCAAAATTGATTTAAAAAGCGATTATCACCAAATACGAATGAAAGAGGGTGACGAATGGAAAATGGCTTTCAAAACCAAACAGGGTTTATATGAATGGTTAGTTATGCCGTTTGGTTTAACAAATGCACAAAGTACATTTATGAGACTAATGAATCACGTGTTACGTGCTTTCATTGGTAAATTTGTAGTGGTGTACTTCGATGACATCTTGATTTATAGTAGGGGGCTCAATGATCATGTTAAACACCTTAGGCTTGTTTTGGAAGCGCTAAGGAAAGAAAAATTGTTTGCGAATCCTACTAAAAGTCAATTTTGTCTTGGAAAAATTGTGTTTCTTGGTTATGTGGTTAGTGCCAATGGTGTAGAGGTTGATGAATAAAAAGTTAGGGCAATTAAAGAATGGCCTACTCCATCTAGCATAGCCAATGTTCGTAGTTTTCATGGTTTAGCTAGTTTCTACCGTCGATTTGTGCCTAACTTTAGTACACTAGCTGCACCATTGACTGAAGTGATCAAGAAAACAGTTGGTTTTAAATGGGAAAAAGAGCAAGAACGAGCTTTTCAAACCATTAAAGAAAAACTATGTCCTTCGCCCGTACTTGTTCTTCCCGACTTTAATAAAGCTTTTGAGATTGAATGTGATGCGTCGGGCATAGGTATTGGTGCTGTGTTGATGCAGGAACGAAGGCCAATTGCATACTTTAGCGAGAAATTGAGTGGTGCCACCCTCAATTATCCTACGTATGATAAGGAGCTCTATGCATTGGTTCGAATGCTAGAGAATTGGCAACACTATCTCTGGCCGAAGGAGTTCGTGATCCACATCGACCACCAAGCGTTAAGGCATCTCAACAGCCAAGGCAAGTTGAACAAGCGACATGCTAAGTGGATTGAGTTCATTGAGACATTTCCCTACGTGATCAATTACAAGCAAGGAAAAGAAAACATTGTTGCAGATGCTTTATCACGCAGGTATACCTTACTCACCACTCTAGATACTAAATTGTTGGGTTTTGAATTAATGAAGGAATTATATGAGAAAGACCCGGACTTTAGTAGTATCTATGTTGCTTGTGAAAAGAGTGGATTTGAGAAGTTCTATAGGCTAGAGGGGTACTTATTTCGAGAGAGCAAACTTTGTGTTCCTTCTAGTTCTATACGACAGTTGTTAGTGAGAGAGGCTCATGGAGGAAGCCTCATGGGACATTTCGGCGTAGAAAAGACAGTTGATGTCTTGCATGACCATTTCTATTGGCCTAAGATGAAACGAGATGTGGAGAGAGTTTTCATAAATTGCATAACATGTAGAAAGGCCAAATCCAAGGTATTACCTCAAGGACTTTACACTCCCCTTCCCGTACCTCAATCGCCATGGGAAGATATATCTATGGATTTCATCTTGGGGTTACCTAGGTCTAGAAATGGGAGAGATTCGGTTTTTGTGGTAGCTGATCGGTTTAGTAAAATGGCTCATTTTATACCCTATCACAAAACTGATGATGCAAGTCATATTGCCGACTTGTTCTTTCGTGAGATAGTTCGGCTACATGGAGTGCCGAAGACAATTGTGTCAGATAGAGACGTCAAATTCCTTAGCTACTTCTGGAAGACCTTGTGGGGAAAACTAGGTACCAAACTGCTATTTTCAACCACGAGTCATCCCCAAACTGACGGTCAAACTGAAGTAGTAAACCATACGTTGTCACAATTACTTTGGGCTATCATTAGTAGGAATATTAGGACGTGGGAGGACTGTTTACCACATGCTGAATTTGCTTATAATCATGCTAAACATTCTTCAACTGATTTTTTGCCTTTTGAAGTGGTTTATGGTTTTAATCCGCTAACCCCGTTAGATTTGATTCCTTTAGCTGTAAGTGAAAGGGTTAGCCTGGATGGTAAACGCACAGCGATCTTGTTCGGTCCATACACGAAAAGGTAAAACTGCAGATCGAGAAAAAGAACCAACAAGTATCGACTAGGGTGAACAAAGGGCGAAAAGAAGTGATCTTTGACCCGGAAGATTGGGTTTGGCTACACCTCCGAAAGGAAAGATTTCCTCAACTACGCCGATCAAAATTGTTACCACGAGGCGATGGGCCTTTTCAAGTAGTTGAACGAATCAACAACAACGCCTACAAACTCGATCTACCAGGTGAGTATAATGTGTCTGCTACATTTAACATCTATGATCTTGTTCTGTTTAATGTAGGAAAAGATTCGTGGACGAATCTACCTGAAGATGGAGGGGATGATACGATTCCGGATAGCTCCACGACAATGGAAACACCCCACATGCCAATCGGGCCGATTACTCGGAGTCGAGCCAAGAAAATGGGACGAGCAATGATGACATGGGCTAATGAAGTTTGCCAAAGTGTCTCTCAAGAGTCATCTCCAAGCTTGGGACATCCAACGGGAACTCATGAAATGAAAGAAATCACCTACTTGAGCATTAGGGACGAGAAAGAACAAGAAATAAGGTCCGTCGATGGTTAAGATTGCTCATTTTAGTTGATCAAGATAAAATTGGAATTTGGACATTTTTATTTCACAACGAATCGTAGCTCGTCGAATCTAGTTTCCAACGCGTTTTGAATTGGCCCAATCGGACTCCAGAATCAAAAGTTATGACCAAAATAGTAAAGGCTGTCCAGGCAGAATTTTCGGTACGGCCGTATGGAAATTCCATACGGCCGTATCAACCAAAATTCCAGTTTTTGAAGGTTTTGGGAAGAAAGGTCCATATGGCCGTAGCACTTGGTCTAGACGGCTGTATGAGCCAAAATTCCAATTTTTACAGTTTTCGGGCAGAAAGTGCCATACGGCCTCAACACCGGTCCCATACGGCCGTATTGACTGGTCTGCGAGGATAAAGTAGATTTTTGACTTTTGGTTAGATTTTTTTGGTATTTTATCATTATTTTCCACATGTAAAGCTTGTAAACTTGCCATGTGTCTTCTTAGCTTGAGGACCAAGTATAACATCTTCATCTCTTTCATTTTGGAAGACAATCTTGGTTGCTAAATGAATGAAAGCTTTAAGCTTCAGAGAAATCATTTTCTCTTCTTGTTCTTTTGAACAAATTGAACTTATCAAGAGCGTGATCAACTCTTGTGGCGTTCACCCCTACCGGTTGTCTACTACGCACAGTTGAAGGTGATAGGTTTCAGCCTATTGTTGTCACTTCGTGAGTAGACGTTCGTCAGGCTCTTGATCACTACCAGTGGTTTAGATTTTCTGGGCTTATATCTATTTGGATTGGGTTGCATTGGCATTAAGACCAACGGGGTCCGTATCAGAATTCTTCTTCCTCATTATTCACTAAAAAAATTATCGATCTTCCCTCTATTTTGTAGAAATTTTAGGTTTCAACTCTTGCTACCCCCGGTCTCCACTGTAGAATTCTTGCTGTCACATATTCAGCAACTACAGTGGTTGTCCGACTTGGATCATTAATTTTCTGTTCAATAACGTTATTGATATCTTGTAAAAATTTTCTCATGTGATCCTATTTCACTACAAAGAAGTTGTCTACTACAAATAATAAATTGTAATTTTAAACCTCTATTAACTAATTTTTAATTTTGATTGAATTTAGTCATTTGCCAGCGGTGTGTAATTTTGTTGTACAATTTATAGAGAGGATATTAGATGTAGCATCTTATTTTTTCATCAATTTTGATTACTATCTTATTTCTTTAGTTTTTTAAAAAATGTCAAAATCTATCTAAATATACCCAAGCTTTTTTGAAAAACGTTTTCACATTTTGTTTATATTTTAATAATTTTTTAAATTATTTTTATAGATAATTTTTTTATTATCGATTTTTATTTTTAAATATTTTTGAATTAATTTTGTCATTATCTGTAACCGTTTATCTACTAATAACTGCTTTGATTCTTTATGATCTTTTTCAAAATAATGTTTATAACGTATCAGTGATAGAACCAAAGTTACCAATTTTATTAGAAGTCCTCTTCTTTTCAACATGTTCTATCATGTATATTCCTCTAATTCTTCCCTTATTTCACTAATCAGTTGCATTGTGCTAGTTGATTGTCTAGCAATTGCTACTTTACGTCATTGATTTCTTCTTACTTTGCAAAATCGAGGTAGTTCTCCTTCTTAATTACTAATTCATGCATTTTCGCATCACAATTTTGCATTTATCACTGAAATTAGTTGGGTTTTCATTTTTTGACTGATTTTTGCGATGTTTTTGTACTATTGTAGATGACTATGGCTCTCGCCAAAACTTCATTCGCTAGAAGAACCTCCGTTAAGAGCAGCCCCAGTTCTTGGAATCGGACACATGCCAAGTCGGCACGAAGTTAGGCGGTGAGAAATCATGATGACGGTCATCGTTAGAAAACTTCTCGCCCACCCTTCTAGCAATTACAATTGAGGTGCCAGAGGTTATGGAGGTTTTTCCATTTTTACTCTATTTCATTCTTTTTTTTCCTTTTTTCATATGCGTGACCTCTCTTCTTCGTGATGTTTTTTCTCTCTTTTTTTTTTTTCATATTTTCGTGCATCCATGTGATTCTTTTTGATTTTTTTTCCAAGTTAGTTTTAGCTAATTCATCAATTTTTAATTTTGGTTGCAATAGATGTTTTCGGTTTGGTAATGCAATCAAAGCTAAAATTAATGAAGTGGTGATGCGGTTTAACTTGTACTTTGCAACATCTGTGTAATATGTGATGAGGAATACAAAGTCACTGAAAATCAATAATGAAGAAACCATCTCCAAACCAAATACTAGAAATAATAAATAAATGAAAGCCACGAACAAGTTAGTCACCACTAGTTGAATGCTTAGCTTAATAAGAGGCTAAAGTTTGGTACATTTCTCAGTCTACTACACTGAATGATAAACTAATTTCTTGATTAGATATTGGATAACTTGCCCACCGGAGGACCTCTTCCATATTGTTACGACATTGTTTATCTCTAAATAATAGAAAGTATGCAGTCCAGAGACTATATGGTTAGTCACCAACTCTATAGTAGAGATGGAAAAAGATTTCACATGCAGATTTCATGTCGTAAAATTTGATCACTATTCCCAATAGATATAAGCTGTTAGGAATTTTACATTTTCCAATTTTACATTTTAGTAATAGATTGGCTCGATTGTAGTTTAACTATTCTTTTCGTTGCCATCTCTTGTTAGACTATCATATCAATTAATGATTTGAATGTAAAATGCAAGTTAGATTCATAGTCCATCATCATCAAGGAGTTTCATTATTCATGTAAAAAGAGTCCACTGTAGTACTTCATTAATGGAAAAGATTCATAGTCCAGTATCATTTAGTAGATTCCTTGTTCATTTTTCCTGATTCTGATACTAAACTATGTTACCACATCCTATCTTAAGTATACAAATACTGTACTTCGTTAGTGTGTATTTGATGTCTGTTATGATTTCTCCTAATCGTTTTTATGTTTTGATTTGTAGTTGTGGGCTTACAAGCTTCCACCAGAACATTGGGATCTTGGAAAGCCTATTTCTAATTCCAATCATCACGTGAGTAGAATTATCATGCATTGTCTAAGAAAAAGACAAGGAGAACTTTTCACGGCTGCGCCGTTTGGTCACTTTCTCGATGTCCCCACTATAGAGCTCAACCAGTAGCTAATCCACCAGGTTTTGTTGAGAGAGGTAAATTCTAAAACCCTAATGAAATGTGGTTTCATATTGGGGATCCTTGTGTGAAGTTTGGGTTGGAGGAGTTTCGCCTTATTTCTGGTTTTAAGAGTTTTTGTAATACTAATCATTTCAAGTATGTGCAAATATAATAGGCTTACAGATGGTTACTTTCGCGAATATAAAGATGCCTATAGGCATGTTATAGAAGAAGTTTTCAAAAGCAAGGTTGCTGCCCGTGACTCGGATGCCATTAAACTAGCCATCATTTATTTGATGAAGAATTGCATCTATATAACTTCACAGGGAGTTGATAGGTCGCTTATGGTTCTTGATGACTCTGAAGAGATAATGGATTTTGCTTGGGGATTTGACTGTTTCAAGTTTACGATTTCTGTATTGAGTGGTGGCATGTGTAACAAGAAAATAACGAAGCAAGACGACTGTATCAAATCGCATTGGGGGTTTTCTCATTGTCTTTCAAGTGTGGATTTATGAAACTATTCCACTTCTCCAAGGTCGAATTTGCACAAGGGTAGATAAGCATTTCCCTAGGATTCTGAACTGGCCATTTGAGATTAACCATAACAAGAAATACAAGCTAGAGGCTAATATATTTACATGTCCAAATGTAAGTTTTTATATCATTCCCTAATCTTTCCATTTTTTTTTTTGCTCGTTCACTTCTTCTTTTTCATTCTTATTTATTCCATATGTTTCGATTGTTAGTTGTATGCTATGCAAGTACGTGCTTCACAAGTTGAACATTCTCAACTATACATGGTTGGGTTTAATGATGATATACCACCTGATTATGTACGTGATAGTGATGTGGATGATGATGTTCCTTTGATGATGATTTTGCGCTGTAAACTCAAACAGTCATCTCAATAGAATATTATCCATTCGAATAGTAATCAGTCTTGTCCCATTGTGGTATGTAATTATATAAGTTTCTTTTTTTTCTTTGGAAAAGCAATTTTCTTATTCTATCGTAAATGTGCTATCAAATGCACTTTGCTTTTTATTCGATAATGTAGTACCACATTGGAATCATGTTGTGCTTTATTTCTTCCCCTATTTTTTGCTACACTTTATTGGAAGCTTATCTTTCATTTGAGAAACCTGTCCCAATTGTTACCACCGAAGTTCCTACTGGTTTGCATTATGTTCCATCGGGTGGAGAACACCACTCTGATGGTTATGTGTTCAGAGAATCCCACATTGTTGGCTTGCAGTCTCATTATGAGCATGAAGAATTCAACCGTGGCCCACAAGAGATTGATTTTGTCTCTCCTACATTCTCTAAGGTATATGACATTTGTGGTTCTTTGCTTTGTACTTATGTTGTTTACATTAATAATGTCTATGTTGTGTATCATTATTTTTATACATGAACTTTCTTTCATGCTATTCCCTCCAATTGATAAAAATGGTGTAATTGACTTGGTTACGCCAGAAAAGACCTAATATGCATTTGTCTGTTTCGAATGGCAAGCAAAACTCTAATGTGCAGGGTCCCCATATTCATGTTGACTTGCATGTCGATGTTCCTGAGAGAGAATTTGATTCTGTGGTGGGAAATCAGAACTATCCTTCTGTAGTTGTTGATTTGGGTGATATGGGTATGAATCAACCCAAAGCATCTGCTCACCAAGATCATGACAATGCAAAAGATGTGTTGACTATTGCCTACCTCAATAAAACCAAGGTTGTATTTCTGTTTGACTCATTTTTGGTTTTCCTGAAATATCGTGTTTGATATTGATAAGCAGTTTTCTTTGAAATTTGCCAAGGTTTTTTATATGGTGTGGTTGAGATTCATGTGAAGGAAACAACGCCTGCCAAAAATTTGTCTGCCTTGAGCACGCATAATGTTTCAGAGTTATCTTCATTTCAGGAAGCATTTAATAAGACAATGGCTAAAATTCTTGATTTAGTTAAGAATGCTTCAGTAGAGGACAACAATAGCCTATGTCAAATCCTAGCAATGTTAGTAACAGATCTAGTATTATATGTCTTCATGTTCGCTCTAATTAGAACTTTTTTTTTCATGAACACACATGAGGATAAGATTTTGGTCCATTCTTTGGCAAATGAACCTAGAGTTCATCCTGTAGATGTTGATCTCAAAGAACTACGACACTTTTGAAGACCCAGGTTTTGAGCTGTTCATGCAGCTTCTTCATTCTCTCAATAATAATAGTGGGGCAATGTTTTATTTGTACCACGAAAGATTTAATTGTCTTTGCTACAACTTATTTTATTCTTTTATTTTTACTTTTCTTGATGTGCAATTTGTAGCATGTTACTGCCGAATATGAAGATACTCCTCAAGTTGATGTTGTTTGTCATATTGTTTCAGTTGAGTCTCCAAAGTAGCCCCTCTCCAACCTCGCTGACTCCAACAAAAGGAAGTTCCCCAAAATTCTACTCATCTAGCGATTAATGAATTAAATGTCTTGAATAATGTGACTCCTCTATGCACTCTTATTGAGGATGATTTTGACTAGACTCTTGATCTTTGCGAGCAACTCGATGCTTCTCTTGAGGAATATAAATTGAAGCAGAATGCTAATAAGGGAAAGAAGGTTCTATTTTGCTATTTAAGTTTCACCAAAGTTTTCTTTTTTATTTTTATTGTCTCATCAATTCTCCAAACAATGTAGGTTGCTTCTCCTATTTTCTTTTCCCTCATTGATGAGCTAAAAGACCAACTAAGAGGGTTCAAATGTGATCTGCATTCCTTCGATCTCCTTATGTTCGATCATTCTAATCCATGCAAACGTTTCTCCCGATAGTAAACCAATGAAACAACTTTACAACCTGCATCTGGAGTCCTCCGAGGTTCTTGACTTATCAAGGTTCGGAGCCTGGTTTGAGAAAGGCTTGAGTAGGCAAACTGTGTAAGCTTTTATTCGAAAATATGTTTTTGTTTGATGCACGGAGTTATTTTAGGCAATTTCAAGCCATGAATAAACACTAGCCGAACGATTCACCTCTTATATATCTTGTTGGCATCAATCAAAGTTGATCGTAACTAGATATTAGCTTCGGTTGTAGAACCCCTTGTGAATAATTTTAGTCTATATAATATATAAAATAGAGGTGATACCACTTTTGTAATAAAAGAGTAGTTTTAGGACATAATTAACCAACTTTTAAGTGAATTTTGGACAACAGCTAGTTTTGTCTTATTTTGAATTTTTTTCTGAATTTATTAAATTTTCAATTTAACCTCTTAAAATTTTTATAAGTACTCATATTCATCAAATTTCCTTCTTTCCAATATTATTTTTACATTAAACATGTTATGAAGGGATCGAAGGTAAGTAATTTTTTGTGCCTTTCAGCAATCTAACGTTGTGTTTCTTTACATTTCTTTTAATTTTTTTGATCACTTCTTCCTATTTCTTTTAAAGCAAATTTTCAAACCTATTTTTAATTAAAATTATTTTTCACATTATTATATACGATTTACATGTGCTTAAAATTTTTTTATATTGAGTTGACAATTATTTCTTTATTGAATTACATATGGGATAATACATTGTTATCTATTTACCAATTATTTGTTTGCATGAATAGATAAATTAATTTTATATATATTATTTTATTCAATTACATATTAAGTTTTGAAAAGAAATAAAATATGAGATAAATACATAAAGATTGCCATGTTTGTTTAACAAATTTTTATTTTAATATGAAAAATTATTAGTTTCTTTTAAGTTCATTATTAACTATTTAACATATATCAATTTGGGATATACATGATTCTTCAGTGGATATTTAAAGTTTTATATAATACCAATTAGTCATACATAATTCTATAGCTATTCATATTTAGAATTCAAATGACGTAACATCAATAAATAATGTCTCATGTTGGATTGTTTTTTAAAAGACCTACATTTAGTCATGGACAACTTTATGTTGCAATATCTAGACTCGTGAATTACTTCGATTGGAAGATGCTTTATTGTATAAAGATGGAAATCCAACAAATGTGACAAGGAATGCTTGATTTATAAAAGAATTGCAGAATTGTGTATTGATTTTGTTTTAATTTAAAATTAACAGATTTTTTATTTGTATTAGAAATCTACTATATTTAAATTTCTTCAAAATTTATTATTTGTTCATTCATGCACAATAATTTACATTTTCCTCAGAATACTGCTTTTATTAATTAAATTAATAAGCTCTCTAGATTTTTCATATTGTGAAATTGATATATAAAAATATTATTGCTTCTTGTGCTTCGCACGGGTGTTAATACCAGTGTTTTCTGAAAGCAATGATAACATGTGTGCTGTTTGGTAACATGGAATAGTTGGTCATAGATAATAGTTTCAAAATATGGTTACAATAGTTTCATCTCCTGTATTGAATTCTAATAAGTAGTTTGAACGGATATCTTCATTTCGTAGTAATCAAAAGTTTGACAAGAACCATTGGTAATTGATCTACCTATGTATGTTGGAGAGTCTTTGACTCAATCCAAAATGTGGTGGTATGACATTCAAGATGTTGGCAAGCTGTTGGACAAACTTGTAAGTGAAATCCAAATTCTGTTAATTTTAATATTTACCCTCATCCTTTTTCAAAGTTTTGATGACCTTAATATCTTGATAATGATGATATCTTTGTATATTTGAGTAGCAAATCGACATATTTTTCTACTACTTCTATATGTACTTGAAGTCTCGAATTTCAAACCGTATTAGAGCCACCACTACTGATTTCTTCTTTGACCACAAAATGACCCTCACTTTTAAGAGGTTACATGAAGATGCCACTGAGTTGTCAAAGTCCAAGGAAATGGTGATCTATATGCGGGGTAAGCATTTGAAGTAGATCATGTCTTTATTCTTATGCATATGGAATGTTCACATTGGATACTTACAGTTGTTGATTTGAGGAGGTGGAAGCTCGATGTTTACAACTCCTACTTGAAGAAGTATACCGAAAAAGATGTCTTCCAATGTGTTATTCCGCATCGAATGTTGTTACCGTTCATAGTCCATGAGTTGGGGGTACTAAAAGTTCCAAATCCTGAGGATCTGTTGCCATGCTCCATGATAAAAAAATATTCCGCCACAAGATAATGGGTAAATATTATTCTTTTTTAATCATTTTTTCCATTTTTGTTTTTCTCTCTTTCCTTACGCATATACTTTTTGATTTGTTCTTGTGTGTTGTAGTGGTGATTGTAGGATTTTTATCATAAAGTATGCTGAATACATTCTTGAGCATAAGATAAAGCAGATGCCTAGACCTTTTGATACCCACACTGCTCGTTGGAACGTGAGGGTGCAGTTGTTCAAGTTTGCTGTCTACCAACCTACTGTTTAGTATATTTTCACGCTATTACTTTGTTCTATTTTCTAGGATGGACAATTAGTAGTTAGTATTATTTGTTAAAAATTTTGGATGTTCTTCTTTTGGACAACTAGTAGCTATTAGTTTGTTAACATGGCAGTGTAGCAGTCAAGTATATTACGCACTCTTGTTTAGGTTCTCTTGTTATATATTCATATTTTGGTTGTTATGTTTCGCTTAATTCACTTTTATTTGTTCAATTATTTTTAATGTGTTGTGGTGTTCACTAGATGCGATGTCTAACTTTTTAGGTTGCTTTGTTGGTATCTCTTTATACTATTTTTGTGTTTGGCATCTGGCTACAGCCTACAGTAATAGGGTTACTAATTGGCAGTTTCAAAGAAATATGGTAATAATAGCTTGTACTAACAATAAAATTGTAGTAAAAACTTACAGTACTAATGGGAACTGCCACATCTTAGATTTTCCATCTGATAATTTTCTAAAACTACTGCCATATGCACATAAATTTACGATAGTTTGAAGCAATTAACAGACTCTTGATTGAACTATTCACTAATTGTCATCAAGGTTGATCACAACTCGATATTGATTTGGTTTGGTGAGCACTTGAATGCTATTGGAGTTCGGATTCGATTTGTAACCATTGGTAACATAAGCTATAGTTTCACATAATACCAATCTCCAATATTACCCCAATTTGTAAGCTAAAATATAAAAATGAATTAATACAAGTGCACACTAATAAAAAAATATGTAATCCTTTTAAACACAAATCATAATTGATAAGCCCTCATTTTACGCACTTATTTATATCTCTATGTGGTTAAACAGAGCAGACTTCTTCTTATAGTTATGTGTATTCATTGTGTTTATAGGTCAAATTCCTCAATGTAGAGGAAAATGAGGCTAAAGGAGCTAAGTGGACGAAAAGTGCATCAAAAGTTGGAGGACTTCGGGTGCAAATTTTTGAAGATCTTATCGGCCCCATTTCTTGAGCTCACATGGAAGAAAATGGAATGATGAGTCTGACGCTTTTTATGGATCTCAATTTCGAGTTTTGGAGCAAAAGTTATGGCCAGGCGAAGATCATTGACCATTTTACAATATTTCAAAAGTTAGAGGGCTTGCGTCGCAATTTATAAGGAGACGAATGGTCAAGAACACAATTTGGGCTTCCTCCCGAGCCGAGTTTGTGTTTAGGAGCTTTGTTTGTGTACCAAAGAATCGAAAATAACCAAATTGGCTATCAAATGGTTCGATTTTTCAAGCTAATGGAAGACCGAACATCCCTTCAACCTAAAGAGGAGCATTTTTAATAGATATACAAGTCAAGTTGGAGGACACAACCAACTAGAGAGATGTATCATCGAGTCTAGTTTCCAACACAAGTTGAATCGGGTCAATCGGACATCGGAATCAAAAGTTATGTCCAAGATACTGAACACTGTGCATGCTGAAAAATTGGACAGAACAAAAGTACGACTGTAAATTATATTACCAGCAAAAACACATTTTGGCTTAAACACATTTTGGCTTCACTTCTCTACCCCTTATCTTCACCACATTTTTAGGGATCCTTTTGGGATATATTGTACACAAATTTGGAGCCAATATACGCACTTCATTCTATCAGGAATTTCTCAATAAACATGCATAGCTGAATTAAAATAAACAATTCCAAAACATCAGATCTACTCATTTCTTAGATGAAATCTGTTATTAGAGATTACTGGCATAGAAGCGGATTTCACGGTGAATCCCTTGTTTGTTCTTTTATCTCCATAGCCATCCAATCATATGACCTCCAACGGTGATCCACACGTCAAGATGCTTCTTGAATCAAGAACACCTTCATAGTGGGATATTCTTTCTGACTACTAGTGCTAGCTAAGTTTGTAGAGAGAATTTAGAGACAACCAGTTAATCAGTTATGACAGAAGAGAGGGTTATTTACAGGTTTCTAATAAGCGTATTGGGTTTGGGATTTATTAAGCCCCAAGATAACTGAACCCGGTCCAACTACTGGACCTTGGACACACCATTGCTACCATTCTCCCACTGGGACAAGGTCCAATTCAAGATACGAGTACTTAGCTTTGTGTGTGACCCATCAGGCTCCCATTCTTGATGGAAAACATCATAGTGTCACTATTCTGATCTTATCAAGATAGGATAAAGTGAAATCCCTATTTCAGTTTATCATCAATTCACCTTGATCAATCGACCCATGTCGCCGTGCATAATTGACATCTAGCAGTGTGTTATGAAAATCCATGTGACAGGATAAGTAATGTGGCAATGAAGAGACCTTTACATGTGTAGTTACCATAGAACAATAATCCCTTCACCAATATAACCCAATCAGTTCAGAGGTATGGATTCGCATCAATCTCGCTCAACTAGCCATGTTGTTTGCTCTTAACTCAATGTTGATTAAAAATAGTGACTGGAGCTGAAAACTCTTTTCAATATCACAATACAACCTTGGCCAAGGACTTTATATCAACTTGAATGGGCGAAAATGCAAGTTACAATCTCCTGTTGTCCAAGAGTGATGAATCCTTTTATTGAAACTCACAATGTTCATGTCCAACATAGATTGCATATATCTCTCACTAACCATCTATCTCTGCCAAAGAAAAGCCATCCTTGCATAAGGTTCTATGGTACTGTTAAGTCAAAGGACCAATTCCACATTGCACATTAGAGATTAGCCACTGACGGAAGGATAACTGTCCATGTAATATCTCTAGTGGGTTATCCAGATGCTTGTTCGACTAATGAAGCGTCCATGTATCCATCCGAATGTCTCCACATTCTGACTTGTGAGATCAGTTAGTTTCTTCTTAAGAAAGAGATTCGACACATGCTAGTATATCCTTAATAACAATATCCATATTTTCTTATTCCTACGACCAGGGACAATTTGAGAATAAGTGCTGAAAAATTGTATTTCACTATCACAACACCTTGTGACTAAGAAATTTTTCCACATTTATTCTATGGACTTTATTATTTTGGTTGTTATGATAAAACAACGTAAATATGTAAAATAATAGATCTGCCATTCAAGTGAATCTATTAATTAGGTGTTTACGCATATCAATGTCCAACATAGATTACAACACTAGAATTTGACACAGACAAATCCAAATGATATTATATCAAATACATATAGCTGCATCATGACCATCACGAATATGCTGTGACATCCACTATGTCAAAGGATCTTTTGAATTCATTTTATCCTTTTATCATTTCCATGTATAATCTCTTATAAAGAGCCATACTACCATAATGCACACTTAGATCGTTGACGAGACTTGGGCTTCCTCGTTTGTGCGATGGGTCAATTATTATCACAATCTCCATTGGATCAACAATGCTAGGAAAATGTTTAAGTTTAATTAAGAAATTTATTATCTAGACCGCTTCTGTTGCCACTTCCAAAGTAACTATGTATTGTGTTTGAGTAGTTGTATTCATCGAGAACCTTTCTAGCTGATCATACTACTTTTATGAGTAATAGCCTATCCAGATTAGGGTTAGTCTATAGTCTTTCAAGACTGAGAACTGACACTTGCAAATCTTTAAACTCTCAGTTCAATATCTCCATAATAACATATATTTAGTGCTCTCAAGCATATGAAAATACATATACATATGAATATATTGTTTAATGTTTCCTACATTGTTTTTTTCATTTTTTTTGGGAAACTTTCTTTGGCCTCCAAAATATGTGAAACATTTGGCCTAGTACATAGTATCGCATGAATCTTATCTATGCAATCTCTCTCAGCCCGTGTTTTCCAATACCTTTTGAGAGTGTAGTCCCATCACTATAGGATAGAGTTCTCTCTTGAACTCTTTTATGAAAGATCTTCTAAAGATTTCATCTATGTACTTCGATTCAGATAGGCCAAGTATTTTTCTAGATCTATCTGCATAGATCTTTATCCCAAAATTACATGCAACCCTTTTCTAAATCTGTAATGAAGAAAACCTTGGACTTTCTCTTGATATATCGTTTTCTAATAAGACATATCCGCATACCGCATTAGAAACACGATAATGCTCCCTCTAACTTCTTGTACACACCATTCATATTCATTTATGATCAAATCAAACTATTTGATTATCTCCTCAAAATAAAGTTCTCAGCTCCTCTGGGGTCTACTCACATGCTTAATTTGATCTTATGGATTCAAAACTTTTAGGTTGCGTTAGATACAATGTTATCAAGATCAAGTTTAAAATCCATTTTTCAAACACGACCATCTATGATAGTTAGAATTCAAATTAACAAAGACACGATTATAGATTGGAATTTTTATCTCAAATGCAGCATTTGTCTTTGATTGCAACATTCTCTATTACTCTTGTTTTGTGAGTGTTGCGATCCGTGTCAATTTATTGTTTGTAAGCTAATTTACAAACTATGGGTCTCACCCATTTTAGCAATCAACTAAAATCCACACTTTGATTTTAGTACATGGAGGTCACTTTGAATTCGAGTGGATCAATCTATACCTTTTAAGTCAATACCTTGACTTTTACCTTTTATAGACCGCAGGCTTGTCATCTTTGACTAGCAATACCATATTAATAGCCATGAGATCACATCGTACTTTAGATGAACCCTAGCGTGGAACACATGGAGCCAATGTGTTCTTAAGAACCTTTCTTCTTTGTTAGCTTGGACCTTATCAAATGAAGTTCATTAACAAGTTCATCTAGTCAGTTAATCTCGTTTGTGATTTCTTAAACTCATTCAAGATCTATTCTACTCCTACCGTCCTTTTAGGAAAAACAAATTCTCCAAGATTAGATCATACTTCGATAAGATGACTCTAATCTTAAAAGTGAGAATAGTGATACCCAACAAATTTTTTCCTTTGAATATCTATTAAGATATTTCTCTCTTGCCTCATCTAAGCATTATTACTCAAAACTATTTTGAGTTTTGTCTAGCTAGCGACTTAGATGGAGCACTATTTAGTGTGTTTCGTGCAATATCTATTGCACATCCCCAAAAGAATATTAGAATAAACTGTTAAGCATTGATTAAATTGTGTCATATTAATATGAACAATTTCTCTATCTGATTGGTGGTGTATACCCGCAAATTCGCTGAACGAGAATGTAGCACCCGTCTTGAATTATTGCGTGAGTATTAAATGAAGTGAAATTGTATAATAAATTATGTGAAACTTCATTGTTTCGTTCGTGATAGATAATTTTAATATTTGAGATGTTGACCTTGTTTTGTAGTGGAAGGACTTGGATGTTGTCACTGTCAAAGTACCAATTAGAACGTTCAATTTCACGAAAATATATTTAGATGTTATGTTCTTACGTTGGCGTTTGATCTATTTGGAATTTAAAATCCTTTTTCATATTTGCTTATAATTTATTTGCTTACTGCTTAGGAATTGGATATTTTAGTCTTGGGATAATTTATTAAAGCCTATTATTGAAACTAAAATCCAATATTGTACCTATTAGTCTTAGCCCAAATGCTTAGTAAATTAAGGAGAACAAGGCCAATTTGAGTCCACCAAATGAAACCCAAACAAGACAGCCCAAAACCCATATAACTCGTACATAGCTCCCTCTCCATTACGTACTTCATCTCTCGTGTGTCTCTCTCTCTCTCGCTACTTCTCTCTGCTACTTCTCTCTGCGACGAGCCAAGCAAGGAAGAATAGATAAGATATGATAATTATTCTTGTTATACATTCTCACACACGCCAAATCGAGATTCACACAATAAGTTTTCCATGTTCTTTTGGCATTGTTTCCTTGATTTTGATTAGGGCATATATGTATTATATATAGATGGGGCTTTTAAATTGGTCTAGATGAGCATAATGAAGATTTGAAGTTATGTTTGATTGAAGATTTGGAGCCATGTTTATGAGTTTTCTTGTGTAAATATATAGGCAATGAAGGTGTTGGATTTGAAGTTATGTTTCTGAGTTTTTGTGTAAATATATGTGCAAAGAAGGTGTTTGATTAAATACTTGAATGAGATTGATGAAGTTCGCACCCAAACCAGTTGCTGGACAGATTGGGGGTTTCTGTTGCCTGGTTTCAAGAGGCCATAATTGATTGTGTAGGATGGATTTTTAGGTGATTCAACTTGGAAACTGTACCTTTATGAGTTAGGTATCGTTTAAAATTGATTTCACATCATTCGGAGACCCGTAAAAGTTTTTATGGCATTTTTCGTGCACAATGACACTGGTACCCGAGACCAGTCTTTTGGCCAGAAGAAAAATGTTTTGGCTACCTAAATGTTATCGTTATGAGCTTATTTTCGACTGTGAGGGACTCATATGAGTTTTATACTTTCTGTAAAAATTTCATGATTTTATTCCACCTTTTCCTATGTTAAATAATATTTTGAAAGTCCCCTGCCCAAACTGTAAAAATTTTCAGCTTATGTGTTTGGAGTTCAAGAGGTGCTGTGGTCCCTATAACCTGAGTCTGTGTGTGATTTTAATTGGTACTGTAGCCACATGAGTTCTTTAGACCACAAAATTAGGTTCATGTGATTGTGTGCTCCAAACTTGAAGTTTTGCCCACTCTTGGAGAAGTTGAGGGTTTGAAAGGGGAGGTTTGATGGTGTTTTGATTGTAGAATCCTATTTTAAGTATTTCTCTATATTTTTGTAACCAACTAGGATCTTTGGCATGTTGACACCGTGACAACAAAGGCTCCTCCACTCGCAAACTAATAAAAGAAAGAAAGCTAAGGACCCCAGGCAAGTAAACTTTACATAGTTACATGTAAAATGAATGGGTTAAGGTAAGTTGATGTGCTTCTGTGGCCTCTTTGCAATGACGTATGATCTTAGCACTATTCGATTTATGTGGTATAAGCACTATACATGCTGAGAAATGATCAAACATGCATAGCATTATGCCCTTGCATCCATGAGCACGTTTGGTCAATGATTTGGAAGAATAACGTTTTGATCGAAAGATGCAAATTTGTGAAAGAAAGCTACCTCAAGTTTTTGGGAAGAATGGGTGTACCTCTAAGCCATGAAAGGGGTGAGTGGGAAATGGGGCGCGGGGGATCGGCGTACCCGACCAAAAGTAAAGCGAAAGTGAAAGTATGTGAAAGTGAAAGTGAAAGTAATGAAAGTTGTATCGCTTTGTGGTACCTACCGGTAGGAAATTTCAGGTTCCAACTAAGAATGGTCCACTGCATCTGATTGTCTAGAGGATACACCAAGTGAGTTCGCGATAGGAAAAAAAATGTTCCTTTTTTTGAAAAGGGAAATGGAAAGGGGTCAATATAGGTGGGATTGCATGAGTTTAGGTTTTACGTAATATATATCATTCGCATGTATCACTTGCATAAAAGTTTACTTGCTGAGCTTTAGCTCACTCCTTCAGTTTTCTCATGTTTTAGGTGATGAGAATTGATGCATTGAGGAGATCGCTTGGAGGCAATCTCACCCAGTAGCCGTGTCGTACTTTTGATTTCCTTGGAATAAGAGATTGGTTTAAATTACTTAGTTTCTATTCTTTCATTGCTTAATTCTTTTAGATGTTGATTTAGTCTTTTGGGGGCATTTACGTATGATTTTAAAGAAGTTATATTACTTATTCGATAATATTGGAGGTCGGTTATTTACTTAAAATACTATTTGGCCTACATTAATGGATGATGATTGTTGGTTTGATGTGGATATGCTTATTTGAGTGCTATGCTAGTGTAGGGTTCTCCTACAGGTTGGTTAAGCCCAATTTATAAGGGATACTCTGCTGAAATTTATGTAGCCTTTTATTTAAAGGAAAAAAAACTCTATTTACTTTATTTCCGCATTTAATGTGAAAGAAATGGTGACACGTCAAAGATCGAGAATTCTTGACTTGGGTTGTTACAGAGAATGTCATTCTTCTAATTATATCCTTAAATATTCTCTACATCATATTGTAACGTGAGAATATTCACCAATTAACTTTCCTCTTTTAAATATTTCAAAAACTTGCATGCTTGAAGTCTACCAAGTATAACATACTACATCTAGTATATAGTCATCCTTGAGCGTGATGACATTGGAAAGGCCATTATCTGACTTCTGTACATATTTGCCCAGTTATATCGATATGAATTAGGGTTAACATGTTGGCGTGATTGTCGCAGTACACCAAAATTTATTTTATTTCCTTACTCGATTTCAAAACTAAAGATTAATATAGAAGTGGCAAGTAAGGGTCGAACCCAAAAGGAACGGTGTTTAATTTAGTTGTTTTTATCAATTAATACAGAAGGGGGTTTTGTGAAGTTTGAATGAAATTCAAAAATAAAATGAGAAAATAAAAGAGATGAAATGAAACAATTGAAGATATATCTAGTTCTCGGGTTCGGTTGTGTCAATAACTCGTGCTGATTTTTCCCATGCAACGTGTTACTATTCCTTCTCCAATTTATCAACTCCAATTAATCAATAAGATCTGATTAACAAATTCTTCCTCAATTGTATTAAATTAAAGTGAGTTCTTTAACTCAACAACTAGCTATTGGATAACACTAAACAAGTTCTTAGGATTTAATGCAATGCTAGTGTAAAATAAACGAGAAGAATGAGTTGAATTAGATAACCAATTTCAAAAACTTGAATTAATGCATCTAAGTTGATTTGTTAACAAATATGCACGATATTCATTTGCTACTTTGGATTAGAATCTAATGATAATGACGGATCAAAATTTCCAATCCCAGCATATATCTTCAATTTAAAGATTGATCGATTCAATTGGCCAAAGTAAATGCAATTATCATATAAACTCAAAAACGGGTTTAAAAGCATGACAAATCAACAAATTGAAGTAGAGGAATAGATAAAACGTCACTAAAAAGTTAGAAAAGATAACAACATATTAATTGAACATAACGTCCCCCTCGAACTAGATAGAGAAGCCTAACTACTCATATTTGCGGGTTAAATACTGTTTACCGATGTAATTGGCGTGTATCACCACTGCTATATGATAGATTATACTTCACTGTCACAAGTAATATACAACAATATAGAAAACAAGTAAATAAATGCTAATAAATAAATAGAAAAGTTTAATCACTCATATACGCGGGTTAAATACTTTCAACGGGGTAATCTCCGTGTCACCAATCAAATATATGAGAAATTATCTTTCTCAAACATGAAAAATAAAAGGAAGAGAGAAACTAGCAAAGAAATGCTCCACTAATCTTATTCGCGGCCGAAGTATCGTCGATCGATTATTAGTTACTTAAATTAGGCTTTTACTTCCGCTGGAATATGAGAAACTAAGAGCTTTCAAGCTAGTACTAAGAACAAATGAAGAAAATAATTTTATTGAAGAGAAAGTTGGAGAGAATCACTAGCTAATTCTCTCTACAAGGTTGTATATTTTGAGCTTGGAAATGCCTCTATTTATAGGCAAAATATTGCAACAAAAAATACTAAAAAATTATAAAAGTGGTCTCCAATTAGTCTATTATGGTGTGCTCAAGTTATATTATCTCAAAGGAGTCAAAATTGGCCAAAATCCTCATCAAACTCCTAGTTGTACAAGTGTAGATGCAAATGGGTGCAATTTGCCAAACTTTCAGTAATGTACAGTTTGGTCATCAACAGCTTTGAAAATTGACACTTTTAGTCATTTTCTTCAAACGGCCATAACTTTCACTAGGAAACTCCAATTTGGAATCTGAAAAAAAAATATGAGAATTCTCTTTTGATGTTCTTTCATATTAGGACAAGAAAAATTGCAAAAATA
Organism: Jasminum sambac; assembly: GCA_018223645.1. NCBI lineage: Eukaryota > Viridiplantae > Streptophyta > Magnoliopsida > Lamiales > Oleaceae > Jasminum > Jasminum sambac. The sequence continues at coordinate 1,425,306 of CP073650.1, forward strand.
ATTTTCATAAAATTACATCGGAGACCCTCTATTTTTGGTTTGCCTGCATTTTGGTCCCGAATTTCCGTTTTGCTTTCTTTTCATCCATTTTTGGTCCTTTTGATTCCTTGTAAGTCTAAAAACACAATAAAGGAGAAATACATAAAAACGAGCATATAATACTAATAAAATACACAAATACGTAGAATAGATGAATTATTTAAGTACTTTTTTAGTACTTATCAAACTCCCCCACACTTAGATTGTTGTTCGCCCTCGAACAACAACCTTATGACACAAAATAACTCATTGGTTTTACATGAGATAAACAACTTTAAACATTAAAATCCAGCTACAGATAGTGACTTGGGTAATAAATATTCTCTCGAACTATGAAAATTTCACTATCAGGAAACAAATGAAAGCTTACGATATGCTATCCGAATCCTGATCCGAAATGGTCAAATATAACCTTTCATCTCTTGTGATTCTACTCTTATTTTGCAATATTCCCCATGGATCCTAAAAATTACTATGTTCACCAAAAATCACCAACTGTTAGCACTGCGAAGTTAAACAAAGCATGGTAGGTGCTTTATCGCCAATATGTCTTTGATTTTAAGAGTGTTTGATTTAGCACTTCAAACCACTGAGTAAATTTATTTATCCACCCTTGCACTTGATTTGATTTTTTTTATTTTTTTCTTTTTGAAAAGATGAGAGAAGAATTGTACAATTTTTTTTTCAACCTTTACCCCACGAGTAGCATTCACATTGACCCTTTTCATTGCAGGTAGCCTTCTTCACCCATTCGAGGTGACGATCTTCACACTCTGGGACGAGTAGCTATTTCTCGTGGTCCCTCTCATTATTTTAAGCATAAAAGCAGAATTTATTCTTAGTATAGGTTAGTGCTTCTTCCAAACTTTTAAAACTCTGTCAATAAAAGGCACATTCACAAAAAATAGAGACCATGCAAGCTTAACTCCACCCTGTTAACAAATGACGTTTTCAGGTTACTTTGAGCAGGACAACTGGATAGAAAAAGAGTTGGTTTACTATGATCCAAAAAGAAAAAAAATTTATCAACATTTTCAACCTTCAATTCTATTTCCAAAAAATGATAGTAAATTACTTTATAAACGTGTTTGGATAAATTAGCCTACTGTGCATGCAAAATAATATAACACAACAAATGTAATTTTTTTTCGAGATCCTGTAGTTTAAGCTAAGTCATGCAAATTAAGCTCAATCATATTTAAAAGTTGCCAGCTCATGCAAAACTATAGACATAACAAGGGAAAAAGATTCACAAATATACCACAAATATTTCACTCCTACTCCTCCACACTTAATTTCTACATTGTCCCCAATGTAGAATTATAGAAAGCATGAAAAAGATAAGAAAGCGAAACTCCCTTTGAGTACATAACGAGGCTAGGTGGTAGTTGGTAGATGTTCTTCAAATTCAGCATCCTGTATGACTAGTCCATCAAATGAAGAGCGAGAAACGCGGAAATCAACATATGTATAGGGCAAGGAAAATGGCAGTGTATTTTTTTTTTTACAAATATTATATTAGCAATTCAAGCCAACAAATATATAAAATAACTTTCAAAATAATAACATTAGAAAATAAGTACAAAATTAAAGTGGAATCCGAGTGCACTCTGGGCCCCATAGGCAGTTCCTTCAACTTCAATTTTGTAAGTTATAGCGATCAATTATTAAAATTGAAATAGAAAGTAGTGAACCTGATGCCATAGCCTGTTTGACCCCATCTGCCATTTAAGGCACCCAGGAAGAGATGGTGCAGGTTGGTCTTGTACTCAGAGCGATCCCTCATTATCCCGGCTATGTCACAGCTTAGTTGTTGGCTAGACAACAAAGGCCATTCTGTGATCCCACAGATAGGTTTGATTGATCGACTAAGTGTATCTTGTTATAGTCAATCCCCTACCACCGAGGGTGGTTTTAGTCCGAACTTCAACTTAAGCGCTATAACTTCAAGTTTTGAAAACAAGAGATTTGCTACTCAATTTAGATTTAGACTAAAGAGTTCTTAAGGAAAGAATCTCAGGCCGGAGTTTGGAAGGCTACACTCCAAGCCAAGGTATGTTAACATTTCAATAAAGAACAGCCCCATAAGAACCGACGAATGGGAGAACATTTATAGCAGAATGTCCAACTCAGACACATCTCAAATGAATGAGATGTAGTTTTACATCTTCAGATGGGTACTAGTGATCACGCTCAAAAAGTTGCTGCTCAATGGTTAGGCCATCAAATTTGGTTTCCAATAGACGTTGTCGTTGGTCCAACAAATTATCAAACTCTTTCACACTTATTGCGAGTTGACTATTTCTCCTGACAGACTTTTCAGTCTTGCACCTAATCGGTATATCCTTGAAGAAAACAACATATTCATATTGTGAATAAGTCTGATTTCTAGTACAATGAGGCCCCTCCAATAGCTTTCCACATTTGAAGCAACATTTAAGGAGCTTAACACGTCGTTTGCAAGAAAAAAGCGATGATCCTACCCTAAAAGCAATGAAATTCAAAAGAGAATGTTCATACTTATCAACAATTTGAACAATATGCATCCTGATCTCAGTAGGTATACAAAAAGAGTCGAGCACTTATAGAAGAGCAACAATACGTAAAGGAGATGCCATTGAGACAAGTTAAAATTCAATCTTTAATGTGTATCTGAAAAAGGCTAGAGAGAAGAATTAGAAAGAAAAGAAAACGATTCTTTAACGTCTACGGAAAAAGACTAGTTTAACGCCTTTGGGCGGGATATAAAAACCAATATCCAGGGTTTTTTTTTGTTTATTACAAAGTGTAACACATATGTGTTTTCAGAGTTAAACTCCGTATTCTACTATCTGAAGTTAGTTATTCCACACTCATAACCTTAACTCTAAATCCAATTCATTCGGATCTCTTCTCCCTTTGCGTAATTCCTCTGACCAATTGATGATAGGCAATTCTATATTTATTTGTGGTACGTAAGCTTCTAATTTCTCCAATAATTCCTCAATTGACGGTGCAACTAAAATCATTTTTGTGCGTTAGGAGAAATTAGTTTTTCATAAACTAAAAATTTGAGAAATGCCAATAAACCATTGAAATGGTTTTTAACGCTTAAAAGACCAATTGGCTTAGAGTGTAAATTCAATGTGGCCCAGAAAATTATGCAAAAGATCTATTCCAGAGTTAAAAAACCCCCTGGTAATACGATAAAAGCATCCGAATGCATTACCATTAGTGTTAAGCGTTCAAACAATGATCTAGCCTTTACCTCAAAGCCGATGGTTTTACCATACGCTTGTTTTAAAGGTGGCACAGTAATACCAATCACTGTTGATCCTCGTACATACGCAGATTGAACGGCACACCCTATCAGTCTACGGTAGGGGTGGGCGTCGGTCGATTCGGTCGATTTTTCCACCCGAACCATAACTGACCGACCGCGGTCGGTTTTTTTTTTTTAAACCGAACCGAACCGACCGGCTTGGTTCGGTAAACCAAAACCGACCGAACCGAGTCTGTTCGGTCGGTTTTGTCGGTTTTTTCCCCTTTTTTCCGTTTTTTCTTTTTTCTTTTTCTTTTTTTTTAAAACCGATCGGCTTTTCGGTTTGGTGAAAACCAAACCACCAACCGAACCACCCACCCCAAAAAACCGAACGGAACCGACCCGATGCGGTCGGTTTCATGGTTGAAATGCCCAGCCCTAGTCTACGGTAACCTCCTCTGTATATTATCTTACCCTTTCGATCTCCAAGTACCGTTCCAACTTTTACTACCAGTGCTGGAAGTGTTGGTTGTCCCAGATTGATTCCACCAAAGAGACTTATGACTCTCAATTTCCTCTTTGAACTCCCAGTTCCGATAGAAGTAGTAGCATCTATAGGTTGTCGACTTTGCACACTAAAAACTGACACAAGAACACAAATGGAGTAAAAAATAACAATATGTACACGTAGTTGTGATTGTGGCTCACATCTTCCTCTGGTTTTACGTCCAGAAATGGCTGAAACGCCTTCTATGAGTCGGGGATAGGCTTTCTATCCAGTTTCTTATAGACTGGCAAACATGGTCTTTTAAAGTCAGATTCCCATGACTATATCGTTCTCGTTCCTTTTTAAATTCACTCCACAAATTGAGAAGTTCGATTTGCACCATTCCACTAGGATGCGTCTCAAGAGTTTGATGGATATAATCCAAAGACTCCTTACTCATGCCATCCTTAATGAAATATATTTTATCTTCTCGATTTGTGGACACAAATCCAATGGAACAGTTACCTAAGTTGCAGGTCCATCAAGTGCATTTATAAGGCCATCTGCACATTTATAGCACACATTCATTCTTTTTGCTCTTCGTTTCTTGGCAAAATTACTTTTGCTTCACCCTGGTGCATATTTAGTACTAAAAGCTGGCATTTTACCTCCTAATCGAACCTTTACTTCAATCAACAAACGGATATCCTCAGGCATTTCCTTTTCCATCAACATTTTAAACCGTCCTACTCTAGACTAATAAATTTCTTTCGAAGCATTCAAAGGCAATGACGGGTAATATTTGTGGATTTTGGAAATTTTGTTATCCATTGAAATTTCAAGTGTTTTGGAGAAGTAGAAGAAAAGAGAGTGCTTAGGTTGCCTCCTAAGTAGCGCTTTTGTTTATAGTCATTGGCTCGACTATAAAATTATTATTTTTTACGTAACACACGAAAGAAAACGAAAGACTGAAGTAATAGGATTAGAACCATCAAAATCAATAAGCATAATAGATTATCACACTCTTCCATATTTTCAAACAAGATACTGAAGAAGGAAAAAAACAAGAAAATTTGAATTACATAATCAATTAATATGAGGAAAAGACATATATATACAAAAATATCACACGCGTCCATGCTATAAGAAAAGCAAATAAGAAGAAGAGGGAAGGAAGAACAAGAGAAAGAAAAAATCAAGAAAAAGAGCAAAATTACCTAATCACTGCTAGAAAGGAACACTCATCGAGTAATTGAAATTGTGGTTGTGGTTGTGGTTTCAAATAGAGAAGGATCTCGATTTATAGTCAAATGAGCATTATTTAAACAGACAACCATGCATGTAGAGTGTGCTCGAAAGAGTACGTTGGGAGGAGTATCCGAGAAAACGCGTTGACAAATTGTCCATTATCAATAATTAACCCCCACACCTTATCAGTAACTATTGATAATCACTTATTTGTGCGCCATCATGTCTCTTCTCAAATAATTGAATCCCGAGATATCTTCCTTCTACAGTTACAAAGCAATAGCTTCCTCAATACGTCAGATAAAAAGCTGAGAAATAAAAACAAAAATAATGAAAATATCACAAGAGAAAAAAAAATAAAAGTGAGAAGAAAAAAAAATATTTGGGTTGCCTCCCAAGAGCGTTTTTGTTTAAATTCGTTAGCTCGACTTAATGATGGCATGATTAGCTCTGACTCTCTAATGTAATTACTTCCATGTTGGTTGTAGGGAATCCTTCGTAATATGGTCTGAGACGGTGCCCCATTCACTTTGAATATCTTGTTCGTTTTCAAGCTTTTGATTTCAACTGCACCATGTGGAAAAATTTCAGTAACAACAAATGGCCCAACTCATCTAGAGCGAAGCTTACCCGGAAAGAGTTTTAGTCTGGAATTGAAAAGTAGCACTTTTTGTCCAATACTAAACTCTTTTCTGGAGATTCGTTGGTCATGGAATGCCTTCGTCTTACTCTTGTAGATCATTGCATTTTCATAAGCTTCGTTCCGAATTTCTTCCAATTCTTGCAGTTGAAGCTTCCTGTGATCTCCTACTGTTCCCCAATCTATATTACATTGTTTAATTGCCCAATAAGCTTTGTACTCTATTTCAACTGGTAGAAGGCACAGCTTTCCCAACACTAATCGGTATGGTGACATTCCAATCGGTGTTTTGTAAGCTGTTCAATATGCCTAAAGAGCATCATCCAGTCGGATGCTCCAGTCCTTTCGATTAGGATTGACTGTCTTATCAAGAATTGACTTTACTTCCCTATTTGAGAGCTCTACTTGTCCATTCTTCTGGGGGTGATATGCAGTTGATACTCGGTGCAGAACTCCATATTTTCTTAACAAAGACTATATGCTTCGGTTGCGAAAGTGAGTACCTCTATCACTAATCATAGCTCTTGGAATCCCAAATCTGCTAAAGATGTTAGATTTCACAAATTCTGCAACTATTTTAGCATCATTAGTTTGTGCGGCTTTCGCTTCTACCCATTTAGAAACATAGTCAACTGCCAATAAGATATAAGAGTGGCCAAATAAATTTGGAAATGGTCCCATGAAATCAATGGCCCATACATCAAAAATTCTGCAAACTATGATAGGAGTTTGAGGCATTTAGTTTCGTTGGCACAAGTTACCGATCGCTGACACTTGTCACAGGATTTCCATTTAAAATGAAAATTAGAAAGTCTCTGATTAACGATATGAAAAAAATGAAATTGAAAATTTGTGCTAAAAAATATAAATTTAAAATCAATGCATTACACAAAGTGTGTAATTATGTTGTAGTGCACTACATAGAATGTGAATGTATAATGTGCCTTAACTAAACTAAAAGACCATGTTGCAAAATTATCTGGAAAAAATGAATAAAAAAATAAAATAAAAATTACGAAATCTTGAGAATTATATAAAAAATTCATTTAAAACTCAAAATATGTGCCCAAAAGGGAAAAGATATAAAAATCGAGGTGCATGTAGGTGGAGGGTCGAACCATAGACCTACTTGATTATGAGTGTTCACATTGTAAGCATCCACCAAACGCACGGTCTGAAATTGCCGGATTTAGCTAATTGAGGGTGAAGGTTTCGGTTAAGCATCTAATTAACTCAACTTGACCGAATTTATGAAATACAAAACATAAAATTGTATATTACTGTAAACGGCCCTTTTTTAGGCGTCTTTGGGCTCATTAAGGGAATTTTTTTGGCTAATAATAATAGATGTAACATTGGGTTTTAGGGGTTTCAATTCTAGAATATGCTCGAATAAATTAGACCCAAAATTAAAGTACCCAATTCTGCCTCATTGTTATTATTTTATTTTATAAAATCATAAACAAGGAAAAAAGGGATTTAAATTGCAAATAAATTAAACACAAAAGTAAGAACATGACACTTAAACTCATTTTTATGAAACTAAACCTTCTTATAGGGACATTGAGTGTGACAACATCAGAATCCCTTCGCTACAAAGCAAAACTCAATAATTGTTAATAACAATTTATAATATTCAATTCACCTACTATGGCATAAAAATAAATAACTTTCTAAAAAAATTAATAGGTATACATAAGTTGGCGTGCAGTGTTACAATTTTAATAGACATTTAAAATTAAATAAATTCTTGTAATTTGATGCATGATTAATTGAAGTATATTTTGTATTCTTTTCCCTTACGTTTTAATGCTTTCATGCTTATGGTATTAAAAAATCACCGATATTTACTTATGTGATTCAATTGTATAAAATATATATTTCAGAGTAAAAATATAAGAAATGACTAAACAAGATACGCACATATTTTGTATGAGCACTTATATGATGTATCTGTCACATTTTAGGACAAAGACACCATCAATCCCGAGTTCAACAGACATCCTACGATAATTTGATCATAAGTTGAGCTACAAATATCCAAATCAATCAATTCAAGTGGCTACGGAAAGAAGACTTGAAGGGTTACAACTTTGATGTTCATCACTTCAAATTAGTCAGATCATATGATGGTGAAAAACAATTAGCAAATTCAAAGCTGAAAAAAAAGCATAGCACAACTTTCATAAAATAATCATATCTTCCACAAGGAATGTCCAAATCGAGTAATTCAAGTTGGGTTGTCAACCTAACTTAATTAGATACAACTTCAATTTGTCAAGATCAGAAAATGCAATGGAAAAGATGGTCTAAAAGTGGTAAAATCGTGAGTGCTCTACAAGGAGGGCATCTTTGGCCAACTTTTGGTAGAAAATTCATAACTTTCCATTAAATTATCCAAAAGCAACCTTTCCAATTGCAAAAATAACCCAAAATTCTTACCTACACCTTGGTCACGCCATTATTAAAATCCATTGTCAAATCTTGGTGTAAAATATTGGCAAGAGGTGGTAGGAAATATGCAATATGACTAGACATTATGTTGAACATTGTAATGGAGGATGCTCTTTTTTGGCCTCTAAAAGGGAAAGGTTAAGGACTACAAAGAAGAGACCTCTCCCAATCAAGAACACTCTATTATCACCAATTCATAGTTCATTTCCTATCTTTTGTAATTTATATTCTTATTTAGAATTTTTTTTTTGGAGGAGTTAAATATCTTGAAGGGAAAAAGCCATTGAAGAGCCACATTGGTGATCATTGAAGAAGGGTCATCTTCCACTCCTAAGCATTTCTCTTCTCCTCTTTATGTTGTTCACTTTGTCTTGCAATATGTCAAGCTAATCTTCTTTTGATTGAGGAATTATGTTGAAGCTCTGGACATAGATAATCGATCTTCAAATAAAAGTTCATTTTTTTACCAAACTTAATTGTGTCTACATTTTATTTATTTACTTCCACATCACCATTTCCTTGCTACTTAGATGACCTAATAAGCAATGAAGTTAGAGCGATTAATGTTACATTTGGAGTCTTAATACGCAATAATTAAGTTTTCTAAATGATTAGTAACAAATTCAATTCAACCTTTGCATGTGAAATGTGCATAGGTTCAATGAACCAACCTTATGAGTTTGTTACCTAGAATAACCTATTGCCGAAATTTGATCATCCATTAATTAAATCTTGAGAGCTTATTCTAGTTTATTAATTGGTTACAGATTAGGTAAAGAGCTTGTTTGATCCAACGATTAAATAAGAACAATTACTGATTAGTCAAGCTTGTGTGCTTTTTGAGCATTATTACAATTAATTTGATAAATGAAATGACTTTGTTTATAAGTTATTATCTATTGCCTAGAGTAGATACTAGTTCCTTAGTCATCTTTTGTTCATCTTTGCTCTTCATTTATTTACTTCAATCAAAGAAACAAATCCGCCCTCAAAATATTTTAAGCAATTAATGGGACCATCTCAATCTCTGTGGAAGACCCTTACTTGTTATTACATTTCACAATGACAAAATATTTACAAGTTTAATAAGCTTGGATTTAATCTTAATGCAGTTCAAAATATAGGAAAAGTTCGCATTAAATTTGATTTAATATGTGACTAATTAACGTATACTTTGTATTCTTTTCCCATTGTGTTATAACATTTTCGTATTTATTATATTGAAAAATCACCATATATGTACTCATATGTTTCAATTGTATAAAATACCTATCTTCGAGTAAAAAGATAAGAAATGACTTAACAAGATATGTACATGTTTTGTATGAGTACTTATACAATGTATCTTTCACGTTTTGGACAAAGACACTTTATCAACTCGAGTTCAATGGACATCCTATGGTAATTTGATCATAACTTGGGCTACAAATATCCAAATCAATCAATTCAAGTTGCCGCAGAAGGAAGACTCAAAGACCTACAACTTTGATGTCATTTCTTTAAATTATTTAGATCATACGATGGTGAAAAACCTTTATCAAATTGAAGGAAAAATTCCCGAAGCTGTAAAAAAACAGCACTGTGGGACTTTCGTAAAAAAATCATATCTTCCACAAGGAATGCCCAAATCAGGTAATTCAAGTTCAGGTGTAAACCAACTTAATTAGATACAACTTCAGTTTATCAAGATCTCAAAATGCAATGGAAAAGACGGTCTAAAACTGGCGAAACTATGAGTGCTCTACATCGCCGACATCTTTGGCCAATTTTTGGTAGAAAATTCACGGTTTTATCAGTTTTAGCCCATCTTTTCCATTGCATTTTCAGATCTTATACACTGAAGTTGGATCTAATTAAGTAAGGTATACAACCCAACTTGAATTATACGATTTGGAAATTCTTCTGGAAGATGATTTTTTTCGAAACTTGTGTTGTGTTTTTTTTACAACTTCGGGAATCTGTCCTTCAATTTACTAATGATTTGTTTACCGTAATATGATTTGAATAATTTGAAATGATTAACATCGAAGTTGTAGCCGTTTGAGTCCTCTTTCTGTAACCACTTGAATTGGTTGATTTGGAAATTTGTAGCTCAGGTTATGATCAAATTACCACAATATGTCCATTAAAATCGGGTTGATAAACTGTCTTTGTTCTAAAATGTGAAAGATATATCATATAAGTACTCATACAAAATATGTACATATCTTATTTAGTTATTTCTTATCTTTTTGCTCTAAGATATGTATTTTATACAATTGAATCACATGAGTAAATATGTGATGATTTTTCAATACAACAAACATTAAAATGTTAAAAGACGGGGGGAAAAGAATACAAAATATATGTTAATTGATCATACAACAAATTCGCCTACAATTATTCTTTGTTAGTCGTCAAAGCAAATCTTTTAATATTATGAAACTAGCAATGTAGAATCACTAACCTTTCAAAACTCATAAAATGTGATTCTCAAACTACTCATAATTACTTAGCAAGCATTTTCATCAAAAAATTACATGAACCAAACCAGTAGACTTTGTCTGATCTGATCACTCTTCTCTCATGTGTTTGAAGGTACGTGTTTAGATCAAAATTCTTTCCAGCGAAAGTTTCCTACTCTAGGCTTGCAGTTATTCTCATTCTCCGCTACTAGATACACTTGCATGACACAAATAATGAGGACATTTCAAGGTTCTAATGGGGCTCCAGACCTACGTTGGAAACATTTTTGGAATTAAGCTTGATAGCCATAGAGACTAATGGATTACAAATTAGTCACTATACGTCAAATATACAACTCATGTGAATTCAATCACTCATTTAAGCATCTTCTCAAATTTAGCTTTTAAGCATCCAATCCATAAACATTCGTATATCCATAAAGAAGACATCATTCCAAAGACATTTTACTTTTAATAATATGAATGATCCTTTGCACCAACTCCCATTTATGCATGTACATGAACAATACCCTTTTTTATTTTTTTAAAACTATGATGCAGATCAAGAATTGAAATATTACTCCGTACTCTTCCATAAAAAAATTGAGATATCTAACGATTTTATAAACAAGCATAAATCCCTCACCCCGGATTGAAATGAACATTGTCCTCAATGTTATTAAAGATGAAGAATAAGATATATCACCTGATGGTCGCAAAAAATGTGATCACACTAAAATCCTGAAATATAGAATTATGCATAAAATACTGTGAATAAAAGCAAAAGTTAACTATTCCACACTTACTCTTTCAACTATAAATCTAACTCAATCAATTCTCTTTTCCGCCTGTTACAATTTTGTGACCACTTGATTTAGGGTAGTTTTGGATGTATCTGTGCCACACAAGCTTGTAATTTCTCCAACAATTCCTCAATTGAGGGTGAAGTCCAAAGCATTTTTCATGAAATAAACCATGAAAATGACAATAGAGACCAAAATTTTTCCAGAAACGATAATAAACCATCAAAATAGTGCTGAACATTTAAAAGACCAATTGGTTTAGTATGAAATTTCAACTGGCCCAAGAGATTACGTTAAAGATTTGTTCAAATGTTTCAAACCCTCCTGTTAACACAATGAATGCATCAGAATGCATTGTCATATGTTCTATGCATTTATACATTGAGTTCATTTGTACCTCAAGTCCTATTGTTCTTCCATATATATGCTTGCTTCAATGGTATTAGGGTGATACCTACCATTTCGGTTCCTCACATTTTACTAGCTTGAGTGGCACATCTACCAGTCGACATAGGCCTCATCCATATAGTAGGTTAATTTTTCGATCACCAAGTACACTTTTCAATTGATTGCTACAGTTAGGATCTATGGCTATGTCCAAACGGTGGATCCACTAAAGACACAATATTTTCCAATTGTTTAATTGAAGGTCCTCCATAGTGTCCTAACTTTGTTTTCGTGTAGAAAAATTTGGTTAATAATTGGCATTTTTATTTTTCCACATGGATAATTAAATTAGTTGAATTTTATGTTTAATTAATTTAATTATGAATGTTTTATTTTTTAGGGAAATTGGGGAAAATAGTCCAAAAAAATATGCAAATTGTCAAGTTTAGTCCGAAATAATTAAATGTAGCTCAATTGATCCAAAAAAAAAATTGAAGGTCCAAATTTAGTCCAAATGGATGGAATTCGTCCATTAAACCGTTAGTCAAAGTCAAAATATACTATTTTGTCCTTTTGTGAAGAGGTATTTTTGCCAAAAATATTACGAAAAATTGTACAAAAGGTCGTAATCTTTGTGGGTTCTTAAAATCAGGTCCTCAAGTTTTTAATTTAGTTATATTAGTCCAAAATTTTAACTAAATTATATGATTTTATAGTTTAATTTTTTATTGGTGTGAATTTTCTCTATAATTAATTTTATCCAATTAATTTAATACTAATTAGATAATTTTATCGAAAATCTTTACCGCAACAGCATTTGTTTACATTTTCTTTTGCATTAGATACGCGCATATTTTGACTCTAACAAATGGCCAACGATAAATATATTTTCATAAAATTATAGTGGGTGTGTACTACTATAAAAATAAAAATTTAACAAATAAAATAAAATAAAATAAAATATACACAGATACATTTTGATTTTAACTATAAATGAATTGTCATACCTAAATAAAATTTTACTAGAAATACATCGAATACAAAAAATTAACCATATAAAAAAAAATTTTTAAAATTAAAAAACCCCACCCCGTCCACCTCCTCCCCCACCCCCAAATCAACTGCCACCACCACTTGGTGATGGTGGTGGTGGTACCACCGCCACCACCACCACCACCACCTGGTGGTGGTGGCCACCACCACCACCTGGTGGTGGTGGTGGTTGATTTGGGGGTGGTGAATGGGCAGGGTGCGGGGTGGGGTTGGTGGTTTTTTTTTTAGTTTTTAATTTTTATTTGATTTGATTAATTTTTTTATATTCAGTATATATTTTTAAAACGATGTATTTGTAGTAAAATTTTATTTAAGTACGAGAATTCATTTATAACTTGTTAAAATCAAAATGTATTTGTTTGTATTTTATTTTGTTTTTTTATATTCGTTATATTTTTATTTTTATAGTAGTATGCGCCTGCTATAATTTTACAAAAATATATTTATTGTTGACTGTTGGTCAGAGCCAAAATATGCGCATATCTAATGTAAAAGAAAACATAAACAAATGCTACTACATTAAAATTTTAGGTAAAATTATCTAATTAGTATTAAATTAATTTGATCAAATTAATTACAGACCAAATTCACGCCTATAAAAAATTAAAATACAAAATTATATATTTTAATGACAATTTTGGACTAATATACCTAAATTAAAAACTTTAAGACCTGATTTTAAGAACCCACAAAGATTATGACCTTTTGTGCAATTTGTCGTAATGTTTTTCACCAAAATACCCCATCACAAAAGAACAAAATAGCATGTTTTGACTTTGACGAAATGTTTAATGGATGGATTCCATTCATTTGGACCAAATTCGCACCTCCAATTTTTTTTGGACCAATTCAGCTATGTTTGATTATTTCGGACTAAACTTGCCAATTGTACATTTTTTTGGACTATTTTAGCCAATTCCCCTATTTTTTATATGGACTTATTATCACATGGGATTTTAGTTTTGTTATGATTATAATTAATTACGTTGTAATTCCTTGTTATATATTGTGTTTATTAACAAGTGGGAGTCCATGGGGCACAAGAAAACTTAGCACGTGCCTAGGATAACTTTGTGTCCACATCCGATGTATCATATGATTTGGTAATATCTTTCCTTATTATATTGATACAAAATAAGGTAATGAGCTTATTCTATATTTATCTTTTATGGAAACTGGGTTTACTTGGTCTACAATATAACTAGATGTTATAAATGCTACAACAAGAGAAGAGGTAGGGTTACACGGCCATAGAGAAAAAATCGGCCCCCATACTAACTTCAAACCCGTCCTCCTCTCCCACTCGGTTCATGACTCCTTCAAGCTTCTCTTGATCAAGTCCATGAACACCAACCCTTGATCAACATCGATCGGGATTCAAATCTTTCAGAGGAGTCCTACTACTAATAAATCAACCGACAGCATGAAGCGATCAACACGGGAGGTGCAGATCTATGCCGAGATCGCGGATTACACGAACTACTCATGAGAAGTGAGATGCTAGCTCGAATTACATGCAAGGAGTAATAGGGAGAGTTTACATATTCGTGCATGTTGCTTAGTTTTTTTAACTGGCCTTTAGATTCATTGTAATAGATTTAAACTGGTTGAATTTAGTGGACGGGTTTTGCTCGTAGGTGATGGGCACATGGTTTTTACATAGTTGGGTTTCCATGTTAAAAATTCAGTGTTCTTACTTTTTTTTCTATTTACTATTCATTTTCCGCATCATGATGCTAGACGTATTTGGAACCGCTAGACGTATTTCACCAAGTTGGGTTTTGACGTTAGAAATTCCATGTTCTCATTTTTTTATTGTTTATTGTTCATTTTCCACATCACGATGCCAGACGTATCTATGCTCCAACTATTTACAGACGCATCTTGCTTTAAACAACAAATTGTCACATGTTAAATTTGAGTAACAAAACACAGGATAGACCCATCTGATCACTAAAATCAAATTATTTGAGACAACTTAAATTTTCGTAGTGTTCACTGCAAAATGGATTCAGCTGTGCGCACAAGAACTAAAACTGAAACAAATCGCAACAGAATATCTGACAAATAATATGTACAAGTAGTTGTCACTGTGGCTCACATCATCCTTTGGTTTTATATCCAGAAATGGCTTAAATACCTTTTATGAGCAAGGAATATGCTTCCCATCCATATTTCTCAAAATCTGGCAAGTAGGGTCTTTTAAAGTTAGATTCCCAAGACTATAATGCTCTCGTTCATTTTTTAATTGAGTTCATGAACCAAGAAGTTCATATTGCACAGATCTACATGAATGCCTCTCAAGAGTCTGATGGATATCATCCAAGGACTCCATACCCGGCCCATCCTTAATGAAAGAAATTTTTATCTTCTCAATTTCTGAACGTAAATCGAAATGAATGACAAAGTGCATTACATGTCGATCTAGCACATAAATAGTATACATCTATTCTTTTTTTGCTTATTTTCTTTGCATAACGACGTCTGGGTAACCTTGGGAAATGTTTAGTTTAAAGTATCAAAATTTCCCCTCCTAGTCGAACCTTTGCTTCAATTAACCAACGAACATCCTGAAGCATCTCTTTGTACATTAGCGTGCTCAACCACCCTTGCCTAGAATAGTAAATCCTTTTTAAATCATTCAAGGGTCTTATTAGTAGCATTTGCGAAGTTTTAAGATTGAAGTATGCATTTTTAATAGAAAATATTGAAGAAAAAGAAAAAGAGCAGTAAGAGCATTCGGAAAACACTTTCAATAAAAGAAAGCAAAAGAAATATGTATAATAATGAGTCACAGTCACTACACGATTTTTTACCTTTCCCTACAAAGAATTTTTATAGAGAAAGGTCTTTGTTTTTTGGGGAAATGCCTTAGGAGACAAAAAAATTGTGGTCAATGTTGTGGGCTAAAGCTTGAAAGGAAAGGTAACAACCTCTAAATTGTGGGGAATTGGAGGGCTAACGTTTTCCGCTACAAATCTTTTGGAGACAGATAGAGTTTATAGAGAAATGTTCGAGGTGACAAAACTTTGAAATTGTGTAGTGAATTTTGCCCCTACAAACGTTTTCGAGTTCGTACAGAAGGGTTAGAGGTGTTACAAATATGCTTTGCCCCGTATTGTCTTTCCTCACAAATGATAAACGAATAAAAAGTTTTTTTTTTTACCTTACCCACTAACAATCTCTTGGACCAGACTCCACCCAACCAGCTAGTTATTTAATCGACTTCCAGAATATATACACATAATGCACAAGAATCAACCTCTAGACCTCATGGTTTCGAGGTTGAGAACTCAACCACTTGGCCACTTTAATTTCTTGTTATTTATTCACATTTTCGATCATATAATATAGAAGATATTTTAGTGTAAATCTTGCAAGTAGTTGATTACAAATTTAATTGGTCTGTGAAAAATTTGTAAACAAAATCATATGCCTAAAAAAACCTTTTTCTTCCCAAAAAATGTAACAATTGACTAAAATTACCAAAAAATGTAGGAAAAATACCATGCCTACAATTATTATTTTTTTTGTGGGGAAAGATATCATTTGGCTATAAATTATAATTTCTCTAGGCTTTTGTGGGGAAAGGCAACTTATGGCTATAAATATTAATTTGTATGAAAAATTATATGCCTACAAAATCCATTTTTTGTGGGGAAAGATATGCTTTGTTTACAAATTTTAATTGGTTAGCAGAAAATTTGTAACGAAAATCATATGCTTACAAAATTGTACTTTTGCAGGGAAACGTAATCGGCGGCTACAAAAATCAATTTGTAAGAAAAATCATATGCAAAAAAATGCATTTTTGTACGAAAAGATACCCTTTGGCTACAAATTTTAATTTTTCTGGGGAAAATTTGTAGCCAAAATTATATGCCTTCAAAATTGTTTTATTTACGGTCAAAGGTAATTTTTGTCTACAAATTTTAATTTGTAGGAAAAATTATATGCCTACGAAAATACTTTTTGTGGCGGAAAAATATCTTTTGACTATAAATTTCAATTTTTTTGCAAAAAATTTGTGACCAAAATGATATTGTTTCCAAAGTGCTTTCTTTGTGGGGAAAGATAATCTTTGGCTATAAATTTTCATTTGTTCGCAAAAAGTTTTTAACCGGGCATAAAAATTCTTGTAGTGAATCATCCATTTAAGGAAAAATTATAATAATGGTTGAAGAGGAAGAAGAACAAGATTACCTCAAGTATGAGGGAAGAGATAATTACATAAATGGAATCTTTTTTTTTCAAGTGTGGTTTGCCATCAAAGATCATAGTGGCAAGTTTAAAACTGAGTCAAGAGAACTATTCCAACAACCAAACCTGGAGTTGTTGGTGCAAGTTGTTACTCGTTGCTCAAAATAAAGGCGCGTCGCCTTTCAATCCCTTGCTTTCTTTTATTTTTCATTTTTTTAATTTCCATCACCTTTATAGAAGGTCACTATTTTAGGGAGGGGAGAGAGAGAGAGAGCTGGCAAGAAAAGAAAAGCGAAGAGGAAAAAATAATAAATAAATAAAAATCAAAACAACACAAATATGTAAAGCAGCTAATAAACACTAATGACCCAATCCCCGGCAACGACATCAAAAATTTGATTTGAAATTTTGCTATATAGTTAAGTGTATCAGGATTAAATCTGAACTCATTATACTTAAAGACATTTTATCATACCATGCATAATAACAAGGGTCATTCTTCCACATGGATTGAGACTGTCTAA
Source organism: Jasminum sambac (assembly GCA_018223645.1). Lineage (NCBI taxonomy): Eukaryota > Viridiplantae > Streptophyta > Magnoliopsida > Lamiales > Oleaceae > Jasminum > Jasminum sambac. The sequence continues at coordinate 1,442,826 of CP073650.1, forward strand.
TTAGTTGCTTGAAATAGATTTTGGGGGAGGTGTTTTCTTTTGTTTGATGAAACATAGAAAATGTAAATTTGCCAAATGCAGATGAATAAAAGATGATTGAGAAACTAGTATCTACTCTCACTACAACAATATAGCTTATTAATAGCACTAAATTATAGCCTTTTTTAAAAAAGTGCTATCACTAACTATTTTGACTCATTAAAACTCACAAAAAATGCCATCTCTCTCTCTCTCTCTCTCTCTCTCTCTCTTTTTGAGATTTGAGATAATAAAAGGCCGCCAATATATTCGCGCTTTCAGCCCATTATAAGAAAAAAACCGAGAGAGAAAGAAACGGCACGGATTTGAGAAAGGGGAAAACGATCCGAGAGAGAAAGAAACAGCTTGAGAAAGGGGAAAACGATGGGCCACTAGAAGACTTCTCTCAATCGTGAAACACTAGGTTACGGAAAAATCTCTCTCAATCGCGTTGCCATCATCGTTGTATACTGGTAGGTCGTGTTTCAATTTTCTTTCTTCTTCTCTCAATCCCTATTCCGGTAAGGTCACTGGAAGATACGTCACACAAGTTTTCCATTTTATTTCGAAGCTAGTTGGTGAATCGACTCGATCCAGAGCAACTCGTCCCCAAGTACAATGATTTTCGTTTTTTTGCTTAATTTTCTATGTTTTTTTTTAGGACTCTTGCCATTGTGTTTTACCCAGTACGATGATTCCCCAAGTACGATGTATAGTTGCTGACAATTAGATTGCTATTTTACCCATCCAAAGTGTATTTGAACTCTAGTTTTTGTTGTTAGTGTGCATGGAAGTACATATAAAATTAGGTGATATAAGAGTGAGTTGCAGGTTACACGTTTGATTTTCTCTTTAACTGCAATGTTAATTATTAACAGATTGTTATTTGTACTTAATTGTTATTTTACACTGGTGTAGAAATCTAATTGAAAATAAGTTGTTTGTGGTTGACTTCAATGAGTACATAGGTTCCTTTCCAATTTCATAATGCCCTCTAAAGAGTATTACTGTGACATCATATTTTATACTACTCTGTGAATTTTATTTTACAAATTCTTTTGCATAATTTGCTATTCAGTTTTTATAATTTGCTATGCTAACTTGAATTTGCTCTACATAATTTGCTCTACAAATTCAGCTCTACATAATTTGCTTAACTTGTATAAAAATATGTTATGCAATCAGTCACTTTCATATGTTTTGGGTAGGCATTTGATCGTTTTTCTTAAAATTCTGGTAGAAGTTATTATATATGATATGAGAATACCTCTTCCTTTAAGCACAATTTTCTTTGGTAGGAAGGTCCTTTTGCTTATGAAATTGCACATTGTATGTATAGTACAAGGCAAGATCATCACTGCAACTGTATAATCCTCATTGGTTAGATCCCAAAACAATTTACCTAATCCTTCAACTATATTACTCCATCTCAACCCCAGCCTGTTTTCTATTTCTCCAACGTTGTATTGACTAACTACCTAATAACCCAAAAATCAAAGTAACATGGGGGCCACAAAAGGGCATGTCTGGGTTGGATTTGCTTTCTCTGTCGTTGGATTATGGCACCTTTCCAATTGCATCAAACTCCATGCTCAACATCCTAAATCCTACATTACAATGCCATGGTTCCCAATCTCGAAAACAATGAAGTACTTAGAGCTTATCTTGATCATGGGATTTTCATTGGGATTTTTATGTAGAGCTGAATTTGCTCTACATAATTTGCTGTGTAGACACATTTAACCAGCCATCCTATTGAATTTGTTAATTTTTCCTTCTATAGCTCTCTCTCTCTCTCTCTCTCTCTCTCTCTCTCTCTCTCTCATATAAATGTCTTTTTGTTTTAATTTTAGAAATCAATTGCATAAGTAGTACGTGAATAAATGATGCTGGATAAGAGTTGGGTGCATCTCCACAGGTAAAGCAGTACTGTGGTTAGATATTTACGAAATAATTTGAACATTCGAATGTCAGAGACCAATAGGTTTTTCTTCTTTTTGTCGTGTAATTTTTTAATGTAGAGCTGATCCCGGGTATGAGCAAGGAGCATTGAATTTTGTGAAAATAGTCACGAGAAACCTGGGAAATCCTAAAATGATCTTAAGCCCTTACATAGATTGTCGCAATCTAGATCATCCACATGGGGATATTGTCGTTGATCATTTGGTTAGACGGGGGATGGATGCTAACTACAAACAAAAAAGATTGGGATGAGCATGGAGAGCACATGATAATTGGTGAAAACAAAAATGAGGAAGTGATCAATCAAGAGATTTATAACTTATACAAAGCTGCTCAATCTTCTGATGAAGACCATGTGCAACATACTCGGTTTACAAATGAAGATAATATTGAGACTACTAAACAAATGCATGATGATGATTTCATGGCAATACTACAAGATGCAGAAACCCCTTTGTATCCAAATTGTCAAAAGTACAATAAGTTATCAGCCATTGTAACTCTATATCGACTAAAAACTAAGAGTGGTTGGTCTGATAAGAGTTTTAATGAGCTTCTTGAGACATTGCAAGACATGCTCCCAAAAGAGAATGTGCTTCAAAACTCATTGTACTTGGTGAAAAAGTTCTTAAAGAAATTTGAGATGGGATATGAAAAAATTCATGCTTGTGAGAATGCTTGCTATCTATTTAGAAAAGAGTACGAAGATTTGGACACTTGTCCCAAATGTGATGCCTCAAGATGGAAAAGGAACAAGCGGACCGGTGAGACTAAAAAAGGTGTTCCAATTAAAGTTTCGAGATACTTTCCTATTGTTTCCAAGATTCAAAATGATGTTCAAGTCAGAAAAAATGGCGGAAGATTTGCAGTGGCATTTTCACAATAAAAGCAATGATGGGAAAATGCGCCATCCCGTTGATTCCGTGACATGGGACTTGGTCAATGATAAATGGGAATCATTTGCAGCTGATCCACGTAATTTGAGACTTGGACTTTCCACCGATGGTTTCAACCCTTTCTCAATGTTAAGCTCCAAATATAGTTGTTGGCCAGTGATATTGGTTACATACAATTTGCCTCCTACATTATGCATGAAAAAAGAAAATATTATGTTGACATTACTAATTCCAAGTCCGAAGCAACCAGGAAATGATATAGACATCTATTTTCAACCACTAATAGAAGACCTGGAGCACTTGTGACACAATGGAGTGATGACCTATGATGCATTTACCAAGACAACATTCAATCTCGAAGCAATTTTGTTGTGGATTGTAAGTGATTTTCCAGCTCACGGAAACCTTGCGGGATGTTGTACGAAAGGTAAAAAGGCATGTCCTCATTGTGGAAAGCATACACAATATAGATGGTTAACACATAATGGAAAATTCTCATACATGGGGCATAGGAAATTTTTGCCTCCTGGACATTCATATCGGCGAAAAAAGGCTTGGTTTGACAATAATGTGGAACTTGGACGGAGACCAAGAATATTGACAGGTCGGAATATTTCGTTTGCATTGAGAAACTTTCCAAATAAATTTGGAAAAGGTATTAATAGAAAGAGAATAAGGGATGAAATTGATGATCCATATTCTGATGGTGAAGACAATGATGATAATATCAATGATGATTATGGCGATGAAGAAGAGCTATCCAAGTGGAAGAAAATGCCAATCTTTTTTGATTTACCATATTGGGAGGTAAGGGCTTATCTCCAAAATAATTTTTTATTATTCATTGCGGCGTGTCAAATAATAATAATTACTAATAATAACTTCCATGATTTTGTAGGAAATTCAATTACGCCATAATTTAGACGTAATGCATGTAGAAAAAAGTATTTGTGAAAGTATTATTGCCACCATTTTGCATTGTGGAAAGTCAAAAGATGGACTTAATGCTCATAAGGATTTACAAGATATGGAGATTCGGAAAGATTTGCATCCTCAACCTCATGGAAATAGGACATTTCTTCCTCCAACTCCATGGACATTACCAAAGTCCGAAAAAAGAAAATTTTGCAAGAGATTATATAACTTCAAGGGACCTGGCGGTTATTGCTCGAATATTGGGAAATGTGTGTCTTTGGAGGAATGCAAGGTATCTGGCCTCAAGTCCCATGATTATCATGTCTTAATGCAACAGTTGCTTCCTATTACTTTAAAAGGACCGCTTCCAAGAGGACCCAGAAAGGCAATATTTCGGCTCTGTGCTTTCTTCAACCAGCTTTGTCAGCGTATTATTGATAGAGAGAGAATAACAATTTTGGAGGAAGAGATCGTAGAAACTTTATGCATGCTTGAGAGGTTTTTTCCACCTTCTTTTTTTGATATTATGGTACACTTAACGATTCATTTAGGAAGAGAAGCCAGACTATGCGGTCCTGTTCATTTTCGTTGGTTGTATCCCTTTGAGAGGTAAAGAGTAATTTTTTTATATTAAAAGATAGCCTTAATAATTTCTATTATTTCTTCAACATTCATTACCAACACTATTTTTGTATCGCCTTTTTTCTAGATATATGAAAACACTAAAAGACTATGTAAGGAACCTTGCAAGACCAGAGGGTGTATTTGCTGAATCATATCTTGCAGAAGAGTACATGAGATTTTGTAGTGAGTAAAAAAAGTGTACATGTAGAGGAAAAGGAGGTTTGCAATGAAGAGTATGTCAACAGAGTAATTCTTGAAGGTCGTCCAATTTCTGCAACTACATCAATCATGTTAAGAGATAGAGAGATAAAAGTTGCACATCTTGCCGTGTTAATGAATACAACTGTGGTGGATCCATATTTAGAGTAAGTAAATCCAATTTATGTTCAGAAAGATGTTTTAGTTCCATTGAAAATATTAACTCAGTATATTGTTTGCTAGCCTGCACTTTGGGGAGTTACAAGAGTCAAACATATGCCTTAGAAACGATGTGACCTTACTTTGGAATAGACATACTGAGAAGTTCGCAGAATGGATAAAAAAGAAGGTAATGTAAACCATTGTCTGCATTAGGTGTAGTAATGTTGATTGTCTTAGTTTCTCTATTTTATAAACTAAGCCATAGAACTTTTCACATTGTAATCAGATTCCTATTGATTCAAACAATCACTCAGAGACATTGAAATGGATTGCATATGGTCCACAAAGTAGCGCATTGTCATATACTGGGTATATTGTCAATGGGCAGTGGTTTCACACATGGAATGTTGATAGAGAAACACAAAATAGTGGAGTGATTCATGTTGCTACTAGCATGTGTAGAGCAAGCACAAAAGATACTGCACAAGTGGTTGATTTGGTTACTTACTATGGAACATTAACAGATATAATATTATTAGACTATCATGTGTTTTATGTTCCAATCTTTAAGTGTAATTGGGCAAATACAGGTAATGGTGTTAAGGTTGAAGATGGATTTACTCTTGTGAATCTCTACCAAAGTCAAATATCATTTGCAAGAGATCCATACATTCTAGCATCTCAAGCAAAACAAGTTTTTTATTCAAGAGAAGACGATTCTTCCAATTGGTATGTTGTATTGAAGGCACCACCAAAAGATCACCATCAGCTAGAGCTTGACGGCGAAAATGATGATATAGCCTCTTTGCCACTAGAAATACACATGGATGTCATGGATATTAATGAGTGTGGGGATTAAGTTAAATATATGATGGAGGATTGTGAAGGCATATTTGTGTGAAAGCATAGTAGTGACGAAGTAATCACGATCTAGGTTTTTTCCTTTTTTTTTCCTCCCCATTTGGGTTAAAATATTTATTCACTTAGCTTGCATTTTGGTTTCTCTACTTGTAGATGGAGTTTTTATATAACTAGTAGTTGATTTAACTATCATTAACTTGCTGACTGTTTTCTTAAAATTGGTTGTGGTGAGGTTTATTTTATTTTAAGTAATAATCATATCTATATACTTCTTTTGTTGTTTTGGTCTGTCATATTTATGAACAGGTGAATACCAATGGTTGGTAATGCAAAGATGAAACGATCTCGCAGGAGGAAGTTCGTTGAACAAACAAAAGAAGCCTCGAAGGTTTCTCGTGACAGAAATATACAAGTTGATCAAGAATTGAGTCAAGACACAACAAGACCATGTGAGAAGAATCCAGAACTTGATAGCCAACAACATTCACCTCCCTCAGAAGAAGCAGTACAAGAAGATGCAATACCATCACGAGATGCAAGTCCAAACACAGGAGGACCTAAGAAAGTTAGGGGTCAAACGAGAGTGAAATCTTTTGCTGTGGCTCCTGAAAGTCGAATTCATGTTGAATTTAATGATAAAGGTGAAGAGTATGGTGATGGCTCAATCAGTTTATCGTCTTACTTAGGCCCACTTGTACGAGAGCATGTACCAGTAACGCTGCCCAATTGGAAAAAGCTTGGTGAGGACATCAAATTTGTCATGTGGGAAGCAATCCAGGTATTATGTTCTATTACTCTATTCTCGCTTTGACATACTAGTTCATATTGCTATTCTGTTCATTTTTTTTTTTACTTTTTTTTTGTTTTTTTTTTTGTAACGGCCTCTACCTAAGCATGTAAAATTTTCAGGAGAAATTTGACTTAGTTGAGGAATGGCAAAAACAAATGGTATTGAAACAGATGGGATGTTTATGGAGGTCCTCCAAGTCAGTGTTAGTGGGACAAATTCTTGCTGCAAAAAACGAATAAGAAAGATTGAAATTGAAACCTAAGAACGTTCACAGTAAAGCAGAGTGGAAAAAGTTCGTCAAGGAAAAAACTAGTCCAGCCATTTAAGGTACACCATTGAAAAACACTTTCAATCTTATATTGTGTAATAATGTATAATCAAATTCATTCTAACATGAAAGATTTTCAGGCTATAAGTGATAAGAACAAAGCAGCTAGGCGCAAACAAATCCCACACACGTGCAGTCGAAAAGGGATGGTTCGATTAATAGAAGATATGGTGACAAACTTATTTCATTCTCATACATTTTTATGTTGGAATCATTTTTTTTTAATTTCTAAGGTCCAATTTCTTATCTCGCGTAACATGATATATTTGATGTTCTTTTGCGCAAAAAAAGAATAGTGTTGACCCTTCTTCTGTCTCTAGAACTAAAGTTTGGATCAAATCACGAACTAAGAAGGGCGGTAAACTAGTAAATGCTGAAGCTTTAGAAACTATAATAAGGCCGCCAATTATTTGTGAGAGTTGATTATAATGTGTATTCAATTATTTAGGACAAAGTCAATGAGATTGAGAGTAAATTGCCATAGTCCTCAGCAACTAATGTGAGAGAAGATGCTCTACGCAAAGTTCTAGGATAAGATAAACCTGGACGTCTTAGAGGAATGGGAAGAGGAATGACCTTTACCAAATTAACATTCTTTCAAACTAAGGACAAGGTTATGACTCAGATGCAAAATCAACAAACTCAAATGCAAGAGATGGTTGTTAATTTGGAGAATGTTGTTGGTGAATTGCTTAAAATCAAGGTATGATTTATTTGTGTTACATTAGCAAAAAAGTTTACTCCCAACTAATTGATTGAAACATTTTACTAGTTGTATACAAATGCTTTTTTTTTCAATCTCAGGGGAGTGAATTTCAGGATGAGAAAACATCTCCTCTGGTAAAGTTTATATTTTTTGTAGCTTCCAAGTTAATGAGGCATTAAATATTCAACTGAAACTTGTATACTATTATTTGTTTTCATCAATTGTAGAGTGTCAACATGAACTCCATAACTAAGTGCAAGTTACTAGATTGGACTAGAGGAGAGGATATCGTTGCTGAAGGTCGTTGGGTTTCTGGTGATCCGAAAGAGTATGTGAATGGGATTCTATTGAGACCTAATGTAATGAAAGTCATAGTTGATGACTTAATTAGGCCAAATGCTTTTCTGTGGAGGCCTACATCTGATATATTTTGTCTTAAACACGCTCAAGGTTGCACAATCTCATGGCCTACTGAGAGAGTTATATTGGAAATGGATCAACATTATGAAGAACAATACAATTTATCTATGCCTTCGGTAAAATTCTTAATATCTTCTTACTCTAATTAGGTAATCCATATATAGTTAAATCTTGTATGTCATTACTTTTATGTATTCATTGTTGATAGAATTCATACCCTGAGGCAAGAAAGAAATGTAAATTATTTGATTGGACGGGGAAAGATGAAATAGTTGTAGAAGGACGATGGCTTTCAAATGATCCTGGAAAATTGGTTAATGGTAGTCCTCTTGGACCTAATGGGGCGATGGTTTGTGTAGATATTCCTAATGTTGAAAAAGCATTTTTATGGAGGCCTACAACTGAAACAGCATATATTGAAGATGTTGAAAACTCCGTCATAGCCTGGCCAGCTGACAAGGTTGTTTTAGAAAAGATATTGAAAAGTCAGGATGTCGACAACGCATCCCATCATTCAGTAATTTCTTTTTGTGTACTATTACCATATAAGTTATATGTGTGAATTCTATTCTATTTTTCATATATTGTTTCTTGATTGACTTGGTAGAATGTGACCACCAAATTGAAGAAAATGTGCAAGTTGTTGGATGTTGGAGGATCGGGACAGGTAGTAGCTGAAGGACGTTGGCATTCAAATGATCCGGATGAGCTTGTTCATTTTCAGAAATTGGGTCCTAATGCTATTAGAGTTTGGTCCGATACTATAAAAGTCCCAACTGCACGGATTTGGAGGATTACAGATGAAACGGAGTAATTATGTGAATAGTGGTATGCATTTTGATCAACTCCTATTTTTTTATAGTTGAATAATATTATTATTGTTATTTTACCCGAGGTGGCATGTTAAATTATATTGATGAGATTGGTTTGGATTTCTAGAGCTTAGGAAAGCTTCCTGTATTGATTTCCTTGCACTTCGTTATTGCTAAGGAATTCTACTAACTTTATTGAATATTTTGTTTCTCTTTTGTTAAACTACTTGATTACTTCCAAAGTTTTTATATTCAATCTTGTTGTTTGTTTTCTATTCGAAACTGAAGGGTGAATCTTATTGTCGCAGGTGATTCAAGTTTCATTGATGATCAGGAAGGAAGTAGCAGGATTTGGGGAAACGTGAAATGCTAGGGGCCCTAGAGTCGAGTAGTCAAGTATTTTTTTTCATTGAGACAGTAGTAGTTTAATTATCTATCTTTTTAGTTAAAATTATGTAAATTGGTTTACTTCATGATTTTGAGACATTTGCATATTTTGTACAACATTTGGATGTTGAATATTGAGATAATTGTTTCTTATATATCAAGCTTTTTTAAGAGTCAGCGATGAAAGTTATTTGACTTCGTGTATGAGTATGTAATTTAAACAGGGAAATTAGATCCATAGCTCTTTAAGATCTGTATCATACCGCTAAGCATTAAACAAATAGCATTTGTAAAATGCTATTACAAACTCCACTATAGCGTTTTCAAAACGCTATTAAAAAATCTACCATAGCATTAGCAAAATGCTATTAAAAACACACGTTAGTGTTTTTCAAGTGCTATTACAAAATATACTATATCGATTTTCAAACACTATTAAAAACCATACTATAGCGTTTTAGAAGCTCTATTAAAAATCATACTATAGCATTTTGGAAGCGTTATTGAAAAACATACTATAGCGTTTTTAAAGCGTTATTAAAACTATACGATAGCGTTTTTAAAATGCTATTGAAAACTATACCAGAATGTTTCAAAAATGCTATGGTAAACCACCAACCTACCATAGCGCGGGTATACATAGCACTGTCGAAAACGCTATGAAAGGCCCACCATAGCGTTTTATAAGCTCTATTAATGACATTTTCCGGTGTAGTGCCTAAATAATAGATAACAATTTGTAAACTGTTATAAAAGTATAGAAACAATAGAGAGAATTTAGAGAGAATGAATTCTAAGGAATTCTCAGGAATGAATTTCATTAATAACTGAAACCCTATTTATAGGAAAACTTCGAATGGCACAATCGTAATTACATAATTTCATCAAGGGTATAATAGTCATTCACATATAATAATTACATCTTTTACCAAATTATTCCTCCACCAAATTATTCCTCATAATTCATAACCACCACATTATTCTCAATTATTCATAACACCTAATAATTATTCTTCAATTATTATTTATAACACTCCCCCATGAATGACTATTAATACAAATGTCTTCTGGACCTGTTTGGAGAAAAAAAAACCCAGTGGGAAAAAACTTCCAAACCGATTGCAGGATAGCTTGGAGTGGTTATATACTGCTTCATCAAAACATTGCTCCCCCTGATGTCTATCAGCAGCATATGAGTATTCACGTGCTGCCTCGTTAAAACCTTGTCAAGAAAACCCAATGGGAAAAAACTTGATTGAAGGAAAAAGAGTACAGCTGCTCCGTTTGATTTCATATCTTGAGAACTGATATCTTTACTTCTGGTAAATGATTTCAATATCATCATCGTTTGGATCTAAAGCATTAGCTCCATTATAACTTGATCCAATAGATACACGATCAATTTCTCCTATCGTTTCTCAATATACCATGAATATGCATCGTTAAAACCTTATTAGGAAAAACCCTGGGAAAAACCCTAATGAAGGAAAAAGAGTACATTATTCATGTGAATACGCCTTTAAAGTTGCCTCATTAAAAACCTTGCTAGGAAAACCCAATGGGATAAAACCTCACTAAGGGAAAAAGAGTGCAACGCGTATTTTATACAAGTATGTCTAAGCATTTCAAAATCTTTCATACATTTGTATGAGTATCATAATACATTGGTTTTATACTCTTCGTTCATTTAGAGTGCATCAATTTTCTTACACAACTACAAAACATTCAACATGAACACATGTCTCCAAACACACAATTTAAAGCATATAAATTCATCGTAAAAACATGTAAACATATAAGTAAACCTTCATAACTAACTAACATTTAAAATATATCATTTAATATTTAATACTCACTTAATAGGTTATTTCATTCCCAGGGGCTTAGCTCACCCTTTAGGGTACTCATAAACACGGGTTTAGCTCATCCGATCCTTTAATTTCATTTTCGGTACTACATACACGATCGGTAATTTAACTTTCATGAGCATGCAACATATAATGACCACCATGCTTATCTTTAAACTTGAGCAATAGTCATCATCACCTCATCATCTCATAAGTTAAGGATTTCACATTCACCATTTATCATCTTCAATATATCTCAATATTTTCATTATCATTGATCATATGTAGCGCTACATTTTCATATCGTGTCGACACTTTTCAATTTCATTTCTTTCCCCATATCGACATAACTTATCGAGATATCTCATTATCAATCCTCTTGTAGGATTACACAATATAGTTATGTCTATATACTCTTCAAGAGCATATGCCTCCGTTATTAAGACCATCTTTTATATTTTGCTTTGATATATATGTTTGGGGAAATATCAACGCTTTCGGGCGCCTAACTTATCAAAGCATCTTAACTGATATATGTGATTGTTCATAACATCTTTTATGCATCTTTGAACTTCAAGTTCGTATTTCAATTTCGAGGATATAACATGATGCATTTCACATATTATTTTCAACCTTTAATACTTCCCCTCATGCTGAGAAAATTTAGAACACCAAAACTCATACAGTTGGTATGATTTTAATCATATATGTTCTCATCATTCAGCCTTAATATGGGAATTTAGACCGTTTGCATTCTATTCTTGATATCGGCAATTTATTTGAGGACTTTAAATAATTTGCCATATAATATCCCACTTGTATGCGCATACTCAAATCCTTCAGGGATTTATTCAAGTATTGGGATATACATTTACTAGCTTTATCATTAAATCTGAAAATCATGCTCATACCGTGAGCAAATATTTCAGAATTTCAAATTACGAATCATATACACATGTGACTATCTAGTGGATCCATATCATAATATCTAGTAGTCCACATGGAGGATGAGTGGGCCCATACTTCTCATCCTTTATTCCAGATATATTTGGGATTTATTCCCAATATTGGCTAGTAATGATTTCATCATTTATCGAGAACAATCATTGAAGAATTCCTTTAATTCTTCACTTGAAATATTGATTTCAATAATTATTTAAACCGGGATGGTCAGTCCGATTTTGCAAACGAGTATTATTGAACTTCTAGTTCAGTAAATTCTGATATCGATTTCACTAGTATCTGTATAGTGCTCAACATGATTTATCATAGAAATAATTCACCGACATATTCCATCATCTTTTGGTGACATTATTGTCTACCACTATTCAAACACGGAGTTACAGCTCATACACATCACATCCGGCTATTATTTAATTCCGAAATTGTAGCTCTTACGCTTCATATTATTTATTTAAAATCGGAGTCTTATTTCATACGCGTCGTATTATTCTATAAATAAATCATCAAAATTATTGCAAAATTCATCCTAACAAGGGTCTATACATTATAATGGATCATATGCTCTCAAATCTTCGAAAATACTATCCATCACTACCGATCAAAATCCTAAAAAGGATTTATCGAGGTAGGCTGGAAAGATTGAGGATGCTAATGAATAAGGGTATCCCACAAGATATCCGATGCTTGATTGAAGCAAAGGTTCGATTATCTGGTGAGATTTCAATTCCCTCTAAATACATGCCTGGTATGGGTAAAAGTAGTTTTTCAAAGAAACGGAGAGCAAAAAGATTAGGAGGATGCTACAAGTGTGCTCGGTGGACATGTGACACTCGATGTAAATCTGTGGGGTACTTGTCCAGAAATCGAGAAGATAAAATAGCATTCATTAAGGATGGATTGAGTAAGGAGCCTTTGGATGATATTCAATGTGCTCTTGAGACACATCCTAGTGGACACGCATAAGGTGAGCTAATGGCCTTATGGGCCAAATTCAAAGATCAACAAACGCTACATGTCTTGAAAAACTTACTTTAGAAGATCCTGTTTGTAAATTTAGTAGAAAATTTTAGTATAATAATTTTCTTATATTAATATAAGGAAGCTCGATGTAATAACGAAGATCAATGTTATTCTTGTAATTGTAAATATTGTTTTTCGATTTTAAGATATATATATATGTATATATATATTATTTTTCAATCACCGACAGATATATGTCATTTTCACTTAAAAAAAAAATTTATGCATTTTTTTTCTCTTTCATATTTGTCAAAAAGTAAATAGTGCACTCAATTATTGGTTTGAAAATTTTTCTTTAAATAGAGGATTCATATATCTCTCATGTTCATACATTAAAAGTATAGTGCAAAAAGAGAGATAGGAGTAGAGATGGATATGGAGATTTTAGAATCATCTCATACAAGTCAGCTTTTACCTCGCCATATTAAAATCGTATGTATTCTTGGTGGATCTAAACCGGTAGGCCATATCCAATATGTGGATATGGCAAACCGACTTGTAAATGAGTTAGGGAGACAAGAAATCAATATACTATACGGAGGAACCAACAACAAACTTTTAGCTAGACTTATAATGGCCGCACAATCATGGGGAATAAGAGTTTGAGCGTAATACCTTTCCATCTAGTTGGATCTAATACTCGAATTGGAGCCGCTTCTACCATGGGTCCAGCAGGTTGGGGCTACAAGCGTAATCCATCCACAATCGCATGATATATATGATGAATAATAGTGATGCTTTCATTGTCCTTCCAGCGGCTACAACACACCGGAGGAAATATTCAATATAGCCTCGTTGTACAGTGGAACTTTCATGTCAAACCAATAGGTTTGTTGAATATTAATAATTTCTTTGATGGCTTACTAGCGTTTCTAGATCAGGGTGTACATAATAAGTTTATCTCTCATACAGCGAGAAAAATACTTATTTCTGCTAGTACTGTTGATGAACTACTCATCAAATTTCATGCATATGTTTAAGAATCTGTGGAAGCCCAGGTCCGTCGGTCACAGACCACTGGTGTCAAGCGAAAAAAAAATTCGGATCCTTTAAATATTTCATTATGAATCCTAATGTTGATGGTGGCAGAGTTACGGAGTATTTATACTCTCGAGACGCATCCCTCATTTATGGATTCAGTATGTATATTCTTTTTGCATTTCTATATTTTCGAGTGTTTAATGCCATCTTTTGATATTCTCAATATGTTCCACTTATTGTTTTGTACTTCTTCCTGAGTAATAATAATATCATATTGGCTTTATTCAAATACGAAATCTAGTGATTATGCTTCTTCAAGAGCATTTTATTCTCATATTAATAGAATCTCATATCATCGATGAGATTACTTCATATAATTTCTCCATGCGATATATTATCTTTGATTTATCAACATGAGATCTATTGAGCATTTTATTTTCATCTATTTATCCAATGGTGACTTCAAGTACCACTTACTCAATTTTCTCCATTAATATTCATATATGGGGAAGTAATTTTATTCTCATCGTCTACTACTTGAGAGTATGATTAGAATATTTGATCAACTACTTCTTACGAGTAGGATTCGTTATAACCAATCGTGTAGTATAACCCACCACATTGGAAATATGCACAGCAATCGTGTGGTATTACCCACCACATTGGAAATATACTCAAACTATAAAGTGCATAAATTTAAATTGCAGAAATTAAATTTCCTCCAATAGGTGGTCGAACCTACCTTATGGGAATTATTGCAATAAATATAAATTTACTTAAATTTAAATAGCAAGAATTAAATTGCATAATATTTAACTACTTCTTCAGAGTAGGATCTCGCTTAGTAGAAGGTATTACCCATCACTTAGCATATAAAGTGCGTAAATATATAAAACCTTCCGCTTAGTGACTAAGTTGAACCCATCATCAAGTAGGAGGTATTGCAGTAATTAAATTGCAGTAAATAAAGTGCGAGAATTAAATATTGAACTGCTTCTACGGGAGCAAATTTGTTCTTCTAGAACAAATACTCATTACTTCTACAAGAGCACACTTATCCTTCTAGAATAAGTACATTATGTAATTGAACTCTTCGGGAGTTACATTAATATTTCGATCTATTAACTCAAATGGACTTCAAGCCATTTTATATAATCAATGGATTTAGAATTTCTTCATGAATATTCTATCCATTTTCACTGTCGTCAAAATTAGGTCGGTTTTACCCTAAGGGTAAAATTGTCCATTCCAATTCGCAAAGGTAAAATTGCCAAAAATATTTTATCAATGTTTTACGATTGAAAATTATCTCCTTTCTACTTCAATTTATCAATATCAAAATGTTCAAGGACTATTTTGTAACTTTTTCAAAAATTGGGGTACTGTTTTGCAAATTTTTTGAAAGTTTATCTTATCAATATTAGTGTCAAATCGAAGCTCTCGTTAAATCGAGTATAATGGAGTTGAGAAAATTTGATTTTGATAACGTATGCTCCTTATATCTCGAGAAAACGAATATTATAATTTAATATATTATTATATTATATATACATATATATTATATATACCTCTCTGTCCTTTTGCTTGGAGTATTCATAAATTCTTCAAATGTGCTGCTTCTTTGTCCAAGGAGAGATGCCAGGTTGACCAATCATCAGAAGTCTTGAACTTATTATCGTGACATGACTTTTACTAAAATTATCTTCGAATAAATTGACCCATCGCTTGAGAGAATTTGCCAAACAATACAACAAGAATTGCAATGGAGAAAAGATTGAAATTTGAGCAAGTCCTTCTCTCCCAATAAACTTAACGTCGATGAACATATTCAAGAGCTTTTTAGTTTCTTCAAGATTTTGAGAGAAGGAAATTATTGGTTGTGTTGAAATTTATCAAAAAGGAGTTAACTAATTGGGAAGTGTTTAATCCGGTTTCTGATACAGAGGATCATCTATAAGATGCAACTGTAGAGCATACTTCCTTCATATTACTCAAAGGGTTAGAGACTCGTGCTGATAACGTGTTATAAAAGTATAGAAACAATAGAGAGAATTTAGAGAGAATGAATTCTAAGGAATTCTCAGGAATGAATTTCATTAATAACTGAAACCCTATTTATAGGAAAACTTCGAATGGCACAATCGTAATTACATAATTTCATCAAGGGTATAATAGTCATTCACATATAATAATTACATCTTTTACCAAATTATTCCTCAACCAAATTATTCCTCCACCAAATTATTCCTCATAATTCATAACCACCACATTATTCTCAATTATTCATAACACCTAATAATTATTCTTCAATTATTATTCATAACATAAACAAAGTAATTTCATTTATGAAATTAATTGTAATAACCCTCGAAAAGCACACAATCTAGGCTAATCGGTAATAATTTTTATTTAATTGTTGGATAAAACAAGTTCTTTACCCAATCTCTACTGAACTAACAAATTAGAATAAACTCTCTCTAGGTTTTATTAATGGATGATGGAATTTTATCAAAAGGTTATTGTAGGTAATAAAATCATAAGCTTGGTTCATTGAATCTATGCCACGGTTCACATGCAAAGGTTTAATTTCATTTGTTATCGATTATTTAGAAAACTTAACGATTACGTATGAAGATTCCAAATGTAATATTAATCACTCTAACTTCGTTACTTATTTGGCCATCTAAGTAGCAAAGAAAGGACGATGTAGAAGTAAATCAATAAAATGTAGATATAATTAAGGGTATGTTCTTTTCAGCTTAAATCCCACCAACTTAAATTTACTTTTTCTCTCTCATCATTTTCAACCATTCATTCATTGATTTGACAATTATTTTATATTTTTTAATACCCCATCTCCAATTCTCAACCACACATTTAGTCAAACTTTAATCTACACCAAATTTAAGCTATAAAGAACATACCCTAAGTTTGGTAAACAAAATAAACTTTTATTTGAAAATTAATTATCCATGTCTAAAGCTTCAACATAATTTCTTCAATCAAAAGAAGATTAGCTAGACATATTGTAAGATAAAATAAATAACATAAAGAGGAGAAGAGAAATACTGAGGAGTGAAACTAACATCTATACATGTTCACTTAATTTTTAGCATTTATTTGTATCACTTATTCAAATATTTGCAAATCCACGTTAGATATGACTAGCATGTACGAAGATTTGAGTAGGAAAATTTATTTAGGTTGAAGCATAGTTGACCAGAGCCCATCCTCCATGTACTATCCATTCATTCTTATCACTTATTTGGTCAAAAAGTAAAATGAGGGCTATGAATCGGACAACAAATTCTCATACCAACTGAACTTTTTCTTCAAAATGCTAATTTTCAAAGGAAAATCAAGTAAGAGGAATATGTAGAAACAAGGTATTAGCATATCGTCAAAGAAAAAGTTGCTTTCGGTGCATTATCTTAATTTGATGTATTCAAAAAGAAAATGATTTTTCTCACTCTAAATATTGTCTTAGTGAATTCAAGTACCGTATCTTTAATTTCCATCTTAAGTGTGTCACTATTCGTGAAATAGATTTTTTTTTTTTAAATATATAAACTTGTCGAAAGCACAAATATATAACTGTTATGAATAATAATTGAAGTGTTATGAATAATTGAGAATAATTTGGTGGTTATGAATTATGAGGAATAATTTGGTGGAGGAATAATTTAGTAAAAGATGTAATTATTATATGTGAATGACTATTATACCCTTGATGAAATTATGTAATTACGGTTGTACCATTCGAAGTTTTCCTATAAATAGGGCTTCAGTTATTAATGAAATTCATTCCTGAGAATTCCTTGGAATTCATTCTCTCTAAATTCTCTCTATTATTTCTATACTTTTATAACACGTTATCAGCACGAGTCTCTAGCCATTTGAGTAATATGAAGGGAGTATGCTCTACAGTTGCATCTTATAGATGATCTTCTCAGATCGTAAACCGAATTATTATAAATAACCTAATCCATCTCCAATCAATACTTATCTTTCTTTTCTCTCTTATCTTTTTCCCACTTTCTCACGTCTCACTCTCTCTATCTTCCCAATCACTCACAGAAAACATTTATGCAGAGACAAAGAGTTGTGGCCAATTCAAGAATTGGCAAATGGAGGAAATACGTGCATGTTCAATTGCTTCTCCCTAAGAAAAAGGAAAAGGTATATATATTATATTACTTTATAATATAATAATATATTAAACTATAATATTCGTTTTCTCGAAATATAAGGAGCATACATTATCAAAATCAAATTTTCTCGACTCCATTATACTCGATTTAACGAGGGCTTCGATTTGACACCAATATTAATAGGGTAATAACTCGTTGTTTGAAATATGTTATTATCAAACTTTCAAAATTTACAAATTAGTACACCAACTTTTGAAAAAGTTACAAAATAGTCCTTGAATATTTTGATATTGATAAATTGAAGTAGAAAGGAGATAATTTTCCAATCGTAAAACATTGATAAAATATTTTTGACAATTTTACCTTTGCGAATTGGAATGGACAATTTTACCCTTAGGGTAAAATCGACCTAATTTTGACGACAGTGAAAATGGGATAGAATATTCATGAAGAAATTCTAAATCCATTGATTATATAAAATGGCTTGAAGTCCATTTGAGTTAAAAGATCGAAATATTAATGTAACTCCCGAAGAGTTCAATTACATAATTTACTTATTCTAGAAGGATAAGTGTGCTCTTGTAGAAGCAGCAATGAGTATTTGTTCTAGAAGAACAAATCTGCTCCTGTAGAAGCAATTCAATATTTAATTCTCGCACTTTATTTACTGTAATTTAATTACTGCAATACCTCCTACTTGATGATGGGTTCAACCGTCACTAAACGGAAGGTTTTATATATTTTTGCACTTTATATGCTAAGTGATGGGTAATACCTTCTACTAAGCAGATCCTACTCCTGAAGAAGTAGTTAAACATTATGCAATTTAATTCTTGTTATTTAAATTCCGTAAATTTATATTTATTGCAATAATTCCCATAAGGTAGGTTCGACCACCTATTGGAGGAAATTTAATTTCTGCAATTTAAATTTATGCACTTTATAGTTTGAGTATATTTCCAATGTGGTGGGTAATACCACACGATTGGTGTGCATATTTCCAATGTGGTGGGTTATACTACACGATTGGTTATAACGAATCCTACTCCAGAAGAAGTAGTTGATCAAATATTCTAATCATACTCTCGAAGTAGTAGACGATGAGAATAAAATTACTTCCCCATATATACCGAATATTAATGGAGAAAATTGAGTAAGTGGTACTTGAAGTCACCATTGGATAAATAGATGAAAATAAAATGCTCAATAGATCCCATGTTGATAAATCAAAGAAAATATATCGCATGGAGAGATTATATGAAGTAATCTCATCGATGATATGAGATTGTATTAATATGAGAATAAAATGCTCTTGAAGAAGCAAAATCACTAGATTTCTGTATTTGAATAAATCCAATATGATATTATTATTATTACTCGGAAGAAGTACAAAACAAAAGTGGAACATATTGAGAATATCAAAGATGGCATTAAACACTCAAAATATAGAAATGCAAAAGAATATACATATCAATCCATAAATGAGGGATGCCTCGAGAGTATAAATACTCGTAACTCTGCCACCATCAACATTAGGATTCATAATGAAAGATCCAAAGGATCTCTTTTTCGCTTGACACCGATGATCTGTGACCGATGGGTTTCAGCTTCCACAGATTTTTGAACATATGATTGAATCTTGATGAGTAGATCAGCAACTGTATTAGCAGAAACAAGTATATTTCTCGCTGAACGAGAAATAAATTTATGTTCTACACCCTGATCTAGAAATGCTAGCAAACCATCGAAGAAATAATTAATATTTAATAAACCTATGGGTTTGGTATGAAAATTCCACTGTGCAAATGAAAGGCTATATTGAATATTTCCTCCAGTGTGTTGTAGTCACCTGGAAGGACAATGAAAGCATCACTATTATTCATCATATACATCATGCAGTTGTGGATGGATTGCGCTTGTAGCACCAACCCTGCTGGACCCATGGTAGAACTGGCTCCAATTCGAGTATTAGATCCAACTAGATGGAAAGGTATTACACTCGAAACTCTTATTCCCCATGATTGTGCGGCCATTATAAGTCTAGCTAAAAGTTTGTTGTTGGTTCCTCCGTATAGTATATTGATTTCTTGTCTCCCTAACTCTTTTATGAGTCGGTTTGTCATATCCACATATTGGATATGGCCTACCAGTTTAGATCCACCAAGAATACATACGGTCTTAATATGGCGAGGTAAAAGCTGACTTGTATGAGATGATTCTAAAATCTCCATATCCATCTCTACTCCTATCTCTCTTTTTGCACTATACTTTTAATGTATGAACATGAGAGATATATGAATCCCTCTATTTAAAGAAAAATTTTCAAACCAATAATTGAGTGCACTATTTACTTTTTGACAAATATGAAAGAGAAAAAATGCGTAAAATTTTTTAAGTGAAAATGACATATATCTGTCGGTGATTGAAAAATAATATATATACATATATATATATCTTAAAATCGAAAAACAATATTTACAATTACAAGAAAAATATTGATCTTCGTTATTACACCGAGCTTCCTTATATTAATATGAGAAAATTATTATACTAAAATTTTCTACTAAATTTACAAACAGGATCTTCTAAAGTAAGTTTTTCAAGACTGTAACGCGTTTGTTGATCTTTGAATTTGGCCCATAAGGCCATTAGCTCACTTTGTACGTGTCCACTAGGATGTGTCTCAAGAGCCTGTTGAATATCATCCAAAGGCTCCTTACTCAATCCATCCTTAATGAATGCTATTTTATCTTCTCGATTTCTGGACAAGTACCCCACAGATTTACATCGAGTGTCACATGTCCACCGACCACATTTGTAGCATCCTCCTAATCTTTTTGCTCTCCGTTTCTTTGAAAAACTACTTTTACCCATACCAGGCATGTATTTAGAAGGAATTGAAACCTCACCAGATAATCGAACCTTTGCTTCAATCAAGCATCGGATATCTTGTGGGATACCCTTATTCATTAGCATCCTTAATCTTTCCAGCCTACCTCGATAAATCCTTTTTAGGATTTTAATCGGTAGTGATGGATAGTATTTTCGAAGATTTGAGAGCATATGATCCATTATAATGTATAGACCCTTGTTAGGATGAATTTTGCAATAATTTTGATGATTTATTTATAGAATAATACGACGCATATGAAATAAGACTCTGATTTTAAATAAATAATATGAAGCGTAAGAGCTACGATTTCGGAATTAAATAATAGCCGGATGTGATGCGTATGAGTCAGAATCTGTTTGAATAGTGGTAGACAATAATGTCACCAAAAGATGATGGAATATGTCGGTGAATTATTTCTATGATAAATCATGTTGAGCACTATACAGTATACTAGTGAAATCGATATAAGAATTTATCAACTAGAAGTTCAATAATACTGCTTGCAAAACCTGACTGACCATCCCGGTTTAAATAATTATTGAAATCAATATTTCAAGTGAAGAATTAAAGGAATTCTTTAATGATTGTTCTCGATAAATGATGAAATCATTACTAGCCAATATTGGGAATAAATCCCAAATATATCCGGAATAAAAGGATGAGAAATATGGGCCACTTCATCCTCCATGTGGACTACTAGATATTATGATATGGATCCACTAGATAGTCACATGTGTATATGATTCGTAATTTGAAATTTATTTAAATATTTGCTCACTGTATGAGCATGATTTTCGATTTAATGATAAAGCTAGTAAATTTATATCCCAATACTTGAATAAATCCTCAAGGATTTGAGTATGCATACAAGTGGGATATTACATGGCAAATTATTTAAAGTCCTCAAATAAATTGCCGATATCGAGAATAGAATGCAAACGGTCTAAATTCCCATATTAAGGCTGAATGATGAGAACATATATGATTAAAATCATACCAACTATATGAGTTTTGGTGTTCTAAATTTTCTCAGCATGAGGGGGAGTATTAAAGGTTGAAAATGATATGTGAAATGCATCATGTTATATCCTCACAATTAAAATATGAACTTGAAGTTCAAAGATGCATAAAAGATGCTATGAACAATCACATATATCAGTTAAGATGCTTTGATAAGTTAGCACGCCAGAAGCGTTGATATTATGAGATTTCCCCAAACATATATATCAAAGCAAATTATAAAAGATGGTCTTAATAATGGAGGCATATGCTCTTGAAGAGTATATAGACATAACTATATTGTGTACAAGAGGATTGATAATGAGATATCTCGATAAGTTATGTCGATATGGGGAAAGAAATGAAATTGAAAAGTGTCGACACGATATGAAAATGTAGCGCTACATATGATCAATGATAATGAAAATATTGAGATATATTGAAGATGATAAATGGTGAATGTGAAATCCTTAACTTATGAGATGATGAGATGATGATGACTAGTGCTCAAGTTTAAAGATAAGCATGGTGGTCATTATATGTTGCATGCTCATGAAAGTTAAATTACCGATCGTGTGTGTAGTACCGAAAAGGAAATTAAAGGATCGGATGAGCTAAACCCGTGTTTATGAGTACCCTAAAGGGGGAGCTAAGCCCCTGGGAATGAAATAACCTATTAAGTGAGTATTAAATGTTAAATGATATATTTTAAGTGTTAGTTAGTTATGAAGGTTTACTTATATGTTTACATGTTTTTACGATGGATTTATATGCTTTAAATTGTGTATTTGGAGACATGTGTTCATAGTGAATGTTTTGTAGTTGTGTAAGAAAATTGATGCACTCTAAATGAACGAAGAGTATAAAACCAAAGTATATGATACTCATACAAATGTATGAAAGATTTTGAAATGCTTGCAGCATACTTGTATAAAATACGCGTTGCACTCTTTTTCCCTTGACTGAGGTTTTATCCCACTGGGTTTTCCTAGCAAGGTTTTTAATGAGGCAACTTTAAAGGCGTATTCACATGAATAATGTACTCTTTTTCCTTCATTAGGGTTTTTCCCACTGGGTTTTTCCTAATAAGGTTTTAACGAGGCATATTCATGGTATATTGAGAACGATAGGAGAAATTGATACAAGGTATCTATTGGATCAAGTTATAATGGAGCTAATGCTTTAGATCCAAACGATGATGATATTGAAATCATTTACCGTAAGTAAAGATATCGCTTCTCAAGATATGAAATCAAACGGAGCAGCTGTACTCTTTTTCCTTCGATCAAGTTTTTTTTCCCACTGGGTTTTCTTGACAAGGTTTTAACGAGGCAGCACGTGAATACTCATATGCCGCTGATAGACATCAGGGGGAGCAATGTTTTGATGAAGCAGTATATAACCACTCCAAGCTATCCTACAATCGGTTTGAAAGTTTTTTCCCACTGGGTTTTTCTCCAAACAGGTCCAGAAGACATTTGTATTAATAGTCATTCAAGGGGGAGTGTTATGAATAATAATTGAAGTGTTATGAATAATTGAGAATAATTTGGTGGTTATGAATTATGAGGAATAATTTGGTGGAGGAATAATTTGGTAAAAGATGTAATTATTATATGTGAATGACTATTATACCCTTGATGAAATTATGTAATTACGGTTGTACCATTTGAAGTTTTCCTATAAATAGGGCTTCAGTTATTAATGAAATTCATTCCTGAGAATTCCTTGGAATTCATTCTCTCTAAATTCTCTCTATTATTTCTATACTTTTATAACAATAACATTGTATTAAGATATGTATAACAAGTAGGGGGCCCATTTTTTGGCCCTTTTTCTTTTTCTTTTTTCATAAGTGCGGGCCCCAGTATATTAGATTGTTTGGACACACAGGATTGGTTTTGTAGTGAGACAAACAAGACATCCGCCTTGAACCCAACATGGAAGCGGGCCTATTTTTATCTGGCACAGTGTAACTCTGTTTAAAACATTAAAAAAAAGGAATGATTTTTACAAATGAAACTAGAAAAGTACCTTACAAAAATAATTTAAAAGTTTCTTACGTTCTTATAGCTGTGCAATCACACGTTCGATAGTTAGATTGCACTGTGTGATTGCATGATTTGTTCGCACAGAGGTGCCCCTAAGCCTAGGCGAAGACCCAAGCAAAATAATGTCGTAAACATATTAACACACAATAATGTTGTAAAATCAGCACATAAACATTAAAAACGGTGTAACTCTGTTTAAAACATTAAAAAAAAAGGAATGATTTTTACAAATGAAATTAGAAAAATACCCTACAAAAATAATTTAAAAGTTTCTTACGTTCTTATAGCTGTGCAATCACGCGTTCGATAGTTAGATTGCACTGTGTGATTGCATGATTTGTTCGCACAGATATGCCCCTAAGCCTAAGCGAAGACCTAAGCAAAATAATGTCGTAAACATATTAACACACAATAATGTTGTAAAATCAGCACAAAAACATTGCAAACATATTAAAAAGCCACAAATAATTAAAACGTTACAAGACTTGTTTCAAAAAATCACACACAAAAAATTCGGGAAGAAACAAAAGGAAAAAGTTATATACAAAGTGACTACCCATATTTTGCATGGGGATTGCCCAACGCTCCTTGCAAAGGGTAAATTTAATAAACACGTTAAACTTTGAAGTTCTAATTAACTACTCACTCAACTTTTAAATGTTACAAAATTCTCACTGAAGTTCTCTTAATGTCACTTATTACTCATTCGTTAACCGGAAGTTTAAATATATTAATTGATTGAAACCCCGTGGTCGATGATATTCTACGAGGAATCAATTAGACCAATTATTAGTATAAAAATATGCTAACATTAACAAACAAACAATTAAATAATCCATTAGAAACTTGACTTCTTTGTATTTCGTCTTTGGTCATAAATGTTTTAGTTTTTCTATTTGATGTGGTTGTTCGTCTTATGTGGGTGAATTTCTTATCTTAGTTAGTTAGTCTATTGTTTCCACATCTAATAACGTCGGCCGCATTGGGTTAATTGACCAATCTATTTAAATGTCGGTCCATCGAATGAGATCAATTGTTGACATTTAATAAAGTTTAGTGAGTGTTTGATTACATCTCAAATAGAGTGAGTAATCAGTTATTTCTTCACAGTTTAGTGAGTATATAATAAAGTTACGCTGTTGTGAACATCTACCCTATCACATGAACCGTATTTCAAACCCCCTCCCTCCATTCGAAGAGAGAGAGAGAGAGAGAGAGAGAGAGAGAGAGAGAGAGAGAAATAGTGAACATCATATTTTTCCAAAAAAAAATGATAATGGTGGATATACTCACCTCTGAGCCAAACAAGCCCAATGCAACTTAATCTCCACCAGAATCTCCAAATCGAACAAGCGAGTGAACAGTGGCATAGCCAGGAATTCCACTCAGTGAGGGTGAATACAATTAGAAATAGAAAATTAAAGACACTTTTAGAACAGAAACAAATACAAATATCGTAATTATAATCATTCTCTATGGGTTTTCATATTTTGAAATCGTTTTACAATGATTTCATTATCAATTCTTGAAAAGATCTCTTTCTCTACATAAACAATTAAGCTGTCATTTAACCATTCATCACCCACTCGATTGTGCAAATCATCCTTGACGAAATTCTTTGGAGAAAACACTCTTTCCACACTAGCAGTGGCAACCGGTAGAATCAATGCAAAAGTCAAAAGCTTATAAACCAAAGGAAATATTTTATTTTTCCTTGTCTGAACTAACTTCTTTGCAAGATAACCAAGGCCTTTCAACTCTTTAAATGCAATGTTGGAATGCATACCAGAACTATAAGTATCAAGCTGATCTTGAAGCATGAGAATATCTGGTGGTGAAAAATCTTGTGGATAAAACTCAGCAGTGGCGAAGCTACAGTTGGCCTAGTGAGGTCCACTTCCCTCACTGGGTTCTGCACTGGTCCAATTAAAATTCCAATGGCCCTCACTCAAATTTCTAAAGCCCAACAAAACTTGGCCCAAAAAATATTTGTGTAGCCCAAAATTAATAGCCGAACATCACATCTTCGTTGTCCATTCTCTTTCTGGCTAATTGGCTCTCTCGTCTCATCTCTACTCTCTCGGTCTCCAGCTCTCTCTCTGTCGACTTTACTGGCCAACGGTCCAGCGAGAGCTCAGCGATGGCGACAGCTGCTTGGGCTCTCGGCTCCCCAGCACGGCACCACTCATCCACGGTGTTGATCAACTCGACTCCACAGAGGCACAGCCGCACAGACCAGAGTCCACTCTCCATTGCGTTTGCTTGTGAGCTCATCCACGGTCGATTCTTCACTTTGATTCTTCAAAATTCGAAGTTAGTTAATTCGATTCACTCTTCCCTTGTAATTTAATTATGTAAAATGGTTAATATTTGTATTTTTTGAGAAAAATCCCTAATTTTTTTAATATCTAATTTAGTAATTAGATTTAGGGTTAATGATTATCTAATGTAGTAATTACATTTAGGGTTAATTATTATTGATTAATTGAATTAAATCAATTAATAATTGTGTCATTGTTTCATTTGTTTGGAAGTTGGAACTTTCAACTTTGTAGATTGGTATGTTAGCCTTTTAAGTTTTAAGGTTGTATTTAGTTTGGATCTGTAAAAATGTTGAATAATATGGAAGAAGTCAAGAAGATGACCAAACTTAGCATAGTAGCATTACACTCTTGTTAAAAAAATTACCTAAACTCTTAACAAAATCGATGGAATTTTTTTTTCTTTTTTATTATTGGGTTGTGGATTTTTGTAATGTTGTAATGTTTAGCAATTAGCAGTGGTTTATTGTTGTAATATATATTTCAGATTATGAAGAAAATCAATGGATACTTTAAAAGACAAAGAATTGAACAAAATGTTATTGAGGTGAGCACAAATAGAAGTTCGGAAAGATCAAATAGAGTTGAGGAAAATGTTAGTGAGGTGAGCACAAATAGAGATTTGGAAAGATCAAATAGAGTTGAAGAAAATGTTGTTGAGGCGAGTGGGAATAGAGATTCTGAAAGTGTATATGCAATGAGGATGAGCATGAGCTCAAATATAGTTGAACAATTTGAGGCTTCACAACTTCCTTATGATCCTGGACTTAGAATTCCAATTTCGAAGTATAGCTCTAAAATTAGAGATCAAGTTCGGAGAGCTTATTTGCAAAAAGGCCCCTGTCAACCTATGGATCATTCATTCCCATATCGGTATTACGGACAACCAACGGGTAGAAAATTCAATTCTTCTTGGTACGATACATATGGTAGTGATTGGTTAGAGTATAGCATATCAGAAGATGCTGCATATTGTCTTTATTGTTATCTTTTCAAATCAAATGAAGGGAAACAATCAGGAGGGGTTGCTTTTGTAAACGAGGGATTCACTAATTGGAAAAATACAGATAGGTTTAGAGTTCATGTTGGAAAGGTTGATGGTGAGCACAATCAAGCTCGACTGAAGTGTGAGGCGTTTATGAATCAAGATCAATATATTCAAACAATTTTGCAAAAACAATTAAAACAATCGAAAGATGATTATCGCATTCGTCTTAATGCTTCAATTGATTGTGTTCGACTTTTGCTGCAACAAGGGTTTGCTTTTTGGGGTCATGATAAATCAGAGAGTTCTCTCAACCAAGGTAACTTCCTTGCACAACTGAAATTTTTGGCTAATCATAATGATGTTATTAAAGGCGTGACATTGGAAAATGCTCCTAAGAACAACAAATTGACGTCACCTGACATTCAAAAGGATATAGTTAGTGGTTGTGCAGCTGAAACAATAAATGTTATCATAAAAGATGTTGGTGAGTCATTGTTCTCTATTCTAGTTGATGAATCTTGTGATGTGTCAATCAAGGAGCAAATGTCTATTGTTTTGCGTTATGTAGATGATAGTGGACATGTAATTGAACATTTTATTGGGATTGAACATGTCACTAGTACCACAGCACTCTCATTTAAGGCTGCTATTGATAAGATGTTTTCTAAACACAACTTGAGCATCTCTAGATTGAGAGGACAAGGTTATGATGGGGCTAGTAATATGCAAGGAAAGTTCAATGGTTTAAAAGCACTAATTTTAAATGAGAACTCGTGTGCTTATTACATACATTGTTTTGCTCATCAACTTCAACTAGCTCTTATAGCTGTGTCAAAGAAGAGTATTCCAATTGCTAAATTTTTTCGTGTTGTTACTACTGTGGTAAATGTTGTTGGAGGATCTTGTAAATGTAGTGACCTCCTTCAAGAAAAACAATCGGATTTTATTGTTGAGGCATTGGGAAATGGTGTCATTGCAAGTGGAAGAGGACTTAATCAAGAAACTAGTCTTAAGCGTGCCCGGGATACACATTGGGGTTCACATTATAATTCTCTGATTAGCTTACTTTCTATATTCTCTGCTGTGGGTGATGTACTTTGAATGATTTATGAAGATGTTGATTCTTCTTCAGATCAGAGATTGGAGGCATTTAATTTGTTGCATTGACACATGCTAGGAGTCCATGCTAGGGTCAATTTCCATCTCTCTTGAATTATAAAGGTATGAATGGTGTAGTGATGCCTAAATTTATTAGAGTATATGTTGCGAAATATGACAGATTTCCCACCGAAATTTGTGTAGCAAAAAATAATCAACATAAACAAAGAAAAATAAATAACACAATAATTAACGTGGCTCCACTGACCTCCAACAACCACAAGAGAAGAACACTTTTATTGATAAGTAAACGCTTGCACAATTGTTTTTCTCACTCACTCGAAATTAGATAAGAAGAACAAACAATATTTCTCTATCTCTCTCACTCTATAATTTTTCCCTTCTATTCTCCCTTCTCCCAACTCTTGTCTCTCACAAAAATAGATGCTCACTTCACTCTCTCAATTTACTGGACATGTAACTTCTCAAGCTCCATGCAACACCCTTTATTCTTCCATGTCACACCCTAATGGGACAAGGCCCAATAACCAATCTTCAACATTTTGTTCTTTATTTTCTTTTTCCTTTTGTCTTCAAATATTTAATTATTTTTAAATCAATCTCCCAACAAATCTCCACTTTGATTTAAAATAATTAAATAACCACTCACATCCTAAACATGCACCCCTTTCCTAGTAGGTGCTAACTCATCTTCTCTTCTCATAAGACTGAGTAAAAGTGGATTGAATTCAAAGACTCATTGAATTTGACCCTTTGCCTTGGAAAATTTGAACCCGCTCTTCATTGTTCTCGTCAGTAGCCATAGAACTCGTCTTGATAACCTCGAAACTCTCACAATAGTAGAAGGCTTCACTCGGTGCAACTCCAACCTAGAAGCTCCACCTAAAACAGTCTTTCCTATCAGCTTGTACAAAGTGCCAAGTTTCCCAGCTCTCATCATTGGCACTAAGTTCTTCTTTACGGTCACTACTCCACCTTTTGAAGCATATTCATAATCTAACGTGTCTAATGCTCTCAAAGGTATTAAACTTGGGACCTGCAGAACACCATTTATACATCTCACAACTCTATCAAGCATTCTTACCTTTACTGTACCCGATCCCTTAACTTGAAGCTTCTGATCATCGGCCGCAGACACATAACGTGCACCACACAGCATGCCTTATATAATCTTCAAACTAATTTCTATTCAGACACATGTTGTAGAAACTTCCAGAGCACAAGAACCAACCGTTAATATGACTATCGTAGTCAATAACGAATAACACGTCATCTTCAATCATTAAATTTTGCTCCACTACATCTGAAGAATCAGCAGCCTCTACAACTTTGTTACCCTTTCTTTTCATTTCAAGATGCCTTCTCAATTCCTCACAATCCCTTCTAATATGTCCCTTCTTGTGGCAATAATAGTGCTCGATATCTCTTCTTGAACGAGATTGAGAATGATCTTTCTGATAAAAATTTCTTCCTCACGATTGACTTGCACCACGTCTATCTTCACTAGTTGTCAAGAGTACTCGCTTACCTTGATCAATATCAACTGGATTTTAATGTGGGCCGTCTCTAATAGAGTAGTCGAAACCTCATTCACAGTTAAAGTGGTTTTGCCAACTAATAGGTGGTCACCAATGTTCCATATGACTTAGGCAAGGAAAACAATAAAATAACCGCTTTGTCTTCATCTTCAATTTCCACATCAACATTTAATAAGTCAATCACGCACTGATTTAAATTACCCAAGTGGTCCTAATATCATCAATCTGATTCATTTTCAACTTGTATAATTGCTTTTTCAAATACAACCTATTCATTAGGGACTTCGGCATATACAAATCTTCTAATGTTTTGGCAATTTAAAATGCAATTTTTCATTCAAAACATTGTATTTTACCTCGGTTGCAAGAGCCAACCGTCTTCGCCTAAAGTTCTTCCGAATCTGTAGCTTTCGTCTCTTTAGGCCTTTTGCTTTTCAAAGCCTTATAAAGTCTTTGTTGAACAAGAAGATCTTCCATCGTACTTGGCTAAATAAAATTATTTTTCCCATCAAAACGCCCCACCTCAAATTTGGCCATACTCCAAGACCTGAACCGTTAGCTCTGATACCACTGTTAGGAAATATTACATATTTCCCCTCTTAAATTTGTGCGGCAAAAAATAACTAACACAAATAGAGAAAAACAAAAGACACAATAATTAACGTGCCTCAGCTGACTGCAGACAACCATGGGAGAAGGGTACTTTTATTGATAAGAAAATGCTCGTACAATTGTTTTTCTCACCCACTCTACTTCTCCACACTAAAAATTAGACAAGAAGAAGAAACAAACAATTATTCTCTAACTCTAATTTTTCCCTTCTATTCTTTCTTCTCGCAACTTTCTTCTCTCACAAAAATAGCTACTCACCTCACTCTCTCAATTAACTGGACATGTAACTCCTCAAGGTCCATGCAACTCTTTTTATGCTTCCTTGTCACACCCTAATGGACCAAGGCCTAATTACCAATCTTCAACTTTTTTTTCTTTATTTTGTTTTTCCTTCTCTCTTCAAATATTTTAATTATTTTTAAATCAATTTCCTAACAGTATAAAGAAATTATGAATAGATAGTTACAGTTGATCTACTAAGTGTAGGGTAATTAATGTTCCGTAAGTATATCATTGGATCACAAAATGTTTGAGAGAATAACTCATATGATTGGATCACAAAATGTTTTACACAGTGACTCATATGGTTTGATTTTAATTACTATAGAAAAACACTCCCAACTTTTTGTAAGTAATATTAATGTGACTAAAATGAGTGGATTTTTCCTTCGAGTTTTGCCTTTAGATTTTTGCCTAGAACAGCTTATTGTGTTCTCTGCCTCGCTACTACTGTTGTTGGAGCTTTTAGCGGCGAAGTTGTTGGAATTTTAATCACAGGTTTGTCTCTACATTTTCTTTACTGTTTCATACAATACACACACCTGAAAATCAAAACAGCATTTTTTCGTTTGTTTTGCTTAGTTTTTCATGAGAACCACAACTCTTCCCCCTCCCATTGGCCCCTTAATTTTAAAAGAGTTGAAATATGTGGACTGTTATATGTGTATAGAATTGTTATATATAGGAATTGCAAACCAAAAAAATGCACTTTCCTTTTTAAGCAAAGAGAGTCCTTTTTTGGGGGGTTTTCTATCTATTTTTTTTGGAGACAGTGTTGTTTTCCATTTTCTTTTGGTTTTGTTTCGTTGTGTTTCTCACGACTTCATAAAAGTGTTAAATTCATATCCTTTGTATGTTTTTCCTTCAATGTAGTTAGAGACTTAGAGGTTAATCAATGCACTCAGCTAAGTTGTATAATGGATGTTTGTCTCAGCATTGTCGTAAGTATAAAAATATTGACATCGTCGATATGTTTTACTTGATCAAAACATCTAAAATTTATAGAAAAAATAGCTTTTCTGTCAAGAAATGTGACTTCGCTTGTCCGTTCAGCTGTTTCACATATTGAGGCTTTGATTGGTATATACTATTATTTGTACTTATCTTACGAAAATAATTCACATTTTGATTAGAAAAATCCATTTTTACATTTTGCATTCTTGGATGACTTCTCCAGAGAAGTTAATGGAAAATTTGTGGTTGTCAAAAGGGAATTTCTCTCTATTGGTCTTTTTTTCCTAGTTTCTTTAGGGGTTTTATTTTCATAAAAAGAAAAATATGTAGAAGGTTGGTTTTATTGACACATGGCTATAAACTGTTAAGGAACAACGTCAACAAGCTCTTAGTCAAGGTAGGCAATGAAAGTTATAGGTCAATGCATTTTTCATAATTCACTTTTGATGTACGAATAATAGTAACACTATTTCTATTATTCATGTTCTTCTTTTTGATTTCCAAAAAACAAAAATATGTGAAAGTGATTTTTTAATCTTATATATATTTGTGTAACACTTTTATACAATAACATACACATGTCTTTCCTATGTTCACAGTCTATTGCGATTTACAGTATTAAGGGTTTATGTATTGCTTAGCATTCCTTGTCTTCATATGTCAGTTTAGAGAGTTTCAATGGATTCAAAGTCTACCAAGCTACCTAAGAACGTTATCAACAAAAGATGAAGGGATATTTATGAAACAAGAAATGATGAATTGAATATTCAGTGACTCTGATTTAAGAGCACACAAGAGATGTCGAGCTTCGTTTCTAGAAGGTATAGGTTTTCATACCTTTGTACACACCAAATAATTGGTCTATTTGTACAGTATGATTACTGTTAATGGTGTGAAGATGTGCTTTGATAAAGTTCTTGGTTTTTTTTTGTTTTTTTTAAGGAACTTCTCATGGTGGAAGTTTAAATCCACCTTTTCTGTATCAGATGACAGCACCTTCACATACTTTGGGTATTTTCCTCTTCTATCATGAGACGTTCTCCCATTTTTACCAATATCCAAAATGCATGACCACTTTTTTTTGCCTTTTCAATTGACACTTTTCTATATTGTCATATGATTCTATCAGTTGTTTGGATGCACATAGCAATGATGTACGTAGTATCCCAAACCAACAAAAGCAGCTCCGTCCTAATACATTTCAGAATACATCACGCTTTCCTATCATTAGAATAATACCAAATGAACCATTTCTGTTACCCAAAGGATCGTTTTGTCGATACTGTAATGCTAAAATTTTTTGGAAAGAAACAAACTAGTTTAGTTGTAGAGATGGTCACGTGAAAGTATGCTTAAATGAAGTGCCAAATGAACTTAGGAAATTATTCCTAACAAACACAGATTTAGCAAGAGAATTCCGTAAAATTTG
Organism: Jasminum sambac; assembly: GCA_018223645.1. Lineage (NCBI taxonomy): Eukaryota > Viridiplantae > Streptophyta > Magnoliopsida > Lamiales > Oleaceae > Jasminum > Jasminum sambac. Next base: position 1,476,050 of record CP073650.1, read on the forward strand.
TTGAAGTTATAACAACCACTTTGCTTTTACATCTTTTTGTGTGCACTATGATAGACATCTTTGTCAATTGAATAAAGGTATATCTACTTTTAGACTATAAGGGCAAGTCCACCATTATGTGAATACACTGTTACCCAGAGAAAACAAACCTTCATACTTGCAATTATACTTTTGTGATATTGAACATGAGTTTAATAATAGAACTAGCGTGTCTCCAAAATTTGATCCAAACGTTATGAAAAAATTAATTGAAATATTACAGATTAATCAATATTCTCAATTTTTCCACTCTCTTGGTGAAATTGAATGTTTAGACTCAGTTAATATAACTCAAAGAACCAACCCAACTATTGATCAACGTGTTTTTAATAAACCTTGTGCATCTCAAGTGGTTGTAATTTGGGTCAAAGATGAGTCATCCTATAGCCTCACTGCCCGTGACATTTGTGTTCGAAGCCATTCAAATGAAACACATCAAGTAAAGTACAATATCCTTTATTATTTCGATATGTTGAACAGGGTTGGCATGAAGGTATAAAAAGAATATTGAAAACTAAAAGTACTAGAAACCAACCTATATCTAATCCTTTGTTTTACTAAAATGCATTAGCCGATGAATTGCTTACACGTGAAGAAACAAGTAATTTGACATATTTTCGTCTACCAATTTTGCAATTATTCTTTTCTCATTGTCATCAGTGTTTAATTTACCTAAGTTATTCTCTTCAATGGACTTTTCTCTGGAAAAATATGATTTAAATATTGTGTTTTCTCTATGATGCTATAGTTTTACAGACAAACCACTCAAAGGGTCGGGTTTCATTAATGGAATACTAATGCTACAAGTTACAAATTCGTAACTATGGTACGCCTATTATTCTTTTACATAGGTAGACTATTGCAACAATATGTTGTTGACATGCATGTCAAAATTGAAATTTCTAGGTTAGATTTCTATCAAGGTGTAGTATATCAAGGTGTAGTCAATAGCGTGCATGAGCCTGAAACTTTAGGTCAAAACATATGAAAACGAATTGTTTTGCCAGCATCCTTTATTGGCAGTCCTAGAGATAATTCTAGACGTTACATGGATGCAATGGCCTTAGTTCATCATTTTGGGAAACCTAATTTTTTTATTACAATGACATCTAATCCCAGTTGGCCTGAAATAGAAATCTTTCGATAATAATTGGATTCTGTGTATTTTCTGGATACTCTCAACGTATAATCATCCCACAATTTATACAACAAATTTATACAATAAAGAAGGAAAGTTAATTGACATAAATTATCTCCTACCTAATTGTTTCCCAGAATCAAGGTTGACAGCATGAACTACAGTCGTGATAAATAATTGAATTTGTAATTAGAGGAGAGAGAAAATCATTAGATTTGTGTGGTTGAAAGGATGAGTTGTTAGATCAGTGAAGCGTTTGTTTGTATGAGTCCATTTGGTTAGATAAGGCTGTGTTTGGAGGAGAATGTTGCAGCACTTATTCTTTCACCTCCCCGTGACAAGGAGCATGTCTCAACAACACCAAGTTTCTCCTTCAAGTAGGTGAATCTAGAATGTCGTAGAGGCTTAGTTAAAATATCTTCTATTTGATATGCTGAGTGAACATGCGCTTTTTAAGGATATTATCTCAGATGAAGTGAACATTTATCTCTATGTGTTTGGTACTTGAATGGTACATTGGGCTTTGAGCAAGAGACTTGGCCACAAGATTGTCAAACCAAAGTACAAGTATCTTCTCTGTTTTTATGCCCAACTCATTAAGCGGTGACTTAAATCCAAATAAGTTCTGAGGCAACATGTGACAGAGAGTTGTATCTACTTCTGTGCCGAACCTTCCAATAGCTCCTTGCTTCTTAGATGACCATGCTACCAGAGATGGGCCATACTAAATACAATAACCTCCAGTGGACTTCCTAGTAAATACAATGACCTCCAGTGACTTCCTATCATCTAGACAAGAGGCCCAATCAACATCACAGAAGCCACGTAGATGAATATCTAGACCTTTTCCAAACAAAATTCCTTACTTTGTTGTCCCCTTCAAGTACCTATATATTCTTTTAACACATTTCCAACGCAAGTCTGTATTATTTTGTAAGAACTAGCTCATCCTATTTACAGCAAAGCTTATGTTAGGTCTAGTGTATGTCAAATACTGCAACCCTCCAATAGCACTTCTAAAAAATGTTTGATTTTGCATAGGAACTCCTTCATGTTTTGATGGCATGCACAATTTTCTAGGAACCATAGGTGTTGGACAAGGCTTTAGATTTTGAAGGCAAAACCTCTCAAGCAACTCAATTATCTAGTTTGTTTGAATTATGTGTAAACCGCAAGCACCTCTCTTTATTTCCATTCCTAGGAATTTAGGCAAATCGCCTAGATCTTTCAAGGTAAAACTTTTGTGTAATATTTCAATCACATTTTTTTAGCCTAGCATCACTACTAGTCACAATTATGTCATCTACATAAATGCGTAAATGGACTACTTGTTCTTGCTTGCTGAAAAAGAAAAATGAAATATCTGTTTTGCTTTATTTGGAACCCCATTCTATTAAAGTCGATCTCATCTTCTCAAACTAGGCCCTTGGGGCTTGTTTGAGACCATACAATGCTTTCTTCAATTTACAAACATCTTCAGGGTGATCATTGTTAACAAACCCTTGAAGGCTAAGCTGGCCACACTTCTTCTTTCTGTCATTCAGGAAAGCATTATTGACATCTGTAACGCCCCGAATTCGAGGAACTCGAAATGTTAGTTCTTTTTCCAAAACTTTTTTTTTTTGCGGAAATATAACAAATAATTAAAATGCGGAAATATATATATAAAAATAATTAAGATGCGGAAATTCGTTTAAAATAGCAGCCATTTAGAGTATCTTGTAAATGTTTGATCTGAAAACATTCAAAACATCTAACATAAGGAACTAAATAGTTCAAAAGTTCTAAGACGACATAGTCTAATACATCAATTTATCAAAATAACGACGAAAATGAAATCTCATATTTAATAACCTAGGTAGAGCTCCCACGACTCGCCACGCCCCCGAACTCCTCAATCTGTAATAAGAATGAAAGGCGTGAGTATTTAAATAATACTCAGTAGGCTCTGCGCAAGTTAATCATCTATACAAATATATAAGGGAAATAGTTATGTAAACTCTGTAATATAATACCCGAAGGTAACTCTGGGCCCGAAGGTAGCTCTAGGCCTGAAGGCAAGTAATTTGCCCGAAGGAAACTCTGGGCCCGAAGGCAAGTCTATTATTACACACTAAATGCACTCATATAGTACAGATAATTAACAATAAATGCGCGATAAGTAAAAGTGAGTCTTTTGAGCCTACCTGAAATATCTCTCCAGTTTCGAGTCTACTAAGCGGTGAAAATCAGTCATCTAGCTGTGCGTACGCCTCGTCTAGGCAATAACGAGTTTAATTTATGTTAATATTCTTAAATATAAAGTATCTATAAGTAATATAGAAGTTTGTGGACCAAAATAGAAAGAATATAATACTTCTGGGGTCAATTTGAAAGAATTGAATAGTTTGAGGACCTATTATGCAATAAAAGTGAACTAAAAATATTTTTGGACTCAATTATAAGATTTTTAAAACATGAGGGACTAATATGCAATTAAAGTTTAAGGGTTAACTTAAATAGGAATAAGAAATTAAAGGATTAAAAGTGAAATAACAATTTAGGGGTCAAATTACAACAATTGAAAATTAGGGACTTGAATTTAAATAAAATTTGAGGGCTCATTTAAATAAAATAAATAAGATGGGGGATTAAATCTGTAAATAATATTTAGGGATTAAATTATAACAATTAAAAGCTGTGGACTTGTAAATTAAATAAATTATAGGGATCAACTTAAACTAATTAAAGAACTAGACGGACTTGTCTTGCAAATACTTAAATAATAAAAAAAAAGAAAGGAAACTGGCCAGTTCTCCCTCTTCCTCACCCAACTCTCTCTCTCTCTCGCTCGGCTCTCTCTCTTTTCGTCGGTGGTTGGCCGGCGCAAATGGCGGCGAATGTGGAGTTGAAGGTGGTGAAACTAGTGGTGGCGTTAATTGAAAGAGATATTGAGTATATAGGGAGAAATTGAAGGTTGAAAGTTGAGGAAGAAATTTGGGTATTTTCAAAATTGGATCGAATCTCTAATAATTTTTGAAATTAAACTATTCTACGATATTCTATGGAGGTAGAGGAAGGTGTAGGTATGATTTTTGTGTTTTGAAGTTGAGTTTTGGGCGTGGTTGATGTTTTGGCCGAGTTGTATGCGATGGTGACTTCGTGGTCGTGTTGTGGTGGTGAAACAGTGGTGAACGGCGGTGGTGCGGCTATGGTCGGCCGATAATGGTGGCAGGTGATGTATGTATATGTGTATTTATCGTGTTTTTGTGTAGAAAATCAAGCGAAAATACAAGTAGATGATTAAGAACTTGTGTGTGATTAAAAACTTAGAACAACAAAATAAAAATGGAGATATAAATGAAAATATCAAGAAATCTTACCACTTGAAGTTTGATTTGTTGAATGAGAATGAGTTGGATGAACTTGAAGATACCAATTGTGGAAAGAGGGGAAAGTAGTGAGGCTAGGGTTTCTAAAATCAACCTTAAACTGTATAAATAGGGTAAAAACTAGGTCACATGTAGTGACCACCAATTTCCTTAATCCAAATATTTAATTAAAATAAAATCTTGAAGGTGTCGCTACAATTTCACCTATAGAATTAAATAGCGTACGCTCGTCTAATTAAAATTTTATAATATTTACTATTATATTGAATTATTTAAAATAAAAACAAAAATAATAATTTATAAAATATTTATTTATTTATTTATTTTTAATTTACATTTGAGGACCAAACTTTAGAAATTATTCGTTTTAACCCCAAAAATTTAACTTCTTATTCAGTCATACCTTTATATATATATATTAAACCCAATTATAGGCTTGTTTAAGGTCCAATTTTATTTATTATGCTATAAGAAAGCCCATTTGGAGGAGTAACCTAGTTCTTACCCTATTTGTACAAGTTTAAGGTTGATTTTAAAACCCTTGCCTCACTACCTTCCCCTTTTTACCTCAATTGATATCTTCAAGTTTATCCCACTCTTTCTCATTCAACAAATCAAACTTCAAGTGGTAAGATTTCTTGATGTTTCCATTTATATCTCCATTTTTATTTTGTTGTTCTAAGTTTTTAATCACACATAAGTTTTTAATCATCTACTTGTATTTTTCACTTGATTTTCTACACAAAAAACACATATACATGCATACATACATACACCGGCCATCACCACCGCCGCACCACCATCTCCATCGTCACCCACCACCAATACCCACCACCGGCGACACCACCACGAAGTCACCATCACCTTCATTTCACAGTCAACACACACGCATGCATACATATACACGCATATAGATACACGCCATGTTCAAGAACTTGGCCAAAACATCAACCACACCCAAAACTCAACTTCAAAACACAAAAATCATACCTACACCTTCCTCTACCTCTATAGAACATCGTAAAATAGTTTAATTTCGAAATTTATTAGAGATTCGATCCAATTTTGAAAATACCCAAATTTCTTCATCAACTTTCAACCTTCAATTTCTCCCTATATACTCAATATCTCTCCAATCAAAAACCACCACTAGCCGCCATTTTCGCCAGCCGAAAACCGAGAGAAAGAGAGAAAGCCGAGAGAGAGAGCGTGAGAGAACCGAGAGCGAGAGAGGGAACCGGGTGGAGAAGGAGAGATCCGAATCATTTTCTCTTTTTTTTTTTATTTATTTGGTTAATTGCAAGTCAAGTCCCTCAAGTTCTTTAATTAGTTTAAGTTGGTCCCCAAATTTTATTTAAATTTCAAATCCGTAATTTTTAATAGTTACAATTTAGTCCCTCAATATTATTTATAGATTTAGTCCCCCATCTTATTTATTTTATTTAAATGAGCCCTCAAATTTTATTTAAATTCAAGTCCCTAACTTTCAATTGTTGCAATTTGACCCCTAAACTTTTATTTCACTTTTAATCCCTTAATTTCCTATTCCTATTTAAGTTAGCCCTTAAACTTTAATTGCATATTAGTCCCTCATGTTTTAGAAATCTTATAATTGAGCCCAAAATATTTTTAGTTCACTTTTAGTGCATAATAGGTCCTCAAACTATTAAATTCTTTCAAATTGACCCCCAAAGTTTTATATTCTTTCCATTTTGGTCCACAAACTTCTATATTACTTATAGATACGTAATATTTAAGAGTATTAACATAAATTAACTTGTTATTGACTAGACGGGGCGTACGAGCAGCTAGAGGACTGATTTTCACCGCTTAGTAGACTCAAAACTCGAGAGATATTTCAGGTACGCTCAAAAGACTCACTTTTACTTATCGCGCATTTATAGTTAATGATCTGTACTATATGAGTGCCTTTAGTGTGTAATAGACTTGCCTTCGGGCCTAGGCCTGCCTTCGGGCCCAGAGTTGCCTTCGGGCCCAGAGTTACCTTTGGGTATTATATTACAAAGTTTACATAACTATTTACCTTATATATTTGTATAGATGATTAACTTGCGCAGAGCCTACTGAGTATTGTTTAAATACTCACGCCTTTCATTCTTTTACAGATTGAGGAGTTCGGAGGCGTGACGAGACATATGAGTTCTATTTAGGCTTATTAAATAAGAGACTTCACTTCCATTGTTATTTTGGTAAACCGATGTATGGGATTATGTCGTTTTCAAACTTTTGAACTATTTAGTAACTTGTGTTAGATGTTTTTAACGTTTGGTGATCAAATAATTTTAAAACACTTTAGATGGTTGTTATATCAAATGAATTTCCGCTTTTAATTATTTGTTATATTTCCACATTTAAAAAAATAGGGTTTTAGAAAAAGAACTAACGTTTCGAGTTCCTCGAACTCGGGGCATTACATCACCCCTCCAGATGGGCTTTCTTGTAGTATAAGAATAAAATTGGGCCTTAAATGGGTCTATAATTGGCTTAAGGTAAGTATTGGATCATTATGAAATAAAAACTAAACTTTAGGGACTAAAAAAAATAATTTCTAAAGTTTGGTCCTCAATTCTAAATTTTGAAAAAATAAATGAATTTTTATAATTAATTAAATATAACAATAAATAATATGAATTTCGACCAGACGAGCGTACGCTATTTAAATTTTTACAAGTAAGGTCGTAGCAACACATTCGAAATTTTATTTAATTAAATATGTTTTATTTAAAAAGAATTTTGCGGTCACTGCAACATCTACTTGTCTGAGTTTCTAGTCTCTTGAGATAGCAATAGCAAGTATGATCCTTAAGGTTGAGGCCTTTAGAACTGGGCTTAAGGTTTCCTTATAATCTATTCCAAATATTTGTGAATACCCTTTAGCTGTAAGTCGAGCTTTGTACTTCTCTATCTCAGCATTTAAGCCTCTATTGACTCTATGCACCCACTTACTTTGAATTATCTTCTCACCATGTACTGGTGACACAGGTCTCCAGGCAAAGTTTCTCATCAAGGCCTTAAAGTCCTCTTCCATAGCATTCTCCCATTCTTCTGATTTTGAAGCTTCTAAAATTGTTGCAGGTTCACTTACTTCAAGGCCTTTTCTAATGCTTCTAGAGCTGACAAAATAGGTCATGGGATTTCTCTATCTCAGTATTTAAGCCTCTGTTGACTCTATGCACCGACTTGCTTCGAATTACCTTCTTACCATGTACTGGTGGCACCAGTCTCCAAGTAGAGTTTCTCATCAAGGACTTGAACTCCTCTTCCATAGCATTCTTCCATTCTTCTGATTTTGAAGCTTCTAAAACCTGTTGCAGGTCACTTACTTCAAGGGTTTTTCTAATGCTTCTAGAGCTGGCAAAATCGGTCATGGGCTTGAAAATTCTTACCTTGGATCCAGTTATCATATCACCAATATTTTTATGTTCCTCTGTCACGGTGTGATCCCTTTGTTATTGCTTTGTTTCTTTTGCTTCATTTTGACTAAACTGTGCATCACTTTCTCCAACACTTGACTCTTCTTCATTATTCACTCCAAAACTATTTTCTCCTCCATTTGTCTCAAGGAATTGAGGCAGAGTTGGACTCTCTGCCACCTGCGAAACTAAATTTGGAGACTCTACAGTAGTGTGTGCAAAATTTTTCTTTATTCGATTCGGGAAGGGGAAGGGTTGTATAATGGCCTCTAAATTTTCTTGACTTATGTGTTTATTTTGGATTGAGGTTTCAAAAGGGAATTCTTCTTCATTGAAGATGACATTAGAAAGTTTTTACCAGTTGGACTCAAAAACTTATATCCCTTATAAGAATTGCTGAACCTTACAAATTGGGGTAGGCATTGGTCGGTTCGGTCAGTTTTTCCATGCGAACCGAAATTGATCAACCACGGTCGATTTTTTTTTCAAACCGAACCGACCGGTTCAGTTTGATAAACGGAAACCACCCGAACTGATCCGGTTCCATCGATTTTTTTTCCGATTTTTTGATTTTTTTTCTTTTTTTTTTTTATAAAAACCGATCAATTTTTCAGTTTGGTGAAAATCAAACGAAAAACGAAACCGACCGCCAAAAAACCAACTTTTCAGAAAAAAAAACCAACTTTTCCACTTTTTTCGGTTTTTTGTATCCTTGATTGTATCTTTTTTTTCTACGAAAATATTTTCCAACTTTTCTCGAAATCTGTTATTTTCTTTGTTTTGAAGGAAAATATTTTCCTTGGAGGAGGTGGTTTTTATTTTCCTGGAAAAGTTTGCCTCTTTTTCTTTTTTTTTTTAATGCACAATTTTCTTTTAACCACAAAGATAAGGAAAATGTCTAAATTTCATGAAAAAACACAAAAATAAGGAAAACAACACTATTTTTCAACTCGTAAATTAATGCAATCAAACACCTATAACTACAATTTTCCCTAGAAAATCTTTTTTCGGAATTCATTTACCAGGAAAACGTTTTCCTTTCAATTATTTTCTGGCTCTACAATCAAACACTCCCCAAATGGAAGCTTAGTTTATGCCTTTGATAGGGCCTTATGTATGGAAAGCAAGAGCACCCAAAAACTTTCAACTGTGCTATATCAAAAACCATTTTGTATAGAGGTCGATAGGTTGACTTCATTTTTAAAATGGGAGTTGGAAGTCAGCTATCAAATAAGTTGCAGTGTGAAAGGATTCCCACCAACAACATAAGGCCATGTGTGCTTGGGCCATTAAGGTGAGTCCTAGTTTTTGTTATGTGTCTATGTTTTCTCTCAGCTCTTCCATTTTGGGCTGAGGAATATGGACAAGACACCCTCATTTCAATCCCTGAGTCAGTGAGAACCTTAGACAAAGCCCTAAACTCTCCACCCCAGTCTGCTTGTAAAATTTTAATCTTGGCATCAAATTGATTTTCAACAAGTTTCTTAAATTGTAAAAAGATTTATAAAGTCTTTGATTTTTTTATTGAAGGGTATACCCAGCCAAATCTATTATAATCATAAACAAATAATTATTACTTGAATCCAGAGGTAGATTTCATAGGTGCAGGACCCATATGTCTGAGTGTATGAGTTCAATTGGAGAGGTGGAGTGTGATGTAGATTTGTTCAATGGTAGTTTTGGGCTTTTCCATACACACAAGTATCACAGAAAAGGTAATAATCTTCTTCATTAAAACTCTCATTACATGAATTTAAGACATGGGACATAACTTGTTGAGAGGGATGACCAAGTCTCCCATGTAAAACCTCTAAACTTGATTTATTTGAACAAACACATTTAAAGGAGTGAAAAGAAGATGACTGGACTGAAACTAGAATTACTTGATTTGATTGGGCAACTATTGATGGAGATACTAGACTGAGTGAAAGGTTTGAACTGATAATCCATCCTTAAGTTTCCCTTCCAACAGAGGTTCCTTCGTCTGCTTGTCCTTAATAATGCAACAATCAGATGAAAACTCAATTAGCACATCATTCTCTGCTGTTAACTAAGAAACACTAATAAGATTTTTCTTAATATCTAGCAAAAGTAACATCTTTCTCAATATTAATGATTTATTACCATAAGTGTTTACCTTAGTTGAGCCAATATGAGTGATGTTCAATGCACCACCATTACCAACAATTAACATTTCCTTACCAACATATTCTCGAGCTTCTGCGAAATTTTCCAATGATAAGGTCACACGGGTGCTCGCTCCTGAGTCAGCATACCAGGAGGGATCTGAGACTACATTTAGTGTTGCTACCTATTGGGAAAAACACCTTTTTTCCAACTGAAAGCTCTAACATCACTTGTCGGGAAATATAACAAATTTCCATTGATCACAGCATGACGGAAAAACACAAGTAAATGCAGAATAATAAAAACGTGGCTCAGCTGACCGCTAACAACCACGGGAAAAGAACAATTTTATTGATGAGAAAACCCTCTTACAATTTCTTCCCACCTTTCAACTTCTCCGCACAAACTCTTTCTCTTTGTAACAAAACTAGAGAATCAAAGAACACTCTACGTAACACTCCCGTTCATACCGTCTTCTTTCAATCACTCTAATTTCTTTCATCCTCGATCGACGACACAATTCCCCTTAATAGTCTAATCCTCAATTACTGTCCATGTGCAATTCGTCTCGACACCATGTACAAACAAAAGAGACCTTTGCACCACGCGCATGCCGGAAGGCAGGCACCACCTTTTCTCTCTCGGTTGACTCTTGACACCCCTTCTTTGGCACACAAAATTAAATAAGAAAAGAACAACACTCTTTCTTTCTTTTTTTAATTTTTCTCCCCACTGAACTTTTTGGGCATATCTCACAATTGGGACTCATACCCATATTTATACAAGAAAATTGCCAAATCCTATTTTGAATTGGAATCTCTTTCCTTTCATAAGAAATCTTCTAATCCTCATCTGAATTGGACTTATTTTCCTTCTTCGCTCTTTAAATATTCTAAATCATATTCCTAACACTATCAAAGTTGACCGATTTTGTTGACCTTTCTTTTGATCATCCTTTGGTCTACTTCCCATGTAGTTTTCATCAAATTTTTCGTAACAAGATGTGGCTTTGTGATTTTTTAAGCCATAGATTTGACAATGAGTGGAAAACTTGGCTTGATTCTGTCGATGTTGACTTTTACCTCATCCTCTAGTCCTTCCACCTTTCTAAAAGGAGTTTCTTCCTCTAGAACCTTGCTCTCCTCCCCTGAAGTGAGACATACTTCCTCTTTCTGAAAGGTTAGCCGTTGGATTAATTCTAACTGAATCGAGGTACTCCATTCTACTTTCAAATGTTAGTAACATGGACTTCACCTTCGGCCACGTTATGTCCTTCATGTTTTCTAATTGTACCACAATTGGTGTATATTCACCATCTAGCCTATTAAGGGTTTTTATGATTAAATCTGCTACTAGAACTTCCTTTCCAGCAACCTCCAGGTTCTCAACCAGCAATTTTATTTGGGCCAAGTACTGATCCATACTCATGGGCCCTTTCTTACACCTTTGCAATTGACTGGTTAGCAGTGTAATTCTGGCTTTATTCCTGACCCCAAAGTTGTCTTCGATGGCCTTCCAAAGGCTAGCAAAATGTGTTGAGCCAATCACTCTTAGGGCTACTTCAGGGGTAGTGGATGAGTAAATCCATCCAATTAGTAATTGGTCAATTTGCATCCATCTATTATACTCCATATTTGGAGATAGCTCAACAGATCCACCTTCTGCTGATGTGTTTTCCGCAACTAAGAACTCCAATGGGCAAGTTGTGGTTCCTGATATGAACCCTTTAAGATTATGTCCTTTGATTACTTGAAGTACCATGTTCTTCCACAGCAAATAATTTGTTTTGGCAAGCTTGATTGCACGGGGTTGGGTTTAGGTTAACAGCAAATGGGATAACTGAGTTGTTGACTATTGAAGGAGTGGAGGTGGTAGAATGGGAAGCATTAGTGGATGAGTTAGTTTTAGCCATAGCTTTCAAGCTCTGATACCAAGAAAGCTTTTCATAACAATTGGGTTTCCTATATTTAGATACTCTCAACGTAGACTCATCCCACAATTTATGTAGTAAATTGATATACGAAGAAGGAAAGTTAATTGACATAAATTATCTCTTACCTAATTGTTTCCTAGAATCAAGGTTAACAATAAGAATTACAATCATGATGGCCAATTGAATTTGTAATTAGAGGAGAGAGAAAATCATTGACTTTGTGTGGTTGAGAGGATGAGTTGTCAGATTTGTTGGCACCCTACTGATGTGGCATGGCCGGAGTACAGATAACCTTATTGAGGAATGCGCTCACCGATGTAGCTCGGTCCCAGCCCGAATTCGTGCTAGCAAATGATGCTGGAGTCCTACAGTCTAGGTCCATTAAGACATGGCATAACTCGACATCATCTGGGTGAGCTAAACAAGGATCAGGAGAGGACCTACACCATTGCCACCGCCCATGTCAGTGCAAGCCCCATGTCAGTAGCATAGCTAGGAAGTGTAAGCCGCCGGAATGATTTGACACCCAAGGACAATCCACATGTTGCCTAACACGCTTATGTCACCAATGTCTGACAAGTCGTCACCACCATTGATGCAAAGACGGCAACACCCAAGTTACGAGGTCATCCCCATAAATGCAAGGCAGCTGCACGCAAGTTATGACAGCAATCATTACACTTGGTTTGGGTGTAGGCTAGTCATCTTACGATAACCTATGATGACCCCCAAAATTTATACTATAAATAGGGGACACGGTTCCCATAAAAGGGATCCGAAAAATCCTCTATAATAGGGTACCAGTCCGAGCTTAACTACTAATACAAAATCCCTCTATTTCAATTGTTTCTAATCAGTCCCAAAACTACTAAAGTTGGTACTTAAGTAGTAATTACCATTTCTGCCATCAATGCTAGAGAGAGGGCCTCCCCCATTTGTACTACACAGTCCCAGCACTGCTATAACAGCCCACATCATCCTAAACATGGCTCATAGCCACATTTCCCAAACTTAAAAGGATGACAGACTACTACTCTCAGCACCGAAGATACCTCACAATGAAGCCATGGACTGCCCTCAGGAACAACCCACAATGCTAATGAATGTGGAATTAGTCCAGCCCAGATCATGAGATGGATAGACTGCCTCACCAATGCCATAGAGACGACACAACGAAATCCCAGGAAAAGGCCAATTGAAGCGAGCATGCAGTCCCCTGCACGGGGCGTTCGGCTCAGCTTTGTTTGAACTTCATCACTCCCTAGAACCGACCCAAACCATGGTGCCACCGCACACACAAGCCCCCTATGGCTCTAGATCATCTGAGAGGACACACAGGGTCTTCGATAGGCTCGGCCCCCAGAACACAGGGAAGCGGCAGGCTGAAGAAGACCGAGAGGCCACAGGCAATCCCCACCATCGATCCGTGCTCGAGCTCCTACGGAAGAGGATTGTGGAGACTGAATCCAAAAGTGTGGCTGGCTGCCCAGCTCCTCAACTAGGGTAGGGAAGCTTTTCCCATTGAACGGGAAGATCTAGGTGGAGCCCACGCCTTCCAAGCTCCAGCTCCCATAGCAAGGAAACTACGACGAGTTTAGTGACCCAGTTGGACATCGATAGATATGTAGCTTTTACGAAACTGCTAGGAGTCAGCGATGAAATCATGTGCAAGGCCTTTCCGCTGACCTTGGGCTACAAGGTAATGAAATGGTTTAAACAGCTCCCCCCATGTTCCATAAAGATCTGGGAGGACCTCTCCACCAAATTCCAAGAAGCTTTCATGGGGTCTGACTATGATCGATCCCAAAACAGAGGCTTGTAGATGTCAAACAGGGAAGAGGCAAATCATTGAAGGGTTATGTAGAGCGATTCAACAAACTATATATTGAATGGTAACATCTCGGATGAGACCGCCTTGGTCGCTGCACTAGCTTGCCTTAGGCACAGGTCACGATTTTTTTGGTCAGTCCACGAGAACGATCCAAAGACGTACTGTGACTTCCTGGCCCAGGCGAAGTGTCAAAATCGGGGCCGAGGAGGCCTTGTTCAACCGAGATGGAAAACTCCATGACACAACGACAGAAAAGGGAAAGAAAAAGGATGGGAAAGAAAAAGAACATCGAAACAGCCCAACCTTCCCTTCCTTAACAGCAGCCAAGATGAGGACGAGATCCAGCTCAACCGACTTCCAAGAAATTCAAGAGCTTCCACGTCCTCAATACCAACCTAGAGGGCATACTGATGCATATAAAGGACCTTGGAGTGCTCCTGCCTCCAATCCAGATGAGGGCCCCATCCTCGAGCTAGAATCAGGCGAAGCAGTGCCGATATCATAGATCAGCGGGACATAACACGGACGACTGCTGGGACCTAAAGAATGAGGTTGAGGGCCAAATCCGACGCGGGCACCTCTGTGAGTTCGTTACAGCTTCCCTAGATCAGAACCGAGCTCAGGCAAGTGTACCAATCCAGTCTCCACCCCCAACAAGGCCTAGGAACGAGGTCCACACCATGGTCATGGGTAAGCAGCACTTTGCAGGATCCTGAAATCAGCGAAAGAGGTTGGCCAGCGAGGCTTGCACCGATTACTAACATTGTATGCCACTCAAGTACAGAACTCAAATGGCTCCGATCGCAGGCTCCGCATCTAAAGTCACTGACTCAGCCCGTGCACGGCATCGGACCACGATGCCCTTGTCATCAGTATGGCTGTCAACGGGGTCAACGTGCACCGAACAGTGGTAGACAATGGGAGCGATGCCAACTTGCTATACCTCCAAACCTAGATCCACATGGGGCTTTACAAGCACTATCTTAGCTCGTGCTCCCTGGGACCTGTGATCAGAGTAATCAGGCATGCAATCAAGGTAGTCGGGTAGATCTCAATGATGGCAGAACTTGGGAAAAGACCTCACCAACGAACCGTTATGGCCACCTTCATCGTGGTAGATATACCGAGCAATTATAATGCGATTTTGTGTCGACCTCTCCTTTACGAGCTGAGAGTTTCATCCTCCATCTACCAATATGTCATGAAATACCCCACAGATGTCGGAGTTGGAATAGTGCAGGGAGATCATTTTGCTGCTCGCATGTGCAAAGTCACTTCCCCCGCCATTCATCAATGGAGGAAGGTGCTGACAATAACCATGGCCGAGCTCGACGACCTTAGGAACCGACTTCATGCCGGAAGTGTGCAGCTAATGGAAGAACTGGATACCACTGAGGCTGACAATAAACAGCTGAGGCGAAAATACCCACTCGCTTCCGTCTGGTCGAGTTCCTGGGCGATAGTACTGACATCTTTGCATGGGAGCCCTCCCACATGCCCAAAATACCCACCTCAGTAGCTTCTCATCGGCTGAACCTAGATCTCTCAGTTCGCCCCAGGTAGCAACGGCGGCATCCCTTGAATTTGGAATGATATGAGGCCCTGGGTTAGGAAATTGGCAAGCTGCTACAAATTGGTTTCATCCTAGAGGCCAAGTATCCTACCTGGGTTGCGAAGAGCAATGACGCCTTGAGGGTTTGTAAAGATTTCACCGACCTAAACAAGGCCAGCACTAAGAACTCATTTCCCTTGCCATGCATATCTCAGATGGTTGACGCCATGACTGGACACGAGCTCCTTAGCATGATGGATGCCTATTCAGGGTACGACCAGATACCTATACACCCACTTGATTATGAGCACACCACCCTCATAGCCGACAGAGCTCTCTATTGTTTACAAGGCCATGACCTTCAGCCTAAAAAATGCAGGGGCAACTTACCAGCGCCGGGTCAACAAGATGTTTGCTTCGTAGATCGGAAAAACCATGGAGGTCTACGTTGACAAAATGCTAGTCAAGAGCGTAAAGGTGAGTGGTCATGTACAACACCTAAGGGAAATATTTGAGATCCTTCGGCAATATCGGATGAGACTGAAGCCAAAAAGTACGCCTTTGGAATCAAGTCTAGAAAATTCCTCAAATACGTGGCAAATTATTGAGGTATTGAAGCCAACCCAGTGAAAATCATAGCCATTCTCGATATAAGACCCCCTACCAAGGTTAAGGAGGTCTAGAGCCTCACAGGTCATATTACGGCCCTGAACCAATTTATGTCTAGCCAACAGAAAAATGTCGCCCTTTGTTCGATGCTTTTAAGAAAGAAAATGATTTTGAATACACCGGACCCCCGGGTGCCAAGAGGCCTTTGACGAACTCAACAAGAACTTGGTTCAACAGCTTCTCTTGTCGAAACATAGGCCAGAAAAAGCCCTCTCAGTCTACCTTTTTGTCGCCGAGCACTCTATGAGCTCAGTACTTATTCGCATTGAGAATGACATCCAGTACCCGACGTGTTACGTGAGCCACTCATTACTTGATTCCCAAACGAGGTACACTTCGATGAAAAAGCTAGCCTTTGCACTAATCACGAGTGCCAGGAAGCTCAAGCCTTACTTCCTAGAACATCCCATCGACATGATTACGAACTTTCCACTGCGCCAGGTGCTACAAAAGCCGGACACCTCAAGTCGGCTGGTCAAGTGGGTAGTAGAACTGGGCCAGTTCAACATCTCTTCCCGTCCATGACTGTCAATCAAAGGCCATGCCCAGGCCGATTTCAAAGCAGAATTCAGTCCTTCCATGATGGGTTCTAACACCAACATTGAGCTGTGGACGATGTTCATGGACAGTTCTTCCACCAAGGTTCATGTGGGGGCCGGGCTAGTGCTCTTCAGTCCTGTCCTCAGGTCCTTTTGTCAGTCCCTACAATTCTCATTTCTAGCCTCCAACAATAAGGTAGAATATGAAGCTCTGATCGCCAACCTGCGATATAATCGCGCTATGGGCATTTCCTACCTATGGGTCCTGAGCGATTCTCAACTCATCATAAACCTACCCGACGAGACCAACCTCACTAAGGACGGATATATGACCAGTTACACAAACCTAGTTGCCTTAGAGATGCAAAACTTTAAGGAAGTCGTTGTTGGGCAAACCTTCAAACTTCAAACCTAGCTGACGCCCTTGCACGACTCGCCACCAACGAGGGGATAGAGGTGCTGGAACTTGTCACGATCAACAAGCTGATGACGTCAGCCATTTCATAGCTTTCGCTCATCATAATAGCCAACCTTGACCCACCTTCCTGGAAGGATGAAATAGTTTCCTTTTTGAAGGATGTTGGCCCCCGAGGTTCCCAGGGCGGCGAGGCAATTACAGATCAAAGTAGCTCGGTACACCATTGTCGAAGACACTGTGACAAGCATACTGCGGTGCCTCAATGAGAGAGAAGTGGCCTTCTTGTTGGACGAGATTCACGCCGGGACATGTGGAAATCAGTATGGCAGCTAGGCGCTGACCCATAAGGTCCTATGACAGGGCTATTTTTTTGCCGACTCTTAAGAAGGACACCATCACCCATGTCCAATGTTGCGATAAATGCCAGCGCCATGCCCAGATCGGTAGCAACCTTCCAGCCAAACTTACACATGTATTAAGCTCATGGCCCTTTTGCAAGTGGGGAATTGACCTCGTCGGACCTATGCTGAGGGGATGAGTTGAAGTGAAGTACGCGATTGTAGCAGTGGACTACTTGACTAAGTAGGCTGAGGCAGAGGCCTTGGCCAGGATCACAGAGACAAAACAATAGACTTGATTTGGAAGGCAATCATATGCAGATTCAGCATCCCCGAGTCCATTATGGTAGACAACGGCCGACAATTTGATAATCATCGGCTGAGGTCTTTTTGCGAGCACCTAGGAATCAAGAAGAACTACTCCATACCAAACCATCCCCAGTTCAATGGCCAAGTGGAAACCTTGAACGAAATCATTAAACATACCCTCAATACCCCACTAGAGGACATGAAGGGAGGCTGGGCAAATGAACTACCTACCGTTCTATGGTCCTATCGGACTACCTGTAGGACTAGCACAGGAGAGACTCCCTTCGTACCAGCTTACGATGTCAACGCCGTCATACCTGCTCAGATCGAGCTCCCATCGTTTGGCACCGATATTTCTTTGAACAGAATAGAGGCTAAGAATGTTTTCACGAAGCTGACTTCTTAGAGGAAAAGCAATCAGCCGCCGACCTACGAACTAAGCTCTATAAGCGCCGTAGTGCACGATACTTCAACAAGAAAGATAAAAAGAGGAACTTCCAAGTCGGAGATGATAGTGAAAAATTCCGCAAGTATACGGTATCATTGTACTCACGGGTCATCTCATAGGGAGGTTAAAGCGTGTTGACTTTTCTTTAACCAATTAATTAGCTAAATCGATCGAGTTTTGATGGTGGAATGAATGGAAACTATTTTTAACTAAAATAGCTGAGCAATTAAATAGCGCAAGTGAATAATGTTACGTAAATCTCAATGTTAAAAACGGGGGTGGGGTGTTGTCTCCTCTAATTGACAATGAGAAATTTTTTAATAGAGATAAATCCGGGTGTGAAAGACAAAATTAGAGTTAAGAAACTAGTTTCTAACTTTTCTCAAAGCTTAGAAGGTCTCCATGGTTGTCTAGGTCACTCTCGTGATCAAAGACTAACCGTGTCTACCCTAGGAGGTCCACAAGGAGAAATCACCTCTAGATGCTTGATGTACAATGAATTGAAACCGGATCAGCGCTATACCGACATCAATCAGTAAGAATTCTAGCATATAAGCCCTAATTTAATCATTCACACTAACAACCAATTCAAATCACATATTCATTGCAATTAAGGTGCATGAATCCTAATCCCCAAAATTAAATTACTCATACATGATGCATATTTTTATAATTAAAGCAATTGATAGAATGCAATTCATATGGGAAAACAATAAGTTCTAAACTAAGTTCTATGTCTAACTATGTCTCCTGCTCGTTTCGGGGCCTTAGAACTCTATTTATAGTGAAATTCTAAGCCAAAAAGGCCCAGAAATCGCGCAGCCCTAAAAATCCCATCACACGGGCCATGCCGGGTGCCATAGAGGCCGTACAAAAATGCACAGGCTCGTTCTGAGTGGCACGAGGCCCGTGCAGTCATCTTATTTTGTCTATTCTCGAGTGATCTGAAAAATAACTTTTTCTCTCATTTTTTTGGTCCTTATGCTTTTGTATCTTGACGTCTTCTCGTTGGCGACGATTCATCAACTTTCAGCTCCTAAAACACCTACGCACCACAAACAAGAAGAAAAGGAGCAATACCTGTTCAAATTAAAAAAAGGCTATAATTACGCATAGATAGACTATATTCAAAATGAAATGGAGAACAAAATGGGGGCAAAATCCCTATAAAATCCATGCACATCAAACTCCCCCAAGTTGGGAACTTTGCTTGTCCCCTAGCAAACTTATCAAGAAAGCATATCTGAAAATTGGTCCCAATAAAAGCCACTATGAAGCTAAGGGCCACTATGAACCTAAGGCCCTTGGGGGCAAAAGTCAATCAAAATGGACTCGTAGGCGTTCCATTCAAACAAAACACCATCCAATATATGCAGCATCGTAAAAATTTCTCACTACTCCACAAAAACACCTTTAAAAACAAGTTCCAAAATTGGCAAGTTCATCCTAGGCTATTAATAAGAGAATGCTAGCATATCAAAACTTCACCATACAAAGAAGAACTCACCTGTGTACATCAAAAGTTTACTATGCAATGCATACAAGTTGAATTCAGAGCACTGAAACAAACCCTTACCAAAAGTTATCATTTTCGCTTAGTCTCTCATGTGTTTGTGTGGGCATCTGTTTCATTCAAGTTCAATCCATTACTGTTCCCTACCATAGGCTTGCAAGAATTCTCAATCTCCATTACTTGCGATTACAAATGCTTCATGAATCCAGAGGTCTTTTCCGGGTTGTAATAGAGGTTAAGGCAATAGGTGTGGAAATTTGTAGAGTATGTGGTGCTTAAAGAAGGGAAAGTGAAGCATAAATCAACATACCAAATCAAAGTCCCTATAAGATGAGTAAGAACAATCTCAATGCATCGAAATGAAGAGTTTTCCCTTCTCATTCTTACAAAAACTTCTCTCTTTCTCTCAGAGAAAAACCATGTATTCTTGCTTCTTTTTTTCATTGTTATCTCTTTTTTCTTTTGTTTGTTTTTCTCCTCTTTTTTTTCTTTTTCTTTTTCCTTTTTTTGTTGCAAGAAGGAAATAAGGAACAAGAAAGAGGGAAAGCGAGAGTGAAAGCTCGAGCAATCTCAAAAAGGTAAAGAACCCTTAACCATTTACATACCCGATCATAACTCCTTTATGCTTCATAATTCTCTTATAGGCCAAAGGGGATAAAAAAAGGATATGGGGTTATTATGCGGGTAAGACAAAGAAAATTGGTTTATAGGCTCAACGGGGCTATCAAATAAGTCAATTATAGACGAGTGACTATCTAGCTATGTGGTTGTTTCAAATGAATGCCTCTATCATGTTCACAAATATATATGCATCAATGCAGCCTCGAAAAGAACGCAAGCAAGTTCTAGAGGCTAACAATAAATAGAGAACACACTCATTAAAGGAAGTAAAGTACCGATAACATGATTTCCGTCGCAAAGGCTCAAAATTCCTTACCGAGTTATGCCTATCATTACACAAGACTCAAAATGATGCACGTTCGACTTTACTATTGCATGCACAAACAAGAACTCCTTCGCCCACATTCACAAACTCCGTATATCAAGTACAAGAATCCAAAACATTGACATACTGTTCTATGGGGTCTATAAGAGATGATGCAAAGAGGAGTGCAATATAAGGATAGAGGTGGGGCATTGTGGCATAGTCTGCACGACCCTTGTGGAATGGCACAAAGGGCCATGCAATGATTTGTAATTTGTTTTTTTTTTGTGATTAATTAAAGCAAGAAAGCAACTAAAGTCACATAAAGAGGAGTAAGAGTAAGACAAGGTCAAATACCTACGTCTTAAAGATACTCCAAATACGCCTAAAAGGACTCTAAACTAGAACTTCCCTATGTACATCTAAACTAACCACCTCCCCCAAGTTTAAATGAAGCAGTGTCCTCAACGCGGAGGATATGGGTAAGACGAATCAGGATAAGGTAGGCTATAAGGGTGGATATGACCTTGGCAGACATGCCAATCATACATCGAATCGACAAGCTGATCTAAATGGTCTAGGCGGGTGCTCATCTGGTCCTGGGTCACTCGCATGTCATACACATCAGTGCGAAGCTATGGAAATCGAAAATGGGCGGTGGGGTTGGATAGGACTGGGAGGGCCTGGGCTGGAAAGGTCCAGGCTTGGCCTGGCGACTAGGTTTAGGGTGGTCATTGGCACATTCGCCGTAATACCAATTGTTTTGGTTTAGGATCGTGGTGCGCTTGAGGTCGGGGAAAAAGAAGCGGGGTTTCATCATTAACTACCCATCGGTATCAATCCTCTTCAGGACGTAGCCAACCCATCTCTAGTATCTTGGTCATATCAAAGGTTTGTATCGGGCCAACGTGTTCTAGCTCGTGAAGGTCGAATCCTAAGGCCAAGGCACGAAGAGTGATGAGACCGCTGATGAAAATTGGGCTTTCTTTGTCAGATCTGCCTAGAAAGTGGAAATGGCAAGCAATGAAGCTGTGAGTGCATAGGCGAAAATCAGGTAAAATCATGGTCCCTGTCATGCCCAATTCCCATTCCCAAACCGTACCCGTGCTTTCATTTCTGCCGAAAATGGTGTACCCATAAGTCACTGTAAGTACGTAAGGCAAAGGTTATGGATCTTTGAACCTTTAGCGGATTAGGGTTTGAACTCGTGAAGGCCAGTAAAGAATCACCACAAAAGGTCGGCATTGTACGTAGGGTCGCGATGGGACCAAACTAACCCACCGCCAGGGGTAAACCAAAGAAAGCACCAAATTGATCTAAGTTAAATGAAAATTCTCTATTAAACACTCTAAATGACAACCCATTCTATTGGCCCTAGGGAACCTTAAAGGTGTTTTGATGGAAAGAGCTAAGGAACTTAAGCATGATATACTTATAGGTCAAACTAGGGGTTGTCATCAGTTGTGACCAGCCAACCCTATGAAACAAACACAACAAATCATCTTTAGCACCCAATGCAGTAATCGCCCCAGCATCTTTAAACCTAGTAGGCTTGATTTTACACATTTTCAGATGTCAAAAGTTTACTAAACTGGGCAACATCCCGAAATGTCATCTAAGGAAAATCCTCATCATAAAAAGCCTGGGGTTGGGAGGTACCTGGGGTAGCACGTGGTTTCTGAGCATGCTTCTTGGAGGTTGACCTAACCATGGTTGGTGTAGTGTTGTGGCCCTGTACAAAGAACAAACGACAAACGAGATATTAGTGGGAGAAATTGAGCACAGGGAACACCCCATTTTTTAGTGGGTTTTTCCAATTTTTTTTTTAATTTCGAGTAACAACTAAAAAAGAAAAAAAAAAGAGAAAGAAAGGTGGTATTGGCCGGTGGTGGAGATCGACGGCGGTGGTATGGAGATCCGGCGGTGGGTGGTAGCGGTAGAGAGGGGGGTCGGTAGAAGAGGGATAAAAAGAAAAAGAAAAAGAGGAAAAGAAAGAAAAGGGAGAAGAGAGGGAGAGTGGTGGTGCGGCTCTTGGTCGTGATGGTGGAGGGCAGCGGTGAGGGAGAGGAAGAAGGAGAAAGAAAGAAGGAAGAAGAAAGAGAGAGAAAAGAAAAGAAGGAAAAAGGAAAAAGAAAGAGAAGAGAGAGAGAGGCGGCGATGGTGGCGGCCCAAAGGTGGCGACGGTGATGGAGAGAGGGGATCGGGAGAAGCGAAAGAAACAAGAGAGAGGATGGAGAGAAAGGGGAAAGAAGAGAGAGAAAGAAAGAGGAGGAGGAGGAGGAGGAGGAGGAGGAAGAGGAAGAGGAAGAGAGAGAAAAAGAAAGAGAGAAAAAAAGTTTGCTGCTGTTGACCGTCCCTTTTTTTTACACGACTGGTACAATGTGACACGGGGGGCCTGTGCGGTGATCTACTCTTGTTTACATTCTTTTGACACTTTTGCTTGCATGGGCTATGCAATGTGGCATGAGCCACCATGCCTATTCACAAGGCCTGTGACATTTGGCACAAGGGCTCATGCAATGATCTATTTTTCTTTGCAACCCATGAGCGCTTTGACTGGACTATTAATCGTTCAACCACCTGCAAATTACCTTCCAACTCCAACCAAGTGACATTTATCATCAAAATATAAAGCAAACGGAAACAAAGAAAAGCAAAACTAGACTAAGGTAAAGAAACGAGAGAAAGAAACACGAGTTTCCTCCTGCAAAGCGCTGGTTTAATGTCCCGCATGACCATAGTCGATCTAATGCTAAGAATTTACCCCCCGGGGGAATATCACACAAAATAGTAGTGTCAAACGCACCTATGTTCTCCATCCAAGAAAAGCTTGAGCCTTTGGCCATTTACCTTGAAAGTACCTCCTGTTTCACTGCGAACCTCAGCAGCAACATAGGGAAAGACCTTGACTACTTGGAACGGACCGGACCACTTAGCCTTCAACTTTCCAGAAAGAGTTTTAAGCAGGAATTGAAGAGTAGCACCAGATTACCTTCACGGAATTCTCGGTGAAGGACGCGCTTGTCATGCCACCACTTAGTGCATTCCTTATATAGTCGGGCACTCTCATAGGCCTCTAGTCTAAGCTCTTCTAGCTCATGCAGTTGTAAAAGCTATTTTTCTCCCGCAGCATCATAGTCCATGTTAAGCTGCTTGAGAGCCATGAAGGCCTTGTGCTCGAGTTCGACCTGCAGGTGACATGCTTTTCCATAGATAAGCTTATAAAGGATGGTGCCAATTGGCATTTTGAACGTTGTTTGATACGCCCAAAGTGTATCATCTAGCTTAAGGGCCCAATCCTTTCAAGATTTCGAAACGAACTTCTCCCAAACTAATTTGATTTGTCGATTTGACATTTCCACTTGTCCGCTAGGCCGCGGATGGTAAGCTAAGCCTTGTTTGTGTATAACCCCATATTTCCTCAAGAGGGCATTGTTGTTGGAAAATAATCACAAGTGCACGATATCGCCACAAAAGTAGTAAAGTGGACTTTATGAGTCCAGATTATAGTTCCCACGAGGACTAATTTACTCAAGATCGATTTAAACTAATCACAACAAAAATAATTAATGAAACAAAAGCAATAGAAGTGTAAAGATTGGAGTTTTGGTAATTTAGCACAAATTGTAAATAATACAAAAATAAATTACAAAATAATAAAGAGTTGTTAAATTAATGGAGAGTAAAGTTGGGAATCCCAATTTATCTTTAGATATTATATTTAATTTCTCCTCTCAATTTCTAATCTCAACTTGTGTTAGATCTAATTCACGAAATTGATTTAATTTACCTCTCTTGAGTTCAAATCAATCCTATTTAATTAAGTCAACTACCATATCTCTATGTATAGTCTGAATAAATCTTAATTAAATGCATTACCGAGCGTAGGAATTCATAAATATCCCCCTGTCACGTGGGATCACAGCAATTAGAAAAGTCCATCTCTAGCTCTTATGTAGTTGTTGGATTTTACTACATGGTCTAAATGTCTAACTCGCCTATCGGTTGATTAGAATTCACAAATCAATGATTTAGTGATCATGTAAATCAGGCGTTAAACATAGTAGTAAAATCAACACGCATAATAAAAGCCCAAGAAATTGAGAGTTAAAATCAATCCTTAATCTAAATTACATTGTTCATCCCAACGAATAAAATTAATTGTTCTTGCTAAATAATAAAGAAATAAAATAAATAAAAGGGTTCATCATCGGATCTAGAAGAAAAATCGAGAATAAAGGGTTGATCTTCGATCTCCTTCGAATCCTTGCAATGCTCCCACAATAATCGTGTGTTTTTTTCTCACAACTTCCTCCCCAAAAGCTCTCCAAAAGCCTCCTCTAGTTTGTGGCTACTCTCCTCTATTTATAGCTCAAAATAGGTCTTGATTTCTTGCACAAGAAGTAGCAAAAACCAACCAAAAATAGAGTTCTACCAAAATAAGGAAATTCGCGTATATGGACGGTACGGTCGTACGACTTTGGAGATACAGCCGTATGGAGGTTTCTGCTGAATTTCTGCATGCTGGCTTTTCAGAGTTACAGCCATATCGTAATTGTAGGACAGGTCCCTTATCTTCCACTTTTGCTTGCTTTGGTCCCCGTTTTCAATTTTTTGGCACTTTTTAGTCCTTGCCTCTTTCCCCTTCTTTTCAATGTCGTCCCCACCCACGTTGGTTTTTTCACCTAAAAATAGACAACATTAAACATACTAGATAGTCTAAAATAATTATAACAACTATAAAATAAAGGCTAATAAAATACTTATCAGCCATCAAAACTCCAGTTGGAGAAATGAGATCCCCCGTCACTTATCACTGCCCTTGGGACTCCAAATCTCGAGAAAATAATATTCTTGAAGGGCTTGAGAACCACTCGGGAGTCATTGGTTGGTGACGCTATGGCTTCCACCCATTTCAATACGTAGTCGATGGCTACAAGGATGTAGCGATGGCCGTTTGAAGATGGAAGTGGCCCCATGAAAATCTATACTCCAACAGTCAAAAATTTCAACCTCCAAAATATTGTTGAGTGGCATCTCATGTCTCCGTGATATATTATCACTTCTTTGACACGCGTCACAAGAAGTCACAAACCTCCTTGTATCTTTGAAGAGTGTGGGCTAGTAGAAACAACATTGGAAAACCTTCGCCGCTTTTTTTGTGGTGCATGCGTGCCCACCACAAGGGAGAGAGTGGCAGTGAGTAAAGATACTCTCCACTTCTTCAAGAATACACCATCGCAAGTTGCCATCGGGACATCTCTTGAAAAGGAACGGTTCATCCCAAAAGTAACTCTTTGGGTCATGGATAAACTTCCTTCTCCATTGGTAGTTAAGATCGGGAGGGCATTACCCCACTGGCGTGATAGTTGGCGAGATCTGGGAACCATGGCTCCTTGCTTACCACACTAAATAGTTTCTCATATGGGAATGTGTCATCTATTGGGGGATCCCACTCTTGTTCACCCTGAGCTCAGCCTTGAGGCTAGACAAATGATCTGCCACCAGAATTTTTTGCACCCTTTTTATCCTTGATTTCCATGTCGAACTCCTAGAGAAGAAGAATCCAATGGATAAGCCTTGGCTTTGCATCCTTTTTGGCCAAAAGGTATTTCAAAGTTGCATAGTTAGTGTGCACTATGACCTTTGACCCAATCAAGTAGGTCCGAAACTTTTCTAATATATATACCACAGCTAGTAGCTCTTTTTTCTATAGTAGCATAATTAACTTGAGCTTCATCAAGAGTCTTACTAGCGTAGTAGATGACCTGGAGAGTTTTGTTCTTCTTCTGCCTAAGGGCAACAACAACTGCGAAGTCACTAGCGTCGCACATTACTTTGAATGGAAGCTCCCAATTTGGTGATTTGATGATGGGAGCTGAGATCAATGCTTCCTTGAAGCCTACGAAATGCCACATGACAATCATCAGTAAACACAAATAGGGAATCCTTGCCAAGCAATTGGGTGAGAGGTGTGGCGATTTTAGAAAAATCTTTGATAAAACGGCAATAACATCCCGCATGACCACGGACACTTCTAACACCGTTAACATTTGTTGGGGGTGGTAACCGCTCAATGACTTCCACTTTTACTTTGTCAGCCTCGAGTCCCTCAGAGAACACAATATGACCCAAAACTACCCCTCCTGTAACCATGAAATTACATTTTTCCCAGTTAAGCACAAGATTGACCTTTTCACATCTCGTAAGGACTTTAGAGGTTAGCCAAGAACTCATTGAAGGAGGATCCATAGAGACTGAAATCATCCATAAAAACTTCGATAATATTTTCAATAAACTCAGAAAAGACGGCCATCATGCATCTCTGAAATGTGACAGGGGCATTGCACAGTCCGAATGGCACTCTGCGGCATGAAAAAGTACCGTAGGGACATGTGAATGTCATTTTTTCTTGATCCTTGGAATGGATAAGGGTTTGAAAAAATTCAAAATACCCATCTAAATAGCAGAAATATGAGTGATTGGGGAGTCTCTCTAACATTTGGTCAATAAAAGGTAGTGGGAAGTGGTCCTTGCAGGTGGCGTTGTTGAGTTTATGATAACCAATACACATACGCCACCCAGTGACAACCCAGGTTGGAATCAACTCGTTGTTGGAATTTAGAGCAACGACCGTTCTACCCTTTTCTAGAACTACTTGTACCGGGCTCACCCACTTACTATCGGAGATAGGGTAGATAATCCCGCATCGAGTAGTTTCATGATTTCTTTCCACACCACTTCCTTCATATTGGGATTCAAATGACGCTAATTCTCAGTTGAAGGCTTGTGTCCTTCCTCTAGTGAGATGCGATGCATGCAAAAATCAGGACTTATGCCCCTTGAGATCATCAATGCTATATCTGATTGTTTTCTTGTGTTCCTTCAAAACATTTAGCAACTTAAAAATTTGTTCATCATCCAAGCTAGCATTGACAATAGCAGGACATAGTTCATCTTTATCTAAAAATGCATATTTCAAAGAAGGAGTATGGGTTTTAATTCAAGCTTTTGTAACTCATTGCCAAGAGTCGAATCATTGGCCTTACCAGTCAAACTGTCCTTCTCGAGTGGCTGGGATAGTTCCTCTTCATCTACCTCCATAGCACAAGCATAAGTGAGGTCCCTAGGGGAATTCTGCCTAGATATGCTTTCAACTGCATCAATCAAATAACAAGAGCTTTCGAGCATAGGATTTTTCAAAACATTGGTTAGCATAAGCTCAACATTATCTTCCCCCACACTCAGACTTAGCTTCTCATTCTTAACATTTATGATTGTTCCTACCGTGGCAAAAAATGGTCTTCCTATGATGGTGGGTATTTGAGAATCTTCGGCCATCTCTAAGACTACAAAGTCTACGGGGATGAAGAATTTCCTTACTCTAACGGGTACATCCTCGAGAATTCTCACAGGGTACTTAAGTGAATGGTCAGCCATTTGGAGTGTATGTGTGTGTTTTTCAACTCCACCATGTTAAGCTTTTGACTAATGGAAAGGGGCATCATACTAACACTAACACCTAGGTCACACAAGGATTTTTGAATAGTCATATCGCCTATGGTGCATGCGATTGAGAAACTGCCAAGGTTGTCTAGTTTAGGAGGGGACCTATGTTGAAGGAGAGCACTACACTCTTCTGTAAAGGCAACGGTGTCCACCTCATCAAGATTGCTCTTCCTAGTCAATATATCCTTTAAAAATTTAGCATATGATGGCATTTGTGTCATTAATGTAGTAAAAGGAATATTTGTAAGACCCACAATCCCACATCGCTTGGGCATAAGAGAGCATTTCAGTTTATAAGTTAAGAGACCCATCCAACTAGGCATGAAACCTTTTGGGGTGAACCTAAGAATAAAATCGTGCAGGCCAGGTCCAAAGCGGATAATATCATACCAAAGTGGATCGGATCGGTAACGGACCTAACCCAAATCCGTATGGCCCTCCCCGGGGCATAGCAAACCAGATCCAGATGGGCCATGGCGGGGGTCGGGTCGTTACAGATGGTATCAGAGTTAGAGCCCAACTGGAAGTGTGGCCAACGGGGATGTTGGGCCCCTTTAAGAGGGGCGATTGTAACACCCACAATCCCACATCACTTGGGCATAAGAGAGGAGTTCAGTTTATAAGTTAAGAGACCCATCCAAGTAGGCATGAGGCCTTTTGGGGTTAACCTAAGAATAAAACCGTGCGGGCCAGGTGATAAGCATATTAAATGTGTTTATTTCATAGTTTTTATAAGTATTTTAGAGTAGTTATTATGTCTAATTTGTCTATTTGTAGGAAAAACCAACATGGATCAAAAGCATTGCAATAAAGGATGAGAAGAGGGCGAATTTACACGAAATCGAAGAGTTTTGGACCAATATAAGAAAGGAACCAAAGTTGGAGGACCAAATATTGCAAATAAGGATGAATTATTTATGGTATAATAGGTTGGGCCCGCAAAACAACAAGTTGCGCCCGCAATAATGTAGAAAAAGCCTGACCAAACGATCTGGAGGCCCAGAAATCACCCGCGGCCGCAAATTCCTAACACATAGAAATTGAGATCCCACGTGACAGGTGGATATTTATGAATTCCTAAGCACGTTAATGCATTTAATTGAGGATCATTCTAACTACGCATAGAGATATGGTAGTTGACTTAATTAATTAGGATTAATTTGAACTCGAGAGAGGTAAATTAAATCAATTTTGTGAATTCGATCTAACACAACGTTAGTATAGAAATTGAGAGGAGAAATCAAACAGACATCTGAAGATAAATCGGGATTCCCAACTTCACTCTCCATTAATTCAACAAACTTTTATAATTTTTGCAATTTACTTCCCAGTATTTTCTTATTTTTTGCTGAAAACCAATCTTTAATCTTTATATCTTTATTTGCTTTTGTTAAGATTAGTTTAAACCGATATGGAGTAAATTAGTCCTCGTGGGATCGATAACCCGGACTCTGAAAAAGTCCACTTTACTACTTTTGTGTCGACATCGTACACTTGCGATTATTTTCACAACAAGTTTTTGGCGCCGTTGCCAAGGACTATTTTTATTTAATATCGGCTTATATTAATCATATTTTTAATTTTAGTTTTAGTTTAATTTTAGTTTTTATTTATAGACGAACTTTGATGCTTTTTTTTATTTTTTTGTAGAAATTTGTGCTCGGTGCATGACCCGCTCACAAGTGGGTATTTTGAAAGAATTTGACCCAGAAATTGAACGCACATTCAAAGCCAGACGCAAACTAATTATGGAACACACTGCAGAGGAAGAAGCTAGGCTAAGGACAGAAGACGAGGCACGACGAAGATTCGTGTTGGTTAACAGGAGAAATCATGAACCAGAAGATGAGGGGGGCGAGGACGATGACGAGGGTGGAAATTTTTCCATGGCTCAATTTCTGACCTCACCTACAGCTCCTACGCGTTCTAGCATTGTATATCCGCCTTTTGGGAGGAATGATTTCCAGTTGAGAGCTGATATAATTAATTTGTTCAGTAATAGCCATCAATTCTTTGGGTTAGCACATGAAGATCCAAACGCTCATCGCGCCAAAATTTTGAGGACGTGCCAGAACTTCAAATATGATGGAATTAATGACGACTGTCTAAGGTTACGCCTCTTCCCCTATACTTTGAGAGATGGTGCAATGGAATGGCTTGAGTCCGAACCAGATGCTAGCATAACAACATGGGAGGATTTGGTGAGAAAATTCAGCAATAGGTATTTTTCTCCTGGCAAACTAGCTAAACTGAAGTTGGATATCTCAACTTTCCAGCAATACGATGGAGAAAGCTTCCACGAGGCATGGGATCGATATAAGGGTATGCTGAGAAAATGCCCTAATCATGGATTTGAAAAGGGGGCACAAGTTCGATACTTCTACTTGGGGTTGGCGCCTCAATTCAAATCTATTGTGGACGCCTCGTCAAACGGGGTCAATCACAAACAAGAGGGTTAATGCAGCTTGGGAACTACTGGAATTGATTGCAAAGACACAGACGATGTTCCCATCAGATAGCGTAACGTTGAAGAAGAAACCCGACGCATATGGAAATGAGTCAATAGCAGCTACAAATTCTCAAATTGCCGCTTTAACAAAACAAGTGGAACTCCTGGTCAAAGCACAAACGCAAGAGGCACACTCTGTTCAATCAAGTCCGATATGTGGATATTGTGGGGCAAAGCATCATGTTTCGGAGTGCTTGCTACTTTGAGCTCAGAGTGAACAACTAAACTACGTGGGAGACAGCAATAGGCAGCAGTTCAACCTCGACTCTCAGACCTATAATCCGGGGTGAAAATTTCACCCAAATCTCCGATATGGGGATAGCTCTAACAACTACCCTCCACCTGAGCGTAAGCTAAGTTTGGGGGATATATTCCAACAGTACATGCAAAAGACGGATAAGGTACTGGAACGTATTAAAGTAAATGCTAAAAATCAATAGGCCTCCATCAAAAATTTAGAAGTGCAAATTGGGCAGATGGCATTACAACTGGCAGAAAGACCTCGCGGAACATTCCCGAGTAACACTGAAACAAATCCAAGAGAACATGCCAATGCCATCTACACTGTGAGAGACGAGCCTAAAGTTCAGCCAATTGAAGAAAGCGTGCCATATGTTTCACCAAAGGCATATGTACCCCCAATTCCATTCCCTCAAAGGTTAAGAGCACTTGCTAAACCAGCAGAGGTACAAGCAATAACAACGAGAAGTGGGGTACAGTTGCCTAAAATTCACGTTAAGAGGCTGGGAAACGAGACCCAAGGTTCCGTGATTGAGGAACAAAAGAAGGATAAAGAGGAAACTAAACCATTGGTTGAAGTACAAATTGAGGGGAAAGTTGAAGAAGTGGAGAAAAAGACTCCAACTCCAGTCAAAGCCTACGTGCCACCCATTCCGTTTCCCCAGAGGCTACAAAAGAGCAAACTTGACAAGCAGTTCGCTAAATTTTTGGAAATTTTCAAAAAGCTGCACATTAACATTCCATTTGCAAATGCTCTCGCTCAAATGCCACTATATCTGAAGTTCATGAAGGAAATGCTTTCGAAGAAAAAAAGATTGGAAGAGTTCGAAACGGTGGCATTAGCAGAAGAATGCAGTGCAATCCTACAGAACAAGTTGCCACCAAAACTAAAAGATCCAGGGAGTTTTTCTATCCCTTGCAATATTGGAAATTTAAATTTTGATAGATCCTTATGTGATTTAGGTGCCAGTATTAATCTAATGCCACTGTCTGTTTACAGAAAACTTGGATTAGGCGAGCCGAAACAGACGACAGTGACATTGCAGTTGGCAGATCGCACACTCAAGAGTCTATATGGCATAATTGAGGATGTTCTGGTCAAAGTGGGAAAATTTATTTTCCCGGCAGATTTCATGATAATGGACATAGAAGAGGACATCAGAACGCCTCTTATTCTTGGACGTCCATTCCTAGCAATTGCACGAGCTCTAATTGACGTGCAGAAAGGAGAGCTCATTTTGCGGGTTGACAAGGACAGAGTTACATTCAACATCCTTCAACGAGATGGAAAGCCTACTCAAGACGAAAGTTGTTTTAAGCTTGAGAAAGTAGAGAAAGAGGATGTTGAACCCAACAAGCCCGATCAGAAAGCTCAGAGCAACTTGCACGAGTATTGGCTGCCAAAATGGAATAGGAAAAAGCTGGAAAAGGCTAGGGAAGACAACATCAATCAATTCAAGGCTTCCCAAATTCGCTTCAAACCTCCATGACCATGCCACCAAAAGTCGAGCTCTAGACTATAAATAAAGCGCTTATTGGGAGGCAACCCAATGTTTCTTTCCTTTTTTTTATTATTTATCTCTGTGTGTGCTTTGTGTGCTTGACTTTATTTTTCTTTTTTTTTTTTTTTGGTGTGCCTGCATGTTTATTTATTTTTAATAAAATAATGGCTTCTCTTAATGTGGATGTTTGCAGACTTGCTATCGTAGATCAAACCAACCAAACGCAAGGACCCAACACCCCCTGATGCCACAGCTGACCCGCTGGGACGTTCAGTAACTTTTCTCTTCTTTGATCTTAATTTTTACATTGAGGACAATGTTGGTTTTAAGTTTGGGGGTGTGATTGTAATTTTAATTTTTGCATATGTGTTTAATTGTGAGTCGTAATGTTTGCGTCATATTTTTCGTTAAAAAAAAAAGAAAATTTATGTGTGTCAGGTAGCGTATCGTCGATGATTTTTTTTACTCTTTTGGGCATAACGGAAATAGGATGACAGTTGGACTTTTGAACATCACTTGATCTTTTAAAAAAAATTTATGTCACTTATTGTTGCACGACTATCCTGATTTGAGCACATGGTCATTGTTTGACTTGGATTTATGTTGGGGTGTAATCTAGATGTTGTTTTCCCTAGTATTACCTGTGATTAAACGTTAAACCTTTAGAAGTAGGTAATCTTCCCCAAACCGAATTATAGGATCAAACTAGCTTAAAGACTAAGTTTGGGGGTGGTAAGACTAGTGATTTATGTTGGGGGAACTACGGTTTGATGTTTTGATATTTTTTCTTTGAGTTGAAGGATTTTTGGTTGGCGAATCTGTACCAGCACTGACTGAGGCTATCATTCTCCCGTGAAAGAAAACAAAAAAAAAGGAAAAAAAAAAGAAGAAAAAAAAAAGAAAGACATCATTCACATTGCATATATGCCCCATTCTCTTGCCTCATTGACTCGAGTGATTAAGTCTGAGGGGTATTTTACCTGGTGCCTTGAGTGACGAGCTCGGGAGTTATCGACCTAAAGCACGCTACACGAGTCCTTGAGAAAGTATTATTGCTGGGGCATTGCATTTGCATATCATACCAAAAAAACAAAAAACAAAAAAAACAAAAAACAAAAATCCGGGAAATGAAGAGTGATAGGGGTTTGAAGTGTTGGGAAAAGATTCAAAGACTGGAGATTTGGAAACTTGGAGTAGAGATGGATGGATGGATAGCGGTAGTTTCCTTAACATCAAGTCACTTTTACTTAACATCCTATGTGGAAAAATGCAGTGAAATATTTATAGAACACCACCATGATTAAATACCCCGGGGGAATTGAGAGAAGAGCATAAGGAGTGAATCCTACGAGCGGGGAGAGCTAAATCTTACCACGAGGGAATACGGGCATGGATTGTGATGTGCATTCTGTGATTACCTTCTAACATGGATTTGAGCCACGCAATGATTAACGCACACACACCGTATGTCATGCATATGATAAGTGAATAGTTGGTGATTGTTTAATTGGTCCAGCTGGAGTTCTATTTGTATTTTATTAAACTTGAGGCGAATAGCACACTACTTGACATGTTTTGAGTCTGTTTATGTTTTGTGGTTAGTGTTTAGTGCATGAGTGTTGTCTATGTTTTGTTTTAGTTTCTTGTTCGAGGGCGAACAAGAGTTAAGTTCGGGGGTGCTTGATAAGCATATTAAATGTGTTTATTTCATAGTTTTTATAAGTATTTTAGAGTAGTTATTATGTCTAATTTGTCTATTTGTAGGAAAAACCAACATGGATCAAAAGCATTGCAATAAAGGATGAGAAGAGGGCGAATTTACACGAAATCGAAGAGTTTTGGACCAATATAAGAAAGGAACCAAAGTTGGAGGACCAAATATTGCAAATAAGGATGAATTATTTATGGTATAATAGGTTGCGCCCGCAAAACAACAAGTTGCGCCGGCAATAATGGAGAAAAAGCCTGACCAAACGATCTGGAGGCCCAGAAATCACCCGCGGCCGCAAAAAAGGGATCTGCGGCCGCAACATCTGGACCTGCGGCCGCAAGAGAGTCATGTGTGGCCGCAGGTCACAAGGCTGCGGCCGCAGGTGATGTTCTCCAGCAACCGACTCAGTTTCGGACTTCGTTTCCTACTTAGACTCTACCATATTCGTGCATACGATTTTGGGCATCTTTTGAGGCCTGAACGGGGACTATAAATACATCCTTTTGAGACATAAAGAGGGAGCTTTTGGGGAGCTTTTGGAGAGCTATTAGAAGGATTAATTGAAGGTAAAAACACACCGCAATCGAGTGATTCACATGGTTTTTGGTGGAGATTCAAGACGGAGTTGACACTTGGTGCAAGATCTACTCTTCACTCTCGATTTCTGTTCTAGATCCTGTGATGAACTCTTTTATTTTCGTTATTTATTCACTTTTTAGTATGAACAACTAGATCCATTTGTTGGGATGAACGATGTAATTTAGATCTATGATTTGATTTTAACTCTCAATTTCTTGTGCTTTTATTTTATGTGTTGATTTTACTACTATGTTTAATGCATGATTTACTTGGCCACTAAATCAATGATTTGTGAATTTTAACAAACCGAGAGGTAAGTTAAATATTTAGACCACATAGTAAAATCCGGTAATTTACATAAGAGCTAGAGATAAACTTTTATAATTGTTGAGATCCCACGTGATAGGTGGATATTTATGAATTCTGAAGCACGTTAATGCATTTAATTGAGGATCATTCTAACTACGCATAGAGATATGGTAGTTGACTTAATTAATTAGGATTAATTTGAACTCGAGAGAGGTAAATTAAATCAATTTCGTGAATTCGATCTAACACAACGTTAGTATAGAAATTGAGAGGAGAAATCAAATAGACATCTAAAGATAAATCGGGATTCCCAACTTCACTCTCCATTAATTCAACAAACTTTTATAATTTTTGCAATTTACTTCCCAGTATTTTCTTATTTTCTGCTAAAAACCAATCTTTAATCTTTATATCTTTATTTGCTTTTGTTAAGATTAGTTTAAACCGATATGGAGTAAATTAGTCCTCATGGGATCGATAATCCGGACTCTAAAAAAGTCCACTTTACTACTTTTGTGCCGACATCGTACACTTGCGATTATTTTCACAACACCAGGCCCAAAGCGGACAATATCATGCCAAAGTGGATCGGGTCGGTAGCGGACCTAACCCAAATCCGTATGGCCCTCCCCGAGGCACGGCAGGTCAGATTCGGTGGGCCATGACGGGGGTCGAGTGGTTACAATATTGACATGGGGTTTTTTCAAAATTTCGAGGAACTTACTGAACTGCTGATATGCATGTGTTTTATATGCTTTTTAATCCCATTTTATCCCCTATTTTGGATTGAGTATAGCTCCTCTACATGCTTTTGTACGATATCTATTGTTTCGAATGGGTATTGCTCTTCTTTTCTTTGTTTGTCATGTGTAGGTATTTTAGAAGCTAAAAGTTGATGAATCGCCACCAACGAGAAGACCCCGAGATACAAGAGCATGAGGACAAAAAAATGGGAGAAAGAGTCATTTTTCATATCACTAGAAAATGCACAAAATCAGATGACCGCACGGCCCCCTGTGCTATTGCGCATGCCTCTGTACCACTCTGCACGGCCTGTATGACGGGATTTTTTGGCATGCATGTCTTTTAGGGTGTAATTAGTCATTGTAGCCCATATAAAAGGCTCCCCAAAGCCAATAGATGGGGGCTAGACTTGTTGAGGGAGAGTTTTACTTAGCTTAGGTATACTCTCTTCTTCCTAGATAAAAAAACATCAATTCTAGATTAGACTGTAATTTTTTTGGGGGGATTATTGTTTAAGGATTGAAGCTTACAACTTCTCCATCATCTCAAGCTATCGTGGTTAGATCTTTGTAATAGGTATTTCTTCCTTTATTCAGTTCAATTCATCTAATTAGGTTTTATTTATTTCTACATGAATTTCTTGTGGGTAAATTTATTTAATTGCTTCAACTCTTAATATGGAGGAGTAATCCCCTTTTTGGGAATTAGGGTTCATCTACCTAATCAAAATGAACACTCTGTGAGTTAATGTTATTGTTGGTGTGAGCAATTGAAATAGGATTTTTATGCTAGAATATTTAACGATTGAAGTTAGTATAACGTTCATGCAACCTCAATTCATCGTATAACAAGTCAAGCACCGATAGGTTGATTTCTCCTTGTGGACCCCCTAGCATACACATAATTAGTATTTGATCATGACGATGACCTAGACAATTATGAAGACCTTCTAAACTTTGAGAAAAGTTAGAAACTAGTTTCGTAATCCTAGTTCGATTATCCACGTCTACATCTATCCCTAGGTAATGTGTTCATTGTCAATTAGTGTAGATGACTTCCTGATCCCCATTTTAATCATAGAAATTTATATTGATTATTTGCATTATTCCTTCACTTAGCTAATATTGTTAGGAGTAATGTATATTAATTCCACCACATAAACGACCGATTTAGCTCGTTAATTGACGAAAGAGGAATAGACAACTTTAACCTCCCTGTGAGACGACCCATGAGTACAACGACACCGTATACTTGCTGATTCACACTAACAAGTTTTTGGCGCCATAGCTGGGAGGCATATGGTTGATATTTTATGCTTTTTCCATAAATTAGGCTAAATCATTTTTTTTATTTTACTTATTCTCATTTTACTTTGCTTTTCTTTTTGTTGGCCGTTGATTTCTATTGTTGTGCAACTTAACAGTTGTCCCAAAATAGCTATTTTTGTACATGCACAAGAGATCCCAGGCGCACAACTTAGTACCGCTAGATCAAGATCTCGACATCACCTTGCGTGAGCTAAGAAGGAAACTTCGTGATAAACGCGCTCATTTTCAAATGGCTGAGAACAACAATGAGGCTATCAAGGCTCTTAAGGACTATGCCTCTCCCAACACACTATGGTTACAGTCTAGCATAGCTCGACCTGATGTAGCTGCCCATAATTTTGAGCTTAAACCATCCCTCCTCTCCATGGTGCAACAAAACCAATTCGGCGGACTTCCAACCGAGGACTCAAACCTTCATATTTAGGTAGTTCTTGAATATTGTGATACTTTAAAGATTAATGGGGCCACTACCGATGCAATCCGCCTTAGGCTCTTCCCATTTTCCTTGCGAGACAAAGCAAGAGCTTGGCTCCATTCACTTGGGGCAGGCTCTATCACTACCTGGGCTCAACTGTCACAAGCTTTTTTGTCCAAATACTTCCCACATTCCAAAACAGCCCAATTAAGACACCAAATCGCCACCTTTGCTAAAATGGAGGGGGAGTCCTTATATGAAGCTTGGGAAAGTTTAAGGAGTTACTCCACCTTTGCCCACACTATGGACGGGAGAAGTGGTTGATTGTGTTCTACAACGGGCTGACATATAGCTCGAGGAATTTCCTAGATGCAGCTGCAGGAGGTGCTTTAACGAATAAAGGCATTGACGAGGCTTTCGAGCTTATTGAAAATATGACCCTTAACCACTACCAATGGGCTAATGAGCGAAGTCGCCCAAGGAAGGGAGGTAAGTATGACGTCGAGGTATTATCTCTTTTAGCTAATAAAGTTGATGTATTTGTACAAAAATTTGATCAATTGCATACCTCTTCTAATCATGTTACTCCTAATGCTTTAATGTTTTGTGAGCTTTCCGGTGTGCAGGGTCATCTAACCAACGAGTGCCAGCTAGCTTTGCCTATCAATCCCAACTTATCGATGGAGGAGGTAAATGCTTTCCAAGGTATGAACCCCCGTCCCCTTGGCAATCCATACTCCAACACATATAACCCGAGATGGAGGAATCATCCCAATTTCTCTTGGAAGAACCCCAATGTTCCTCTACAACGCTACAACCCTCCTGGTTTCCAACCTAGACCTAACCCACAGCAGGCCCCTCCACAAAAGTCTAACATGGAAAGTTTGATGGAAACTTTCATTGCCACCCAGTCTAAGACAAATGAAACCGTCCATAACTCTATCCAACAATTGAATACAAAATTTGACTCCCTAGCCACCCATAACAAGATGCTGCAAACCCAATTGGCCCAACTTGCTAGCTCTTCCACTAGGACTCCTGGTGCTTTACCAAGTCAACCAATGAATCCTCGGGACCAATGCAATGCCATTACATTGAGAAGTGGAAAAGAGCTAGAAGAACCTAAGAGGAGCGAGGGGAGGGCCAAGAGTGATCAGGTAAATGAGACTGTTGAGAGTGAACCCAAAACCCCCACTACCGAACATGATGGGAAAAAGGAAGAGAAACATGAGAAGCCCAGTGAGAGTGAGGAAGAAAAAGGAAAACCCCTAAACAACAATATCACTCCCACCACCTACAAGCTGAGACTTCCCTATCCACAAAGGTTTGCCAAAGCAAAGCTAGATCGGCAATTCGGTAAGTTTCTTGAAATTTTGAAAAGGCTTCATGTCAATATCCCTTTTACTGATTTAATGACACAAATGCCATCATATGCTAAATTTTTAAAGGATACATTGACTAGGAAAAAGAGTCTTGATGAGATGGAAACCGTTGCTTTTACACAAGAGTGCAGTGTTCTTATTCAAAATAAGTCCCCTCCTAAACTCAACGACCCCGGGAGCTTCTCAATCCCATGCACCATAGGCCAAATGACTATTCAAAAAGCCCTATGTGACCTAGGTGCCACTGTTAGTGTGATGCCCCTTTGTATTAGTCAAAAGCTTAACATGGGGGAGTTGAAACACACACACACACACATGACGCTCCAAATGGTTGACCGTTCACTTAAGTACCCCGTGGGAATTCTCGAGGACGTACCCATTAGAGTAGGAAAATTCTTCATACCTGTAGACTTTGTTGTCTTAGAAATGGAGGAAGACTCTCAAATACCCATCATCATAGGGAGACCATTTCTGGCTACGGCGGGGGCAATCATAGATGTTAAGAATGGGAAGCTAAGTCTGAGTGTGGGGGAAGATAAGGTCGAGTTTATGCTAACCAATGTTTTGAAAAATCCTATGCGCGAAAGCTCCTGCTATTTGATTGACGCAATTGAAAATATATCTAGGGAGCATTGCCCTAAGGACCTCACTTACATTTGTGCTGTGGAGATGGATGAGGAAGAACTTTCACAGGTACTCGAGAAAGGTAATGTGACTGGTAAGGCCAATGATTTGACTCTTGGCCACGAGGTACAAAAGCATGAATTAAAACCCCTTCATCCCTCATTGAAATATGCATTTCTAGATGACGATGGGCTATGTCCTGTGATTGTCAATGCTGGTCGAGACAACGAACAACTTTTTAAGTTGCTCAATGTTTTGAAAGAACACAAAAGCGCCACTGGCTATAACATTGATGATCTCAAGGGCATAAGCCCAGATTTTTGCATGCATCGTATCTCACTAGAGGAAGGACA
Source organism: Jasminum sambac (assembly GCA_018223645.1). Classification (NCBI taxonomy): domain Eukaryota; kingdom Viridiplantae; phylum Streptophyta; class Magnoliopsida; order Lamiales; family Oleaceae; genus Jasminum; species Jasminum sambac. Next base: position 1,515,839 of record CP073650.1, read on the forward strand.
CACGCCTTCAATTGAGAATCAACGTCGTTTGAATCCCAATATGAAGGAAGTGGTGCGGAAAGAAATCATGAAACAACATGATGCGGGTATTATCTACCCTATCTCCGATAGTAAGTGGGTGAGTTTGGTGCAAGTGGTTCCAAAAAAGGGTGGAACAACCATTGAGCTTAATTCCAACAACGAGTTGATCCCAACCCGAGTTGTCACTGGGTGGCGTATGTGTATTGATTACCTTAAACTCAACAACGCCACCCGCAAAGACCACTTTCCACTACCTTTTATTGGCCAAATGTTAGAGAGACTCGCCAAACACCCATATTTCTGCTATTTGGATGGATATTCTGGATTTTTCCAAATCCCTATCCACCCGAAGGATCAATAAAAAAGACATTCACATGTCCCTATGGCACCTTTGCATACCGCAGAATGCCATTCGGATTGTACAATGCCCCGGCCACATTTCAGAGATGCACGATGGCTATCTTTTCTGAGTTTATTGAAAATATTATGAAAGTTTTTATGGATGACTTTAGCATCTATGGATCCTCTTTTAATGTGTTTGTCCAATCTCTCTAAAGTCCTTACGAGATATGAAAAGGTCAATCTTGTGCTTAATTCGGAAAAATATAATTTCATGGCACAGGAGGGGGTCGTTTTGGGTTATATTGTGTCTTCCGAGGGAATTAAAGTTGACAAAGCAAAAGTGGAAGTCATAGAGCAGCTACCACCCCCAACAAATGTTAAGGGTGTTAGAAGCTTCCTTGGTCATGCGGGATTCTATCGCCGTTTTATCAAGGATTTTTCTCAAATCACTAGACCTCTCACTCAATTTCTTGTCAAGGATTCCCCATTTGTGTTTACTAATGATTGCCATGTAGCAATTCGTAGGCTTAAGGAAGCACTGACTTCGGCTCCCATCATCAAATCACCGGATTGGGAGCTCCCATTTGAAGTAATGTGCGACGCTAGTGACTTCGAAGTTGGTGCTGCCCTCTGTCAGAAGAAGAACCAAACTCTCCATGTCATCTACTACGCGAGTAAGACTCTCGATAAAGCTCAAGCTAATTACGCTACTACAGAAAATGAACTACTAGCTGTGGTATATGTGTTAGAAAAGTTCCGGCGCTACTTGATTGGGTCAAAGGTCATAGTGCACACCGACCATGCAGCCTTGAAATAAATACCTTTTGGTCAAAAAAGATGCAAAGTCACGGATTATCCGTTGGATTCTTCTTGTAACGACCCATTTTCTTGCTTTGGGGCCTTTAAACCCCAAATTTAGAAGCCCAATATGTTAGATACAGCCTTTAAACCCCAAATTTAGAAGCCTAATATGTTAGGTACACCCCTGGGCTCATTTCATGATATGTTGGAGCCCCAAAGTAAGTTTTAGCCCACCCTAAAACTGGATCACATGTTAAATACGGGCATTAAGGATTATATCTTGATTATCTAGATATTTATTATGATTTTATAAAGATATAAAGATGATATTATTAGTTGGATGTTATCACATGTGACTTTATTCAAGATAATGTTAAACCAGATGAAAGAACTATGTGATTGCCTGAGTTTGAATTATGACATGTCATATGAGTTGTGATTGACCATAATTAATCAATTAGAATTTTAATTAAAGATATTTGAGATGGGATAAACATGCAAGATTTGATTTACCTTTATTCTGGTCTATCAAAAATCATTTATAAACCTATCTGAACTCCCTCTCCAACCCTATAAATAGACCCCTCCTCCATTTATTATTCTCACACCAACAATGCTATAAATACTCTCTTAAGCTTTAGTTCTCTCCCTTCTGTTCCAACTGCGCAATAGAAGCTCTTGCTTTAGCAAGCCAAGGTAAGCACAACTTTATGTTATGCATTTAATTGCTGATATGCTATGGATCCCATATGTAAGTTATAAGTTCGGGATCGGAGTTTAGTAGCGCTACGCTTAAGGATTCACGACACCCTATGAATTCGGATCTCCTTCGGCCTCCTATGTTAAGTTTATGACTATGTGAATTATCATCATGATATTAAGTTGTAATTACTGAGATTCAATCTCATTCTTTCGCATTATGCCATGTGTCAGGTAACTATTCGTGAGGTGGACTGGGGCTTGAGGAGACATGGAGGGGGTCAGCTAGTTTATGTTTTAGTTTAAATCCTCATTTTTTTATTTAGTGTTTCCCAATAATAAACGATATCATTTTTGTTATTTAAGCTGTCAATTGGAATTATTTCTTTTATGAATAAACGTGGATTTTAGTATGATACGACTTTCAATCCGGAGTCCACAAGATCAGGGTGTTACACTTCTTCAAGAGTTTGACATGGAAATCAAAGATAAAAAAAGGTACAAAAAAGCTGGTGGCAGACCATTTGTCTTGGCTCGAGGCTGAGCTCGGGAGTGGACAAGATTGGGATCTCCCGATAGATGACGTATTCCCACATGAGAAACTATTTAGTGTGGTAAGTAAAGAGCCATGGTTCGCAGATCGCGCTAACTATCACGCCAGTGGGGTGATGCCTCTCGATCTTGACTACCAACAGAGAAAGAAGTTCATCCAGGACACAAGGAATTACTTTTGGGATGAACTGTTTGTAACGCCCCGAGTTCGAGGAACTCGAAACGTTAGTTCTCTTTCTAAAACTTTTTTTTAAATGTGGAAATATAACAAATAATTAAAATGCGGAAATATATATAAAAATAATTAAGATGCGTAAATTCGTTTTAAATAGCAACCATTTAGAGTATCTTGTAAATGTTTGATCTCTAGATATTCAAAACATCTAACATAAGGAACTAAATAGTTCAAAAAGTCTAAAATGACATAATCTAATGCATCGGTTTATCAAAATAACAACGAAAATGAAATCTCATATTTAATAGCCTAGATAGAGCTCTCCTAACTTGCCACGCCTCCGGACTCCTCAATCTGTAATAAGAATGAAAGGCGTGAGTATTTAAATAATACTCAGTAGGCTCTGCGCAAGTTAATCATGTCTACAATTATATAAGGCAAATAGTTCTGTAAACTCTATAATCTAATAACCAAAGGTAACTCTAGGCCGGAAGGCAGCTCTAGGCCGGAAGGCAAGTAATTTGCCCGGAGGCAGCTCCAGGCCCGAAGGCAAGTAATTTGCCCGAAGGCAACTCGGGGCCCGAAGGTAGCTCTAGGACTGAAGGCAAGTCTGTTACACACTAAAGGCACTCATATAGTACAGATCATTAACTATAAATGCACGATAAGTAAAAGTGAGTCTTTTGAGGCTACCTGAAGTATCTTTCGAGTTTGACTCTACTAAGCAGTAAAAATCAGTCCTCTAGCTTTTCGTACACCCCGTCTAGTCAATAATGAGTTTAATTTATGCTAATACTCTTAAATATTAAGTATCTATAAGTAATATAGAATTTTGTGGACCAAAATAGAAAGAATATAAAACTTTGGGGGTCAATTTGAAAGAATTGAATAGTTTGAGGACCTATTATGCAATAAAAGTGAACTAAAATATTTTGGGCTCAATTATAAGATTTCTAAAACATGAGGGACTAATATGCAATTAAAGTTTAGGGGCTAACTTAAATAAGAATAAGAAATTAAATGATGGAAAGTGAAATAAAAGTTTAAGGGTCAAATTGCAACAATTGAAAGTTAGGGACTTGAATTTAAATAAAATTTGAGGTCTCATTTAAATAAAATAAATAACATGGGGGATTAGATTTGCAAATAATATTTAGGGACTAAATTATAACAATTAGAAGTTACGGATTTGAAATTTAAATAAACTATGGGGACTAACTTAAACTAATTAAAGAACTTGAGGGACTTGACTTGCAAATTAAGCAAATAAATAGAAAAAACAGAAAAAAGGCTCGGGTCATAGCTTCTTCACCTGATTCCTCACTCTCTCGCTCTCAGCTTCTCTAGCTGAAATAGGGGATCCTTTTTCCGGGCGGTTTGGCAGTGGTTTATTGGCGGCGAAGGTGGAGGGAAGGGAGGTGAATCTAGTGGTGGTTTTAATTGAATGAATGGTTGATTATTGAGCTCGAATTCGTTGGTTGAAGGTTGAGGAGAAATTTGGGTATTTTCAAAATTGGATCGAATCTTTAATTATTTTCGAAATCAAACGATTCTATAGTGTTCTATAGAGGTAGAGGAAGGTGTAGGTATGATTTTTGTGTTGTGAAATGGATTTTTGAGCTTTGGTGTGTGTTCTTGGTCGAGCTTGCAATGGTGTTTATGTATATGCATTTATAGGCATGCGTGTGTGTGTGTTCTTGGCCAAATGAGGATGATGGTGACTTCGTGGTGGTGCAACAGTGGAAAAGCGGCGGTGGTGCGGCGGTTGAGGTGGTGGTGCGGCGGTGATGCATATATACGTGCATGTATGTATTTGGGATAAAAAAATCAAGTGGAAAATACAAATAGATGATTAAAAACTTGTGTGTGATTAAAACTTAAAACAACAAAAATTAAAATGGAGTATGAATAAAACATCAAGAAATCTTACCTCTCGAGGCTAGTTGGTTTGTTGAATGGGATTGAGTGGGATGATCTAGAAGATACTAATTGGGGAAAGAAGGGAAAGTAGTGATGCTAGGGTTTTAACATAAACCTTAACTTGTATAAATCGGGTAAAAACTAGGTTACTCCTCCAAATGGGCTTTCTTATAGCATAAGAAATAAAATTGGACCTTAAACGGGCCTATAATTGGGTTTAATATATATATAAAGTTATGATAGAATAAGAAGTTAAATTTTAGGGGTTAAAACAAATAATTTCTAAAGTTTTGTCCTCAAATGTAAATTGAAAATAAATAAATAAATAAATATTTTATAAATTACTATTTTTATTTTTATTTTAAATAATCCAATATAATAGTAAAGATTATAAAATTTTAACTAGACGAGCGTACGCTATTTAATTCTATAGGTGAAATTGTAGCGACACGTTCAAGATTTTACTTTAATTAAATGTAGGATTTAAGGAAATTCGCGGTCACTACAACCTTACCCTCTTAAAATAATTTCGTCCTCGAAATTTAAACTTACTTGATCTATAACGTTTGGGTTGGCTAGAATTTCTTCTTCTTTCTCCCATGTTGCCTCATCCTTGCCATGACTACTCCATTGGATCTTGACGAGAAGAACTCTTCTATTTCTCAAAATATGAACCTTTCGATCTATAATAGTCACGGGTCTCTCTTGGTATGACAAGTCTTTCTGAATACCAAAAGATTGAAAGTTCACCACATGACTTGGATCATGGACATACTTCCTCAATTGTGAGACATGAAATACATTATGCACCGATGAAAGCATAGGTGGCAAAGCCAAGCAATAAGCTACAGCCCCAACTTCTTCTAATATCTTGAACGGTCCAATGAACCGTGGTCTCAACTTCCCTTTCTTCCCAAAACGTATGGTGCCCTTCATTGGAGACAGCTTGAGAAACACTTTCTCTCCAACCCCAAATTTCAAGTCTTTTCTCCTCTTATCGGCGTAGCTCTTTTGTCTATCCTGGGCAGCCTTGATCCTCACTCTGATCTTCTCTATAGCCTCAACAGTTTTCTCTACCATTTCTGGTCCCAACATCTTCCTCTCTCCAACTTCATCCCAATAGATTGGAGATCGACACCGTCGCCCATACAATGCCTCATAAGGCGGCATCCCAATCGTGGCCTGGAAACTATTGTTGTAGGCAAACTCTACAAGTGGCAAATGAGTTTCCCAACTCCCAGCCAGGTCTAAAACACATGCTCTCAACATATCCTCCAATATCTGAATGGTACGCTCAGATTGACCATCTGTTTGGGGATGATAGGCGGTACTGAATCTGAGCTTAGTCCCCATAGCCGTCTGTAAGCTCCCCCAAAATTTCGAGGTAAATCTTGGATCTCGATCTGAAACAATAGACACAGGTACCCCATGAAGTCGAACAATCTCTTTAACAAACAATTGTGCCAATTGGTCAACACTGAGAGTCATCCTAACTGGTAAAAAATGCACAGATTTCGTAAGTCGATCCACAATCACCCATACAGCATCATGTCCTCTCGGGGATCTCGGTAGACTCGTCACGAAATCCATAGTAATCTTCTCCCACTTCCACTCTGGTATCTCCAAGGGAGTCAATAATCCCAAAGGCCTTTGATGTTCGGCCTTAACTTGTTGACATACTAAGCATCGAGCCACAAATTTTGCAATGCAACCTTTCATATTCCTCCACCAAAAGGTACCTCGTAAGTCATGGCACATCTTCGTTCCATCCGGATGTGCTATATAAGGAGTGGAGTGAGCCTCTGTCATAATCTCATCCTTTATCTGCTCATCTTTTGGCACACATAGGCGCCTTCTAAACATAAGTGCTTCATCTGAAGCAATCTCAAAACCCATCCTCTTACCATTTCCAACCTCCGATCTGATCTTTTCAAGAAACTTATCTTTCTTTTGGGACATTATAATTCGACTCCTCAAGTCTGGCTTGACAGTTAAGCTTGCTAGCATGTTCGGTCGCCAATTCGGCGGAGCTTGTACTTCAATCCTCAAATTCTGCAAATTACGAATGATCTGATCTTGCATAGTACCCAATTGACATAACTGTCCAATACTCTTCCTACTCAGTGCATCTGCCACCTTATTAGCCTTACCCGGATGACAGAGAATGGTACAATCATAGTCTTTCACGAGCTCTAGCCAACGGCGCTGCCTCATATTCAAATCTTTCTGAGTGAAGAAGTACTTGAGACTCTTGTGATCAGTGTAAATCTCACACTTACTTCCATACAAGTAATGACGGCAAATGTTTAAAGTGTGTACTACTGCTGCAAGCTCCAAATCGTGTGTCGAATAATTCTGTTCATGTGGCTTCAATTGTCTCGATGCGTAGGCAATCACTTTCTCTTTTTGCATCAATACACATCCCAACCCTTGCTTAGAAGCATCACTATAAATGACAAAACCTTCAGTAACATCGGGTATAGTCAACACTGGTGCCGTAACCAATCGACTCTTCAACTCCTCAAAACTCTTCTCGCACTGATCGATCCAATGGAACTTAACACCCTTCTAGTCAACTGAGTCATGGGACCCGCAATCTTGGAGAAAGCCTCAATGAATCGTCGATCGTATCCGGCTAACTCGAGAAAACTCCTTACTTCTCCAACATTCTGAGGAGTAGACCAATTCATCACAACTTCAACTTTGGAAGGATCAACTTCAATGCCCTTGGCCGTTACAATATGACCCAAAAATCCAACTTTTTCGAGCCAAAATTCACACTTCTTGAACTTTGCATATAGCCTCTATCTCCTCAATACGTCAAGAACAATCCTCAAATGTTCTCCATGCTAATCAAAATCGCTGGAATAGATCAAAATTTCATCGATAAACACAATGACAAACTTATCCAAATACTGATGAAAGACTCGATTCATCAAATCCATGAACACTGCCAGTGCATTCGTGAGACCGAAAGGCATCACTATAAACTTGTAATACCAATATCGTGTCTTGAATGTTGTCTTTGGTATGTTTGCGGGCTTGATCTTCAACTGGTGGTATCCCAGTTTGAGAAACACCGAAGCACTTTTCAACTGATCAAACAAATCTTAAATTCTTGGGAGAGGGTACTTATCCTTTATCGTCCACTTGTTGAGCTCTCTATAGTAAATGCACATCCTCATACTGCCCTCCTTCTTCTTAACAAATAAGTCATGTGCTCCCCAAAGAGACACACTTAGCCAGATGAAACCTTTCTCAAGCAGTTCCACCAACCGTGTAATCTTTGTCCTCACATTTTAGATCCTCAAATCCAAAAAATCCAAATAAATTTTTAAAATAAATCACACCCACAAAATCAAGATCATGTCTCTAAAATAACATTACGTTTTAAAATCAAAATTATCATACAGTCACCTTTTACAGAATTCATCAAACTTTCTGATTAGAAGTTCCCGTCATAATATATAAACATGCCACACAAATATCGTAAATGATACAACTTCAATTTATACGATTTGAACTGATTCACCACTGATCAAGTCCTTCAAATTCAACATTAAAGACTATTCAAATCAAACCCTTTAACATTTAATGCTCAGTCCATAATCCAAAAATCTAAAGCCATAGCTTCTACTAACTATCCTCAATCAATAATCTTTAATCTCAAATTTTTTTCCGTTGTGGATACTATAACATGCAAGTATAAAACTTACAAACTTCACTTTGAAGATAAAATAGCATATTTGCGACCCAGAATGTAGACGATGGGATATATACATTTTCTATTGCATCAAAACTTCATAACAATGAAATCTAGTAATCTCATCTCAACCGCACACAATCAAATCAACAATATCCATGATCAATAAATATCACACACTAACTTATATTCGTGAATATCCTCACTCGTTTGCCCTTCATCCTTTATACTCAAGAATCTTGCAATGTCTAGCCTAACAGAGGCCTAATTCCTTCTTAATCATGTCCATCATTCCATTATAACCTTATTTTTACCCATGACATTGAATTGGAGTCCCATTACAATCAATCAGTAATCCATTACAACTCCCATCTCAATGCATAACATCGAACTAAAGTGCCAACCACCAGCATTTACAAATCCCAATTCAATATAGGCAACAGAGAACAACAATACCCATACACAATAGTCAATGCTTGAAAATCATGAATAAATTTAGAGGACTAGAAATATCGTGCAATACATTTAAAGTTATGCTTTATTAATCACTATGAGATTTCACGCTTAGGCTCAAACTCGGTTTCTTTTCTCTCTATCCGAATACAAGTGCTGCATCTCTATCTTATATAAAATATTTCATCTTATGTATCCTGAAAATAAACATAAAATCTTGATGAATAAACACTTTACCTCGGAGTCGGCGAAGTGACGACGATCATGGTAGCTCTTAGGACTTAAAACTCTTAAAATTTTTTCAAAATTTGTTTTGAAAATACTTCAAAAATGTGCAAGTCTACAAAAACTTAGACCCGCTCGATAACCAAGCTGTAAGGCCCCGAGTCCGAGGAACTCGAAATGTTAGTTCTTTTTCTACAACTTTTTTTTAAATGTGGAAATATAACAAATACTTAAAATGCGAAAATATATATAAAAATAATTAAGATGCGGAAATTCGTTTAAAATAGCAACCACTTAGAGTATCTTGTAAATGTTTGATCTCTAGATATTCAAAACATCTAACATAAGGAACTAAATAGTTCAAAAGGTCTAAAACGACATAATCTAATGCATCGGTTTATCAAAATAACAACGAAAATGAAATCTCATATTTAATAGCCTAGATAGAGCTCCCATGACTCGCCACGCCTCCGGACTTCTCAATCTGTAATAAGAATGAAAGGCGTGAGTATTTAAATAATACTCAGTAGGCTCTGCAGAAGTTAATCATCTATACAATCATATAAGGCAAATAGTTATGTAAACTCTGTAATATAATACCCGAAGGTAACTCTGGACCCGAAGGCAGCTCTAGGCCCCAAGGCAAGTAATTTGCCCGAAGGCAACTCGAGGCCCGAAGGCAGGTAATTTGCCTAAAGGCAACTCGGGGCCCGAAGGCAGCTATAGGCCCGAAAGCAAGTCTATTACACACTAAAGGCACTCATATAGTACAGATCATTAACTATAAATGCGCGACAAGTAAAAGTGAGTCTTTTGAGGCTATCTGAAGTATCTCCCGAGTTTGAGTCTACTAAGCAGTGAAAATCAGTCCCCTAGCTGTTCGTACGCCCCGTCTAGTCAATAATGAGTTTAATTTATGTTAATACTCTTAAATATTAAGTATCTATAAATAATATAGAAGTTTGTGGACCAAAATATAAAGAATATAAAACTTTGGGGTCAATTTGAAAGAATTGAATAGTTTGAGGACCTATTATGCAATAAAAGTAAAATATTTTGGGCTCAATTATAAGATTTCTAAAACATGAGGGACTAATATGCAATTAAAGTTTAAGGGCTAACTTAAATAGGAATAAGAAATTAAAGGATTAAAAGTGAAATAAAAGTCTAAGGGTCAAATTGCAACAATTGAAAGTTAGGGACTTGAATTTAATAAAATTTGAGGGCTCATTTAAATAAAATAAATAACATGGGGGATTAGATTTGCAAATAATATTTAGGGACTAAATTATAACAATTAGAAGTTACGGATTTGAAATTTAAATAAACTATGGGGACCAACTTAAACTAATTAAAGAACTTGAGGGACTTGACTTGTAAATTAACCAAACAAATAGAAAAAAACATAAAAAAGGATTGGGTCATCTCTTCTTCACCCGATTCCTCACTCTCTCGCTCTCGGCTTCTCTAGCTGAAATAGGCGATCCTTTTTCCGGCGGCTTTTTGGCGGCGAAGGTGGAGGGAAGGGAGGTGAATCTAGTGGTGGTTTTAATTGAATGAATGGTTGATTATTGAGCTCGAATTCGTTGGTTGAAGGTTGAGGAGAAATTTGGGTATTTTCAAAATTGGATCGAATCTTTAATTATTTTCGAAATCAAACGATTCTATAGTGTTCTATAGAGGTAGAGGAAGGTGTAGGTATGATTTTTGTGTTGTGAAATGGATTTTTGAGCTTTGGTGTGTGTTCTTGGTCGAGCTTGCAATGGTGTTTATGTATATGCGTGTATAGGCATGCGTGTGTGTGTGTTCTTGGCCAAATGAGGATGATGGTGACTTCGTGGTGGTGCAACAGTGGAAAAGCGGCGGTGGTGCGGCGGTTGAGGTGGTGGTGCGGCGGTGATGCATATATACGTGCATGTATGTATTTGTGTGAAAAAAATCAAGTGGAAAATGCAAATAGATGATTAAAAACTTGTGTGTGATTAAAACTTAAAACAACAAAAATAAAAATGGAGTATGAATAAAACATCAAGAAATCTTACCTCTTGAGGCTAGTTGGTTTGTTGAATGGGATTGAGTGGGATGATCTAGAAGATACTAATTGGGGAAAGAAGGGAAAGTAGTGATGCTAGGGTTTTAACATAAACCTTAACTTGTATAAATCGGGTAAAAACTAGGTTACTCCTCCAAATGGGCTTTCTTATAGCATAAGAAATAAAATTGGACCTTAAACAGGCCTATAATTGGGTTTAATATTTATATAAAGTTATGATTGAATAAGAAGTTAAATTTTAGGGGTTCAAACAAATAATTTCTAAAGTTTTGTCCTCAAATGTAAATTGAAAATAAATAAATAAATAAATGTTTTATAATTTATTTTTATTTTTTTATTTTAAATAATTCAATATAATAGTAAATATTATAAAATTTTAACTTGACGAGCGTACGCTATTTAATTCTATAGGTGAAATTGTGGCGGCACGTTCAAGATTTTACTTTAATTAATGTTGGATTTAAAGAAATTCGCGGTCACTACACTGTTCCTTTTCAAGAGATGTCCCGATGACATCTTTCGACGGTGTATTCCTGAAGAGGAAGTGGAGAGCATCCTGACTCACTGCCACTCTCTTCCTTGTGGTGGGCACGCGGGCACCACGAAAACGGTAGCGAAAGTCCTCCAATGTGGTTTCTAATGGCCCACGCTCTTCAATGATGCAAGGAGGTTTGTGACCTCTTGTGACGCATGTCAAAGAAGTGGTAATATATCACGGGGACATGAGATGCCACTTAACAATATTTTGGAGGTTGAAATTTTTTACTGTTGGGGTATAGATTTCATGGGGCCACTTCCATCTTCAAATGGCAATCGCTACATCCTTGTATCGGTCGACTACATTTCTAAATGGGTGGAAGCTATAGCGTCACCAACCAATGACTCCCGAGTGGTTCTTAAGCTCTTTAAGAAGATTATTTTCCCGAGATTTGGAGTCCCAATGGCGGTAATAAGTGACGGAGGATGTAGTGACCGCGAATTTCTTTAAATTAAAATATTTAATTAAAGTAAAATCTCAAACGTGTCGCTACAACTTCACCTATAGAGTTAAACAGCGTACGCTCGTCTAGTTAAAATTTTATAATATTTACTATTATATTGAATTATTTAAAAAAAAAAGTAATAATTTATAAAATATCTATTTATTTATTTATTTTCAATTTACGTTTGAGGACCAAACTTTAGAAATTATTCGTTTTAAACCCAATTATAGGCCCGTTTAAAAGTCCAATTTTATCTCTTATACTATAAGAAATCCCAATTTCAATTCAATCCTATTTTAAAGTCCATTTAGAGGCTCATTTGCAAGTCTTACCCTATTTTCCACCCTTAAATACAATATTGTTGGAAGTGCTCAAACCCTAACCCAAGTTTCATTCTTTACATCACCATTACACAAGCATTATCTTCATTCTCAAGATTTCTCATTCAACAACCATCTTCAACTTCTACTCCAACACTTGTAAGGGGCAATCGATGTCTTGATTTCGAAGTTGATTTCTCAATCTCCTCTATTTCAATTTCTTCCTCCACCAATTTCAAGTGTTCATTTCCATAGAAAGGTAATCCTTCTCTGCTCTTATCTTTTTCTATCATAAGATAGGTTGTTTGAGGATAAATAATTGAAGTTTTATGGATTTATTGAGACTTTGGTGGTTGGGGAAAAGTAATTTACTTGATACTTTGAGTTGGGCATGAGGTCTTTTTATGGGATGAGATTAAAACTACTTGATATCTACCAAGCCCCCATAGTGTTTGATGAATTGCTTGAAAGAAAAATCAATGTATTTTGCACATGTGACTTTTTTCCAGCTTCTGCACTCAACTTTGAAAGGCCGTAACTTTTAGTATAGATGGAATTTCTAGGTGATTCAAATTGGGAAATGATCCCACATGAGTTACCTATCATTTAGAATTGGTTTGACATCATTCGGAGTCTCGTAGGATGTTTTATGATACTTTTGTGAAACTGGGCAGATTCCACCCGAGAACAAGATATTGTCCGTTTAAAAATAGTTTTGATGCCCTAAACGCAATTTATATGAAACAATTTTTAAATATGATGAATATGTATGAGTTTCCTACCTTCTGTAAAAATTTTAGAATTTTCTGATGTCGTTTACTATTTTAAAGAATTTGACAAAGCATACCGCCATAGCAGGATAATTTCCACGCTTTTTTTTTTACTTAGAGTTGAAAACTTGTTTTGGCTCATATAATTCGAGCTTAGATGCGATTTTAAAGTAATACATTATCCAATGAGTTAGTTATCCTAGAAATTGGAATTTCATGATCCTATACTTTGATTTGGGAGTTATTCCCATTCTTGACCCGAGAGAGAGTAGCGAGAGAAGAGAGAGCGGGTGAGGAAGATGGTGATGATCCGAGTTCTTGGCCCAAATCCACTTAAAACCGAATTTTTTGCAAAATAAATCCCTCAAGTTCTATACTTGTTGCAAGTTGGCCCCTATAATTTATTTAATTTACAAGTCCCTAACTTTCAATTGTTGCAATTTGACTCCTAAACTTTTATTTCACTTTTAAATCCTTAATTTCTTATTCCCATTCGAGTTAGCCCTTAAACGTTAATTACATATTAGTCCCTCATGTTTTAAAAATCCTATAATTGAGTCCAAAATATTTTTAGTCCACTTTTATTGCATAATAATAGGTCCTCAAACTATTAAATTCTTTCAAATTGACCCCCAAAGTTTTATATTCTTTCCATTTTGGTCCACAAACTTCTATATTACTTATAGATACTTAATATTTAAGAATATTAACATAAATTAAACTCGTTGTTGGCTAGGCGAGGCGTGCAGACAACTAGAGGGTGATTTCTCACCGTTAGTAAGCTCAATACTCTGCAGTGCAGGTTAAGGTAGATCCCCTTTCTAAAAGTTTCTTTTAAATGTGCAATTGCAATTAATATTATTATAAATGCTGCATGTAAATGTTATGTGATGATAGGCTTTTAGCCTACTTTTGACGTGCTTCCTCGGCACTATGACGATAGGCTCTTTGCCTAATTACGACGTGATTTAATAGCATTATGACGATAGGTCTTTGGCCTAATATATTATAATGACGTGCTATTAATCACTATGATGACGTGCGATTAAGAGGGATGATGAGCGAACTTGTATTTTATACTGTTCGTATTTTATGAAGATGATGATTATGTGGATTTAATTTGTAATATATATTAATTGTGGTGCGGGATCTCATCGAGTATTTAAAATACTCACGATTTTCTCTATCAAATGATCAACTTGCAGATTAAGGAGCCGGAGGCGTGGCGAGGCGTGGGAATCTCTTAGGGACTTTCAAATAAATTAGCTTTAATTAAATTGACAATTTAGTACTTTTAACTGTTGAAGTAATGACTTTTGAATGTTTCGAGCTTACTAGCACTTTAATTGGATGTTTTATAGGATTGTTTGAAAACTATCTTTCGACTTTGTTAGTTTAAATAAATTTCCACATTTTAGCTATTTGTGAATTTTTTTTTCGCATTTAATGTCATTATTATATTTCAAAAAAAAAGAGGAATTTAAGTGTTTTTAAAGAAAGAACTAACGTTCCGGGTTCTTAGAACTCGGGGCGTTACAGAGGATCTCACTTCTCCAACCAGAGTTTTGATGCCCTCCTGAGGAAATATGGGGTTACACACAAGCAATCCTTGGCTTACCATCCGCAGTCCAGTGGACAAGTGGAAGTTTCAAATCAATTCTGGAGAAAGTTGTTTCAAAATCTCAAAAAGATTCGGCCCTTAAGCTAGACGATACACTTTGGGCATATCGAACGGCGTTCAAAATGCAAATTGGCACTACCCCGTGTAAGCTCTATGGCAAGGCATGCCACCTACCGTAGAACTTGAGCATAAGGCCTTTTGGGCTGTCAAGCAGCTTAACATGGACTATGATGCTGTGGAAGAGAATCGGCTCTTACAACTACATGAGCTAGAAGAGCTTAGACTGGAGAACTATAAGAGTGCCCGGCTATATAAAGAACTCACTAAGCGGTGGCATGACAAACACATCCTCCGCCGAGAGCTCCGTGAAGGCGATCTAGTGCTTCTCTTCAATTCCCACTTAAAACTCTTTCCAGGAAAGTTGAAACCCAGGTGGTCTTGCCCATTCCAAATCATCAAAGTCTTTTCCGATAGTGCCGTGAAGGTTCGTAGTGAAACGGGAGGTACTTTCAAGGTAAATGGCCAAAGGCTCAAGCTCTACTTGGATAAAGAACGTACAGGTGCGTCTGAGACTATTACTTTATGTGATATCCCCTTGGGGAGTGAACTCTAAGCAATAAATGTACCACTGTCGTGCAGGACGTTAAACCAGTGCTTCGCTGGAGGCAACCCGTGTTTCTTTTCTTTTGCTTCCTTCCCTTAGTCTAGTTTTGTTTTTCTTTGCTTCCTTTTATTTTTCTATTTCAATGATAAATGACACTTGGTTGGAGTTGGAAGGTAATTTGTAGGTGGTTGCAAGGTGAATAGCCCACTCAAGGCACTCATGGATTGCAGATAAACACAAATCATTCCATGACCTCTCGTGCCAAGTTTCACAGGCCATGCAGATGGACACGGTGTCTTGTGTGATATTTCACAACCCATGCAAGCAAAAGTACCACAAGAATGAAAGAAAGCCCAAATCACCACACAGCCCCCCCGTGTCACATTGCACCAGCCTTGTAAAAAAAAAGGTCAACCCTAACCCACCCAATTTTCCCTTTCTTTCCTTTTTCTTTCTTTTTCTCTCTTTTTCTCTTTTGTTCTCTCTCTCTCTCTTCCTCCCTCTTTCTCTCTCTCTTCTCGGATCCATCTCTCTCGTACGCACCTCCGCCACCTCGCAGCCCAAGCCGCCGCCAACCACGACCTCCATCATCGCCTCTCTCTCTCTCTCTCTCTCTCTTCCTCTTCTCTCTTTTTCTTTCTTCTCTCTTGTCTTTTTCTTCCTCTTTTTCTCCTCTTCCCTGATCCCTCTCTGCCGCAGGCACTCCGCCACACACAACCCCCAGCCACGCCGCCACCATTTCCCACCACTACCAGCCAACGCCTTCGACCGTTTATTTTCCCCCTCTCTTTATTTTTAGTTTATTTCTTCCTACAAAAAAAACAAAAAAAAGGGGGTGTTCTTATTTCTTTTAATTTATTTTTAACATTGCGCTCAATAACTGTGTTTAATATCTCGTTCGTCGTTTGATATTTGCCAGGAACACGTTTCTATGCCAACAACTATGGCTGGGTCAACCTCAAAGAAGCGGGCTCGAAAACCATGCGCAACCCAAGGTACTCCCCAACCCGAGGCTTTTTATGTGAGGATTTTCCTCAAATTACATTCGGGATGCTACTCACTATAGTAAATTTCAACATTGGAAAACGCGTGCAATTAAGCCCACTAGGTTCTTAGAAGCTGGGGTGATTACTGCATTGGGTATTAAAGATGATTTGTTGTGCTTATTTGATCGGGTCGGATGGTCCAAATTGATGACGTCCCCTAGTTTCTCCTACAAGTCTATAACCCTAGAGTTTCTTAGCTCTTTTGATCAAAATACCATTAAAGTTCCTCAGGGCAAAGCGACTGGGGTGTCATTTAGATTGTTTAACAGAGAATTTTCTTTTAACTTAGATCAATTCGGTGCTTTCTTTGGTTTTACCTCCCGACGGTAGACTAGATTTACCCCGTCACGACCCTACTTACAATTCTTGCCTTCTATGGAGATCCCTCACTGGCATTCACGAGTTTAAACCCCAATCTGTTAAAGGTTGTAAAATCCACAACCCTTGCCTTAGGTACTTTCAATGCCTTATGGGGTATACCATCTTTGGTACAAACGACAGCCGGGTACTGTTCAGGAATAAGAATTAGCCATGATAGGAACCATGCTTTTACCATATTTTCTCCTATGCACTCAAAGCTTCATCGCTTGGCATTTTCACTCCATAGTCAAATCCAACAAAGGGAGCCGACTTGTCATCGGCGGTCTCATCACTCCCCTTGCCTTGGCTTTAGGATTCGACCTAGCCGAGCTAGAACCCGTTGGCCCGATACCAACCTTTGATATGACCAAGATCCTTGAGATGGGTTGGCTAAAGCCGAAAGGGGGTCGGTACCGGTGGGTGGTTAATGACCAACCAAGCTTCCTTCTCCCCAACCCCGAGTGCACCATGATCCTAAACGAACAAAATTGGTTCTACAATGAGTCTGGCATGGACCACCATATGCCTCGTTGCAAGGCCGCACCTGGACCCTCCCATCTCGGGCCAACCCGGTCCTTTCCAAACCCCCCTCCTACTTTCGACTTCTACGGCTTTAAAACATCCCTTAACAACCTCACGGATAGTTTCCCAGGCCTCCGCACTGATGTGCATGACATGCGAACGACCCAGGACCAGATGAACACCCGCCTCGACCATGTCGATCAGCTCGTATATTCCATGCATATTGGCACATCCGCCAAGGTCACATCCACCCCAATAGCCTCCCCTATCCCGGTCCGTCTTGCCTCCGTCCTCCACACTGAGGGCACTGCTTCGTTCAAGCTTGGAGGAGGTGGTTAGTTTAGATGTACCGCGGTTAGTTCTAGTTTAGAGTCCTTTTAGGTAGGGATTTGACCTTGTCTTTCTTTTATTCCCCCTTTGGTGACTTTAATTGCTTTATTGGTTTTCTTTCTTTCTCCAAAAAAAATCAGCATCAACTCACTGCACGACCCCCTGTGCCATTCCGCATGGGCCGTACGGAACATGCCATCGTGCCACACCTCTATCCTTGTATTACACTAATCTTTGCATCATCTCTTTTATACCCCATGAAACAGTGTGTCACTGTTTTAAAATGTTTTGGATTCTTGTGCTCGATATACGGAGTTTGTGAACGTGGAGAAAATTTTCATTGTGCCAAGGAGTTCTTCTTTGTGCACGCAATAGTTAAGTCGAATGTGCATCATTTTGAATCTTGAGCAATGATGGGCATAACCCAGTAAGAACTTTTGAGCTTTTTCGACAGACATTGTGTTACCGGTCCTTTACTTCCTTTCATGCGTGTGTTCTCTATTTATTGTTACCCTATAGAACTTGCTTGCATTCTTTGTCGAGGTTACATTGATGCATATGCATTTGTGAACATGATAGAGGCATTCATTTGAAACAGCCACATAGCTAGATGGCCACCAGTGCATAATTGACCTACGTGATAGCCCCATAGAGCCTATAAGCCTATTTTCTTTGTCTTACCCGCATAATAACCCCATACCCTTTGTTATCCCTTTTGGCCTAGAAAAGAATTGTGAGGCGTAAAGGAGTCATGATCGAGTATGTGGATGGTTAAGAGTTCTTCCCCTCTTTGAGATTGTTTGAGCTCTCACTCTCGCTTTTCTTCCTTCTTACTCCTTATTTCCTTCTTCCCAAAAAAAAAGAAGAAAAGAAAAAAAGGAAAAAAAAGGGGAAAAAAAGAAAACAATGAAAAAAAAAGAAGAAGTAGCAAGAATACATGGTTTTTCATTGAGGGAAGAGAGAAGTTTTTGTAGTAATAAGAAGAGAAAACTCTTTACTTTGATGCATTGAGGTTGTTTTTACTCGAGTTATGTGGACCTTGATTTGGTTTGTTGCTTTATGCTTCACTGTTCCCTTCTTTAAGCAGCACATATCCCACAAATTTCCACACCTATTACCGTAGCCTCCATTACAACCCGGAAAAAACCTCTTGATTCACGATGCATTTGTAATCGTAAGTAGTGGAGATTGAGAACACTCCAAGCTTATGGTAGAGAGCAATAATAGATCGAACCTGAGCGAATAATCCTTCACCAAACACATGAGAGACTGAGCGAAAATGGTGACTTTTGGTAGGGGTCTATTTCGTTGCTCTCGATTCAACGTGTATGCATTGCACACTAAACTTTTGATGTGCACATGTGAGTTCTTCTTTGCATGGTGAAGTTTTAATACGCTAGCATTCTCTTATTGACAACTTAAGATCAACTTGTTGATTTTGGAACATGTTTTTAAATGTGTTCTTGTGGGATAGTGAAAAATGTTTATGATGTTGCGTCTATTGGATGGTGCTTTGCTTGAATGATGTCCCTACAAGCCGGTTCTGATTGACTTTTGCTTCCTTGAGGTCCTTAGCTTTATAGTCCCGATTTCTCAAACCAATTTTCATTTATGCTTTCTGATAAGTTTGCTTGAGGACAAGCAAGGTTCTAAGCTTGGGGAATTTGATATGCGTGTGTTTTATATACTTTTTAATCCCATTTTGTCTCCCATTTTGGATTGAGTATAGCTCGTCTACATGCTTTTGTACGATATCTGTTGTTTCGAATAGGTATTGCTCTTCTTTTCTTTGTTTGTGGTTTGTAGGTATTTTGGAAGCTAAAAGTTAATGAATCGCCGCCAACGAGAAGACCCCAAGATACAAGAGCATGAGGACAAAAAAAAATGGGAGAAAAAGTCATTTTTCATATCACTAGAAAATGCACAAAATCATATGACCGCACGGCTCCCTGTGTCATTGCACATGCCCCTGTGCCACTCTGCATGGCTTGTGTTAATGAATATGCGAGAATTTTTAACGATTGATGTTGGTATAACGTTCATCCAACCTCAATTCATCGTATAACGAGTCAAGCACCGATAGTTTGATTTCTCCTTGTGGACCCCCCTAGCATAGACATAATTAGTATTTGATCATGACGACGACCTAAACAATTATGAAGACCTTCTAAGCTTTGAGAAAAGTTAGAAACTAGTTTCTTAATCCTAGTTCCATTATCCACGTCTACGTCTATCCCTAGGTAAATGTGTTCATTGTCAATTAGTGTAGATGACTTCCTAATCGCCATTTTAATCATTGAAATTTATATTGATTATTTGCATTATTCCTTCACTTAGCTAATATTTTTTGGAGTAATCTATATTAATTCCACCACATAAACGACCGATTTAGCTAGTTAATTAGCGAAAGAGGAATAGATAACTTTAACCTCCCTATGAGACGACCCGTGAGTACAACGACACCGTATACTTGAGTATTCACACTAACAACTGCTGATCTAGCTTTGTGTTGGCAAAACTTTGAGGATAGGGAAGTCTCGATTTGGAGGTGGTGGGAGTGACATTGTTGGTTAGGGCTTTTTTTTTTTCTTCCTCACTCTCACTAGGCTCCTCATCTTCTTTTCCTTTATACAGTCATGTTCGATAGTGGAGGTTTTTGGTTCACTCTCAACAGTCTCATTTACCTAACCCTTAGCCTTCCCCTCACTCCTCTTAAGATCTTCTAGCTCTTTCCCACTCTCAAGATAATGGCATTGCATTGGTTCCGAGGATTCACTGGTTGAGTTGGTAAAGCACCGGGGGTCCTAGTGGAAAAGCTAGCAAGTTGGACCAATTGGTTTTCTAGTTATGGGTGGCTAGGGAGTCAATTTTTGTGTTCAATTGTTGGATGGAGTTATGGACTATTTCGTTTATCTTAGATTGGGTGACAATGAAAGTTTCCATCAAACTCTCCAAGTTAGACTTTTGTGGTGGGGGCTACTGTTGGTTAGGCCTTGGTTGGAAACCAGAAGGATTATAGGGTTGTGGAGGAGCGTTGGGGTACTTCCAAGAGAAATTGGGATGATTCCTCCATCCCGGGTTATATGTATAGGAGCATGGATTACCAAGGGCTCAAGGGCTCATACCTTGGACTGCATTTACTTGTTCCATCAATGAGTTGGGAGTGATAGGTAAAGGTAGCTGGCACTCATTGGTTGGATGACCCTGCAAACCGCAAAGTTCACAAAACATTGAAGCATTAGGAGTAACATGATTAGAAGAGGTATGCAATTGATCAAATTTTTGTGCTAATACATCAACTTTAGTAGTAAAAAGAGATAATACCTCGACGTCATACTTACCTCCCTTCTTCGGCGTGTTTCACACATTGGCCCACTGGTAGAGGTTGAGGGCCATGTTCTCAATAAACTCAAAGGACTGCTCAAGACTTTTATTCATCAACGCTCCACCTGTGGCTACATATATGGAATTTCTCTAGCTATGGGTCAGCCCGTTGTAGAAGGTATACACAATCAACCACTTCTCCAACCCATGGTCCGGGCAAAGGTGGAGCAACTCCTTGAACCTCTCCCAAACTTCATATAAGGACTCCCCTTCCCTTTGAGCAAAGGTTGTAATTTGGTGTCTCAATTGGGCGATTTTAGAAGGTGGGAAGTATTTGGATACAAAGGCTTGTGAAAGTTGAGCCAACTAGTGATAGAGCCTGCCCCAAGTGAATGGAGCCAAGCTCTTGCTTTGTTTCTCAAGGAAAATGGGAAGAGTCTAAGGCGGATTGCATTGATAGTGGCCTCATTAATCTTTAAAGTGTCACAATATTCAAGAAATACTTGAATGTGAAGGTTTGGGTCTTGAGTTGGAAGTCCGCCAAATTGGTTTTGTTGGACGATAGGGGGATGGTCTAAGCTCAAAATTGTTCGCAACTACATCAGGTCGGGCAATGCTAGATTGTAAACCTTGCACATTGGGAGAGGCAGTGTCCTTAAGAGGCTTGATAGCCTCATTGTTGTTATCAGCCATTTGAAAATGAGCTCGTCTATCTCGAAGTTGCCTTCTTAGCTCACATAAGGTGATGTCAAGATCTTGATCCAGTGGTACTAAGTTGTGGATCTGAGATCTCCTGTGCATGCACAAAAACAGCTATTCGAGAACAAACGTTAAGTTGCTCAACAATAAAAATCAACACCTAACAACAATAAGAGCAAAGTAAAACGAGAACAAGTAAAATAAAAATAATTATAAAAAATGATTTAGTCAAATTTATGGCAAAAGCATAAAATATCAACCATAGCCTCTCCAGAAACGGCGCAAAAAACTTGATAGTGAAAAATTATAAGTATACGGTGTCGTTGTACTCACGGGTTGTCTCACAAGGAGGTTAAAGGGTGTCTACTCTTCTTTCACCAATTAATTAGCTAAATTACTCCAGTTTTGATGGTGGAATGAATGGAAACTATTTTTAACAAAAATAGCTAAGCAATTAAATAGCGCAAGTGAATAAAGTTATGTAAATCTCAATGTTTAAAATAGGGGTAGGGTGTTGTCTACTCTAATTGACAATGAACAATTTTTCCTAGAGATCAATGTGGGTGTGAAAGACAAAATTAAAGTTGAGAAACTAGTTTCTAACTTTTGTCAAAGCTTAGAAGGTCTCCATGGTTGTCTAGGTCACTCTCGTGACCAAACACTAGCCTTGTCTACGCTAGGGGGTCCACAAGGATAAATCAACTCTCGATGCTTTACTCGTTATACAGTGAATTGAAACCTCATGAGCGATGTACCGACATCAATCATTGAGAATTCTAGCATAGAAACCTTAATTCACACTAACAACCAATTCAAATCACATGCCCATTGCAATTAAGGTAGATGAACCCTAATCCCCAAAATTCAATTACTCATACATGATACAGATTTTTATAATTAAACCAATTGATTGAATGCAATTCATATGGGACAACAATAAACTTGATTACTGGAATTTAATTGTGAGAAATAAAAGTCTACCGACAAGAACTACTCCACAATAGCTTGGATGATGTTGGAATATAATCTCGAATTCAAGAGCAATGATTTAAATCTTCAATTAAGAAAATTTGGATTAAATTTACAAAAAGAAGCGTTCCTAGGCTCCACAAGAGAGTTCTAAACTAAGTTCCATGTCTAACTAGGTCTCCTCCTCATTTCTGGGCCTTAGAACTCTATTTATAGTGAATTCTAAGCCAAAAGGCCCAAAAATTGAGCAGGCCTAAAAATCCCATCACACAAGCCATGCTGGGTGCCATAGGGGCCGTGCAGAATCGCACAGACCCGTTCTGAGTGGCAGAGGGGCCGGTGCAGTCATATAATTTTGTCCATTCTCTAGTGATCTGAAAAATAACTTTTTCTCCCATTTTTTTGTCCTCATGCTGTTGTATCTCAGGGTATTCTCGTTGGTGGTGAGTCATCAACTTTTAGCTCCTAAAGCACCTACGCACCACAAACAATAAAAAAAGGAGCAATACCTGTTCAAAGTAACAAAAAGCTATAATTACACATAGATGGACTATATTCGAAATGAAATGGAGAACAAAATGAGGGAAAAATCCCTATAAAATCCATGCATGTCAGGGGACCTAGTCCTCAGGAAGGTCTTCCTTGCTACTAGAGACTAGCCACGGCAGCCTTGGCTCCAAAATAGGAAGGACCTCTGTGGTCCTCAAGGTCCTCGGCAATGGCTCTGATCAGATCGAAACGTCGAAAAGAGATAGGCTCCCATACCCTTGTAATGTGGAGCATTTGAAAAAATATTTCCACTAATTTCTCGAAAATATGTTGAACAACGATTGTGACGATGTGTAATACACAAGCTTTTGACCAAACTTTTGGGATCTACCAACATTATAATTAACATTTTTAGATCGAATTCTTATGGGCCACCGGAGTAGACTCGCCCCTAACAAAAGCCTTCCTACGGAGTCCGGCTGGAGGACAGATCAACCAAGGTGGCATCTACAAGGATTATCACAAACATTTTTAGACTGAATTCTTATAGGCCACCTCAGCAGACCCACCCCTAATAAAGCCAACCGACGTAGTTCGGCCTGGGGCCAGATCCAAAAAGGTAGCATCTACCAAAATAATCACTAATATGTTTAGATCGAATTCTTATGGGCCACCATAGTGGATCCACCACCTAACAAAGCCGACCTGTGTAGTCCAGCCTAGGGATAGATCCGCCAAGGTGGCATCTACCAAAATTATCTTTAACAGTTTTAGATCAAATTCTTATGGCCATCGCAGTGGACCCACCCCCAACAAAGCTAACCTCCGTGGTCTGTCCAGGGTTAATCCACCTTGACGCACCGGCACCTAATTAGCAAACTATCATCAGATTTTTTACGAGCTAAGTACGTCAACACATTCTACATACAAAATGACCAATATTCATTTCACAGGGCTAAATAAAATGAGTAATATGCAATTCATATTCAAGTCAAATTCTAACCCAGTCCGGTTAAACAAGACTAGGCAATATCCAATTGACACAACTTGAAGGGGGGACATATCCCCCATAAAAGCAAAAAAAAAAAACCAAAAAAAACAAACAAAAAAAAGAGAAAAATGCTATTGGCTGCCCTCCGGCCTCACCTCTGGCATGCCATACTCAGTCCTCAGACGCATCACCTCGGAAAGAAGAATTCCAATGTCCCAGTCCGGACACTTCTCAGTGATGTCCTGGATGATGTCCTCGGCAGCACTAACAAAGGTAGAGTTCATCTGGTGGTTATACTCTTCGGACTTCCTGAACTCCTCAATGACCTCCTCCTGAGGTAGGCCCACAGAGTTGGACTGGGTCTACTTCAAGCTGTAGAGCTAGCCACGAAACAGCTCGACCTTGGTATCAATGGCCTTCTTGGTGTCCTCGAGCTCCTGGACTTTTTCCTTGTGCTACTTTCACGTCTTTTTGAGCTTAGCCTAAGCTTGCTCCCTGGTGGATCCCTCCTCAGTCAAGGCAGCATCACTTGTCCTCAAGTTCGTCTGTAGTTTTTTTATCATGGCCCTCACCTGCTCCCCACTTCGGAGCATGTGGAGCACAGTTCAGCTCCAATGGATCGCCGAGGTCAAGGCATTATCTTCAGAATCCATTGAGTTAAGATAATGCTCCTGAGCTAGGGTCCACGACCTACCCATCAAGACGGTCGCATTGCCTACTGAGACCGACAGAACTAAGGGGTTCATAGTCCGAACGTAGCAGTTAGCACAGTAAAAGTCATGGAGAGGCTTTGGAATGACCCCTTTGTTTCCCATAAACTATTCCTCCTTCGTGAACGCAGTCCCGAGGTATGGACGGTCCAGTGCATCAAAGTCGACGCCAGCCCCTCCGGACTAAACTGTCTTTCCCTTCATGAGGCCCCTTTCCAATCGCATGCTTCATAGGGACGATGCACTTGGGAAGTGGAGGCATCGGTGGAGACCCGGATAGCTACAAGCTCAGGGCCGCCTCAGTGCGGAACTTCTTCATCTGAGGGTTAGCGGCTTGCTGACCTCATATTTTAGGCTATGAAGAAGATTAAGCCGCAAAACAATGGGGTAAGTGACGAGTTAAGAAATGTTCGAGTACTAATAAACGAGTTCGAACTGCTTACCCAATATGGAGCAAAATCTTTGAGGGCGAGCCCTGGATAAGTGGCAATGAAGAGGTTTTCCTCGGTAATTAGTGTTTGCCAGTCATGATCCGGTATCAACCTCGCTGTGTCAAATCGGACAGAACAGCTCTCCAATCATGCAGCTTCCTTCTAACTTGCACAAAATAAGTTGTCGGTTCAGTCCGAAATGAATATTTGCCCAGTACAGAGGTCTTCCAATGGTATGGTCGCTCACAAGGATCGAGATCTCCTCTCCGTCTCGGTCATCCGGACCAATGAAGCACATGTGTGCCAAGAACCAGTTCTACTTCCAGCCCTTCACTGAGTCTAGAATTCCGATGACAAGATCGCCCCAAGAGCTCTGCTTACTAGCCCAAATTCTGCAGGTTAGTCTTGAAGGAGTAAAAATTGTTGAACTCCCACACCGTTGGTTTCCCTAGACCGACCTAATACCAAAGTACGAGCATCCCCACTATGGTTTTCCAGGTATTTGGGGTTAGTTGCGTAGGGGCAAGGCACTAGGCCTTCAAGAACTGGTTGATGGGCTTGGGGAATGGAAGCCTTACACCGGGCTTGAGCATGGCTTGGTTGACAGCCACGCACCCGTATGGAGGGTTATCATCTCGCTCGTTCATCCCGGGGACGATGAATTTCACCCGGGGTGAAATCTGGAATAGGGAATGCCATTGTGCAAGCATCCCTTCTGTCACTCCGGATTGGACCTGTGAGCGCCTTGATATGCATGTAATTTATAGGGATTTTGCCTCCATTTTGTTTTCCATTTCACTTTGAATATGGCCCGTCTATGTGTAATTATGGATTTTTGTTACTTTGAACGGGTATTGCTCCTCTTCTTCTTGTTTGTGGTATGTAGGTATCTTGGGAGCTTAAATTTGGTGAATTACCACACAACAAGACAAGTTCGAGTGGCGAGGATTGGAGGCAAGACAATGAAAGCATGGAGTCGTGCTTTGGGATGAGGAATCGATGAAAAATGAGCCTAATTGGAAGGTGGCACGGCCCATGTTGATCAGCACTGGCCACGCACACCATTATAGCAGAGAAGCATAAATAATACAGATCACTGCATATACATGCAGAGTCAACATGACCCCCTATGAAGTCTGGCATGGCCAATGTGACGGGATTTTTGTGCAGCAGGCGTTTTAGGGCTTAATCAGCCATTGGAACCCATATAAAAGGCTTCCCAAAGCCGATGGTTGGCGGCTAGACTTGTTTTTTGGGATAGTTTTACCTAGCTTACGTATTCTCTCTTCTTCCTACATCAAAAACATCAATTTTATATTAGATTACAACTTGTTTTTGGGATTATAGATTAGATTACAAGTTATTTTTGGAATTATTGTTCAAGAATTTAAGATTGCAACTTCACCATCTTGGGATTATTGTTCAAGAATTGAAGATTACAACTTCACCATCTCAAGCTATCGTGGATTGGTCTTTGTAATTGGTACGTGTTTCTTTATTCGATTCAATTCATCTAATTAGGTCTTTATTTATTTCTACATGAATTCTTTGGGTTAATTGCTTCAATTGTATCAAATCTTAATATGGAAGATTAATCCCCTTTTCGGGAATTAGGTTTCATCAACCTAATTGAAATGAACACTATGTGATTCAATATTGTTGTTGGCGTGGGCAATTGAAATAGGATTTTGATGCTAGAATATTTAATGACTGATGTTGGCATAACGTTCATCCAACCCCAATTCATTGTACAACGAGTCAAGCAACGACATGTTGATTTCTCCTTGTAGACCCCCTAGCATAGAGATAATTAGTTTTTTATCATGCTAATGACTTAGACAATCAATAAGACCTTCTCAACTTGGAAAAAAGTTAGAAACTAGTTTCTTAGTCCAAGTTCCACTATCCACATATACATTTATCCCTAGCTAAGTTGTTCATTGTCAATTAGCGTAGATGACTTCCTAATTCCCTCTTTAATCATTGAAATTTATATTAATTTGCTGCATTGTTCCTTTACTTAGCTAATATTGTCAGGAGTCATCTATATTGATTCCACCACATAAATGATCGATTTAGCTAGTTATTTGGCGAAAGAAAAATAAACAACTTTGACCTCCTTGTGAGATAACCCATGAGTACAACGATACCGTATGCTTGTGGATTTTAACTATCAAGTTTTTGGGCCATTGTCGGGGAGGCTACGGCTGATATTCCATAATTTTGCCATTAGTTCGACGAAATCATTTTTTTCCTTTTTTTCCCCCTTTCTTCTATTTTTATTTTTATTTTCATCTTACTCTTGTCGTTGTTGGGTGTTGGTAATTATCGTTGTGTAGACTAACGTTTGTTTCCGAATAGTTGTTTTTGTGCATGCACAGGAGATGTAAGGCTCACGACTTAGTACTGCTGGATCAAGATTTTGACATCACCTTGCGTGAGCTAAGAAGGCAACTTCGAGATAGACGAGCTTATTTTCAAATGGCTGACAACAACAATGAGGCTATCAAGCCTCTTAAAGACTATGCCTCTCCCAACACACAAGGGATACAATCGAGTATTTCCCAACCTGATGTAGCCGCCAACTATTTTGAGCTTAAACCACCCCTCCTTTCCATGGTCCAGCAAAACCAATTCGGCGGACTTCCAACCGAGGACCCAAACCTTCATATTCAGGTATTTCTTGAATATTGTGACACTTTAAAGATTAATGGGGCCACTACTGATACAATCCGCCTTAGACTATTCCCATTTTCCTTGAGAGACAAAGCAAGAGCTTGGCTCCATTCACCCTTCCTAGGCTCTATCACTACCTGGGCTCAACTTTTGCAAGCCTTTTTATCCAAATACTTTCCACCTTCTAAAACGGCCCAGTTGAGATACCAAATCACAACCTTCGCCCAAAGGGAAGAGGAGTCCCTATATGAGGCTTAGGAAAGGTTAAGGGAGCTGCTTCATCTTTGTCCACACCATGGGTTGGAGAAATGGCAAATCATGCATACATTCTACAATGGGTTGACCTACAACTCAAGAAGTTCATTAGATTTAGCCGTAAGTAGAGTGTTGATGAATAAAAGCCTTGATGAGGCCTACACGCTGATCGAGAACATGGCTCTCAACCACTGCCAATGGGCCAGCGAGCGAAACACGCCCAAGAAGGGAGGCAAGTATAATGTTGATGTATTATCTTTATTAACTAACAAGGTTGATGCATTAGCTCAAAAGTTTGATCAATTGAATGCATCTAATCATGCTGTTTCTAGCGTTTCAGGTTTTGTGAGATAAGTAGTGTGGAGGTTCATCAAGCTAAAGAGTGCTAGCTAGCCTTAGCACTCACTCCCAATTCATCAATGGAGCAAGTAAACGCCTTCCAACGGATGAACCCCCACCCCTTGGCAATCCCGATTCCAACACATACAACCCGGGATGGATGAATTATCCCAATTTCTCTTGGAAAAACCCCAATGCGCCTCCACAACCCTACAACCCTCCTGGTGTCCAACCTAGACCTAACAAACTACAACCCCCACCACAAAGGTCTAACTTGGAAATTTTGATGGAGACCTTCATTGCCACCCAATCTAAGACAAACGAAACATTCCACAACTCCATCCAACAATTGAGCACAAAAATTGACTCCCTAGCCACCCATAACAAGATGTTAGAAAACCGGTTAACCCAACTTGATAGCTCTTCCACCAGGACTCCCAGTACGTTACCTAGTCAATCGGTGAATCCTAGAGAACAATGCAATGCTATCACCTTAAGGAGTGGGAAAGAGGCAAAGAAGCCTAACAGGGGTTATGGGAAGGCTAAAACTCAGGTGAGTGAAGCCTCTGAAAGTGAACCAAAGACTCGTACCACCGAATGTGAGGGCCACAGAGAAAACCAGGAGGGAGAGTCTAGTGTACGGACTGAGGAAAAAGCTCAAAAACTGAACAAGAACGTGACTCCCACCAGTTACAAGCGGAAGCTTCCTTATCCACAAAGGTTTGCCAAAACAAAGCTAGATCAATAATTTGGTAAATTCCTTGAAATTTTGAACAAATGCCATCATATGCTAAATTTTTAAAGGACATATTGACTAGGAAGAGGAGTCTTGATGAGGTGGAGACCGCTGTTCTTACTGATGAGTGTAGTGCTCTTATTCAAAATAGGTCTCCTACCAAACTAGAAGACCTTGGGAGTTTTTCAATCCCATGCACCATAGGCCAAATGACAATTGAAAAATCCCTGTGTGACCTAGGTGCTAGTATTATCGTGATGCCCTTTCCATTGACAAAATCTCAACATGGGAGAATTGAAAAACACACATATGACACTCCAAATGGCTAACCGTTCGCTTAAGTACCCTATAGGGATTATTGAGGATGTACCTGTTAGAATAGGAAAATTCTTCATCCTCGTAGACTTCAGAGTCTTAGAGATGGAGGAGGACTCTTAAATACCAATCATCCTCAGAAGACCATTCTTAGCCACAGCAAGGGCAATCATAGATGTTAAGAACAGTAAACTAAGTCTGAGTGTGGGAGAGGACAAGGTTGAGTTATGCTCACTAATGCTTTAAAATATCCTATGGTTGAAAACTCTTGTTGTATGATTGATACAACTTATAGCAAATCTGGGGAACAGCTCCCGAGGGCTCTGATCGAGGATGCAGATGGAGACAAAACCCCCAAACACTCGAGGAAGAAGGCTTGATTGATAAGGCCAATCATTCAACTCTTGGCTATGAGGTACAAAAAACCAAGTTAAAACTCATTCCTCCTTCTTTGAAATATGCATTATTGGATAAAGGCGAGTTATGCCCAGTAATTTTCAATGGTAGCCTTGATGACAGACAACTTTCTATGTTGCTCTATGTTTTAAAAGCACATAAAAGACATTGGGGACACAGCATTGATGTTCTTACGGGCATAAGTCCCGACCCTTGTATGCATCACGTCACATTAGAAGAGGTATATAAAGAATGCACTAAGCAATGGCATGACAAGCACATCCTCCACTGAGAGTTTTGCGAAGGTGACCTAGTGTTTTTCTTAAATTTCTGAGTAAAGCCCTTTCCAAGAAAGTTGAAGTCATGATGGTCAGTCCATTCGAGGTAGTCAAGGTTTTTCCTTATACTATTGTGGAAATTCAAAGTGAAACGGGTGACAATTTCAAGGTGAATGGCCAAATGCTAAAGCTCTATTTCGATGGTGAGTGCTCACATATGCATGAAATAGTTTTCTCACAGGATATCCATTTTGGGGGATGAACATTGAGTTATGCAGGTAACATGGTCGTGCAGGATATTAAACCAGTGCTTTTTGGGGAGGCAACATGTTTTTTTCCATTTATTTTCCTTAGTTTTATTTTCATTTTTCGATTTTATTTTGTTCTTTTCGATAATAAATGTCTCTTGATCGGGATTGAAAGGTATTTTGGAGGTGGTTATGGTACATCTCATGGAAGAGTGCACTTGAGAAGGATGAAGGATTTATTTAGGCACTCATGAGTAATAACGCGAAATAGATCGTTGCACGGTGACCCATCCTAAATTGCACAACCCGTGTAGGATGGAATGGTGGCCCATCCAATATTGCATATCCCGTGTGAGCAAAAGTACAAAAAGAGGACAAGAGAAACAAATCACAACATGGCCGCCTGTGCCACATTGCACAAGTCATGCTTTAAAAAAAAATCAACCCGCACACCCCACCGTGCCAGATTGCACTGGCTCTGCGATCAACCCTAAAAAAAAAATCAGCATCCCCAGATCCGATTCTTCAAAGGGCCCAACCCCGAAATCTAGGTCGGCGGTCTCGTCTAGCACCGTAATAGTTTGCAATGGCTGGACGTGTAGAACCTCTTCCACGATAGGAGAATTATCTCTGTGCGGGAAAAGGGGCACTCTGGA
Organism: Jasminum sambac; assembly: GCA_018223645.1. NCBI lineage: Eukaryota > Viridiplantae > Streptophyta > Magnoliopsida > Lamiales > Oleaceae > Jasminum > Jasminum sambac. Next base: position 1,546,851 of record CP073650.1, read on the forward strand.
GATCGGTCCCCATAGTCGTAATTGTACACTTCTTCCGAGCTGGATAACATTAAGAATAGCAATTGGGAAATTAGCAATTTACTCATGCCGAGGATGGGTACGACCTGATGTTCAGGAAGCTAGTCGGCCTGGGCTATAGCTTGAGAGTAAAATTTTGAGAAGCGTAAAGTTTCGAAAAGGGATCTTTGAGGAAATGAGGAAGTATATATAGGTGTGGAAAGTGGAAGATGAAACGGAGCCCCCATCCCCAATGGTCAAGTGACACGTGTACAAAAGTCAAACCACGTGACGCGCGCGTGCCACAGGAGGTCAGACGGAGTATCAACCCCACTCGATCAAGGTTTGCATTGACACTGGGAACAATTGTTAGCACCCTGCTGACGTGGCATGGCCCGAGTTCGGATAGCCTTATTGAGGAACGCACTCATCGATATGGCCCAGTCCCACAGTCTAGGTCAGTTCAGACATGGCATAACTCGGCATCATTTGGCCTAGCTGACTAAGGATCAGGAGAGGACCTGTGCCACCGCTACATGGTGGGAGGCCCAGGTCGGTAGCATAGCCAGGAAGTGTTAGCCACCGGAATGATTTGGCAACCAAGTATAATCCACGTATTACCGAATATGCTTATGTCATCAATGTCTGACAAGACGTCATCACCATAAATGCAAAGAAGGCAACACACAAGTTACGAGATCATCGCCATAAATGCAAGGCGACTGCCTATAGGTTATGACAGTAATCATCACCTAGCCTGGGTCTAGGCCGGTCATCTCATGATGACCTGTGATAACCCCTAAAATTTGTGCTATAAATAGGGGACGTGGTTCCCATAAATAGGATCAGAAAAATCCTCTGTAATAGGGCACCAGTTTGAGCTCAGCTACTAATACAAAATCCCTATGTTTCAGTTATTTCTAACCAGTCCCAAATCTACTAAAGTTTGTACTTAATTAGTAATTACTATTTCTGGCGTAAACAAGATTGATGAAGCCTTAGTTTGTTGACAAGACCATTTGGTAAGATAAGCCCATGTTTGGATGAAACTGTTGCAGTTTACTTATTATTTAAGAAATTAAAGGAGAAGTATTGTACAATGATGAACTACAAAACCGTCTAGACTTGATTTCCCGAGTGTTTAAGGAAAAATTGGAAGAATTGAAGAATGATATTCTCAAGAAAAGATCTTTGGAACCTGTAGTTGCATAAATATTTAATGGAATTCCAAAAACAAAGAGTGCCAGATTTTCTTATTATTCTGAACTAGAATTCTAAAATCTGCCCTCCAAAAACAATAGATACAGTTGTATCATTCCAAGTTCCAAGTGAAATTGAACTTCCATATTTACACAGTCGTGTTGTCAAACATATGTTGCATGGACCATGTGGAACTTTAAACCTAAAAAATGTTTGTATCGAAACCACTGGAAAATGGAAAAATAAATACCCCAAAGAATTTGTAGGCCTCAAAACTATTATGCAACATATAAACATCCAAATGATGGTGAGGCTGTCAAAATTAGTGGGCATTATTTAGATAATAGATGGGTTGTGTCATATAATCCATATTTATTAGCAAAATTTGATTGTCATATTAATGTTGAAATTTGCTCCACTGTTAAAGTAGTATAATATATGTATAAATATCGATACAAAGGTCATGATAGAATAAGCTTTACTTTAAGCGTTAATGAACTGGAACAAATCATTAATGAAATTAGTAAATTTCAAAATGCACGCTAGATATTGCCACCAGAAGCTATGTGGCGAATATACGGCTTCCATTTATTTGAAAATGGGTCTACAGTAATTAGGTTACAATTGTATCTACAAAATAAACAAATAGTAACCTTTAACAACCATGATAATCTAATAAATATTGCAAGCAATGATTTTTTCCAACGTACTATGCTAACTGAGTACTTCCCAATGAACGCTATAGATCCTAAAGAACAAACTATCTTATATAAAGACTTTCCAAAAAATCATGTTTGGGATCCTCAAATACAAGGTGACAACTAAGAAAAACAAAATTTTTACTGTTATTGGTAGGATAGTTTCTACATCACCAAACGAAGGTGACTGGTACTACCTACGACTTCTATTAAACCATATTAAAGGACCTATATGGTATCATGATTATTATTGGCCTGATGGTATTATGCTCAATTCTTTTCGTCAAGTCGTTGTAGCACGTGGTATTGGGCTGATTTTCATACAAATGTAGAATCAATACGAAATAAATTGAATAATGAGCAAAAAAAGTCATACGATACAATCTTAGAACAAGTGATTACCTAATGATAGCGGTGTTTTTTTATTGATGGACATAGTGGAATAGGGAAAACATTTTTGTGCAACAGTCTTTTAGCAATCGTTAGAAAATGTGGACTAACTGCACGTGCAACACCTTCTTCTGGAGTTGCAACGTCTCTACCTTCTGGTAGGAGGACTACACATTCCCATTTTAAAATACCTCTTGAATTATTACAGATATTTAACTGCTCCATAACAAAACAATTAGCCCTCCATGAACTCATGATAACAAGTAAATTAATCATTTGGGATGAGGCCCCTGTGGTTCACAGATTTGTTATAGAAGCTTTATATAAACTGCTATAAGATTTAATGTCAACTCATTTTCCATTGGGTGGAAAAATGATTGTTTTCGATGGTGACTTTAGACAGATTCTACCAGTTATTCCGAAAGGTAATGAACAAGACATTATCCAATTGAGCTCCATTTTTTCACCGTTGTGGCCCGCTTTTGGACAAATATTTTTAACACAATATGAATGCTCATGATGATGCAAATTTATCAAAAATATTTATTACTTATCAATAGTGGTGAGATGCCACTACACTCTCGTGACATGGTTGAGTTTTTGGCCGACATGGTTATTCATTTTCAAGATTAAACTTCTCTAGAAAAACTTATATCATACGTCTTCCCAATCGTACATCATCGCAAATAATATATGTTACGAATCAAACGATCCATCAATGCTTGGCAGGATCATTTTAACACCAACAAATAATCAAAATGTTGATTGTATTAATAATATGTTGTTGGAAAAACTAGAAGGAGAGAAAAAAAACATGTTATAGTTGTAGTGACCGCAATTCTTTTTAAATAAAATATATTTAATTAAATAAAAATCTCAAACGTGTCGCTACAACTTTACCTATAGAGTTAAACAGCGTACGCTCGTCTAGTTAAAATTTTATAATATTTACTATTATATTAAATTATTTAAAATAAAAATAAAAACAATAATTTATTAAATATTTATTTATTTATTTATTTTCAATTTACATTTGAGGACCAAATTTTAGAAATTATTCGTTTTAAACCCAATTATAGGCCCGTTTAAAAGTCCAATTTATTCTCTTATACTATAAGAAAGCCCAATTTCAATTCAATCCCATTTTAAAGTCCATTTAGAGGCTCATTTGCAAGTCTTACCCTATTTTCCACCATTAAATACAATATTGTTGGAAGTGCTCAAACCCTAACCCAAGTTTCATTCTTTACATCACCATTAACCAAGTATTATCTTCATTCTCAAGATTTCTCATTCAACAACCATCTTCAACTTCTACTCCAACACTTGTAAGGGGCAATCGATGTCTTGATTTCGAAGTTGATTTCTCAACCTCCTCTATTTCAATTTCTTCCTCCACCAATTTCAAGTGTTCATTTCCATAGAAAGGTAATCCTTCTCTACTCTTATCTTTTTCTATCATAAGATAGGTTGTTTGAGGATAAATAATTGAAGTTTTACTATTTATTGAGACTTTGGTGGTTGGGGAAAAGTAATTTACTTGATACTTTGAGTTGGGCATGAGGTCTTGTTATGGGATGAGATTAAGACTACTTGATATCTACCAAGCCCCCATAGTGTTTGATGAATTGCTTGAAAGAAAAATCAATGTATTTTCCACATGTGACTTTTTTCCAGCTTCTGTACTCAACATTGAAAGGCCGTAACTTTTAGTATAGATTGAATTTCTTGGTGATTAAAATTGGGAAATGATCCCCCATGAGTTACCTATCATTTAGAATTGGTTTGACATCATTCCGAGTCTCGTAGGATGTTTTATGATACTTTTTGTGAAACTGGGCAGATTCCACCCGAGAACAAGATATTGTCCGTTTAAAAATAGTTTTGATGCCCTAAACGCACTTTATATGAAACAATTTTTAAATATGATGAACATGTATTAGTTTCCTACCTTCTGTACAAATTGTAGAATTTTCTGATATCGTTTACTATTTTAAAGAATTTTAAAAACGCATACCGCCATAGCAGGATATTTTCCACAGTTTCTTTTGTACTTAGAGTTGAAAACTTGTTTTGGCTCATATAATTGGAGCTTAGATGTGATTTTAAAGTAAAACATTATCCAATGAGTTAGTTATCCTAGAAATTGGAATTTCATGATCCTATACTTTGATTTGGGAGTTATTCTCATTCTTGACCCGAGAGAGAGTAGCCGAGAGAAGAGAGAGCGGGTGAGGAAGATGGTGATGATCCGAGTTCTTGGCCCAAATCCACTTAAAACCGGATTTTTTGCAAAATAAATCCCTCAAGTTCTATACTTGTTGCAAGTTGGTCCCTATAATTAATTTAATTTACAAGTCCCTAACTTTCAATTGCTGCAATTTGACCCCTAAACTTTTATTTCACTTTTAAACCTTCAATTTCTTTTTCCTATTTAATCTAACCCCCCAAACTTTAATTGCATATTATTCCCTCATGTTTTAGAAATCCTATAATTGAGCCCAAAATATTTTTAGTCCACTCTTATTGCATAATAGGTCCTCAAACTATTAAATTCTTTCAAATTGACCCCCAAAGTTTTATATTCTTTCCATTTTGGTCCACAAACTTCTATATTACTTATAGATATTTATATTTAAGAATATTAACATAAATTAAACTCGTTATTGACTAGACGAGGAGTACCAACAGCTAGAGGACTGATTTTCACCGCTTAGTAGGCTCAAAACTCGAGAGATATTTCATGTAGGCTCAAAATTTAAATCTCAACTTTACTTTTGCGCAATTATAGTTAATAATCTGTACTATATGAGTGTGCAAATGTATGTAATTGATGTGATTGCTTGCCTTCGGGCCTAGACTTGCCTTCGGGCCCAGAGTTGCCTTCGGGCAAATTACATGCCTTCGGGCCCAGAGTTGCCTTCGGCAAATTACATGCCTTCGGCCCAGAGTTACCTTCGGGTAAAAGACTTGCCTTCGAGCCCAGAGTTACCTTGGGTAAAAGACTTGCCTTCGGGCCAGAGTTACCTTCGGGTAAAAGACTTGCCTTCGGGCCCAGAGTTACCTTCGGGTGTTATATTACGAGTTTACATATCTATTTGCCTTATATATTTGTATAGATTGATTAACTTATGCAGAGCCTATTGAGTATTATTTTAATACTCACGCCTTTCACTCTTCTCACAGTTAAGGAGTTTGGAGGCGTGACGAGTCGTGGGAATCTCTTAGGGACCTTCAAATAAATTAGTTTTATTACATTGACAATTGAGTACTTTTAAGTTGAAGTAATGACTTTTGAATTTTTGAGCTTGCTAGTACTTTAATTGGATGTTTTGAGGACTGTGGAAACTATCGGGAGAAACTCTTTCGACTTTATTAATTTAAATAAATTTCCGCATTTTAGCTATTTGTGAATTTTTCGCTTTTAATTATTTTTATATTTCCGCATTTAATATTAGAAGAAAACAAAATGGTTAGTTTTAAAGAAAGAACTAACGTTCCAGATTCTCCGAACTCGGGGCGTTCAGGCTTGGTATCAGAGCGGGTCTACGGTTCTGTAGACTTGCAAATTGTTTAAAGAATTTTTTTCCAAAGAAACTTTTCAAAATTTGAAAGTTTTATGTCCTAAGAGCTGCCACGACCATCGTCTCTCCGCCGACTCTGAGGTAAAGAAAGAAAGTTTTTAGATTTCAAAGATTGACTTATTGAGTTTCGAAGTTCTTTTGAGAAACTATGTTTTGATATAGAATGAAAGAAGAAAGTTTCAAGAAATTTTTCATACAATAAGAAAGAGTATTCTACGAATGCTCTAATCACTTTAAGAAAAAGTTTATGATAGATACAATATTAAAAGTATTGTGAATGTTTGTATCTATTTAAAGTTAAGAGAGCCTCTTTGAAGGATTTTACGAGAATTAAAAGTTGATATGGCATTAAAATATTTTGCAAGCAGTTGTATCTGAATTGAGGGATTTCATATCCAGAAAAGAAAGAGTAAAGTGCTTTTTTATAGAGAATAAGAAACCGAGTTTGAGCCTAAGCGTGAAATCTCCTAGTGATTAATAAAACATAACTTTAAATGTATTGAACGATATTTCTACTCCTCGAAATTTATTTCTTGATTTTCAAGCATTGACTATTGTGTATGGGTATTGTTGTTCTCTCTTGCCTATATTGAATGGTGATTTGTAATTGCTGGTGATTGAGACTTTAGTTTGGTGTAATGCTTTGAGACAAGGCTGTAATGGATTGTGATGGACTGAAATGGGACCTCAATTCACTGTCATGGGTTAAGATAAGGTTGTAATGGAATGATAGGCCCGATTAAGAAGGAATTGACCTATGTTGTGCTAGATATTCCTAGATTCTTGAGTGAAAAAGGGTAAAAGACAAGACAAGTAAGTATATTCACGAATATCGGTGTGTGTGATACAAATTGATCATGGATATTGTTTAATTGATTTTGTGCACTCGAGATGAGATTGTTGCATTACATTGTTATGAAGTTTTAATGCAATAGGAAATGTATATATCTCATCGTCTACATTCAGCGTCGCAAATATGCTATTCTATCCTCAAAGTGAAGTTTGTAAGTTTCATACTTGCATGTTATGGTATCCTCAACGGAAAACAATTTGAGATTAAAGATTATAGATTGAGGATAGTTAGTAGAAGTTATGGCTTTAGATTTTTTGGATTTTATACTGAGCATTAAATGTTAAAGGTTGATTTGAATTGTTTTTAATGTTGAATTTGGAGGACTTGATTAGTGGTGAATCAGTTCAAATTGTATAAATTGAAGTTAAATGTATTATTTACGAAATTTGGGTGGCATGTTTATGTATTATGTTGGGAACTTCTAATGACAAAGTTTGACGAATTTTGCTAGATTGAGATTGAGAGAGTTTTTTGAAGGATTCATATATATTTTTTATGAAATGAGTTTTGAGGATATCAGATTTGGATTTAGAGGATTAATTATATAAAATGTGACTGTATGATGATTTTGATTTTAAGGATGTAGCGCGATTTTGAGAGTGCGATTGATTTTAAAATCTATTTGGATTTTTGGGGATTGGAGGATTCGAAATGTGAGGCCAAAGGTTGTACGGTTGGAGGCTAGGAATTGCCTGAGAGAGGTTTCATCCGACTAAGTGTGTCTCCATGGGGAGCACATGTATTTGTTAAGGAGAAGGATGACAATATGAGGATGTGCATTGATTATAGAGAACTTAACAAGTTGACAATAAAGAATAAGTACCCTCTACCCAGCATTGACGATTTGTTTGATCAGTTGAAGGGTGCTTCGGTTTTCTGGAAGATTGATTTGAAATCAGGGTAACACCAGTTGAAGGTCAAGCCGACAGATATGCCAAAACGATGGTCGTGACACGATATGGGCATTACGAGTTCTGGCGATGCCTTTTAGTCTCATGAATGCACCTACGGTGTTCATAGATTTAATGAATCGAGCTTTTCATCGAGATCTGGACAAGTTCTTCATTGTATTTATTGATGAGGTATTGACCTATTCAAGGGATTACGATCGGCATGGGGACCTAAGCAGTTGAGGATTGTACTTGATGTATTGAGTGATAGTCACCTTTGAGGACATTCGACCCATACATGATCCAAATGAAAATATTGTTTTTATGCAAGCTCACGAAATTACTTATCAAGTTTTCAGTTAACTTTCACCATCCTTTCCAATTTGATTGACGATTATTTTCAAATTCCTTAAGTTGCGTGTGATTCAAAAGTACATTTCTTGTTGCGAAAAGAAATAGAAATCGATTTCGAAAACATGGTTAACATTGGAAGTATTATTATTATTATAAGGTTGTGCTAGATCATACTTTTATTTGACTTACTTGTTTGCTAAACAAGAACGCTTTGAGCATAAGTTAATGCAACATTATGAAATTTTCTTTAGCCTTCGATTGAGGATGGAATGTTCTTCTTTTTAATGCTGTTGCGATTTAAATGACATTTCTCATTGCGAGAAGAATGGAAAGAAAATTTTAAAACTTTTACTTTTTCAACATTTGGCTTGATATGCAAGGGAAAGGTGTTAAAGTGTTGATTTTTTTGGGATTTCGACCTATATTTGTAATCAACCTATCTCTATAAACTCAGCAAACAATTCTTGTGGAGAAAAGATTTGACAAAAATTTCGTTTTCTATTTAGACTCCTGAGTTCAAATTAATGAATGTTCCATCTATTTTCAACAAAATTAATTCCATTCCTATCGAGCGATAACTATTGAATTGGGTGACGATCACATTTCAAGGGATTTCGATAGTGGAGGATATATTCAGGAAAATATTTGTGGCTCATATATAGTTGGAGCATGACCAGAGTCGTAATGGTTTTGAGTTCGAGACTTGAAAATTTTTGGAAGAAGAGAAAGGGTTACGATTATGAAATTGTTGCCAAATTTCATTGGGTTGTACTATTTGTAATTCAAACGAATTTACATAGATGATAACGAGGTCCTTTCGGTTATTACGGACTAACTATGAGGTATATACTCAATTATTGTTATCTAAGTGATAACGTATGCGATGTTATTAAGGCTTTGCTATGAGGAGCACGATATGTTATGATCGAAAGGAGATTGATATTTTCAGTTAAGTAGAAAGGGTCATTTGAGTACAAATCGTAAAGATAATATTGTTTTCAAAAGAGAAGATTACCATGGATTTCATGACGACTCTTCCTAGGTCACTGAGAGGACATGATGCTGTATGGGTGATTGTTGATCGACTTACGAAATCTTCACACTTTCTACCAGTTAAGATGACTTTCAGCATCGACCCGGTTAGCCTGATTATATGTTAGAGAGATTGTTCGACTCCATGGGGTACCTGTGTCCATTATTTCAGATCGAGATCCAAGGTTTACCTCGAGATTATGAGAGAGTTTACAGATGGATATGGGCACAAAGCTCAGATTCAGTATCGCTTACCACCCCCAGAAATGGTAAAGAGACTGTTGAGGCTATAGAGAAGATCAGAGTAAGGATCAAAGCCGCTCAAGATAGACAGAAGAGCTACGCCGATAAGAGGAGAAAGGAATTGAGGTTTGAGATTGGAGAGAAAGTATTTCTCAAAGTGTCTCCAATGAAAGGCACCATACGTTTTGGGAAGAAAGGGAAATTGAGACCACGGTTCGTTGGACCGTTTGAGATACTAGAAGAAGTTGGGACAGTAGCTTATCGCTTGGCTTTGCAGCCCGAGCTTTCATCGGTGCATAATGTATTTCATGTCTCACAGTTGAGGAAGTATGTCCATGATCTGAGTCATGTGGTGAACTTCCAATCTTTAGATATTCAGAAGGATTTGTCATATCAAGAGACACCCGTGACGATTATAGATCGAAAGGTCCATGTCTTGAGGAATAGAAGAGTTCCCCTAGTTAAGATTCTATGGGGTAGTCATGACAAGGATGAGCCAACATGGGAGAAAGAAGAAGAGATCCTATCCCAATACCCAAACCTTATAGATCAAGTAAGTTTATGTTTTAAGTAAATTTAAATTTCGAGGACGAAATTATTTTAAGAGGGTAAGGTTGTAGTGACCGCAATTCTTTTTAAATAAAATATATTTAATTAAATAAAAATCTCAAACGTGTCGCTACAACTTTACCTATAGAGTTAAACAGCGTACGCTCGTCTAGTTAAAATTTTATAATATTTACTATTATATTAAATTATTTAAAATAAAAATAAAAACAATAATTTATAAAATATTTATTTATTTATTTATTTTCAATTTACATTTGAGGACCAAATTTTAGAAATTATTCGTTTTAAACCCAATTATAGGCACGTTTAAAAGTCCAATTTATTCTCTTATACTATAAGAAAGCCCAATTTCAATTCAATCCCATTTTAAAGTCCATTTAGAGGCTCATTTGCAAGTCTTACCCTATTTTCCACCATTAAATACAATATTGTTGGAAGTGCTCAAACCCTAACCCAAGTTTCATTCTTTACATCACCATTAACCAAGTATTATCTTCATTCTCAAGATTTCTCATTCAACAACCATCTTCAACTTCTACTCCAACACTTGTAAGGGGCAATCGATGTCTTGATTTCGAAGTTGATTTCTCAACCTCCTCTATTTCAATTTCTTCCTCCACCAATTTCAAGTGTTCATTTCCATAGAAAGGTAATCCTTCTCTACTCTTATCTTTTTCTATCATAAGATAGGTTGTTTGAGGATAAATAATTGAAGTTTTACGGATTTATTGAGACTTTGGTGGTTGGGGAAAAGTAATTTACTTGATACTTTGAGTTGGGCATGAGGTCTTGTTATGGGATGAGATTAAGACTACTTGATATCTACCAAGCCCCCATAGTGTTTGATGAATTGCTTGAAAGAAAAATCAATGTATTTTCCACATGTGACTTTTTCCAGCTTCTGTACTCAACATTGAAAGGCCGTAACTTTTAGTATAGATTGAATTTCTTGGTGATTAAAATTGGGAAATGATCCCCCATGAGTTACCTATCATTTAGAATTGGTTTGACATCATTCCGAGTCTCGTAGGATGTTTTATGATACTTTTTGTGAAACTGGGCAGATTCCACCCGAGAACAAGATATTGTCCGTTTAAAAATAGTTTTGATGCCCTAAACGCACTTTATATGAAACAATTTTTAAATATGATGAATATGTATTAGTTTCCTACCTTCTGTACAAATTGTAGAATTTTCTGATATCGTTTACTATTTTAAAGAATTTTAAAAACGCATACCGCCATAGCAGGATATTTTCCACAGTTTCTGTTGTACTTAGAGTTGAAAACTTGTTTTGGCTCATATAATTGGAGCTTAGATGTGATTTTAAAGTAAAACATTATCCAATGAGTTAGTTATCCTAGAAATTGGAATTTCATGATCCTATACTTTGATTTGGGAGTTATTCTCATTCTTGACCCGAGAGAGAGTAGCCGAGAGAAGAGAGAGCGGGTGAGGAAGATGGTGATGATCCGAGTTCTTGGCCCAAATCCACTTAAAACCGGATTTTTTGCAAAATAAATCCCTCAAGTTCTATACTTGTTGCAAGTTGGTCCCTATAATTAATTTAATTTACAAGTCCCTAACTTTCAATTGCTGCAATTTGACCCCTAAACTTTTATTTCACTTTTAAACCTTCAATTTCTTTTTCCTATTTAATCTAACCCCCAAACTTTAATTGCATATTATTCCCTCATGTTTTAGAAATCCTATAATTGAGCCCAAAATATTTTTAGTCCACTCTTATTGCATAATAGGTCCTCAAACTATTAAATTCTTTCAAATTGACCCCCAAAGTTTTATATTCTTTCCATTTTGGTCCACAAACTTCTATATTACTTATAGATATTTATATTTAAGAATATTAACATAAATTAAACTCGTTATTGACTAGACGAGGAGTACCAACAGCTAGAGGACTGATTTTCACCGCTTAGTAGGCTCAAAACTCGAGAGATATTTCAGGTAGGCTCAAAATTTAAATCTCAACTTTACTTTTGCGCAATTATAGTTAATAATCTGTACTATATGAGTGTGCAAATGTATGTAATTGATGTGATTGCTTGCCTTCGGGCCTAGACTTGCCTTCGGGCCCAGAGTTGCCTTCGGGCAAATTACATGCCTTCGGGCCCAGAGTTGCCTTCGGGCAAATTACATGCCTTCGGGCCCAGAGTTACCTTCGGGTAAAAGACTTGCCTTCGAGCCCAGAGTTACCTTCGGGTAAAAGACTTGCCTTCGGGCCCAGAGTTACCTTCGGGTAAAAGACTTGCCTTCGGGCCCAGAGTTACCTTCGGGTGTTATATTACAGAGTTTACATATCTATTTGCCTTATATATTTGTATAGATTGATTAACTTGCGCAGAGCCTATTGAGTATTATTTTAATACTCACGCCCTTTCACTCTTCTCACAGATTAAGGAGTTTGGAGGCGTGACGAGTCGTGGGAATCTCTTAGGGACCTTCAAATAAATTAGTTTTTATTACATTGACAATTGAGTACTTTTAACTGTTGAAGTAATGACTTTTGAATTTTTTGAGCTTGCTAGTACTTTAATTGGATGTTTTGAGGACTGTGTGGAAACTATCGGGAGAAACTCTTTCGACTTTATTAATTTAAATAAATTTCCGCATTTTAGCTATTTGTGAATTTTTTCGCTTTTAATTATTTATTATATTTCCGCATTTAATATTAGAAGAAAACAAAATGGTTAGTTTTAAAGAAAGAACTAACGTTCCGGATTCTCCGAACTCGGGGCGTTACAGCTTGGTATCAGAGCGGGTCTACGGTTCTGTAGACTTGCAAATTGTTTAAAGAATTTTTTTCGAAAGAAACTTTTCAAAATTTGAAAGTTTTATGTCCTAAGAGCTGCCACGACCATCGTCTCTCCACCGACTCCGAGGTAAAGAAAGAAAGTTTTTAGATTTCAAAGATTGACTTATTGAGTTTCGAAGTTCTTTTGAGAAACTATGTTTTGATATAGAATGAAAGAAGAAAGTTTCAAGAAATTTTTCAGATACAATAAGAAAGAGTATTTACGAATGCCGGAATCACTTTAAGAAAAAGTTTATGATAGATACAATATTAAAAGTATTGTGAATGTTTGTATCTATTTAAAGTTAAGAGAGCCTCTTTGAAGGATTTTACGAGAATTAAAAGTTGATATGGCATTAAAATATTTTGCAAGCAGTTGTATCTGAATTGAGGGATTTCATATCCAGAAAAGAAAGAGTAAAGTGCTTTTTTATAGAGAATAAGAAACCGAGTTTGAGCCTAAGCGTGAAATCTCCTAGTGATTAATAAAACATAACTTTAAATGTATTGAACGATATTTCTACTCCTCGAAATTTATTTCTTGATTTTCAAGCATTGACTATTGTGTATGGGTATTGTTGTTCTCTCTTGCCTATATTGAATGGTGATTTGTAATTGCTGGTGATTGAGACTTTAGTTTGGTGTAATGCTTTGAGACAAGGCTGTAATGGATTGTGATGGACTGAAATGGGACCTCAATTCACTGTCATGGGTTAAGATAAGGTCGTAATGGAATGATAGGCCCGATTAAGAAGGAATTGACCTATGTTGTGCTAGATATTCCTAGATTCTTGAGTGAAAAAGGGTAAAAGACAAGACAAGTAAGTATATTCACGAATATCGGTGTGTGTGATACAAATTGATCATGGATATTGTTTAATTGATTTTGTGCACTCGAGATGAGATTGTTGCATTACATTGTTATGAAGTTTTAATGCAATAGGAAATGTATATATCTCATCGTCTACATTCAAGTCATAAATATGCTATTCTATCCTCAAAGTGAAGTTTGTAAGTTTCATACTTGCATGTTATGGTATCCTCAACGGAAAACAATTTGAGATTAAAGATTATAGATTGAGGATAGTTAGTAGAAGTTATGGCTTTAGATTTTTTGGATTTTATACTGAGCATTAAATGTTAAAGGTTGATTTGAATTGTTTTTAATGTTGAATTTGGAGGACTTGATTAGTGGTGAATCAGTTCAAATTGTATAAATTGAAGTTAAATGTATTATTTACGAAATTTGGGTGGCATGTTTATGTATTATGTTGGGAACTTCTAATGACAAAGTTTGTGAATTTTGCTAGATTGAGATTGAGAGAGTTTTTTGAAGGATTCATATATATTTTTTATGAAATGAGTTTTGAGGATATCAGATTTGGATTTAGAGGATTAATTATATAAAATGTGACTGTATGATGATTTTGATTTTAAGGATGTAGCGCGATTTTGAGAGTGCGATTGATTTTAAAATCTATTTGGATTTTTGGGGATTGGAGGATTCGAAATGTGAGGCCAAAGGTTGTACGGTTGGAGGCTAGGAATTGCCTGAGAGAGGTTTCATCCGACTAAGTGTGTCTCCATGGGGAGCACATGTATTTGTTAAGGAGAAGGATGACAATATGAGGATGTGCATTGATTATAGAGAACTTAACAAGTTGACAATAAAGAATAAGTACCCTCTACCCAGCATTGACGATTTGTTTGATCAGTTGAAGGGTGCTTCGGTTTTCTGGAAGATTGATTTGAAATCAGGGTAACACCAGTTGAAGGTCAAGCCGACAGATATGCCAAAGACAGTAGTCAGGACACGATATGGGCATTACGAGTTTACAGCGATGCCTTTTAGTCTCATGAATGCACCTACAGTGTTCATAGATTTAATGAATCGAGCTTTTCATCAGTATCTGGACAAGTTCTTCATTGTATTTATTGATGAGGTATTGACCTATTCAAGGGATTCTGATCAAAGATGGGGACCTGAATTGAGGATTGTACTTGATGTATTGAGTGATAGTCACCTTTGAGGACATTCGACCCATACATGATCCAAATGAAAATATTGTTTTTATGCAAGCTCACTAAATTACTTATCAAGTTTTCGATTAACTTTCACCATCCTTTCCAATTTGATTGACCAGTTATTTTCAAATTCCTTAAGTTGCGTGTGATTCAAAAGTACATTTCTTGTTGCGAAAGAAATAGAAATCGATTTCGAAAACATGGTTAACATTGGAAGTATTATTATTATTATAAGGTTGTGCTAGATCATACTTTTATTTGACTTACTTGTTTGCTAAACAAGAACGCTTTGAGCATAAGTTAATGCAACATTATGAAATTTTCTTTAGCCTTCGATTGAGGATGGAATGTTCTTCTTTTTAATGCTGTTGCGATTTAAATGACATTTCTCATTGCGAGAAGAATGGAAAGAAAATTTTAAAACTTTTACTTTTTCAACATTTGGCTTGATATGCAAGGGAAAGGTGTTAAAGTGTTGATTTTTTTGGGATTTCGACCTATATTTGTAATCAACCTATCTCTATAAACTCAGCAAACAATTCTTGTGGAGAAAGATTTGACAAAAATTTCGCTTTCTATTTAGACTCTGAGTTCAAATTAATGAATGTTCCATCTATTTTCAACAAAATTAATTCCATTCCTATCGAGCGATAACTATTGAATTGGGTGACGATCACATTTCAAGGGATTTCGATAGTGGAGGATATATTCAGGGAAAATATTTGTGGCTCATATATAGTTGGAGCATGACCAGAGTCGTAATGGTTTTGAGTTCGAGACTTGAAAATTTTTGGAAGAAGAGAAAGGGTTACGATTATGAAATTGTTGCCAAATTTCATTGGGTTGTACTATTTGTAATTCAAACGAATTTACATAGATGATAACGAGGTCCTTTCGGTTATTACGGACTAACTATGAGGTATATACTCAATTATTGTTATCTAAGTGATAACGTATGCGATGTTATTAAGGCTTTGCTATGAGGAGCACGATATGTTATGATCGAAAGGAGATTGATATTTTCAGTTAAGTAGAAAGGGTCACTTGAGTACAAATCGTAAAGATAATATTGTTTTCAAAAGAGAAGATTACCATGGATTTCATGACGACTCTTCCTAGGTCACTGAGAGGACATGATGCTGTATGGGTGATTGTTGATCGACTTACGAAATCTTCACACTTTCTACCAGTTAAGATGACTTTCAGCATCGACCAGTTGGCACAGTTATATGTTAGAGAGATTGTTCGACTCCATGGGGTACCTGTGTCCATTATTTCAGATCGAGATCCAAGGTTTACCTCGAGATTATGAGAGAGTTTACAGATGGATATGGGCACAAAGCTCAGATTCAGTATCGCTTACCACCCCCAGAAATGGTAAAGAGACTGTTGAGGCTATAGAGAAGATCAGAGTAAGGATCAAAGCCGCTCAAGATAGACAGAAGAGCTACGCCGATAAGAGGAGAAAGGAATTGAGGTTTGAGATTGGAGAGAAAGTATTTCTCAAAGTGTCTCCAATGAAAGGCACCATACGTTTTGGGAAGAAAGGGAAATTGAGACCACGGTTCGTTGGACCGTTTGAGATACTAGAAGAAGTTGGGACAGTAGCTTATCGCTTGGCTTTGCCGCCCGAGCTTTCATCGGTGCATAATGTATTTCATGTCTCACAGTTGAGGAAGTATGTCCATGATCCGAGTCATGTGGTGAACTTCCAATCTTTGGATATTCAGAAGGATTTGTCATATCAAGAGACACCTGTGACGATTATAGATCGAAAGGTCCATGTCTTGAGGAATAGAAGAGTTCCCCTAGTTAAGATTCTATGGGGTAGTCATGACAAGGATGAGCCAACATGGGAGAAAGAAGAAGAGATCCTATCCCAATACCCAAACCTTATAGATCAAGTAAGTTTATGTTTTAAGTAAATTTAAATTTCGAGGACGAAATTATTTTAAGAGGGTAAGGTTGTAGTGACCGCAATTCTTTTTAAATAAAATATATTTAATTAAATAAAAATCTCAAACGTGTCGCTACAACTTTACCTATAGAGTTAAACAGCGTACGCTCGTCTAGTTAAAATTTTATAATATTTACTATTATATTAAATTATTTAAAATAAAAATAAAAACAATAATTTATAAAATATTTATTTATTTATTTATTTTCAATTTACATTTGAGGACCAAATTTTAGAAATTATTCGTTTTAAACCCAATTATAGGCCCGTTTAAAAGTCCAATTTATTCTCTTATACTATAAGAAAGCCCAATTTCAATTCAATCCCATTTTAAAGTCCATTTAGAGGCTCATTTGCAAGTCTTACCCTATTTTCCACCATTAAATACAATATTGTTGGAAGTGCTCAAACCCTAACCCAAGTTTCATTCTTTACATCACCATTAACCAAGTATTATCTTCATTCTCAAGATTTCTCATTCAACAACCATCTTCAACTTCTACTCCAACACTTGTAAGGGGCAATCGATGTCTTGATTTGAGTTGATTTCTCAACCTCCTCTATTTCAATTTCTTCCTCCACCAATTTCAAGTGTTCATTTCCATAGAAAGGTAATCCTTCTCTACTCTTATCTTTTTCTATCATAAGATAGGTTGTTTGAGGATAAATAATTGAAGTTTTACGGATTTATTGAGACTTTGGTGGTTGGGGAAAAGTAATTTACTTGATACTTTGAGTTGGGCATGAGGTCTTGTTATGGGATGAGATTAAGACTACTTGATATCTACCAAGCCCCCATAGTGTTTGATGAATTGCTTGAAAGAAAAATCAATGTATTTTCCACATGTGACTTTTTCCAGCTTCAGACTCAACATTGAAAGGCCGTAACTTTTAGTATAGATTGAATTTCTTGGTGATTAAAATTGGGAAATGATCCCCCATGAGTTACCTATCATTTAAAATTGGTTTGACATCATTCCGAGTCTCGTAGGATGTTTTATGATACTTTTTGTGAACCGGGCAGATTCCACCCGAGAACAAGATATTGTCCGTTTAAAAATAGTTTTGATGCCCTAAACGCAATTTATATGAAACAATTTTTAAATATGATGAATATGTATTAGTTTCCTACCTTCTGTACAAATTGTAGAATTTTCTGATATCGTTTACTATTTTAAAGAATTTTAAAACGCATACCGCCATAGCGAGGATATTTTCCACGCTTTCTTTTGTACTTAGAGTTGAAAACTTGTTTTGGCTCATATAATTGGAGCTTAGATGTGATTTTAAAGTAAAACATTATCCAATGAGTTAGTTATCCTAGAAATTGGAATTTCATGATCCTATACTTTGATTTGGGAGTTATTCCCATTCTTGACCCGAGAGAGAGTAGCGAGAGAAGAGAGAGCGGGTGAGGAAGATGGTGATGATTGAGTTCTTGGCCCAAATCCACTTAAAACCGGATTTTTGCAAAATAAATCCCTCAAGTTCTATACTTGTTGCAAGTTGGTCCCTATAATTAATTTAATTTACAAGTCCCTAACTTTCAATTGCTGCAATTTGACCCCTAAACTTTTATTTCACTTTTAAACCTTCAATTTCTTTTTCCTATTTAATCTAACCCCCAAACTTTAATTGCATATTATTCCCTCATGTTTTAGAAATCCTATAATTGAGCCCAAAATATTTTTAGTCCACTCTTATTGCATAATAGGTCCTCAAACTATTAAATTCTTTCAAATTGACCCCCAAAGTTTTATATTCTTTCCATTTTGGTCCACAAACTTCTATATTACTTATAGATATTTATATTTAAGAATATTAACATAAATTAAACTCGTTATTGACTAGACGAGGAGTACCAACAATTAGAGGACTGATTTTCACCGCTTAGTAGGCTCAAAACTCGAGAGATATTTCATGTAGGCTCAAAATTTAAATCTCAACTTTACTTTTGCGCAATTATAGTTAATAATCTGTACTATATGAGTGTGCAAATGTATGTAATTGATGTGATTGCTTGCCTTCTGCCTAGACTTGCCTTCGGGCCCAGAGTTGCCTTCGGCAAATTACATGCCTTCGGGCCCAGAGTTGCCTTCGGCAAATTACATGCCTTCTGGGCCGGAGTTACCTTCGTAAAGACTTGCCTTCGAGCCCAGAGTTACCTTCGGGTAAAAGACTTGCCTTCGGGCCCAGAGTTACCTTCGGGTAAAAGACTTGCCGGGCCCAGAGTTACCTTGGGTGTTATATTACGAGTTTACATATCTATTTGCCTTATATATTTGTATAGATTGATTAACTAGCAGAGCCTATTGAGTATTATTTTAATACTCACGCCCTTTCACTCTTCTCACAGATTAAGGAGTTTGGAGGTGTGACGAGTCGTGGGAATCTCTTAGGGACCTTCAAATAAATTAGTTTTTATTACATTGACAATTTAGTACTTTTAACTGTTGAAGTAATGACTTTTGAATTTTTTGAGCTTGCTAGTACTTTAATTGGATGTTTTGAGGACTGTGTGGAAACTATCGGGAGACACTCTTTCGACTTTATTAATTTAAATAAATTTCCGCATTTTAGCTATTTGTGAATTTTTTTGCTTTTAATTATTTATTATATTTCCACATTTAATATTAGAAGAAAACAAAATGGTTAGTTTTAAAGAAAGAACTAACGTTCCGGATTCTCCGAACTCGGGGCGTTACAATAGTTATGATAAACGCATTGATGCTATAGATCATGATATTCATGAAGATTTCTTAAACATGTTGGCGCCCAATGGGATACCACATCATTAACTCATATTAAAGAAGAATTGTCATGTGTTTGCAATGACAATTAACAAAGCTCAAGGCCGGACTTTTAACAAGGCAAGGAGCCCTCCGACTCAGGGCCGACAATTTTGAATATTTTTGGGGGCCTAAAATTGACGAAAAGTTTAAGTATATATTATTATTTGTTCAACAATTAAACATCATTACTTTGTAGTGTAGTTGGTTTGGAACATGGGAGAGTGTGCATGTTTTGCAATCTGTAAGAGTTCGAACCTTATTGTTGCCAATTTCCATTTTTTCCATTTTTTTTTCAGTAAATGGATAAAGCCAATTAGAATTGGGAAACCCATCACTCTCAAGAACAAACAATTAGTGATAAGTGCTAGAAAAGCACGTAAATAACTCTTCTATTTTACGTGTTTGTGTGTTTTATTAGTGTTATATGTTCCGTTTTATGTGTTTTTCCTTTATTGTAGTGTTTAGGGTCACAAAGAATCAAAAGGAGTCAAAATGAATGAAAATCGAATGAAAACGGAAACTCGGGACCAAAATGCAAGCGAATCAAAGATGGAGGGCCTCCGATGCAATTTTATGAAAAGTTGTTTTTACAATTTTTCTTGTGCCAATGTCGAAGAACATCAAAAGAGGAATCCGAAACTTTTTTCGGATCCCAAATCGGAGTTTCCTAGTGAAAGTTATGGCCGTTTGAAGAAAATAACTAAAAGCGTCAATTTCCAAAACTATGGGGACCAAAGTGTAACTTTTCAAAAGTTTGGAGACCAAAGTGAAACTTTTCAAAAAGTTGGAGGACCGAAATGCAATTTTCAAGGACCAAAATAAACAAAGTTCAAAAGTTGAGGGACTCTGTGTGCAAATATCGTGTGACTCGAGTGACTCGAGTCACGACAGCCATGACTCGAGTCAGCGCCGCAAGACACTCGAGTCACGCCCGATCATGCCTGATCACACCCGCAGCCGCCCGAGTGAGCGCCGCAATTCTCCCAGCAAACCCTGTTCCGCGCGCGCGGTGACTAGAGTCACCCTCTGCAGAATCGCGCGCCGCCCGCACGTGACTCGAGTCACGCCGAGTCACCTGTTCAGATTGCGACAGCCGACACCAACTTGATTCCAACGTGATTTTCACATACTTTTTGACTTCTTTGAGATAAAAAAAAATTGAGCACACCATAATAGACTCATGGAAGGTCACTTTTATAATTTTTTAATATTTTTTGTTGTAGTATTTTGCCTATAAATTGAGGCATTTCCAAGCTTGAATTACACAACTTTGTAGAGAGAATTAGCTAGTGATTCTCTCCAACTTTCTCCTCAATAAAATTCTCTTCTTCATTTGTTCTTAGTTCTAGCTTGAAAGCTCTTAGTTTCTCATATTCCGGCGGAAGGAAAAACCTAAATTAAGGTTCGAATAATCAATCGACGATACTTCGGCCGTGAATATGATTAGCGGCGCATTTCTTCGCTAGTTTCTCTCTTTCTTTTATTTTTCATGTTTTAGAAAGATAATTTCTCATATATTGCAGAGGTGATACACGGCGGTTACGCCGTTAAAAGTATTTAACCCACATATATGAGCAGTTAGACTTCTCTATTTATTTTTTAGCATTTATTTACTTGTTTTCTATATTTTGTGTATATTACTTGTGATAGTGAAGTATAATCTGTCATATAGCAGTGGTGATACAAGGCGAACACTCGCTAAAAAGTATGAAACCTGCAAATATGAGTAGTTAGACTTCTCTATCTAGTTCGAGGGGGACGTTGTGTTCAATTAACATGTTATTATCTTTTCTAACTCTTTAGTTACGTTTTATCTATTCCTCTACTTTTATTTGTTGATTTATTATGCTTTTAAAACCCTTTTTGGGTTTATGTGATTATTGCATTCACCTTAGTCAATTGAATCAATTAATCTGTAAATTCAAATTACATGCTAAAATTGGAACTTTTGATCCGTAATTATCATTAGATTCCAATCCAAAGTAGCAAATGAATATCGTGCATATTTATTACAAATCAATTTAGATGCATTAATTCAAGTTTGTGAAATTATTCATCTAATTCAACTCATTCTTCTTGTTCATTTCATACTAGCTTTGCATTAATTCCTAAGAACTTGTTTAGAGTTATCCAATAGCTAGATGTTAAGTTAAAGAACTCACTTTAATTTAACACACTTAAGGAAGAATTCGTTAATCAGATCGTCTTGGTTAATTGGAGTTGATAAATTGAAGAAAGAATAGTAACACGTTGCATGGGAAAGATAAATACGAGTTGCTGACACAACCGAACCCGAGAACTAGATATTTATTTCAATTGTTTTATTTCATCAATCTTCTACTTGTCATTTTATTTTCAAATTTCATCCAATTTTCACAAAACCCCCATTTCTATATTAATTGATAAAAATAACTAGATCAAACACCGTTCCTCATGGGTTCGACCCTTACTTACCACTTCTACATTAATTTGTAGTTTTGAAACCGAGTAAGGAAATAAAATAAATTTTGGTGTACTACGACAATCACGCCAATTAAGACGTTGTTCACCACTAACTAAGGTCAAGGAAGATTTTTTTAAAAAAAAAGAAAAAAGATGGATTCTTGTTTTTCAGATTGGCACTATCGAGGACAAAAGATAGTACTCGTGTGCGACAATCACCGTAACTGTTAATGTCTAATTCTCCAATACTACATTTTTTAAAAACTGCTAAGATTCGTCAACATTGAATGTTTGATATTATAATTTAAATTTGAAGAATTGAAAATGATACTAAATTATTACTTCGAAAAAATACAAGTTGGCTTCTCTAATTGATTAATTCCGTACTTCTTTGTGGTACAATTTTTCATGGTTTTATTATTTTCAATTTTAGAACTTTGTTTCCAATTTAATTTGATTGGACTTTTTTCACTTCAATTTTAAATTTTCAATCCTTTATTGTTTATCAGAATACGTTCTAGTTTATAGATCGAATCATTGAAAGTATTATGTCATGTTCGAAATCGAGAGGCTTAGTTGAAATTTCTTGAACAATTTTTTTATGTGATTTTTATGATTTTTCTCTTCAAAAAAATTTTTATGTAATCATTTAAAATGATGTTTATTGTAATATTTCATATTTTATATGTATTCTACTATTTTGTTAGTTTTATTATTAAAATTGTCTTGACGACACACTATGGTTTAGGGATCATTTTTTATTTCTCAACTTAGAGCCCTAAAATCCAAGGTATGGTACTGACAAAGCTCAAGGACAAACGTTAGATTTTATTGGGCTATATTTACCCGAACCAATTTTGTCGCATGGGCAACTCTATGTAGTATTATCAAGAGCTCAAACAAGTACAAATATAAAAGTTTTGATTAAACCATTGAATGAGACACACAAAAACAAACATCCGTCATGCACAAAAAATTTTGTTTACCTGGATGTGTTACATGTATTACAAGCTACATTGCCCAAATTTAAAAAAAAAAAAAAAAGTTCAATGACTCAGTACATTATAGATTCATTATTATATTCTACATGTAAAAGCACACAATTGATCCAGATTATAGCCTTGTTTTACTAACAATGAATAACGAATTTTGCCTTATGTTTTATTTTTATTTTTTTTTAAAGAACACACACAACACACACGGTACAGAGACTCAACACGCTAGTACTTAAAACCATTGCCTTATGTTTTATTATACAACTTATTGTGAGATAGCTAACATTTTTTTTGCTTATAAAATATTTTTGATATACACTTATTTAACAAGAACACTTATAAATGCAGGAATAAATAACATAAATGCCAGTTTTACTGCAAACGATGAAACAATGAGGGAAACTATGCTACTTTGCACTAGAAGCTCAATAGAAAAATCAAACAGAGCAGCTAAATTGGGAAAGGAAAGTTCAAGCAGAGATGAAAATAGAAGATTAATAAAGAAGTAGTAGTTGAAGACTGATTCTTTGCATCAAAACATACATAAAGCAATACTTCAGGTACAAAATTACAAGTGACATTCCTAACCCAATTTCTTGTTTCCTTTTGTGATTGTGTTTCTTGTGAAAAATTGGCAATCAATAATTCCCTCAAAAATTTACAACTTCTCTGCCTCTAGCAAAATCCCCCTCCGATCCAGAACCAGAAATCTGCCATTTCTTGCCTTTTCCGCTTCGTATTTGGCAGGTTGGTTCCTTTTTGTGTTTTTGTACATGTTATCAACACTATCCTACTATTAATACATACTTTGATGAGCATAAATTGGAAATGCAACTTGTAATCTGCAAATACAATCAAATTATGATCTATTTTCACAAGTGTTCACTTAAATTCCATCTTTGATATACTATCCCTACTATATTCTAACAAACTAAAGCTGACATGTTTTCTTAATTATTACAGGTTTTGTATGGTGACTATAGTGGATAATTGGCTCTCATTCATGGATCATCACTATGGATATTAGGAGATGACAATCTCATTGAACCAAAATTTTTGTTTCACTAGATTATCAAATGAATCAAATTATGTTGTGATGCATAAAATGCACCTAAAAATGGGAAAAAGGTTAGTTTAATTTCACATTTACTAACATATTTAGGGAAACAGTTTCTGAGTCTTAGTTTTACCTAAATTCATACTTAGTATACCTTTCTTTCTTGATTTATAATAATATCTTTACAAAATTACACCGATAGACTACACTTTAAGTTGATGTTTCTCATGATTACCTAAAATTTGTAGCCGCTTTATGGCCAGAATTAAGAAATGGTACAAGATTTTTAGGATATGCAAACAATCCAAAGGATAGAACCCGCTTGTTTTTCAAGAAGAGAAGGTATTCTTCCTTCATAGAGTTAAATATAGAGCAACGTCCAGTTCTCGATTTATTAATCTTTGCTTCTATTTGCTTTAGGTACATCTATTCATGTTGTAAATCCTATTGTTGTTGCACCGAGTATCAACGTTGACTTTGAAGGCAATGAAGACCATATAAGAGCAATATTGATAGCTATTAGGTACTATTTCTTAGATAAAGCTGTTCGTTATTTGTGATATTTATTATTCATCTATATATTGGTAAAATTTTCTCAAAAAATAATAATAAGATTACCCTAAACTCGAGGAACTTGAGACAACACATGCTAATCCACTTTTAGGTACATTAGTTGTTAATATAACATTACAATATCATGATTACTTGTTCATTGATTATGTGGACCAGAAATGACGTGTAAGTGGCTTATGCAGAATTTCATCATATTGTTGAGGAATTCACATTAGAATCTCGATCTGTCAATCACTTTGATTTTTCCTCGATCTGTCAATCACTTTGATTTTTCTCTTCTATCATTAGCAATAATTTTGAAAATGTCATTTTATGTTTATGCTTTTTCATCAACTTTCATCCTGTTGAACTTACTTTCCAGTCCGTTTCGCGGTAGACTCTTCGATCTACCTATAATGAACTCCTTTAGCTGCTAATTTTTTTTTCATTTTTTTTCTTTCACTTTGTTTCCCTTTTTTAAAAAAAAAAATATTATGGTTATTGCATGTAGGTGATCATGCAAGATTAGTGACAACTAATGAGTTCAAAGAACCAATAAGTCGATTGGAATAGTGACTACTTCCTGATTTCAAGTTCTTGTAGTCCCTGTGATCCATCCAACAACTCATCTTCCAATAATCATTTTTCAAATGTACTTAGAACACATCTGTAGGACACTAAACACTTTCAATTTTCTCCCTTTTCACTTAATGTAATTTTGATGGATTTTGATGTGCAATATGAGAAATGATAAGTGAAGTTGAACTGTAGATATTTGTATAGTACATGTAGGTCCCACAAAATATATGGATATCAAATATGAGAAAGAATTAGTGGAATCGAAAATGATGTGTAAAAACCTGTCAAAATTTATAAACTAACATACACTTAGATTAATTTTGATATGATAAATAAATTGAAATATATGTGATTAATAATTAAATGACTTGGTCGATGATCCTTAAAAATTAAATAAAAACTAAATTGACAAAAATCAGTATAAAATAATGCTGATGGTTGTGGATGCAAGCTAATGGATGCAATTAATTAATGGGAAAAAATTTATTCGCATGAGAAGGTTGATGGTTATGGATGCAAGCTAATGGATGCAATTAATTTTTCTGAGTGGAGAAATTGTTTTACGGCTAAAGGTAATAATGTTGGCCTTATCGACAATCAACTTTGATTATTGATTTTACTGGTGAAGCTTATAACGTTGGCCTTCCTTTTGTTTTCCTCTTTCCCCAATAAATTTAACAATGAAGGGACGATGATTTAAAAAAAATTGTCAAGTAGTATGCATTATTTATATAAAATCATTTCACTCTTTTTTTGTAATGAAGGGAAGGTTTGAAGCCATATTTACCAAGAATGTGTAAAGTGAGCAAACATCACACAATAATATCATAAATCGAAGTAAAAGAAGAAGATAATGATGAAGCTTCTCTTTGTAATGAAAGGAAGGTGGATGAAGTAAAAGGAAAACAAGAAGAAGAAGAAGAAGAAGAAGAAGAAGAAGAAGAAGAAGAAGCAAGAAAATACTTGTCAGCCCATACTCATTTTATCTAGCTATATAATCGTGCATTCACCAAGAATATGTCCGACATATAGCAATTTTGACAACTGAAAAAAATATAATGAATAAGGAATAATAAAATGAATAAAATACTCCGGTGAAATATTAAGGGTGTGTTTAATTAGAGAGTGAAAAATAAAT
Organism: Jasminum sambac; assembly: GCA_018223645.1. Taxonomy (NCBI): domain Eukaryota; kingdom Viridiplantae; phylum Streptophyta; class Magnoliopsida; order Lamiales; family Oleaceae; genus Jasminum; species Jasminum sambac. The sequence continues at coordinate 1,573,011 of CP073650.1, forward strand.
TGCAATTCCAATTCCATGAGGTTTCTATTCCTACCACCGCCACTGGAATTCAAATTCCTTGATTTCAAGGAAAATACCCCAAATTTGGCCTAAAGTGGAATTCAAACTCCATGAAATTCAAACATTTAGGCTAAAATTTGACATTTTTCATGGAAAATGTAAGCAATCAAACACACCCCAAGGGACAAATGACTTTCATTGTCTATTATAGATAAATATATAAGGAGTTAACATTCATGTATTGCCTTAATTAAGGGAGAAAAGAGTTTCGTTTGCAACTACATATCAACTAAAATATTACATAGTTAATATTAATAATGTCACTTACTAATCGTCAATCAAATTTTTAAAATTAAATTTAAAAGAAAGTATGACAACAACATCTAGGTCGATCACAATTTTGCACCCATGCAATGCACGGGCCCCGTGCGGTTGGCAACGGGTCGGTTCGGGGACGGTTCGGCTCGAACCGCGAACCGAACCGGTGGTTTTTAACCTTAACCATAACCGAACCGAACCGTTGGTGTTTCGGTTCGGTTCGGTTCGGTTCGGTTTTCGGTTCGGTTTGGTTCGGGATTCCGAACCGTTTTTTTTTTTTTTTTAATTCTACATAATTAAACCAAGTGCAAGGATGAGGGTTCGAACTCGGGCTTCCTCACTGCAAGACACCATTACTAACCAACTCAACTAACTATCAACTTGTGAATATAATTGCACAATTTAATAATTATTATGACCTTACACCTATAGCTTCGTCCATGTTAGCGGGTAAACGGTTCGGTTCGGTTTTTTTCCCCCGAACCATAACCGACCCGCCCCGGTTCGGGTCAAGAAAATAGCGAACCATATTTGCCCCATCGACCCATCAGTTCGGTTTTTTCACCCCGTTCGATTCGGGTAACCACGGTTTTCGGTTTTCGGTTTTCACGGTTTTTTTTGCCATCCCTAGCACGGGGATTTGCTATCTGTAAGAATTTATTTAAATTTTAATAAATAAAATTTTAATTTATACAAATAGACAACAAAATAAAAAAATTATTTATATGGATAAAATAATTATTTTATATCAATTGGTGAGGAAATGTTTTTACAATAACATATTATTTTTAAATATTAAATTAAATTAAGTAAAATTTAAATATTTATTAATTAAAAATTTTATCTCAATTACAATTTTGATTTATAATGATATCATTATTTAATTATATTAATTAGATCTTACATCAATAACATAATTATTTTTTATCAAAAGTCTTACTAATTTATATCAATTAATGCAAAAACTAAGTTGAGAAGACATTATATTCTTAAAATAATTCATATGTTAAATTAATAATTTTTAAATTTATATTAATTATATTAAATTATTCTTTTATGAAGAATTGAGCCACAAAGTTAGAGCTAAAGGCTTTCTTTTATTAGAACCAACACTTTCTTTGAACCACTTTCGAGTTTGTTTCGAAAATACAGAAATAATAAGTTAAAAGGTTAAAGCCAAACTTAAAATTCAATGTAACATCAAAGATGAGGATGACAACGCAGTAAATATAATTTAATAATACACTAATAACATATACTCCCTCCGTCCCAAATGTTTGATCTACTTTATTTTTTCACACGGATTAATAATAGTATTAGAAATGATAATTATTCAAGCAAATGTCCTAAGATATTCTTAAATTAATGGCATGTATTAAAAATGGTATTGGAAAAGACAACATAGGGGTATAGTTGTAAATGAATGTCAAAGTGGACCAAATAAATGAGACAACTCAAAAATAAATAGTGGATCATATATTTGGAACGAAGGGAGTACGTTTAAAAAAAGTGGGACTTCTAAAAAATAATATTCCTAAACACAAAATTATTCTTACATTGAACACAATAAAGTATATGAAATAGTTTACACTTAAGACAAAATTAGAAAATGTAAATATTAAAAAAAGTCAACACACAATTTAAAAACAGACTGACCCATGCCATCACAAGACATTATCTAATTAGAAAGATTGTGCAATATACATTGACTGGAATATGGTATCTTGCTATTTTGACTATCACATCAATAGTGTTATTGAAGTTGCATCACAACTTTTACAAATTTTCATCTAGTATCAATACTACATTTGTTATGGTTGAACTGTTTTTAGTGTGTCAACTCAGAGCTTCTACATCCGAGGTGTACGAGACCTTTACTCTTTAAGGCTTAAGCAACTTTTGATTCTCATCAGGCCGAAGATGATCGCTCCCCTGTAATACCCACTAGCAATGTCCAAATCAACTTCAATAGCCATGTCTCTCATCTTGCTCATATGTATTCTTCATTCAGGGAGATGCATTTAGTAACCTATAATGCTCTTCCAATTCCATTGAAAGTAATTTAGAAAAATTGTATGATTCCTTTATTGCTTTAGATAGATTCGGATTTTTGTCTATATTATAGGCACAAACAACCACCAAGCATTTTGACGACTTGGTATTAATAGTGACCATATTATTGAAGACAATTTCGAAAGAAACGAACTCCTTGTTTGAAAGGATTATACAATCACACGACCAAAAGATGTTATGGCGAGATTTCTAAGACTAATAAGACAGTGTGAAAAAAAGAAGAAAATGAAACTACCTGCAATGAGAAAGTAACTACTGTTTCATCTATCGTGAATGTTACTTTTCGTAATTAGTCTTCTTGGGATTAGCCTAAATTGACAATTCCTTGCAATTTGAAAGTTGTTGTATAAGATTGGGAAATGCCATATTGTGCACTCTTATTTGCTATGGAATCTTATTGATGAATGTTTATTTTCAATCTTGATATCGTGTTACAAAAATAAAACGATGGATAAAAAAAAAAAAAAAACGAAACCTTATCGACATTAAGCACCTAGAAATGTAGGCCCCATTAAAGGACAACATGCCATGTGTTTACCTATTGATGTTGTGGGAGAACTTGAATTGTGTCCACTTCTGGCAATCTCGACGCCTTTGATAATGCATTAGCCACATGACCAACTCTCACCCATTTTGAAATGCATTATCTCAAGAAAGAAATTAATAAGAAGCTTGAGTTATTCAACCATTAGATTTTTATCACCAAGGGAGTTACACCAATTTATCAGATCACTCTAAGTTGCTACTCTGAATTTCAATTCCAAGTTCTCACCCAGCAACCGCGAACATGATTTCCAAACCTCTTAACACATATTAAATCTCAATTCTTAACAAAAATCATCAAAATTCAAATAATGATACAAATATTTTATTGTACACATTTTTAAATAAAAAGGCAGTAAAGAATTAACTAAGTCATTTTCGATTGCCAAATTGATACCCAGATTTATACATTAAGTTATTAACCATCAAAACACATGTTGAAACCATTCCCAAATTCATTCCCATTTACCACGTCTTAATTTCATTATGTAAAATTGATTCCCATTTTCGATTTGTACAATTTGATTATTATTATTTCAATAACCAGAATACCAGATTACCAAATTTTGGGAGTGCCTTTCTAAGACAAGTTCTTTCACAAAACCAAGTTTAGAAAACAATATCCCTTAAAAGTCCACCAACACTTTTCGCACTCAAATCTATGCAAAGCATTCATAGAATTTGATCTGGAACATATAGGTCGAATGGTTGCAAGATGAAAATCCAAGCCCCTATCAATTGATTGAAGTTAATTTTCTCAGATGGAAATATGTAATCCAATAATTCAAAGAATGAACTCAAAAATTAAGTGTTAAACTCAAGATCAAAATCAAAAATTCATAATAACCCAAATTTAATAACGAAACAAATATTCATGGGATCACTAGAGAAGAGAATACACGCAAGCGTGCGGCATAAAATGCTAAAATTCAAAGCTTTTTTTTTTCTTCTGTTTTATTTCAAAAGCAATTGCCAGCCCGCTATAATGAGATCTTACATGCTTTACCTCTCCTTGAGTACATCAATCAGTGACTGGTCTTCTAAACTTCACTGCTAAGTTGCCCAACGAATTGAAGAAGATTAACTTAGGCCCTTGCATATATATTTCATATGGAGGACCAGAGGAACTGATGCAGGCAAATTTTTTGACTATGTAATGAATCACATGATACAATATGATTTTATTTCATTTCTTTTCTAACTTTCTGAACTTTTCATTTTGATCCCACTGGACAAAGGACAAAGGAGGCTTAACATTTGGGAGATACTATAACTAATTATGTTTCCTTTTCAATTCAAGCTAATATTCTAGCTTATACTACAGCCTACAAATATTCCAATATCCCGAGAAAGCAAGACTTCTAAAAAATAATTCTAATATGTTTCTTTATCGTTGATTAAAAAAAAAATCATGAAATTTTCCCATTATCTTGGTTGAAGGAGGCACAGAGAATTGGAGGAGACACAGATTGACTTTCCATTTCTTCATCAAATATTTTTAGGAGCATAAGTTAAATCTGGACAAATAAAATGAGATCGTAGGTCAGGCGTAAAAATGAGAAATACTTAGAAATCTAAAAATTCAATCATAGAAACGCATACATAAAACATCATTCAATATTCTTTTAACCATCGGAACAAAAATGCTCGCAATCTGTGCGTCAAAAATGCGCAATATAAGGAAATAGATCAAGGTTAACATAGATTCAAGCAAATAAATGACTTTTAAGTCAATACATTATACAAAGGAGAGTTATTTTGGTAAATCTGGCCATTAAGATTCATTTAAAAATAAAAAGAACTCGAAACTAAAGGAACAGCTTAAAATTTTTATAACCCAAAGAATTTGTCACTACACGAACTAAAGGAAGCCATAGGCAAACTCGGTTTCTTAATAGACTGTAAATTTTGTTCAATTTTAAATGATAGAGAAAACATATCAAATTCATCATTGGCGGAGCCACATTGAGCTCAATGTGGTCATTGGACAACACTGTAGATTTGGAAACCCATATAATTCCACATGAATTCAAAATAACACTTGGCTACCCATTTCTTTCTTAATATCATTTAGAGTTTGTAAATTGTAATGGACACATTATATTAGCTATCGCCCAAATGATTTTTAAAATCTATAATTTTCTACGTTTTAGGAAATCGGATTTGTATCCTTACCCATGTATTCTTTAATTGAACACCTCTGTAATATTTTTGGGACTTATTAAATATTGTAAATTATAAAGCACTTAACATTGTGAAATGCCATATATGACTAATAAACTTTGTGAATTTTCTGAATAGAGAAACCATTTTTTAGAATGAAATGAAAAACCTAGATAATGATTGCTTAAATTTCTACTAACTTGGGCTTGATCATTTAAGTGTGGAATAGTTACCGCGTCAAAGAGATTCTTTATAAAGAAGTTTATGTAAGAAAACAAATATTGATGGATACATAAAAAAACAGTGCCTTAATGAATAAAAATCCTAGCTCCTAATGTTAAAGATATATCACTATGTATATATGGTATTTGCTCTATCGAAAACTTGCAAATACTTTACTAATATATATTTTCTTAAATAAATTATGATTTTTTCTTAACTTGTTCTAGAATTTTCATTCTGCAATATCTCGGACCGCACTAGGCTAAATTTGTGGCTCTACCACTAAGATTCATCATCAAGGTCGTGTCACTTTACTTCCTTTACTTATCTCAACCCACTGCATTGATTAAAATATCTAATTTTCTCATTAACTAAAATAGAGGAACAAGAACTATACACATAGGGGGAAAAAGAACCACCAAATATTTACTTTACAGATTCAAAATTCAATTATTAAAGTAAATATTTCAAAAACCTCAATAACAGGGAAAAAAAGAACCAAAAGAGATAAACACAAAACAAAAAGAGAACCAAATAGTATCTGCAGCTGACTATTAAAAAATGACAAAACAAAATTTAATCATAAAACATTTTAAGAGAACCAAAAGATATAAACAAAAAGCAATAAGTACCTGTAGCCAATGGCTAAACATAAGTGTAGTCTTCAAATACAAAAGTGCAGCTCTTACCTTGGAAAGAGTGAAAAAAAAAACAAACAATGAGCTAACGATCAAAAACCCCATCACTTAAAAAAACAAAAAAAAAAAAAAAAAATACACTTAGGAGACGCATTAACTTCCTCAGTTGTGGCAAGAACCACCTTAGTTACTATAGAATAACATTGTTGCATATTGTCCACTAACTAATATGAAGGGAATACATATAAAATTTAACCAAGAGTATTTCCTTGCCATGAGGACCAACTTCTTCGATTTCTCTAGTAAGGGAATTGAGCATTGAATCAATTTTCATTCATGATCATTTTAAATACCTGTGTTTTCACAAGAAAATAAGTAGTGGATATTATAATTTAAATGCTAAGTTGAGACAAAAAAATGACAAAATTGAAGTTTGAAAGAGGCAAGAATATACACCTCAAATGCATGCAGAGACGGAGGTAGTATATGGCTGCAGTAGGCTGTAGCCTACTGCAGTCCAAATTTTTTTTTTTTTTTTTGGCCATATGTGTCCAAAAATTTGCCGGCAAAGCAGTCCCACAGAGAGAAGTCAAAGACACCGAACAGAAGAAGATGATGCAATAGTGTTGGATTTAGGAAAGTGGGCCTTTTTATGGACGGATGGACCTTTAGCTTTCAACTTTTGGGCCCAATATTCAATACCCACATGTATACTTATAACCCAATTATTATTGTAAAGTACGTCAATCCAAACTCATTTTCTTTTGGCTTCTTGACTTGTGTTTTAATATTTTTTATTTATTTATTTATGTGTTCATTAATATTTTACTTTGTAATTGAATTGAATTTTGAAATAAATGAAATTTATTTAGTTTAATTTAAACATAGCTTAGAATTTATTTGTTGTTTTAGCCATTTAAGCACAAGGTAACTAGAATTTTGTTAATTAATTTTAGATAGAGAAGTCTCGAGTTCAAAAGGAAATTGTATTAAGTATTTTTTCTTATTATTTCTTTTTGTATTGGATTATATTTTAATATTATATAATTTCTCTATATTTTGATGTAATTTCTCTATATTTTGATATATTTATGTGTATTAAAACAGTAGCGACCGCTCTAGCTAAGGCCTTGTTCTATTGGGTGTTACACAAATCCGCATGCAATTCCGTATAATCAATACACATTTTCAACCACACACATATCTCCCAATACAATATTAACCACACATTTTTACACGGAATACCACGCGGATAAAATTTACACCCAATCAAACAACCCCTAAATTAATTTTCTGATTCGTCCCTGATTCGCCGTATATGTAGAATTTTTTTCCTACGATTTGAGGTATTTTTCGTTTTTTCCTAATTGTTATGTTTTACATTTAGTTTCAAAAAGTATTTAGTTTGTGATCTTTTTTTGTGGAAGTTGAAATGGTAGAAGTTGGACTACATCCACCTATAAAGAAATGAGACCCATCTCCTCATTTTCACATCATACAACCTCAACCTGCAGTGGAAGAATCTGAACCTATAGGTAAAGAAAATGAGATAAATTGTATCATCTTACTATTTTATTATCGAAAAAATTAATCTCATGTTTTCTATTTATATTTTTTTCGGCTAAAAATTTTATTGTGATGACCGACAGTCCCCCCCAACCTCAAATCCTAGATCCGTCCCTGAATGCATGGCCGTGTTTCATGTATAAAGGTTAGCCAATGTGGACAAAAAGATCCTAACGTTAAAAATTCCAAAATAAAAAACATACGCAATCACCATCGTACCTGCAAGCGTTGTCAAATGCTCAGTGGAAGTAAAAATTGTTAATCAGTTGGGCTTACAGAGAAGAGGTTTTAAGCTCTCCTTAATCAACCTCCCATAAAACACCAACTGGTGTCTAGTCTCGTCATAGATCAATCAACCAAAAAAAGGCAAATTTGATTTCGAAAATTCGGAATAATTTGGAATATATGTGTTGGACATTTTTAACATTAATGTATTTATGAAAGTGTGTTATGCTTCATTTATGGGATTAACTTACTCTCTAAGGTTCCTTATAAATATGGAATTTTGGCAAAGGGATTACGTATATGGGAAAATTGTGTGTAAAATAAGAGCAATACCAATACTTATATCTTAATGTACATTATTTGGCTAGGAGAAGGGTGTTTTATTTGTGAGGGCTTTGGGTTAATTCTTTAGTGCAAAAAGGGAATTAGCCACACAAAGTTTCAAGTTGGGTTGTCGTATCCTAGAGGAGACGAGTCACACATTTCTGTTGCACCGGTGGTTGATATTTTCCAACATCGCAGAGGACTTGAATCTCCTTAAAGAGAACGAGACATTCGCGCCTCAGCCTAATTGGTTACAGTTATTTATCCACTACTTCTGCAATATTTTTGTGTAATTTTTGTAATATCACCAACAATTTTGAGGAGATTCAACATGGATGTAACCGTCGAGAAAACGAATGAGAGTGTTGGAAATCTCAATAAGCCTTTTCGGTTCAAGGGTGTGAACTTCAAGAGGTGGAAAGGAAAAGTCCTCTTCGGCCTCAACCTGCTCAAAGTCGCTTATGTGCTCACTGAGAAAGATCCTAGAAAGATCAACGCCGAAGGCATGAACGACGATGAATTTTATGAGCATGAGGAAAAGGTTGAAAAGTACTGAAAAGATGAGTATAACTGTCGAAACTATCTTTTAAATTGTCTTGCTAATCATTACGTAATTAAATTGAGATGCTTCAATATGTGTAACAACCAGATCATTGATTTACAAAATCTCAATGAAATCTACTAAGATAGTTAATGTACCATCATAAGCCAAATGGATCATCGTAGAAATTTATTTGCAAAAATCCATTCATGATCTGATGGTTTATCAGGGAAAAAGCTATCATGATCTATAAATATATATCTAGATGAGAATTTCATGAATTTACAGTAGTCAGCAGTTTTGTGGAGATTGGTTTTCTGTGTGGCAAGAAGGGCTTCACTATCTATTAACTAATGAAAAAGGGAGTAATTTTTCTTTATATGCAAAGGGCTTCTTAGATTATAATTAGCAGTCCTATAAGAAGAGAAAATTGCTTAATTTATACAATCTTTCAGAAATCAAGAAATCCAATTAAAGATTTAACTGGAGGAACACAATTTCCGAGAACTCCTATTTGAGATAAAAATGAGTGGAAAACCTTATACTCCTCCAATTAATTGAATAATTATAGTTACTCCACTATATTTTCAGCAGAACATGCATAAAGCTAACGAAGTCAAATTAACACAGCTGAAACTCATGCCAAAACATAAATCTTCTCACTATTTTCATGACAAAATAGAAATCTTAAAACTCAGGGAGAGCCACAAACAATAAATTCTGAATATCAAAAACTCGATAACAGGAAAAATAAAATGAAAAACGATATTGTTCACATACCTCAATATCAAAAACTTGTATAGGTAGGACTCTTTTAGTAATAAGAATCATTTCCACTGCTTGGAAATTCCTGCAATTGAATAAAATTCATGTTGAGACTTTGAATACAACTACAGAATCAATAAAATTATAATTTTCCTCAAATATTTAGGAAAAAATGAGAGATGATTGGGCAATCGAATGGAATTAGGGATGTTAACGCAAGAATTGGGAGAGGAGTTGGCTATCAAAACCGATCAATCAAAGGGAAGAAATAAGTATAGCTCATGGAAATCATCACTCGTAAAGATGAAAGATATCAATGCAGAATCTAACTCTATGCGATAGACAATTATAGAAGGAAAAATACCTGTCATATTCAAAAGGAAAAATTTCAGTGGGTTCACAAGTAAAAATTAAAAGAAGATCTAGGTGTGCAGGATTTTTTCCCTCCCCCAATTTTAAAACCCGATCTTGCAGTTGGCTTTTTCCATTTTTTTCCCCCCAAAATTCTGATTGGCGGTGGCCATTTGAGCGGGAACGAATTAAAAAATGATAAAAAAATATTTTTTGTAATATTCCTTTTCCATATTATATATAAAATAATTACCAGTTTAAGATAGTGATGGCAATGGGGCGGGTCACCCTGCCCCATGATCCATCCCATTTAATTTTGTATGTCTTAGCCCGTCCCGTAACCTGTGAATCGCGGAGCGGATCGAGGCAGATCAGGCCACGGAGGCCAGGAGGGATACCAAACCCATCCTATTTGGTGGCTCCTTTGTAAATTTTTTTCCTTCTAATTTTCAATTTTAGTATAAGAATACCATTATAGCATTTGTATTGGTAATTGATTGATTGTGTTGATAATTAGTTAATTGTGTTGGTAGAAGTATTGAGTTTTTTTTGTTAAAATAACGTACTGGCCGATTTTCTAAATTGTAAAATATTATCACCAAATTATATAAAAATAAAAATAGAAAAAATTTTACACCAGGCCAGCTCGGGTCTGGGCAAGGCTTACCCGCCCCCATCCCCTGACCAATGACGAGGCAGAAAACGATGCGTGAACCCGTCCCGCCAACAATCGGGTCGCCATTTTTTCGCCCGATCGAGTTCGGGTAATCGGGGGTTATTTTGCCATCACTAGTTTAAAAGTTGCATGAAAATTGCCACCATCATTTCTTTATGGTGCCATTTCTCTTTTCTTTTATTTTTGACATCCTCAATGGGACACCAATTGCTTGTTTATTTAGAGTATTTGCAGTTATTTTTATCATACTTATTTTCAACTACATGTATTATAAAATATTATCTTCTATTGTTTATAGAATTACTAATTTTAAATCATGCATAACCTATGATTCGAATTATGTTGCACTCGGTTGATGTTCATGTTTCGCATGAAAGGTCCTGGACTCAAACCACGCCTTCCTATACCTCCCCCGTCTTTCCTTTGCGAAAATGTTATGTTCCCAACTTTATTCTCCCCAAAGATTTCTTCCAAACAGTCTCACAACCCACTGCAACCCTCAACGCGCATGGCGGGCCTACCATATCTCTCTCTCACATTTTTTCTCCCAATATTTTCCAGCGCTCTTAATATAACATTACCGCTTTCCTTTGTATTAAGAGAAGTGAACAGAAAATAGTAAAAAATAAAAAGAAAAGGCGCTGCTTGCGATTTGCGGAATTATACGTCATCCGAGAGAAAAGAAGAAAAAGGAGGGTTCAAAAAAAAAAGACTGCTTGTATTCAAATGGATGGATGAGCCAATACTTTTATTTATTATGTAGCTTTCAAATAAAGCAAATTTGGGCCCTTTACAGCATGGTGGAGAAAACAGTCACCTTGCCCAACTTTTTGACTTTTGAACATCAGAACTACTAGTCTTATTTTGATCTAGTAAGCAACTACGCATACATTAGATGGATGGTCATAAAGTGGACTTCAAAATTGATTTTACAATTGACTAAAGCGCAATACGAAATTATTATTCACGAATTTGTACTAACTGGACTATGTCTATCGGAACAAAATTCTTCATGAAATTTCATAGATACGAATCTATATATATATATATATATATATATATATATATATAAAGAGTTTTTTTTCTCCACCTAAACACATTATTAATTCTTTCCGCCAATTAAATTTGCATAATATAATCTTCTATCTATATATAGAATAATTTATATATATAGAAAATGAGGTTTTTTCTTATTATATTTTTTATTGACTTAAATCCGTTTTCCCATTTAGAACAAACTCTCTTTTTATTTTTTATTTTTTTCTTTCCTAATCCATAGCCAACTCTCTTTTATTTTTTTCTTTCCTAATATATTAATATTAATAATATATTTTTTTATTTGATTATATCTACTCTACTTTACCCAATCTCATAATATCTAAATACTCTCCCTATCATTTTCTCTCTTTTTTTTTATTTTCTACCTATAAATGAAAAAAAACACAATTCTATTTTGTTCGACATGATAAGAGATTTAAAACAAGTATACTACTAATATATAAATTTTTATTTTTTAAAAAATTAAAATTTACCGCAAATATATTTCCACCACTACGATCCCAATTTGTATTAAAAAAATTTTAAAATTAGGTTGTACCCATTAATTAATTTTACAAATAATCGATCATTTTTATAAATAATTAGCAAAGAAACAAAAATAAAATTAGCAATTTCTCTAAGATTTAATTTTTATACGTTGAAAAACTACAATTCATTAAATTTTTATATAAAAATTAAACTAAATGTGTAACGTGGAAATTTAAAACTTAGGTTAGACCCTTTAATTAATTTTAGAAAGAATTCATTATTTTTAAAAATAATAATTAGCTAATAAATGAAAATTAATTAAAATTAGCAATTTCGCTAAGATTTCAGTTTGCTATAATAAAAAATGAAAAATAATTTAATTTTTACATAACAGTTAAAAGAAATGTGTAACATCAATTTTGTTTAATTAATCACTCAATTGTAAGATTAATCGATTTTTTCATTAATTGAATCTATATCTATATTATTTAAATTCCAAGATATAGTTTCAATTATAAAATATTTTAAAAATTAGATTCATATATAATTTTGAAAATTATGGCTATCAAGCAAATTATTTTGGAAATAATTAATTTTTTTACAAATAATTAGGTTAAACACAAAAATTAACTAAAATGATTTATGCTATAATTAATTAAAATAATAAATTCTATTGCTAGCATTTAGTTGGACATAAGTTCAATGGATAAATATTAATCAAAATTAATTACATTGTTAAAAGTGGAAATATAATTAATTTAAAAAAATAATCATTAGATTGCTACGGGTTTTCCCTAAAAATGAAAAAAAAAAAGCTTTTAAGTTGTAATATATTTTTTAAATTACAAGATTTCTTCAAAATTAGATTCATACAATTCTTGAAAGTGCTGAAATTAAAATGATTATTTCATAGATAATTAATTATTTTCATAAATAATTAGTTAAAAATGAGAATTAATTAAAAATGATTATATTACAATTAATTAAAATTAGTAATGCTATTACGATTTAATTGGATTTGGGTTTAATGGACGAAAATTGGCATGGTTTTGTTGGATGAAAATTAATCAAAATTAAATATTGCTCAAATAGAAAAATAGAATTAATTAAAAAATAAATAATAATAAAAATTAATTAGATTTCCATGGTTGACTAGATTTTCCGGAAAGAATGAAAAAACGTCTTTTGACTTGCAAGATATCTTTTTAATTAGAAAATATTTTTAAAATAAGATTCATGGAATTTTTAAAACTATGGCAAAATAACTAATTATTTTAGAAATAACAAATTCTTTTTATAAATAATTTTCTAAAAACAAGAATTAATTAGAATTAATTATATTACAATTAATTGCAATTAATTATATTTCTTAGATTTAATTGGATTTATTTTCATTGGGAGAAAATTGAGATAGTTTTATTAGACTAAAATTAATCAAAATTAATTAAATTGATAAAAGGGGGAAACATAATTATTTCAAAAAATTAAAATTAATTAGATTACTATGAAGAAGAAAAATGTGCTTCTGAAATTAATTTATCTTTTTACGTATTTTAAAATAAAGTTAATTTAACACATATGGGATCTTGGATTTTTAGACTTGGAATATTACATCTTATTGTAGAGTAAGTCGATTGATCATTAGTCTCTAATTAACTTCATTTACTTTTTCATTATCCTTCTTTTTTCAAAATATGCTTTTCTTTTTATTCTCATATATTTTTGTATTTTCTATAATATTTCTTTTGAGATGCAGTTGGTGGCAAAATATTAATATTTCTTTTTGTATAATTAAGAGTGTTTCAAAGGATCAGCACCTTTGTTTTAGAAGTAATGAGCTCCAAAAATAGGTTTTAAAATTGTAATGATTTTTTTTATTTTGACACTACTCGAACCAATAATTATATAATAATTCTTTGGTTCAATCTATCTGTTTCGCTAGGGAATAAGTCCAAAAGAATTCTTACTAAATAATTGGCTATCAACTCAATCAATTATTAGAATTGTACGACTCAGTATTTTAATTAGCTTTCGACTATCTTAAATATTTATCTAAATTTCTATCTCCTAAATAAATATTAAGAATCCTACCTATTTTGAATTATTTATTTTATTCTGAATTTTGCCAATTGAGATTTTATTTAATGTTTACGTATCATCAATTAGGTTGTGCATTTTAAGTATTAATCATGCATATTTCAATTTATTTATCTTATCCAACTTAATTTAACTTTTATACCAAATCGTTCAATATTTAATTAATATGCCAAATATATTAAATTAGTGACTTTATACCTAATATGTTAATATACATGTTTAATATATTTAGAAGGTATTTATTAAAGAAATAAAATGTCAATAATACATATATTAAAAAATATAAATAAAAGTTTTCGACTAAACCATCACGATGGGGCGTTGACGTGGATGAAAATTTTCTAGCGTAGTGGCAACGGGAAATGGAAGTTTCCATCCTATTGTAATTCTTATATTATCCTCGCTCAGTTTAAAGTAAATGAGGATGGACCAAAATGAAGATAAGTGTTTTCCAGCATGGTAGGAATGGAGTGTTAAGAACTGTTAGACTGCATTCTCCACATTGTTATTTTTATAATATATCTTTATACCGAATATATCTCATAATTAAAATTTAAAAATTATTATTTACATATTAATTGTTAATAACGTACATCACACTTATATTTAATTAATATCTTCTAAAATTTATAATTACATATAATAGAATGTAAAATAATTTTAAAGAAAAAATCATGAGCTCTACGAATATTAATAGAATTATTTTAGTATGGTTATTTTGTTAACTATAACATTTAATGTTATTTTATTTTTTGTTTACATTAGTAGATTAATCTTACAATGAGTAAAATGTGATATATTATCAAAATCTCTGCCACCAATTGTCATCCTATGCAAAACACGGGCGTAAATGCTAATTAAGTTACTATTCAATGGAGAATAGTGAATTAAATTGTGTTGATTTTTGTGAGTTGTTCCTTACATATTGACAGGATGGATTAATATGAAATACATGAAAAACTGTGTTGAAATTTTTATAGAATTGTTTCGAGTTAAATTAATTAAATTTATTATTGTAACTCATTCTTTATTTTAATTATTTTTTTAGGTTTTAGTTAATATTATTAACATATATTAATGCTGTTATTAGTTAAAAAAAATTGTCCCCCATGCAATGCACGGGTGACACAGCTAGTTTTAGATAGATTTCATCAATTAAAGATGCAAAGATTTTCTCAATAATTACTCAAGGAAGGTTCTGACTAGTGATTATTAGCTGTTATTTTATATCTAATAATATTCACCACTGTGTTGCACGAGAGTAAATTTTGCTAACTATATATTCACTTTGCATAATAATTAAATAAAGACAATAGATTACATATATGTGTAAAATTGTTAAAAAAAATGAAAATCCATTTTTACATTATTACTATTATAAAATTAATTTAAATTTTGAAAGACCTTTTTTAAAATAACATTTGAAGTGGTATTTGATTGTGTGTTATCTTTGTTACAAATCACAATCTTCAAACCTCTATGATTCACTCTAGAAACTACAATATAGAGCTGATTATGACTGAATTAAATAATTATTTATCTAACTTTAGATAATCTTATATGCACCTTGCGAATGCAAATATATGAAATATATAAAATAAAAAAATAATAAAATATTACCAAAACCAATGTGCTTAGATGCATTCCTAGGCTATGTTTGACGAACAAAGCCAATAAGTCGGCCGATAGTTGAAAAGCTGGCTGGTAGCTGAAAAGTTAGTTAGATACTGATAGCTGATAGTTGATAGCTAAAATTAATAGAAGTATTTGACAAAATTAGGTGAAAAGTAATTCATAAATACGAAACTACACAAAATGATATGTCTGAAATAATTTTTTTTTAAAAAAAGAAAGAGATTAAAAATGGAATTAAAAAAGAAAAGCACATGGTGCTTATTTGAAAAGCTAGTTTAAGAAGCTCTCGAGAGAAGTTTGAACTTTTCAAATGAGCTCATCTAACCAAATAAAGGTTATTTGAGTAGAAGAAGCTTATAAGCTTTGCAAATAAACTGGAAGCTAATTTATTTGACTTACCAAATATACACTTAGTCACTGTATTGCATTCATTTATTGAAGGTCCAATCATTAAACATTTTTTTTTATTTTACTATAAATCTATTTAAAACTACTATAACATCTCCAAATCTCCAATACAATAATATGCACATTGCACATGTGACAAAATATTGGCACTATGTCAAAAAATGTCTCCAACATAGACATTTCAACCATCTTCACCAATTCTCAATGCGACCAATATTGACACTTAGGAGTGGGCAAAAAAATCGGAACCGAACGGGTAGAACCGAAACCGAACCGAAAGAACCGAAACCAAACGGTTCTTTTAAAAAATAGGAATCGGAACCGAATCGGAACCGGAATGAGAACCGAACGGATCTTTTTCTAAAAACCCAAAACCGGAACCGGAACCGAAATAGGGAAAAAAATATTGTACTTCGTCTTGAAGTTCTTCGCCGCTTCTTTAGCAAGAAGAAGTCAGCGTTAGCCGATGCTTTAAGCGGCTTCTTCTTTATAATGCAAAGACTAGAAAGTCGCCTAAGCGGCCAGCAGCCTTCTAGCCGCAAAAAAGGTCGCTTCTTTGCTTGCTAGCAGCTGAGCCTTGAGCCGCTTCCTTCGCAAGCAATTTCACTCTTTTTTTTCGATGGGTTTATGTTTCAATCAAATTTTTTATTTTTTTCCCAACGATTTTCAAGTAATAGAACATGTATCACAAAATAACCGGAACCGAACCGGAACCGGAAGGAACCGGAACCGTTCGGGTATTTTGTTTGAAAGGAACCGAACGGATCCATTTTTCGAGGAACCGGAATTTACGGTTCGATTCCGGATAGTTCATTACCCGAAACCGTACCCGAAACGCCCACCCCTATTGACACTACAGCAAAAAAATGTCTCCAATATTGACACTACAATATAGAGTTGATCACGACAAAATTAAATAATCATTTATTTAACTTTAGGTAACTTTATTTGAACCTTGCAAATATATAAATATATAAAATAAGGAAAAGAAATACTGCACTATTATCAAAAGATCATCAACTTTTTTTTTTAATCATAAATCTATTTAAAACTATTAGAACATCTCCAATGCAACAATATATACATTGCACATGTGACAAAATATTGATACTACGCAAAAAAAGTTGCATGTGTCATTGAGAATTGGCGAAAATATATTAAAAAATACAGTAATTGTCAAATCAATGTTGAGTGGTTGAAAAAGATGAGAGAAAAAAATAAAAAAATTTGATAAACTTTTATTGAATTAAATTTGATGAAATCTATTGTCCATAGAACAATTGAATTTATTCTGACAAAAAAAACATTTTAATTAATTTCCAATAAGTAAAATATATATAAAGAGGGAAAATAAAAATGAGATGCCATTAATCTTCTGCAAAAAATTATCAAATCCGACAAACTAAAAATAAATATAAAAACTTATGTTATTTTTAAAAAATTATTTAAAAACAAAATAAAAATAAAATATTACAACTAAGCCATGATGCTACAATTAATTGCAGCTTTCTCGACTACAACTCCAAATTATTATATTAAAGATAAATAAATAAACAGCATTAATGATGCAATTTTGGCGCCTACTTCTCTTGCAAGCTACTATCTTCTTATTATTATATAGTTATAGTTATAGATGTCGATCATTTTCGCGATTTTTGTGTATTGAATAATTTAGAATGTTCATTGTTTGTGGCTATTGATTGAGATAAATGACTAATAACTGACAAAAGTGTAATCACTATTGATTATAAATTAATTATGTAGAAATTGCAAGAAATGTCTAAATTAACAATGAGAATTTTAAAAATGGTTAAAATTAATTGCATTAGTAAAAGTGTCCATTTTCATTTTTCTGGGACCAATTTGCCCTTATAGTAGCATTTGCCATTCTTGATGTTCACTATACAAAGTGTTATGAATTACAAACGTCAATCTTGACATTTCAGCTGTCTAGATTGCAAATTTAAGAGCCGAGATTTTACAAGCACAATTAAATGTAAAATAATGACATCAAATTGTCTAGTTCATTAATGTATATTAGTTGGCTGAGATTTAACAACACTCGCTCATGATGGTATAAACCACTTTTATTATCATCAAATAATTCATTTGGCAACATTACTTTACGTTAATGTCCACACATCACATCCCTATAGGAAATTAAAGTATATTGTCTGCACTTACTGCATTCTTAATTTATCTATTGGATCTGGAACTACACATAATGTTGTCTATGCATAAATAGGAATTTATTGCTACAAATCATCATTGTCAACTATCTTCGAGGGTGATATGTAATTTAAAACATTGTTCTCAATAAAAGTAATGGGACCCTAACCTAACATTTACATCAGACAATATAAGATTACATAATGTCAAAAAATACATTCAAAAGTTGTAGAGAATGACATTTCAATATCAAATTTTTGAAATTTAAATAATTTTAAAAATACATTTACATATAATAATCTCAATATTTACAAATGGTTAGAAAGATATTTCACAGTCATATGATGTCAAAGGGTAATTTAGACATTGTAATAAAATTGGATAATTTTATAAGAACTATCAAAATTAGTCACATTTGAAGTGACTACATATTATTTGGCCATTTTTGTAACTCTCCCATTAATTATTTATTTTTAAATAAAAAGGTTTGCTCACACAACATGCAAATCGAAGAAATACTTTCAATGCGTATCCAACTTTTACTGTATGTGGTATTTTATCAAAACCACCAGTTCTTGCTCTATCTTTTCTCTTACCGCTACAGTTTACAAAACATCAATTTGAGGTGTGTTGAATATGAGAAATATGGATGGGCAACCACCATTTCTTTTCTAACCAAAGTATTTCTATTGGTTGGGAAAAAAAACTCAATTGTTTTTACTTTTTCCTACTCCCCCGCAAAACCAAATAATCTGACGGTGTAAGAATCCAATTTTTTGGTGAATTATTATTTTGTTTTGAGATGGGTGAAAGGCCAAAAAGGGGGCCAATTTACTTTTTTTTACCTCCAATTTTGGCCATTCTCCTTTTTATCTTTGTTAGGAATTGCCGAATAGACATGCACAGCGGAATATAATAGGGCAATTCAAAAGCGGATCTATTCGTTGCTTAGATGAGATCTGTGATTAGAGATTACCAATATAGAAGCGGATTTCACGAAGAATCTCTCGTTTGTTCTTTCGTCTCCATAGCCGTCCAATCGTCCGGCCTCCAACGGTGATCCACACGTCAAAACTCCTCTTGAAATACGAACAACTTTGTAGTGGGATGATCTCTCTCAATTTAGTGGTAGCTAATTGTAGAGAGAGCTTAGAGACAATGTAGTAATCATAACTCATGTATTATGGGATTACATTGAGCTATTTATAGGTTTACAATAATCCTATTGGGCTTCTTGTTTCTTGAGCCACAAGATAACTCAATCCGGTCCAACTATTGGGCCTTGTACACACTATAACTAACATTCTCCCACTTGGACAAGGTCCAATTCAAGACACGAGTACTTGACTTTGTGTGTGACCCATTAGGTTCCCACTCACAAAGGCAAACATCATGGCGTCACTATCTGATCTTATCAGGATATGATAAAGTGAAATCCCTATTTCAGTTTACCATCGATTTACCCAGATCGATCGACCCATGTCGCCGTCCATGATTGACATCTAGCAATGTGTCATGGCAATCCATGTGACGGGATAAGTCATGTGGTAATGACGAAACCTTTATATGTGCGGTTATCGTGGAATTATAATCCCTTCATCAATATAACCCAATTGGTTCAGAGATATGGATTCGCGTCAATCTCGTTCAACCAACTATCTTGTTCGTTCTCAACTCAACGTTGATTAAAACAGTAATTGTGATTGAAAACCCCTTTCAATCCCACAATCCTACCTTGGCCAAGGATTTTATATCAACTTGATTGCACGAAACATAGGTTATAATCTCTCGTTATCCAGGAGTGATGAATCCTTTATTGAATACTCACAACCTTCATGCATTTCTCACTATACCCGTACGGCATTTCCAGTCAACCCCAGTCAGAGTATCCTTAAATGTCCGCCAAAATAAAGCGATCCGTGCAGAAGATTCTATGATATTCTCAAGTCAAAGGACCAATTCCACACCGCGCATTAGAGATCAACTACTGACGCAAGGATAACTATCCATGCAGTATCTCTAGGTGGGTCATCCAAATGCTTGTTCCACTAACGAAGCATCCACGTGTTCATCCGAGTGTCTCCACATTCTAACTTGTGAGATCAGTTACTTTCTTCTTAAGAAAAAGATGCTACACATGCTAGTCTATCCGCAATAACAATATCCGTGTTTTGTTATTGCTACGACTAGGGACAATTTAAGAATAAGTGCCAAAAACTTTTATCTCACTATCACAACACCTTGTGATTAACAAGTTTTCGCACATTTATTCTACGGGCTCCATTATTTTAGTTGTTATGATAAAACAACGTAGATATGTAAAATAATAGATCTGTCATTCAATTGCATCTATCAATTAGGTATTTACGCATATCAATATCCAATATAGATTGCAACACCACAGTTTTACACAACTAGATCCAAATACCATTGTATTTAATACACATAGCTTCAATCATGAATATGCTGTGACATCCACTATGTCAAGAGATCTTTTGTATTTATCCTTTTATAATTTAGTTGCATTGTCTCTTCTAAAGAAATATACTACCTTAATGCACATTTAGATTGTTAATGAGACATGGGTTTCCTTCGCTTCTGCGATGACTCCATTGTTATCACAATCTGTATTGGATCAACAACGCTAGGAAAACATTCAACATAACAATCTAAATCGCTTCTTTTACTACTTCTAAAGTAATTGTGTACTGAGTTTTAGTAGTTGTATTCATTTGGAACCTTTCCAATTGATCATACTACTTTTATGAGTAACAATTTATCCGGATTGGGATTGCTTGATTGTCTTTCAAGATTAGGAACTGGCGCTTGTAAATCTTTGAAGTCTCAGTTCAATTTCTCCATAGTAGCATATGTTTAGTGCTTCTCAAGCATCTAATAATGTTCTTTTGACCACTATTCAATGTTTCGCACATTGTTGTCTTGGAAACTTTCTTCCCATCCAAAACATGTGAAACATTTAGTCTAGTACATGTTATCTCTCTCAACCGGTGTTCTCCAACACCTTTCGAGAGTGTAATCCCATCCATACCGGATATAGTTCTCTCTAGAACTCTATCATGAAAAATCTTCTAAAGATTTCATCTATGTACTTGGATTCAGATGGGTTAAGCACTTTCCTAGATCTATCTGTATAGATCTTTATCCCAAAATTATATGCAACCCTTTTCTAAATCCTTAATGAAGAAAACCTTGGACTTTCTCTGGAGATATCATTTTCTAATAACACGTATCCCCATATCGTATTAGAGACACGATTATACTCCCACTAACTTCTTGGACACACTAGTCATATTCATTTATGATAAAACCAAATTATTTGATTATCTCATCAAAATGAAATTTTCAGCTCCTTTGGGTATGCTCACACGCTTAATTTGATCTTATGGATTCAAAACTTTTAAGTTGCATCAGATGCAACGTGATCAATATTAAGTTTTGAAAACAATTTCTCAAACATGAGCATCTACAGTAATTAGATTTCAAATAAACAAAGACACGATTATGGATGTGAATTTCGCTCTCAAATGCAATGTTTGCCATTGATTACAACATTCTCTAATAATCTCGTCTTGTGAGCGTTACAATCCATGTCAACAGATTGTTTGTAAGCTAATTTACAAACTATAGGTCTAACTCATTCTGTAACTAAAATCAGCACCTTGATTTTAGTACATGGAGCCCACTTCGAATTCTAGTGTATCAATCTATACCTTTTTAAGTCAACACCTTGATCTTACTATAGATGAACCCTAACACAGTTTACATGAAGCCAATGTGTTCTTAACAACTTTTCTTCTTTACTAGTTTCCACCTCATCAAATGAAGTTTAGTAACTAGTTCATTTAGTCGGTTAATCTCTTTTGCGGTTCCTCGAATATTTCCAAGGCCGATTCTACTCCCACTGCCCTTCTAGAAAAACCAATTTTTTCCAAGATCAGATCATACTTCGACAAGACGACTCTAATCTTAATAGTGAGACTAGTGATGCCCAACAATTTTCCTTTGAATATCTATCAAGAGATTTCCCTCATGCTTCATCTAAGCATTATTACTCAAAACTATTTTGAGTTTTATGTACCGACTTAGATGGAACATTATTCAGTGTGTCACTTGCAATCTCTATTGCTTATCTCCAAAACAATTTTCGGCCGAACTGTTAAGTACAATGATTATATTGTATCATATTAATATGAACAATTTCTCTTTTTAGATTAGTGGTGTATATCCCCAAATTCACTGAACGAGAATCTCATTCTCCTAATCATATCCTTAAATAATCTCCACTTCGATCATATCGTAACGTTAGAATATTCCCCAAATAGCTTTCCTCTTTTGCTTGAACTCTTTTGAACATTTCAAAACTTTTCATGCATCAAGTATAAGATACTACATCTAGTATGTAGTCTTCTTGAGCTTGACGATGTAGGAAATGCTATTTTCCAATCTTCTGTACATATCAACCCAATACATCACTATGAATTAAGGTTAACATGTTTTGATGTCGGAATAGGATATAATTACCATTATACCCTTTATATTTTCTATTCTAATAATAGACCTTTAGAAATATAATATTACTGATCTTTTTTCTATGGTTGATTCCATTAAATGATTGTGAACAACTTTTGTTCTTAATCTTAATGGATCAACATTCATGTCCCAATATGAATAGAAATAATGTTCTTCACAAGAACGTGATCAAAATATTCATTCTAAAACAAAATAAAAGGATAACGAAAATAATAGGTCTTGAATGAAGTAACATTTACTTCATGTCCTACTATATGTCCTATTATCTTACTTTGCAGTGAACTCTTCTATTTAAGTCTCAATCATATTTAAATATGGGATCTCCATCCAATATCTAATACCTAAGAGACTCAAATATGGGTTTTGATAACCTGTGATTTGATGTAGAATCTTCTCCAAGATTCATTTCTTCAAATGATTATACTCGTCTTACAGTTCCATGCCAAAAATCAATCTTCTTTATCTCTACAAAGTGTTATTGGCTTTGGATATATCTTTATATGCCTCGACTGTTATTGGGCATATTAAACAGATGAGTGGGTATTGTGAATCTTATTCACATCTTAATTCACAACAAATTGTGATAAGCTATTAGGCAGTGCATATTTAACTAAGTCAACGTTTGATTTGTTAACCATTAAGCCCCCAAATAGCATTTTGGATTTTATATTGTTCAGTGCATGAATCAACTTCTTGAGACAATGAAACAATATAAATATCCATACCCATATGCGATATTTACAACTCATAACTGCAAGTATCATACATACTGCATTATGACCATCACATGATCTTTGTAAATCCACATCATCCTAGCAAGACTATCTTGGCAGGATTTTTCTGATAATCTATTTATGACATATCGTAAACTATTATGTGAAAATAAATCTTACATTCACAACGTCAGTGTAAGAAAGTCCAATGAGAGTGGTGACACTCAATTCACTTTTCGTATTTGAGTACAGTACTCAAGTAGTTCCGGTGAGTTTGTTGGCATCAACTATGCTTCTCAAACTCAAAACATTACTCATATTATAACTAACAGAAATGATAATAGAATAACAATTAATAAATGCAATAAAGTTAATAAAATATGGACTTTTATTAAATCAACTATACTCCCACTGAATCAATGATCCCCAACATTGATGGAAGAATAATTTTTCAATATTTATCAGTGGGCTAGGATCCCGTTTGCTCAATTAGAACCTTGAGTTACTCAACAAACCCTAATTGACATTCAGGTAGATACACCGATCAATCACATCTCCATGCGACTCCTAGATCATGAAGCAGATAACCATTTATCTTGTACATCTTATGCATTAACTTGACGTGCCTCTCAAATCTATTTCCTTGAGTTACTCAACAAGAAATAAATTTCAGTTAAATTCAACCCAATGTTCAGAGATATCACATATCTCACTGTGAAGAATATTTCCAACGACCGAGCAACCTTGAGTTACTCAACAAGCTGACTACGATTGTGGAAATCGAATTTTTCACCGTAACATTGGAAGGCATCGATTAACGTTTAATCGTGAATTTAATAATAATATTATTTTTTTAAGGGGATCAGTCTCATCAATAATATAATGCATAACAATCAACATCAACCATGCAATTATGCAGCACAATAAAACTAGTGGATGATTATGGACGTATTTCTATCTAGTTTTCCGAACCAAGAGGAAAACTAGTTGGTCAATTCCTAAGGGACAGTGCCTTCGTTCTTCGTTGGTTAATTCCGGTGATCTCCATCTTCTGCTTCAACTTGTATCCGATACTAGTTGGCAGACACGCCATATCATATAGACTCGCAGGTCCGAAATTAAATTAAAAATTAATTGGCACGCAGGCCCAAGTTAATAATAGGCACGTAGGCCCCCAACATGAAACAAAGAATAAAACCATGCATTCATCCAATCACATTGGCCTGGTCCATAATCATCCACGATATCTAATATTAACAATTATATCAATTTCTAGATTTGGGTAATAATATTATTTGGCCAAACATTTTAAACCAATAATGAAACGAACCAAACGGATATTAATTAGTTAATCGTATTAACTAATTAATAACTCATTAATAAAATTACATAATTAATCTAATTAATTATTTAATTTTATCATAAGGAGGGAATTTTGAAAATAACTCTTTATTTTCCAAATCATGTCAACATTTAATTAGTTAATCACATTAACTAATTAATTAAAAGTTTCATGATTAATCAAATTAATCAATTAATTTTATTGACAAGAGGGGACTCATGAAATGACTCCTTATCTTGTGAATTGCTTTGGTTTGGTCCATGATCATCCACAATATTCAATATTGATAAACAGTTTAGTTTCCAGATTTATTGTGACGACACGTATTGTTTAAACAATTTAAACAATCAAGAAACAAAATTCTACGAATTAATCCAATTAATTTCATGTAACAATAAGTAATTAATCTAATTAATTATATGTAATAATAAATAATTAATCTAATTAATTAAATATTATTAGAAGCGGGTTAGACAAAATAACACTTTATTCGTCATCTACATTAAAGTCATACTTTAATGAAAATTTGCGAAAAACATTAGGGAGAAACAAACTAAAATATAATTTTCAAAAATTCAACTTTTGTCTCAAACAATAATTTTAAATTGAAAATAAATGCTCAAAGTTGAATAATTGCAAGAAAATTGATAAATCTAATTTATCATTAATTTTAGAAATTTTAATTTTAGCCCTAGGACTTGTTTTCGCAATAAACTGAAATCGGGGACTCACTTGTAAGTTTCTGAAACTTACGAGAAGAGGGAATCCCCTTAAATAAGATGGGGGCTCGGTGTGCAATTTCAAAAATTGCACACCAACCGCTCGTCTTCCCTGTTCAGATCGGCCACCGATGGAAGGAACCCTAGGGTTCCACCGGAATCTTCCAAAACAGCAGCGGCAACGATCGCCGCTGCCACTGGATCGTCGCCGCTGCCCCCGCTTCGCAGTGGCGAAGCCGCCGCTCCTGGATAGTGCAGCGGCGAGCTTGCCGCTGCAAATCCAGGCAGCCGGAGCCGCTGCTAGCTGCGGCGACTTCGCCGCTGCTAGCCGCAGCGGCTGTTGCCACCGAGGGTGGCAGCAGAAGCTACTGCAGTGGCGACACTTGCCTGCTGCCTCCACCGGCGCCGGATCCCAATTTTCCGGCGAACCCAAAAAAAAAACCTCTTTTTTTTTCGTTTCTTCTTGCGTGAAGAATTTTAGATCTGATCCAAAATAATTTTAACGCAATTATATCGTCACAAATAAATCAGACTAAATTGTTTAATAGAACATTAATTACCCAAATAAAATTGATATAAAACACATATATACAACAGCAGTTATTGTATCACAAATTAACAAATCTCAACAAGAGAACGAGTTGGCTCTGATACTACTATTAGAAATTGCCGAATAGACATGCACAGCGGAATATAATAGGGCAATTCAAAAGCGGATCTATTCGTTTCTTAGATGAGATATGTGATTAGAGATTACCGATATAGAAGCAGATTTCAAGGTGAATCTCTC
Organism: Jasminum sambac; assembly: GCA_018223645.1. Classification (NCBI taxonomy): domain Eukaryota; kingdom Viridiplantae; phylum Streptophyta; class Magnoliopsida; order Lamiales; family Oleaceae; genus Jasminum; species Jasminum sambac. The sequence continues at coordinate 1,599,367 of CP073650.1, forward strand.
GTTTGTTCTTTCGTCTCCACAGCCGTCCAATCGTCCGGCCTCCAACGGCGATCCACACGTCAAGACTCCTCTTGAATTACGAACAACTTCGTAGTGGGATGATCTCTCTCAATTTAGTGCTAGCTAATTGTAGAGAGAGCTTAGAAACAATGTAATAATCATAACTCATGTATTATGGGATTACATTGAGCTATTTATAGGTTTACAATAATCATATTGGGCTTCTGGTTTCTTGAGCCACAAGATAACTCAACCCGGTTCAACTATTGGGCCTTGTACACACCATAACTAACACTCTTCACTTCTGTCCTTATTATTCGAAACTATTATTTTCTCCTGTTCGTTGCACGGGGAGATATATGTCCAAAATGAACTACTGATTTTTTCGTATTTTGTAAAACATCAGCATTTTAACTTTTTCCCTATCCTCCAATGAACAACTAAATATAGTTTTTTTTAAATATCCAAATCCGAATTTCCTCTTCCCTCATTATGTCTACTTCCATTTCACCACGTCTCGTTCCAAAATTTTCCATTCAATCGCAGATTTTTCTTTTCTTTGCTTAATATAAATGGCAACCACAAAATCTATACATACAAAAGGTGTGTTTATATATTATTTTTCTTTTTGAATGAAAATCACTTTATTAGGTTTTTAAGAGACAAAAAGAAAGTCATATGAGGATGAAAGAATCAAAATTCTACAAGTAAGAATGATTAAGGTTGAGGTTGACTAAATTGCACTCGGTGTATTTTAAAGAAGACATTAAAGAACACAACATCCATGTATACCAATTAGTATGATATACATGGCTAAAGTTATTTTAGTGTGCATGAAATCTATTTTACGACTAAATTTGCCATCCAATTTATGTTAACTAATCAACCATTCGAAGAGTAGCAATAATACACATTGTGGTACTCCCCTTGTCCCATGAAGATAGGTTTGTATTTCTTTTTTGTCAATCCCAAATTATTGTCCGTTATCTCCATTCAAAGTGCATTTATCTTTTGATTTTCTAATATATCATTATTTAATGTATTGAATTTATTATATTTTTCTATAATATTAAATTAAATGATTACAAAGGATATATTGGACAAATGGTGCAAAATTTCCTAAGTGGATTAATTGACATTTCTTAATCTATGTTAAAATAAGAGCCAGTCTATCTTCACGAAACAGATGGAGTATTTCATAGCCTCTCGAATTAAGATTTAACCTGAAAATTATAAGCACATAATACAAAATAAACCTTAGTTTTAATTTTTAAATATAAACAGTTGTAGTGAAAAAACATCTAAGAAAAAAATACATATGAAAAATATCCAAGAGCATGTTAAAAGTGTTCAACGTATACTTACACTTTAACGGATCAAAAATTTTAAAATCCAATCTATTGATTCCTCCAAGTGGTGAGTCCAGAACGTGCCACGTCTCTTCCAAATGACACCGTAAAAGTGGCGACGTGTAGGCTAATAGTTGGCGCAATCTAATAACACCGTGTGGCGTGTTTGTCCATATGGTATACATTTGGATACTCTAGACACGTGGCAGGGCCTGGTTGCATCTAAAAAGATACACTAGTACAGAAAATGGAAAGGGTAACTGTTGTTTTAGGTAAAGGGTGGCATTTTTGGGACCGTCACCCAAGTTGCCGACACCCAATGTTGCCAGAAAGGGAGGCGGTCCCAAAAAAAGAACGGGTGGCGATTGTAAGTTCACAACCGCCATCCTTTCATTTATTAATTTTTTTTAAGATTTCGGATGGCGATTGTGAATCCACAACCACCACTCTTTTATGTATTAATTTTTTTTAAACAGCTCGGGTGGCGGTTGTGAATCCACAACCGCCACCCTTTCATTTATTAATTTTTTAAAAAACATTTCACCCGATTTTTTTTTGTTTGTTATAACAATATAAAGGGTGACGGTTCCAATGGTAGAATCGCCACCCTTTATTTATTTATTTTTTTAAAAAATCGTTTAAGTTAACATTTTAGGCTTGTAAACTTTAAACGGCTATAACTTTTGCATCCGATGTCCATTTTCAACCCACGATCCCATTTTAGAATCGTCGCGAAGAGATCTACGACCGTCACCGCTATCGTCGTGATCCCACATTTCAGGCCCATTTGAGGTCATTTAGAGCCTCAAAATGCAGATTTTAAAGTTTTCAGTCTATTGTTTGAAGAAAATACGTGGTTCTTAGTGCAATCTTGTCTTATCGTTCATTGTACATCCTTGATATATACATATTGAAAGATGTAGAATAAAAAAATTATTATTACATTTATTATTAAAAGACATATAATAACATAACAATATATTAATAATAACAATTTTCACTATAAGTATACATCCAAATCAACAATAATGCATATAAATCCCATAAGTTTACACTAAAAAATCCAACAACAATGCATATAAATCCCACAAGTGCACACTGAAAAATAAAGTTCCAATCAAATACAACACATTAGATATGAAATTACAGTATATAATTATACTACAACTAAAAAAAATACATCAAGACTTACAATAAATACCCAATAATTTGGGAATATTAACATACTAATATCAAGAATAGAGAAATTTTGGGACCAATTGATAGAGGAAGACGACCTTACCTTCAATTGTGGCTTCAACTTATAAAGAAAATGTAAGAATACTTGAAATGGTGAAACTCTAGAATTTGGGGATTTTAAAATCTTATCTCAAAAATACACAATTTTGGAAGGAAATAGGTAGAGGCAGCTTACCTTACATCAATTGCGGCCACAATTTGCAAAGAAGATTAGCATAAAATCCGATTTGTGTACCATAATTTGCAAGTTTTTGCACTTGAAAGGAAGAAAATGTAGAAATAATCTTATAGCTCCCGTTTCTGGTTTTTAATACTGGTGCAACAAAGGGTGGCGATTGTTAAATAACAACAGCCACCCAAAGTGAATTTTGAAAGTTGAATTTGAAATTTTAAAATTTTTCGAATTTTAGGTGTCGGTTTTATTTTTATTTTTTTTTCATTTTAATTTTAGGTGGCGATTGTTGTAGGCAACCGCCACACGTTTTTTCATTTAGAGTGGCGGTTCTTTGCCTACACCGCCACCATTTGTTTTTTAAAATTTATATGCACATGGGATAGAGGATTTTTGTAACAATCGCAACCCGTTGTCTTTCGGTGGTATTTTCTTATATAACCATCACTCAATGAGCGACACTCAATGTTGCTTTTGTACTAGTGATGTGACTGTTCAGTCATACCACTTCTAACAAGTGTGTCTTTTCAGACACAACCTTTCAAACCTTATAAATAGGCCTCCCATTTCATCATTTCATATGTGTTCTTCTTTTCACTTTATAAAACTTTCATTCTCCCTGAAAAATCATCGTCACTTTCATAGTTGCTCTCAAATTCGTTTTTCGTCTTCTTCAAACAGTATAAAATGTGAGTAAGTTCGCCATGTCTCATGATTTAGTGTGCTTGTATCTTTGGTCGTAAAGGCCGTTGTACCTTAGGAGACGATTATCGTTAATCCGTTAGCACCAGTGCGGGGCAATATCATCTTAAGAAGAAAGAGCCTAACTCTTGCCTTGACCTACTTTCTCCTTCCTAATTTCATTTTTTCAAAATCTCGTTGATCTTTTCATTTAACTAGCATGCACTTTCATTTCTCTAGAACTTATTATACCACAATTTAGAAAAATTATGAATACACTTGTATTTCCTAACTTTGAAAACGCATCTCTTATCTTTCAGTTAAATTATATGTGATTTACACTAACAAATGGTATTTTTTTTACAATTAAAAAAATTTAATTTAATGAATTAATTTTTGAATTGTAAATTGTCTTATAAAATTTTCAAATATCTAGAAACGGTGTTTTCTAAAATAATAATGTATGTGTTTGTGATTGATTTTTGGGTAGGTTAAGTCGTGATTGCTAAGATGAAGATCAAAAGATTTTTAGTTAACCTAAGAAATTAAAGTTTTTAAATTCGTTCCTAAAAAATTACATGATTACAATAGAATCACTATTATAGTTATAATAGTAACTAAAAAAATATTAATTAAATCCAACAATGATAGCAACATAAGGAAATGTTAATTTTAATTAAATTATCACATTTTAAATGGGAAAAATACCAGATGAATATTTTTTATTTGACCAGAATGCCACTTAGGTATTAAGAATATCTCCGGTGACACTTAAGTTCTTTTTCTAATTTATTTGCGCATAGGTACTTTTCAGTGGCCGGAGTATATTAAATGAATAAAATATTAATTTTACTATTTAACCATCATTAAAATATTAATTTCCCATTTTTTAAATTCATTTTCCTTTTTTCATCCATTTTCTAATCCGATTATTATTGTTATTATTATTATTATTATTATTATTATTATTATTATTATTATTATTATTACAACATAAATAGTCCAAAAAAAAGTATGTCGATTGTACTTTTAGTGCAAAATAGAAAAAAATCGATCAAATGGTCCAAAAAATTTTTATACGCGTTTGTTCCATAATCAATTTTATCGAATTAATTTGATACTAATTAGATAATTTTACCGAAAATCTTCAATATGGTAGTATTTGTTTATGTTTTCTTTTGCATTAGATACACATATATTTTGATTTTAATCAACCGTTAATAATAAATATAATTACTGTATCTTCATAAAATTTTAGTAGGCGTAAACTATTATAAAAATAAAAATATAAAAAATAAAATAAAATACATACACACACATTTTGATTTTAAAAAACAGTTATAAATGAATTATTGTACCTAAATAAAATTTTATTAGGAATATATCTATGCGAAAAAATATACCGAATATAAAGAATTAATTAAATCAAATAAAAAATTAAAAAACCCCAAATCCCACCCCCTTACTCGCCCCCACTCCAAAACCACCACCATCAGATCCCCTTGTGGCAGCTGCTGCCACCAGTAGCTGCTGCGCCTATTGGTGGTGCCACCACCACTGTGGCGGTGGATTATTTGGGTTGGGTGGGGTGGGGTGGGATGGGGTGGGGTTTGGGGTTTTATATTTTTTATTTGATTTAATTAATTATTTGTATTCGATATATTTTTTTACATAGAGATATTCCTAATAAAATTTTATTTATGTACAATAATTCATTTATAACTATTTTTTAAAATCAAAATGTGCCCATATGTATTTTATTTTTATTTTTTGTATTTGTTATGTTTTTATTTTTATAATAGTACAGGCCTACTAAAATTTTATGAAAATACAGTAATTATATTTATTATTAACGGTTGATTTAAATCAAAATATACGCGTATCTAATGCAAAAGAAAATATAAACAAATGCTACCATATTGAAGATTGTCGGTAAAATTATCTAATTAGTATCAAATTAATTTGATAAAAATTGATTATGGAACAAACGCGTATAAAATTTTTTTGGACAATTTGAGCAATTTTTTTCTGTTTTGCACTGAAAGCACAATCGACACACTTTTTTTTGGACTATTTATATAATAATAATAATAATAATAATAATAATAATAATAATAATAATAATAATAATAATAATAATAATAATAATAATAATAATCTGATTAGAAAAATGAAAAAGAAGGAAAATGAAAAAAATGGAAAATTAATATTTTTATGGTGGTCAAACAGTAAATTAATATTTTATTCATTTAATATATTCCCGCCACCGGAAAATACCTAAGTGTGCAAATAAATTAGAAAAATGACCTAAGTGTCGTCAGAGACATTCTTAATACCTAAATGACATTTTGGCCCCCAAAAAAAAAAGAAAATACCCATCTGGTCGTTTTCCCCATTTTAAATTATCACATTCAAAATATTTATAGTTAATCTAAGAAATTAGATTTTTTAAGCTTGGTTGTTAAAAAACTATGACAATATTAAAATTAAAATTATAATATGAAATAAAAAGCCTCACAAGGAATATATGTAGAACAATAATTATCGAACACATAAAAAAAAAAACTTAATGGCATTCAAAATATTTAATTAACGACATTCACTAAAGATATTTTTGACAAATAGCAAAAATTGTAAAAGTAAAATGCAAACTGAATGTTTTACACTAATCACCCATTTATATATCAATGATGTGCAGACTATTGTGATGGTAAGAATTTAATATCATGCACCCCATTCATGTTTTTCGTTTTCTTCAAATTCATTTGAAATTTGAAAATACTCCCTCTATCCGACGATTTTTTCCTCCTTTTTTGCTACATCCCTTAATGTAGGCCACTTTGTCCATTTTTTTTTCTTTTTTGAAGTAAGACAGGGTGATTTTAATTTATTTATTGATTGTTGATTATTTCTTAATGTACTACTATTTCATATCGATTGTTACTAACAAAAATAAAATATCGTCTTTTGTGTACGAGTATATTAAAAATATAAAAATAAAATTTACTTTTTCTAATTATAATTATCACAAATTCTTAATTTATGTAAAAGCCGAAATATGCCTACATGAGATTATTCTGTTGAAATATAAATAAATAAATAAATAAATAAAATTAAATCAATCTACGTTTAGTATATAGATTTGTACCCACAGTAAGCACCATAACGGTGTTCACAATGAATCGGGTCAGTAATACGTATCCCCAACTGTAAGTTTCTTCTACCATCAGGAGGTACGTATCACTGATTTTGCATATTATGGGTACCATAACAACTCCCACCGTGGGGCAGCGAATCAAATTTGTGGATTTGTAACATACATAATTTATGCAATTGACTTGGCTGCCATATTACAATCATCTCAAGACATTTTTGACCAATAGCATCCTGTAATGACAGTTTATATATATTTTCACAGACTATAGGCAAGTTTTCTGTGTAAAAAAACTTTTTCTTTCTTTAATTCGCTGGAAATTTTTTCGATCTTTCCGATTTTACCAATAAAATTATTTCTACAGTGGAAGTTCACTGTATAAAAATGGTATACTAATTAAATAAAAGGTGACTCAAATACCATAGTCCATATATAATACCGTAACTTTATTACTATATTAATTAAAATCAGATTCGTAATTATTTATTCTCATGCTGACCAATAGCTGACTGGGAAAGAATACTAACCAATGCAACAAACAAAAGAAAATCTATCAAAATTAAATGCATAAACATCATTTTCATGGCATGAATCTGGTAGGATAAAGTTGATAGCGATGTATATGCAGTTGGGGGAGGGGGTTATGAATATTAATAAATAATTTTTTTTAATGTAGTTGAGACGTGAAAATGAAAGCTATACCGGGAAAGATGGGAAAGAGAGAGAGAGAAGAATTGATGGCGTTGTTGTTGAAGAAGCAGAGAGAGCAAAATATGGTCATGGAGATGCGAGCCACCACCATTACTAGTGGTAGTTTTAGAAAGGGAAACTTCTCTATGCTCTTCCTTTTTCTCCTTTTCATTCTCATTCTCTTCTTCCTTTAATGCAGCACTGTAATAATCAGATAATACACTTTTCTTTTGGTTGTTTAACCTTTATCTTTTCAACACCTAATTTATTTTTATTCTAAACATTTCAAAATAAGCCCATCTTTTCTTGTTTTTGGATCTGAGTTTGGGTTTTTAATTTTTTCACTAGTAAGATAATTTGGCTACTGAATTCAAAAACTTTGTTGACATTGTGTTGATTGGGCGGGGGGCTTCTTTTTTGACTTAATTGGGTATTGTGGGATAAACTGCTTGATTAAGGAAAGTTGATAATCTGATCTGGGTTTTGCGTTTTTGGTGCTAAGCTCTGGATCTTGTGTCTCTTTTAATGAAAGTGTCAATCTCGGATTCTAATCTGGATGATTCTGGGATTGGTTGAACTCGGAGGAACTTCACTTTCCAGGGGTTTGAGAATTTTTTGGAATTTGCCGAAGAAACCTGCAAAACCCTATGCTGCTCTTGTTCTGATTTGACATGCTTTTGTGACTATAGTTGTATTGGGTGTATATACAGATATAAATTTAGGTTTTATGTGAATTGAATGGAAGTAAGTTCCCCCTTGGTGATATTTTGTGATTCCCTGGGGCTAAATTACCTTGTGTGTTTCATAGATTTTTCAGGAAAGGAAAATTACCATACATAATTCAACTTGAAAAAGGAAAAAATCCACCATTTTTATTGTGGGTTTATTGGTTTTGTTCGTTTCTCATATAAAAACAAACGAATTGATATACTAGCTGTGTTATAGAGTCTAGATTAGGAGAGAAACAGTTGTGAAGTGTTTTTGGGTGGTGGGCTGCTGCCGGTCTATGGGAATACCTGATAATTCGATACTGGATTTGATCGAGAAGGTTAGATCTTGGATTTCTTGGGGAAAGAGTTGTCCAAATTCCATATCTGGTGGACTTCAGATGACTGGCAAGAGTTGCAAAATTTGTTACCAGTGCAATACCAGTATATCACAATCTTCCATCAAGTACCAGTGTCAAATTTGCAGACGAGTATCGTGTGTGAACTGTGTGAATCAACTTGTATCGGGACCTTTGCAAGAGAAAAAGGAGACATTGGTTGTTGACATAAAGTTTTGCAAGTTTTGCATAGGCACAAGAATGTATAGCGGTAAGGTTTATCCTTCTGAATCTCCAAGACAAAGCTCAAAATCACCGTCACCAAGTTTTAGTGGTGAGAGATTAGATGATGCCCATTCACCTAGCAGGTATTGGACAGTTTTTGTTGTTGCTCCGAAGTTTTACTGATCACGTGTTTGGAAAATTTAAGGTATTTATTACTTGGTTGAAATTTTTATGGTTGCATTTATTTTGCAGGAGTGACGAAGATGACGGAGATGATTGCACAAGCCGGTTTTTCAGCACTTCAAGTGAATTCTTGCAGTATAGTTCTGATGTAGATTTAAATAGTGTTAGTGCTAGGCAAGAAATTTACAGTTTTATGTTTGTTGGATCAAGCCCTTCAGACAGCCCCTCAAGGATTCATAGGGTTGGGCATCCTGTACAGCCAGATCAAAGTGGAACTCCTCGATCTCAGGATGATGAAAATGTTGATCACATATCGATATTCCACAGTAAGAGTGAAAAGCCATTGGGTTTTGAAGCCAATCATCTCATTTGGTTACCTCCTCCACCAGACGACGTATCAAACGAGGCAGAAAGTAATTTCGTTTGTTATGATGACGAGGATGATGATGTTGGGGAATTAGGTGCAATGTTTTCCACAACCGATAGCATGTCTTGGGCAAAAGAAAAGCTAAATATGGATCGCAAAGAGCCCTTGAAAGCTGTGGTGCATGGGTATTTCAGGTCTCTTGTGTCGCAGCTGCTGGATGCGCATGGTATAATGGCTTCCAATGATTGGATTGACATAATTATGGAGATAGCATTGCAAGCTGCCAACTTTGTGAAGCCAGATACTAGCAGGGGAGGCAGCATGGATCCCTGTGACTATGTCAAGGTGAAATGTGTTGCTTCGGGAAGTCCTAGAGAGAGGTATTCATTTGTGAAATTGGTTGTATTCATCAATAAATACTCTGAATTTTCCATGGAGTTAAATCTATTCTTTGATGCAGCATGTTTATTAAAGGGGTAGTTTGTTCAAAGAATATAAAACACAAGCGCATGACATCGCAATACAAGAACCCTAGACTACTTCTCTTAGGAGGAGCTCTTGAGTACCAAAGAGTTCCTAATCAGCTTGCATCTTTTGATACATTACTACAACAGGTTTGTTTTTTATTGGGTTCTTTTCATGTTTATTTTTACTTTTATTTAAGATATTAAAAATATTAAGCATGAGTCGTGAATTTTATTTGTGAATAGGAAAGCGATCACCTGAAGATGATTGTTTCAAAGATAGAGTCACGTCGTCCAAATGTGCTACTGGTCGAGAAAACTGTATCTTCAGTTGCGCAAGAACATCTAACAAAGGAGATCTCACTCGTTTTAAATGTTAAAAGACCTCTATTGGAACGAATTGCAAGATGTACTGGTGCTACTGTAACTCCATCGGTCGATCATTTATCCACAACACAATTGGGACACTGTGAACTTTTCCATTTGGATAAAGTCTCAGAAGATCATGAGCCTCTAAATCAGCTCAACAAAAAGCCCTCAAAAACCTTGATGTTTTTTGAGGGCTGCCCCAGACGGCTAGGTTGCACGGTAAATCTCTTATATTTTTAATATATAATATGATTAAACAGTACAAATCTGAGGAGTATCATCCAAATTGATAAACCAAGAACAAGAATCAATCATCTAAAATATGAGTGGGCACACAACACTAAATCAGCATAGACATGCAATGAATTTTTTTATGATTTGCTGCCGTTTCTTTCTAGTTTCAATGGCCCAAGTGATCTGTTGTTTCTTAAATGATGACCAGTGAAGGCAGATTATTTTCTTATCATGAAAATCTTCGCGGCGTCAGTGCGAGCTCAATCCTTTAGGTTATAGATAAACTTGAAACCTTTTGTTTCGGGGCGAGCAGCCTTGCATGGCTCGTTTGGGTAATTCATTTATTTCTTGTTCTCATTCCTAATAATTATGACCAGAATTTTTTTGCTTTCTAGTCCCCCTTTCAAAGCATCCCTTTTCATATATTTTTATTCTTTACAACTCCCAGAAAAGAGGCCAGTGTTGCTGTTATTTCGGTGCTTTTTTTTCAGTGATCTCTTATTCGATAAGAGGCCAGTGTAGAATGGATCTTTTTACTGGCACTTATTCGATATTGTTTGATAGTTTTAATTTGTTATCAACATTACCGTGCTTTCTTTCATCGTCAACTCTTCCATTCTTCACTCAGTTTATTATTTACTTGTTTGTAATTAATCATGGAGGGAATAATTGCTCCATTCTCCTGCAAATTGCAAAACTTCCTTCTTTATGGTAAGAAAATGTATGGGCATCTGGCAAGAAACATCATTGTCAATGTTGCTTAGAAAGGGACATTGTTTGCTCCCTTTATTGCCTCTGTGACGGTTTGCTTACTGCGGCAATCTCGATCAATTTTCTTTTGTTGGCTTGCCTCCTTACCATCTATGCTATTTTTAAGTGTTGGTCTTTTCTTGTTCCGCCTCTCACAATGCGCCAATACCATATGAACAGTTGGGCGATTTATCTTCACCGGTCAACCTTATTAAGATAGTTGACAGCCTATTGTATTAGTTATTTAGCGTGTTACTTTGAACTTGTTTTAGATTTTTAACTAGAATTCACTCTTTTGCTGCTCGCTCAAAGTAGGACTTTTATTTCAAATATACACTCTTGCTACTTTTTCATTGTTATTGATGATGGAATTTGTGCTTCCCACCACTATTCAGGTTAAAGATAACTGTTCAGTAAAACTAAAATTAACCAGAATACAGGTTTATTTTACAATCGCTAGATGTGAGGCATTTCTGAATTCAATTCCATCTTGTAGGTTGTACTGAAGGGATCGTGCCGTGAAGAACTTAAGAAGTTGAAACTTGTAGTACAGTATGCTGTCTTTGCGGCGTATCATTTATCACTGGAGACCTCATTTCTTGCTGATGAGGGTGCTAGCCTTCCAAAAATGGCGTTGAAACCTTCAGAATGGATGAGTCCCCCTAGTAGTTCTCCCTCTGTGGTCCCTATTTCTTCTGTTCACCCCGAAGAAGTGGATAGCTTTGATGTACCGTCTGCAGATCTTCATTTGGAGCTTGGTCTACATGAGTCACTGTCTGAACTTGGTCGTGCTAGTTATGATGATTCCTGTATGGCGGATGAGGGCAGATTTGTAAATGCGCTCTCTGATGCATGCATTGATAATTTGGCTGGCTTTGAAAATCATGGATATGAAGAGAGCCAATCAGGTGAAGTTGACTCGAATGCATATTATTCAGCTAATGATAGTCAGCAGAGCATATTAGTTTCTTTTTCTAGTCGTCACGTGTTAAACACAACTGTTTGCGAACGTTCACAACTCCTGCGCATCAAATTCTATGGTTCTTCTGATAAACCATTGGGGAGATATCTTCGTGATGATCTATTTAACAAGGTATTATAGTATTACTTATGATTCCCTACCTATAACATGCCCACACGTTGACGAAGTAGCTTTCAATTGGTTGACTCTGGAGGTCACATTGATGTGGACCACTTACATACTACCATATTAGTGTGAAATCATTTTAACATACCCACACATGGGTAAGGGATCAAGAGTAAACATAAATATTCCCTTTTGGTCCACAGTTACTCTTTTTTTGGTGCTTTAGTTATTCATTGCATTTTGTGTTGCCAGTTGTCTTGTTGTAGATCATGCAAAGAACCAGCCGAAGCGCATGTGATATGCTACACACATCCCAATGGGAATCTTACAGTAAATGTGAGAAATATCCCCTCAGTGAATCTTCCCGGTGAGCGAGATGGAAAGATGTGGATGTGGCACAGATGCCTTAAGTGTGCGCCTGTAGATGGGGTTCCTCCAGCCACTCGCAAAGTGGTTATGTCTGATGCTGCGTGGGGACTCTCTTTTGGAAAGTTTCTTGAACTTAGTTTTTCAAACTACGCAACTGCTAATCGTGTTGCAAGCTGTGGTCACTCTCTGCAAAGAGACTGCCTCAGGTTTTATGGGTAAGTTACGGATTCTTGGATTTGATTTTTCTTTTCCTTTTTGTGTGTGTGCGCAATCTGGATGCTCGGGTTCTGTTCTTCACAAATGCACAATATCATTTTAGTTATTAATTTGTTTTGACAGGTTCGGGAGTATTGTTGCTTTCTTCCAATATTCTCCTATTGATATTCTTTCGGTGCATTTGCCGCCATCAGTTGTTGAGTTTAGTAGCCATGGTGAACAGATCTGGATAAGAAATGAAGCATCAGAGGTTTGTAAAAGTAAAAATAATTTTTATTTTATTCCGTTGTTATTATTATTATTTTTTATGTCCATCATAACTGTCTGCCTTTCCTTTCTTTAGCTTTTGGGCAAGGCCGAAGCCCTGTATGCAGAGATATCTGCTCTTCTTCATCAAATTGAACAGAAAAGCTCATCTTTCACCAATGAATTCGCGAAGCCAAGTGCGTTTCATTCTCACATCTTGGCCATAAAGGACATGCTTGCAAAAGAACTCAATCATTACAAAGTGAGTGCTGAATGCTGTTCACATGTTTCTTGTAAATCTCCTCTTGGGCCATGTTGTTCTTCTCATTTTAATTCATTCTCTTTTAAATTTGAATTTGGTCAAATCAATCACATCCACATATCTCGTGGGACCACATGCACTACGCAAGTCTCCATTTGATTTCACTTATTCTCTCCTATTTCACATAAAAATGGGTTCATTTAATTTCACTGATTCTCTCCTATTTCACATAAAAATGCATTTTTATGTAATTGCAAATGGGGCTTTAATTCAGTTTGGTCAAACAGGATGCACTTGTTTTGGTCGATGAAAAGGGTTTGGATGCATCTCTTGACATTCTTGAAATCAACCGATTGAGACATTCGCTTCTCACGGCTTCACATTTTTGGTATCGCCGTCTGTATTTATTGGACTCCGTCTTCAATGGAAGCTCCACTCAGATTGATGATGCTGCTCAAGTTATCCTACAAGAATCAGCAGACAGCAGTACTGATATTGCGTTGGGTTATGAGGATAAGTACGAATACCTAAATAAATACGAAAAACCCAATTTTTCAGGAAAATTGGAGGAGAGCACTGAGCACATAGTGCAAGCAGATGAGGAGAATCGCACATCATTAGAACGCCGCCCATCAGCTGGCTCTATTCTCTCCGATAAAATTGATTCTGCTTGGACAGGCACAGATCCACCTCCAATCAAAGCAGATGATATGCTACCCGAGCAGATAAAAGAGAATCCATCTTTTAAGAGACTTTTGTCACCCACCAGAGTATATTCCTTTGATTCTGGTCAGATGCTTAAAGAAAGAATCAGCAAAGGATTGCCTCTTTCGACGTCATATTTGTCCAATTTGAGATCTTTTCACGCTTCTGGTAATTATAGATATATGGTGAGAGATCCTGTTCCAGTTGTGCAAAGGACTCATTCCCAAATATTGCCTCACAAGTTAGAAGATCTTTCAAACCAAGCATCACCCTCGTTTCTGTCATCTATTCCTCTTTTGCCTCAAGGAGCAAGATTGATGATCCCACAAAATGTTGAAAATGAAATCGTTATTGCTGTTTATGATAATGAGCCCACTAGCATAATATCATATGCTCTTAGCTGCAAAGAGCATGAAGATTGGGTTGCAGAGAATATTATTCGGGTGAATTCTTTAGCTTCTGAACTTTCTGAAGATGCTGACAGTTCTCATCATCTAAGAATTTCTTTTGAAGACGAGTCTTCAATAAAGCTGAAATTTTCTGTTGTGTGTTACTTTGCGAAACAATTTGATGCTCTTTGGAAGAGATGTTGCCCCAGCAAAGTAGATTTCGTACGTTCATTAAGCCGCTGTAAGAGATGGAGTGCTCAAGGGGGAAAGAGTAATGTTTATTTTGCGAAGTCATTAGATGAACGATTCATAATCAAACAAGTAACAAAGACCGAGTTGGAATCCTTTGAAGAATTTGCACCCGATTATTTCAAATATTTAACAGATTCTCTCAGTTCGGGAAGTCCAACTTGCCTTGCCAAAGTTCTTGGTATTTACCAGGTTAGATCTCATCTCATTCATTCTTTTTTTTTTTTTTTTTTTTTTTTTTTAAAACAGGTGGTTCTGAAATCTAATGGCGTTTTCGATGTATCTTAGGTTACTGTGAAATATCCAAAAGGCGGCAAGGAAACCAAAATGGACTTAATGGTGATGGAGAATCTGTTCTATAAGAGAAGTATCTCAAGGGTGTATGATCTCAAGGGCTCTGCAAGATCTCGATATAACTCAGATACAACAGGATCAAATAAAGTATTATTAGATATGAATCTTCTAGAAACACTGCGTACGCAACCTATATTCCTCGGAAGCAAAGCAAAACGGAGCCTTGAAAGAGCTGTTTGGAACGATACATCCTTTTTAGCGGTAATAAAATATGCTTTCACATTCTATCCAGTGATGGTTTGAATCAATTTCACAACATTCTAAAATTGTCTAGCTTCGTCTCGTTCCAATGCCCACATCCACTTGCGAACTGCCACATGTGGGGTATTGGAACAAGATTGTATGTTTATGCAACATAGACTGAGTAGTGAAAGTAAAATTTGAGACGAACCAACAAACTCTTTGTTAATCTTGTTGATGATTTGTTGGTCACAGTCTGTTGATGTGATGGACTACTCTCTGTTGGTTGGGGTGGACGAAGAGCGCAAGGAACTGGTTATAGGGATAATCGATTTCATGAGACAGTATACTTGGGACAAGCAGTTGGAGACGTGGGTGAAGGCTACTGGCCTACTCGGTGGACCAAAGCACGCTTCGCCAACCATTATATCCCCTAAACAGTACAAGAAAAGATTCAGAAAAGCAATGACTGCCTATTTTCTTAGAGTCCCCGATCAGTGGTCTTCGTGAGCTTCATTTCATTTAGTTTGGTGGAGGCAATGCTTTCGATTCATTAATCATTTGTAGAGCATCTCATCTCAATAAAACTCGAATGGAAAATAATTAGCTGGAGAGAACGATTCTGCATTCTAACTTTTCATTTTTCTTTTCTTTTGGCTTTTGGAGAATTGTAGTTACTAGTTCTTGTAAATTATTATGATTATTATTAGAGATAATTGCATGAATTGCCAAAAAATGTCTTGTCAAGCTAAGTGGGGCTAATTTTAAATATCAATTCAAAAGTTGCCAAATTTAATAACAAAATATTTAATTTGCCCTTGGAATATATTGAGTAGAATTAGGTTATTTAGTGAGTGTTAGCAAACTTTTAGAAACAAGTTTTTAGGAGTAGGAAGAGAGAGAATGAGTGGAGTTGAATGGTGGAGATTTAGTAGTATGCGTGGGTTCTACGAGATATGTGGATGTGATTTATTTGACTAAATTTAAATTTTAAAAAATATGAGAAATATGAATTAAAAAGAAACTGATAACATGCTCTAGTATCTCAAGAAATGGTTATTAATAAATGTGTAAATGTAATTGTACTTTATATTGGACAATAATTCGCTTAAAAAGACATTTACTTGGGGGGAAAAAAGAGTATAAAAGGTGCTATTTCATTCTCTTTGAACAATTTGGGCAAAAAAATGAGGCGAAAAAATGTTGTCTCTATTGATGTGTAGAAATCATGCTTTAGTTTGAAAATTTAAAGAAATTTGAAGGTTGAAGTAAGGATCTGACATCTTCTCTATTTACACATGGTGTATCTAAAAGACCATGTGTATATACTTGTAAAAATAAGCTTGTTAAGAAAAAATTTAATGTAATGGTGAAATCAAAGTTACTGAATATTTACTTTAAGAAATTAATTGTTACCAAACTATATTTTTTGTTCGCAAACTATGTTATAGTAGGAAATGTGATGGATATCATCATTGAAATCTTTTGCAAATGAAAGATGTTATGGTTGTTGTAGTTTATTAATATCATTAATGGTGAATCTTTAAGGTTGTAAAAATGGTGGTTGTTGAAGATGATAAATGTATGACAACTAATTATAATAATGAAATGTCTTTCCCGCCAATTTAAATAGAATGTATTCCTTCATGTTTGTGAATTGTCTTTCTCGCCATTTTAAATTGTTGTGTGCTATATGTGGAAAAATGTATCTCTTGACATTTGTAATTGTCTTTATCGACATTTTTAATTGCTTTTCTCGCTATTTTAAATAGTTGTGTGTTACATAAGCGAAAATTGCGTTTCTTGATGTTTGTAAATTGTCGTGATAGAAAGCCGATATGTCATTGTAGATGATATAAATTTCATAGTGAAAACGTGTTTCTTGACATTACGTAATTGTTGTGATGCAATAGGCAACTATTGCTCTTGCCTTTTAAAAATTACTTGGAGTTTTTCTTCAAATCAAATTATAAACATATTGTAATGTTGGAAATGTAAAGTTTTATTCCTCATTTTTGAGATTTCGATAATATTGTCTTCCAAGGATATTGCCGACGTACTATACGTACTATTAGAGTGTTTGGTGTTATAGTTAGAATTCAAGTGCACTTGAAAATCCAATATAGTTGGTAGAAGTTTGGTTGCAAATGAAACGATAAGTACAATACATGAATGTGAAGCCATTGATTTATTAATCTAAAATTGTTGCCACACTTTCAGGAATAGGAGAAATAATGAGGTTTGCATTTGAAAGAACTATATAAAGAGAGCAATCAATGTGTTGTTTCCCATGTGCATCACGGTGCATGTATATGGTATATAGAGAATAATCTAATTGGACCGCTACATGGTAATGTGGCTTCGGTGGTATAGTCCAAAGAGGTAGCGTATGCATATCGCATTAGTGAATTTGAATGGTTGATGACACAAATAAAACGGATTAAACCTGCGACAATAGGTTACTTGGAAAGAGCTGGAGTGTCAAACTTTTCTCGAGCGCTTTTTCCAAGCAATTGATACAATATCATGACCAACAACGGTGAAAAGTCCCTGAATGCAGTCCTTCAACGATAATGCCACTTCTGAATCACAACATTGGTGGCAAGTATTACTACACTAATGGAGAGATGGTTCAATGAGAGATGAATGACAGCATTCAATTGTTCTACTACTCTAACCCCGATGTTAGAGCGAGAGTTGCTTAAGTCATTAACCGCAGGAAATGGGCTACAAGTGCATGAAGTGAGTCAGACGGTCCCTAAGGTTGGGTGAGGGGAACATGTTCACATTGTCGATCTTGTCGGACACACATGCTCTTGTCGTGAATTTCAACTATGTCAAATTCCATGTGCACATGCATGGCACTCCTGATGCGCTAGACTTATGTCTTTGTATGGCTTATGTAGACGATATTATGTAATAGAGTTTTGGAGAGCGACATATAATGATGTTGTGCATTCTGTTGGGTAGGAGGTCGACTGGGTAATTCCTCCTGCAATACAGCAAGTACAAGTTTTACCTTTTGTAGTACGAAGGCTACTTGGTCGACTAGCCACCCAGGGGAAACGATCTAGAACAGAAACGCCAACATCATCTCGAAAATACTGACTTTGTTCTCGAACGGGCCACAACGGACATACATGTAAGAATCCTTTAAACTCATGATGCTAACCATTTTGGAAGACCATATGTATTGCAGTCATGTTTTTCATTTCTTCCTTTTTTGTTGTGATTATGTATTTCATGTCTCAATGTTTTATGTTTTGTGCACAGTCGGAAAAAGGTTGTCAGTAGACCGATTGAAAAAATCGCTTCATATTTTGTGGAAAAATATTATTAATTGCAAACAGTTTCGATGTGAAGTACACGTCACATGTATTGAACTATGGTAAGAATTATTTGTAGGATTATTCACCTCTCGCTATCATTAGTTTTAAGTGTTGAAACTTGAAATTCGGTAGGCTTTCCTGACATCTTAATTGTCCAAAATGACACTACGTGTCAGCAATTCTCGGCGTTATGATAAGTGTCATGATGGAAACAGGATGTAGTGCAAGTGTAATTTCCTACACGCCTTGTCTTTTCAAATTTCAAGATTGATTTTTCACACATATTTGTCACATGCACTACCTCTCACTAGTCAAGATGAGTAGTTTCCAATTTGAGTTGCATAGAATAATAAAACAGGATATCAAATTCATTAGCAAATAAGATGCCACGTACAAACTAGTAAATTGATACATCCACTAATAAAGTAAATTACGTCGAACCACAAGTTTTCCCCTACAGTATGATGTTTTCTTGTGATAAAAACTATAACCAATGCATAGGGTGGCTATAATAAAATTGCCTAACCCATTGGCAAAATAGATTATAACTATTGAACTATGACCATCAATTACAAACAAAATAAGGTACGTCGACATCTAAACACAATAACAGTGAACAATGGGTTTTAAAGTAGAGCTCTTCGGTGATCACAGATGCATTATCTTGTTCGTCCTCGTCATTGGAACTGATAACAATAGGTTCAACCATAGGATTTTCTATTAAGGTGTGCACAATCTCTATCTCATCCTCATCGTCAAAGTGTAGGCCACCTTCGCCAGCATCGTCATGATTTTCACCAAAGTAGTAGTTATTTCCGCCAATGTTGCCAATGTTTTCATCGACATAGCCATTTTGATGGATCTCTATCTTGGCCTCACCAAGTTGAATAGGATCCCCGTACATGGTGGCATGATGGTTTTGTAACATCCCGTCTGATTTCGTACATGATGAGAAGTGATTTCTATAGATGGCTATGAATATGTTGTTTATTGATGATGATTGTTTATGGTGTGTGTATAACCGGTATATAGGTGTTTTGATGTGTGTGAAAGTAATATGGCCATGGGAATTCATGGAGCAAGGAAAATTTCAGAAAATTTCAGTAGAACCGATTTTATGGCCGTAACCTTTAGGATACAGCCGTAAATTATGAGGATACGGGCGTAACGTTGGGGTAGAGAAGTGTGAAAGTTTTTCGAGACTTTTGTACAATGACCAATCAGATTGATACGGCCGTACGTTTGTGATTTACGGCCGTACATAATATGGATACAGCTGTATGTTTGTTAGTTACGGCCGTAACATGGAAGGATACACCAGTAAGATTGAAGCTATGGAAATGAGCAAAATTTCAGAGACTTTTGCACGACCGTATATAAGGTTTTTAAGGTCATAAGATCGTGATTTACGGCCGTAAATAATTTTGATACGGCAGTAATTCTAAGTCGACAGAAACCTTGTTGTAGACTTTTCTTCCAATTTGGTGATGCCTATAATACCCAATTTCGTCCCCAACACCTCAAGAACACCCTAAACACCCTAAGAACATCCTTTAAGCTTTCCAACTCTTATATACCACTTGCATATCAATCTTTACCATCATCTCATCCTTTTGGCACTACAAAGAGGAAGAGGGAGGAAAGGAGGAAGCCACCAAAGCATCTTTTCTTGTTTTCATCTACTCTAAGGTGGGTAATAGATGTGTCTATGTAAGTAAAGAGGTAAGTTACTCATATCTTAGATTATGATGGGAAATTATGATTGGAAAATACAAGTTTTCTTTGTTGAAGGCATTAGGTTAATCAAAGTAAATGTTCTTGGTTCTAGGCTATGTTTTCTATGATTTTGAGTGCCTTGAGATGTCACCTATGTTCCTCCACCTAATTTAGTGCCATAACGTATGTCATGGAAGAAAAACTTATAAAGAAAAGGTAGAGATTACAACTATTAACATGTTTCCTCCATGATTTGGTAAATAGCATAGTATGATGGGGTTCCCGTTGTAGCTTGATTTGATTGGCATATTTGCATTAATTATGTCGCGAGTATGTATACATATAGGTTGTCAATCACGTGTTTACATCTGTGTAAGTTAAACGGCCTATATGGGAGGACCTAAGCCCCAAATGTGATGTGAGGCCAATTGTTGGGGCCATATATGCGATATGATATTCGGTGGCGCCATTGTGAACACATGATTAGCAACTGGGCCCAAAGTTACATTCGTCTCATGCATTTGTATATTTGTATACGCACCTATTTCTCATTGAGCCTTTATGACTCACCATGTTTCTGTTTTCTTGTTGTTAGACGATGTTGGATGTCGGAAGTAAGTTGGAGATGGCGGGGGGACATCCAAAGTTTGGTGTGATGTGTGAGGAGAAGGGAAGACAAGATTCTACGCCAAGCAATTGGTTTGAAACCCAAAAGTGTATATGTATATTGAAAGTTTTGTTATATGGTAGTTGAACTGCTAATGTTATAACTATTTTGTAAGCTTCTTGTCACGAACCTAGTGTAGTGACCGCAAAATTCTTCTTAAATAAAATATATTTAATTAAATAAAATTTCAAACGTGTCGCTACCACCTTACTTATAAAATTTAAATAGCGTACGCTCGTCTAGTCGGAATTCATATTATTTATTGTTATATTTAATTATTTATAAAAAATTTATTTATTTTCAAAATTTACAATTGAGGACCAAACTTTAGAAATTATTCATTTTAGTCCCTAAAATTTAATTTTTATTTAATAATGATCCAATACTTATCTTAAACCCAATTATAGGCCCATCTAAGGTCCAATTTTAATTCTTACCTAACAAGAAAGCCCATTTTCAATTGTTACCCTAATTCCCACCTTTAAATACTCATTTTTAAGATCCTCTCAAACCTAGCGCCATTACATCCTCACTTTCTACACATAAATAGACTTTATTGCATTTAGTAACTTATTCTTGCCTAGTTCACATACATACACGGCCGACCACCACCGTCAACCACCGGCATCTCCACCGTAACCAACTGTCATCACCATCATCAACATACACACACGCAACCAACAGCAAGAACATGTTCATACTCACACAGACACACGCATATATACACGCGTATACATATACGCCATAGCCAAGAACTTGGCCAAAAATCTCACCTACGCTCAAAACTCAACATCACAACACAAAAATCACACCCACACCTTCTTCTATCTCCCTAGAACACCGTAGAACCATTTGATTTCGAAAATAGTTAGAGATTAGGTTGAATTTTGAAAATACCCAAAATTTTCATCAACCTTCAACCCCCGATTTTGAGCTCTATGATGAACCTCCCTTCAATTAAAAACCATCAATAGGACCACCACACCCCCGTCCACCTTCGCCGATGACCTCCACCGCCGCTACTGCAGGAAACCACCGACCCAATCTCTCTTTTTCCTCCGTCACCTTCGGCCCGAGAGAGAGACATGAGAGAGAGTCGGGTGAGGGAGAAAGAATGGCCCAATTCATATGATTAAATCCAAAATTTGCAAGCCTGGTCCCTGGGGTTCTATGCTTGTTTTAATTTGGTCCCTATATTTTATTTAATTTACCAATCCTAAGCTTTTAATTTTTGTAATTTAGCCCCTAAATGTTATTTGCAAGTCTAATCCCCCACTTTAATTATATTATTTAAGTTAGTCCTCAAATTTTATTTAAATCCCAAGTCCTCAACTTTTAATTGTTGCAATTTGACCCCTAAACTTTTATTTCACTTTTAATCCTTTAATTTCTTATTCCTATTTAAGTTAGTCCCTAAAATTTAATTGCATATTAGTCCCTCATGTTTTAAAAATCTTATAATTGAGTCCAAAATATTTTTAGTTCACTTTTATTGCATAATAGGCCCTCAAACTATTCGATTCCTTCAAATTGACCCCCAAAGTTTTATATTCTTTCTATTTTGGTCCATAAACTTCTATATTATGTACAAATACTTAATAATAAAGAGTATTAACATAAATTAAATTCTTTATTGACTAGGCGAGGCGTACGGACAGCTAGAGGACTGATTTCTCACCGTTAGTAAGCTCAATACTCGGCTAAGGGTTAAGGTAGATCCCCTTTGTTAAAAGTTTCTTTCAAACGTGCGCATTTGCAATTAATATTGTTATAAATACCTCATGTAAATGTTATGTGACGATAGGGTTTTTATAGCCTACTTATGACGTGCTTCCTCGGCACTATGACGACAGGCTCTTAGCCTACTTACGACGTGTTTCAATAGCATTATGATGATAGGCCTTTAGCCTAATATATTATAATGATGTGCTATTAAACACTATGATGACGTGCACGATTAAGCGGGATGATGAACGAACTTGTATTCCATACACGTTCGTATTTTATGTTAAATAATGATTATGTGCATTTAATTTGTAATATATATTAATTGTGGTGCGCGGGATCTACTGAGTATTTAAAATACTCACGATTTTCTCTATCCAATGAAAAAATTGCAGATTAAGGAGTCGGAGGCTTGGCGAGGTGTAGGAATCTCTTAGGCTTCTTCAAATAAATTAGTTTTAATTCCATTAACAATTGAGTACTTTTAACTGTTGAAGTAATGATTTTTGAATGTTTTGAACTTACTAGTACTTTAATTGGATGTTTTGAGGGCTGTGTTGAAACTATCGTGAGACGCTCTATCGACTTTATTAATTTAAATAAATTTCTGCATTTTAGTTATTTGTTATTTTTCCGCATTTATTAATATTATTATAGTTCACAAAAAATTAAATAAATAAAAATAATTATTTTCAAGAAAGAACTAACGTTCCGGGTTCTTACAACTTGGGGCGCTACACCTAGTGTCCGTGCCCCACCATTGAGGCGCAGTAGGATTGATATGTGCGAGATTGGTGGCTTATATGCCTGAATTGTGCTGATTGTGGGCTATGTTTTCTAGGTATGCTCGTATTCCTTCCCCAAAGTACTATGTTGCATGTGGCACGCTTGCTGGTCTAGGGTTGGGGTAAGGCTAGCCTCGGGTGCATGCGGTTGTGCGCGCGTGTTCTGGGGGCGCCGGACGGCCGGGCAGTGACACTTGGTATCAAAGCCAGGCTTCTTTGGGGCACTGCGTCAGGAAATTGCGGGAGGTTCCGGCGTGGTGTTCCACTGAATGAGATCTTTTGGGTTGTGCGGCCACTGTGCATATTGGTTGGATTAGCAAGCATTGAATTGAAGGAAAGCTTTGGGATATCGATGGATACGAGATAGGCCTTGTGATGGTTTGGCCCTCTGCTAACTCGTGAAAGCGCAGTAGAAATGAAAGAGAGCTACTGAGGAGGCTCGACATACGTGCGGCGCGCAGAGGCATGAGGTGCCGTCCAACTCAGGTACTAATGCCATAGAGGGCATAGGGTGAAGGTTGGTGTCGAGGCGGTAGGTGCATAGAGCACTGCGGGCTGTGCACAGGGGCGCAACGTGGGGAACCCGTCCATCAAGGTGGTGGTGCCGCATTTGTGGGTGGAATTCTTGCTCTCAATGGGGGAAATGCGCGTGGAAGCGAGTTCTTTCGTTCGCTACGAGGGCATTAGTGGATTGGGTGGGGGAGCTTGTCACGGACCTAGAGTCCGTGTCCCATCCCTAAGGCACAGCAGGGTTGACATGTGCGAGATTGATGGCCTATATACCTGAATTGTGTTGATTGTGGGCTATATTGTCTAGGTATGCTCGTATTCCTTCCCCAAAATACTATGTTGCATGTGGCAAGCTAGCTAGTCTAAGGTTGGGGTAAGGCTGGCCTCGGGTGCATGCGGGTGTGCGCGCGTGTTCTCGGGGTGCCAGACAGCCAGGCCGTTACATTATGCTACCTTTTGTGTGAATAGGCACTTGTGTTTGAATTCCAAAAGATCAATGTGTATGGGTGACATTGTCTCTAGTTTGTAAATGTGAAATGGGTCCATATAAGCTGTGAAGTGTACACTTAGCAAATGAACATTAAATGAATTAAGTGTGCAAAGTATATGGTTATATAACCATATGTGACTACTGTGGTTCGAAACTGGAGAGGGCGTTACAGGTTGGGCCCCATGTCTCCGACATTCTCGTTATGGTTATATGCCCGAAACAACAAGTGGAAACTGTTTATTAACTTGATTTGGAACAAAGTTTCCATTTTCTTCTACCACCATCACGTCCTCGTCTAGAGGAATTGGATCGTTATAAGTACCGCCATGATGGTTTGGAACAATATCTCCAACATTGTGTTTGAATCTCATTTGTCTTTTCAGGGAAGTGATGATTTAGAAATCTTAATGTTAATATGAGAATGGGTATGACCATATATATATATATATATATATATATATATATATGATAAAAGGTGATGGAGATTAAATAGTTTTCAGCTAACACCATTAAATTAAATTATCAATGTGACATTTGAGTGACATTCTTCAAATCTACTTATGTGATTAATGTATTTGTTCCAACTAAAGTTGCCATGGATTTTAAGGTCAACTTTTTGATTTTATAAAAGTAGATACTTGGTAGTAAGTTTCGAAAAGTACATTTGACATCTTCATGTTGGTCCAATCACAATTCTCTAGCCTACATATGTTGAGAAAGACGTTTGTTAAAAATTCTAGACAATTCTATTATAAAGTTTCAAGAAAGACATTTTATTGCATGACACCTTAATTAAATAATCTCGACACCTATATTTCAAGAAAGACACTTGATTGCTACAATTCTTGTCACTTGGTTCAGCATATGTCTTGAAAGACATACAAATGCCTGATACTTTTTGACACTTTAAATGTCATGAATGACATTATGAAGCCGAAATTCTAGACATTTTAGTAACTATCTTGAAAGACATATGGTAGCGTGACACTTTTTGACACTTCAAATGTCGAGAAGGTCGTTGTATAGCTAAAATTCTAGACACTTTAGTGAGTAAATGTCTTGGAAGACATACGACTGTCCAATACATTTTAACACTTTAAATGTTAAGAATGTCATTCTGTACCTCAAATTCTAGACACTTTAGTGAGCAAATGTCAAGAACGATATTTAAGGTGGTTTTCATAATTAATTGTCAAGAGTCCAATATATAACTTCGACGTAAAGCTAAACCAGCTCATTCAACGAGTGTGCCACACATCACAAAAAAATAACGACTACCATCAAAGTCACCATCTAACACATACGTGTTCTATGAGCATTGCATACACAAATGCCGTGTAGACACAAACCATCACTTTAGATTCACAAAATATATGTCCTTGTGAATCCATCAAAATGAGATGAGTAAAAGAAAAGATGACAGAAGAAACTCCATATTAATTGGAACGAAAAATTCCTAATATACCATCAACAATACCCACTTCTTTCTAAGATGAGGAGTGGTGTATGGTGTGCGAATCGTGGGTTCCCAGTTTTTCAACCTCTCGGATGGTGACCTCCTACGATGTACTAGTGGTTCATTGTCTTGTTCCTCGCCCACTGTTTCATTCTCTGCCTAAACCACTACGTTGCATTAAGAAACTCCAACATTACCAACCATAGGAAATATGGTCTTCAGTGATGTAGTACTCTCTTTGAGGTCTTCGTTAAGCTCGAAGACAAGTCCAATCAGCTTATTAGTAGAAAGGAATGTAGCACATTTGTCACCCATTTCTAGCCCTAATGATGAGAACCGATTAACCCATTCATGCATAGCACTCTTTTCAAAATGGTAGTCAACTCTGGATGGAGTAGCATGATGTTTTAGTTAGTTGTCAGTAATGTCTAATTGCTGGTTTAGTTCTTCCTTAACATCATCAATATTCTTTTCAATTTTTTTGGTATGTGAGTACAACAATTCTTCAATGACAGCTACATCAAAAGTGCATGCATGCATTGACTTACCTCTAGTAGCGGCATTATCTCCCGTCTCTTCATCGCTTTGTCCCGTTCGCTGTGATGGGGCATTTCTACTTTTCTTTCTCCTGTTCGGGTCTCGGTTCTCGGCACAGGATGGTGTTGGTACTAGCGATATGGCTTCTTGAATTTCTATCGTATCTGAAACAATGTTATCAAACACCTCGACTACAATGTCAGATGGAGGCCCCATACTTGTCCACACATGAACCTGCAAGAGAACAACGTCATTAAGTATCGTAAAAGCTAAAAAAAATACAAACAACAGCAACCCACATTTATATGTTAATGGAATACTTAAAGTGTTATTTTCAATGTAGTCCTCGTGCGTGGCCAATTGCATTTATCATAATCCTTCCCACTGCATAATTTGAGGCAAGCCATCCCCAATTTTCTTAGAAAAACTTGATCCAATCTCTAGAATTGCCGCGTAGACCCAAGCCTATGTATTTACAAGAATGAAAATCACTTTGTCATTCTATTTATACCAAAGAATCGAGAGACAATAGAGTAGAATTTTATGACTTTTCTTTAGTGAGGACAATGCACTTATGTGCAGTGATGTAGGAAATCCATAGAGCATGTAGGACATCCGATCTTTCATGTTCAGCTTCACTATGTCAGCCTTTTTAGCCCAAGGATGCTTCAGTGATTTAATTAGAATGTCGTATGATATCCTTCCCATGGACATGCGAAGAAGAAGGGTAAATCATCAATAGCTAACCGTGTTTCCATACTGATTCCAACCCCTTTATCTTTCGATGCAAGAACACCCTCAACAATTAATGTCAAACCTAGCTTGTACTTGTCATTCGTAATTTTACAACCATCAAACTTTATGTATAAGTCAGCCAATGAAATTTTCTCAATCCTATGAAAGTATTTATCATATATGTGACGTTTGTTAACAACTTTATCCACCTCTGGTCCAGTCGGAATATTAACACAATTTAACCCTGTAACCAATGCAAATTCTTGCATCCTAAATTGAAGGCACTTCTCATTGACTATAAACCACACCTCGTTCATCTTACGGCAACAAATAATTCTACCTACCATAGTTGAAGAAGTTAAGCTGAGTACTTCGACTTATGTAGTTCGCCTAGGTGACCTAAACAACTATCCTTAATGTCAGCTTTTTGGTTGGCATCAAATTTCTCCAAGACTTGTGCTATTAACTCTGCGTTTGACACTTTACAAACTTTTGCATTAACCCGTTCCTCCTTCGACATAACATACATACGTGACATGGCTACACAAAAAAGGGAAAAAAAGGGGGGAAAAAAATCAATAACATGCTACATTGAAGTTGAAGAGTCAAATATACACACTATGTCATATTTGATTTTTATTTTTAAGATTCAACTAAAATTTGATTTTTTCACCACTAAGGCATTCAATTGTCTTGAAAGCGTATATAAAGCTGATGTTGCATTTTTAATCTAACTCATATACAAATAATGCAAACTCTAGTGTGCAACCACTCTTTCATTATCATAAAAGAATGCACTATTTCGTAACAACAACAATAGCTCAAAGCTAACTTCAACATTAAACCGTATAATTGCAATTCTTCCAACTGAAGTTGAAGTTGGACAACTTGCCAATGATTGCAATTTTTCAACATTAAACCATATTACCACACTTTTTCCAACTAAAGTTAAAGTTAGACAATTGTAATGAATCGTTGTCTAACAATTTAGTTAGGTTTTTAAAAATTACAAACGAAATGAGATTATAAACAAAATTCCAATTCAAGCTCATCATAAAAGTCACTAGTCATCTAATCACTATTCACCAATAACCTTTTCCTTAGGCCTTTAAACACAAGCACTAGGCATTTACTAAAGTTTCCAAAAGTTACAAACACCAAACACCAAGGTTATATATATTTTCACTTTTCTATACTTGTAAATTAACTTCTAATATTCAATCAAAGTCAAAAGTCAAAACATAACAAAAATATTCAATCAAAGTCACAATCTTCTAATCGTATTTGTTACAATCCAGGCAGACGTTTCTGGTTGTTGACTATTCACTATCTACAGCCATTGACTATTGACCATTAGTGACAATATTTAATTAAATAATTTTAAAAATTATTAATATATACATAAATGTACCAAATACAAAGAAATCAAACCACATTAAAATATAATAATCCAATAATACACAAAATAATAAGAAAAAAATACTTTAAAACAATTTCCATTTGAATTTGAGACTTATTTGTGTTGCTAATTCATGTTAAAATTTGTACTAAACTAAAAATAATGGTTGAATCAGATGTCGAATTAGAACTAAAACCACTAAATTGAGACTTTTATTTATCTTCAAAATGAAATTACATAGATATCCTCCAAATCAATTAAATAGCATACATAAAAAATTTTGCAAAAATTAAAATCTCAAGACAAAAATAAAATGGAGAAATCGGAAACTAACCAACAAATAAAGACAATTTTCCATTCAATTTTAATACTAAAAACTAAATTAATTAAATTAACTAAATCTTTGAAAAAAAATTAAAAAAAAAGGAAAAAAAACCTAATCCACAAAACCCAACCTAATCCACAAAACCCACAATTTTTTATTCAATTTCAATACCATATTACACTAAACTAATAAATCATACGATAAATCCTAAATAATAAAAAAATTAATTAACTATACCATATATAGTTTCCCTTTATACTTAAATAAATGGCTAAATCAAAAATCAAAGTAACAAATAAATTCACAAGTTAAATTTACGCTAAACCTATAACTTAGACAATTCCATTATAATAACATAGGCCAATTCAATTCACACATAGAAATAAGCAAAAGGAAAAGGAAATTACAGTTTATCTTGCTTTTAAGTTTGCTTTTACAAAAATTCGGTATTTTAAATTTATTTGCTTGTATCTGGTATTGCCGGTCCACCTAACCTGGCTGAGTTATTTCTTTTTCGTTTGTTTCTTCCCATCCCAGTTCACTGTTGGTCTTTTCTTAGCCATTTTCTCCGATCTCGTCTCTTGTCTCTAGCACTCTCTCTTAGTTTGCTCGCTTCTTTTGTTTCGTTCGTTTCGTTTCTTCGTTTGTTTTATTTCTATTGTAGAAATGGTTAGAACTCAATTGTCTCCAATTGGGTAGTCTTCATCGCCTTTAGCTTCTTCTTCGAAGCGGTCATTGAAGGGGAAATCGCCGCACCATAAGATGATGGTTAAGGTTGCAGCGAAAAAACCCCGCTGCAATATAAGTTTTTTTCCCCCTGTTTTAAAGAATCTTTCTATTTATTTAGCAAAAACATTTATATATTTATGATATTTTACATTTGATTTTGAAGTTTTTATTCAATTTATTTTTTGGTATCAATCGTTGTTAGTTTGTTTTTCATGTCTCTATGATCTATTTCATAGATCTGACATTTTTTGCAACCTGAAATCCTCGTTTAGGGTTTTTTTAACTTTGTGTGTTGTAATTAACTTGTTACACATGCCGTGTAACAAGTGTGTAGTCCCATGTGCTGTATTACACTCTATGTGTAACCTATTTGACGCACTATGAATCAGTAGTTGTTGAGTTGTAATGCAGCACCCATTTATATTGGGTAACATAGTACACTATTATCAATTACAGTATACTATAATTGCTATGTAATGGGTTTTCATCTAATAGATTTTTTAAATGATGTTCTTTTTTATTGCAGTCCTTTCCGCCGCGATCCCTGTGAATGAGCAGTTTAGACCTTCCATTCTCATGCCTACGGATGATCAGATCATTTCCAATGTTAAGAACAAGCTGAATGATAACAACTTTGTATTTTTCAACAGATGTGCTTTGGCTACCGTCTTGATCTTCCACACACTATTCTTCAACCTCAATTGATCTATAAGATGCTTATGCGACAGGTTGTGGATGATGATGATCGGCTATATCTTTCAATGTGTGTGGGAAAGTTCTAAGGTTTTCTATGGAGAAGTTTTGTGTCATCACTGGTTTGAAATGTGTTGTCCGTCAGTGGTATACAATTGAAAGATATTTATTTCAATCATGTTCAATATGTTTCGCGTCTTGTTGTTGCTCAAGTTTTTACTGATGTTCCCTCCAATGTGCCTGATGAGGATATGGTTCAACTTGCTCTATTGTATGTGTTGTCTTCCTTTTTTTTATTTTTTTATTTTTTTATACAAGTAAGCATGACATGGTGGTTAAGGATATCTAGTTTAGGATGATAGATAGTGATCATAGGAATTTCTTTCCATGGGGTCGAGAATTGCTTTATTTCACATTGAATTCTATAAAGCCATTGATGAGAAATGCTGTTGCTAAAATTAAGTCTAATGACCCGCCGCCTTCCACTTATCGGATGAATGGATTCATTCTTGCTCTTCAAATATGGATTTATGAGGTTTCAATCATTCTTCGAGGTGTTGTTTGCAAGCAATTTGATGCTTTCCTTTTGCCACGTCTTTTAAGGTGGTCTTCTAATGTCATAGTTGATCAGGATGTTCTTGCTGATAATCCGCTCTGTAATAAGAAGGTAATTTTTCTCGTTAGTTTAGTTTTTCGCTTTCGTGTTGTTGTAGTTTGACTGCAACGTATTACACATTACATGTAATACATTAAGTTCGTATTACTGCCTCTAAGCTACTGTTGCATTTTTGTTTTCATGTAGCACGATACTTTGTGATTGAAGTTACTGATGAAGAGCTAAGAAAGTTTTATACCAATGGTTTGTTTGAGAAGCTTGATCTTCCTGAAGAACTACATGCTCCTTGCCATACCGCATCTCTACAACATGCTTTTTCTGATGCTGTCAAGGATCGTTCTTATGGTTTGGAAAATTCTGAGCTTTGTGCAAAATTTGTTTAGAAAGAAAAGTACGATGAGCTTCTATTGCGATTTAATGCTTTGGATAGCAAGTTAGAGTCCTTTCATTATCTAGAGAATAGAGTTTCTGAATTGGAGCAGATTTGAAAGAGAAAGCTATTGCAGATGAGCCCATTATTGAAGGCTTACATTCTAATGAACATAGTTGGAACCAGGAGATAGGTAATTCTGGTCCAAACAATCATGAAGATGATCATGATGACGATGTTATGAATTATACACAGAAGGTGGTTTGTGGTTCTGTTCAGGTATTTTATTTGTGTATTTTTTTTTTGTTTGAGTATATGTCTTGCGCACACTTTGTTATGCTATTTTATTTGATTATCTTTTCTTTTTCTCATAAATATTTGCAGTCCATGGATGAAGCTCTAAATGGTCTTCTGATATAATTTGTTTCAGACAGTATGTAATTCTTTTGCAAACTTTTTCCTTAAATGTTCCAGTGCATGGATGATCTTGTTCATGCTACAGTTGAATTTGGATTTGGAGATGCTGATGTGATGAAAGATGTGTACAGTGGACAAGACGGAGATAAAATTTGTCATGGTGTCGAGAAATTGAGTTCTGAGAAGAATACTGAGGTTGGAGTAAAGAATTTTGTTAGTGAGCAAAGGTGTAATGTTGAAGAGAAGGTTGCTATTGATAATTCTAATGTTGTGGTGTTGAAATTTTTTCCTTTTTTTTAAAAAGTATTTAAATAACTATTAATAGTGTCGTACATTTATGCATTCTTTTTTAATTTGACCCTTTTTGCAGGCTTTTGATCTCAATCTTTGCTCTGGGTTTGATCAAACTTGTGAAGAAGAGGGTAAGAAATCTAATGTTGTTGCTCAGAAGTCTGAAGTTGCCAAGGTCGATGATACTCCTCTTGATTGTCAAGTAACGCCTTCTATATTTGACCGAACATTTGAGGATAAATTAATGCCCGAAATTGCCGAGGCAGAATGTGCTAGTGTTGTCAATCAGGTATGAGTACACACCGGTCAATTTACAACGGATGTGTAACTAATGAATTACACTTTCTTTGTAACACTACATTTATTGCACTGTTTCTAATGAGCATGTTATTTGATGTTGCTATCAATTTGCTTTGTAGTCTACTGGTCCTGAAGTAGATTTTTCACCCCTTAGTTTTAAGCTGTTGAATTCTGAAACACCCGAGCGAACACCTAGGCAAAGTTTTGTTGATCAAGATAGTACTCATGGTAGTCAAGAAATGCTTGCGATTTTTGACGAAACACCCAAGGTTATAGTTTTTAGTCAAGATGATACTCTTGATCCTGATGATCTGGATGCTATATATGCTGAAGCTAAGAGGACTGCAACCCAACAATTATCTGAATTAAAAAGGCATAAGGGTGTGAGACTGACTTTTGATCAAAGTCTTCTTGATGATATTGATCTTGTTGTCGTTGTTTTTTATGATTGTGTAGTTGAGAAAATTGGAGAACTAAATCAGGATCGTGTAGATAAGGAGGAAGTGAAGGATGATAATAAGAACCTGCTTTTAATATGGAGAAGAATGAAGAAAAGAAGTCGTGTGACAAGAAGCTGAATGAGGAACTGAAGGATGATAATAAGAACCCGATTTTGAATATGGAGGAGAATGAAGAAGAGAAGTCTTGTGACAAGAAGCTGATAAGGATGATGATAAGAAACTGATTTTGAATATGGAGAAGAATGAAGAAGAGAAGCCTTGTGACAAAAAGTTGAATGCATATATCACGGAAGCTGAATGTATATTTGCAGAAGAATGTGTTAGAAAAGGTAGATGGTGAGGTGCTAGACCATGTTTTGGAGAAGAATGAGTTAAAAATGAAGACAATTTGAATTTGAAGAAGAAGCAACAGGATGATGGTGATATTGTGCAAGAGGGAGCTGTTAATCTGGTTTTTTGACTATCACTATCAAATTGATTTTGTTTCTTTTTTTTTGATTGTTTCTAATAATAGCATTTTTTTGTTCTGTTTAAATAGAGTCAAGAAATTGAGATTTTTGAAACTGAACAAGAAGTCAATGATCGAGCACATGTGTTGTTTCAGTTTGTTCTTCCTGGTTAGAACCTATAAAATATCCATTTGAGTTTGTTGATGATGATGAAGCACCAGCCTTCCAATTTGGAATGGTACATCCTGATTCTGCTTTGGTTGGTGCCTTTGATTCATGGTGTAAGATTGGTTTTAATGCCAGAGCAAGGCAAGTTTTTTGTGTTTGTGTTCATGATGATCTTTTTTTTTGGTTAATCTAGGATGTGATTGATTTTCCTCCCCTAAATTATTATTTCATTTACCTATTTTTTTACTATTAGGAAAAACTTTTTCCCAGCATCGAAGGATTCTACAATTTATCCTGGTTTGAATTTAAAATTGGTGGAGAGCAAAGACAAGTATTGGTGGTGTGATCTAATTTGTGATCATACAATCAGTTGCTCGATAATGATTTAATTTGAAAAAGTTTCCTTTTTATCTCCCATTGTCCCTCACTATGCCCTTTGATGTTGTTGCACATAAACTCCTGTGATGTTGCACGCGAACTGTAATTCATGTGTAATGCATAAAGTCTACTAAACATGTAGTGTAATACATTAGGTGAAATGTATTATAGTCAATGTGTAATAGATTTGATTTTTATATTCTAATTTTCAGTTTTACTATTATGCAGCATATTGATAGGTGTTTTTATCAATTTCGAAAGTTGGAAAAGCTTGTTGTAGAGAGTGTGGGCAGGAGGATTACACTTACTGATTGTTATTTTAATAATTTCTTGGTTAATATTTACAAGTTTTGGGTTTTAGATAAAGATTCTTTTAGTACGCAGCTTTATTTGGTGAAAACTATGGTTGGGTTGCTGTCTCTCTGTGGTTCTTGCTGGGACAATGTTGATATTGTCTTGTTGCCGATTCATATGGAGAAAGAGTGCCACTAGATTCTTGGTGAATTTGTCTTGGCTGATCGAGTTCTTAATATGTACAATTCTCTCGAGTCTATCCGGCATCATTCATTGATGAGTTGTGTGAAGCCTTTTGCTGAAATGCCTCTTGATCTTATGGTCCATGTTGGTTATTGGAAATCCAAGGGTTCTGGTGGTGATAATGAAAGGATCCCTCCGTTGAAGATTAGCATTCTTGATAGAGATAAGCTATCGATGCAAAATGGAGGGTTAGTGTTTTTGACATTGTTGTTGATTTGCTAACTTTCTTTTATATATATTATTGTTTTTTATTTGGTTAAGGTGATTTTCTTATTTATCTTTTTTTTTTTTTGTAGTTTGTCTTGTGGTGTGTTCGTTGCTTTTTGAAACATTTGGTGCGTTTGTTATTAAGGAAGATCTTTCACCTTGATCCTATGGAGGCAAGGCTGCATATTGCTAGCCTTCTATATAATTTCTCCCAGACTAGGTTCAATTTAGGGCAGCAATAGTTTTTGGTTTCATCATGTATGAAGAACCATTTGAAACTTATGTCTATGGTATTATAGTTGAATTTTGCAAGGATATTTATGTTATGTCTTTTGTAACGATATTTATGTTATGTCTTTTAAAGTCTTTTTGTAAGGATATTTATGTTATGTCTATCGTATTATAGTTGAATTTTGTTACAGTTATTGAGTAGTTTTGTTTTTGTGCTTTGTTGGTGCTATTTCATATATTACACACTATACGTTTTTTGAACCGAGTTCTGCATATTGCAATTTAAGTGTAAATGATGCACAGAAATTGATCAACTGCAATTTTTCAACTACAATGATGATCTATGTAATATTTTTATTATTTTATATCAAGTCTATTTTATATCATTATTGTGATGATTTTTCTAATATTTATAAAAAACATATGACAATTAAATTGTATATGTCCATCTTTCATTGTGAAATGCATATCACATTACTGTTTAGAACCATTGTACATCATGTGTAATAGGTAATGTGTGTATTATGATTCTTTCTATTTTATAAGCATCTTTATTTTATAATATACTACAATTATTTAATTGTAATAGTATTTTATTTAGTTGCTTATATGAGTTCTACATGTTGCACTTTAAGTTTTGTGATACGCATATATTGGTCATTTGTAATTGATCATTTCACATCAATTGCAATGACCTATCTAGTACATTTCAATTGTACAGTTATTATTATTATTATTATTATTATTATTATTATTATTATTATTATTATTATTATTGTTGTTGTTGTTGTCGTTGTTAGTATCAAATCCATTTGATAAGAATACTATGGATAATTTTTTACAATTAAATTTGTAACTGTTCGTCTTCCAATATGTTACATTTCACAGTGTTGTTTTATGGAGCATTACAGATGGAGTGTAAGGAGCGGTTTGTCAGCTGTCATTTTTTTATAACCACTTGAATTCTACCATCTTTCACCACCCTACCAATGGAAATAATTATTCAAACTGCCACCAGTTCTTCTCTTTTTTGATTTCTAAGCATCACATCTCATAAAAACTCACTGCTTCCACTATCTTGGTAAAAGTTTATTCCATTATTTAAGGCCATTATTTTTTCTTGATTCTTCATCTATTCTCTCCATTTTGTTTGTACTAAGAAAGATTTGTACCATCCATTTTTCTCTCCCTTAAATGTTCAAGATGTCTATTTCGCCTTGTTCACAAAAATTTTCATCTGATGAAAAATCTGATTCCATGAAGTCTGTTCATTTTGGTTCTTCCCACTCTGGTTCTGATGATACCGTTTCTCTTGATTTTCTTGTTGGTCAGCCTCCACCAATGAAAACTAAGCCTATTAGACTTTGTGGTAAGAAACTTACTATTTTTACTCGTACTACTAACATCAAATTGTTTGAATTTCAGCTTCATGGCGATGCTTATATTGATGATACAATTGCTATGTTTACTTTTAATGAACGAGGCTTTAGAGTGGTTTTTCTGGCCGTGATTTCCCTTCGGATGGTGCTGAAATAAGCTTGGGAAATTGGATGATCGAATTGTTTTTGAACAAGTACCAGTACCCTGCTCGTATTTTTAATGGCCTTGATCAGGAAAATGCATTGTACAAAGCTGCCATGGATATTTTATACTACCCAGAGTGTTACTTTCTCGCTGTTTTCAACCGTTGTGTCAAGGCTGAGGGTCTTCAATCCCATGTTCTATGCTCTGGTCTGATTGCTATTGAAAAAATGAACTCAATTGACACTGATGATTTGGTTCTAATGATGGTAGAGTTGAAGATGAATGAGATTATGGAGCCTGATCTTGACAAGAAAGCGTTTGCTGATCATCTTCTGAGGATTCATCCTAAGAAACTTCCCAAAGAAGCTTTAGTTGATGCTTGGGTTGCGCACATGAGGATGTGATGTTTGTTTTAGCTGGTTTAGTATATGTTTAGTATGTTTTAGTATGGTTTAATACATTTGCTTATTATGTGGGTAATAAATGTGCAATTGATCATTATATTACACTTTTTGTGCAAGACATTTCTAATGTAGACGATCTGCAATTCATTGGTATATTACACTATGAATTGCTTATCTCGTGTAATCAATTTCTAATTCATTTGATTATTTTACTTTATGTGGCAACATTATTCAATTATTCAAAATGTGTGAAATCTCAAATGTATTACAGATTCTGTGTAAGCAATCTATAATTCATTAGTCTATTTTATTCTCTGAAATCTTTGTTATCCACTATTTTTGCAACCAATTTGTAATTGGTGATTACACGCAAGTCATGTACAAAAATTGAATCGCGTCAATAAATATTCTTTTTAAGTAATGAATATCATTGATTATATATTACATAATCTTAGTATCCGTTCAATGAAAATAGCTTGGAAAATAAAAAATTTAAAATGTCTTGGTTAAATGTATTAATTAAAAGCCTGATTGGGAATGCATTTTTCAAAAATTTTCCACTTTTTCCAGTTTTTTATACATTCTTTCTTTACTCTAAATCAATCACATCCACACATCACGTCACATCCACAAATCTCCACCATTAAATTCTACTCATTCTCTCTCCTCCTTTACATTAAAAACCATTAAAAACATTAAAAAACACTCCCAATCACCCTATAAAAATTAAATCTCGACTTTTTTTTAGTTTATTCTATTCCTGCATTGATTTCGGATTGTCCTTCTGTTTCAGGTTTGACATAATTGGAACATTGTATGATATCCTGTTGTGGTTGTACCCTTTGCATCTCCCATACTTCATCTTCGATTGTGGTTTATCAAATTACTTGTGCCTTGATTCAACAGGTCTTTCGAGACGTCTCTTGCTTTGTGGTGGGTGAACAATCACAGTTTCTATATCCTCTGGCAGTACCCATTGGGATCTATCTCTAAGTGGATATATGTTCCTTTTGTATGTTGAAAGTATGTTTCTTTTGTATACATTTGGGGGCAGTAGTTGTAAACATTCAGTCCTCTACTTCCAATCATTGCAATTACATGAGCACATGGAATTTTGTTGACTTGGAACTTTTTATAGGTGCAAATGTTGTTTTGTATGTCA
Source organism: Jasminum sambac (assembly GCA_018223645.1). Lineage (NCBI taxonomy): Eukaryota > Viridiplantae > Streptophyta > Magnoliopsida > Lamiales > Oleaceae > Jasminum > Jasminum sambac. Next base: position 1,636,957 of record CP073650.1, read on the forward strand.
ACTGTTTGTGATGTCATGTCATCAATGACTTCAAATAACACATGGCTTGATGCAAGAACCGGTTGTAATTTTTGCACGTTGTTCAATATAATGTTTATAATGGATTTGTAATTAACTCACCTTTCTTCATTTTTTTAAATGTATCATTGTTTCCATCTTAACATAATCAAACTTACTTTCATTCTAGTAGATTCATAAGAGTTTTCCTTGAGCTTCTTTTCTATGTTGGATGCTAAAGGTGTGAAGGTTCCTTCGGCAGTTGCACGGTTTTTGTTGAACAATGTTACAATGTATGTCTTAGGAACTCCATTAATGATTCAACAGGCAATCTAATTGCAGCTTTGACTGCTGCATTAACAGATTCCAGTATGCTTGATGTCTTTGTGTTGTATTTGTTTCTTGTCATTTGTGCTCTTGTCCACTTTTCGTGCCCCACATTGTTATGCTATTCAAATAAACAATGCATCAAGTGTAGCACTCAATAATGAATATTCATGTGTGTTCCCTATTACAAACACTGTGTAATTTATGTGTAATGTATTTACACAGAATCTTTAGATTCAATGTTTTGCATATTACACATGTATTTCACGCGTACTGTAATGCATTTTGAATACAGAGTTTGCACTGCTCTTGTGCTTTATGTAGTTTCGTAAACTTACCATATATCCTCTTATTCCTCTGTTAATCTTATCAAGCTGCTTCATGTGGAACTCAAATTCTGTTTCTGTATAAGCTCTTGCTGCTTGGTTGAATGGAATAGGAATATTCTTTGATTTTTTGGGGAATTTTCTCCTTAGGTTCTATAGAATATGATAAACACGCAAGCCATGGAATGTGTTTGGATATACTAGCTCAACTGCACATCTGATGCTGCTCCTTCTATTTGATACAATGCAGAGTTCATCTTTTTCAGGGTAGCATTCTTAGAGATGAGATAAAAACCATTCACAGAAGTTATCGTTTTCTGAATCTCCAATACCAAATGCAAGTAGATAGATGCTGTTGTTTGCATCTTGTCTGCATGCTGTTATCAATGCACTGCCAAAGCACCCTGTCAAGAATGTTACATCTATTGCAATGATAGACATACAGAACTTCCATCCTTCTATAGTGGCACCTAATAGTATTGATATCAAATGATCAATATTTTTAAATTCAAGTAGCATTCATCGTTGTAATTGTAATTTGTTTCACATTCTGTGTAACTCATGTGCAATGAATTGCATATGGATTTCATAGAATCTGTAATTCATATGCAATAACCCTTTGTTTTACTGACCTAATGCCATAAATATGTATAGAAATCTATTGTTGTTGTCTATCTCTAGTCTTATAACTGATCCTGGGTTACTCTTCTTCAACATGTATAGATATGATGGTATTTTGGTGTATAATTGCTTTGGATCTCCCATCATTCCTTTATAGGCATGTTCCCCTGTTCTCCATACTTTCTCATAATGTATACTTAGGCCATAGGTTATCCTCATATCATTTATAATATCATTTGGTGTGTATATTGTTTTGACTGATATGTATTTATGTTTTATCAATTCGCCAACAATGGAGCTTGTTGCTTGCTCGTGGTTCGCTGATAGTGTACCTAGACCACACTTGTGTTTCTTCTTGAGCATTCTTGTCATGAAGTAGTCAATCTCACGCAACCTAGAGGGTTTAAATATCTTTAAATATCCAATTAATTCCTCACAAAGACATATCAAGACATGCTCTCTCTTATCAGATCTTTTTATCTTGAACTGGAATTTGTTTGCTTTGGCACAGAGTGAAATACTCTTCCATCTTCGTTGTAGAATAGGTTTTGTTCCTTGATAACATCACTGGAAGGTTTGGTGATGATATTTAGTTCTTCGGTAACCGGAGTAATCCTTGTTATTTGTACCATATTGCATAGTTCGTCAGCCAATGTTCTATTCTTGGCATTGTCGGTACATTATTCTTATTGACTCTCCTAATAGCCACGAATCAATTACAGACGATCTGTAACTAATGTTTAATGAATTACAAATTCTGTGTAAGCCCTTGTAATTCACCATTCTCTAATTAAACTATGTAATTAGAAAGAATTGAGTCAGCTGTATCTATATAGAGGATAATGATTTCGGGCGATTTCTCCTCGATGTTGCTGCCATGACTTGTTTCTGCATGTATTTCAAGATTCTTGATCTCTAAGAATAGTAGGAAGCTTGTTGCGATACTTTCTTTTCCTTTTATCTTCAGATAGAATATCAGTGAACTGCAATCTTCAATTTGCATTGGTTCCAAGCTTTTGTTAACAAAAAATTTCAGCTCATCCCTTTTGAATGCAGTATTGAATTTGAAATTTTCCTCTATAGTATCTATGAGTTTTTGATATGTGCAATTTGCTGGTATAACAATACCGGTGATCTTTGTGCCTGAGTAGCTGTTCAAATCTTTCAAAAATCCACCATATTTAAGGAATAGTGTGCGTGTCTCTATTCCTGCAACATGGATACATGTAATTTACTTTACATAAAATGTAATAAACTAATTATTTGTTATCTAACAATGAAACTGTAATTGTAATGTCCAATCTGAACCAAACACGAACCTACCCTTAGTGAGAGCTGCGGAACTAGACCAGATGTCACACATACGTTTACAAAAGCTACCACGGGTTTTATATTTTCATTTCTCAAAACATCCTGTACAATATGAACCTAACATATTCAAAAGACCCTATGCCAATTTAAGTACAATAAATCAAACGTTGAAGACAGGATGCACAGCTTCCTTTCTTTTTCCCCACACGAGCTCCTATACATCAAGTTTGGGAGGACTCCCCGCCATCTCCCGTGCTAAGATCCTGTCCGGAAATACCTACAATCATGCAATCAAAAACCAGGTGAGTCATAAAGACTCAGTGGGAATATGGACATGTGCAATGCATGTTCACACTCATTCTTTGGGCCCAGTTACTTATCATGTGTATACATCGGCGCCAGAGCGTAACATAACATAACATATTTGGCCAAAAGTCTCAATCCTCTTGCGGGCTTCGCTCGTGAGACGGCCAAAGGTCTCAATCCTCTTGCGGGGCCTTTTCCCGTGAGACTATACATATACTTTTCATGGGTGTAATCACATGATAGACAACTTCACATTCATATGCTCTTATCCCATGATCATGAATTACTTGTATCTATCCTTCACAAGAACATTCATACAACATTTAATATAGATATAACATCAACATATGTAACATTAACATATAGGTCATAACTCATAACCCAAACCCTAAGGCTTTGGCACATAGACAATGCTACTCACATATAGATCAAGAGATACACCATAAGCCTTGACATAGACATAGAGATATACATAAATATGCTTACCCCATGTCACAAACTCATGTATCCATTACCCACCTTACCTAAGAGTAGACAACCACACCAAGCTTTACTCAACTCCTTTTTGAACCAATCCTTAGCTTGAAACACCTTAGGTTGAACTTGATGATCCAACTAGTTTAATTCTCTTGAAGAAGTGATCAAATGACTTAAGAGGAGATTTGGGGGGTCTAGGGGTCGAATGGTATAGAAAACTACCAAGAAAATGGCCAAATTTGACTAAATACATCATTCTGTCGACTTAAAATTATGGCCATAACTCATATAGTTACGGCCGTAAATCCTAAATTACGGCTGTAACCATAACCTTTACGGCCGTAACCGATATCATATGGCTGTATCCCAACATACATACGGCTGTAAAGAAGATTCTGTAAATCCAGTCTATCTTCTCACTAATATTACGGTCGTAAGTCTCATAATTACGGCCGTAACCCAGGTTATGCGACCGTACCTCGACGGTATACGACCGTCATAAACTCTCTGCATCTTTTGGCATATCTCACTGTTATACAATTATGGCAGTAAAAGAACCCTTACGGCCGTAAAACCACAATTACGGTCGTAAATAATAATCTTACGGCCGTAAATCCCAATTTCCTGCATTTTCCTCCCGGTTTACACTATAATGGCCATAACCCTTTCAATAACTTCATAGATCCTTATAGACACATCGGACTACATCAGACACGTACTTAACATTAACATGGCATCATCATCATAGAAAATTCTTAGGGAAAACGAACGGGGCATCACAGTAATGTACATTCTTTTCATCCCAATTTTTTGAGATCAGGAATTGTTCACCAGTTTATATCATAACATCAGTTCCTGATCAAGCCTTTTTTAGCATTTCATTTCATGTCAAATGTACTACAAGGAGAATACATTCTATGAGTTATATAATTTAAATGAATTGCACATTAATTGTAATGCTTTTATCTCTATACTGTTCACATTGTTTTTGAAAAAGACACATCAGTGCTTCAAGTTCGTAGACATTAGCAATAGAAAAAGCAAATATGATAGCTCTTTTTGGAATCTTCATAGCTAAAGTGTTCTACTATTTTTAGTTGTAGATAACACGAACGTAGATGTTTAATACATAATTCCATCAGATCTGTCAAATACTACGAGATTATAATCCTTACCTATGTTGTCTTTTTTTGTATGCTGTGTTGAAGTTGTATTTTTTCACTCCATATCTTTCGGCGCTACCGGTGTATTCGTGTTGTCCTTCTTTGCTTTGCACTGGCAGGCGATGTTCTTGCGGTGGTTTGAATCTCATGATTTGGCTGCTCGATTCTCTTGTTCACGGTTTTCTATTCTAGCTTGTCTTGGTTCTGCATTTTATGTTGTGTTTTTTCAACTGCAGACCGGTTTATGAGATGGGATGTTGGGCCGAGTTAAAAAATAAAAAATTTTAGTAATTGTCCCTCAATGTTTGTGTTTAGTGAGTAATTAAGATTCTTTCACTTTATTTTTGAAAAATTAAACTTAAACATTTGTTTTAGTGTAAAAATCCTGAAAGGGAAGCCATGGAGGATAATTGGCCATATAATTATGTATTTGGGTTGGTTTATTTTAATATTAGTAGGCCCATAAGTTTAGAAACATTCCATACCAAGGTCCGAAATTGGAGAAAAAGCCCTAAATCTGCACTACGTCGTCTTCTTCGTTGGAGTTGTGCGTAATCTCATTTCATCACCACGGTTTTTTAACTATGGAGGGGAGAGACAAATTATAAAACTAGGTGCAATTTTTAGACAAAGAAAATGCAAAATTTATCACCAAAAATTATAAAATAAATAAATCCTAAATATATGTGCTATTAGGATGTGCATATAAACATGCCTTTACTGGATCTTCAATGGATATGGATCACGGCAAGCATACGACATGAAGAAGGTGATCTTGGTGAAGGAGAAATGGAGTTAAATACCTATTGCAAAATAATGAAATATACACAATTCACACAGCTATTGAACATTGATATTGATTAGAGTGTGTGTGTGTGTGTGTGTGTGTGTGTGTGTGAGAGTGAGAGTGGAGTGAGATTACTTTATGGTAGCGATTTCGTTTAACTGATTTTTTTTTTTTTTTGGGGGAGGGGATATGAGATTCGATGGAATTTAATAAATTTTTCATTTGTTAGATAACCAAGGTCATAGGGTCAAATTGGTAACAGAAAAGCCAAAAATGGGCAAGAATGAAAACATGTTAATATGTAGCTACTTCTGAAGATCCTATTAAAGAATTAGCTACTTCATGCAATTTCCACTTATTATTGACTTATTATTATTGGAGAAATACTTTAAATTTAGGACAAATGATTTAATTAACAAGCCATAACTATGTAATTTCAAATCCCAAAAGTTACTTTCCTAAATATCAAACTTCGCCAAAGTTTCACATAGACCAAGCCCCGATTCTGATGCTGAACCGAAACTGGACGGTTCGGAATAGCTCATACTTTAATAGAAACCGAGTTGATCAGTTTCTGTTTCGGAACCGAAGCGAAATCGGTTTCAGTTCCAGAACCGAATTGGAATTGGTTTTCATAAGGTTCCGGCTCGGTTTGGAACCGGAACCATAAAAAAATAAAAAAATAAAAAAGAAAAAAAAGGTGAAAGGTCACAGCGTGACCGTTGCAAATGCAACAATCTCAAATGTGACCATTGGGGGTTGGGGGTGCATTTTTTTTCCTTTTTTAATCTATTATCTGTAAATACTTCTCATCCTCTTCATTTTTATTTCACACTCACACTACAACTCTCAACTCTCAAGTTTTAACTCTTATTCTCTCAACTCTCAAGTCTCAACTCTCAAATTTCTACATACAATCTTACAAATTTCTACATTTGCTTATATTTTGCAATTTATATATTTCTACATACAATCTTTATATTCTCAATTCTTATTATTATATACTTTCTAATTTTTAATACTGTATTTTTATGTTATATTAATAAAATGTCTGGTTTTAGTGAAGATGCATCAAACCAATTGTCTGGTTTTGGTGCTTTTTCAATGCAAGAAAGTGAACATGGTAAAGATTCACAAGTTGATGGTTCAGGATCGGAAGACAAGAAAGCTGACATGGTAAAAAAAAAAACTTTTTTAAAAAATAAAAACTATGAACTAGCGGCTTCGGAGCCGGATCTGCCGATTCAAGAACAGGTTCGAAACCATGCATAGCAAGGTTCCGCATCAGTTTTGATTTTTCAGAACTATGAACTGGCGATTTCGAAATCCTGGCCAGGTCTAGTTTCACATGCTATTCCAAAATTCATCTTACACCCATAAAAATTAGAATCATATAACCTATAATATAGGATTTAGAGTCTCTAGACACCTTCTTAGACACTATCACCAGTGAAATCTCTGATCCCCACCGTTGGAAAACAAACTTTTCCTTTGACCAAACTTGTTTCTGAGGCCATCTTCGCGATCTCCGGATCTGGTTAAAATCAAATTTGGAGGATTTGATTAGAAATATGCCAAGTTAGCAAAAAAAAAATAAAAATATTAGGGTTCGACTAAATGCACTTCCCAAACCTTTTCATTATGCCCCCTTTTTTTTAAAAAAAAAAATCAAAAATTACCAATTTACCCCCTTCAACAATTACCAACAAAAAACTTCTTCTTCCCCTTTTTTCCTTTCCCTTTCCCTTTTTTCCTTCTCATTTTCCTCTTCATAGCCACCAGACAGGTTAAAAAGAAAAGTAATAAGAAGAGAATAGAAACGAAGAATCTTTGGCTGCCAGTAATGGCAGCCGAGGAAGAATATGGAAACAAAAGAAAAAAGAAAAGAAAAGAGGCCTTTCGACCAAAAACTGTCGAAACACTCTTTGGGTGTTTCGCCCCATTGGGGTCGAACTTATATATTTTTTTCTCTGTATGTATTAGGCAGCTCTTGTTGCCAGTAATGGCAGCCAAAGTCTTTTTTTTTTTTTAAAGTTTTGTAATCTTCAGCTACCATTAATGGTAGCCGAAGAAGTTTTAATTGCCAAGTTTTGGAAGGGGAAGAAGAAGAAAGTGAGGGAAGATGCTGAACCAATGGGGAAGAAGAAGGTGAGGGAAGAAAAAGAGGCTAAAGGGAGGGGGGAGGGTGTGAAGAGAAGAGTAACCATGGCAGCTGTCTGTTTTTCTTCTTTCTTTTCTAATTTTTAGGGGGTATATTGGGAAAGGATGGTTTGGGGGTATGAAAACTAGGTAAAGGGGGTGCATTTACTCGAACCCAAAATATTAATATTGGTTCCCTTTTTAGGTTGTTCTGTGTGTTTTGGACTTAGATGTGTAAATGAAATGTTATCTGCAACCAACCACACCCTAGCAGGTCGAAGCAATCGAATACCATCATCTCTGACTATTTCTCCGGTCACCTCCATGAATGAACAGATTTGAATATTTTGTCCAAAGTTTGCTGGTCATTGGCGTTGGGGGTGCTAATATGGGGTGACCAGAGTTGGGGTGCAGATATGTGTTGATAAGAGTTGGGGATGATTTGAGAAGGGAAGATGAATATCTGAGTTTGGGAAAATTAGAGAAGGGTGACCACATTGATTTTTTTTTTTTCAGATCTAGTTTGATGCCTTGATGGGGAAGAGGACGCGATATAGGGAAGATGAATATGTGGTTAGTGGTTTGAGACCATGGGGTAGGGTAAAAGTGGGGTTATTTAGGTCACATCATCTCCAAATTGTTGTGAAATGTGAAATTTGAAAAGGATAATTATATTTGCACTACATTGTTGTGTTGTATTTTTTTTTGTGCACCATGTACTAATTGTTCCCATGGTGTTTAAAGTTTATTTCTTGTTATAGTTACATCTTTAAATTTTTTTAGTTTAATTATTAGTTTTAACCTTTCATTTACAATGAATTTGTCCATAATAATAATTGATCCACCAAAATTTCATTATTTGGACATCAAATGATTTATTTGCGTTTGATAACTACAAACAAGTGAATATTATCAAATACAGAAATTACAAAATTTGATAGTAATTTGAAATCTCGCTAACATAATTTTTGTATGTAAATGTTTTTTATGGACCAATGATATTAATTATTAAATTTTTAATTATAAAAAGAGGACAAAAAAAGGAGCTAAGTGTATTAATAGGCAAATGTGAAAACTCTTTAGTGCAATTAAAACATGGTGCACCAAATAAATGCTGCAGTGCCAATATAATTGGTCCTTTGAAAAAGTAAAAGGCAATTATATTTGCACCATAATATTTGTTTGGAACACCATATTATAATTATATTCATGACTTTCCATGTTTAATTATTGTTATAATTAAATCCTCAACCTTTTTCTTTGCATTTCTTTTCTTTAACTTTCCATATTATAATATACTTAATATGTCTATAACAATAATGTTTGTTAAATTTTTTTTTTATATGCATCTAAAAAATCTTATATGCCGATGTCAAGTTTAAATAAGTAAAACAATAGAAAGTAACAAATTTGCAAAATTTGTTCTTCATTTTAAAATTTGTTAACAAAATACTTAAATTTAAATCATTATTCATAGAGCAGTTGTGTTAATTATAAAAAAAAGTTCATGTTAGAAACATGAACAAAAAGTAGCGGGTTTAAATATAATAATATACCAAATTAAAACCCCTCTAGTGCAATTAAAATATGGTGCACAAAATAAAAACTATAGTACAAATATAATTAGCCAAAAGTAAATTGTGCACATTGAAATTGTATTTTCTAACCACTACTAAAATAAAGGCAATTACTGACAACAAAATTCATCGATAATAGTTTGAAATCTGTCGGAAAAATAGATTACCGTTGGAAAGTGCATTCGTGATTGCCTTGTTGGTAATTACAGATGGATTTATTCTTTGATCAGTAATTTTTGACAAACATTTTTGTCAGTGATTTCCGACGGACTATATAAGTCTGTCAGTAATTTTCGATTAACTCACATAATCTATCAGTAATTTCCGGCAGCAAATAACCTGTCATAAATTACCGATGGACATCACAATATTCGAAAAATAATTTTTTTTTTCTTTTGAGAAACCCAACCCGCCAACCCACTAGACCCATATACTAACCCACAAGCCAACTTGGGCCATCGCTACCTAGCCCAACCACTATGACAGCCTCAAAGTTAGATGCGCGCACAAATTACATAAGTTTGGACTCGAACCTGGCACCTGGAGGTTGAGGAATGGCATCTCAACCGCCAACCAAATCGTGTGTCTTGTACATCTATTGCGTTTACAAGGTATTTGTTTATGTTTTGTGTGGTATTCTAATTTAAAAATTAAATTATTTTTATCAAAGCACCAATACCTTCACCCGTGCGTTGCACGGGATTGTCATAGAAAATTGACATACACTTCATATCAATGTTAAAGGTGTCTCATTCAAAATATTAAAACAATATGGGTAATAATAAGTGATGCACAAATAAAAATCGGCCAAATATTTTGACAGAATTTCCCTTATTCCAGTAAATATTCTAATATTACCGAAACACAATACACAACAATAAAACTCAATGTAGAAACAACCTCGAACACAAAAGTCTCAAGAACCAATAAAACCTATTGAAATCCGTATTGTAGTACAAAGCACGAATATCTACATTAGCTCGAATTCCAGAGCTCAACATAACCATTGTGTTTCTGTATCACAACCCTACAAAAGTGGTGCATAAAATACCAAATTAACATTAACACAAAAGAACTCAAAGATCAATAGGGCCAGGTTTTAGAAAAGGAAACACGCGTACCTTAATTTAATAACGACGATTGTTCTCAATAGCGCATACCTTAATTCAATCATGTGTAGTATTCCCATTCATGCATTGTAGGGGGAGATATATGCCCATGTTACAAATTAGAACCTGCGTAATGGAAAAAGTGCAAAAGAATTTCTTAAGTTTTCAACAAAATTTCCCCTATATTTGCACAAATACATCATGTTGATATCCATAATAGAAATGAAAAGCAAAAAACTTCTCATGATTTTCTATTGTGCCGAAACATCTTAGCTTCAAAAGCAATCTAAAATTGATAAAATCCACCATTCTCCATAACACAACCAAAGTACACTATAAAAAATAACAAATTCTATAGCAATTATAAAGAATCCTATATACACTTGGACGACCATACTATGCCTAGTAAAACTCAATCACAGTTGACTGTTCATGTACTAACCATACACGAGTTTGAGAGTTTGGAATATACCTAATGTGTTTGAGATGGACTGCACTATAAATTACTGAAAATTTCCTTATACACAACATTTGTAGTCTTGTCCGTTGGATGCCCATCATCATCGCAGATAACAAACTTCAATCCTGTTCTATTCGTGACCCTCGAAACCGCAACATATAATTGACCATATGTGAAGACAGGCCTCCTCAAATAAACCCCTACATAATTGAATGTTTGTCCCTGATTCTTGTTTATCGTCATTGCATAGCAAACTATTAGTGGGAAATGCCTCCTCTAGAAGGTGAAAGGAAATCTTATATCCGATGGGGGTAAGACTAAATCCGGGAATTAGAAACTCTTTCCCAGCACTAATCCGAGATAAAACCTTTGCCTCGACCACATGAGCACCAAGTCTTGACACTATAAGTCGAGTGCCATTATATAATCCGGACGAATGATCGATGTAACGCATTAGCATCACTGGAACACCAACTTTCAACCTCAACGCATGACTCGGCACACTGGAAGCAGTAATGCCATTTAGAAATTCTGGAGTATAAACCTCGCGAAGTAGATCACTATTGGACTCATCAGTTCTATAGGTCGAATCGGAACTATAATATATCTTCAACTTGGAATGGTTCATATTAACCATGTAATCGTTGACCATGCCAATATCCTCAAGGGTAGGCTCAAGTATGGCCCTTCCATTCAAGTATGAAGGAGAGCGTTCCTCGGTTAAAAATTTTGGATAAGTACTACTAATGATGGATTTCACAGAGTCAGACAAACGACGAACCAAAAGGACATCAGGTATTTTGGTCGTTGCCTCATCGTCATTGGGTACTCCAATTTCCCTATCTCCAATGCTAAGAATCCATTCAGAAAACCTACTAAGTTCGTCTGATTGTTCATCCCAGGGTAGATTACGATGCCTCATGTTCCTTGTCAGCCTCAACACCTGTAGCAAAAAATTAAAAAACAAAAAAAACCTCATTCAATGTGCTAAAGCGGGAAGACGTGTAAATATACTACAAAGCTTAACAAAAAGGTGATATTTTCAGTACCGTACAACACTGCCATAGGTGGGAGGAGTTGAGAGATGCATGTACAATTTGCTATCGGTTTTACTTGGGTATCACAGGGAGAATTTGTCTAAAATCACCTCCAAAAACTATGCCCTTCCCACCAAAGGGCAGTTGGCTGCCCCATGGGTTACTAAATCTTGCAAGGTCCTTCATTGTGCGATCCAAGGCCTCAAAATAGTGCTTGTTCATCATCGGACCTTCATCCCATATTATCAACCTTGCTCTTTCGACCAGCTCGGCCAAATGACTTTCTTGTTTGATGTTGCATGTTGATCCCGCTTCTGCATTCAATGGAATGGCAAATCTCGAGTGCGCAGAGTCCTATCCCCAAAAAAGGAGAGAAGCTATAGCACTAGATGCTACATTGAGAACTATTTCTCCACGAGATCATACTGCAGTCGACAATGTCCTCCACAAGAATGTCTTCCTCGTACCACTATCTCCATACAAAAAGAAAACACCTCCCTTATCTTCATCAATTGCTCCTATAATAGTGTCGTAAATAGAACGTTGTTCATCAGTCAAATCTAACATCAACCTAGAGTGTTTCTGGGCTAGTGCAACTGGATCGTAGTCCAATTGTTCACTCACCAAAATATTGTCTGGAGCAGAAAAATAGGAAGCGTCTGGAATTGGAATAGAACCATAATCCCGTAGGCTCTTTCCCTGTCGGCGAAGGAGTTTGTCGATCTCAGCCAAGACATAGTTCTTGATTTCTTCTTCAGTGAGCTGTTTATCTGTCTAAAAAGTTAAACAATTAGTTCATGTTGCAAAATACATACATAGATTAACAAATAAATAAATAAATAAACAATTAAGCAACAACATTGAGGATATGAGACAACTACATCATCATGGAAATGAATTATTTAGGTGATTCCCGTATGAAAAAGGGTAAAACAATAATGCCACACAACTTAGGTACCTTGGTTGACAGGATTCTCCCTGCAAATGTTCTCAACATCACGCGATAGATGTTGCCAGTAGTTCTGGCGAACATGCTCAGGCCTATCCAAACAATCGATTAACAACAAAGTAATAAAGAGATTCCACAGTGAGGCTCCTAATGCCCAGTGACTTGCCTCGACTATTCCATCGATATATTCGTCATCATCTAAAAGTTTGTGGGCGTAGCAGGCATCCTTGAAGTTGGTGTTAACCTTTCCATCAATAGTTATTATATCATCGTAACTTGTAAGACCGCGTACATGAATCAACAGACTGCGCAAATGTGATTTTTCCCTATTCCAACCCTGACAAAAAAATTCTACCAACAGTCACCCTTTTTTCCTCGGAACCCATTCATGCGTAAGCGGCTTCCACGTGAAATGGTTAGGAAAGGCTATGTATGTCAAATGTCTAGCTATAGGATATTTTTTGTTTACCTTCATCGATGCGATAAACTTGCTGGAATGTAGGGTACACCATTCCACGACCTGGCCAATCTCACCTCTTTCGTCATATACCATAATCTGTTGGCCAGGGAGGTGGAAGCTCAGACGCTCAACAAAGACATCCCTATAATGAATAGGGAATGTAAACATCCTCAACACTGCCTCCCAAGCTGAGACATAACGGCAATCATAGTACATATCAATCTCGTCAATAGCAACAGTCGATTTGGCATTAGTACTCTTTGCGAAGGCAATTGTAATATGATCATTTCCCTTATATATATACTTGAACATGTACTTTATGGACCTGCTCTAGTTGCACCACTCTACATTAATATGAGCTCCATACTTCAAAAGTAAATAGTGGCTATGAGGGATTACATATCTGTTGTCAAGTAACGCCCCATATTTGTTCACAATCCTGCCATCTCCTCTGTGCCTATATACGGCAAACCGACTTTTATCAATGCTTGTGTGGCTGAAAAACTTCTTAGGGTTAGGAGTGGGCATTTAAACAGCAAACCGCCAACCCAAACCAACCCAAACCAACCCGAGTCGGTTTGGGTCGGTTCGGGTTGGCGGTCGGGTCGGTTTCGGGTTGGAAAAAACCAACCCGAAAACTGATCGGTTTGTAAAAAAATAAAAAAAAATAAAAAAAACCGAAAAAACAATGAAACCGACCAACCGACCGGGTCGGTTCGTTTCGAATCGAATCGAATCAACGGTTGATTCGGTTCAAATTTTTCCAAACCGACCCCAATCGGGTCGGTGCCCACCCCTACTTAGGGTAATGTTTTGTGCACTTGCCCTCATCCATGCAGGGGGCATTCTTGTTTCAAGCACCGCAAGGACCGTGCACGATGAGATCCCTAACGTGATTGTAATATATAGGATCGATGTCCTTATTTGGAATCTCAGCAGATATCATCCTGTCAATCTTTTCTGAACTCGGACTCCTATCGTTCTGGTCCATCAACAACAAAATATGTGCATGAGGGAAGCCGAGCTTCTGGAACTTGACAGTATATATAACTGCAACGAACAAAATACATGATCATTATGACATAAGACAAACGAATTATTGATAGCTAATAATAATTGTTTGGAGTGAGACAATCAGTTTAAATTGTGCAGAGACGATAATGAAAAGGAAAATATACCTACATTGGTCTTGCCGAATATCTCATTCTTCCTTATATCGCAGATCAGCTGATCTAATTTGGTCCTGAACACCCTGCATATAATGTCAGGCCGGTCCTTCGGCCCCAAACCCATAGGCTCTAGAAAACGGCCAATCTCCGGCCAGTTAGGATTGCAGGTAAAAGTGATGAACCATTCCGGATATCCAGCCCAATGACATATGGCCATCTTATCCTGATAATTCTGCATCATGTGACGTGGACTTCCTGAATAGACTTAGGTAATACCACTTGCTTTCCCAATCTTTCAGGGTCCGTCTCCCCTAGCCCAGCAGCATAAATCAGACCATAGTGCAACTCAGATCCCAGTTGCAGCTGATGTGTCCTGATATAGATCATATGTGTAGCCTCAATCATTATATAACCATTAACCAAAAATGGTTGGAATAACCGCTTAGTTCGCAGAATATAAGACAATTCATTAGCTCTCTCATGTATCCTGTAGGAAAAAATACTACCTCATAGTTGCATTCTTTCTGCCTTTAGAAGATGACTCGGTAGCACGCATAAGCAGCACATCCTCTCTGTATCCATCCTGTCCAAACGGATAAAGCAATGGATATTGGAGAGGGAGAAATGAAGGGTTGAGTTAATTCATGCACTGAAGGGCTCCGCCATTTGTCTGAACAATTATGTCACGCTCAAGTTGATCATCTTCTATGTCGCCCATGATCAATGCTACAACCTCATTCTATTGTGGGAGACCGTATTATCTGCCATCTCCTCTCCTACGTCCAATAAGCCTCGCCTTCAGATCAACAAAATTATTTTCACTGAATCTGTCCCTTGCCATCCTAAACGATTTAGGAAAGACATTATGTTCATCCAGCATCTCCTTTAGATCAGAGACGATCTCGGCATGCAAGTTACTTACACCCTTAGACCTGTCAAGAAAACAAATGGGTGAAATATTTTTAGATACAATATCATGAATTCAACTAAAAGACAACAAAAAAAAATTAAACAGGGGATACCAAATAAAAAAGGTCTAGTGCACTGGGCAGATTCAATTCTGTTGACAATCTCATTATGAGAATCCTCTACGTACATCTGTAAGAATTTTGCTTTGTCATCATCATTTGGAAGCAAGCAACCAATGCTGTGGTCATTTTGACCATTAAGTCTGAATATCGGTGGGGATCACCTTGTTTATCCATTTATCTATCTTTTCACCCATCGAAGTGAATGAGAACATCTAGTTGTAGGAGCGGATGTTTTCGACAAAGTGCTTGCTTCTGCTATCACTACCAAAAATCAAATCATTCAAGACTCGTGGAGGATTCTTCATCGCGGGAAGAACGACATTTCCTTGATTGCAACACATAGTGTAAACGGGTCTATTAGGTCTTGATAGCTTCTTGTTTCCTTCAGCATACCCAAAAATGGCACCACAATGCTCACAAGAATATACCGGATCCCCAATGCCGTTGTACTCTATAAAGTATTAAATCATGAATCAATGAATTAATTGTTGAGATAGTCACAGGTCAAATAACTAAATAGATTATATGTTGCTGAAATAACAAGAAGTCCATATGAAAATAGATTTATTACCTGCACTCGAGAAATCCGAACACTCAGGGACATCGTCTATAATAAACAAAAAATTAATATAATAAGTTAAGTTTCTACAGATTTAAGACAAAATAAATATCGTATAGTACAATGCACCTACCATCCGAGATGTCACAATCAATTTCATCAGTAGATAGGTCGTCATCGGTATCCTCAAATTAATCCACGAAATATCATGATAGCATGGGGAAAAATCAGGACAAGTTGTGATAAAATCTAGCTTTAAAGTGTAATGAATAAAAAAAAATTAAACATGGACTTAAAGATATTGGGAACACCAGTTTGCTCATCTCCATCTAACACGTTGCTCAGACCTACGCCATCAGTTGTATCACGATGCACATTAGATTCAGCGTTATGATTATCCACTATAGACATATTACTTGAATCCGTGCCGTTGGATGTTCCGTAATATACATTAAAATGAGCAGAATTATGTGCCATGGGTTTATATGGAGCATTATCGAACATAGGAACACCATTTTTAGAGATCCATTCTCTGACTGGGATATCGTCAATATGAGTTACACTACTTAATGGCATAGATGGATTTGAAGATATTGAAGCATTATATATATATATATCATCAATGTTTCCAATATTTGACTGCGATGCAATCCGAGCTGTTAAAAATTAGCTTTAGAGGAATCTTACAACTATAAAAACACCGAAGATCAATAAAATAAAAATAAATGAATATAACGTTGCAAAGAAAATGCTAAAGCTCAAAGAGCTTAGCATATTTTCAAATAAGACTTACACGTATTGGATACAGCAGTCTTGTTAACATTGTTAACGGAATTGCTCGACCCAGAGTTACGAATTGTATGCCATCATACTATTGATTCACTTGGACTGTCCAACAAACTCTGGTTCGTTGTTCTTTTGGATACACCACTGGCACTTTTTGTAGAATCTCCACAATCAATCACATTCACGTCTACCAGACCACATGCAGGGCCGATGTCTATTACACGTGAATCTATTTTGAAATTTGGTTCTCATGTACAAACAAAAAACATAGCAAAAATAAAGAATGGAAATATCAAAAACTAAAACAATTCTAATTAAATACAAATTTTGCAAAATATGCGTTACCATTAGTGATATTGGCTAACGGTGTTCGAGGATTTGGTGTTGACCAACCATCGAATAAACCACCAATTCGAGTGACATCTGAAGCATTGCTATTATAAGAAACACGTGATTTCTTTGATTGTGATCCACCTGGAGCTATGAACATGTGTATGTTAGCACAATACCACAATGATAAGACAAACAATTGTGCATACTTCTTTGTATTGTACTACCATTTTCATCTGGAGTGTGTCCCATTCACTTTGAGATAGTTCCTGATTTTGTCAATTTCCTCATTGCAAAGTAAAATAAAAATAACTCGAGTGGTCCTAGTAGCATTGAACAATAGCTTACCCATGAATGGAATGTTCATCGGATAATCAAATCAAAATATCAATTGCAGCAGCTAATGTTCTCACATCATTTGACAACAATCGCAAACATATTTACAATTTCTCGCATAACGTTTAAGTGAAAATTACAATTACAATTACAATTCAAATTCGATGTGTAAGTGGAAAACATATTTACAATTTCTCGAATAACATTTAAGTGAAAATTACTGTTACAATTCAAATTCGATGTGTAAGTGGATTTTTTAAAAATAAGTAAAAAATAAAAATGTTAACAAATTTAAAATAAATAAATATTTAAAATACTCAATGTATTGAACTATGCCCATATAAATCCTCTAGTATCTTTTTAAGTGACAATAACTAACATTTTTGTATTTTTGTTAGAACCTAAACTGCGGGAAAAACTACAAAACAATACAAAGTGCATATTGTTTTTTAAAAAGTTCATGAGTTCAGAAACATCATTGCAATGAAGTCATTGATCGAGCAATGGTGCATATGGAAATGACTGAAAACCAATAGATGAATAGGAAAAACATGAAAAAGAAGATTAGCTATATCCCAGTTTCCAAATATCTTGCCGCTTTACATCGTTATGACTTATCTGTAATTTTGGCAGAAAGATGCCATGGAGGATCTGTTGAGATATTGATTGAAAATTGCTTCATGTTGTAAAGATGGTGTTCAGAAGGGAAACTCGCTTGAGATGCTGAAAACTCTCTTGCTAAATAATAGAGCCTTAGATTTGTTGAACAAAAAGTTTCTCATGGTCTAGAATTGTTAAGAGATAATCGAGCTTCTGATGGAAAGTTCTTACGGGTAGAGAAATGAGGATTTTTGTGTGGGCTAGCTATTACTTTAATTATTGACCTTCATTTTTCTTTTTCCTTCTCAATGTAATTGTTAAACAGAAATGTGGTATAGCTACTGAGGGGAAGAAGCATGAGTAATATTAAAAGCAATTTTCAGAATTTCATGATTTTTATTGTCTTCGATTCCTATTTGTTGTCTTTCATTTTTGGGGGTTTTTTGGTTTGATTTTTGGTGGGAAAACAAATGAGTTAGTGATACATCTACCTTCCCCTTTCCATTTTTTTCGCATTTATATGTTTAAGATTAAAATTGTGTAAGTAATAGTCTCTTGAGGCGTGTTTGGGAGAGATTTTCAAGTTAACATGCAAACAAGAAAATTAATCATCTCTTAAAGCATGTTTGTGATTATTAAATGCCAATGTGGCCATTGAGGTTGGCACAGAAGTGTATACATTGGAAGAAGCACGAGCAATGTTAAAAACTATTCCAGAACTTCCAGGAAAAGAAAAGAGACAGAGAGATTGTGCCAAGTAATACCCATAGAACCAATAGGACCATCTTCTTTGAGTTATGATATCCTCTCCTTCTGAAATTGCTACTTACATGTTTTTGTCATGGGAAAGTATTACCTGCGAACATTGAACGTGGACAAGGCTGAACAACGTTGAGTATTTTGATGATCATTTTCCACTATGGATGTGTTTAGTTACATTTTTTTTTCTGTGGTTAAAACCTACAATTCTTTAGGATAAATATTTGAGGGATAATGATTGTATAATTTTTAACGTGTGGCGGCGTTGAAATTGGCTAATTATATTCACACTACATTTTTTAATGACTACACCACTTTTAAATTGCATGCAAAAGATTCGTTGCCCACATTTAGGCATGCGACCTGGTGGCCAACACGTACCTATATGTGGGCCCCCCTGATGGTAGGGGGTAAATGGCAGCTATCGGGCCACATGTGGGTAACGAATCATGAGTGTTAAATTGTAATGGACTTTTCAATTTTAACCCTCTTTTTTATTTGGGTCCTCAAATTTTCTTTGTTCACATTGTTATTATTAAACTTCGATTAAATAATCACATCGTGTTTTGGATCAAAACTCTTCTCTAAATACTTAAAGTATGTATATTCAATTTAGGTTCAAATGTTTTCTTGAGGTTTTATTTTTCTGGTTAATTTTTTTTTCAAAATTGTAATAAGTAAAATAAATATATTTATACTCCCTCGACTAATTTATAA
Organism: Jasminum sambac; assembly: GCA_018223645.1. NCBI lineage: Eukaryota > Viridiplantae > Streptophyta > Magnoliopsida > Lamiales > Oleaceae > Jasminum > Jasminum sambac. The sequence goes on from CP073650.1 coordinate 1,656,290, forward strand.
TTAGAAATTTGCAGTCCAAGAAAAATTGGAAGGAAGTTGATTATAAAATTTTGATGTAAAAGTTCGAAAGATGTGAGTGAAAAATGAAAGGAAATTGAGGATGTTAGTTGCAATTAAAATGTGATGTCTCCAAAAAAATTGTAATGCGATAGTTACCCATTGAAATTTGATGTTGATTAAGTAGTAGAATGATATCTTAATCTTAAAGTACCATTGTTGTAGTTTTTTATTTTTTAGTTTTGGTTTGAGCCAATAGATTGAATTTTTATTCAAACAAAAGTAAAAGTTATTGGGATTATTGCCAATAGATTATTCGAGACTGCTTCCAAAAGGAACAAGGCTGTTATACAAGTATAACTTCATAAAACAAAATGGTTAAATTAATAAATGAAATGAAGAGAAATGAAAGAAACTCAACTGTTTGCTTCTAAATCAATTTTGTAATGCTCTCCATTTTTTTGTCCTTTGCGATGTGGAAGGACTTGAGAAGTGTGAACGACTATGATCGAAATTATTAGACATGGTATGGTTGGACAAATGTATACATAATTCTTTAATTGTTACAAAACTTGATGTCATTTATATATTTTGTATTTTGGTTGTGTTGTGGTGAATATTCGATTTTAGTGGTCTTAAAGTTCTATTGAAATTACGATGTTTGGGCACAACTTAAATTATGTGAAGTTGCTTGCATTTTAGCTATGAACATCAACATGATGGATTTGTGGAAAGTATGGGAGAAATTCTATTGGAAAAATAAAAAAAAAGACATGACATGTACCGAAAAAATATTAGTTTCAAAAAAATATTAGCAATTACAATTACTATAATAGTAGTGACAATTACAATTGCTATTATCTCATAAGACATTACTATTACCCAGTCAATGCAAAATCCTTGGCAAATATCATATAGAGATCACATTACCCATGGCAATTACAATTATTCTAATATGACTTTATCGTCCATGTGATTTTTTACTCTTCCTATAAAAGTAGTGAATAGTGTTTCATCCAAAGCCTTATTTCTCCTCCAGTAAATTGATGATGTCCATGGAACTATCTGGTGAACTATCAATCAACTTCTAGGGCCCTCTGGTAAACAGAAACTAACTACTAACGAAATTGCTTGTGAACAGAGTTGTTGGTAAACAGAGTTACTTGTGACTCAGACAGATAATAGGCTAATTAAACCCAATGAATGCAAAATCCTTGGCAAACAACACAGAGAGGTCACATTACCCGTGTCCTTCCATACAATTACAATTACTCTAATATCTCTTAAGTGACAATTACTATTATTTTTCCTTGCAAAATCCTTTTCTTTCATTTTACTTTTCTCTGATAGCCTCTAGCATACGGCTTACAATTACATTTCAAATTCGTTATATATGTGGATTTTATAAAATTAAAAAAAGACATGACATGTACCAAAAAGATATTAGTTTCAAAAAATCAAACGCCTAGGATAAAATCAATTGATACATAAAACACAATCGAAACACAAAAGAGTATTGGAAATTACTGATTTGGGCTTCGTACCGTATAAGTTGTGTACAGGCCTCTATAATATTTTGTTGTTTAGTGTTGATGAAGCAGTAAGTCACGTAGGTTGTTAATGGACCTCGTTGTCCTGCACCCAACAAAAAAAAAGAAAATTAAAAAAATCCAGTTAAATGGTTTGATAAGGAGGTTGTACGACGGAATTTTTGATCACAAAAAGGAACTTCGAAACCTGATATGGCTGATTGGAAACTATTCACAAAAATATGGATTGATCGAACTAATGTTGGTATGGATTCAAGTACCTTCAAATATCCGAGCCCAGGTAACAACGTTGAATCGAATTACAGTTCTTGATTAAGTATATCCAGTTGCGAAAATTCAATGCTTCGACTATGAAAAACTAGTAATGCTACGTACAAAGTTAATGGAACAGTTGATCAGTGATAGGGAGGGAGAAAAACAAAGCAGTACTTACAAATTCGTATGGATGACGCTGTCAGCAGAACTAACCACAGCAAATCCGAGTCGATGTAACCACGTTAGATTGTTCTATAATCTATATTTATTGGTTCTGTTATCTATATTCTGTTGCGAGAATTACATGCACTAGTTATTAGTTCTGGTTGCTTCAATGGAAGGCTCATTGAAAGGATTGATCGGTGAGGGAAGGAAAAAAAGAAAAAAAGAAAAAGAAAAATGGGTACGTTGAAATCTCCACAAGAAGACTACCAATTGTTAGAGGGAATGGAACTCACGTTGAAGAGGTAATATGTGATAGGAATCCAAATATTAATTAATTTAATTAATTAATATTTATCTATATCTATATCTATATCTATATCTATATTTATTAAACTCTATATATTATGACCATCATCACACCATAGAATTAGTATTAAATTTTTGTAAACATGTTAATTAAAAGAATATGTATTTTTAAAAAGTAAAATTGCTTTGCTTGAGCGGGTTATCGACTCCCTATAACAAATAAGAGGAAGCAAGTTAGTTTGCCAATAGATAAATAGCAGCCATCTTATTTGGTGTAGCTTTCCTACAAATTTGACATCGGTTATCGCCACTTCTGAGTTACCAGACTTAAGCACCATTCTTGTTGAATGAGAGCAAATGGCAAGGGCCGTTGACATCGTGGAGATTTTACTAACGCGCAAGATGGAAAGGAACCTACGGATATTGGTATCTTTGCTGTCAATGATGGAGGAGCCATTAACAATTGACAATTCTAGAATTTTTACTGATGCACCAGACTATGATTACTGCTATATTTGCTGGGTGTTAATGAGTTTAGTTCACATTATTTGTTTGCACATTGTAAAATGTTTATTAAGTGCCTAACAAAATAAATTTTTTGGTGCATCCAATTATATATTGAAGATATGTCTTCCAATATTCAATATGGCTCCGAGAATGATCAATTGCAATGTTGTCAGTCTGTTGAAACGAAGACAGCAGTTGTAGCAGATGGAGATTGAGCATTTTCAGGTTGGATGATGTCTCCAGTAAAAGTTTCAAGTAAGGATGTGTAGTCACTAGTCACTATACATTGTTCGTGAACCGTTATTATTGCTATTGATTCTAACTACCGCAATTTCACCTAGGTTTTTAGAATCAATGTGTCCGCTAGTGGCCATCCGAAAGCAATTGTGTTTGTGGACAATGCATCGTCTGTAGTGGTAGCTTCCCAAACACTTGCTGGTGCATCTTTATACTCATCATATAGGGAGGAAAACTCCAGGACAACTGGTACACAGAAGCAACAGACCAACCTATCTTTATCATAAATTAAACGGGAACATCATAAAGTTCATCTTTAGTTATATGTTATATCAGTTCACTTGGAGATTTCTCAAAGAACTACTTCCAAGTCCATTCTATAAGAGGACAAACTCAAGCAAAGCAATTTGGCCTCCTTTAGGTGCATAATACAGTGTTAAAGGAACCTGTATACATACTATACACAAACCAAAACATGGATCTCAAGCAACTATATCAATCCACATGAAAATGAAACCATTGTTGACAAAAATCAATCCATATGTCCCAATGAATGAAAACCAATCCATCATGGACAACCAATGGAATCAAAATCAATCCATTATTAAATCAACCCATTTAAAAATACTGAATCCCGTGCAATCCATAGACTGAAATGAATGTACATAATAAACTGTAAAATAAAACTACAAAACCAAACTAAAACAACTACGGGGAGTTTGATTCATCCATGTTAAGGTTCCTCAACCTTGACAGCCTTCAATTTCATGCTCGTTGAGCCTTGTGTGGTTGGAGCAGCATCGGAATCACTACTATCTTCGGTGCGATGACGCTTGGAACAGGGGGTGATCATAGACTCTTCATCAACTTTAGGAGGCTGCAAAGTAGTCAAACATAAAAGTAATACATCTGAGCCTTAAAGAAGAATGCAATGAAGAAATAGAATTGATTTATGAAGGCATGAACTGATCAATACCTCATTAGAGTCTACCTCAGTTGTATTTTGCAACATCAGGTTCAAATCCTCATCGGAATCAAGGTCCTACCGTACAACACCATGGCAAGGACTACTTAGTCAAATTAACGAATTTCTAATGAGAATGCATCTATTCATAATAATTACCTCATCAGAGCTCTCATCCTTGGTTAGCTTGTTCACTGCTACAGTATTGGGGCCATCATAGACTGAATCGATATTGTAAGTCCTTACGTTTTCTTCATCTTTGGTATAACCCCCAACCCTGAAGAGGAAGCTCCTTCCCACGAAATCCATTACATTTTTTGGTGCTTCGTGCACTCGAACATTCTTCAATAAGAAAAATTCAAATTTAAAATAAGGCGAGAATAACTCTCATTAATTGAAAACAAAGTAAAACATTCGTACTTTGAGTTTGATGTAGAGTACCTGATGCATTACGGCAAGCAATTCTGAAGCAGATTTGCCAATGATGCGATAACAATCGTCATCATTCAACACAACTGTTGAATCTTTGTCATTATCTTTGAAGTCACACTTTATTTTATACTTGTGTAATGGATCTCGTACACTCGCTTTACTGTTGCCACAAAAATGCCCATCTTCAACTTCATCGACTTTTATGTCACAGTTTGGATTAGGACATGCCTTGATATACCAGCCATCCATTCATACTACGCGGGTTATTGATATGATCCTGGATGCCCCGTGGGTGCCCGATAAGCGACACGAAAGCTTGGAGCATTGTTTAGGCCAAGTGAAAATCAAGTTCAAGCCAATTGGCGCAGAAATGAAGAGATTTCACTCAAATTAGGATTTTCGACTGGGTTCAAAGCTACACAAATTTGATACGAGCGGGATTTTGAAGCTTAAGTCTTCTAAAGAGTTGTAGACCATTGAGTCTAGTGCCCAACGCAATTTGAATCGGGTCAATCCGACATCGGGATCAAAAGTTATGACCAAAACACTGAAGACTGCACTTGCTGGAAAAGCTAAAGGCATGCGATCGCGCGTTCGACCGCATGAGGTAAAATTTTAGTTTTCCGCTTTTTTTGGCAGAGAGGTTGAAACCGCCGTAACACCAATTCCATACGGGCGTAAGTGTATATGCGTGCGGTCGCATGTGCGACCGCATGGGCTTAAAATTTGACCGACTAACTTTTAATGTTTTAGGATATTTGTAATATTTTAATATTATTTCTACTTAACTTCTTGACCAAGCTCGGTTCTTTGTTGCTTGGTTTATATAGCTTTGTATTTTCATTTGTAAAGGGACTTTTGGTTCATGTATGAAAAGAGAGCTTATGCTTGTCTTGAGAGAATTGAATTCTCTTGTTGTTCTTTTAAACAAAACGAACTTATCAAGAGCGTGATCAACTCTTGTGGCGTTCACCCCTGCCGGTTGTCTACTACGCACAGTTAAAGGTGATAGGTTTTAGCCTATTGTTGTCACTTCGTGAGTAGAAGGTCGTCAAGTTCTCGATCGTGACCAGTGATTGGCTTTTCTAGGGTCTAATCCAATCTGGATTGGGTTGCGTTGGCATCACGACCAACGAGGTCCGTATCAGTTATCTTTCCATAGAAATAAAAGCTCTTGACCAAACAAATCTTTGAAGCCAAAAGACATAATAAGCCATGATGCAAACAAATAATAAATGAAATTTTTTTAATAAATTAATCAAATGAAAATAAAGAAAATATTAAAAAGTATCTCCAAAAATTTTGGCATACAAACATTATACCTTTTTTGCATCAGTTAGTTGTGAAATGGTTGTCATCGGGCCTGGGGCTTTCACAGATGAGCAGGTAGTAGAAGATGCTCGTTTGCCTTTACGGTAGAATGAACTTTCATATGCAACTGAGAATCTGATGAATTAAATAAATATTACTAAATTGCCAATTAGAAAAATTAGTAGAAGCTACAAACAATATAATTCATTATGGTAGCTTCAATACTCTCTACGGAAGTCTTCAATCTTAGGGATATGCTCATTTATGACCACCTTGGAGACATGGAACGATGTACCAAGTGAAACATTTCCTGAATCAAAATTAATCAAGACATTTTTGTGTCAAAACCTATTGATCTATTCTTTGACCAAAGAACTGGGAGAGAGGAAAACAAATTGTGAAACAAAACAAAGAAATACGATTACCTCGCCGTGATACATGGCAAAGATGGAGAAAACAATAGCAAAATTCCCCAAGAAAATTTTCCAAAATTGCCTTGGCATCCTAGGCATAGCGATCCCAGATTGAGCAATAGATACGTTGTTGTCTGGGCAAAGAAAATTAAAATTGAAACAGTATGAAGAACAATAGAGAATAAGGAACACCAAACAATATTTTGAAACAATTAGAGGCTTACGAACATCTTTCAAATGGAAGGACACATATTTTGATTTTTTTTTTTTTTTTTTTGTGTTCTAGCCTTCATTCATCCCATCGTTAGGGAAATAGGCACCAATAAAATCTGTGAGAAATTTATATCTTTTAGATCCCATTTAAAGACCATTTACTTATCGAAATAAAATAAAATTTATAAATGAAATGACACACCCATCAAATCGTTGCAGCTAGAGAGTGGAATTCTTATAATTTCAGCAATTGTGAGGGTCTTGTACAACTTCAACGCCTTCGAATGCAACTGCTCCTTTTTTGTTGGTAAAACCTTGGTATTTTGTTGGAAATGAAAACGAAATGGGTGGATAGTTGCTTGAACTGCTCTTGATTAATAGCAACTAAAAATTCTTCATGGTGTAAAACCCATGTTCTTCAATTTGTTTTTTTTTTTTTGAATTTGTTAATAAGCGCCTCCTTGATGGAGGCCTGAATGCTACACCCTACAAGATTAAAATTAAAATAGGAAAAATTAACACAAAGCTAAATAAAACATACTAAAAAATTAATTGATGACTCGAATATATTTTTCACATAGTCAAAAAATGCGAAACAGAACTGGAATGGAAAATAAAAATAAGGAATCCTTTCCATCTTATCAAAATTCACTAACAAATTGTGCCATGAAAATGGAGAAACAAAGCATAATAGTTCTAATCAAATTAATTGATCAAAATAATGCTGGTTATTCCTTTTTATCACTGAAATCAAATCTATTTAAAAATGGATAAATGAGTGAAATTTTATACCTTCTCATCTTGAAGCAGCATGCGAATAGCATAAGCAGCTCTTCGTTGCCCCATTGAGGAACGGACCACAATCGCACAACTTGAACCAGAAACCGAATCGACTTATCTAGCTCAGTGGAAACAACTTCTTGGAGGAAAGTCTTCCCGGGAGCCATTGCAGAAATCCTGCAAAAATAAGAATACAATGACATGAAGGACGAGGCAAAGTAACAATCAAAGCATTGATAACAATTTAAAGTAAATAACATCATAGTTAGCCATTGGAAGTAAAACAACACACACAATTAGTTCATCCTTTTGATTCATGAAGTCAAAAATATGAAGCAGAGGTTAAGTCCATCAAAATTTCTAATACTTGTGAGAACAATACATGATCAATATTACCATCTTTCGCAAATAGACATGCAATTTATGGATTTTTCAGTGTGGAACTAGTACTTATCTTTCTTAGACACTAGATAAATCTTAACTGGATTAGACCCTGAATAATTCATTCTCCAATACAAACCATTCATATTTGATCTAATAAAGTCATTCCAGGGAACAACAATGTTATAAATCAAATACAATGTAATATAAATAAGGACGTTTTTAGGGCCCGTTGGTAAACAGAATACAACCATAATATAAGGATGTTTTTAGAAGTGTTTTTAGACATTTCTTTTCAAAACATTTTATGTTAAACCAATTTTTACCTTCCATATGACTGACAAATACCATCTAACGTTCTAACACTCATTCTTGCATCTTGATAAATAAATATGTTTGTGGACAATTTCTGAGCAAGCTCTTAACATTTTAGGGCTGCAACCACATAATGGACTTAAAATTGATTGTTTCTGTGGCTTGGCAATTGAAGGTATATAGAGATGCCGAGTCGACACCTTCCCTGTTCTTCGATGCCCGGGATTTAACCGCCAAAACTAACTAATAGATAATATTAGCTAGTAACAGCAGCACATGAATTTAAGACGTAACAGCAGTACATGAAACAAAGTCAAGATACTATGAATAAGGTTCTCCCAAAAGATACAATAACACATATGAAACCATATACTAATTACTTGCAATAGAGAAAGTATAAAAAAAGAGAAAAAAAAAAGAGCAGCGACATGCCTTCTTTGATTAATCGAGGAATTTGCAAACAAATAAACCAGGGCGAATAAATCAATTAAACACAGCCCGTGCAATGGAGAACGAAAATAAATAAATTAAAAATAAAAAAGATGGCTCGAAAGGGAAACGGAGACGGAAATGAACAACTCTCAAAACACGGCGAGGAACAGTACCAAATAATAACCAAATAATAAAGCGGATATAATACCTTTGCCTTTTATGTAAATTCTTTGCAATAATTCTGGTTCACTGGTTTGTATATATATGCATTTGACTTGAAAAATGGAAAATAGCTATGAGATTAGGGAATTGGATTGATTTCGGAGTCTTTGACTAGGGGATTTCCTTGATTTAGAATTCGTTTTGATTGGAGGATACACAATTTTGGAAGATCTGAGGTGAAGGTAAGCCGGGGAAGAAGAATCCGGATCCACGATTCTGGGATTGTGATAAGGAAAGAACAGGATTTGTGCAAGCACCAAAGAGCGCGTGAAGAACAATTGCAACCGGATATGGTAACGCGTGAAGAAAATATATAATGTAATGTACATACATAATAATATATAAGGGAAAATGGTAGCGTGTGCGTATCCATTTAAGGAAATATATAGTGGGAATTGCATAAAGTGGCCAATTTTTTTGTGGGATATTCAAAAGGGGCTAATTATTAAGAGATTTTCATTTTTGTCCATTTCCTCTTTTTTGTTACAAATTTGCCCCTATGATAGTGACCTTATAACATTGATTACACAATTGAGTCAAAAAGTACCAATCCATTAAATAATATACATACAAGAACAAGTGGGAAGTCTGCAGATGAGTTCTTGGTTTCTTCTTCTAATAAAAAAGAAGTTAGTCCCTCTTTTCTTGTTTCCTCTTCCATAAAAAAAAAAAAGAAGCTCTCTCTCTCTCTCTCTCTCACTCTTACTCTCATTCTCACCGTCATACACATCTCGCCATAGCCCACACGAAGAAGACGAGAAACGTAGTACAGCCGTCGATGCCCAACAGTGGATTTCGTGGTTGCCGTCGACGCCCAAAATAGTCGGTCGACTACTTCGATCCGGCCTTGCTTCCACCATCGTACAGCCTCACCATGACGATTCCGTCGACGCCAGGTAAGCTTTTGTAAATTTAGTTAGTTGGAGTTTCTATACCTAGCCTGCTTGATTATAGGGTTTTAGTTTTGCTTTGGTCACATTTAGCAATCATAGATTGGGCACTTTGAGTTGGGTGTTTAGCCAAAGCTGGTACCATATGTTTTTTTTATGTTTGGTAAATGGTACTCAATAAAATTCTAATAGATTTCAGTTGTTTTGGTTTTTGAATGTTGTCATATGGTGTTAAATTTTCCATCTATGCTGCCCAGTTGAGCTAATTTTTAATTACATGGGATATGAATTTGATTACGATTTAGTGCTAGTTATCTTGTTTGGCATGTTGTCTGCTATTTACCCAAATTAATTGCTGGTGGAAAGTAAAATAAGGGTGGTGATTTCAATTGTTTTGGTTTTTGAATGCTGTCATATGGTGTTAAATTTGCCGTCTATGCAGCCTGATTGAGTTAATTTTTAATTACATGGGATATGAATTTGATTACGATTTAATGCTGGCTATCTTGTTTGGCATGTTGTCTTCTATTTAACCAAACTAATTGCTGGTGGAAAGTAAAATAAGGGTGGTGGTTATAGTGGTAATGGCCTATGGATGATAATGTTGGAGTTTCTGAATGCAACGTAGTGGTTCAAGCCGAGAATGAAATAGTGGACGAAGAACAAGACAATGAGCCACTAGTTCTCCGTAGGAGGTCACCATCCACGTGGCTGAAAAATCGGGGACCCACTCCTCGTAGAAAGAAGTAAACATTAGACGATGGTATGTTAGGAATTAGTTAATATGGAGTTTCTTTCGTCATCATATCTTTTACTCATCTCATTTTGATGGAATCAATAGGATGTGTATTTTGGGAATCTAACGTGACAGTTTTTGTTTACATGGAAATTGTGTATGTAATGCGCATGGAATATGTATGTGTTAGATATTGACTTTGATGGCAGTTGTTATGTTGTTTGTGAAGTGTGGCTCTATTATCGAATGAGCTATTTTAGCTTTACGTTGAAGTTATGTATTGGACGATGGTATGTTAAGCATTGGCCGATGGTATGTTAGGAATTTTTTGTTCCAATTACTATGGATTTTCTTCAAATACCATCTCTTTTGCTCATCTCATTTCGATTGATTCACAATGATGTGTATTTTGAGAATTTTTATGTACCGTTTTTCAGTACATGGCAATGGTGTATGTGACCATGTATATGTTAGACATTGACTTTGATGGTAGTCGTTATTCTGTTTTGTATGCGTGGCTCGTTTGTCGAATGTGCTAGTCTCGCTTGTCGAAGTTATGTTATGTATTGGACGCTTGACAATTAGTTATGAAAACCACTTAACAGTTCATTCTTGCCTTTTGCCCATATAAAGTGTCTAGAATTTCAGGTATTTGATGTCGTCCGTGACATTTAAAATGTCAAAATGTATTGGACAGTCATATGTCTTTCTAGACATTTATCAATTAAATTGTCTAGATTTTCAGCTACACAATGACCTTCTTGACACGTGAAGTGTCAAAAAGTGTCAGGTATACAATGTCGTCCGTGACATTTACAATGTCAAAATGTATCGGACAGTCATATGTATTTCCAGACACTTATCAACTAAACTGTCTAGATTTTCAGGTACACAATGACCTTCTTGACAGTTGAAGTGTCAAAAAGTGTCAGGTATACAATGTCGTCCGTGACATTTAAAATGTCAAAATGTATCGGACAGTCATATGTCTTTTTAGACATTTATTAATTAAACTGTCTAGATTTTCAGCTACACAATGACCTTCTTGACGGTTGAAGGGTAAAAAAGTGTCACGTATACAACTGTCTAGAATTGTTGACAAACGTCTTTCTTAACATGTTTGCCTTTCTTAACATTTTCAGGCCAGAGAATTGTGATTGGGCCAACATGAAGATATCATATGTACTTTTGAAACTTACTACTATGGGTGCTTTTATAAAATCAAAGAGTTGACCTTAAAATCCATTGCAACTGTAGTGGGAAATAGTACATTACTCACATAAGTTAATTTGAAAAAAGTCAATCAAATGTCACATTGACAACCTAATTTAATGGTAAGACGTGCACATGTGCATTACATTATGTGTCTATCATGCCAATTATCATAACATCTAGAGTTGCAGACACGTATTGTCATTCTAAACAATTAAGATGTCAGGAAAGTCTACTGAATTTCAAGTGTCAAAGCATAAAACTAATGATGGCAAGATGTGAATAATCTTACAAATAATTCTTATAATAGCTTAGTACATGTGATGTGTATTTCACATACAAACTGCTTGCAGCTATCATATCTTTCACAAACTGTTTCCAGCTATCACCACCGTAAGACAATATAAACCTCATCATTTCTCCAATTCCTGAAAGTATGGGAACAAATTTAGATTAATAAATCAACGGCTTCACGTTCAGGTATTGTACTTATAGTTTCATTACCAACCAAACTCGTAGGCACTATATTGGATTTTAAAGTATACTTGAACTCTAACTACAACACTAAACACTAATAGTACATATACTACGTCGACAATATTATTGACAGACAATATTATACTCGTCCAAAAAATGCAGAATAAAAATTCACATTTCTAACATTACAATGGGTTAACAATTTGATTTGAAGATAAACTTCAAAGGCAATAACGATAGTTGCCTGTTATAATGTAAGACAATTTAAAATATCAAGAAAGACAATTAAAATTATCGGCAAAGACAATTAAAAATGTTTGAAAAGGCCATTCAAAATGTCAAGAAAGGCCATTGAAAATTTCGAGAAAGACATTTTTTCTAATGTACCACGTGACTAATTAAAATGGTGAGGAAAATAATTCACAAACAATATTACATGTTTCCATACGCACTGCGAAGCTATTTAATTTGGCGAGAAAGACATTTCGTCATTGCAATTAACTGTCTTACATTTATTTTCTTCAACAACCACCATATTTACAACCTTAAAGATTCACCATTAATGACATCCATAAACCATAGCCAACACAATATCCTTCACTTACAAAATATTTCAATGATGATATCCATCACATCTCCTACCATAACATAGTTGGAAAATTTTAAAAAATGGTAACAATTCATATCTTAAAGTAAATATTCAATAACTTTGGCTTCACCATTACATTAGATTCTCTCTCAAAAAGTTTATTTTTACTAGTATATACACATGGTCTTTTAAATACATTATGTGTAAATAGAGAACATATAAGATCCTTACCTTCAACCTTCAAATTTCTTTAAATTTTCAAACTATTAAAGCATGTTTTTTACACATCAATGGAGATACCATTTCCCCTCCATTTTAGTGTTGAAATCGTTCAAGGAGGAGGAATGAAATAACATATTTTATTTCCTCTTTTTCCCATTTCTAAATGTCTTTTCAAATGGGTCAATGCAAGGTACAATTGCATTTACACATTCATTAATGACCATTTCTTGAGCCACTAAATAATCTAATTCTAATTAATATATTTCAAGGGCATATTAGACATTTTGTTATTAAATTTGGCCACTCTTGCATTAATATTTTAAATTAGCCCCATTTGACTTGACAAGACATTTTTTGGTCATTCATACAAATATCCCAAATATATAATACATAAATAATATAAAAAATTAAAAATATAAATCCAAAATAACTTTGAATGGGAATAGGCATTTTTTAATTAATTATTTAATTCAGAAAACAAAAAGAATGGACGGGAAAATGGCCTGGTTATATATATATATATAATATAATATAGATATAGATATAGATTATATATATTAAGATAGTATTAAATAAAACATTCTTTCTTGTTTATTTGTTGCCTCCATAATGTATTTGTTATATTTTCCAATAGTTTTCTAACTTAAAAATTAATTTATTTTGATTAAAACATCGTATATATTCTTTTGATAAATATAATTTACTAAAAAAATTAAAACATTGTGTATTTTTTTTTGTGAAATATCTCGAGCGGAAAATCCAAGCTTAAGATATAATTTTATTGCTAAATTAATAATAAAAATACAAAAGTGAAAGGGAGACGTCATGAGTCTTACCTCTCAAAGAAAAATATTGTATATATATTAAAATACTATTTAATTAAAAATTATATTATGTATGATATTTGTATTCTATATCATCCACATTCCATTGTTTTATGTTTTGTCATTCTGAAGTATAAATAAATAAATTAAAGTCTTTTTGCAAATTAAATTATCTGTTTACCGCATTCATTCTTAAATTTATCATTCCTTTCTTTTAAATTGCGTTTTTGATGCTGGAACTGCTGCATTGTCAAGAAAGGAGCCGTTGATTGAGTGTCATTGAGTGCTTGCCCTAAAGCAAGCTTTCTCTGGTGTCCGGTGTAAAGGCAATTCGAATTGGTAGTTTATAAGAGCGTGTATTACACTCGTCAATTTTCGCGCTTTATGCCTTCATCATTATAAATAAACCCATGTTGTAATGTAAAAATAATAATAATAAAAGTAAATAAATAAACCCATGTTTCTAATTGATGCAATAGTGTTGATTTTCCCAGTAAACCCAATATAATTACACTCTAGTAAATGTGTCAGGTTCGATTTCCCTTTAGTCTTTTACTCGATTTGGGATCTTTTATTTGGTTTGGGGTCTTTGCTAGGTTTCCTTGATGTCATTGTGATGTGCTACAATTGGACATATATGTAGGCACATTTGTATTGTTATGGTGCAAATTGTACTTAACACTTCAAAAAAAAAAAAAAGTGAAATTTGTGAAATATTTTGATTTTCAATAATAATATAATACCCTTATTTATTTTTTTGGTAGTCGAATTTGATTTCAACAATCTAAATCTTAATCTTCATTTTAATAAAAGATGAAGAGCCATGTTGGACAGTACCAACGTGGCATGTTTATGTTGTAAAAAAATTTTTAAAAATAAAAAAAGAGAGATTTTTGGAAAATGCGTACACTCTAAAAGGAAAGTTTCTAGTAGATAACACATATTAACTGGGATTGTTAGCATAAAAGGAAGGGAAAAAGATGGACGTGCGAGGATCATGATTTAGTGTTAATGTTCTTAGACTATTGTACTAATTATCATAAATCGGATCGATATAAAATTACTGATCGAATGATTGATAGGAAATGTGAATAGGAAAACACAAACAATTTAATATTATACTAATAGGAAACGTTAATCTATTATACTAATTAGCATAGAGATCTGTCTCATTACACTTTGCAATTACCATTTCTTTTTTGTTTTTAAAACACACAACACATGCACGTAAGGTACAGAGACCCATCATGCGAATACTCAAAACTGTGGTAGTTTTAAATACCATGGAACCAAATATATGCCTCATACACACCCCATTGAGTGAGCAGTGTGGGACATAATTCAGAGATTGAACGCCACGAATGCAGTTAAATAAGAAAATATAAAAATATAAAAAACTAGTTAAATAAGAAATAAAAGTATTACAAGTCAAATATTACAAATCTTTTGTTAAATAAGAAAATAAAAAACTAAAATGCAGTTGAATAGGAAAAAACTAATAACATATATTTTTTTAGTGCTTGAAATCATCAATGCCAACAATTAATATGACATTTTTCTTACAAATTAATGGTTTAGACCAAAATTTGTAAACAAATATTGAAATATAATATTATATATACTTTTTTATTTTTACTTTATATTAATATTGTTTTATCTAAATAAACCATCTTAATTATCTCCTGCATTACACTGGGGCAATACTAGTAATATAATATAATCTTTTGTTTTCCACGACCTCATTTAAAATGCAACTATAGTCTCAACAATCTCATCTTTTGTTTTGAACTACTCTACTATAATTATCTTCTCTTAGTTAATCTTTTGAATTATAAACGGCAACAAAAAACACCAGTTAAGTATAAAATTAGCTTAATTACAACTATTAAACATGTTTCTACTTGCATTTCATGTAACGCCCCGAGTTCGAAGAACTTGGAACGCTATTTCTTTTTCTAAAACTATATATATATATATATATATATATATATATATATATAAAATATTAAATGCGGAAGTATAACGAATAATTAAAAGCGGAAATATATTTGATATAACAACCATCTAAAGTGTTTTAAAGTTATTTGATCACCAAACGTTCAAAAAGTCTAACACAAGTTACTAAATAGTTCAAAAGTTTGAAAACGACATAATCCCATACATCGGTTTACCAAAATAACAACGTAAGTAAAGTCTCTTATTTAAAAAGCCTAAATAGAGCTCCCACGACTCGCCACACCTCCGAACTCCTCAATCTGTAAAAGAATGTAAGGCGTGAGTATTTAAACAATACTCAATAAGCTCTGCACAAATTAATCATCTATACAAATATATATAAGGCAAATAGTCATGTAAACTCTGTAATATAATACCCGAAGGTAACTCTGGGCCCGAAGGCAGCTCTAGGCCCGAAGGCAAGTAATTTACCCGAAGGCAACTCTGGGCCCGAAGGCAAGTAATTTGCCCCAAGGCAACTCTGGGCCCGAAGGCAAGTCTATGCTCGAAGGCAAGTCTATTACACACTAAAAGCACTTATATAGTACAGATAATTAATAATAATTGCGCGATAAGTAAAAATGAGTCTTTTGAGCCTACCTGAAGTATCTCTCGAGTTTGAGTCTACTAAGCGGTGAAAATCAATCCTCTAGCTGTTCGTACGCCCCGTTTAGTCAATAATGAGTTTAATTTATGTTAATACTCCTAAATATTAAGTATCTATAAGTAATATAGAAGTTTGTGGACCAAAATAGAAAGAATATAAAACTTTGGGGGTCAATTTGAAAGAATTTAATAGTTTGAGGACCTATTATGCAATAAAAGTGAACTAAAAATATTTTGGATTCAATTATAAGATTTTTAAAACATGAGGGACTAATATGCAATTAAAGTTTAAGGGCTAACTTAAATAGGAATAAGAAATGAAATGATTAAAAGTGAAATAAAAGTTTAAGGGTCAAATTGCAACAGTTGAAAGTTAGGAACTTGAAATTAAATAAAATTTGAGGGCTCATTTAAATAAAATAAATAAAATGGGGGATTAGATTTGCAAATAATATTGAGGGACTAAATTGTAGCAATTAAAAGCTTGGGATTTGAAAATTAAATAAAACTTGGGGACCAACTTAAACTAACTAAAGAGGATGAGGGACTTGTCTTGCAAATCCGGATTTAATACATGGATTGGGCTTGAACTCGGGTCATCTCCTCCTCACCCGACTATCTCTCTCTCCCGTCGGCTCTCTCTCTCGTCACTCGGCTCTCTCTCTTTCTCTCAGTTTCCGGCGATTTGGCCGGCGAAAAGGGCGGCGAAGGTGGAGTTGAGGGTGGTGAAGCTAGTGGTGAAGTCAATTTGAAGAAATATTGAGTATTTGGGAAGAAATTGAAGCTAGAACACTAAAGGAAAATTTTGGATATTTTCAAAATTCGATCGATTCTTCAAAAATTTTCGAAATTAAACTATACTACGATGTTCTAGGGAGATAGAGGAAGGTGTTGGTACAATTTTTGTGTTTCGAAGTTGAGTTTTGGGCGTGGTCGATGTTTGGGCTGAGCTTGTTATGCCCGAGTATGTATGGTGTATATGTATATGTGTGTGTGTGTGGGCGTGTTTCTGGTGATGATGGTGACTTCATGTTGTGGTGGTGGTGGTCAAACGGCGGTAGCAGTGGTGGCCAAGGTGGTGCTGCGGCGGTGATGCTGGCGTGATAAATATATATACGTGTATGTATGTTTTGTGTGTAAAACTCAAGTAAAAAATACAAATAGATGATTAAAAAATCAAAACAAAAAAAATAGAAAAATGGAGATGAAAAGTTAAGAATCTTACCACTTGGGAACTAGTTAGATTTGTTAAATAGAAATGAAGATGAACTTGAAGATGCAAATTGTGGAAAGATGGGAGAGTAGTGAGGCTAGGGTTTTAAAATAAACCTTAGCTTGTATAAATAGGGTAAAAACTAGGTTACTCCTCCAAATGGGCTTTCTTATAGCATAAGAGATAAAATTGGGTCTTAAACGGGCCTATAATTGGGCTTAAAATATATATGGAGTTATGATTGAATAAAAAGTTAAATTTTTTGGGATTAAAACGAATAATTTCTAAAGTTTGGTCCTCAAACGTAAATTGAAAATAAATAAGTAAATATTTTATAAATTTTTATTTTTTAAATAATTCAATATAATAGTTAATATTATAAAATTTTAACTAGACGAGCGTTCTCTATTTAATTCTATAGGTGAAGTTGTAGCGACACGTTTGAGATTTTACTTTAATTAAATATTTTAATTTAAGGAAATTTGCGGTCACTACATTTCAAGTTTGGCTCTATGGCATCATTTTTGCAGTGAATGGAAAAATATGCTTTAGGGTTTCCCAGTCACGGCCTTGCATTCTGAACAGGCGATTTGACTCAAAACCAAGTATTTTCGGACCTTGAAAATGCCGTCTTTCACAAAAGAGATGTAAGTGACTAGTTTTACATAATACTTTACAATCCAATAGTCTTATTAGTAGATTGGTTGTATAGTAGAATTATATGGTTGAGTAGTGCTTTTTTTCCTATGTTTCTTTTGTGTGTCAGGTTGCGCTATAGAAATTATAGAATCACCCATCTCATCATCAATAACAAAATATGCTGGTAGCTATCAATATTTCATCAAGAAGTTCTATAGGATCCCTGGCACATTTTTGTGTTGACAAATCAACATTCAACACAGAACTACTATTGCCTTCAATGATAGATTCTGGCATTACAGATTTACTAGTACAATGACTGTTGGGGATAGTGCCCTTAAAGCATTGTCACTCGTACTTTGTTGTAGAAATTAATAAATGAGATATTTATTTTTGAACATATTAGCATGTTGCATGAGATTTTAATGTCGTAAATATCATAGAATAAATCCCCAGTCTATTGGATCTAACCTCAATCTTAGTATATAAGAGTTATGTACAAGAGAATAAGATTGTGGATAATAAACTTAAAACAAAGTCCGTGATGAAATTAATTAAAATACGGGATCTTTAATTAAAGCATCACTAATGGGGCATGTGAACATTGTGAATGTGATCATCTTATCCGAACCGTCGATGTGGAGACATCTAGATGGGGGCATTTATATATAATGAGATTATATAGGACTTGGACCGATTTAATTTGTTATTTTACATTTAATTCCGTTATCTTGGTGAAATTCGAATTAAATCATAAAGATGATCATATATGGATAGATCTTAATCCTGAGGTGAATATAGACTCCTGTTTGTTTTTATGTGCTTCTTAATTTGCTAGTTTACGTTTGCAATCGAGCATTCACAACTTTAGCATTTTAGATTCACATTTGAAATAAATGGCTGGGAATATAATTCACAGATATGGAAGACGATTCCCTCGTTTATTAATTATGTAACTGAGTGTTGGACCCAACTAATTTATAATTAGTACCACTGACTAGTGAACTAATGGTAAATGAGGATAAGAAGTAATTGAGAAGGTAAACAGAAAATTCCTTGATCAATTACGATTTGTCAATGGAGGATTAATCTATAATATATAAAAAGTTCTTCCACCAAAGCGAGTTTTCCCGCCAAAAACCAAAATTATTTTAGTTTTATTTTTAATTTTTTTAGTTAGGAATAAGAGTTAATAATTAATCAATTAAGGAAACACATATTTATAAAAAAGGAAACACATTTATAAAATTAAGGAAACATGAGTTTCCTTAATAAGTGTTTATAAAAAAGGCAGTGCAAGAACTCTCTTATATTTTTAAATTCTAAAATATTTATAAATAGAAATACAATAAAAAAAATCAACTATCAACTGGTTATGATAATTATTAATATTTCATTTAGAACAATGTGAATAAAATAAAAAAACAAAAAAATAAATTGGATTGTTTTTTTATCTTTAAAGATATCAAATTCACCATTCATTTTTAAAATTTCATTCATAATTTTTAATTAAAATTTTAAATTTCATTTATAATTTTTTAATTAAATTCATATTTTTAATATAGAGATAATTTTTTTTGGGAAATTGAATACTCAATAAATTAATTTAGGAATAAATATATCACACAATTAATTACCTGTCAAGTTAGTTAAATCTTTTTCGGTTGTAAAAATATTTATATATTTTGAAGGCCCTCCAAAAATAAAATTCTTAGCTCTTTTAGATAATAAAATCCTATAGTGACCCCATGCTAGTGATGGCAGAAAAATCCGATCCGATCCAAATCCGATGGATACCCGATTCGAATGGAGCAATTTTTTACCGATCCGAAGATCCGTGGATCGGCCGATTCGAGATGGATTTGGATTTGGATTTGGATCGGCCTGATCCGATTCGATCCGAACCGAATTAATTTTTTATTTTTTATTTTTTATTTATTTTATTTTATTTTTATTATTATTTTTTTTTATAAAAACCTATACCAATAAGGATCATATTTGGATTTTTTTATTGATCCGATCTGATCCGATTCGATCCGAAGCCGATGCGAGGAATTTGGATTTGGATTTGGATTTGCATCGGGGTCTTTGATTTGGATTTGGATTTGGATTAGGTCGATCCGATCCGAACCCGATCCGTTGCCAACACTAATGCATGCCTAATATAAGGTGAAAATGCACTTTTGTGACTCTAAATAATCAACAAGATTGTTTATTGTATTTTTTTTTGCTAAAGTTTATATAATATAAAAACAGTTGTACAATATTCAAAATATAAATACAATAAAAAACCAAAAAATAATTTTTTAGGACTATTATTAATTTTAATTTAGAACAATATGAATAAAATAAATATCCAAAAAAAGAAATTAGATTATTGGTTTAAGTAAATCAAATTCGTCGTTTATTTTCTAAATTCCATTTATAAATTTTTATCAAAATTCATATTTTTAATACAGAAATACATTTTTTTTAAATCGAACACTAAATAAATTAATAAAATTCATGAATTTTTTATTTTAATTTCATTAGGTAAAAGATATATTAACTATTAAAAATATAATTTAGAAATTAATATATCATATCGTAAATTTTATGTAAAGTGAATTAAATCTTTTTGAGTTTGAAAGTTCTCCAAAATAAAATTCTCAATTTTTCTCCAAAAATTTTAAAAATTGATAATTTTCTACACTATTGAAAGAGATAAATATTCCACGTCAGATAATTATGAGAGAAGAATGTGTATATTACTCTATAAAGCTCGAATCATTATGCATCTAGAAGTTATAACTAACGGCTACTTGGGGAAATTGGTAAGCGAGTTTTCTTTAGTTTAATAATAAATTTTGGTTTATTTTTTAACTAATAATAATAAATAAAAATCCCATACTGGTCTCATAATGCCCTTCTAAAGTGAGGTTAAAGTACGTTTTTGTGGCTCTAAGCGATGAACAAGATTGTTAATCATATTTTTCCTAAAAAAACTTATACAATATGAAAAATCTTCTAAGATACTAAAAATAAAAATACAATAAAAAATCAAATAGTAATTTTTTAGAACAACTATTAATTTTTAATTTAAGACAATGTGAATAAAAAAATGAAAAAAAGAAGTCAAATTATTTCTTTTTTAATAAGAATTATTTCTTTATATGGAATCATGTTTAATTGAATTGGAAAAATATAGGAAATTCATTTTAGTGGGTACAAGTGAAATATACTTTGGGTAAATTAAATAGGCCATAATCAGTGTTTTTGTATAAGAAATGGGTATTTGACTTTAATTTAATTGAAAATGTGTGTTTGACTCATTTAATTGATCTGGGCGATGTATTTTATTACATCTGAGACGACGAATGGTTTATGTATAAGGGGAAGATGTTAAAAATTTGTTAGTGGAGTTGTTGACGTATATATTTTTATACTGTATTTTTTAATATCGTTTTTAATCTTTTCAATCCGATAAAAGCTTTTATGTTTTATTTTTCAGTTTTTAAAAGGTTTTTTATTCTTAACAAATAAAGAATTTACTTTGTTATAATAATTATATTGTATGTTTGCTTTTTATTTATTTCTTAATATAAAAAGGTGGATGGAAAATGTGACGCTTGATTAACAAACTACGAATAAAAAAACTGACAAGCAATGACAATCAACAAGAGTTAGGGGCAATATCTTTTTAATATTAGTATTTATTTGAGGAAGCCAATATTCACCCATAGACAATTATATGCTGTTGTCTCCAAAGGTACAAACGGTCGCGGATTGAAGATTTTGATTTATGACAAAGATGGTCAAAATGAAAACTCAACAGAATGTGGTATTTCAAAATTTAGAGAGAATTTTTTATTTATAATATTTATTTAGTCCAAATGCATACCGCCATATCATGCAACAAACTATAATCACCGATTCAAATGCACTTTTAGGAATAGCAATGGGGCGGGTTCGAGTCGAGGACCTCATTCCCCATCCCCTCCCCCGCGGAGATTTTCTTTTCCCCATCCCCGCCCTATCCCCAATTAGTCGGGATCGGGTCGGTGTCGGGCCGAGTCGAGGACAATTGTAATCCCCATTTATTTTTTATTTTTTTATGTATTCAATTTTCCCCCTTTTTTTGATAGTATGCATATGGGGGCGTTGTCGCAGTACGCCAAAATTTATTTTATTTCCTTACTCGATTTCAAAACTACAAATTAATGTAGAAGTGGTAAGTAAGAGTCGAACCCAAGAGGAACGGTGCTTAATATAGTTGTCTTTATTAATTAATATAGGAAAGTGGGGGTTTTGAGAATTTTGAATGAAAATCAAATGACAAAAGATAAGATCAAATAAAACAATTGAAATAAATATCTAGTTCTCGGGTTCGGTTGTGTCAACAACTTGTGTTTATCTTTCCCATGCAACGTGTTACTATTCCTTCTTCAATTTATCAACTCTCAATTAACCGAGAAGCTCTGATTAACGAATTCTTCCTTAAGTATATTAAGTTAAAAGTAAGCTCTTTAACTTAACATCTAACTATTGGATAACCCTAAACAAGCTCTTAGGATTTAATGCAAAGCTAGTATGAAATGAACGAGAAGAATGAGTTGAATTAGATGAATAATTTCACAAGCTCGAATTAATGCATCTAAGTTGATTTGTTAATAAATATGCACGATATTCATTTGCTACTTTGGATTGGAATCTAATGACAATTACGGATCAAAAGTTCCAATCCTAGCAAGTAACTTGAATTTAAAGATTAATTGATTCAATTGGCCAAAGTGAATGCAATAATCACATAAACTCAAAAAGGGGTTTACAAGCATAACAAATCAACAAATTGAAGTAGAGGAATAGATAAAATGTTACTAAAGAGTTAGAAAAGATAACAACATGTTAGTTGAACACAACGTCCCCCTCGAACTTGATAGAAAAGTCTTAACTACTCATAATTGCGGGGTTTCATACTTTTTAGCGAGTGTTCGCCTTGTATCACCACCACTATATGATAGATTATGCAAAATATAGTAAACAAGTAAATAAATACTAAGAAATAAATAGAGAAATAAAAGGGAAAAGAGAACTTAGCGAAGAATTGATCCGCCGGAATATGAAAAGCTAAAATCTTCAAGCTAAAATTAAGAACAAATGAAGAAGAAAATTTTATTGGAGAGAACTACTAGCAAATTCTCTTCTACTAAGTTGTGTATTTCCTTCCTTACAAATGCCTCTATTTATAGGCAAAATTTCACAAGAAAACATGATAAAAAATTGTACAACTACTCCATTATGATTCCACTAATTGGTAACCACCAAATCATGATCTTAAATTGCTCCATTAGTTCAAATATTGTATCATGGTATAGGTAAGCATCTTGGCTGAATTTTGCAATTGGAATTTCCTCTTTTGGATATTTTAATAGAAAGTTATGAATTTTCTACCAAAACATGGCCCAAGAAATCCTCCATTCACATCACTCTCGGTTTTACCCATTTTTGACTATGATATAATCCGAATCATTTGAAGACGTCAACATCAAAGTTGTAGCCCTCTGAGTGTCCTTTCCAACAATATAAAGTGCAGGTCAATCCGAATTTTGTAGCAAAAGTTATGGTTAAATTACTGAACTGCGACAGTAAATTCGAGCTGCTGATTTTTTTACGCTTTGTCCTTTCGCTTCAAATGGCCATAACTTTCACTAGGAATCTCCGATTTGGGATCCGACAAAAATGTGGAAATCCTCTTTTGATATTCTTTGATATTGGCACAAGAAAAATTGTAAAAACAACTTTTCATAAAATTGCATCGGAGGCCCTCCATCTTTGAATTTGCTTGCATTTCGGTCTCAAGTTCTGTTTTCGCTCCGTTTTTATCCATTTTGGCTCCTTTTGATTTATTGTGACTCTAAACACACAATAAAAGGAAAACACATAAAAATAAACATATAATACTAATAAAACACACAAATATGTAAAATAGAAGAGTTATTTAAGTGCTTTTCTAGCACTTATCAGCATATTACAAATCATTTTTAAATAAAAAGTCATAGATTGGTTGATGCAAACAAACTATTATTCTATTAAGGAAATGTGAGTCCATAAAATCTTTTTTTGTTTGGTCAAATCTAATTTCTAAAAATCATATTTATTATTTTCAATATACATCAAGAAAATTTAACAAATTCATCATAGATAAAGGTAAGATATAAAGTAAAATCATCAATATTCATAATAATACCATTTTGACAAAACTTTCTTTTTGTACTTATTACGACAAGTTCGACTTATAAGTAGGTTCAAAATAATTAAATATTTTCGACAAAACTATTATAAAAAGAAGAAAGAAAAATAAAGTATAAATATAAAAAGTAATATCTAAATAAAATTTAGACGAGACGGGGTTCGGATTGGGTATCGGGTCTAGGATTTTCCGCTCCGTTCGGGTCGGATCCCCATTGATTTCGGGTATTCTTCCCCCCATTGCCATCCCTATCCACTTTCATCTAATGTGTGTTATGCTAAAACTGTTTTATTTCGATTGTAACACAATATTGTTCAGCTATATATTTATATCTAATGTAAGAAATATCTTAAATATTTTACTTTAATTGTCCAGCAATATATCTTTATTTTTATTATCACAATTATATTTGCCACCTATTCCATTTTACATAAAAAAAGATTTGTATTTTGTATCTATAAAACGTGCTCTTTTAGAGGATTTTCATCCCGTACAACGCACGAGTTTGAATACTAGTTCATATGTAATGATTATATCAATGGACTGCTCAAATAAGTAGAGTAAAATATTCTATAATTAAGTGAGTGCAATTCCTTATTTTAGCGGAGTAATAATGGAATTAATAAGTTTGGAAATTTAATTAAAGAGTTTAATTATTTTTTCAATTTATTGAAGCTCCTAATTATGGGTCAATGGTCCTCGGTACGCCTTGACGCCTTTCTAATTAATGATAGACTTGAATTACAATTTAATAAATCCTAATAAAATATGAGAAATAGTTTCCATATTTATTAATGGCTTAAAGGTAAATATAATTGAATATGGGATATTAATTATATTTATTCTAATTATGGGATAATTATAAGAGTTAATAATATCTACAGATATTGAGAATATTTAATAGATATTATTTAATTGAAGATTCTGGAAGTTGGATCCTAATAGGATTAGACATATCCTACAATTATAAATATGAGATATCTTATTAGACAAGATATAATACTTCTACAGTTTGTAGAAAATGCGTTTTTCTATGAGACAAATCTAACGAATTTTTTCTATCATGGTATTGAGTTCAGGTCAGCTCAATAATAGTGTAGGATCCCAACTAAATTAATAAGGCAACTCTATGTTTTCATGAGTTGAAAACAATGCAGAGAAAGAATTAGGAATTCTAGATTTGTATTTGGAGTGTCTACACGCCACCGTCAATTGAGAGGATTGTACTAGAAGGCTGTGGCTTCTACCAGATCTTCTTTCGTAGCTTTTGCTAGATCCGATTTCGCATAAGACTACTACTAAATGCTAGTTTACTAATTCCCCACTAGATCTATTAATTTAGATTAATTCATGATTTATATCCATATGGTCGTTCTTTGATTTGTGAAAATTTATGAAATTTTACAAAATCGCTTCCGCTTATATCGATCTGATATGATAATTGGAAATTTTAAACTCTAGAATTGTTTTGGCAACGCAATAATTTCCAACAATGATCACATTGAGATTTTCCATATGAGTATTGCATTCAACGAATAGTGGGTACATCGATGCACCAGACTCATGATGCTTCAAATTAAGATAGAATGTCAGGCCTTGCGTTCCTTCAAGTCTTATAGGTGGCAGAATATCCTTAACTTTAGCATATTGAACGCACAGATGATGAATCTCTAAGTTTGAGCACGTTTTCAATTATGAATACCAGTTCCAAAAAAGTGCAGGTTGAGGGAATTATCACACCCTTCATCTTCATGTACCATCAGTCCATTGACCTTTATATATCAAAAACGAAGACACATCGACAATCTCTGCGATTCAAAATTTTTTTTTCTTCCAGATAAACTAAATGTCAATGGTGTGTAAAAACGGAAAATGACAATATAGAAGATGATTCTATACCACTTTTGCGATGTCCTCCTTGTTCTTTAATCAAATTGATAACTTTGTGTGTCTTCCCTAATTTCACAAACAAGCAAATATTTTTGAAGCCGAGCGTGTTTTCTATAACGTAGAAGACGTTTTGGTTTTTTGTTGGTAGTATCCTTCCTTTGTGTATACCAGTACCTCAAAATGTGTGTTGCATGTTGTATATGTTAAGGTGGAAGGTATGATAGATACTACATAAATAGGAATATTATTTACACTAGTACAAAGGAGGGAAAAGGTAGCAGTTTTTGGAATGCCACCCAAAATGGCAACACCCAATGTCGCAATAACTAGTGGCGGTTCCCAAAATGCCACCATAAGTGTAATGGGTGGCGGTTGTATTTCAAGAACAACCGGCACCCATTAATATTCTTCTTTTTTTTTTTTTTTTTAACTTAGGGTGGCGGTTTCTAAACTAAGAACCACCACCCGTTTTATAGTTTGGCTGGCGGTTCTTAGTTACAACTGCCACCTGTATGTTATTTTGGGTGGCGGCTCAATAGTTTTTAACCGCCACCCGTTGTTTTTATTTATTTATTTTGTTGTATATCATAGGTGACGATTCTTTTCGTGAGAACCACCACCCCTTACCAATTTTTTTTTAGCTGGCGGTTACAACCAGCACCTGTTGTCATTCATCCTTTCATTTTTTTTAATGTCAGTAGGAAATAATTTTGTCCTAATATTAAAACTTATAATACAAAATTGAAAAACCTACAATTTACTCATGTTGAAAACCTTAAGCCCAAATGTAACATATATATAAATCCAACTCAAGCCTACACCAACTAAACCGAATATAAAGCCCAAAACTTCGCGTGAAGTTGAAATCACAAAATTATAACAAAACAAGAAATAAAATAAATTTCAACATATAATTACAGGACTGATTTCATAGCTGGTCGAAAGAATTCAACCCAAAGTTCTCGTACCAAATTAATGTCATTTGGAGGATATTCCTCAACAACTCATGTGCCTGAAAATGAAATGAAGGATAGTCAGCTATATATAGACATCTTTATTAAAGTACTGAAGGCCACCTTAAGTTAACAATCTATACTTTACAATAAACATACGTTGTATATGTCATTGCCTTGACTATATCGTATGATTATATCATTCATATTCTTCATGACGCAGTAGCCACACTCATCTCCTCTTGGTTGTTGCACACACTAAAATATATATATACATGCATAACAAAACATGAAAACTAATTAACTAAAAAAAAGTTGTATTTAAAAGACCAAAATAGGCTAGCTTGATAAAACCCAAAATTTTTTAACATTGTCAACAATGGGATGGTAGGCTTTTTCTTTGTATACCTTACTCGAGCCTATCAAAGAACAAAAACAAAGGGGATCGTATTCATTTTTGGCATTCAATCAAGATAAATCACTCTAACTAAATAAATCTAAATAATTAAACAAATTTAAAGAATAGATCAACACTAACTAAAGAACAGACCAACACCAAGGCATTCAAACATGAAATACCTGTCCATTCTCTTCTCTTACATTTGAAAACTTGTTTGTTCGATTCTAAATCACCAAAGGTATTCAAACTCGAAAGTCCTCTCTAGTTAAGAAAGCCTTTAGCATTAAAATATATATTTTACATACCGGAAGTGATTTCCACTCAACACTACTTCGTTGTGATATACCCATATCGTTCCACATCATTCTCAAACCCCTACAATCACCAAATTATTCGAACAATATTAATAAAAAAGGATTAAAATCTGACTTATTAGACAAAAAATAAATAAATAAAATTAATCTAAAATTGATATGTTCTTACACATTTATTAGCGAATAGACATCCGAATTTCTCATCAGATTAATTAGCTTGTGAATCTATGATGTATACCGTACTGGGTGAGGGCTCGATGACAAACAATATCTAGTGTTGACTTACGCTTGGGATAGTTAGCTTTTAATAAGATATGTATAATTTTATAACTAACATTGGATATATTAAAGTATGACTAATCTTACTTTTGGTGGTACGGGATGAAAATCTATTTCATATTCTTCAATTCGCACATCGCATTACCAATGTAGCATGAAGTCTACTGAAATTAGGTTTAATTCATAACTAGAGCTATTTGCGACTGACTCATGAAGCTGATGGGTATGTCATGTGGCATGCAATTCTGTTGAAGGTACCGATTAAACAACATACCAAGAATATACATAGCTAACTGAAAATTAAAAAAATTATGTAAACTCAAAATGCAATTGAAATCTCACAGTTCAAATACTTCCAGAATAGGAGCATTCAACCATCTTATCGCCAT
The DNA here is from genome assembly GCA_018223645.1 of Jasminum sambac. Classification (NCBI taxonomy): domain Eukaryota; kingdom Viridiplantae; phylum Streptophyta; class Magnoliopsida; order Lamiales; family Oleaceae; genus Jasminum; species Jasminum sambac. The sequence continues at coordinate 1,684,627 of CP073650.1, forward strand.
GAACTCGGCGATGTCATCAGCAGTAAACAAAACTTCGGCAACGGGGGAAGGAAACAAGTCGTCATCAAGCGTAACCACCAATGTGTCATTACTAGTAGGCTTCATATTGACCACATTGATCAATAGCTTGCAAGAATTAGAAAGGCTCTGGTACATTGCTTTATCAACAAGGTACATTGCTTCAACAACGAGATTGCGATCTCCTGTTGTTGACATAGCAAAACTTTGTGGCATATTCTGTTTATCGGCCCGATTCTTCTTCTTCGGTATACTATCCTTCAGTAAGATATCACCATCACACGTCAATGTTAAATCATTATAATGTATCAATATTCACAAAAACTATTGCGAAACAAAAACAAAAATAAAAACTATTACCTTTTCCAAATGAACAATGACTTTAGACCATCAAACAAAGCTTCCCACAGCGTCCCCTATCAAAACAAAGTCATCTCAAACTGGCACTAGAAGAGGCACCCTATGACACTGCTCAGAATCCATCTCAAGGCACACCTTAACATTTCATTTCGGAGAGTTTTTTTTACCATGCACGACAGTGTCAGATTCAAAAGGAAAGCAAGTGCCTCATGCAATCACTTCTATTTGGCCTTCATTTCTTATGCACAATATACATTTGGTTATTTCCTGTTGTTCAGAAAAAGTGTGTAATCGACAATTAATGTTGGCCCAAACAACAATTGTAAAATTGATTATCAATACCATTTACAAACTAAGCAAAATATTTTTTTATAAATACCTCTGTGGTCATGAAAGAATCTGGCGTAATCGAGCCATGGCAAACACTGCTATTACTCCATGGTCTGTTAATTGGCGTTGCATTTGGAAGTGATGCAGGCACTTGGATACCTAGTCGAATTAGGGTATTCACAACTCCCTGTTGCACCCTACTATCAAATTCAGCATCCATTTGAGTTGCAACCTTCTGCGTAACTAAGTTGTCTAAATCATCCACTGAAATTTTCCCATCATGTCGTTTCCTGGATTCTTGATCCAGATTTCCAAACATTGCCCTCACATCGCTAGCAAATCCACCTAAAGTCCTTGGATGGCTAGGATGATCATCCTTACCTAAGGCTGCTGATGGTATATCGTGCTGTCGTTCCAGGACAATTGTCTCTTTCACAACTTCTTGAGACTTTTCTACCTGTTCCAATCAAATGAAAACATCATATTAGTGGTTGAACGATGGTTAACGTAAACAAAGCATGGAATATTAGAAAGTAGTACTCGCAATCGTGTCATAAACATCTCTAATCTCACCGGGACCTATCAAAACTCCACCAGGGCACACTTGGACTCTAGCCCGTGCCCAATCCCACCAATGATCAATTTAAAGGATGGATTAACTAACAGACCCAGATGAGGATAGTTGCTTTACGGGGTCATCCTGTGCCCACACTTCCCTCATCCCTGCACAACCCGCAGCTCCCATGAAATGGGGATACTTGTTATGTGACTAACCCTTCTTTGCCTTCTCAGTTATGTCCTTGAAGAAATTAATACATACAATTGATCAATAAGGTAATAGTAGTTATAACAATGTTTTCATAGTAAATTATAATCGTTGGTGTTTACCTGAAATTTTTTGGTCGCGAATGTGTTTTTGAATTGCTCCCAATCCTCAGTGGTGATGAAGTTATACATCTGCACAGGAGTGTCGTTTCTTGGTTTCTTAGGACGAATCCTTTCTTTACGAGCTTATTTTTAAAATTTCACATGCGTACTCCAGCAGCGTGTAGAATCAATCTTTTAAGCATGTCATTCGCCAAATTGCACGTTGTCTGAAAATTGGGAAAGCAAGAATCTTTCAAATAGTGCTAACAAAATTTATGTTACATACAATACGCTATTGTAAATAATATATTTATTGCCTTAATATCTTCTCAAATCATGTCCTTGAGGCCTGGTTCCACATATTTCCAATCACCATAATTTATGTTTACCTTTCAGAGCGCAACAATGTAGTGTCGGAAGGCTATTCTGTGCTTGCCCTTCACCTGGAATAGATCGTCGAAATCATCATCCGTCAGCTGAATATTCTGTCCTTTCCAATTCGACGTGGTCATCAGTCTTCTAGACCGTCTCGTGCTGTTATCAGCACATGGTCAACTTGATGATGTTGAATAACTTGACATCTTCACTTTCCTATAGTGCGTACTTGCACGAAAATATAAATTAGCAATCACGAATACAATAAATAAAGATGAAAAAGTTGGCACCGAATGGAAATTAAATTAGCAATTAATATTGATGGAATATAATTGATCTTGTGTATTCTCAAACACTGGCGATCATTTCACATACACTCCTTCCTATTGGTCCTATCGCAGGTAATTTGTTCCAGTGTTATACGTTATAGGATTAATAGAGGCTGTTCAGCTAAAAATGGAGGGGTTTCATCACAGTGACCATACTCATCTTCATCGACCACATCACTGATCCCGATAATGCGTCTCTTTCCTTGGAGGACAACTGACCATTTTATGTCACCAGGAGCAGCAACATGAAACGCCCGTTTCGCCTATGATGCAAGTATGAACATGTCATTTTGACTTTATACCCGAGCAAAATCCACCGAGGTGAAAATTTATCCTTCGATACACCCCGTGCTTTGTCCACCCATTTGCATCCGAACACACCCATTTGGAATGTCTTGCAATTTCTTCAATCACGACATAATATGTATCACTCCTATTATTAGTTGATATTGCTAATTGTGTCACTCCGCTGTTTTACATCATGCTTTTATCGTCTTGACCTCTTGTATAAAATGTGTACCCATTAATGTCATATCCCGGGTAAGAGGTGACATGCGACTTGTGTCCGTAAGCCAACCAGTTGATTGTGTAACGCCCCGAATTCGAAGAATTCGGAAAGCTAGTTCTTTCTTTAAAACTAACCATTTTTTTAATGATACCAATAAGTGCGGAAAGATAACAAATAGCTAAAATGCGGAAATTTATTTAAATTAATAAAATCGAAAGAGTGTCTCACGATAGTTTCAACACTGCCCTCAAAAACATCTAATTAAAGTACTAGTAAGTTCAAAACATTCAAAAGTCATTACTTCAACAGTTAAAAGTACTCAATTGTCAATGTACTTAAAACTAATTTATTTGAAGGTCCCTAAGAGATTCCCACGCCTCGCCAAGCCTCCGGCTCCTTAATCTGCAATTTGTTCATTTGATAGAAAAAATCGTGAGTATTTGAAATACTCAGTAGATCCCGCGCACCACAATTAATATATATTACAAATTAAATGCACATAATCATCATCTTCATAAAATACGAACAGGTATAAAATACAAGTTCGTTCATCATCCCTCTTAATCTTGCACGTCATCATAGTGATTAATAGCACGTCATTATAATATATTAGGCCAAAGATCTATCGTCATAATGCTATTAAATCACGTTGTAATTAGGCAAAGAGCCTATCATCATAGTGCCGAGGAAGCATGTCAAAAGTAGGCTAAAAAGCCTATCATCACATGACATTTACATGCAGCATTTATAATAATATTAATTGCAATTGCGCACATTTAAAAGAAACTTTTTAGAAAGGGGATCTACCTTAACCTTTAGCCGCGTATTGAGGTTACTAACGGTGAGAAATCAGTCATCTAGCTGTCCGTACGCCTCGTCTAGTCAATAATGAGTTTAATTTGTGTTAATACTCTTAAATATTAAGTATCTATAAGTAATATAGAAGTTTGTGGACCAAAATAGAAAGAATATAAAACCTTGGGGGTCAATTTGAAAGAATTTAATAGTTTGAGGACCTATTATGCAATAAAAGTGAACTAAAAATATTTTGGGCTCAATTAGAAGATTTTTAAAACATGAGGGACTAATATGAAATTAAAGTTTGGCAGTTAAATTGAATAGGAAAAAGAAATTGAAGGATGGAATTGCAACTGGTTTCTCGGTCCTCTCCCGACTCTCTTGTCGGCAAGAATGGGAATAACTCCCAAATATAAGCGTAGGATCATGAAATTCTAATTGCTAGGATAACTAACTCATTGGATAATGTCTTACATTACAATCACATCTAAACTCCAATTATATGAGCCAAAACAAGTTTTCAACTCTAAGTCTGAAATCATGGAAAATACCCTGCTATGGCGGTATGCGTTTGTCAAATTATTTAAAATAGTAAAAGACATCAGAAAATTCTAAAATTTTTACAGAAGATAGAAAACCTGTACATATTCATCATATAAAAAAATTGTTTCATATAAATAGCGTTAAGGCATCAAAACTATTTTTAAACGGACAATGCCTTGTTCTCGGGTGGAATCTGCCCAGTTTCACAAAAAGTATCATAAAATATCCTACGAGGCTCCAAATGATGTCAAACCAATTCACTCATGGGGGATCATTTTCCAATTTGAATCACCGAGAAATTCCATCTATACTAAAAGTTATGGCCTTTCAAAGTTGAGTGCAGAATTTGGAAAAGTCTGAGGTCTGCAAATCATTGGTTTTTCTTTCAAGCAATTCATCAAACACTATGGGGGTTTGGTAGATACCAAGTCATCTTAATCTCATCCCATAACAAGACCTCATGCCCAACTCAAAGTATCAAGTAAATTACTTTTCCCCAACCACAAAGTCTCAATAAATCCATAAAACTTCAATTACTTATCCTCAAACAACCTATATTAGGATAGAAAAGGATAAGAGTGGAGAAAGATTACCTTATTAGAATCAAATAGAGGTCATCACAAGAGAGGAAGAAGGGAGAGAGATGAGGAAGTAATGAGGCTTGGGTTCTAAAATCAACCTTAAGCTTATATAAAGAGGAAAAAATTAGGGTTACCATTCCAAATGGGCTTTCATATTGGACAAGCATTAAAAGTGGACTTTAGATGGGCCTATAATTGGGCTTAGGGTAAGTATTGGATCGTTATTGAATAAAACTAAACTTTATGAACTAAAATGAATAATTTCTAAAGTTTGGTCTTCAATTGTAAATTTTTGAAAATAAATAATTTTTTTTGTATAAATAATTAAATATACAATAAATAATGTAAATTTCGACTAGACGAGTGCACACGACATAAATTTTATAAGTAAGGTCGTAGCGACACGTTCGAAATTTTATTTAATTAAATATATTTATTTAAGAAGAACTTTCCGGTCACTACAACCTTACCCTCTTAAAATAATTTCGTCCTCGAAATTTAAACTTACTTGAAATATAAACTTACTTGATCTATAATGTTTGGGTATACGGATAGGATTTCTTCTTCTTTCTCTCATGTTGCATCATTCTTACCATGACTATTCCACTGAATCTTCATGAGAGGAACTCCTCTATTTCTCAAGACATGGATCTTTCGATCTATGAGAGTTACGGTTGTCTCTTGATATGACAAATCCTTCTGAATACCCAAAGATTGAAAGTTCACCACATGACTTGGATCATGAACATACTTTCCCAACTGTGAGACGTGAAATACATTATGCACCGATGAAAGTTCGGGTGGAAAAGCCAAGCGATAAGCTACTGCCCCAATTTCTTCTAGTATCTCGAACGGTCCAACGAACCGTGGTCTCCACTTCCCTTTCTTCCCAAAACGTATGGTGCCCTTCATTCGAGAGACCTTGAGAAATACTTTCTCTCCAATCTCAAACTTCAAGTCCTTTCTCCTCTTATCGGCGTAGCTCTTACATCTATCTTGAGCGGCTTTGATCCCTCACTCGATCTTCTCTATGGCCTCAATAGTTTTCTCTACCATTTCTGGTCCCAACATCCCCATCTCTCCAACTTCATCCCAATAGATTGGCGATCGACACCGTCGCCCATACAATACCTCATAAGGCGCCATCCCAATCGTAGCCTGGAAACTGTTGTTGTAGGCAAACTCTATAAGTGGAAAATGAGTTTCCCAACCTCTGGCTAAGTCTAAAACACATGCTCTCAACATATCCTCCAATATCTGAATGGCACGCTCAGATTGACCATCCGTCTGGGGATGGTAAGCGGTACTGAATCTAAGCTTCGTGCCCATAGCCGTCTGTAAACTCTCCCAAAATCTCGAGGTGAACCTCGAATTTCGATCTGAAACAATGGACACAAAAATTCCCATGTAGTTGAACAATCTTTCTAATATATAATCGTGCTAACCGGTCGATCTTGAAAGCCATCCTAAGCGGTAGAAAGTGTGCGTGATTTAGTCAGTCGATCCACAATCACCCATACGGCATTATGTCCTCTCGAAGATCTTGGTAGAGCCGTCACGAAATCTATAGTAATCTTCTCTTGTGAAAACAATATTATCTTTACGATTTGTACTCAAGTGACCCTTTCTACTTAACTAAAAATATCAATCCCCTTTCGATCATAACATATCGTGCTCCTCATAGCAAAGCCTTAATAACATCGTATACGTTATCACTTCGATAACAATAATCGAGTATATACCTCATAGTTAGTCCGTAATAACCGAAAGGACCTCGTTATCATCTGTGTAAATTCGTTTGAATTACAAATAGTACAACCCAAGGAAATTTGGCAACAATATCATAATCATAACCCTTTCTTTTCTTCCCAAGTTTTCAATTCTCGAATTCCAAAATCATTATGACTCGTCATGTTCCAACTATATATGAGCGACAAATATTTTCCCTGAATATATCCTCCACTATCAAAATCCCTTGAAGTGTGATTGTCACCCAATCCAATAGTCTCTCGATAGAAGTGGAAGTAATTTTGTGAAAAATCGATGGAACATTCATTAATTTAAACTCGAGAGTTTCAATAGAAAACAAAATTTTGTCAAATTGTTTCTTTACAAGAATTTGTTTGAAAAAGAAAAAGTTTTAAAATTTTATTTTTTTTTCCTTCTCACAATGGGACACATCTTTTAAACACAAGACATTTAAACAATATTCCATCCTCAATGGAAAGCCAAAGAAAACGTCATACTGTTGCCCTTACTTATGCTCAAAACATTCCCACTTATCAAACTAGAAATTCAATAAAAATTCTAACACAGTCTTATAATAATAATCCCAATGTTGAACACGATTTTTCGAAATTGAACCCTATCTCTTTCGCAATAATAAATGTGTTTTGAATCAATCGCAACTTCAGAAATTTCGGAAATAAATGGTTGATCAACCCGGAGAGGATGGTGAAAGTCGATTGAAAACTTGGAAATGGTTTCGTAAGCTTTTATTAACATATTCTCATTTACATTATGTATGGCTTGAATGTTCTTAAGAACGACTCTCCCATCAATACATCAAGTACAATCCTCAAACGTTCTGATCCCCATGCCGATCAGAATCCCTTTAATAGATCAATATGTCATCAATAAACACGATGACGAAATTGTCCAAATACTGATGAAAAGCTCGATTCATTAAATCCATGAACACTGTAGGTTCATTCGTGAAACCAAAGGGAATCACTGTAAACACGTAGCCCCTATTGTAGTGACCGGGAATTTCTTTAAATTAAAATATTTAATTAAAGTAAAATCTCAAACGTGTCGCTACAACTTCACCTATAGAGTTAAACAGCGTACGCTCGTCTAGTTAAAGTTTTATAATATTTACTATTATATTGAATTATTTAAAAAAAAAGTAATAATTTATAAAATATCTATTTATTTATTTATTTTCAATTTACGTTTGAGGACCAAACTTTAGAAATTATTCGTTTTAAACCCAATTATAGGCCCGTTTAAAAGTCCAATTTTATCTCTTATACTATAAGAAAGCCCAATTTCAATTCAATCCTATTTTAAAGTCCATTTAGAGGCTCATTTGCAAGTCTTACCCTATTTTCCACCCTTAAATACAATATTGTTGGAAGTGCTCAAACCCTAACCCAAGTTTCATTCTTTACATCACCATTACACAAGCATTATCTTCATTCTCAAGATTTCTCATTCAACAACCATCTTCAACTTCTACTCCAACACTTGTAAGGGGCAATCGATGTCTTGATTTCGAAGTTGATTTCTCAATCTCCTCTATTTCAATTTCTTCCTCCACCAATTTCAAGTGTTCATTTCCATAGAAAGGTAATCCTTCTCTACTCTTATCTTTTTCTATCATAAGATAGGTTGTTTGAGGATAAATAATTGAAGTTTTATGGATTTATTGAGACTTTGGTGGTTGGGGAAAAGTAATTTACTTGATACTTTGAGTTGGGCATGAGGTCTTGTTATGGGATGAGATTAAAACTACTTGATATCTACCAAGCCCCCATAGTGTTTGATGAATTGCTTGAAAGAAAAATCAATGTATTTTGCACATGTGACTTTTTTCCAGCTTCTGCACTCAACTTTGAAAGGCCGTAACTTTTAGTATAGATGGAATTTCTAGGTGATTCAAATTGGGAAATGATCCCACATGAGTTACCTATCATTTAGAATTGGTTTGACATCATTCAGAGTCTCGTAGGATGTTTTATGATACTCTTTGTGAAACTGGGCAGATTCCACCCGAGAACAAGATATTGTCCGTTTAAAAATAGTTTTGATGCCCTAAACGCAATTTATATGAAACAATTTTTAAATACGATGAATATGTATGAGTTTCCTACCTTCTGTAAAAATTTTAGAATTTTCTGATGTCGTTTACTATTTTAAAGAATTTGACAAACGCATACCGCCATAGCAGGATAATTTCCACAGTTTTTTTTTTACTTAGAGTTGAAAACTTGTTTTGGCTCATATAATTCGAGCTTAGATGCGATTTTAAAGTAATACATTATCCAACGAGTTAGTTATCCTAGAAATTGGAATTTCATGATCCTATACTTTGATTTGGGAGTTATTCCCATTCTTAACCCGAGAGAGAGTAGCCGAGAGAAGAGAGAGCGGGTGAGGAAGATGGTGATGATCCGAGTTCTTGGCCCAAATCCACTTAAAACCGGATTTTTGCAAAATAAATCCTCAAGTTCTATACTTGTTGCAAGTTGGCCCTATAATTTATTTAATTTACAAGTCCCTAACTTTCAATTGTTGCAATTTGACTCCTAAACTTTTATTTCACTTTTAAATCCTTAATTTCTTATTCCCATTCGAGTTAGCCCTTAAACGTTAATTACATATTAGTCCCTCATGTTTTAAAAATCCTATAATTGAGTCCAAAATATTTTTAGTCCACTTTTATTGCATAATAATAGGTCCTCAAACTATTAAATTCTTTCAAATTGACCCCCAAAGTTTTATATTCTTTCCATTTTGGTCCACAAACTTCTATATTACTTATAGATACTTAATATTTAAGAATATTAATATAAATTAAACTCGTTATTGGCTAGACGAGGCGTTTGACAGCTAGAGGGCGATTTCTCACCGTTAGTAAGCTCAATACTCGGGTAAAGGTTAAGGTAGATCCCTTTTCTAAAAGTTTCTTTTAAATGTGCGCAATTGCAATTAATATTATTATAAATGTCTTTGCATGTAAATGTTATGTGATGATAGGCTTTTTAGCCTACTTTTGGACGTCTTCCTCGGCACTATGACGATAGGCTCTTTGCCTAATTACGACGTGATTTAATAGCATTATGACGATAGGTCTTTGGCCTAATATATTATAATGACATGCTATTAATCACTATGATGAGCGATGTACGATTAAGAGGGGATGATGAACGAACTTGTATTTTATACTGTTCGTATTTTATGAAGATGATGATTATGTGCATTTAATTTGTAATATATATTAATTGTAGTGCGCGGGATCTCGAGTATTTAAAATACTCACGATTTTCTCTATCAAATGATCAACTTGCGTATTAAGGAGCCGGAGGCGTGGCGAAGCGTGGGAATCTCTCGGGGACTTTCAAATAAATTAGCTTTAATTAAATTGACAATTTAGTACTTTTAACTGTTGAAGTAATGACTTTTGAATGTTTCGAGCTTACTAGTACTTTAATTGGATGTTTTTGAGGATTGTTTGAAAACTATCTTTCGACTTTGTTAGTTTAAATAAATTTCCACATTTTAGCTATTTGTGAATTTTTTTTTCCGCATTTAATGTCATTATTATATTTCAAAAAAAAAGAGGAATTTAAGTGTTTTTAAAGAAAGAACTAACGTTCCGGGTTCTTAGAACTCGGGGCGTTACACCTATCGTGTCCTGAATACTGTCTTTGGTATATCTGTCGGCTTGACCTTCAACTGGTGTTACCCTGATTTCAAATCAATCTTCCAGAAAACCGAAGCACCCTTCAACTGATCAAACAAATCGTCAATGCTGGGTAGAAGGTACTTATTCTTTATTATCAACTTGTAGAATTCTCTATAATCAATGCACATCCTCATATTGTCATCCTTCTCCTTAACAAATACATGTGCTCCCCATGGAGACACACTTAGCCGGATGAAACCTTTCTCAGGCAATTCCTCCAACCGTACAATCTTTGTCCTCACATTTCAAATCAAATTACACACCCTCAAAATCAAAATCATGCCTCCTAAAATCACATTACATCCTTAAAATCAAATCATCATGCGGTCATCGTTTACATAATTGATCATCTAAATCAAAATCCGATATCCGCAAACTCATTTCATAAAATTATATATAAATTCTTCAACATCTCACTCAACCTCATTATAATATAATTCATCAAACTTTCTCATTAGAAATTCCCCACATAATATATAAACATGCCACCCAAATTTCAGAATAAATACATCTTGTAGTCACCTATCGGTCAATAGATGCATCTAACTTCAGTTCATACGATCTAAACTTCTTCACCACTAATCAACTTTTTCAAATCTGACAATAAAATAAGTTTAAATCGAGAATCCTAACATTTATTGGTAATTCCATAACAAGATAACCCCAATACATAACTTTCACCATTTATCCTCAATTTATAACCTTTGATCTCAAATGGTTTCCCATCCTTTACACTCAAGAATTTCGGAATATTTAGCATAGCACGGGTCTAATTCCTTCTTACTCATGTCCATCATTCCATTACAACCTTATCTTAACCCATGATAGTGAATTGAAGTCTCATTACAGTCAATCGCAAATCCATTACAACCTCCCATTTCAATGCATAACACCAAACTAAAGTCCCAATCACCAGCAATTACAAATCACCGTTCAATATAGGCAAGAGAGAACAACAATACCCATACACAATAGTCAATGCTTGAAAATCATGATGTAAATTTCGAGGACTAGAAATATCATGGGATACATTTAAAGTTATGCTTTATTAATCTCTAGGAGATTTCACGCTTAGGCTCAAACTCGGTTTCTTTTCTCTCTATCCGAATACAAGTACTTTACTCTTTCCTTTCTGGATATAAAATCCATCAATTCAGATACAACTACTTGCAAAACATTATAATGCCGTATCAACTTTTAATTCTCATAAAATCCTTCAAAGAGGCTCTCTTGACTTCAAATAGATACAAACATTCATATAACTTTTAACATTGTATCTGTCATAAACTTTTTCTTAAAGTGATTCCGACATTCGTAAATATTTTTTCTTATTGTATCTGAAAAATTTCTTGAAACTTTCTTCTTTCATTCTATATCAAAACATAGTTTCTCAAAAGGACTTCGAAACTCAATAAGTCAATCCTTGAAATCTAAAAACTTTCTTTCTTTACCTCGGAGTCGGCGGAGAGACTTTCGAAAAAAATTATTTAAACAATTTGCAAGTCTACAGAATCGTAGACAAGATGAGTGCACACGACATAAATTTTATAAGTAAGGTCGTAGCGACACGTTCGAAATTTTATTTAATTAAATATATTTATTTAAGAAGAATTTTCCGGTCACTACAGATTGTTTCTGTAATCATTTCTGGCGTCTGTGTCAACTGGTTCATTACTTTATTTTTGAACCATCTTCCGAAACATTGATTATGTTCGTTAATCAACCACGTCTCCCCTTTTGAAGGATTCTCCACCCGTATAATTGCCTTGTGCTCATCGAAGTATGGTTGAATCCCAACAAGATGGTGCAAGATGAGAAGATGAGCTTTGGCCAGATCTTTAGCACTGGGATCGATCGGCTTGCATCCGATCGTACCTTTACGTTGGAGCCTTCCCTCTTGTCAAGATTTAGAAATACCAATAGGTTCAACTATAGCCAAATAATCAGTACAAAACTCAATAACCTCTTCAGCAGCATAATCTTCAATGACACTGCCTTCAAGTCTATATTGATTTTTCACACATCCCTTTAGAATCCCCATGAACCGTTCGAATGGATACATATTGAGCAAGAATTCCGGGCCCAACTGCTTAACTTTTCTTACCAAGTCAAGTGCACCATAACATCGAAAAAAGATGGCGAAAAATACATTTCAAATTGGTAGGGGGTGACAACAACATTAGCCTGCAATCTATCTAACTCGTCCGGATCAATAACCTTACTATATATTGCATTGAAGAAAACGCAACGTTGTGTAATTACAGAATTAACACCTTCGGGCAGTATGCCTCACATAGCAACCGGCAAGAATTGCTACATTATGACATGAAAATCGTGAGATTTCATCCCAACCAATTTCAGGTTGGGCGTGTTGTCGCAGTACGCCAAAATTTATTTTATTTCCTTACTCGGTTTCAAAACTACAAATTAATGTAGAAGTGGTAAGTAAGGGTCGAACCCAAGAGGAACGGTGTTTAATCTAGTTGTTTTTATCAATTAATCTAGAAATGGGGGTTTTGTGAAGTTTGATGAAATTCGAAAATAAAATGGCAAAATAAAAGAGATGAAAATGAAACAATTGAAGATATATCTAGTTCTCGGGTTCGGTTGTGTCAACATCTTGTGTTTATCTTTCCCAAGCAACGTGTACTATCCCTTCTTCAATTTATCAACTCCAATTAATCAATACGATCTGATTAACGAATTCTTCCTTAAGTGTATTAAATTAAAGTGAGTTCTTTAACTTAACGTCTAGCTATTGGATAATCCTAAACAAGTTCTTAGGATTTAATGCAACGCTAGTGTGAAATGAACAAGAAGAATGAGTTGAATTAGATGATCAATTTCACAAACTTGAATTAATACATCTAAGTTGATTTATTAACAAATATGCACGACATTCGTTTGCTACTGTGGATTGGAATCTAGTTACAATTACGGATCAAAAGTTTCAATCCTAGCACATAACTTGAACTTAAAGATTAATTGATTCAATTGGCCAAAGTGAATGCAATAATCACATAAATTCAAAACGGGTTTTAAAGCATAACAAATCAACAAATTGAAGTAGAGGAATAGATAAAACGTCAGCAAAGAGTTAGGAAAGATAACAACATGATAATTGAACACAACGTTGATAAGTGCTAGAAAAGCACTTAAATAACTCTTCTATTTTACGTATTTATGTGTTTTATTTGTATTATATGTTTATTTTTATGTGTTTTCCTTTTATTGTGTGTTTAGAGCCACAAGGAATCAAAAGGAGCCAAAATGGATAAAAACGGAGCGAAAACGGAACTTGGGACCGAAATGCAAGCAAATTCAAAGATGGAGGGTCTCCGATACAATTTTATGAAAAGTTTTTTTTACAATTTTTCTCGTACCAATATCAAAGCATATCAAAAGAGGATTTCCACATTTTTGTCGGATCCCAAATCGGAGTTTCCTAGTGAAAGTTATGGCAATTTGAAGAGAAAGGACAAAGCGTAAAAAATCAGCAGCTCGAATTTACTGCCGCAGTTCAGTAATTTGACCATAACTTTTGCTACAAATTTCGGATTGACCTGCACTTTATATTGTGGGAAAGGACACTCAGAGGACTACAACTGTGATGTTGACCTCTTCAAATGATTCGGATCATATCATGGTCAAAAATGGGCAAAACTGAGAGTGATGTGAATGGAGGATTTCTTGGGCCATGTTTTGGTAGAAAATTTATAACTTTCTATTAAAATATCCAAAAGAGGACCTTCCAATTGCACAATTCAGCCAAGATGCTTACCTATACCATGATACAATATTTGAACTAATTGAGCAATTTAAGATCATGATTTGGTAGTTACCAATTAGTGGAATCATAATGGAGTAGTTGTATAATTTTTTATCATGTTTTCTTGTGAAATTTTTCCTATAAATAGAGGCATTTGTAAGGAAGGAAATGCACAACTTAGTAGAAGAGAATTAGCTAGTAGTTCTCTCCAATAAAATTTTCTTCTTCATTTGTTCTTAGTTTTAGCTTGAAGATTTTAGCTTTTCATATTCCGGCGGATCAATTCTTCGCTAAGTTCTCTTTTCCCTTTTATTTCTCTATTTATTTCTTAGTATTTATTTACTTGTTTACTATATTTTGCATAATCTATCATATAGTGGTGGTGATACAAAGCGAACATTCGCTAAAAAGTATGAAACCCCGCAATTATGAGTAGTTAAGACTTTTCTATCTAGTTCGAGGGGGACGTTGTGTTCACCTAACATGTTGTTATCTTTTCTAACTTTTTAGTAACGTTTTATCTATTCCTCTACTTCAATTTGTTGATTTGTTATGCTTGTAAACTTTGTTTTGAGTTTATGTGATTATTGCATTCACTTTGGCCAATTGAATCAATTAATCTTTAAATTCAAGTTACTTGCTAGGATTGGAACTTTTGATCCGTAATTGTCATTAGATTCCAATCCAAAGTAGCAAATGAATATCGTGCACATTTATTAACAAATCAACTTAGATGCATTAATTGAGCTTGTGAAATTATTCATCTAATTCAACTCATTCTTCTCGTTCATTTCATACTAGCTTTGCATTAAATCCTAAGAGCTTGTTTAGGTTATCCAATAGCTAGATGTTAAGTTAAAGAGCTTACTTTTAACTTAATATACTTAAGGAAGAATTCGTTAATCAGAGCTTCTCGGTTAATTGAGAGTTGATAAATTGAAGAAGGAATAGTAACACGTTGCATGGGAAAGATAAACACAAGTTGTTGACACAACCGAACCCGAGAACTAGATATTTATTTCAATTGTTTTACTTGATCTTATCTTTTGTCATTTGATTTTCATTCAAAATTCTCAAAACCCCCACTTTTCTATATTAATTGATAAAGACAACTAGATTAAGCACCGTTCCTCTTGGGTTCGACCCTTACTTACCACTTCTACATTAATTTGTAGTTTTGAAACCGAGTAAGGAAAAAAAACAAACTTTGGCGCGCCGCGACAACACGCCCAAACTTCCCACTCGAACTAGATAGAGAAATCTAACTACTCATATTAGCGGGTATCACCACTACTATATGATAGATTATACTTCACTATCTCAAGTAATATATGCAAACTATAGAAATCACGTAAATAATGCTAAGAATTAAATAAAGAAGTCTAACTACTCATATATGCGGGTTAAATACTTATAATGGCGTAACGCCGTGTATCACCTCTGCAATATCTGAGAAATTATCTTTCTCAAACATGAAAAATAAAAGAAGAAGCGAAATTAGTGAAGAAATGCTCCGCTAATCATATTCACGGCCGAAGTATCGTCGATTGATTAATCGAACCTAAATTTAGGTTTTTACTTCCTCCGGAATATGAAAAACTAAGAGCTTTCAAGCTAGAACTAAGAACAAATGATGAAGAGAATTTTATTGAGGAGAAAATTGGAGAGAATCACAAGCTAATTCTCTCTACAAGTTGTGTGATTCAAGCTTGGAAATGCCTCTATTTATAGGAAAAATATTACACCAAAAAATATTAAAAAATCATAAAAGTCTTCCTTCATGAGTCAAGAAAATACCAAAAAACACGTTTTATGGTAGGTGGAGTCCGCTGGTCAAAATCTGCAGTGGTGTTAGGCGTGACTCGAGTCACGCGCTGATCGAGTCACCGCGCGATTCGCCTTTAGTCCGCTGAACGGAAGGCCAGGGGCGGTTGCGGCGTGACTCGATCACTTCTGGCGGTGATCGAGCATGATCGGGCGTGACTCGAGTCACTTGCGGCGCCGACTTCGATCCGTCTGGCGGTGACTCGAGTCACCCGAGTCACCCAGAAATTTCACATCAAGTCCCTCAACTTTTGAATGTTGTTCATTTTGGTCATTGACAAATTGCATTGTGGTCCTCCAACTTGTTGAAAAGTTTCACTTTGGTCCCCCGACTTTTGCAAAGTTGCAGTTTGGTCCCCAACAGTTTGGCTTTGACTCTTTTTGTCCTTTTTCTTCAAATGGCCATAACTTTCACTAGGAAACTCCGATTTGAGATCCGGAAAAAGTTTGAGAATCCTCTTTTGATGTTCTTCGACTTTTGTACAAGAAAAATTGTAAAAATAACTTTTCATAAAATTACATCGGAGGTCCTCCATCTTTGATTCGCTTGCATTTTGGTCCCGAGTTTTCGTTTTCATTTGATTTTCATCCTTTTTTACTCTTTTTGATTCTTTGTGACCCTAAACACCACAATAAAGGAAAAACACATAAAACGGAACATATAACACTAATAAAACACACAAATACATAAAATAGAAGAGTTATTTAAGTGCTTTTCTAGCACTTATCACAGGTCCTTTATCGACACAAGCCGTTTGAAGTTTGATGAATAATTAGATGGAACTTTCACACTGTTCAGACATGCACAAAAATTTTGTTTCTCTCCTTTAGATAGGGTATAGTAAACTGTGGGTAGGAAAGGGCGCTTCCCCGGCTCTTTTATAGTTGCTGACACCGGCTATATTCCCAATTCCACCATGTCTTTCCAAGCATTGATAGAATCTTTCATCTTTCCCGAAATGTTTAGTAACGTCCGGATGATGCAATCACAAACATTTTTCTCTACGTGCATGAAATCGATACGGTGTCTCACCTCTAAATACTTCCAGTATGGTAAATCCCAAAAGATCGTTCTCTTCTTCCAAATACTCTTCTAAGGTGGCTTAAAATTCTTGCCAAATTGAATTGAAATATTTTTTGTTCAAAAACCTCTTCCCTAGACAACGACAAACGCGCTACTAGGTTCTTGATTTGCCCGTTGAAATCCTCATTATTCTTTCAATGCCTATGTTTTTTAGTGAGAAAAGCTCGATGATCCATGAAAATAGTTTTACAGCAATTGTGAAAATACAGAGTGAACATCGCATCTTCACAAACAGGGCATGTCCTACCACCTTTGATCGTGTAACCCGAGAAGTTACCGAAAGCGAGAAGATCATTTATCGTGCAAAATAGCATATCACGTAAATTGAAATTTTCCCGATGATTAGCATAAAAACCTCAACACCTTCATCCCACAACTTTCTTAAATCATGAATTAGTGGTGCTAAGTACGTGCCGATGTCACTTCCCTGCTGTTTTGGACCTGATATTAACAACGACATCATTATGTATTTATGCTTCATAGACAGCCAAGGAGGCAGGTTGTAAATCACCAAAAGCACCGGCCAGGAGCTATGTTGACTGTTTATGTCACAGTGTGGATTCATTCCATCTGTAAATAATCCGATTCGGAGATTCCTATCTTCGTCTCTAAAGTCACGAAATCTCCTATTGAAATTGCACCATTCAAGGGAATCAACAAGGTGTCTTAACTTACCATCCTTTTTCCTTCCTTCAGCATGCCACAACATTTTCATCGCATCATTTGCATTCGCAAACAATCTCTTAAACCTTGGAATCACGGGCAGATACCATAATACTTTCATTGCAGGACCTTTCTTAGCCTACAATTATAAATGCAGTTCTTTCTCTTGTGTCTGGATATCCCACACTTTGGACACGCACGTAAATCACTATACTCCTTCCGATACAGTACACAATCATTTGGACATGCATCTCTCTTCTCAATCTCCATACCAATGGGCACAACATCTTCTTTGCCTTATACGTTGAGTTAGGCTACTCGTTATCATCTGGAAGCATCTCTACTAGAAGCTCCAATAATGCTGTGAAACTTCGATCACTCCACTAATTCTTCGCTTTCAAATTTAACAAATTGAACACAACTGATAATTTGTTGTATTTTAGACAACCAGGATACCAAGGCTTTTAAGAATCGGCAAACAGTTTATCGAATTCATGGGGCCTGTGAACGAAGTCATCTTGCACATCATGGAACATTTCATTCAACCGATCATGTTCCACCTACATTTCTGTATTTTCTGCATGACCATCATTGTCACTATCCAATGTATTTTCATTATGTCCATGGTCATTGGCACCGCTACTTGTAGCAGATACTATTTTTCCACTAGGACAAAACCAACATGTGTACCCAATCTTCAAACCAATATTAAATAGATGGTTTCCTACTTTTGAAGCGGTGTCATAACCATTTATATTATGGCACGTGAACATGGACATGCAATCTTATCCTTTTCATACTTCATTCTATCTTCCGCAGCACATTTCAAAAACTCCATAACCCCCATTATAAATTCAGGAGATGTATGATTCCCATACATCCAACTTCGATCCATTTCAAATGACCTAGAAGTCATCTTGTTATTTTTCTGTAATTAAGCATGTAATGCAACTGCCCCAACTCCACCTTACAAGTCCATATCTAATAAAAAGGGTAGGGACCTAAACCATACATCGTCTCTACGTAATATCAAACTATGTTATTTTTTGTGTAGAACCGACTTATTATTTTACTAAAAAATTCGACAGCATCTCCCATTCATTCTCCTAAGTATGCAATCCACGTAAAACGTAATCCACACGCGAAGAACAAAGCAGGATACTACTGAAATTAATATAAATACTGCCTCATCTACACACAAAATGAAACGTAACACAATTCGATTTACGTAGATCGATGAGAAACTCTCTCCACTGGGAGAATTCAAAGATAATCTTCTGCATCCAAACTGCGCAATAAATTGAGCACAGTTAATGACATACATGATTATCTTCAAACGGTTTTCTAAAGTCAATGCCAAGTGAAGTGCGATGTAGTACAGTTAATAAGAACAATTGTAACAAAATGACAGAGAAACAGTTTGTCAAATTGATATAATTACCCCAAAAAACTAATATTGATTATATTATAAATTATAATGATATTAACTAGTTTTATTCCCAAACTAATTGATTGTTTCCGAAATGTTATTCCTACACCACTTTGTTATTAAATTATATTATATAAAAAGTAATATTAGTTTATTTATTACATATGGAAAGATATAAAATAAAAATAATATTGATCTGCACTTATTTGATATTATAAGTTAATTTAGTACAAGTATACTATTAAATGTTGGATATAATTCAACCTAATTTTGAAATATTGTACGCATTAATTTAGTATATGTAGAAGCCTATCTAAATTTGGGACATATCCAAAACTCAAGTTAACATTAGTTGCAAAAAATCCATAGTAGTATATTAACTATTAATATTTTTTAATAAGTTACAAAAATTCCAAAGTCATATATAGAAGCTTAACTATTAATATTTTTACATAATTCCTAAATTAAAACTAGTGTAAATCACCTTCGAGTAAGTGTAATCTTAAATATTTGATATAGCTCACCCTAATTTATAAATACTTTAGGCATTAATTTATCGTATGTAGAATCCTAAATTAGGGACGTATCCAAAATTACAATTAATATTAGTTCTAAAAAATATCAATTTTAATAAGTGCATTAACTATTAATTTTTTTAATTGGTCTTTTAAATTATTTATAATTCATCAAAAATTATAACTCTAAGTCATTCCAAAATTACTAATTTAACTAATAATAACTAATCTTACTAAAATTATACCTCTAATTCAATAATATGCATATGAGTCCCACATATCCATGTCAAAAATATAGGGTTATACTAGAAAACATAAATGAGAAATTACAGCCAAAAAATAAAACATATTATCACAATGTATAGGTATAATACAAGAAACAAAATAACTAAAATCAAGATTTACAACAAGAACCTAAATTTGGGGAACCTCAAAAATATGGAAATTTGGCACCAATTGATAAAGGAAGATGACCTTGCTTCAATTGTGGTGCCAAATTGTCAAAAAAATGGAAGAATTTGAAGAACATCCACCTCAAGAAAAACTTAGAATTTGGGGAAATTTGGGGATGTTAACAATCTACCATAAAAAAAATGTTGAAATTTGGGACTAATAGATAGAGGAACACTACCTAGCTTCAAATGTGGCTCCAATTCGTTTAAGAAATTGCAACAATGTGGCTCCAATTCGTTTGAAATGCCCAAATTTTCGAGAGGAGGAAGGGTAGAGCTGAAAATGAAGCCTTGCTATGTATTCTAGTTAATTGTAAGAGGCTTTTGGGTGGGGGTTCTATGGAAGAACCTCCACCCGTTATGGACCTTTTTTTTTTAATTAATTTAAACCAAACGGGGTGGCAGTTCGTCAAAAGAACTGCAACCCATTTTCTTATAAAGGGTGGATGTTCTTTCATTGAGGTGCCCACCCTTTAATTTGAATTTTTTTTCCCAAAACAAACAGGTGGCGGTTTTGTATAACAACCGCCACACGTTTTTGCATAAAGGGTGGCGGTGGTTTGATAGAACCGCCATCCTTTAATTTATTTTGAGCTTTTTGTAGTTTTGGGTGGCATTTTCATTAAAATCGCCACACAATGGGCGACCTCTAATCTACATTGTGTACTAGTGTCACATATTGTTAAAAAGCCAAAGAACCCAGGGACGTAATAGAAAGAATTATTTGCTAATAGAGTAAATGTAAAAATATTGTAGTAATAATAAAGGTAAATATTATGTAATTTCCATATAATTTTTTTTCTCATTTTCTCTTTATATCAATACCTTTACTTTTCGATTTTAATGCCTTGAGAGAAGTACACATATCAATATTATAGAAAACCTTGCCAACTTGGTCTATAATTTTTTTATTCTTTGTGCATGAAATCAATGAAAAAAAATAACATATCAGAAATGTAGTGAGAAATACATATGATAGATATACATCATAGACTAAGATGAAGAATACAAGTAAAGATGGGAAGTAACATACCATTTCAATTGTCACATCAAATTAAAATGTGCGTGTATGTTTTTTCTATTGAAATAAAATAATGAATTCTTTATTTAATGACTATGAGTTATCTATATATTAATAAACAGGAGCCAAATTTGTGGGAAGGAAACTTACCGCTCATCAATTGGCAGATTTCGAATTTGAATTTAATTGGAGGTATTTTTTCCGTCTCATGGCACACCGATTATATTTTGGAATCATATATTTTCCCGGCCGTGATCTCTCTTTTTTGAATTTATCTTTACTAATTGTTAAGATTCTTTAATATTTTATTCCTATCAATTCCTATTAATAATTAATTAATAATTAATAGAGACCGTCTCATCTATATATATATATATAAAAGGAGCATTTTTTCCCGCTTAAATGCATCCTCAAATTTTCCCACCTATTAAATTTTCCTAATATAATCTTTTATTTATATATAGAATAATATATATATACATAATGATGATTCTTTCTTATTATATTTTTTATTGTCTTAAATCCGTCTTCCCATTTAAAAAAAAAAATCTCTCTTTATTTTTTATTTTTTATTTTCGAATGCATAACCAACTTTATTTATTTTTTTCCTCCATAATATATTAAAATTAATATATATAGATTTTATTTTATTATTTCTATCTTACTTTATCCAATCTCATAACATCTAAATACTTTCTCTATCATTTTCTCTCCTTTTTTTTCATTTTCTACATATAAAAACAATTTGTGATTCTATTTTACTCGACTTGATGAGAACTTTAAAATAAGTATACTATTAATACACAAATTTTTATTTTTTGAAAAATTGAAATTTACCACAAATATATAAATTAATGTCCAACTTAAATATAAATTAGTAATTTGTTACGACACTTAATCGACGTTTGTGTGAAAAATTCAAATATAATGAAATGTATAAATTGTTTTAACTTTTAATTCTATTCCATGTTTGATTTACGTTGAAAATAAATTAAATAAAAAATAATTCTTCAATTTGTTTATCTCGCAAATATATGGTAAAGCTAGCTTTATTTTATGTTTAAAACTAGATAATTTTTTCATAATAAATATTTAATTTACCAAAATGACAATTTATATGTTGATATAGTACTTGAATGCAATTTCTCGTGTAATTACAGAAAATCGAAAAATATTATATATTTGTGATAAATTTCAATTTTATTTTGAATCAATAAATTTCAAATTTTCTTATTTTTTCTTTCAAATTTTCAATTTATAAGTTTATGTCTTGAACAATGTACGGGTGTTCTAGAAATTAGACTGAATTTCTGACTGATCGTTTTTTCATAATTTTCGTATTTTAATTATCTAAAATTAAGAATTTCCACTAAGATTTAATTTTTATGTCATACAAAATTCCCATTGATTTAATTTTTACACAAAAATTCATATAAAGGTTTAACATCAAAATCAAAAAATAAGATCAGACCCGTTACTTAATTTTAGAAATAATTAATTAATTAAACAAAATTAAGATTCAATTTTTTTGTGATACAAAATTAAGATTCATTAAAATTTTACACAAAAATAAAAAAAAAACTTTCCGGCAATTGGCTCAAGTTTGAGACAAAATCTCACCACTACGATTCCGAGTTTGTACTAAAAAAATTAAAAATTGGATTGGACTCAATAATTAATTTTAGAAACAATCAATCATTTTTATAAATAATTAGCTAAGGAACAAAAATTAACTAAAATTACTAATTTTTGTAAGATTTAATTGTTGTTTGATGAAAAATTACAATTCATTAAATTTTTACATAAAAATTAAAATAAATGTGTAACATGAAAATTTAAAACTTAGCTTGGACCCTTTAATTAATTTTAAAATGAATTAATTAGCTAATAAATGAAAATTAATTAAAATTAGCGATTTCGCTAAGATTTAATTTTGGTGGGATAAAAAATTATAATTCATTTAATGTTTACATAAAAATTAAAAGAAACGTGCAACATCAAGTTTGTTTAGTTAATCATTCAATTGTAATATTAATCGATTTTTTAATTAATTGAATCTATATCTATATCTTTTAAATTTCAAGATATCTTTTCAATTATAAGATAGTGTTAAAATTAGATTCATATAATTCTTAAAATTGGCTATGACGCAAATTATTTTGGAAATAATTAATTTTTATAGAAAAAATTAAATTAAATAAAAAATTAACTATAATTATATAAACAATAATTAATTAAAATAATAAATTCTGTTGCTAATATTTTGCTATACATGTGTTCAGTCGACAACGATTGATCCAAATTAATTACATTCTTAAAGGCGAAAATATAATTAATTTTAAGAAAAATCATTCAATTGATGCGGGTTTTCCCTAAAAAATGAAAAAAAAATTTAACTGTAATATATCTTTGAAATTATAAGATTTCTTTAAAATTAGATTTATACAATTCTTAAGAGTGTAAATATTAAAATGGTAATGTCGGAAATAATTAGTTATTTTCATAAATAATTAGCTAAAATGAAACTCAATTAAAATGAATTCTTATACCATTAATTAAAATTTGTAATACTATTATTATTTAATTGGACTTTGTTTCAATGGGCGAAAATTGACATGGTTTCGTTGAACGAAAATTAATCAATTGTATTGTTAAAATAGAAAAATAACATTTATTAAAAAATAAACAATAATTCAAATTAATTAGATTACCGTGGTTCGCTAGATTTTTCTTTAAAAATGAAAGAAATCTTTTGACATACAAGATATCTTTTTAATTATAAAATATCTTTAAAATTAGATTCGTACAATTCCTAAAACTGTGATTAAAAAACAAATTATTTAGAAATAATAAATTATTTTTTATAAATAATTAGCAAAAAAAGAATTAATTAGAATTAATTATATTACAATTAATTATATTTCTTAGATTTAATTGGATATATTTTCATTTGACGAAAATTGAGAGAGTTTTATTAGATGAAAATTAATCAAAATTAATTAAATTACTAAAAGGGGGGAAACATAATTATTTTAAAAATAAAAAATTATTAAAATTAATTAGATTGCCACGGAGAAGAAAAATATGCTTACGAAATTAATTTATCTTTTTACGTATTTTAAAATAAAGTTAACTTAACACCTATAAGATTCTGGATTCTTAGAATTTGGGTGTTATATCTTATTGCAAAATAAGTCGATTGATCATTAGTCCATAATTAACTTTATTTACTTTTTTCAGTATCATGCTTTTTTCAAAATATGCTTTTCTTTTGATTCTCATGTATTTTTGTATTTTCTATGATATTTCTCTTGAGTTACAGTTGATGACAAAACATTAATATTTCTTTTTGCATAGTTACGGGTGTTTCAAAGGATCTGCTCATTTTTTAAAGTAACAAGCTCCAAAAATAGGTTTTCAAATAGTATTATTTTTATTTTGGTACTACTCAATTATTGGAATTATATGACTCAATTAGAATATTTTAAATGGCTTTCAACTATGTTAAATATTTATCTAAGTTTCTATCTCCTAAATAAATATTAAATTTAAATTATTTATTTTATATCGAATTTTGGCAATTGAGATTTTATTTAATTTTTAAATATTATCAAATAGATTGTATATTTTAAGTATTAATCATATATATTTCATTAAGTATTAATCATATATATTTCAATTTATTTGTCTTATCCAAATTAATTTAAATGTTATATCAAATCATTCAATATTTAATATGCCGAATATGTTAAATTAGTAAGCTTATACCTAATATGTTAATACACGTGTTTAGCATATTTAGAAGGTATTTATTGAAGAAATAAAATATCGAAATAAAAGTTTTTAATTAAACCATCACGATGGGGCGTGGACAGGGGTGAGAATTTTCTAGCGGGGGATGGATGGGGAATGGAAGTTTGTAATTCTCGTATCATCCTCGCTCACCCCTAGAGTAAATGAGGATGGGCCAAATCGAGGATAAGTGTTTCCCGGCATGGCAGGAAAGGGGTGTTAGGGTCTGTCGGACATTACTCACTACATTGTTATTTTTATAATATATCTCTATACCGATTATATTTCATAATTAAAACTTAAAAATCATTATTTACATATTAATTGTTAATGACGCACATCATACTGATGTATAATTAATATCTCTCAAAATTTATAATTGCATATGATAAAATATAAAACAATTTTAAAGAAAAACAATGGGCTCTACTAATGTTAGTAGAGTTATTTTGATAACTATAATATTTAAGGCTATTTTATTTTGGATTTATATTAGTAGATTAATTTTACAATGAGCAAAATATTATATATTATCACAAGCACTGCTACAAATTATCATCCCGTGCAAAGCACGGGTATAAATGTTAATTAAGTTGCTATTCTATGGTGAATAGTAAATTAAGTTGTGTGGATTTTCGTAAGTTATTCCTTGCATACTGGTATGATGGATTAGTACGAAATATAGAAGAAACTCTTTCGAAATTTTTATAGAATTGTTTCAAGTTAAATTATTTAACTTTATTGTTGTAACTCATTCTTTATTTTAATTATTTTTTTAGATTTTATGTTAATATTATTAACATCTATAAATATCGTTATTAGTTGAAAATTTTATCTCCCGCGCAAGGTACGGGTGAAACAACTAGTCAATTTCTAATTGCTATCTTTACCAATTGTTTAATTATTTAATTTAATTATTATTCTCATTCCCATCTTAATAAAAAACGTGTACATCACTCAAACCGAAAATCTTTGATATTTTATTCCTATCAATTCCTATCAATTATCAGACATCGTTCCATCAATTACTAATTGTTCAATTATTTAATTATTCTCATTCCCATAAAAAAAAACGTGTAGAGCACTAAAGCAATACCCATCGCATTCAACTTTCCTCTTTCACTACCTCCCTTAGTAACCCGTTCTTCGGCTTTCCTATGACATTCAACTTTCCTCTTTCACGCGCCTTCCTTGATTACTATAGATCTTTATGGAAATCGTTCATTATTCATCTTTCCTTATCCACGAGATTTTTTTTTTCAGTTCATACAAAACAACGGGCGGATCTCAATGGAGTGAACGATAGAGTTGAAATTAGGTGTCTCCTTTTCCTGTCCCCCCTTGCTATCCAGCCAATAAAATTATAACATGTGCTGTTTAATTATTTTTTTATGATTTCATAAAATGCTAACATGTAAATTTTAATTATAGATTCACAATTACCTTTCCCAAGTCTATCATAATTATGGTAACAATTCTATTAAGCCTAGAATTCCTTTTTTCGCAGATCTCTTAACAACTTACCTATATAAAATTTGCCCATGTCTTCAACCTCAGTATTAAACAGCGTTTTGAATGGCTTGAGTCAAACACTGAACATTTCTCGTTTATTAATAAGCTTTATCAAACAAATAGTCTTATTTTTGTGAATAATTTTCATTCATGTTGTGATTTATACGATATTTCATTGAATGTCGATGATGTAAGATGTTTAGCGTACTGTGTTTGGGTGATCCTGAGTTTTGTTTCGTTGATTCTAAATTTTTGAAGATGGTAGAATGGAATACACATCATGCCCTATTTGACTGATTTAATTACTCATGCTACTTTGTTTTTCATTTGCAGAGATTCAGATTTTTGGTATTGCATCGAGTTCAGCCTAACTTAACAGCAACAATGGTAGTTTCATGCTCTATTCGGATTGTTTAAATGTTGTTTTTCTCTATGTTGGTGATATTACAAAAATAATATAGAAATATCGCAAAGGAAATGGATAAATAACCGTAACCAATTAGGCTGAGGCGCGGATATCTCGCTCTCTTTAAGGAGATTCAAGCCCTTTGCGGTGTTGGAATACGTCAATCACCGGTGCAACAGACAATGTATGACTTGTCCCCTCCAGGATACAACAACCCAACTTGAAACGTTGTGTAGTTAATTCCTTTTTTGCACTAGAGGATTAACCCAAAGCTCTCACAGATAGAACACCTTTCTTTTGGTCAAAAATATATATTAAAAGTGTTAATAAATTGTATCTCTCACACAAATTTTTCTCTTTTTTCCCCTTAATGAGTTCCATGGCTAGAATGTCCCTATTTATAGGGAAAATACATGCACACATGAATTAAAGGATGTATTAATCAATTGTGATGAATTTAATGTACTTAATTTATTAACTTAAGGGTTATGCTCAACTTTAATTAAAGCACATTGATAACCTCTTGTTAATTCACCCATATATCTAACGTAAGTGTAATAAAAATATTAAAAATGCCCAAAAATCCCCCACTCATTTTTAATATTAAATTTTAAATAACATACATATTCGGCCAAAAGATAGATTATTATGCATCATGATAAGTGTGGCTCTGCGTTGAACCTTCATTAGTGAAACAATACTCTTCACTCCACAGTTAGTAGTAGTCTCAGACTTGAACTATAACTGGTTAGGGGAAATAAAGAATTATTGTCCACACATAATAATCCAGGTGTTAATATGAGCTTTAATGGCCATTTCATTACGGCCGTGTGCTGATCCTAGTATTCATGAGTGTATTTTGAGAATCAGCCCACAATTCTCATAGAGAGCGGCCCCACTCTCGCACTCACATAGGTAAAATTTGTCAAGAGTGCTCCTGTAACTGTCGCACCCCACTCATACGAGCTACAAATTTTATTAAGAGTTTTTCAAAGAAAACTCAACCCTCAAACCGTTACAGGATAATGAACTTACATCATTAGGGGTGGTGTGTTCAAATTGTGCATTTCTTCCGGCCATCATATAATTCGTTCTTCCCATTGACCTGGATACAAGATCTCCGGTCCCCAGGTTGGGTATCCTTATATATGGTTCATGATCATATGGGCTTCAACCCCATCCCCCTCGATGTATTCTAGACCATTTCTCTTGTCAAGGCCTTGGTTAATGGATCTGCAAGATTATCACACGATTTGACATAATTCACATTAATTATGCCATTACTCAAATAAGATCTCACAGGGCTGTGTTTTCTTCTTATAGGTCTGGATTTACCATTATAATAACGGTTATTTACTCTACTAATGGCAGCAGTGCTATCACAATAAAGCAAAATAGGAGGTATTGGTTTTTCCCACATTGGGATCTCATATAATAAGTCTATTAACCAGCTTGCTTCCTCACTAGCTGTAGCTAAAGCAATTAGCTCAGCCTCCATAGTTGAGTTAGCAATAATTGTCTGTTTTTTAGATTTCCAACAGATAGCACCACCTTCCAATTTGAATATGTACCCAGTGGTAGATAAAGAATCTCCTGACAAAGTATTCCAATTTGCATAATAAAATCCCTCAATAACAGCAGGATATTTTTGATAAAATAATCCATAATTTTTTGTACCTAGTAAATATTTCATTACTCGGCCAATAGCATGCCAATGCTCCTTACCTGGCTTGCTAGTAAACCTGCTGAGTATCCCTACTGCAAACGCAATATCCGGTCTCGTACAATCAGTAGCATATCGCAAGCTACCGATTATACTAGCATATTCCTTTTGATTTATCACATCATTTTCACACTCAACAGGAAATAAGTGAATACTAGAATCAAAAGGACTAGTAACATGTTTGCAGTCAACATAATTGTATTTTTTCAAGACCTTTTCAATATAGTGTGATTGATCAAGAAAAATACCATCGCTTGTTTTAGTAATTTGCATGCCCAGAATAAAATTAGCCTCTCCAAGATCTTTCATGTCAAAATGACTCTTCAACATATTTTTTGTCTCATTTATCACCAAAATATTAGAGCCAAATATCAACAAATCATCAACATACAGGGTAATGATAACATGCAAATTTTCCCATGATTTATAGTAAATGCACTTATCACTCTCATTTACTTTATACCCGTTCTCAATCATGTAGGAATCAAATTGTTCATGCCACTACTTAGGAGCTTGCTTTAAGCCATAAAGGGATTTAGATAGCTTACACACTTTGCTTTCTTCACCTGGCTGTATAAAACCTTCGGGTTGGTCCATATATATTTCTTCATCAAGATTGCCATTTAAAAAGCCTGTTTTGACATCCATTTGATGAATACTTAAATTATGAATTACAGAAATAGCAATCAACAATCTTATGGATGTTATTCTCGTAACCGGAGAAAAAGTATCAAAAAAGTCCAAATCGATTTTTTGTTTGAAACCTTTCGCGACAAGTCTCGCTTTATACTTATGTATACTCCCATCCGGTTTTAATTTCTTTCTCAAGACCCATTTGCACCCGATTGTTTTACAACCTGGTGGTAAATCAACTAATTTCCAAGTTTTATTTGAAATTAGTGACTCCATCTCATCATTTACAGCCTCTTTGCAAAAAATAGCATCTGGTGATGATAAAGCTTTTGATAAAGAAATTGGTGTTTCTTCAGTGTTATAAACAATAAAGTCAGGGCTAAAATCTTTTTCAACTCTAGCTCTTTTACTCCTTCGGAGTTCATGATTTTCTTAACTTTGTAAATTTTGAGTAGAAGAGTTAGGTTTTAAAATATCATTTTCAATTGCTTTGCCCCCACTATTTCTCAATATGTAGGGAAATTTTTCTTCATGAAAAATAGCATCACAAGATTCAAGAGTGATATTTTTTGTAATGTCGAGAAATCTATAGGCTGTACTATTTTCTGCATAGCCAATAAAAACACAAGTGGTAGCTTTAATCCCCAATTTAGGTATTTTAGGGTCTGTTAACCTCACAAAGGCTAAACAACCCCATACTCTAAGATACCCCAAATTTGGCTTATGCCCCTTCCACACCTCAAAAGGTGTAATTTTTGTATTTTTATGTGGTACTCTATTTAACACATAACAAGCATTTAAAACCGCTGCACCCCACAAATTTGATGGAGCACCTGAATTTAATAGCATAGCATTTGTGAGATCAATTAACGTTCTATTTTTCCTTTCTGCCACGCCATTAGAAGCAGGTGAATATGGTGGGATAGTTTCATGGATTATTCCCAATGACTCAACATAAGAATTAAAGCCAAAGGATTCATATTCTCAGCCTCTATCACTTCGAATCCGTATGATTTTTCGACCAAATTGATTTTCAACTTCGAGGAGGAATTTTATAAAATACTCAAACGCATCACTTTTATTTTTCAATAAATAAACATATGTATATTTTGAGCAATCGTCAATAAAAGTGATAAAATATCTATTTCCTCCACGAGTTAAGATTCCTTCAAATTCACATAAATCTGTGTGAATTAATTCTATCAATTCAGTATTTCTTTCAACGGTTTTATGAGGCTTTTTTGTAATCTTTACATGACTACAAATTTCACATTTGTCAAAGTCTTTTTTCACCTTAGAAATTAATCCCATACTACTCATGATTCCCACGTATCTACTATTTATATGACACAAACGGGCATGCCAAAAGTTTAAAGAAGAGAGCATGTAAACAGAAACAGAGGCCTTTTTATTAGCATTCTCAATATTTAATTTGAACATTCCATCACAAGCATATCCTTTACCAATAAAAATACCTTTTTTGGTAATAACATATTGATCAGACTCCATGCTTTGTTTGAAGCCAGCCTTATTCAGCAGATAACTTGACATCAAATTTTTTCTCATGGAAAGTGTATACAATACATCCTTTAATGTCAAGACTCTTCCAAAGGTGAACTTGAGATTAACATTGCTAGTTCCAAGTACCTGCGTAGTGTGAGAATCTCCAAGCATAATGGTTTCAGCCTCCTTAAAAAGAGTATAAGCCGTGAACCAATCCTTATCGTAGCAAACATGTTTGTTTGCACCAGAATCAGCCCACCATCCTTCAACACTTTGTACCATGTTAATATCAGTTATCATAGCAACAAATGGCTCTTCGGTAACGTTGGCTTGGGGAATAAGTCCACGTTTCCGGTATCTACAATTTTTCGCAAAGAGCCCAATTTTTCCACATACAAAGCAAGATTTTTCTTGCTGATTATTCGAAGGATGCGATTGGTTCTTATTTTTCATGCTTGAGTTTCTCATATTTTGCTGATATGATTTGTTCATATTTTTCTTATTCGGCTTCAAAGCATTATTTTTTGAAATCTAATTAGCATAGACATTTTCATTGGTAGATATTAAATTTACCTTTGTGGAATGTCCATTGTTCTGCTCAATAAGCGCATCTTGTCCTCGCACTTCCTCCTCCATACGAATACCTGTCATTAAGGTTTCCAGAGACATTTCCTTTTGCTTGTGGCGCATGTTCGTTTGGAATTCCCTCCAAGAAGGTGGGTTTGTCAATCAAGCCAGCAACAATGAGGTTGTCTCCAATTTTAATTCCTTCAGAAGTAACTTCTGCCACTATCATTTGAAAATCTTGCGCTTGTTCTGCCACAGATTTTCCATCCACCATTTGATAGCGGAAAAAGCGACTCACTGCATATTTTTTGGCACCTGCCTCTTCTGTATCATATTTATTCTGCAAGGCTTTCCAAATTTTCTTTGCAGAAGAGAAGGTGGTATCATAATAATCATAAAAATGATCGGCGAGACAATTTAAAAGATAGTTTTGGCAATTATACTCATCCTTTTGGTATTTTTCAACCTTTTCCTCATGCTCATAAAATTCATAGTCGTTCATGCCTTCGGTATTGATCTTTCTAGGAGCTTTCTCAGTGAGCACATAAGCGACTTTGAGCAGGTTGAGGTAGAAGAGGACTTTTCCTTTCCACCGCTTGAAGTTCACGCCTTTGAACCGAAAAGGCTTGTTGAGATCTCCAACACTCTCATTGGTTTTCTCGACGGTTACATCCATTTTGAATCTCCTTAAAATTGTTGGTGATATTACAAAAATAATATAGAAATATCGCAAAGGAAATGGATAAATAGCCGTAACCAATTAGGCTGAGACGCGGATATCTCGCTCTCTTTAAGGAGATTCAAGCCCTCTACGGTGTTGGAATACGTCAATCACCGGTGCAGCAGACAATATATGACTTGTCCCCTCCAGGATACAACAGCCCAACTTGAAACGTTGTGTAGTTAATTCCTTCTTTGCACTAGAGGATTAACCCAAAACTCTCACAGATAGAACACCTTTCTTTTGGTCAAAAATATATATTAAAAGTGTTAATAAATTGTATCTCTCACACAAATTTTTCTCTTTTTCCCCCTTAATGAGTTCCATGGCTAGAATGTCCCTATTTATAGGGAAAATACATGCACACATGAATTAAAGGATGTATTAATCAGTTGTGATGAATTTAATGTACTTAATTTATTAACTTAAGGGTTATGCTCAACTTTAATTAAAGCACATTGATAACCTCTTTTTAATTCACCTATATATCTAACGTAAGTGTAATAAAAATATTAAAAATGCCCAACACTATATTATTTTTTGTTATTGCTTATGTGGCTGTGGCTGTTTAGGAAGATATATGTGTTCTGCTATTATTCGAAGTTATATGCCTTTTGCCAATTATCATTAATCTTTCATCACCTTACAATGTTGTTATCATTTGTCTTAGAAACTCTGTTATTCATCATTACTTTATAGAGTTTATATCTTATTAATAATCCATGTTGTTATTCAATGCTTACTTTAATTCAATTCAAGAAATCCCAGTGTATGTGCTCAGACGGTTGCATAATGTAGATTAGCCTTTGAGTTGTTATTTTGAAGTTGCTTGAGTATGGCCAGATGAATGTGCATGTCATCGGCCAAGAGCTTGATAGGAAAGCTTCTTTCTTGGTCCGTGTTGTGCGTCTCTAGTTAGTTTCTATAAGGGGAGAAGCTAAACGCACCAAATTGTTGCACATGGTCCTAATGGATGATGAGATATCAATGTTTCCACTTTGACTTCTTTTTTTTTTTTTTTGTTATCACATGGGTAAAATAATTATGGATTTGAATAAATTAAGGTTTGTGGATATTTATTGCTTAATTGTTTTCCTGGCATGAACACATTCAAGCCACCATCGAAGAATCTCTCATTAACAACTTCAAGCATGAGATGGAGGAACACGGATTGTATCTTATGAAGAACTTTCATGTTGCTGTCAATAATGAGAGTTTCAAGCCAGCTGTCCATCCTCGGAAATTTTTCTTTCAAGAGAATACACAAATTCTCCTTGAGAGCTTAGATAATTACTCAAACTCCCTGATGAAACTCTATAATTTTAAGAATGTGGACGAGTGCTTGAGGGCTCCTCAGAGTAGTCTCAACCACTTGATTGGTATATGATTAATTTGTTAGTCAACATTTTAGTTGTTTTGCTTTTAAGATTTATTCCATTATCTAATGATTTAAATACTGATCAGATTTCATTGGCGCATATTAACCCGATGAAGGATTTACCACAAGACAAAACATGCAGGGCTCTTCTATGTTTATTTCATTTTATTTGAGGGATCTTGCATAAGGAATTATATGTTTAAGAGTTTTCATTATTTTTTAAAATTGTCATAGCTTTGTTCTCACAGTTGCAATCGTTTTTCTTAGGAACAACCGCATTAAGTTTTTTCTTTGGGATCACTATGGTGATGAGGCTAGGAACAAATTAGAGGGCTTTTCTGGTCAAAAATTCATGGTGGTAATTCTGCAACATGTCCATATATTGTGTTGGGGTAATCATCATTTGCCTTCTTCCTTTATTCCTCTTTGTTTAACACATTGATTTTTATTTGTTTCCAAATTGATAATCAGATTGATTTTAAACCATGCATTTTTTCCCTACAAACGTCACCTCCCTAGCTACATCGTGTGATGTCTCTAGGGTTATAATTGATGAGCATGTGCCCGACATTGAAGATTTTCGTAAAGGGTATTGATACTATCACTCTCTTTTCATTAAATTCGTAGTATTATGCTTTCCTAAATTTGATTTAACAAAATTTTCTTGATCTTTTCTTAGTGACGTGACTTTGCTAGAAAGTGCATCACATAGTAGCTCTCATCTATCATGGCCATCTTCTAAATCATCGCTCTATGGCCAAGTTAGAACAATATCTCAGCTTTATGGAGCCAAAAATGAACTTAACTCTTTCTTCATTTCGCTTCACTTGCTTCCAAACTAACGTATGTCGGCGACTTCTGATTATAAATACTTGTCTATTGGATTCACTATGCTGTTGCAGGTTAAGGGCTTTTTTTTTCTACAGTGAAATAACTCGCATTCTTTTGGAAGATGGGTGGTATTACAAAGGCTATCCGGATCCTACTTGCACTAAAAAGGTTGATGCATTTGGAGATGAATATGTTTGTAGCAAGTGTGAAAACAATGTGACAGACCATGTGGCTAGGTATAGGATCAAGTATGAAGCGAATGATGGGAAGAGTAAGACCTTGTTGTGTTTTGGGATGAATTGTCACAGCATTTGTTTGGCATGAAGGTCATGGATTTTGCCAACGAGATGCCCAAGGTGAATAATCACATCTTATTCCTTATATAGTTATTTCACTATATGGTATTTAACATCAAGTTTTACTTTAGTCTTTTCCTGTTTTTCACAGTCTGATGGAGATCATGGTCCTCCAAAGGAAATTATGGAATTTGTGGGAAAGTCATATCGCTTCAAATCAGTTAGTCACTCAGAAAATGATGGAGGTGTAAGGACTTATCACATCAACACACTTGAAGATGACACTGAGATTGTTGCATTGAATAAGCCAAATCATTGTTCTAATGATCTAGATGATTCGGATGATGATCTCACGTTGTTATCTCGTACTACAGTTGAAGTTATCTCGAAAGAGGTTTAAATGATTTCATCCATACTTTTTTTCTCATATTGATTTTATTGTGCAGCTACTACTTCCTTTTCTATTTTCTTCACTAATTTTTAGAATCATTTTATTGGTTATTTATGCCTTCTTTAATTCCGCTATATCACATAAGGTAGCAATTGATGGTGATGAAGTTTCGACCCCTTCTTCGAAGCGTACCCTCGACAAAGATGATGTTGATGAAGATGGCTCTCGCATAACTCAAGGTTCTACCAATAAGAAGATGAAGGGTGTGAAGAGGGAGAATTGAAGATAGTTTCATTTGTTTTTTTTTTAGTCATAAATTTTTGACTTAAAAGGCAGTTTCCTATTCAGTTTCTACTGTTGCTTATTTTAGCAGATTGTTGGATGTTTTGAATTGGATATTACTCTTGAGTTTGGTAGTTTATTGTTTGGATTATTTCCAGGCTGATTGTTTGAATGATTGAGATGAGTTTGTGAGTTTGATTTGAACATGAATTTTTTGATAAACAGATTTGTAGATTGATAGTGCAAGCTTATTTGTATATTTTTTATTTGAATATGAGTTATTTGGTTTGTCAATGTTTATAAAGTTAATACAAGTAGGTTCAACATTCCTTTCACTTAGTAATTTTCATCTGGGTTGGTGCTTAAAGTCAAGTACTTAAGTCAAATATTTCCAATAATATTAGGAATGTGGAAGGCTGTTTTGTGGAATTGACATCCATGACCTAATGCAAGCTCAACTGTAGGTATCTTATAATGTTAATCTATATGAATTACTGCGGCATATCTAAGCGATTGAATAAGCTTAGTTATGGGATTTCACCAGATGAAAGGTGTTCTTTAAGTTGATATCCATTTTGGTCTCTGTTTAATGGCTTTGAAGATTAAAGTCATTATAAGTTGCGTTAATTAAAGCTACAGACGATGGCATGACCTTGCAGAAAGGTAGATCCAACACGATATAAGAAGTTTCCTACCGGTCACGTTTCCCCATGAATTGTTTTGTTTTTGTCCTTCCTAATCACGTTGTCACCAGCCTTTTACGATCATTTCTTTTATAACATGACAATTTTCTTTTTTAGAAATTTCCTTTTGATCATTAAATTCTTTTAAACACGCATAAAAAAAAAAGTTTCCCACCGATCACATTTTCCCACGAATTATTTTCTCTTTGTCATTCCTAATCACGTTGTCACTTTTTACAATCATTTGTTTTTTGACACGACTGATAAATTTTGTTTTAATACTTTCCTTTTGGTCATTCAATTTATTGAAATATGCATAAACAATATAAATAGCTTTCTACCAATCATGTTTTCCCACGATATATTTTCTCTTCACTTTTTCTAATCGCGTTGTCAACTTTTAGAATAATTTAATTTTTAATGGGACCAATTAATTTTTTTCATAATTTTCTTGTGGTCATTTAATTTATTGAAATCTACATATATATATATATATATATATATATATATATATATATATATATATATATAAAGCTTTCTACCAATTGTGTTTTTCCACGAATTGTTTTCTGTTCTTCACGTTGTCAACTTGAAGAATCATTTATCTTTTACCCGACCAATTATTTTTCTTTCGTAATTTCCTTTTGGTCATTTAATTTATTTAAATACGCATAAAAAAATATAAAAAGCTATCTACCAATCATGTTTTCCACGAATTGTTTTCTCCTTGTCTTTCCTAATCGCATTCTCAACTTTCAGAATCATTTATTTTTTAATGCGACCAATTAATTTTTATAATAATTTTCTTTTACTCATTTAATTTATTTAAATATTCATAAAAAAAAATATAAGGCGTTTCCTGCTGATCACCTTTTTTCATGAATTGTTTTCTTTTGTGTCTTTCCTAATCACATTGTCACCTTTTACGATCATTTTCACGAATCATTTTCTCTTCGTTCTTCCTAATCGCATTGTCAACTTTCATATATTTTTTTTTGTTA
Organism: Jasminum sambac; assembly: GCA_018223645.1. Lineage (NCBI taxonomy): Eukaryota > Viridiplantae > Streptophyta > Magnoliopsida > Lamiales > Oleaceae > Jasminum > Jasminum sambac. Next base: position 1,721,282 of record CP073650.1, read on the forward strand.
ACGCGGAAAATTAATATTTTTTTCCATAATTTCCTTTTAGTCGGTTAATTTATTTAAATATGCATACAAAATTAGAAGAAGCTTTCTCTTTGTTTTTTCTAATCACCTATAGTAATTAAATATTTTAGGTAAATATTCATTTGTTTTGTTATTCTAATGGTAACTAATTAATGATGATATGGAGTAATATATCTATTCTAAAACTAAGAGAATTACCATGTAAGGACTTCTTCTCATCCCAGAATTCTTCTAACCAATAGCTATCATACAAAAGACACGAGATAACCAATCTTGAAATTTACTTTGTCAAGAGTTAACACAAATTCTCTTCTTTCCATGAGCACAATTCGTCTGGTATAGTAGGAACGATTCTTATTCTAGTTATCTCGTGCGTTGATAGGTATCTCCATGTTCATCTTTTGCTTACTGATATAAGAATTGAAAGTTCCAACGGTTCTCTCAAGTGAATATTCTATCATATTCAAATTTAGATCCATATTGCTATGACTTAAATTACAATACTTTGATTTTGTGTTTGATTAAAAAGGATGCGATCCATTAACTTTTTACATGTCTGTACTTATTTAGGCAAGGTGTTGCTAAGTTAATTGAGTTATAGTCGAAAACAAACTATATATTAGCACAAAAGTAAGTTTGTTTACAAATTTTATAATGGAGTTGATTTGTTTGTTGGGTGACACTTATCTTTTGTAAAGTTACTGCTTTTCATGCTTGTTTTCTGTTTGTGTCCCCTTCTTCGATTGTATTTTAATTTCAGCTTTAAAAAAATTAAATTAACAGGTTCAAGTGGAAGTTTGTGTTTTAGGGGGATTAACAGATTGCCAAAGCATGAATTAAAAGAAGGAAAATTATTAAGTGCATTTAATTTGAGCAAATGAAAGAAAAAAATACTGGGCCTGTTAATTGGATTATGGAATTAATCCAATTAATTGAATTGAAATTAACAGGCACACTTAATTGACAGATTCTAGTTGCATTGTGAAATTCGGGTCCGTCGCAGTATCAGATCAACAACGATATTAAAATAAAATTGACTTATGTACACCTTTTCTTACATACCTACTGTCATGTCTATTATGCTATAGCTCCATTTTCTTCAGTTAATGGGTATATTATTTGATGTAATTTGAATTACTCATATGAAAATATATCACATTTTTAACATTCAAAATGTGGATTTTTATGTATTATTGTACTTTTGTTACATATAGATTTATCTCTCAACTCAATGATTTCTAGGTATGTGTTTTATTGTTCATGATGTGAAGTTGTTGTTGTGTCATTGTTGATTCATTTTACATAATATTATAAGGAAAATAGCAAAGACTGTTGTGTTTACATTGCAATGAGAAGCAAGCAAAATCATTTAATAATTCGATGAGAAATTAGAGACCTGTCAATGAAAATGGCATTAGACTGATCCAATGCCTTCATATGCCCCCCCCCCTTTCTTGCATCACCATTATCTCAATTGAAAAATTATCATTATTTCAACAGCTACAATTGGGTTTCAACCGAAAAGATCACATAATTTGAATAAAGATAGTCTGTCACATGTGACTCCAGTAGGTGGTCATTTGATGGAGTGTCATCTACAAACCATGTACAACTGTTAACAAATATATATCACTAACAGTATGAGTTTTTTTAAAAGAATGAAATTACTATTTTTATTGGTGTTCTATAGAAAAAAAAAATACTTACACGTCTTGGGTTACTCATAAAGAAGTATCAAATATGACCACAAATGGTATGATTTTTGTGTTATTTTAAGTTCTTGGTATTATTATTATTATTTTTTTTTTGGTTTTTTAGCTAATAAAAAAGCTAAACAGAAAAAGTACATCTTCCTTTTTTTCATGTTAAAAAGAGTAGCATTAGATAGGTTTGATGAACTAATGTACGTTACAAATATTCGTAGCTATAAGTAGGACGTGGCCGAATCAACTTCGTCTATCTGGTGAAAACAACTCTCCTTATGTGAGTCGTATAAGTGGTTTATTTGATTGTATCTCATCCTTTACCGGGCAAAGAGCATTCACGAATAGTAATAATAGTACTTTTTTATAAATAAATTGCCTATTTATTGGTATTGTATTGATAAAACATGTATTGTTTCATGTTCTTTATTCATCGTAATTGATATAACCAATTGTTTTTTAATGTTATTTTCAATGCAGCAATCAATATAAATCCAGGTTTGGGCAAATATTTTCTTCATTCAATACCACGTTGTTCTACTATAGATCGCACAAACCAAAGCAAAGTGGTTAACCAAACTAATGAAAATTCTACATGTAATGTTTGTAAGTTTTTATTTTTCAGTACTTTTTTCAGCGATTTTTTATTCCGTACTTTGTTTACCAACTTGACTACATGATTCCTAGGGCTATACAAACTCCATTTTTTATTTTCACGGAAAAAAAAAAATTTAATATGTCGTTCGGAATTTCCATATAGGTTAGTAATTTTTGATATAATTGTTCGTTTAACAACTCACCTATTCTTTGAAAATTATTTTTTATTATTTTTTTGATTTTTTTCTTTTACTTTGATCATTTAATGTGAATGCGCTTTACGAATATAGAAAATGACTATCTATTTATGACATAAATTATACATCGAAAGAGCACTGTGGGATGCATTTGCATAACTAACTTATGTTATATTATTAGCTATTATTGGGTCACAAACTAATAAACTGCATATATCTATTGAAGAGAATTCTATAAATGTGAGTTGGGAAAGTGGTTTATTTGATGGGATCTTGTTGTTCAATTGTCAATTAGGATTAACGACCATTAATAACGGTATGCTTTTTTAATAAATAAATTACCTTTATATTGGTACTATACTTATTAAATATAAATCATTTTATATTTTTTTAATATTTTGATTGATTTTACTAAGAGATTTTTTTAATGTTCTTTTTATCTCAGCAATCAATGTAAGTCAAGGTTTTTGCAAAGATTTGCTCGGTTCAACAGTATGCCGCTCTACCATAAATCTAAGAAATGGAACGAAAATTGTTAACCAGTGCGATGAGAATTCCTCAAGTAATGCTACTAACGGTATGAGTTTCTTTAAAAGGAAACATTACGTATTATGTTGGTGTTCTTTTTTGGAAAAATAAATTAGTTACATAGTTTCGTTTAATCACAATCAATTCATAAATATCACGAAAAATAATATGATAATTATGTTACTGCATTTTTTGTGTCATCATTATCTAACGTAACTTCTGTATATTATATTATTAGATGCAACTGGCTCGTAGCAAAAAAAAGGCACGTATAGTTGGAGAAGAAAATGGTGTTAATATGACTCAAAAAATTCATTTGGTTATTGAATACAAACTTCTAGCAATCAACCGTCATTAAATGGTATTGCTAATGGTATGAGAACTTTTTTTTTTCATTTGAACATTTTCTACATCATATATTATGTTACAATGTTCACAGCTACTATTGTTGTTGCCAAAAATCGTTTTTAGCTTATTACAAAAAAAGAAGTAAAAGAATACATATTCATTTACTTTTACCATGTAAAAAGAATGGTTTTATATATATTTGCTGAAGTAATATATATTGTGTTATCAGATTTAATTAGGTCGCAACAAAATAAATCGGATATATCTATAGAGGACACTCCTCCTAATGTGAGTCAGATTATTGGCTTCTTCGATGGGATCTTATCTTTCAGTGGTCGAATGGCATAAGTGGATATTAAAAATGGCACCTTTTATTTTATAAATAAATTATCTATTTCTTCTTGTGTTGTTGATTAAATGTTGATTGTTTTATATTCTTTGATTATTGTTTTTTGGGAGGCGAGGGGGAGATGAATTTTTGATTATTTTAATTGATATTACTAATTGGTATTTTATGTTCATATCATCGCAGCGATTAATGCAAATCAAGGTTCATGCAATGTTAAAGTGTCTCTTGGTGAAAGAGATGGCACTGGAGCTAGCAATGTGTATAGTAGTAGCGATGGACAAGATCCTACTGATAATGGTAAGTGTTAAAATTAATTATAGCAACTTCGACATGAATCTGTTGATTGTCTTATGTTCTTTGATTATTAATTTTTTTTCTGGAAGGGTGATGATTCTTTGATTATTTTAATTGATACTACTATTTGTTTTTTTTTTATGTTCTTTTTATTGCAGCCATCAATGGAAATCAAGGTTTAGTGAATTGTAGAGTGCCTCTTGGTGAAAGATATGGCGCAGGACCGAGGAATGTGCATAGTAGCAGAGATGGACAAGATCCTACTAATAATGGTAAGTGTTAAAATTAGTTATAGCAACTTCGACATGTATTTGTTCATTGTTTTATGTTCCATGATTATTAATTTTTGTTTTTTTTGGAGAAGGAGGGGGGTTGTTCTTTATTTATGGTAATTGATATGACAATGGTTTTTTTTCTTTTACGTTCTTTTCATCACAGCCATCGATGCAAATCAAGGTTCAGGCAATTCTAAAGTGCCTCTTAGTGAAAGATATGGCCCTGGACCGAGCAATGTGCATAGTAGCAGCGATTGATAAGGTCCTAATAATAATGGTAATTGTTGAAATTAATTAAAGCAACTTCGATACCTATCTGTTGATGTTAAATTCATGGATCTTGTGTTGTCTGTTGTTTTGTGATAATGTTCTATTCATCTGAACTTTAATAAATTTTCAAACATTTAGTTGGTGTGTCACCTGAAATGTCTGTCCAATCGTGCGGAGATGAGATGGATGGTGACATGCTTGATGGTATGTAAGAATATTAAGCATTGCTTTCCTCCTGAGCTTAGCTTTACATTGGTTTTGAGAGGAGATCTCATTGAGTATGATGAGATCTCGAATGCTAGTAATTATGTTTTTTTATGTGATTCCCAATGATTCTAAACGTAGTTAAATACAACGTAGCTTGTGATGATATTGGTGATCCAACACATTCGTGCGACCATTGTGGAGCAATTTTTTGGCATGCCAAGAGAAACAAAAACTTATCTAGAAAGAATTTCTCGAAATTCTCGTTGTGCTGTAATTAGGGGAATATAGTGCTTCCGTTAATGAGGCGACCCTCCCAAGTCTTGGAAGATTTGATTCTTGGAGTGGATCGCAAGAGCGAAAATTTTATTGACAACATTCGTTCACACAATTCCATGTTTTTCTTCACTTCGGCAGGTGGAAAGATAGATAAAGGGATAAATAAGGATAGAGCACCCCCTATATTCCGGTTGAATGGTCAAAACCATCACGGTATCGGATCTTTGCTTCCTCGAGAAGGTGACCAACTGAAATTCTTGGAAATGTATATACAAAATCCTCACAATGAAATCGTGCACCGAATGGACGCGGTCAGGTATGTTTGGATGATACATACTAAAATTTCCACTTAATTATGTATATTTAGTGTTACTTTCCACCATATGCAACTGTGGTCCTCTTTATAACTCTGTTATTCTCATGTAATAGGCCTGAAGGAGTCCAAAACTTGAATGCGGAGATTGTATCTGATTTGAAGGAAATGATCGACGAACATAACGTTGGAAAGTCATTTCGAATGGCGAGAGATAGGTTGAATGAGAGCAACTATGTTGTTGTTAGGATGCGGCTTATTGGAAAGAGGATAGGAGATGAAAGACAATACAACCTCCCGCAATTAGAGGAGGTCGCAACATCGATAAGGGATGACTTTGACTTTGATCGGCTTTAGCATGATGTCATTGTTGAGACGACCAGCGGACTCCTCCAACGAATGAATCAGTTGAATCCTTCGTTCTCAGGTTTGCAGTACCCTCTACTGTTTCTATTTGGACAAGATGGCTGGTGAGAGGATGTCATGCTTACTCGAGCTGCTGCATCTAGCTCCAACGGCGGGAAGCATGTCAGCATTAGGGAGTTCTTTGCGTATAGGGGACAAAAGAGGCTAATGAGTTGTCGTATCTTTTGCGATCTAGGAGATTGTCTCAGCAATTTTTGGTTGATGATTACACAATGATTGAGACTGCTCGCATGACCTTTATCAAAACACATTAACCGAAGTTGAGACCTAAGTTGTATTATGGCTTGCAAGATGCCGTGGGTCGTGGAGAGAGAAACCCTGCAAGGTTGGAAAAGATTGTAGTGTTATAGAGTAGTTATATAGGGAGTCCCTATAATATGATCGTGTTTTATCAAGATGCTATGGCCATATGTCGATGGGCTGGATACCCGAAGCTATTTATCACTTTTACGTGTAATCTGAAATTGCTTGAGATCATACGCTTCGTCGAAAAAATGGATCTCCATCCTCATGATCGGCCGGATATTATTTGTAGGATCTTCAAAATCAAGTTGGAGAAACTAATCAACGACATAAGGAAAAACACATATTTGGAGAGCCCGAAGCAGGTAACTTTCTATTTTGTGATTGTATTTGTCGACTAAACAATGTCATTATTTTGGTGTGGAAAAATATTTTATTCATTGTCAAGCTTATGCCTCTTATAGTTTCTCAAAAATGCAAATTTTGTGCTGTGGAGTTATATATACCGTGGAGTTCCAAAAGCGTAGATTGCCACATGCACATATTTTAGTCTTTATGGTGCAAAGAGGACAGCATCCTATGCTGACACACATTGATAGAATAATATCTGTGGAGATTCCAGATAAAGATACTCACCCTAAATACTATAATCACGTTAAGGGCCTCATGTTGCATGGTCTATGTGGGGATGCAAACAGAAGATCACCCTGTATTGATAAAGGAAGGTGTACAAAGCACTTTCCAAAGAAGTTTGCCAGCTACACGAGCATTGATAAGAGTGGCTATGCTACATATAAGCATAGAAATGATAGAAGGACAGTTGACAAAGGCAAGATTGTTCTTGACAATAGATTCGTAATACCTCACCATCCCTATTTGCTTTTGAGATATACGGTGCATATTAATGCCAAGTGGTGTAACTAGACCGGTGCCATAAAGTATCTCTTCAAGTACATAACTAAGGGCCATGATCGTATTACTATTGCATTTGCGAAGGCAGTTGATTCAGCTTCTGCTGAACCAGTTGATAAGACTAATTCGTATTATGATTGTCGTTACATCTATGCCTATGAGGCTACTTGGAGAACTTTTGGTTTCAAGATCCACTACAAAGATATTCCGATTGAACATCTTAGTCTTCATCTCCTGCGTGAACAAAATGTTGTTTATTCTGAAAATGATAGGTTTGGAGAAGTGTTGAGGAAGTCTTCTGTTAAAGAGAGTAAGTTTATTGCATGGATAAAGGCAAACAGAAAATACCCCGAAGCTAGAGAATTGCTTTATGCAGAGTTTCCTTCAAAATTCGCATAGAACCAGAAGAAGCATCAGTGGGTTCGGAAGAAGAACGAGATTTCTATTAGGAGATTATATTTTGCTCGACCAAGGACAGGAGAAAGGTATTTTGTATTTGAATTCTCAAATTTTTGCTAGCATGATTTTGCATTTGTAACTGATGAATTTTTTTGTTCTATTATTTGTATTGAATTCTCTTAGGTACTATCTGCGCATGTTGTTAAATCATGTGCGTGGCCCAAAGTGTTACGAAGATATAAGAATAGTTGATCGAAAAGTATATAATACTTTCAATGAAGCATGTTATGCTCAGGGGTCTCCTAGATGATGATAAAGAGTACATTGATGGAATCCTCGAGGCAAGTCATTGGGCTTCTGAAGTTTCATTGAGAAATCTACTTGTTACCCTACTCGTGTCTAATTGCTTGGATAGACCCGAGGCGCTGTGGGAGAAATACTGGAAATATTTTTCAAAAGATATTGAACACAATCAACGAAAAGCTCTGCACAACCCTGGTATTACTAATCATAGCGCCTCTCTTTTGAATTCACGATATTTGCATGCTTTGAATGTCAACCTATATTTTTTCAATTATTACCTAATTGTATAAACTTTAATGCAGAGTTACAGCTCATTGATGATCAGATAAGAAACTATGCATTGGTTGAGATTGAAAAGTTGCTACGCCAACGTGTGAAAAGCCTTTGGGAATAGGACTTAAAGCCTTTGCTCGACGGATCGTATTTTTATGCACCAGACAACATTCTAATATATATATGATGAATTGGACTATGACAAGGATGTTTTAGTTGAAGAACACGAGAGGTTGTTCCCTAATCTGACCGAGGAACAAAGAGCTATTTACAACACCGTGATGAATGCAGTGCATGGTGATCATTGTAGAGTTTTCTTTTTGTACGGACACGGTGGTACTGGGGAAACATATTTGTGGAAGACTCTTTCGGTTCCAATAAAAGCTCGAGGAGAAATAGTATTTAATGTGGCATCAGTGCAATAGCTTCTCTTCTTCTTCCAGGTGGTAGAACTGCTCATTCCCGATTTTCAATCCCATTGAATGTGGATGAAGATTCAACTTGCAACATCAAATAGGGAAGTCATTTGGCGGACCTTGTTGAGAGGACTAGCTTAATAATTTGGGACCAGCTCCAATGATGAATAAGCATTATTTTGAGGCATTGGATTTCACCATCCAAGATCTTGCCAGGTTCAGTAACCTAAGGGATGCTGGCTTACCCTTCAGTGGAAAAACTATTGTATTTGGTGTACACTTTAGGCAGATTCTTCCAGTTATACCGAAGCCAACTAGGCTTGAAATTGCAAATGCATCTCTTAACTCTTCTTCTTTGTGGGACCACTGTAGAGTATTAAGACTAACGAGAAATATAAGGCTTCGCAATTTTCCAGAGAATGAACACACTGATGCATTGAGAAAGTTTTTAGAATGGATTTTAAGCATTGGAGATGGGGAGATTGGTGGGCCAAACGATGGTGAGGCGACTATTGAGATTCCTGACGATCTTTAGGTGCGTTGTTTTTTTGATCTGGTGAAAGCTATAGTCGATAGCACCGATCCCAATTTTTTGGCTGAGGAGAACTCTCATTCTTACTTGAATGGAAGGGCGATACTCGTTCGAAGATATTGGAATGGTTAATAAGAATCGTTCAGAGTTAAGGACATATCACAATTATAATTTGACGTCCAGGACTAATGGTTTCGACAGTGATTTGCTAAATGAGCTTCAATCTCCTAAGTTCTTGAATGGAATTCCATGTTCTGGAGTCCCGAGTCATGTTTTGAAGTTGAAGGTTGGTGTCCTAGTCATGTTAATGCATAATATCGATCATTTGGTTGGTTTTTAATGGTACTCGTCTTATCATTACACGGCTTGAAACTCACATTATAGAGGCCAAGATACTTAATGGGATAAACTTTATAAAAAATTTCCTAGTTCCCAAATTGAGTCTAATGCCATTTGATATTCGGTTGCCGTTCACTTTTGAGATAAGCCAATTTCCTCTGATGGTTTGCTATGCGATGATCATCAACAAGACTTAGGGACAGATGCTCAATAATGTTGGGGTGTATTTGAGAAGGCCAGTTTTCACCATGGTCAGCTATATGTCGCAGTCTCAAGGGTACGAATAGAAAGGGGTTGAAATTTGTGCTTTGTCATGATAGTGGGAACCAGACTAGCAAGACAACAAACGTCACGTACAAAGAAGAATTCAGCAACCTATAGTATTGTGCGTACGAATCACATGAGGTATATTGTTTGTATCTATTATGTTATATCTATTCGTATAAAGTGTGGGACATCGCATATGCGCATATAGGATATCTTGTCTTTTAGATGAATACCATATTAACATAGTCATTCAATTGGATTATAGTCATTTGAATTGTAGCTCCTATTTCGCTATTCGCACTACATACTATTAAAGACCTAAAATATTGATGAGATTTGTTCTTGCTTGTGCTATTGTAGATGGATTGGTTACCATTAGAGTTCTATGGATTGCTATTTTTGCGGCAAAATATCTCAACAGGATGTCTATGCCTGTATGGATGGATATATGATTTGTTTGCTTTAGAGTACTATCTACTTGTTTTTGTACTTTTCAATATTGATGGGATTTGTTCTTGCCTAATGTATTGTAGGTTACAATGTGTACCACATACACATTCATTCATTGCATGTCGCGTTGCCAGAAAGGCATCGAGGAAACCCTACAACATATTGTCGATTGTGCAATGAAGCTTGGTGTATTTATGGATTTTGTAATATGCTTGGTATTGTTCTCCAATGTAATTTTGTGTTCAACTAATAAATCTCATTATTATTGGTTACAAATGTAAGATTGTGTTATCCACATCGATTTTTGTATCTTTGCAAGTTCCCGTTGATTGTCCGGCATTGTGCCTATATTTATAGGTTGGAATTGACAAGAGTACAAACGAAACTCCGTTGAATTTTTTTTTTTAAATTCAATGAACATGCTTTGCTTAAATGGTAGAAAAATTGGGGATTGTAATGTTGTTTTTTGTAATCGTGTTTAATACTCTTAATTAATGGTAATTAATATATATATATATATACACACACACACACATATATATATATATATATATATATATATGTATATATATATATGAGAATTACATATCAATGTTCCAACTTTCATGCAACGCACAGGTGTTACTGCTAGTATCTATATATAAATCAACAAATTACATTTTTCAGCTCAAATTTATATTTTTCAAAATTAAATAATTAATTAAAAAATCACATTTCCCACTATAGATTTTTCCCTTCCTTTTTCTTGATTTAGTGTTCCATATAAATAATTTTTTGAATAATCTTCAATGTTAATAATTTAATTTTTAACTAATTTAATATCTATTGTATCTTGCCGTGATTATCTCCTGCAATCTGGCCCAAATTAAGACTATGCAAATTATCGTATCTGCCATAATAATCTCGTGCAATCCATCCCAATCAAGATTATCCAAATTAGACTATTAATTATCTCTTGCATCTTTGATTATTATTTATTAATTTTTAATTTCAACTTGAAATGTTAAATTGGATTATTAATTATCTCACGATGTTTTTTTTATTATGAAATTGTTGATTCAGATTTCTATATTTCTTATGAAATATTGGAAATATGTGTGGCAACGATCTTAATCTTTTGTTTTCTATAGTGTAATCTCTACATTATTATTGTTATTCATTTTTTTTTGTTATACCATCGATTCCCAGATTGGTTTAAAGATGATTTAACAGTTGATCGATGCTAATTTATGTTTAAAAATTAAAAGTATTATTGTTATTTAATAAAAATTGCAATATTTGGGTTTATTTTCCAATTTTATCATCATATATAGACGAAAGAACTTGGGGTGTATTTGATTGGAGGTGGAAAATATTTTAATTTCCATGTAAATTTTCCACTTTTAATCCAACAAGTTTCATTTCGTAGGGTATTTAAATTCCATGTACGTAAGGCCAAAAGGTACACCTTTTTCCTCGATTTTAAGGAATTGAAATTCCCATCACGTGGGATAAGAATTGGAATTCCATGAAATTGAAATTGAAATTAAAATTCTTTTGTACATTGCAATCAAACAAAACCTTAATAATAATTTTTTAATTTAATTTTTACATTTTATTAATTTTCTCACTAAGAGTAGAATCAATTAATTTTTAAAAAATTATCTAAATAGAAAGCAAATAAAAGGGCAACTGCCCCGTCAACCCGCATTTGCGGGAAATCTAGACCCCCGTTCAAAGTGTAGGGCTATGGGGTTGAAATTTTCATGTTTCCTATCTCACAATACTTTTCGAGAATAATATAATGGAGGACAACATACATAAATGAAGTCATAGTTCTAAGGAGAATATCTAAGTTGAAACCTTCCCATATTTTTCACAAGCCTAATATTATAGTTTAAGTTTTCCAAAAAAAATAATAATAATAACAATAATAAAATTTATTTCACTTCAATTGAGGAAAAAAAATTTATTCTCAAAAATATTTTTATATACAATAATATATGTTATTATTTTTGAATTGCTACTGATATTGGGATTTTTTGGGAAAATTTTAAAATTATTCTACGGTGATTTTGTTGACTTCTTTTATGAGTATGTAAGTGATGGATTTTTCCAAAATGCAGGTAAAACTTTGTCAAAATGACAAAATGTTTAAAAAATTTTATACATTTTGCTGCTCCTTTTTATTATGTTTTTAATAGATAGTAAAATAACTATATGTTGTGTATATTTTCCCGTACAACGCATGGGTGAAAATACTATACATATACTTTAAATTATTTAGAATAAATATCTAAATTGATGAGTTTAAAATTTTTAAATATACTGAATATGTTAACTTAGTGCGTTTATATCGAATATTTAATATTTATTTTTATGAATGACAATAGGTCAGGTTTGGGGCGGATCGACTAAGAGCCACCCCTAGACCTATGAGCTATAGAGTTGTCCTACCCGTGGTTCTAGGGGTGAATTAAGGGCAGGCCAGATCTGACTTTAGACTCGCGAGTTGATCCACGAACCAATTTTTTTCCTCATCTCGAATTTTTTCTTTAGCAAATAGTTAATGGGATAACGGTGAGACACATCATCGTAGACTTATAATTTGTGAGTTTAAATATTTTTCATTTTCAAATGTCTAGATATTTTTTACTTATATTAAAATTTTATAATTTTGAAAATATAATTATATTCGTAGTTACTAAGAGAAGATAGATATCAATCTGGACCTAGAACCCACAAATTTGCAGGTTGCAAAATTCCCCCCGATTCTAAATCATATCTTGGACATATGTTTCCCCGCACTATGCATGCGTGAAAACACTAGTATAAATAAACCAAGGATATTTTTCCACTCAAACTTGCAATTATAAGAATTAAATAATTATTTTTTTATTCGTATTTCCCACTAATCCTTTTATTTTCAATAATTAATATTTTATTCATTTCAAAATTGATTCATCATCCCTTAAACATTCCCATCTTCATCTCCCAAAATCCATCCATATTCGTCTTTTTCTCTCTCTCTCTCATCCTCTGAATGAGGAAAAACACATGCCAAATAATTTTTGGTTTTCTAAACTTCCAAATTTAATTGGCAGTTCCATAGAAATTTACCCGTGGAGGATTTTGAAATATATAAATATATATATTTTCAAATTATATATATTTTCGATTTTTCAAAATTTTTTTACTAATTGACTTAAATAAAATGTTATGAAATTTCAATAGAGTCTAATTCAATTGTAGCTCTGAGATATTTGTCATTTGAGGTATATCTATTTTCCAAAGTGATAAGTATCACATATGTTTTTTCATTCTTAGATGGAAGTATATTACTGATTGATATAAGATTGTTGTGTTAGGTACTTATGTGCTAGAAAATGGAATATTTTTCTACTCGACTAACTAATATAGCATAGGTATTGAAATTTATAGACCTTGATGCTTGAATTAACCGATTATGTTGTTGCCAATAATAAACCTTGTCAATTATCAAATAAAATTTCTATTTAATGATTTATTAACTTATTTTGACAGCAACAAATTAATTGAATGACGATTGGCGATTTTAATTTTATTTTCCATTTAATCGCAAAAATTGAAAATTCAGTTCAATCAATTCGCAATACAACTATTAAAGCAGTAGATTCAGAGATCAATTTAAATATTGTTTAATAGCAAAATCGGTATTATTTATTATTTTAAAAATTAAAATTGTTATTGCTAATGTCATAAAAATTACAAAATTTAGGTTGATTTTCCAATTTTATAAACATATATAGGTAAAAAGGGTTTAATAAGAATTATTTTATTTAATTTTCTTTAATAATAATTAATAAGAAGAAACTAATTAATGTATAAGACCGGTTCCTAAACACATGAGCTATAGAATTTGCCGACCCGCGAGTTTTAGGGGTTGCTTGAAAGGTCAGCCTAGTCAGAATTTAGACCTATGAGTTGATCCACAAAGTAATTTTTTTCTCATATCAAATTTTTCTTTAGCAAATGATGAATGTGATAATGGTGGACACTTTATCGTGAACTTGTAATTTATAGGTTCAAATATTTTTATTTTCAAATGTCCAAATATTTTTACTTATATTAAACTTTTTAATTTTAAAAATATAATTATATTGACGGTTAATAGGGTTGGATACATGCCAACACAGATTCGTCCCAAAAAAAATTTTCGGGTTGCAAAATTCACCATTGAGTTCTAAATTATATATTAGATATATGTTTTCCTGTGCAATGCGTGTGAGAAAATTCTAGTTTATTTTAAATGCTAGAAAGATGAAGAGGCATATACTTTTTAAAAAAAAAATAAAAAGAAAAGCAAAAAGACTAATGAAATAATAGGAATCTAATAATTGTATAGGGTATTCTTGAAAATCAAAAGATTTTACAATATTCCTACTTTTTAATGCAGTAAAGATATATGTATATATATTAGATCAGTGTTATTATAGATTATGGATTAATTTAGATGTTGTTACCATCTGCCTTTAAATTCAATCCTAAATTTTAGCTTTCCCATTTCAAAATTAATAATTATATATATATATATATATATATTAATTTTTAGGAATTTAAGAATCATTCCACCTTGATTTTGCAAATCTGGGTATGCGACCTGATCTTGGTATATATATGTTGTGTAATAGTTGGTAGTTATGTCAACAGTCCTAGATTTATATATAGCAAAACTCTAAATTTATGAACTTTTTATATTTAAGGAAAACAAGATTTTCTAGACTTTTTTGGGGCCTTAAACGGTCGCCTTACTTGCCTATATCTCGAGCCGCCACTGCTTGGATACAACAGAGAAACGTCTTAAAGAAAGCAACCTATTGCAACTCAGCTCAAAAATTCTTTCGAAGCTTTACACTATTTTTTTACAATCAACAATTTCTTAACAATGCCATATACAAACAAACAGTAATATGAAAATCTTGCTGGTTGATCCGAACTTCCATTAGAGGATTAAGAACTAAAATTATAAAATGTTTTCTGTGGTATTTGTTGAATTTCTATGAAAGGCATTATTTCTTGGGAGCTAAGAAACCATCGCAAGCTGGGTTTCTCCTTCCATAATTGGCAAGAACCCGACGTGCTTCTGCAAAAGATATATATAAAAGAAAAGCAATAAATATTAATAATCTGCATAGAGTCTAAACAAGTGATAGGAAATTACAATTACAAGTGTTTTATTTCCTGAGTTCTTCGATCGATCAGGTTTATATTAACATTTCGTTGCAAAACTAAAACATTAGAAAACATATACATTATGAGTAAAATTAACAAATACCTAACTTTTGGCATCACAACTACAATTTACTTAAATATTATGACCTGATGCAGTGATGCTTTTTAAATATTTTAGTAGTACAGTAGAGTCCTCTATTTTATCTATTCTTCTTCTCAAATTTTCATAAAATTGATTATGATATTTTTCATCACATGCTAAGTTATTTTAATTATTTTTTTTATGGTAAAGTAAAAAATCATTTAACCACAATGAATACTAATATATTTTGTGAACATAATATCGTCTGGATCGTTTTATACATATATCCTTTTAAAAAATTATATTTACAATAATGAAACAAAAAAGTGGACCTTGGATTACCATACATAGACATGGAAAAAGAGTTGACCTTTTTTAAATAGTGAGTTTAAAAGATCGTTTATACAGTATAATTCAAATAATATTTTAAATTGTTTTCAAAAAAAAAAAGTTTTAAATTAGTTTATTGTAAATCTCTTTCTGTTATGGTAAAGTTTGTTACAAATTAAATTGACGAGCAATGCTTGGAGTACACACATTTTTTGTGTGGTAAAATACCATACACTAATAGGGGTATGGGCCCCTCCCCCCACATTTAGAGGGGGCATTTTGGTCATTTTGTATTTTGTGTATTAGGGTGTGGTAGTGAATTTATGTGTGCTTCTAGCATTTTTCTAAATTGACTGTGGGAGCCGTGCCTTTTAATTTTTTATTCTTCCGAATCGAACGAGAACAAGTGAATTTGCTCTTTCAATAAATTTTTGATTGACATTTTATATTAATATTTTTAATTGACATTTTGACATGTCATTGTTTATTGAGTGATGTTGACGTATTTATTTTAGAACCATGCTACACGGCCATAATCTGGCTATCCATAATTACCATAATGAAAATTTAATATTTATACCCCTATTTATACAATCAGGTATTTTGATATCATTAATTTCAAATCTTTATATATATAAAATTACATTATTTTTTGAAAACGGGAGGAGGTAAACACATATAAAGGCTGGCAGGGAACAATTTTTAATGATTTTTTTTTATGTATTTTAATATGAAAGAGGAGAGAGAATGAATGTAGTTGAATGGTCAAGACTTGTGTAGTACATGTAAGTCCCACGAAATATGTAAATATGATTGATTTAAAGTACAAAAATAAAAAATAAAAATAAATAAAAAAATTTGTAAAACATGATAAAAATTGTATCCTATCACCCACATAATTGATTATGGAAGTGAAGGGACATACAGAACTATAAGGGACTAGGGCAAGAAGTATTAATTAACATAATAATATAAATATAAAAAAAAAATCATGCATATTAATTAAAATTACATAAAATGGGAGTCCCTTTAAGCATGGCACAAACAACGGGTCAGAGTTTGATATATACCTGGCGAGATTTGAGGCC
Source organism: Jasminum sambac (assembly GCA_018223645.1). NCBI lineage: Eukaryota > Viridiplantae > Streptophyta > Magnoliopsida > Lamiales > Oleaceae > Jasminum > Jasminum sambac. The sequence continues at coordinate 1,737,907 of CP073650.1, forward strand.
AGTTTTCAAGATATCATGAATATCATGATCATCCCTCCAATGCACGTGTTGCTGCTGCAATAATGCACCACCTGCATCATCATGTACTTCAACATTATTGCCGGAAAATCGGACGTCAGCTCCATGCCCACCATTGGCTGCCATATAAAGATCCGCTATCTTCGCAGCCGCCTTCGCAACATCCTTGCTCTCCTTCATCAACTTCTCCACCTCCGCCTTGGGAAGCCTCAACTTCACCCTCACCGCACCACCACTTTCCGACTTTTTGTCCATCGCAGTATTGCTCGGTGGCTTCATTAACGAAAGATCGGAGGTAGATCTCCGAGCCAACATTAGGGTTTCGAGCCGATCCTTAGCGCTCATCTGAATGCCTGATCTAACTCGGCGAGGGTTCGTCTCTGGAGGCAATTCTACGAGAAAATAAAGCATCTTTGGTTTAAGGTGTTGTTGTGGCTCTAAGGGTTTTGCTCGAATGCCGTAATATTTCACTGCCTCCGATTCTAACAAGACATGGCCCGGGTGATCTTTCACTACATCCCCGGCTCGAACCGGGGTTTTCAATTTCATCATTTTGCCGTCAATTTTCATCACTTTTGCAGTCTTTTTACCTCCTAAACTATTTCCCATCTTTTTTGTGTCCACTAATTAATATGAACAAAGAAAAGTTATCCAAAATGGTATATACAAATCACATATGAAAGCAATGGGTAGGGAGAGATATATATAAGCGGGTTCGGAAAGAAGGGTCAAAACACAAAATTGGCGGCTCGATTTTGACAATTTGACGAGTTACATTCTTATCTAAACAAAAGACCACATTATAATATATTACGTCCCCAATCTCTCATTAAAATTTCAGGTGGGTCCTCAACTTTCAAATATTGACAGGGTCAATAGATTGAAATGGACAGCACAAATTACATTGATAATAGCAATGGTACACACGATCGAATGCACATGGCTACATGCAAATGAAGAGAGTTAGCATAGATAAGTATAAAATTATATTTCCAACAAGGTGGAATATTTTTGGATCAATTCTAGGAAGATCTTTGTTGAGTGGTATATATGAAAAATTTGACGTCGATTTCATCTTTTATACAACATTTGTGATCTATTTGAAGTTATCAAAAAGGAAAAGGATGTCATGGTGCAATTTTCTCGTGTTCAACGGGGTATTGCAACTGGATGAGGACGAGGATATGCATGGCCGTCAAATTTACGTAACTAGTTAGCGCATATACTTCAACGTGCGGCCTCCTACTTTTTCGGACTTCAATGACATATTTTCCAAAAGTAAAATTAAATAATCGTTTTTGTACACGTGATACGTCTTAGCGGTCACAGAATGTTGATATCAAACACAGATTCCGCTTTTCGCATTTCCATTATGCTGACATTTCTTCACTTCATGTTATGGCTTTAAGATATTATTTTAATAAAAAAAAAATTTTCCCATACATTTTAAAATACAATAATTTTTCTACACAAATAAATAATTGCATAAACATGTTTACGAAATATGAAAAAACACACGGTAATGAGAATCTATACTTTTGCATATCACCTCACTCGAAGAATCGTCAGTCATAAAAAGATCACATCACTATTTTCAAAACTGTTTTAAAAATTATGTATTTTGAAATTGTTAAACAAATATATTTACTTAATTTAATTTTACTCCCTCTGTCTCACGTATATAGGCTTAACTAGTATTACCCACGTGCGATGCACGTGACAATTTTAATCGTATATTTACATAAAAAATTATAAAATAAGAAAATAAATTTTTATGATTATTTAATAAAAATAAGAAGTATATGTAATGTTATAGATTTCAATAATGGTTTACATATTTTGATCCGAAATATTATTTTATAAGGAAAATACCAAATCAATTGTCGAAATTGATGATTTTAGGTAAGAATAGAATATTTGGGAACAAAAATTAGATAATACAACTAAAAATGATCAAACTTATTTCAAATACGACTAAAAATAGTTTTATGGTCAACCTACATATACATATAAATGACAGATGTACATGTAAAACGATCCCAAATAAAGCTTAAAATGGATTATACTATATGCTAGATTTTGAAAAAATAAATAAGTAAATATAACTTAGCAAATCGATAAAGAATATTCTTTTTCTTTTGGAAAAAAATACTACATCGCTTGACATTTTCATTATATTTACTATTAAGAAAAATTTAGACTATACACAATTTTTCAATTTTATTCTCATATATAAAACATATGATCTAAATAACCAAGGAATAAAACAAAAAGAAAAGAAATCGCTAATTAAAACTAAAACCACTTTTAAATTTAACAGCGATTTAATTCATTTATTTTATTTCCATTTACATAAAACACATTTTCATTTTAGAAAGGAAAACAACTCATATTTAATTTTATGTACTTAAAAAATGCAAAATGTGTGCAATGCGAAGTTCAATTACAGAGCAAATTATTTACTCTTTTCCATATTGAGAAAACTCAATAGTATTAAAAAGTAAAACAATAATTAATTTTTTTAATTGAAACCATGTGCCTCATTGGCACTGTCAATAGATTATCTGTCAACGTAACACTTCGATTATTATAGCCACATATTAAAAAGATAAACACGCTTTACTTTTAGAATTAAATTGAAATAATGAAATCAATTTTTTAATTAAAAAAATTATTCCTATTAAAAAATTGAAATTTCTTTTTCAAATAGACGCGTACCATAAAAATAGAAATATCTTCCATTTTTCTTTAACTTATCACAACATGAATTACGTAGAATTTATATCATAACGGCTGTGTGATTTTGGAATTAAGTTACAAAAAAAATAATCGAAAATTAATTTAATTACATTTTTTTGAACGACAATTAATTTAATTATAAATTTGTTTAATTAGTTTTTTAAAAAGCGTACAAATTAGGCACTGCTAACATGGTAAGGTGTATAGTTGGGACTCCAAGTTTTACAATATAGAGATTTGATAATTGAGATGTATATAAAATAATAACTAAAATATAATATCCAAAAATTAAAGTATATATAGAAACTAATAATTCTCATTTTTTGAATTAAATTAATAGGTGTTGTAAGTTGTAACTTTTATCTCTTATCACATTTACATAAATGCATGCAACACTAAATATAAAAGACGTAAAATAAAAATATTAGAAATTAATTTAAAAAAAAAAAGAAATACATTAAAAAAGGGTAAAATACATATAAAAAATAAAATAGCACTAAATAAGAAAAGCAGCATAAATAAATAAGGATAATAATTAACCCCTCAAAGTTAATGTCAAAAATAGCACTGTCACCTAGGCACTTTGCCTAGGTGGCACTCCTCTTATTATAATATTAAGATTACTCTATTTTTTCACAAAGATTAAGGAAACATTATTTAATATTGTTGAAAAAATAACATTTATGAGTATTTTCGGACTATATCGTTTAATTTATTAATTATTTTACTTTAATAATTAAAATTCGTTGATAACAATGCATATTTAATTGGGTAATATATGGAATTTAATATTTTAATTATTACTTTCAAGAAAAGTGGCATATCTTTGTAGAACGGATGGAAATGAAATACAAGCTTATCTTCGTGGGATGCATGGAGCCTGAAAGATGGGCTTAAAGGTTTGGCTCACTTTCCCTTTTGTTTTTTCTAATTCTCTATTTGTCCTTTGATTATAACTAGTATGCACACGTCATTTGATGCACGGAAGATATATTTGACTATTAATTAGTTAACAAAAAATTAATAAACAGAATAGATAACACAAAAGTAATATATAAGACAATAAAAAGTAAAATACAATAGGTTGTATTCCATTAGAACTAATTAATATTGCAAAAACTATTTTAGCATGAAACACTATTTTAGCATGAAACACTTATTAGGCATTGTTTTCTTATCATAATGCTCTTGTAATGCAGGCCATAACTCAGCATCAATTTTAGTATCACCAATGGGTCTAATCAAGTTCTCAGATAAATGCAAAAAGATAGTACCCCAAGCAATCTCATTAGCATTAGCCCATCCAGCATTAGTAGTACCCTCAGGCCATGAGTCATCTAAAGCCTTACCATACCTTTGTTGCATAAGAAGTGCTTTTAACTTAAGTGATCAGATTTTTAAATCCTCTTTCCCATCAAAGACGCCCAACTCAAATCTAATGAAAGAGTTTGCAGTTGCAATTCTCTTGAAAAATCACCAATCACTAATTAAAGAATTTTCAAAGAATTCTCACAACCCTTTTGAAGCATGCATCAAAAGTATATACTAGGAATATTTTTTAGAAATTCAGAGGAAAGATGGAAGAAAGTCAAGGATTTTAGAGTTGAAGAAGTGGATTATAATAGTGGGACATACATGGTCCAACATAGGGAAAGAGTGTTTGGGAAGTTTCAAGTAAACTTCAAGGAAAATGTGAATGTCAACCTTTGAGTTCTTAGTACTAATACGTGTTCATCTCCTCAAAATTCTCCTCAAAATTATCCTCTCTGAAGAAATACATGTACAACCCGCTCATTTTATAAAAAGGAGATGGATGCAATGAGCTGATAAATTTAGGAGTGTAGATTTAGATAAATTTGTGACTCATGATAGCGAGCAACATACATAGGCACTAAGGCTTGGTCATATGTTTAGGAAAGAAACTCAAGTAGCTTGTGATGATTCTGAATCTAATGAAGGATATGAATCATTTATCAAGGCAATTGAAGTTGTATCCAACCAAATTTATAAATAGGATGCGATAAAAAATTCTTATGTTGATGTTTCGATTCGTGAATTAGATAGTTTCAATGAGGAGAGTTCTGAATTTGTTCTATCAGATCCCAATGTTACAATCAAAAAAGGAAGGAAAAAAGTCGACAAGCATAAAGAAAAAGATAGTGTTGGTTCATGGAGGTACAAATCAAGTATTGAATTGTCACAAAGAAGTAAAAAGCGTCAATGCAGATGATGCAAATAATTTGGCCATGATAAGAGGAAATGTCCTAAGAATCCTAAGAAAAATATAAACGAGCTAATTATTGCTCAACCATCGTAATATGTAAGTACTTTTTATTTCTCTTAGAAATAATTTTTTTTTTCTGCATGATAAAAAATTTTTTTTCCTCTCTTTTATTGCGGGACTCAAATTTGGAGTTATTCAACAATCCCAAATTGCACAACCTTTAGTTAAGCATTACATGAAGCTAATTCGTGGAAGCCTTGATTAATCACATCAATCTTTATCGCTCAATTTTCATTTATGTAAATCAAGAAACATGCCCATTTCATTCTTTCTCTAGTTTTCCCCCTTATTTCTCTAGTTTTTATTAGAATTTTTAAAAATTGAAAAAGATTACTACTCTAAGAGATGTATGGAATAATTTAAGTGGGGAGGAAAGTAACTTGTGGATGACAAGTCTAGTTTTCATTTCTTTGTCGCTAGATGTTTTTGTTCGTAATGACTTGCGCAAGCTTTTTGTTGTGATTAGTAAGGGGTTCAAGCTTTTAGTCCCCTATTATTGCTTAATAGCTGTGGTTTGATGGTTAAATTTATATTCTATTTTGTTGGATTCCAACTCCAAAAACACTATGAAGTACTTGCTGGTCATTGTCTAAACTTTTATGTATTAGTATATGTAAGATGAAAACTATAACTGTTACAACCCGAATTTTCGCATATTTAAATTTCGGCTACTACTTGGTCAAAACAGTTAATTGTGGGTCAAAGTCAAATTCTTAAAGGAATTTAGTTTGGGATATTAAAATTTTAGGGGTTTAATTAATTTAATGGAAAGTTGTGGGCCATTGACGCAATTAAGGGTCTAGGGACCAACTTAAATCTCCTAATTGAAGTAAAGGGACTCAGGTTGCAATTATATTATATATATATATATATACACGCCACAGTAAGCAAACAAGCCTGCAATTCAATTTCCTTCGTGAACTTTTCTGTGAAACCCGAAGCCGATTCACGCGTGGGAAAAAAAAAAGGGGAGAAGGAAAAGAAAAGGAAAAAAAAAGGAAGGGAGAAAGAGTGGATTCGTCGTGGTTTTGTGTGGTAAGTGAGTTTCTTCAATTTTATCTTATGGAACTCAAGGTAAATAGTAGAATTAATTTTAGGGTTTTACCAATAGAAATTGGGGATTCGAAATTTATCATTATTTTGGATTGATTGGGTGTTACTAAGATGTTATTTGGCCATAATTAATTATTTTGAAGTGGAATTGATGGTAATTGAGTAGTGGGTGATGAAGTGGATTGAAACTTACATTACCTAGATGCTAAAACTTTGGGAACTTATTTTGTGATTCAATTGGGTGGTTCCAATGGCATGAAATATTGTGAAATCAATAAAAGAAGATGAATGAGGTAATGGAATGGAGTAATTAGGGATTGGTTAGGAATGTTAAGCGTAGTATTGAATGTGGATAGGCCTTTGGTTGGTAAACCAAGTGTGTAGATTTTAATTGGAGCATTGTTATTATTTCAGGTGGTGACGAGACGATTGGGGACGCCTACCAGCCGAATTAGGAGCAATTCACAGCTTTGTGAGTGGAAAAATTATAGTTTTCATAAAGTAGCTTATTTTAAATCCCAATATACTTTTAAAGATTATTATAATATATTGTTGCGATAAATATTTGGGAAAACGATGGATTTTATTAGTAGCATTTCTTAAAAAAAAAAATTGTTATATGATTGTTTTCAAAACCGCCAAAGTACCTTAGTGATCTTTACCCGCTCTGCACTGTTGTGATTCGTTCCACAGTGTATGACCAGCTTATATAGGTCTTGGGGACCCATCGCTATACACACATAGGCTTGGGGCCGTGTATGGTGGTGTTTAGCCTTTGGGGCTTGCTCTGTGCGTATGACCAGTTATTCAGTTATTAGCTCAGCTTAGAGTAGTTCGCCTTGTGCATCGAGTTCCTCTGCACATGTGTGTTATTACTCGTTGGTACTTTTGGTGATATTTTCAGGTTAACAGTAATTACGCAGTAGTATCTTTAAACTTAGCCTACAATACTTTGAAAACTTCGGGACTTTGTCAAGTCTCGAGTACCAGCTTCTAGCACTAGTTTCATTGATGTGACTCAGCTTTATGTCAGTATTTCACTTGGAAACTGACTTAGCACTTCTTTTAGTATTTTTCAGTTATACTTATACTTTAACAAGTTCAACAGTCTCCTCAAAAGTTAGATGATATGAAATACTTTATAAATATATGTTTTCAAACTCATCCACTCATCTGGTTACAAAACTCACGTATTTTCCTAATGTTTTTCTTATCGAGGCTGAGCGTGAGCTTCGATCGCCTGTTGACCACCACTACCGTCACTCTTTCATTTAGATAGTATGCTTCATTCATTTATTCATTTGTTAGCGTTCATTTGAGACATCACATTCGTTTGAGAATAGGTTTTCTAAAGTTGATTCATTTGTTCATTCGTTTGTTCATTCACTAATTCTTTTCAAACATCGTTTCCATCCAAATTTTGAAAATGACATCGATGTTGGGTTGTGGTGATTGTGACTGTTTTAAAGATTTTGATATTCTTGCCATTGAAAAGGGTTTTGTGAAATATTGTGTTGATTGCTTGAGTGGAAATAAATTCTTACAGGGTGGATATATCAAAGATACAGAGGAAACTCTGTCGAAATTTCTACAAAATCTCCTTTATTATTATTTAAATTCAGATAAGATTAAGCAGTTACGGTTTGCCTTAGCGGTGGATCCGGCACTTAGTCGTCGTCCATCGTTGGCGCACGCCACGTGTCAAGTTGTTAGAGATAATTTGATACGGGGCGTGTCAATAACACTCACTAATGTCCAATTACCAACATTACTGCAATTGTATAGTATCGATCATTCAGCACTAATGAATGGTAATTTTGACAACTTCCATTTTCAGATTTAACTAGTTCAATGTTAATGGACACTTCCAAATAACTTAGAGGATCTCCAATGGTCATGTAGGCTCTCAAACCCAATCAACGCATTTGTGTGAATAAATCTTGTTTATATAAAAAAAAAACACTCAAATTTTCACTAATTAGGACAATGTCAATCTCCAGTGATGCATTCATAGGTTGGATTTCACTTTTAAGTTTATAATGCCTTGGTGTCTTTTTGTTTGTCGAGATTCACAAGTTGCTAAAAAATTTCCCCTTATACAACTAATACCTCCTCAAAATACAATAAGACACGAATCGTAACTACTAGTACCACTTCAAAACACAATTAGATACATGTAAAAATTAAACGAATCACTTTTTTGCAAACTCAATTAATTGCATCCTCCCTTTGGTAGCCACTAAGTAAACAAGACCAGCTCCATTATGAACAACTATGATCATAATTGAATTATGAGTATGCCCACAAATTTTCTCAGCCCATTTCATTGCGTGATCGCAATTTTCTTCAATAGTGTTCCTGGAGTAAAATAGTAATGCCTTTAAGTTCCTTGGTCATCATAAATAATCCACCTGCAAAGTAAAATTTCGGTATTATAACAACTTGCAATGATATTTTAAATTTGACTTATAGTTATCCACACTATGTCCCTTTGACAAGAAAAATATTTACTAGTACCCATCTTTATCTTTATATTAAAAAAAAAAAAAGCTGGAGTGTCAACTAGGCACTGTGCCATATTGGCAGTGCCAAGTTGGTACGCGTTTATTTAAACTAAAAAAAGAAAATTTTAGTTTGAAAATAAACATTAAATATACATTTATTATTTTGTTTTCCTTATTTAATTTATTTTAATTTCTTTTTTTTAGTATTTTTTCCTTATTTTATTTTTTTAAGTTTATTTTAATTTTTTATATAAATTTTAATTTGGGAATTATAAATCTAATTTAAAATGAATTATATACAAGAATGAATGAAAATATGACATTATAAGGTCAAAATTGTAAATTACAATGGTACTTTAATTATTTTAAAAAATAAAAATTAACTTTTTCATATACATTTTAATTTTTGAAATACACACACACACACACACACACACATATATATATATATATATATACACATAATTAATAGAAGTTTGAATGTCAACTTTGTACAATGTCACCTTGGTAGTGATTTTTTGTTTAAAAAAAGTATTTTTATTGATTTAAAAATATTAAATAAAAAACATATCTTCTTCGTCTTCTTCTTCTTCTTTTTCTTATTAAAAAAAGTTGAATTGTCAACTTGGTACATTCCCACATAGATAGTGGTTTTCAATTTTAGAAAAAAAAGGAGCCCTTTTACAGATTTAAAAGCTAAAATTAAAAAAATCTCTTTTTTATTTTTAACACGTTAAAAGGATAGTTTTCATGGGTAGTATGCATTGAGCTATTCAAATAGTGAAAAAAATTTTAGGATCAAACAGTGAGTAGTTCAATAATTAAATTTATAATGAATAATTAATTAATTATAAAAGAAACAAAAATCAAATAGTGAGCAGTTCAATAATTAAATTTATATTCAATAATTAATTAATTAGAAAAGAAATAGAAAATGATAACTTTCATGTCTCATTTAATTATTTTCCAAGCCACTTAAAAAAATAATTGTTAAAATTATCATTTAATCATCTCTTTATATTTTTTCAAAAAATTACAAGTATCAAAAATTTTTAAATATATATTTAGTATTGCATGCATTAGTAAAAAGTGATAAAAATGTTAAAATTAAAACTTACAATACCAATTAGATTAATTATAAAAATGAGGAGCAACTTTCTTTTAAATACATTTTAATTTTTGAATTATGTATGTATGTATGTATATATGTATGTATGTATGTATGCATACATATACATACACATAAGTAAAAGAGCCACGTCGGACAGTGTTAAAGTGGTAGCGCCATGTGACACGTGTATGCTTGAAGAAAATTAAAAATGGATTTTTGGAAAATGCATTAATTATAATTTTAGTTTTAGATTGTATAATTTAGACAAATCATAATAATTAATTCATTTACTGAAAATAATGAGGCATTAAATATTCATGTATATTAAAAATGAAAATTGAACTGTGATTATCATATAACTATGGAAAACAATTTGAATAAATGTAATTTTTACAAATTGGACATGAATTTGTGCGTTTACACTAGCTAATTCACGATGGTTTAAAGAAAAAAGATTCTTTACTATTAGTTTATGCAATTACTTAAAGATAAAATATAGTGTCAAGAACCAATTATTCAAACATTTATTAAATATACGGATATACTTAATTAAAAGAAATCAACAAATTTCTCAATTATTCAGTGAAAATTTCTGTTACCGAAAAATCAATATGTAGAGTTTTAACTATGAATACTTGGTATAGAGATCTCATCATTTCATGCACGACACAATCGGCATTGGATAAATTCTCTAAAACTTAATATTAAAAAATTCGCATTCAAAAATATCGTTGTGGCCCAAATTTTTTCTGGTACCAAATGCAAGTATGAAAGTTGTGGTTGCAAGAACATCTTTTTGATTCCGTCTAACGCAGATTAATTTTCAAGTTTCAGAAACGAGAATTTCCATTGATTGTGTCATATGCTATGACTATCAACGAAAGTCAAGAGCAATGACTTTTGCATGTCATCCTTTTATTGAAAAACCCAAGTATTCAAACATGGGCAGTTAATAGATTGAAATGGACAACACAAATTATATTGATAATAGCAATATTATACACAAATGCACATGGCTACATGCAAATGAAGAGAATTAACATAAATATGTATAAAATTATATTTCCAACAAGGTGCAATATTTTTGGATCAATTCTAGGAATTGAGATCTCTGTTAAGTGATTGTACGAAAAACTTGACGGGCATTTCATCTTTTATATAACGTTTGTGATCTATTTGAAGTCATCAAAAAGGCAAAGGATGTCAGGTGCAATTTTTTGGTGTTCGACGGATTATTGCAACTGGATGAGGATCGGGGATGCATGGTCGTCAAATTTACGTAACTAGTGAACATCATATCTTCAACGTAAAGGCTCCTACTTTTTCAGACTTCAACGATATATTTTCCAAAAGCATTTGGTATAACAGTAAATAATTGTTTTTGTACATGTGATACGTCTTAGCGGTCACACATAATTCATCAAACACAAATACCCTTTTCACATTTCCCTTATGCTGAAATTTCTTCACTTCATGTAATTGCTTGAAGATATTATTTTAATAATTACTTTTTCACATTCAATTTTTTTCCTCAATCTCACATTCATTTTTAAAGCGCAACAGTTTTGCTACACAAATAAATAACTATTGATATGAATGTGTGACTTGTGCAATAAAATCGAAAATGTAATTTAAATAAATTAAGCAGGAAAAATAAAGAGGAAAAAGGTTAGAAATTAGGAGAGTCATGTTATTATTGACACTATCCTAAAATCGCTGTGTGGGTATTATTAGCATGACGCGGCTCTAAAATAAAACCCCTAGCTAGCTCTTGGCCAATACTCCATCTATGAGCACGATCACAAGAAATAATACAACGAGCCTCTATCAAATTACCAAAAGAGTATCAAATATGTATGAAAAAGTGCATTATATAAATGAAATGTGGATTATATAAATGAAATCAAACTCAGACAACAAAAACTCAAAGATGGCTAGCTCCAATATTTCAATGACAGGGAAAACAGTGGTATCCATGCTAAAGTAAGCTACCTGCCCAGCTGCCCTCTCTCACTCAGTTATTTTGGAAAGTCAATATTGAGATTACGAATAAATCCAGAAGACCACACAAAATTTGTGTGGTAAATTGCCACACCCAAATAGGGTGTGGCATTAATGACTATTTTATCACCTAGATTGGGAGCACACACCCCTATTAGGGTGTGGTATTTTGCTACACAAATTTTGTATGGACTTCTAGCAATGCTATGATATTATATATGGCCCCACCGGTTGGTTGAAGGAAGTATATATATATATATATATATATATATATATATATATATATATATATAAAAGTTATTACATCGGTGTGTAAAAATACACACTTTCCACCAAAGCATTAATTTATTTTTTATTTTGTTTTACTTCAAGTTTATGGAGATACAATATAATAATTGCATTTATTACTAGCTATTGATTGAAATACCACTTCTTGTAATTAGGCTTGGGATACCCACTCTATCCGTCTGGAGAATTCCCAAAACTAGTCCATGAAGTGTAAGTGGTTCAACAACAATCAGACCAGTCTTGCCATGTCCACAACTAGCATACTAGCCTATAGCCCGATTAGATTCTCTGCAAACCAGTGTGGTTCCCATCACATTCATCCTCCGTTTAAATCCAAAAGAGAGAGAGAAAGAGAGAGAGAGAGAGAGAGAGAGAGAGAGCTTCATCTAGATTCCTTTGGAGAAGACATATTCACAGTACATTAGAAGCTACTATTTTTTTCGTTCTTTTTATTTATAATGTTGCTCATTGATGTCTGTTTTTGTAGGGTAGGGATTTCCTCTTAAAAACTTCTGGCGGTCTGTATTTTTAGGCATCACTTTTTTTTTTCTTTTTTTAGGCTATTGCGATTCAGTTGGATACTGATTAACGTCTCTGGAAGTTTGTGCTTTAGGTATCGTTGTTTTTTACCTTTTTAGGCTATTGTGATTCAGTTGGGTATTGATTATTATCTGACCATTGTAGATTTTGTTTTTGGAGCTCTATTCATGCTTTTGTCTATCTTGAGCAAGAAAATAATTGGGTTTCAAATAATTTTTCTCCTCCCTTGCAAAGTTACATTTTTGAAATTTAACGTAACAAAGGATGAGATATTTTTCTATTATATTTGGTGAGACCTTAACAGATGTCATGCAGTGTGTGATTAAGTGGTTTTTGAATGCAGGAAGGAGGCCGATGGTGGCGACAGCTGCAATGTTAGCTTTTTTTGTTAAGAGCACCTAGCTTTTATATGCACAAGGTAATTTTGTTAATTCATGCATTTAAAATTATGCATCTAGAAGAAGCCAATTATTTTGTTTCTAGATGATTACTTTGAAAGTTATTAAATATGTGTTGGATTTATGTTGCCTTGAGTCCTTGGGCAGAGTTTAATTGGGCCTTGACTAATGATCGTTAGTTGCCGACTTAAGATCCTTACCCAAGAAGCCTATTTGGAGCAAGATTTGATCTCAGCCATTGATCTTCTCCGGGTTTGACTATAAAAGCTTGTGTTGGCTACTGTTGACACAGATTAGGGTTAAGAGCTTTACTTTGGCTGCAAGTTTTGTGTGTTTTCTTCAATAGATCTCTGTAGTTTCTAGGATTTATTGTATCTTTGAGAGGAAAATCCCTAATTTTCCTAGTGTGATTGATACTGTGGTGTGTGCTTAGAATTTGTACTCGTTTGAGAGATACACAAAGAGAGAGAGAGAGAGAGAGATCGAAGAGAGGGCTGTAAATCTGATTGTAAACTTGCTACCGATGTTCTTTTGGTGTGCTATTGAATTGAGCAACATCCTAGATTGTGGATGCGCAACGGGGGACATAGGTTTATGCCGAACCTCCGGGGCTTCGGCCGAAAAAGTCATGTGTTCTTTTTCTCCCATTTTAATTCGTTTCTGTTGATTTTCATAGTAATTTGGTTATATTGTTAGATCTTTGTTGTCTATTTTTTTTTAATCTAATCTTAATAGTGGCATCAGAGCAATACTTGGGGAGTTAATCCGCAATTTGGGGGTTTCGTGAGTTTCGCAGGAGATTTGCGGAGATCCAGTGGGAAGAAACCTTTGACAGAGTTTTTGTGCCTTCGCCGATGATTTTTGATATTTCTGGTGGAGGTTTCGAAATCCGATGGAGGATTTGTGTTCTTGGTGATATTTTGTGCCGTCAGTTGAAATTTTCTAGTAACCAGCTGTGCTTGGATTAACCAGTGATTCTTTGTGGCTTTTTGGTGATTCTACTAGTTATCTTCTCCGGTCTGTTGACCGTGGTCTACTTTATCCTTACTCTCCTTTATAGTGTATTTTTGCCTGAGTTGTTACAGCACCTAGATACCCATGGTTTATAGTTTTTGTCCGAGATCCCTGAGATCCTTTGGAGTGTGGAACAAAGCAATAACAGTTACGGTGATTGTGGTGATTGCTGTGATCTGAGACTTTTACAGTGTTGGTTTATTCCATTGTCCATTCCTTTCTGCCAGTGTTTATGTGCTTGAGAATCTCCATTAGTGTAATAGTTGACATTAGTGCGTGAGTTTTGTCAGTTAGGGGATAACTTGTTAGCTTTTTAATTAAATGGAAATGATTTAATTTAATTAAAAGCTAGTTATTTTAATTGTCATTTCCATTTTTCCACACTTAATTTGATTAATTGAGTTCCTTATTGTGACAATTAAATGGACTAAATTTATTGAGGTTATATTATCAAAATATAATACCTTGTTGAGATAATGTAATCAAAGTGAATTTGTGATAATTTATCATGTCACTTAGATAACATCAACTTAGGAGATTTAGATAACCTTAAACTTAGGATTTTATTAGATAACCTTAACTTGGTCCTTATCTTGATTTTGCATTCCCTTCATTTATCTTAATGTCCTACACGCCTATTGCCATAAAATCCTAATTGATAAAATTCTAATGTGGTTAGAGATAATTCCCATGTGGATGGAGATAAGATGACTTATCATTTGACTCATTTCAAAATTCTTATCTTCTATTTGTTATCTTCGGTTATCTTCTAACTTATCTTGGTTTATCCTACTAATCTTATCTTATCCATCTTTCTTAAGTGTAGGAGTTTTAGTGTGACAAAATGTCTTTGGTGGCAAGACATTGAACTCACACGTGAATAAATAGAAGTGGACCAGGATTAGCTAAAGTGTGCATGCTTAGAGGAAATAAAACGTGTACAGCCTACAGGCATACATAATGAGCTTTAGTACTTGCTTCTCCATGCACTTGTAACCTGAGATTCGTATCGGGTTTAAAGGAAAAAAACTACAAGTGCATTTGTACTACAAGTCCACTACTTGATTTCATCAAGTCAAATATTCGGGAGAAGTCAGAATCCACTACACAGGAGCCTCAACGCTGTTAGATCATCATGGGAGCCTTGATCCGTTGGAGGACCGGCGCAAGTCCAGCCAGGATTGTGGAGTTTCAAAGAATTAATGAAGAGTAACAGGATGTTGACTCACAGTACAGACTAAGAAAGAAATCAGGGAGTGATTTCGCTAGTATCTTAGTTGTTTGATTGTTTTATGCGTAATTCAATCCTTTAGTTCTTTGTAACTGGTTTAAACTCTTGGCAACTAGTGGATCTGTTTGTCTGCAAGTGCAGGCGGGTGGTTTTTTACCCTATTGGGGTTTTCCACCTTAAAATCGTGTGCTTTCTGTTCTATTTTAATTTTCGTATTTTTACTCTGCGTCAGATATATCTAGGCTCCAATCGAAAGATAACTCAGATATATCTTGCTCGAGTAAATTGTGAACAAACTGCATTTTAACATAACACTATCAAGATACGTCTAAGTAATCTGTAAATTAGGCAACAATTTTCATAACTGATTGTTTTTTTATTCTTGAAGACTGAGTATTTGGCATTCTTGTGGTTACTAGACATTGTAATTGCTGTAGGTCCTATTGTTTCATGTGAGTCTTGAATTGCTTTCTTGAATTCTGCTTGCTGCTGAGGTTTTTTGAGATTTTTCCGTGCAGTTGACTTCTGCTTAAGATATCTTGTTTCTTGAGAATAGTCATTTAGGGGTTAACTGCCATTCTTTACTTTGTTTAATACTGTATTTCGAGTTTGCTTAACTGGTTTAAGAGATTTTTTTCAATTGAGGTACAATCACTTGGTGTCTTTGATACATTGCACATTTATTCTTGTGATTACTCAACTGTCACTGCCCGAGTTCCATTTCCTTGCTTATTGCATTCATCAGTTTGCTTGATTGTGTGGGTTGCTAGAGAAGTATTTTTAAAAATTAAGTGGCTATTTTTAGGGAATTGATTGTTTATATTCACTTTAAACTACTAGTTATTGAGCTTTTGATAAGGCTTTTTTGAAAAAGTAGTTGTTTCAAAAGGGTTGTGAGAATTCTTTGAAAATTCTTTAATTAGTGATTGGTGATTTTTCAAGAGAATTGCAACTGCAAACTCTTTCATTAGATTTGAGTTGGGGGTCTTTGATGGGAAAGAGGATTTAAAAATATGATCACTTAAGTTAAAAGCACTTCTTATGCAACAAAGGTATGGTAAGGCTTTAGATGACTCATGGCCTGAGGGTACTACTAATGCTGGAAGGGTTAATGCTAATGAGATTGCTTGGGGTACTATCTTTTTGCATTTATCTGAGAACTTGATTAGACCCATTGGTGATACTAAAATTGATGCTTGAGTTGTGGCTGCATTACAAGAGCATTATGATAAGAAAACAATGCCTAATAAGTGTTTCATGCTAAAATAGTTTTTTCATGCTAAATGTTCTCTTTGAATGTGATCCATTGTTTGGGGCAGTGGAAAAACATATGTGAGTAAAAAAAAAAATGTGATCTGGAGTATAAAATTTAAAAAATTCCATAAATTTGTGTCTTACCATTGTCATCTCGCCAGCTCCCTCCATTTGAGATAGTCCCTGACTTTGTCAATTTCCTCATCTTGGAACAGATTCTGAAAGAATTCAGTAGTACTTTCAACACATATTTTAATTTTGAACAAATTAAAAACTAAAAATCACAATAATAACAAATAAACGTTTTTACAATTCAAAGAAACAAACCTATTAAATTACATTACAAATTTGTATACTTTAAAAAATATATATATAAACACAGTTTCCTTCTTTGACACACTCCAAGGGGCAAATTGAGTACGAATCAATCTATTATTTAATTAAGTATGAATCAAAGGGGCAAATTGACACACTCCAAGACCAAAGCAACTGGTTTGCAACAGCCTCTACTACTCAAAGCAGCAGCTCAACACCAGCAGTGCAGCTGTTGCTCAAAAGCAGAATCAACTGTTGTTTTCTAGCAGCAGTTAATGCCGGTTTGCAGCAATATCTGCTGATCGACAGCGACAACTGCTGTAAACCAGCAACACCTATTGCTGCTATTGCTCAAGAGAAGGAGTTTTGCCCGCTGCAAAGACTTCATTGATACGCATCCACGCTAATCACGTGGTATTCGTCCATGGCCTTAAACCTTTCATAAATCATTCGATCTCTTTATCTTTATTGACATCTTCTACTTAGCAATCGCCCTATTCTTACTAATACATTTTTTCGTGTGACCACAAAACATAATCACAATAAAGAATACATAAATTAGCGTGCCACATAAATAATGGACAGGTTTAATACACCAAAAGTCCAAGCATCATAGATAGGCAATTACAAACCAAGGAAGATTCTGTAATTGTCATATACAGGTTCCTCTAATGCACCATGGCAGAATTCATTGATTTAAATAAAGTAAAAACTTTCCAAGTTTAGATGACATGTTGACAAAAAATAAATAACAAAAATAATTAAGAAATGTACAACACTAACTCTGAAAGAAAGGGTGAATGTCTGAAGCAAAGTTATACATTCAACCTTTGTCACTGGCTCAAGTTTCACGTTCAAATCAATCAGAAGGCCGTTGGTAGAGTCTTCTTATTTTTTGGCATGGGGTGTAAGGTATAATGACTTGATTGGGCGTGGGATTATGGTGAATTAGATGACACAAACGTTCTGATTAAAGGAAGTTAGATTTGCCAAGACCTCAAATCAAGGTAGATCTCTTTTTCTTATATTTTGCATATATTTTGATCTGAATATATATCTACATATATAGATTATTGATAGAATCATTGTAAAGATACATGTAGCATGTTAAAGGAATTAAAGTTAGTGGTACAATTAACACACTAACCGAATAAAAAAATTTTAAAAATAAGAAAAAATCTACAAAAAAAAATTAGTGCCATCATTGTCGATGTTAATACCAGAGGAAACAAAAAAAGGAAGAAAACTATAAATTAATTGTTTAACAACAGACAGTGACGAAAGACAATGAACATTGGCATTCGCCGAATGAGTTAAAAATTAGTTATCGATTCTTAACTACAAATGAAAATCATGAGATGGTCATTTTAGATTTTTTAAAAATGTATTTTTATTATTGATATAATAATTTTAACGGTACAATTAAAATATTAAATTAAATGAATAAACTATAACGATACAATTAATAAATTAAACGATTTAAAAATTAATTGCTAAATCTTCCCAAAAAAAAAAAGGAAACAAAAAAAAACGGCATCACTAATCTCAATACCGTAGATAGAAAAAAAGAAAGAAGAATAACATTGGACATGGGAATGCAAACTCATGACTCAATTGTTCTTAGGTTTGATGCATAATTTCGCCATATTAATTGGCTGTAGACAAATAAATTAAAACGAAGAAAATAGATGGATACAAATTCTAACGGCAAAAAGAACATACAATTAAATAGAACTTTATGGTATAAAAATGATGTTATAAAAGAAAGAGTCAGAAGGAGCTATAATTATTATACTTTTGTAAGAAAGTATAATAATTTGATAAAGTTACACACAGAAATACATTGAATCTTATTATTTAAAAAAAAAAAACCTATCGATTATTAAATAAAAATAAAAGTCATGAGAGGCAAATTTATATAAAAGAATCAAATTTTATCATTGATATAATCATTTTAATGATACAATTAACATATTAACTTAAATGAATAAACTTTAATGACACGATTAAGAAATTAAACGATTTAACAATTAATTCGTAAATCTATAGCCACCCCACCCCCACCAAAAAGTGACATCACTGATCGCAATAATGTAGGGGCCCAAAAAAAGGGGGAAAAAAGAAAGAAGAATACGTTAATAGTGGAATGCAAACTTACGAATCAATTGCAATTAAGTTTTGACCCATATTTTGGACATTGATTAGTTCCAGACGAATGAATTAAAACGAAGAAAACAGATGCATACAAATTCTAACAACGGCTAGGGGTTGATGTGTCAAACAGCAGTTCCTGTTGCTATGAAACAGCGGCTAAAATTTTGTTTTCCAGCAACTGCAGCTGTTGTTTGACACAGCAGGATAGCTGCTACTGCGACCAATAGCCAACTGGTGCTTCAAAGCACCAGTTCAAAGCAAAACCAGTTAGAAGCAATAGTAGTTAAGCAACATAAAATCCTAGTTTATAGCAAACTAATATAGGAGCCAACTGGTGCTTCAAAGCACCAGTTAGAAGCAATAGCAGTTAAGCAAGATAAAATCCTGGTCTCCAGAAAACTGAGGTAGTAGCCTTGATCGAATGGTGTTGAATTAAATGAAAGAATTTATTTCGTCAATATCATCATCTCTGCTGTAGGCAGACTGTGATATTTGATATTGGGATTTTTCTCCATGAATTTGATGGTTGAGAGCTTGAGGCCAAAGGGTCCTTTTTGTCTTACCAGCTTAGGGTATGTTTGATATGGATTAATTGAAAAATATAAGAAGTGAATTAATTTCATTTGTATTGGACAATCCCCTAGGTTGATCATGACTTCATGAGTTCCACTCCTCAGCTGAAACAATTGACCAACTCTTTGGGCTCTTGTTGGATGCTCTCTTTTTCGTTTTAGATTTGACATTTTTAAGAAATATGGTTGGCGTGTGACATTGTTAATGGATATCGAGGATATACAATGATTTTGTTAAAAGTGGATCGTATCCTTGAATGGTGTTGTATTAATTGATAGAATTTTTTGATTGATCATGGTTGAGCTAGCCAAGTTCAGAGGCTTCAAGTTCCATTCGTTGGCGAGTCCTAAGATGTTGACATTATAATCGACACCTTAGGTAAAACGTGATATTTGATATTGGGCTTTTTCTAAGAATTTTATGGTTTGTGGGCAGAGGGTGCTTTTTGTTTTAACAACTTAGGTTGATAGGCGCCTATGCCTGTACTTAATTGACAAAATTTAGGAACATTTTCGGTGCATGCTTCGTGCTCTCTTTTTAGTTGGTGAAATTTCAGGTTGACATTTTAAATTTTATATTTTTAAGTGACACAAGCGTGTCACATTGTTAATGGATTTGATATACAATCAGTTTGTTAAAGGTTGATTGTATCCTTAAATGGTGTTCAATTAATTGGTTCAATTTTTTGGTTCATCATGGTCGAGCTAGCCAAGTTTAGACGTCTCAAGTCCCACTCGTTGGCCGGCTCTAAGATGTTGACGTCATAATCTGTGTTTTCTTTCTATGAATTTGATGGTTGAGGCTAGAGTGTCCTTTTTATTTTAACAACTTAGTTCGATCATGGGCGCCACTCCTTGATGGTTATGTGCTCTCTTTGTTAAGCTAGAGTAATTTTAGGTGGATATACAATTTAATATTTTTAAGTGATATGGAAAATGTGCATTAAATAATAAAGCACATGTATCCTTCTTTATCGAACAATGAAACACACATATTATCGTGTTACTTGAAAATGTTGATTCGATGTTGATCTTCGAGTTCACTACTTCACTTACAGTTTGAAAGCATGAGGTTGAAAATATGAACCTTGATATTGTTTAGGAAGAATAAAGCTAGATGTCCACACAAAATTTGTGTGGACATCTTCCACACCATAATATCAAAAGTGTTGGGCTTTTACAACACAAGTAGTTAAACAATATCAAAACCTAGTTTCCAGCAAACTGAAATAGTAGAATGCAAACATAAGATATCCAATGTACTATCACACATGCTTAAAATGAAGCTAAAACAATGAAATTTTTGAAATTTAAACTTTATTGACATAACGTGTCAAAACCAAAAGACAGCCACCTAAAATTTATCACACCAACACAAACCATTCCAACTGAAGTAAACCACAACCGAAACTGAAAAACCAATAACCATCTAAACAACAATTACCAACAAATATCCAAAATCCTAGGCAAAGTGCATAAAAAGTAAATAAAAGAATCATCACACCAAAGTCAAAAAACAACTTCTCGAATATCACTTCTCAATCTTCACATCTTTCATCTTCCTATTGCTTGAACTTTGGGTATTAAATTGTCCCCATCCTTGTCATCATCTTCTTCCAGACGACGCTTTGAGGAAAGAGTCACGACAACCTCTTCATCATCGTGTACGGGGTACACAACCACATTGGAATCATCATGTTTAGTCTTGGGTATCAACGTGTCAAGGTCATCATCAGAATCACTCTACTGTTAAACATCAACATTGAAATGAGGACAATTAAAAAAAAGTTACAAAAAACAACACAATACAAAATTGTTTGTTAAAAGCACTATGTCTGAGCTTGAATCATCATGCGCTGGTTTGTGTTCTCTTATAACATCAGGATCATCACACTAAGCAGCAATGTTGTACACCTTTGAACTCCCACTGCCCTGGTAACCAGAGACCTTAAAGAGATAGGACCTCCATTGGCAGTTCAATATCGCTTGAGGCACATAACCTAACCCATCATCCTTCAAAAAAAAATAAAATAAAATAAAAAATCAAAAAGAAGAAACAAAGCATACTTGAGAATATGTATTTAAAAAAAAGGATAAAAAAACATAGGATCCACTTGTATAACCTCAGTTGATTGCCTTGCCAACTCTTCAGCACCCTTTCCAAAGAGTCCCCGACATACCTCATCCAAAAACATAGCAAGACAGTTCGCAGTAGTATCTTTAACATCAATTTTGACCCTATATCGCATGGCAGGCTTTGGGGTCTTCTTTTTACAATTAGTGCATTGATACTAATCCCCAGCTGATTTTACCTTTTTACAACACCTAGCATCAGGACAAGCCGGATAACACCACCCATCCTTCGAAACCACGCGCAATATGGTTCCGTAAAACCAATATCCCTTAGACTGTAATGAAATTTGAACCATGTTAAATAAATTTGTTTCAATAACCACATAAAAATTTTGTAGTTTGCGAAACAAATTACTAAATGCGTTAAATTAAAAAATACCTCCTTTGCACTAAATAGTTCCGAAACGCTTCGCATCATGGGACCAACTAAGCCTCCAGACGTCCATGGTAACTGGCCACTATTTTGCGATGAACCCTCGTTGAGGGCCATGAATCTAAACACCAAAAAAGATTTCAGATTGACATAGAAATATTTATTCACACGCAATCTAAATAATATGAAAAAAAATCATTGATTACCGATAGCGAAACTCTTCAATATCAGGCAAGTGTTCGTCTATAATAACCTTGGTCACGTGAAATGAGGTTGCCAACCCAAGCGTATTATCTAAGTTGAAAAAGAAAAAATAGTTAAAAAAGCTATGATTATTCAATTAGATATAAACTATGAATTATGACAACAAAGACAAAGTTTGATACAAAATACCTTTTTTCTTGGATATACGACACAACTGTAATAGTACAATCACTGTAGCATTCCTCCTCCTATTCAAAGTTGCTCTTGCCTGGCTACCAAATTCTCCCCACAAAGTACAATTAATACGGCCATTCCTAATCAGAACAATGCATATTGTCAAATGGATCAGATATTATTTGTTAGGGATATAAAGAAGCTACATCAATTTATGAATACAAAAGGGAAAAAACCAATAATAAGAAAGGTAAAAAAAAATATAGATGAACACCCCAAATCCCTGAGATAAAAAGATAGGAAATTCGATCCCATGGCCTCTCCAGGAAACACGTTCTCGGTTTGAACCAATGCACCAATAAAATCTAAAAAACACAAAATGGCATCGTGAATTCCCTGTAAGAAGATTAATTAAAAAGAAATAGCATTCGAAACATATCTAACTATATATAGTACCAATCAAATCAAGCTGCTCATCTGTTGGAGGGGTTTGAAGCACTTGATTCACAGTCTTGAAATTATAAAGCCTCATTGGGAAATTAGGAATTTCCCCAGCAACATTTTCGCTCACTATTGTTGTATCAGTGAAATAGAATCTGAAAGCATGAGATGTTGGCCTCCAACCACCACCATTTGGATTCACATTGAAATTCTTCAATACGTAAACTTCGTGCTCTACAATCTTGTCCCTGTTTTTCTCAATGAGCTCAATCTGATCCGCAGTAGCCTGGATACGTATACCCTACAAAGTGAAATTAAACACATGTAAAATAGTATAAATGTATTAATAAGCATACATGAATTTGATTTTTTTAAAAAGGAAAGAACAATTGCATATACCTCTTCATCTTGCCAAACCATTTCAAAAGATCGCCCTACTTGAGGCTCGTGCCTTCTAGGAACAGTCCATAGGCGAATAACACGCACGGTAAAACACACTTTCTTAGAAAGGTTTCCAACAACTTGAGATTTCAGTCTATTTCGTGGAGCCATTGCACTAATAATTGAGTGCAGAACATGATAAAAATGAGGGAATAAAAAATGAGTAAATAATTAGTTAAAATTAATTACTAATGGATGATGTTCCCAAAAAATGAACAATAATGTAAAGTAACTCTTGTCATTAACAGAACATAAATTTTTCATTAATAGAACACAAATTAGAATAACCTAAAAGTCATATAGTGATTGCAGACCATTAAATAATCAGACCATTAACATACCATTAATAGGTTAAATGTTAACATAGATTCCAACTACATATAGACGTAGGGATCAAAGAAAAAATCCTATACTAAAATCAAACCATTAACAAACTATTATACAAAAGGAAAAAAAATAGGATTAGAATTAAAATACCTTGAAATTTAAAGATTATAAGCAGCAACAAAGAAGACAACAGCTGCAGTAAAAAAAAAAATTCAAAATATAAATAAGGCATTAAAATTAAAAAAATAAACGGCATCAAAATTAACAGAATATGCTATGCAGAAAAAAGGGAAAATCCTGTTTTCATACCTCAGTAACAATGAGGACGATGACGATTCCGATCAGTAATAGACATATATATAAGGTACAATGAGGGTTTTGGGGATGGAAAACAATTCGACCAATGGTAGGAAACACTACCATGAATAGGATGTAAGAATGGAGATCGATGATTATCTCGTATAATCCTCTTACCATGATTAATTAAGTGAATAAATAATATGCGATTGGAGGGAAAAGAGTTGAGATAGATCCAATTTGGGGGAAAGATTGATCTGAAACGACTTTTGGAAACCGACAGATCTGGGCGAAATCGAACACGGAGTGCTTTTTGAGGAATTAGGGATTCGGCCGATTAGGAAAAAATAAGGAAAAGAGGTGAAATTGAAAGATTATCCCAAATTCGGGATTGATTATGAAGGATTCTCTCCAATTTAGCATTGATATTGAAGAATCAGACCAAGATTTATGTGAATCGTTTGTGTTCAAGTAAAAGATAAACACAATCTTCAAGAAAAAGCATCGATCAGGATATGTACATGCGTGTGTATAGTGTGAAAAAAAATTATTAAGAATAAACAAAAAGGGTGAGTATATTATTTCTCAAAAAAAAACCGTGAATAAAAATTATATTTTTTATAGATAATATAGATATAGTAGAATATAAAATTATAGAGGTAGATAATTATTATGGTAGGATAATCATGGTTATTTAAGGATTTAAGGATAATGATGAAAGAAGGTAATTTATTAATAATGAATTATTAAAAATTAATTAAGTGCATTGGAGGGAAAACTTGATGAGTTGGAATAAAAAAATGAATTAAAAAATTTTAAAACATATGTGCAAAGGCGGGAAAAAAGATTACTATTATATATATGTATATATATATATAGGTTAATTATTTCTAAAATAATTTGCTTAATATCTGCACTTTTAAGAATGGTATTACTCTAATTCGCAATTTTAAGAACTGTGTGAACCTAATTTTAAATATATCTTATCATTCAAAAGATATGGATGTAGATTCAATTAATTCAAAAAATTGGATTAATAGTATAGTCAATAAATACTTAAAAAATTGATGTTACACAGGCCTTATCATTTTTGTGTAAAAATTTTACGAATTGTATTTTTTTTATCAGACCAATATATTAATCAATTTTCAGACAATTAAAAAAAATAAAACTTTGCTTTTCTCTTATATATATATTGGAAAATTCTTGACCATTAAGTAAGAAATTAAATGTGGATTACTAAAGAAAACCAAAAAGACAAAAAAGTGCTTAATTTTAGGCTCCAAAAGGGGCTACTTTGTTTTAATATGTAGATATAGTAAATGAATCCTTATTCAATGAAACGAATTATTGAATTAATTGGTTAAAAATCCCCATCGATCAATAATTATAAATCAAAATGCATTAAAAGTCTTATAGATTTGAGGCTACTAGAAAAAAAACCAATACAATATTCAACTATATCTTATAGATATATTAAAAAAAACTAAATCTTATATATTTTGTTTGTCTTAATAAATTTGAAGTAATATTTTTTATAGTACAGATCCTTTTGTAATTAGAACATTATTTATGGAAAAAAAATATGTCGTTAAAATCTAAAATTGAAAATTAATAGATTAATTAAGTAATTAAGAAATAATTAAAATTATACAAAACACAATTAATGACAAAAAATCAAAGTTTTTGAATTCAAAACAAATTAGATTGCGACATAATTCAAATCACATTTTTTTAATTAAAAAAAACTAAAAAATAAAATTGTAAGATTTCGTAAAGGAAGAATTTTGAATTGTTCTTCTAACGGGAAAGTCCTAATATGTTGCTGTAGGAATTAAACATCAACTATGATTTGTCTTATTACGATTCACCAAGCAGTTAGATGGATCCTTTAAAAGATGAAAGAGCAATTATATCAAAACCACCAAATGTACTCTGTCCACATTTTAAACCTACCCCATTTAAAGAACAT
This sequence comes from Jasminum sambac, assembly GCA_018223645.1. NCBI lineage: Eukaryota > Viridiplantae > Streptophyta > Magnoliopsida > Lamiales > Oleaceae > Jasminum > Jasminum sambac. The sequence continues at coordinate 1,763,745 of CP073650.1, forward strand.
CTCTAATTTATGCACCGCATAGTTTTGACAAATTTTTAACCTAAACTAATGAAAGAATATGCTTCTTTACTTTAATAAGAAATAATACAATAAGCAAAACAAATTTTGGAATTCTCCAAAAATTGCTACCAAAGGTCAATCACGCATGAATTTATTTATTTTTTTCATAAGAAAAATTTTTAATTTTCCTCGTTAATTTGTTAAAATCTGAAATTCCAATTAAGGAAAAAAAAACCAATTTCGCATTTGGATTTTAGGTTTTGTGAGTACTTCTAAGGAATCAGAATGGCGATTTTTCTTCAAAAATAAAGAAACCTTCCATTATTAAGATATCAATTTTATTATTATTATTTTTTAACAATCTTAGACTGCAATGAATATCTAATGTTAAAGAAAAAGATTAAAAATTACTATATTCTCTATCGTGCACTGGAGCTGCTCCTTAGGAGAGAGAGACACTTTCCACTCTGTAAAAGAAAAATTGAAAAATGGGGAAGAAAAGGTTCTATTTTGCTTATGGAAATGAGGAATCAGAATGGCGATTTTTCTTCAAAAATAAAGAAACCTTCCATTATTAAGATATTGTTATAAAAGTATAGAAATAATAGAGAGAATTTAGAGAGAATGAATCATAAGGAATTCACAGGAATGAATTTCATTAATAACTGAAGCCCTATTTATAGGAAAACTTCGAATGACACAATCGTAATTATATAATTTCATCACGGACATAATAGTCATTCACATTAAAGAAATAATATATAATATTTCCTCGGGTGCCTCATGCCTCATTTCATAACACTCCCCCTTGAATGACTATTAGTATAAACGCCTTCTGGACTTGTTTGGAGAAAAACCCAGTGGGAAAAAACTTCCAAACCGATTGCAGGATAGCTTGGAGTGGTTATATACTGCTTCATGAAAACATTGCTCCCCCTGATGTCTATCAGTGGTATAGGAGTATTCATGTGCTGCCTCATTAAAACCTTGTCAAGAAAACCCAGTGGGAAAAAACTTGATCGAAGGAAAAAGAGTCTGACTATTAAATCGATTTCATATCTTGAGGACGGATATCCTTACTTCTGGTAAAGGATTTTAATATCATCATTATTTGGATCTTAAATCATTATCTCTATTATAACTTGATCCAATAGATACACCGTGTCGATTTCTCTTGTCGTCCTCAATATACCATGAATATGCCTCGTTAAAACCTTATTAGGAAAAACCCAGTGGGAAAAATCCTAATGAAGGAAAAAGAGTACATTATTCATGTGAATACGCCTTTAATGTTGCCTCATTAAAAACCTTGGTAGGAAAACCCAATGGGATAAAACCTCAGTCAAGGGAAAAAGAGCGCAACGCGTATTTTATATAAGTATGCTGCAAGCATTTCAAAATCTTTCATAGATTTGTATAAGTATCATATACATTGGTTGATACTCTTCATTCATCTTCACGTGAATGAATTTTTTAGATGTTATACAATATCATGTTATATTCAGTGCATATATGCAATCAACAGCTTCGATCTCATTTTCTCACTATATCGAGATATATACCTAAATCTCTTCTGGAGATTTTATATTAGTTGAGATTGGGCTGTCTCATTAAAAACTTTGTTTGAGAAAACCCCTTTTTGGGACAAAAACATCAATCAAGGAAAAGAGTACAGCATATGAATTTCTCAACAATATCAATGTAGATATTTTGAGCCGTTGCATGCACTGATACAATAATATATTTGAAACCTCTTCAAGAGTTTCATTCTCATTTCTCATTAAACCCGTGCATGGACACCTTCGTCATAAGGGCATATATTTCAGCATTGGCATTTTCGATGGATTTTAATATCCTCACTATTATTGATAGTATGTAGCGCTATCTTTTCATAGTGTGTCGACACTTTCAATTTTATTTCTTTCCCCGTATCGACATAACTTATCGAGATATCTCATTATCAATCCTCTTGTAGGATTACACAATATAGTTATGTCTATATACTCTTCAAGAGTATATGCCTCCGTTATTAAGACCATCTTTTACAATTTGCTTTGATATATATGATTGGGGAACTCTTATAATATCAACATTTCTAACAATATTAACTTATCAAAGCATCATAGCTGATATATGTGATTGTTCATAGTCTTTCATGCATCCTTGAATTTCAAGTTTATATTTCAATTGTGAGGATATAATATGATGCATTTCACATATCATTTTCAGCCTTTAATACTCCCCCTCATGCTAAGAAAATTTAGAACACTAAAACTCATATATGTTCTCATCATTCAGCCTTAATATGGGAATTTATATAGTTTGCATTCTATTCTCGATATTGACAATTTATTGGAGGACTTTAAATATTTTGCCACATAATATCCCACTTGTATGCGCATACTCAATTCTTCAGGGATTTATTCAAGCATTGGGATATACATTTACTAGCTTTATCATTAAATCTGGAAATCATGCTCATACCGTGAGCAAATATTTCGTAAATTTAAAATTAAGAATCATATACACATGTGACTATCTAGTGGATCCATATCTAGTAGTCCACATGGAGGATGAGTGGGCCCATATTTCTCATCATTTATTCCAGATATATTTGGGATTTATTCTCAATATTGGCTAGTAATGATTTCATTATTTATCGAGAACAATCATTGAAGAATTCTTTTAATTCTTCACTTGAAATATTGATTTCAATAATTATTTAAACCGGGATGGTCAGTCCGGTTCTTCAAACGAGTATTATTGAACTTTTAGTTCAGTAAATTCTTATATCGATTTCACTAGTATTTGTATAGTGCTCAACATGATTTATTACTTTCATCATATGTATAGCTCACCTACATATTCCATCATGTTTCGGTAGCATTATTACACATCACTGTTCAAGCATGGAATCTTAGCACATACGCTTCATGTTTCAATACTGTTCCAACGTGGAGCCTTACCTTATACGCGTTTATAAATTATCCAGGCACTTACAGTATTCACCATAATAATGGTCCATATATAATAATGGATAATTTGCTCTCAAATCTTCGAAAATACTATCCATCACTACCGATCAAAATCCTAAAAGGATTTATCAAGTAGGCTTGAAAGGTTGAGGATGCTAATGAATAAGGGCATCCCAGGAGATGTTCGATGTTTAATTGAAGCAGAGGTTCGATTATCTGGTGAGGTTTCGATTCCTTCTAAATACATGCCTGGTATGGGTAAAAGTAATTTTTCAAAGAAACGGAGAGCAAAAAGATTAGGAGGGTGCTACAAATGTGCTCGGTGGACATGTGACACTCGATGTAAATCGGGTGCGTGTCTAGTAACTTAGAAGATAAGATAGCATTCATTAAGGATGGATTGAGTAAGGAGCCTTTGGATGATATTCAAGCTCTTGAGACACATCCTAGTGGACACGATACAAGGTGAGTGATGGCCTTATGGGCCAAATTCAAAGATGAACAATCACGTTATAGTCTTTAAAAACTTACTTTAGAAGATCCTGTTTGTAAATTTAGTAGAAAAATTTAGTATAATAATTTTCTCATATTAATGTAAGGAAGCTCGGTGTAATAACGAAGATCAATGTTTTTCTTGTAATTGTAAATATTATTTTTCAATTTTTAAGATATATATATGTATATATATATTATTTTTCAATCACCGACAGGTATATGTCATTTCACTAAAATTTTTCTGCCTTTTTCTCTTTCATATTTGTCAAAAAGTAAATAGTACAATCAATTATTGGTTTGAAAATTTTTCTTTAAATAGAGAGATTCAAATATCTCTCATGTTCATACATTAAAAGTATAGTGCAAAAAGAGAGATAGAAGTAGAGATGGATATGGAGATTTTAGAATCATCTCATACAAGTCGACCTTTACCTACTTGATTAAAACCGTATGTATTCTTGGTGGATCTAAATTGGTAGGTCATATCCAATATGTGGATATGGCAAACCGACTAAATAAAGAGTTAGGGAGATAAGAAATCAATATACTATATGGAGGAACCAACAACAAACTTTTAGCTAGACTTATAATGGCCGCATCATCATGGGGAATAAGAGTTTCGAGTGTAATACCTTTCCATTTAGTTGGATCTAATACTCGAATTGGAGTCAGTTCTACCATGGGTCAGCGAGGGTTGGTGCTACAAGCGCCAATCCATCCACAACCTGCATGATGTATATAATGAATAATAGTGATGCTTTCATTGTCCTTCCAGTGGCTACAACACCTTTGGAGGAAATATTCAATATAGCCTCGTTGTACAGTGGAACTTTCATGTCAAACCAATAGGTTTGTTGAATATTAACAATTTCTTTGATGGCTTACTAAGCGTTCTAGATCGAGTGTAGATAATAAGTTTATCTCTCATTTAGCGAGAAAAATACTTATTTACGCTAGTATTGTTGATGAACTACTTATCAAATTTCATGCATATATTCAAGAATCATGGAAGCCCAGATCCGCTTGGTCACATGGAACCATCGTGTCAGCGAAAAAGAAATTCGGATCCTTTAAATATCTCATTATGAACCCTAATGTTGAGGGTGGCAGAATTACGGAGTATTTATACTCTCGAAATGCACCCTTCATTTATAGGTTCAATATGTATTTTCTTTTCGCATTTTTATATTTTCGAGTGTTTATTGCCATCTTTGATATTCTCAATATGTTCCACTTCGGCTGTTTTGTACTTCTTCTGGAGTAATAATAATAATATCATATTGGCTTTATTCAAATACAGAAATCTAGTGATTATGCTTCTTCAAGAGCATTTTATTCTCATATTAATACAATCTCATATCATCGATGAGATTACTTCATATAATCTCTCCATGCGATATATTTTCTTTGATTTATCAACATGGGATCTATTGAGCATTTTATTTATCAATGGTAACTTGAGATACCACTTACTCAATTTTCTCCATCAATATTCAATAGGCGTGGAAAGTGAACATTCCTTTATTAAATGCTTCTTTAAGAGCATTTCTCATCATATTACAATATACTAATCTCATAATGAGATTTTTCACCACGGTATATTTTCTTTCTCTTTTATTACAATGGGATTCTTTGAGCAATTTCATTTCATCAATACATACAACGGTAAATTCTGGCATCACTTGCTAAAATCCCTTCTTTAATATCAATAGAATATTCATATCGAACATATATAAATCAGTTATCCAATTGTGGGGTTTAATCCAACCACATTTGTAATAAGTATTCTAAACGTGTGGTATATCCCACCACATTGAAAATATTCATACCAATCGTGTGATATAACTCACCACATTGGAAATATATGCGAAATTTAAAGTGCGTAAATTTAAGTTGCAGAAATTAAATTTCCTCCAATAGGTGGTCGAATCTACCTTATGGGAATTATTGCAATAAATATAAATTTACGGAATTTAAATCGCGAGAATTAAATTGCATAACATTTAACTACTTCTTTAAGAGTAGAGTCTGCTTAGTAGAAAGTATTACTTTTCACTTAGCATATAAAGTGCATAAATATATAAAATCTTCCGTTTAATGATGGTTGAACCCATCATCAGGTAGGAGGTATTGCAGTATTTAAATTGCAATAAATAAAGTGCAAGAATTAAATATCTATAGAAGAAAATTTGTTCTAACTATTTCTTCAAAATATAATTATCGTCAAAGTAAACGGCCATAAATCGAAATATATCTGCTGCTTTGCCAATCGCTACGATTCTTGGCGATCTTGCAAGTGTGTGGCGCTACACACATTTCTTTATAAAACATTAATACATACTCATTCTTTGCCAAGCTACGATTCTTGGCGGCGTCTTGCTTTAACAAGTGCGTGGCTATTTGCACATGTCTCTTTATAAAGTTTTGACATTATAAGCACTAATACGTAAATATTCACAAGTCCAAAGACCCTTTTGTAACTTTTTCAAAAGTTGGGGTACTGATTTGTAAATTTTTGAAAATTTACCTTATCAATATTGGTGTCAAATCGAAGATCTCGTTGAATCGAGTATAATGGAGTCGAGAAAATTTGATTTTGATAATATATGCTCCTTATATCTCGAGAAAACGAATGTAATAGTTTAATATATTATTATATTATAAAATAATAATATAATATATATAATATATACCTCTCCGTCTTTTTTGCTTGCATTTTGTCACTTAATCTTTGAAACCAGTATTAAATCGTGTTTGGCTTGGAAAATTCCACTAATTGACATTGGTATTGTGGCTTCTTTCTGTAGGAATAGGTATTTTATAACGGAGGTGTGGTGTCTTTATCTGCTTTAGAGAGAGAATGGGACAGAGAGAGATTTTATAGAAAATTGAGTATTTCAAATTGTAATAATCAGGTTTACGATCTGAGAAGATCATCTATAAGATGCAACTGTAGAGCATACTTCTTTCATATTACTCAAAGGGTTAGAGACTCGTGTTGATAACGTGCTATAAAAGTATAGAAATAATAGAGAGAATTTAGAGAGAATGAATTATAAGGAATTCACAGGAATGAATTTTATTAATAACTGAAGCCCTATTTATAGGAAAACTTCGAATGACACAATCGTAATTATATAATTTCATCAGGGACATAATAGTCATTCACATTAAAGAAATAATATATAATATTTCCTCGGGTGCCTCATGCCTCATTTCATAACCGATATCAATTTCATTATTATTATTTTTTAACAATCTTAGACTGCAATGAATATCTAATATTAAAGAAAAAGATTAAAAATTACTATATTCTCCATCGTGCACTGGAGCTGCTCCTTAGGAGAAAGAGACACTTTTCACTCTGAAAAAGAAAAATTGAAAAATGGGGAAGAAAAGGTTCTATTTTGCTTATGGAAATGAAAAAGAATGGAAAACTATGTTTGAAATATAGAAAAGCAAATTATTTGAATCGAAATTGGTTGAGGTTATTAAAGCAATTTAGTTTAATATCCACATGTATTATTAAATTTCCACCATTCAATTACACTTATTCTCTCTTTTCTTACACATAAAAATAAATTATAATTTGTATACAAACACCCTCATATATCCTTACCGTGGAACCCACGCAGTTTACTTTAAAAGGACAACAAAAGGAAAATTTTCAATTTTAATTCATTATTATGGAACACAGTGTGGACAATTTTCGTGTGTACACAGCGAAATTGAAATTGTAAACAATCGATATGAAAACAACTTTCCAGCGTTGGAGAAACATGTTACAAGGGCAAACGTTTTCTTTTCATTTATATGATCTCGAAGTTTGACAATCTCTACAGATATCTCATGTTAATTACAACGTTATTATAAAAATCTAGGAGAAAGCTGTAACTTTCTTGCTTATTTCAAGGTGTCCATCATGTAAGTAATGCAGCCATATTTTTGCGCTTCAACCGTGATGATAAGCCTGTAAATAGGTATTGAGTACAAAAAGAAGTATTGAGTACTTTGCTCTTAGGCCGTTAAACTGATTCATGTAAGAATAGAAAAGAGTACTGCTCTTTACCTTTATTTGATGAATTTCAATGGCCTCATCATCACATTGTCCTCGTGATCTAAGATCTGCATATTAAAAACAAATTGTCAAGAAAATAATCCTTTAAAAATGAAAAAAAGAGAGAATTTTCAATATGTTAGAAAAATTACTGACGTGGCAATGATAGACATAACCCGGCTCTACAGTTGCATCAAACCGATATGATTCATTTGAATGTATGTAAGAAAACCGAACCAGTATTCTAGTAACATATCCCGGCATCATCTTGTACACATTTTTCCATCCCTTCTCATGGGCTGGTACCTCTATCTTCTTCCCATGTGCATACTTGCCTATGTCGCACTTCAGAGCATCGTTTTCCTTCAACATGCAGTCTCTAAATTCATTGATGTTTACCAATTCTGTTTGATCCAACGCCACAAAAAGGCCTAGATGAATGTGCAACGGATGATTATCTCCTGTTAGATTGATCACGCTCCAAATCTCTGTGGACCCCACTTTTGGTGTCTCAGTCACCGGTGCTTCATATGATTTTCCATTTATGTACAAATTTAGAGGCCCATCAGTATCGCTCATGTACTCATACATCGCAATGTAGCGTGAGAGAAACGCACTAGATAAGGTCGGGGTTGGATATTTGATAAGTTTACTCGGAACTCTTGATGTGTCCAACTCATGGTGGGGTTTTATGATGAATTTCATGACTTTGCTGTTGGCATCATTGACAGGATCTCCCAAAGGATAGGGATATGATGCATTATTGGCTAAAATATCTGAGTCGACCTTTGACTTGGAGAAGTCAATGACCACGTCAGCAATTTCTGATGGGGCCAAAAGGATGTCGTCCACCATTACGGGTTTCTCGTTGTACGCCGAGTCAGACCCCACGTGGATAAAACCCAATCCACTTGCAAAATAGAATCTGAAAAACCTTGCATTGCTCGCATTAATAATCCTAAACCTATATTTTCGTCGCCGGACGACCATGTGGGGCCACGCCTTCCCATTGACTATGATTGCATCACCAAAATACTCGGGTCGCCATTGTGGATGTATTGAGGGATTATTTCCCGTGGAATTCATGTATATGGACCCATCATCGCTGAAGCCCCTATCAAAGACGACCAATATACGATCAAAGTCTCGGTCGGATGGCAATTTAAGTGGGCCTTCAACTTTAGGGTCCCGAATGATGTAGGCCCCAAGCAGGCCCGCCAAAATGTTGACCCGAGTAAGGCCCAAAGCATGATCATGGTACCATAGTGTCCCTGGATGCTGAAAATTATTGTAGTGATACTTCTTCTTCGTCCAAGTGGGCCCGCGTTCAAGGAACTTGGCGGTGAACCACGAGGTTGAGAGTCCATCGCTTTGGGGTTCATCAATGCCTCCATGGAGGTGCACCACCGTAGGAATGCCCTTCTTGGTGTTGGGTATGGCAGTTGGAATAGTTGGATCCCAAGGCAATATGTGCTTAGAGGGGAGATGATTTTCCCATTCTATGTAAGTCTCAATTCCATAAAGAGCTTCAATTGTGGGACCAGGAACTGCTGCAGTATCCCTTGATAAACCAAATGCAAATACTGAACTTGGAGGAAGATCTCTATGAAATTTCTGCCAAGCAAGAAACAAGTAACATTTTAGCTATGCATTTTACGAAATTAGTCAAAATGCTAATGATAGTTTCTGAAACTAGCTAACACTAGTCTAGATGACATGGAACCTCATATACTTAATAATACACGGCATGGAACCCGAAGTTGCATATTGAATAAAAACCGAATACGAATGATTGCGATCTCGACCGGTGCTGCTTGCTAGTAGCCACATAGCTCCATTAAAAATTGCAAAAAATGTTAGAAGTGCCACTATAAGTCAATTAACAATTGACATGAAATGGGTGTGCAGATCCCTATGAAATATAAAAATATATGTGGACAAGTCACCTATAAAAATTAATATTGATGACTTGCATTCCGAACTGGTAGTGTGGAAATAATGACAGCCTTTTCTTGTGTGTGTGACGAGTTCATCATCTCACATAATAAACTAGTATTCCCCGTCCCAATTATATAGGACCTTATGATTTTTCACACGGATTAAGGCTTTCATTAGATAAGTTAATAATATAAGTATTTTTCCTAATTTACCTTTACTAATAATGATTTTAAAAATTATTGGAACCGACAAATAATTTAAAAGCATACTTATTAAACGAGAGTATAATAGTCCAAGAACAGAACAAGACCTATATAATTGGGACAACTAAAAATGGAACAAAACCGGACGGGGGAGTATTATTGTGCCAAACTCTTCAATGTCAGTCAATGTGAAAGACTTAAAAGCCACTGAGAAAAAGGAAGAGTCTGCAATTAATTCAAAAGTAACATCATTCTTCATCTCCCTTTTTTTATTTGAAATAAACATAATTAAGTGAATCATCTGCTTTTGCAGGAACTATGTAAAGGCAGCTTTACCGTTACAGAAGATCAGTGAGCTTCAAATTAACGTTTCACCCAAAATCATAGAGCCAATTAACCAAAATCTTGAATTATAATTTACACCAAGAAAACAGAGAAGGAAGAGTAAAAACAAGAATCGATCTTCATACCCATTTCTTGTGAAACATGCCAATCTTGAGACTCTTTGGAACTGGAAGGCCATTTACGACGTCGTAGCCTCTGATTTTGGGCATCTCAGGGACTTCATCAACAAACATTTCCAACTGGGATGGACTTATCAATCGATCCCCTGCACATGCAAAGCCCAAAACAGCCACCAAAACTAGATAGATTATCACTATTCGTTCTATGCCCACCATTTTTTCCCTTCTCTCTCTCTCTCTCTCTTTTGGTGCAGAAAAGGGTGAAGACCAAAGGTCCGATTTTATCTTAACAGTTAATATGTGAGCGAGAGAGAGAGAGAGAGAGAGAGAGAGAGTGTGTGTGTGTGTGTGGATTTCGCAGAATGGGATGCTGAAAGCGAAAGGATGGATAAAAGCTTTGCTTCAAATTGAGTGGCAGTGGGCGTATATGTCTCCGTAAAAGTTAACAGAAAAACCAATAAAGGAATATTCACAGCCGGCATAAGATTTTTAGCCATTCTTTAATGACTTGTTTTGTCCGTTTCCTCACTCTTTTTCTTGTCTTTCTTATTTTTATGTTATTAAATATATATTTTATTTCATTTCAGCTCTTTAAACTCCAGTGGCTGACGTTTATGCATCATGGTGCAAAGGATTTTTGCCTAATGGTTAAGATATCCGTTTACTAGTATTGGAGCCCGATTTGAACCCGTTTACTAGTATTGGAGCCCCGTCTAAATCCATAATTAAAATATTTGTATAAAAATTTGATCTTAATTAAATCATTTTTATAAAAAAAATTTCAACACAATAGTATGTCTTTCACATTAATGTCATAACTTTCCAAAATATACTTTAGCATTAAAGATGTGCACATTTTGATTTTAATAATAGTTAGTAATAAAAATTATTCTAACGATATAAAATTTCAGCAAAAATATATCACTATGAAAAATATACCAAATATAAAGAAATAATAAAATAAAAAATAAAAATTCAAAAAAGATATCGGATATGTTCAAGGTTGGCGCGCCCTCTCTCTCTCTCTCTCTCTCTCTAACCCACATTATGAGATCTGGCTTATTTCTCCCACGTAAAACCGACTTGTTACGACCCGAATTTCCATTTATTTAAATTTCAGCTACTATTTGGTCAAAGCCGTTAATTGTGGGTCAAAATCAAACTATTAAAGAGATTTAATTTGGCCTATTGAAAGTTTATGGATTTAATTAATTTAGTTAAAAATTTATTGGCTATAGAGGTAAATATGGGTCAAAAGACCAACTTAAATCTCTTAATTAAAAAAAAGGGGACTTAGGTTGCAATTATATATAATATATATATTAATAAAGAGAGGCACATATTTGAATTTGTTTGGAGGGAATTTTCCCGCTCATAAAATTTCACTTTTATATTGGCACTTTTGAATTTTTTTAACATTATTTTCCTGCTCATAAAATAAAAAACTATTTTTGGATTATTTATTATTTATTTATTTATTACTATAGATAGATAACAACTGAAAAAAGTTTAATTAGCTGTCAATTGGTTATATATACTCTAAGAACGTCTCTTGATTAGCACAAAACAAACTTATCCCACACGCCTCTGTTCACACGTTAATTCCATAAACACCAGCCCTTCTAGAAACCTCTCGCGCGTGTCTGTGAGATTCACAAATGTCCCGCCCTAGCCCGATTTGGTTTTCCCTAATTTTGACACCAGATTTCGCTTTCCTTCGCTTGCAATCCCTGCTTCCTTTTAACATATTGGCACAAATCGATTATACCTATCTTCCACAATTTTGTTTCCTTATCAGATATGAGATTTATCCAAATGTTTGCAGGGGCAAGATCTTTATCTTCGACTATTTACCTTATTTACGAATTTCATTCTCTAAAATTTCGTTGCAAATATAAATATTTTTTTTAATTATGGCAAAGATTTCTACTAACCTAAGAATCCTTTCAATTGTAGGTTTCTCACGGATCTATCTATATATATGGTCAATGTGTTGGCGAATTTCCTTTCATCCGAGTAGTCGATTTCTTTAGGTATTCAACTATTACCCTCTAATAATTACCGTCTAATAATGTATAGATTTTTCCTCTCTATATTTACTGTGATTTGCGACTGATATTGGTATTTTTTTATCTGTAGTGCTACGAATTTCTGCAATTACATCGTTTCAGACAGGTTTCATAGAGGTAATTCCTTCCTTTGTTTCGTGGGGTATTATTAGATCTGTTGGTAGTTAGATTGCTTCAATTCTGCTTCAAAATTTTGCTTGTTTGCGTTCATTAATTTTTTGCATCATTTATACTATTAAATTTTGCACTACTTCAAATGTGATATTGTTGGGTTATTCTTTCGATTGTTAATGTTTTGTGTTGTAATATGCTGTTTCAATTTCGTTCTGCTTGAATCATTTTCCGATTTGGTCCCTGTCATTAACAGTTAATCATAGTTACATCATATTGTTGATCAATCGTATTATTGTTTGTTAATTTTGTTCTACTTCAGAAATATTCGTATTTTGGCTCGGTCAACTATTAATGTGCTGACTACTAATTATTATCCTATTTGTTTTCTCAGTCAAGCATAGTTAACCATATTCAAACATCATGGTATTGATCAATTGTATTAGTGTTTGTTGCTTTAAAACACAGTTAATACCTATTTATGTTGCTCTTGTGTTAAACCCTGTTATTCTAAGACAGATTATATAATCCATTGAGTGTCTTAATCCTTGATTATAATAGTCGTTTAATTAAGTTTGCATATTGATCCCCTTCAGCTTTGTTTTAATCTAACTATAAGCTTTGTTTTATCATGTCTCTGTGGTTAGCAGTGTTTGTGTTCTTCGTATTAGTGTTTGTTGCTTTTGAACACAATTAATACCTATTTCTGTTGCTTTTGTGTTAAGCTCTGTTATTCTAAGACAGATTATATAATCCATTAAATGTCTTAATGTTATTATAATCTTCGAACCATTAAGTTTGTATATTGATCCTCTTGAGCTTTGTTTTCATCCAACACCGAGCTGTGTTTAATTAACAAAAACTTTAGATGAATTTTAAGCTTTCTTTAATTAAGTTTGTATAACCATTATGGTCAATCATGTTAGTAGCATATTTTTGTTCTTTGATTTCTGTGTGAATGTTAGTGTTTGTGTTCTTGACACAATTTTATGGTTACCATGTATTTTGCTAGATCCTACAAAATGGCTCCTACTGTCACACCACTTAAGGCAGTTGTTGGCCATGAGCTTGACAAGAAAACTGCTTTTTTGGTATGTATTGTGCGGTTGTGGTCTGTTCCCAAGAGGGGTGAAACTGAGCGCACTAGACTTCTACATATGGTTCTAAAAGACGAGGAGGTATATTTATTGGTTTTCCCTTTTCAAACTCGAGCATTCTTTTGTGGTTAGGTAAATAAAATAGTATTCTTTTTGGTGAAATCTGAAGTTAATGCGGTTTTCCTATCCAGACTGTTAGCACGCTTTTTTGTTAGATAAATAAAATAATTTTTATTTTGGTAATTTTAATGCTTCAGTATACTCATTGTTTAATTATTTCCATAGTGTGAACGAATTCAAGCTACAATTGAGGAGTCCTTGATCAAAGACTTCAAGGATGACATTGAGGAACATGGATTATACCTTGCGAAGAATTTTCGCGTTGCGGTCAACAATGAGACTTATAAGGCAGCAGGTCACCCCTATCGACTATTCTTTCAGGACAACACACAAATTCTTCCCGAGAGCTTGCAACACTACTCAAAATCCCTATTGACCCTCTATAATTTCAAAACGGTGGATGATTGCTTGAGGGTTCCTCAAAGTAGAGTCAACCATTTGATTGGTACGTTGTTAAATTATTAGCATATGTTTGAATTGTTTTATTTCTAGAATCAAGCCCCTTTATTTATTAATTAAATATGGATCAGATTTCATCGGCGCATATAATCCTGGGGAGGGCTTTACAACAGGCCAAAACAGACAGGGGACTTCTAATTTTATTTCATTCAACTTGAGAGATCTTGCGTAAGGAATTCCACTTTATCAATTATTACTATTGTTGAAGCATATTTTCATAGTTTTTCCCCCACTCTTTCAACTGTTTGTCTTAGGCAAAAACAAATTAAATGTACGCTTTGGGATCGTTATGGGGATGATGGTAGAAGCAAATTGGAGGGGTCGACAAAAAAATTTAATGTGGTGATCTTGCAGCTGGTTCGTATAGTGCGTTGGGGTAAGCATCAATTTTATTCTTTCCTTTTGGCTTAGTATTTTCCATGTTGATTTTAAACTGTACATTGTGTCCATGCAGATGCCACCTCGCTTTCTACATCATACCATGTGTCTAAGATTATAATTGATGAACACATACCTGAAATTGAGGATTTTCGGACACAGTAATAATCCTTTCAGCTTATTCATCTGTATTTTAGTTGGACCCTCGTGGAAATACAATCCATTCAACTATTTTACTTTGATGTTTTCTTAGATACTTGGCTGCGTAGGAGAGTCTATCACATAGCAGTTCTCAACTGTCCCGATCGTCTTCCAAATCATCGTTATCTGGCCCAGTCAGAACAATCGCTCAGCTCTTGGGCGCTAAGAATGTAATTAGTCCACTTTTAAAATAACTTCATTTGTAGATTAGTTTGTTTATCGATGTTTAATACTTTAATATTTGTTTATTTTCCGTCTCACGTTTGCACCCAGGTAAGGGGATTTTATTTCTACGGTGAAATCATCCGGATTGTTGAGGAAGATGGTTGGTATTACAAAGGTTGTTCCGACCCTACTTGTGCTAAGAAGGTGGATGCAATTGGAGATGAGTTTGTTTGCAGTAAGTGTGAGAATAAAGTTACGGACCCCGTAGCTAGGTACAAAATCAAATATGAAGTAGCTGATGGCAAAACTAAGGCGTTTGTTGTCTTTTGGGATGAATTGGCACATCGTATTTTTGGCAAGACTGTCGTAGATTTTGTCAATGTGTTGGGTGAGGTAATTTTCTTTATTTTATTATTATTATTATTATTATTATTATTACGTGTATGATAATTTATTTATGTATTTTTTATAGTTAGATTATTGTTTACCTTTTTATTATCCATCATAGTCTGATGGGTACAGGCTCCTCCAAAAGAGATCATGCAATGTGTTGGAAAGTGCTACCTCTTTAGAGTTGTGGGGTACACAACAAATGATCTGGGCATAAGAACTTACAACATCAACACAGTTGATGATGACCCAGACACTGTTGCATTGAACAAGCCATCTCATAATTCTAATGATACGAATGTCGGTTTTTATGATTATGCTTTTAGTTTTTTTCAATGAGGAATTTTATATTATTGTGTTTACGTGATGTAGTTAATACAAGTTGTTGTCTTCCTTTGATAGGGAGATGATTCAGATGATGATTTGACATTGCTATCCCGCAATACAACTGAAGCAAACTCGAAAGAGGTATTTTTCTTTTTGTTCCTTACATGAATTTGGTACATGTTGTCTATAAAATTGTCTCACTCGTTTTTTTGGATAGCTTTATTATTGTCTTTTCCAACATATTTTCTTACTGACAAGTACTAATGTATAATCCATTCAATAGTTTGATGTGAATATTATATGGGTTGTTTACTGATTTTAATTTTAATTTTTTTGGCTGTTGTTGATAGAATGTTGAAGTGGATGATGAAGAAGTTCTTACACCTTCTTCAAAGCGCTCTCTTGACAGTGATGAAGTTGGTGAAGACGTTATACACACGACCCAGGGCTCTACCAATAAGAAGATGAAGGGTGTGAAAATTGAGAAGGATTAGGGAGATTTTTGTTATGAATAATAATTGAAGAATAATTATTAGGTGTTATGAATAATTGAGAATAATGTGGTGGTTATGAATTATGAGGAATAATTTGGTGGAGGAATAATTTGGTGGAGGAATAATTTGGTAAAAGATGTAATTATTATATGTGAATGACTATTATATCCTTGATGAAATTATGTAATTACGGTTTATGCAATTCGAAGTTTCACATAAATAGAGCTTGATTATTAATGAAATTCGTTCTGAATTCGCCAGAATTCATTCTCTAAATTCTCTATTGTTTACATCTTTTATATAGCGTTATCGTGTAGTCTCTAACCCTTTGAGTAATATGAAAGAAGTATCTTTCTATGATTGCATCTTATAGATGATCCTACTGTATCGAAACCTGATTATTCTGAAAATTATGGCCAATATTTCTTTGGCGCTCCATGATGATAAACCTGATTAAGACTATGCAACGCCTTTTTCCTTCTTCCTTCCACTACCCTAATCACCACTTCTTGATAATTCCATCAACCACAAATTAATCTACCTAATTACGGCGGCAAACGGTGGTAGCAATTTGGAGAGCATACATGAGGAGGAAACTAACTCTTTGGCTATCGTGCAGATAATAATCCTCACATTGATCTACGCGTCGTACAACCCGTGCCAGGTAATCAAATGGAAGTGTCGGTGCAGAGTATGAAGAAAGGAAGAGAATCAGAAAAGGACGAAGGTATATATATTCCATTATAATATAATAATTATATATTATTTTATAATATAATAATATATTAAACTATAACATTCGTTTTATCGAGATATAAGGAGCATACATTATCAAAATTAAATTTTCTCGACTCCATTATACTCGATTTAACGAGAGCTTCGATTTGACACTAATATTGATAAGGTGAATTTCAAAAAATTTGCAAAACAGTACCCCAATTTTTGAAAAAGTTACAAAATAATCCTTGAACATTTTGATATTGATAAATTGAAGTAGAAAGGAGATAATTTTCAATCGTAAAACATTGATAAAATATTTTTGACAATTTTATCTTTGCGAATTGGAATGGACAATTTTACCCTTAGGGTAAAACCGACCTAATTTTGACGACAGTGAAAAATGGATAGAATATTCATGAAGAAATTCTAAATCCATTGATTATATAAAATGGCTTGAAGTCCATTTGAGTTAAAAGATCGAAATATTAATGTAACTCCCGAAGAGTTCAATTATATAATGTACTTATTCTAGAAGGATAAGTGTCTTTCTTGTAGAAGTAATGAGTATTTGTTCTGAAGAACAAATTTGCTCCCGTAGAAGCGATTCAATATTTAATTCTCGCACTTCATTTCTTGCAATTTAATTACTTTGCAATACCTCCTACTTGATGATGGGTTCAAACCGTCACTAAGCGGAAGGTTTTATATATTTACTGCACTTTATATGCTAAGTGATGGGTAATACCTTCTACTAAGCGAGATCCTACTCTGAAGAAGTAGTTAAATATTATGCAATTTAATTCTTGCTATTTAAATTCCGTAGATTTATATTTATTGCAATAATTCCCATAAGGTAGGTTCGACCACCTATTGGAGGAAATTTAATTTCTGCAATTTAAATTTATGCACTTTATAGTTTGAGTATATTTCCAATGTGGTGGGTAATACCACACGATTGGTGTGCATATTTCCAATGTGGTGGGTTATACTACACGATTGGTTATAACGAATCCTACTCCAGAAGAAGTAGTTGATCAAATATTCTAATCATACTCTCGAAGAAGTAGATGATGAGAATAAAATTACTTCTCCATATATACCGAATATTAATGGAGAAAATTGAACAAGTGGTACTTGAAGTTACAATTGGATAAATAGATGCAAATAAAATGCTCAATAGATCCCATGTTGATAAATCAAAGAAAATATATCGCATGGAGAGATTATATGAAGTAATCTCATCGATGATATGAGATTGTATTAATATGAGAATAAAATGCTCTTGAAGAAGCATAATCACTAGATTTCTGTATTTGAATAAAGCCAATATGATATTATTATTACTCCAGAAGAAGTACAAAACAGTCGAAGTGGAACATATTGAGAATATCAAAAGATGGCATTAAACACTCGAAAATATAGAAATGCAAAAGAATATACATCTTGAATCCATAAATGAGGATGCGTCTCGAGAGTATAAATACTCAGTAACTCTGCCACCATCAACATTAGGATTCATAATGAAATATTTAAAGGATCAATTTCTTTTTAAGCTGACACGATTGGTGCATGGCCAAAGCGGACTGGGCTTCCACAGTTCTTGAACATATGCATGAAATTTGATGAGTAGTTCATCAACGATACTAGCGAGAAATAAGTATTTTTCTCATTGAATGAGAGATAAACTTATTATTTACACCACGATCTAGAAGCGCTAGTAAGCCATCAAAGAAATTATTAATATTCAACAAACCTATTGGTTTGACATGAAAATTCCATGTGCCAACGAGGCTATATTGAATATTTCCTCCGATGTGTTGTAGCGCTGGAAGGACAATGAAAGCATCACTATTATTCATCATATACATCATGCGGTTGTGGATAGATTGCGCTTGTAGCCCCAACCTGCTTTGGACCCATGGTAGAACTAGCTCCAATTGAGTATTAGATCCAACTAGATGGAAAGGTATTACGCTCGAAACTCTTATTCCCCATGATTGTGCTTGGCCATTATAAGTCTAGCTAAAAGTTTGTTGTTGGTTCCTCCGTATAGTATATTGATTTCTTGTCTCCCTAACTCTTTTCTGAGTTGGTTTGCCATATCCACATATTGGATATGGCCTACGATTTAGATCCACCAAGAATACATACGGTTTTAATATGGCGAGGTAAAAGTCGACTTGTATGAGATGATTCTAAAATCTCCATATCCATCTCTACTCCTATCTCTCTTTTTGCACTATACTTTTAATGTATGAACATGAGAGATATATGAATCCCTCTATTTAAAGAAAAATTTTAAAACCAATAATTGAGTGCACTATTTACTTTTGACAAATATGAAAGAGAAAAAGCGTAAATTTTTCTTTAGTGATATGACATATAGTATCAGTGATTGAAAAATAATATATATATTAAAATTGAAAACGATATTTACAAATAAAAGAAATATATTGATCTTTGTTATTACAGAGCTTTCTTACATAAATATGGAAAAATCATTATGCTAAATTTTTCTACTAAATTTACAAAGCAGGATCTTCTAAAGTAAGTTTTTCAAAGGCATGTAGCGTTTGTTGATCTTTGAATTTGGCCCATAAGGCCATTAGCTCACCTTTATGCGTGTCCACTAGGATGTGTCTCAAGAGCCTGTTGAATATCATCCAAAGGCTCCTTACTCAATCCATCCTTAATGAATGCTATTTTATCTTCTCGATTTCTGGACAAGTACCCCACAGATTTACATCGAGTGTCACATGTCCACCGAGCACATTTGTAGCATCCTCCTAATCTTTTTGCTCTCCGTTTCTTTGAAAAACTACTTTTACCCATACCAGGCATGTATTTAGAAGGAATTGAAACCTCACCAGATAATCGAACCTTTGCTTCAATCAAGTATCGGATATCTTGTGGGATACCCTTATTCATTAGCATCCTTAATCTTTCAAGCCTACCTCGATAAATCCTTTTTAGGATTTTGATCGGTAGTGATGGATAGTATTTTCGAAGATTTGAGAGCATATGATCCATTATAACGTATAGACCCTTGTTAGGATGAATTTTGCAATAATTTTGATGATTTATTTATAGAATAATACGACGCGTATGAAATAAGACTCCGATTTTAAATAAATAATATGAAGCGTAAGAGCTACGATTTCGGAATTAAATAATAGCCGGATGTGATGCGTATGAGCTGTAACTCCGTGTTTGAATAGTGGTAGACAATAATGTCACCAAAAGATGATGGAATATGTCGGTGAATTATTTCTATGATAAATCATGTTGAGCACTATACAGATACTAGTGAAATCGATATAAGAATTTACTGAACTAGAAATTCAATAATACTCGTTTATAAAACCAGATGACCATCCAGGTTTAAATAATTATTGAAATCAATATTTCAAGTGAAGAATTAAAGGAATTCTTCAATGATTGTTCTCGATAAATGATGAAATCATTACTAGCCAATATTGGGAATAAATCCCAAATATATCTGGAATAAAGGATGAGAAGTATGGGCCCACTCATCCTCCATGTGGACTACTAGATATTATGATATGGATCCACTAGATAGTCACATGTGTATATGATTCGTAATTTGAAATTTCCGAAATATTTGCTCACGGTATGAGCATGATTTCCAGATTTAATGATAAAGCTAGTAAATATATATATCCCAATACTTGAATAAATCCCTGAAGGATTGAGTATGCGCATACAAGTGGGATATTATATGGCAAATTATTTAAAGTCCTCAAATAAATTGCCGATATCGAGAATAGAATGCAAACGGTCTAAATTCCCATATTAAGGCTGAATGATGAGAACATATATGATTAAAATCATACCAACTGTATGAGTTTTGGTGTTCTAAATTTTCTCAGCATGAGGGGAGTATTAAAGGTTAAAAATGATATGTGAAATGCATCATGTTATATCCTCACAATTAAAATATGAACTTGAAGTTCAAAGATGCATAAAGATGCTATGAACAATCACATATATCGATTAAGATGCTTTGATAAGTTAGCACGCTTGAGCGTTGATATTATGAGATTTCCCCAAACATATATATCAAAGCAAATTATAAAAGATGGTCTTAATAACGGAGGCATATGCTCTTGAAGAGTATATAGACATAACTATATTGTGTAATCCTACAAGAGGATTAATAATGAAATATCTCGATAAGTTATGTCGATATGGGGAAAGAAATGAAATTGAAAAGTGTCGACACGATATGAAAATGTAGCGCTACATATGATCAATGATAATGAAAATATTGAGATATATTGAAGATGATAAGTGGTGAATGTGAAATCCTTGATTTATGAGATGATGATGACTGGTGCTCAAGTTTAAAGATAAACATGGTGGTCATTATATGTTGCATGCTCATGAAAGTTAAATTACCGATCGTGTGTGTAGTACCGAAAAGGAAATTAAAGGATCGGGTGAGCTGAGCCCGTGTTTATGAGTACCCTAAAGGGTGAGCTAAGCCCCTGGGAATGAAATAACCTATTAAGTGAGTATTAAATGTTAAATGATATATTTTAAGTGTTAGTTAGTTATGAAGGTTTACTTATATGTTTACATGTTTTTACGATGAATTTATATGCTTTAAATTGTGTATTTGGAGACATGTGTTCATGGTGAATGTTTTGTAGTTGTGTAAGAAAATTGATGCACTCTAAATGAGCAGAAGAGTATAAAATCAATGTATATGATACTCATACAAATGTATGAAAGATTTTGAAATGCTTGCATACTTGTATAAAATACGCGTTGCACTCTTTTTCCCTTGGTGAGGTTTTATCCCATTGGGTTTTCCTAGCAAGGTTTTTAATGAGGCAACTTTAAAGGCGTATTCACATGAATAATGTACTCTTTTTCCTTCATTAGGGTTTTTCCCACTGGGTTTTTCCTAATAAGGTTTTAACGAGGCATATTCATGGTATATTGAGAACGATAGGAGAAATTGATACTGATGTATCTATTGGATCAAGTTATAATGGAGCTAATGCTTTAGATCCAAACGATGATGATATTGAAATCATTTACCAGAAGTAAAGATATCAGTTCTCAAGATATGAAATCAAACGGAGCAGTTGTACTCTTTTTCCTTCGATCAAGTTTTTTCCCACTGGGTTTTCTTGACAAGGTTTTAACGAGGCAGCACGTGAATACTCATATGCCGATAGACATCGTGGGAGCAATGTTTTGATGAAGCGAGATATAACCACTCCAAGCTATCCCGCAATCGGTTTGGAAGTTTTTTCCCACCGGTTTTTCTCCAAAGCAGTCAGGAAGACATTTGTATTAATAGTCATTCAAGGGGGAGTGTTATGAATAATAATTGAAGAATAATTATTAGGTGTTATGAATAATTGAGAATAATGTGGTGGTTATGAATTATGAGGAATAATTTGATGGAGGAATAATTTGGTGGAGGAATAATTTGGTAAAAGATGTAATTATTATATGTGAATGACTATTATACCCTTGATGAAATTATGTAATTACGGTTGTACCATTCGAAGTTTTCCTATAAATAGGGCTTCAGTTATTAATGAAATTCATTCCTGAGAATTCCTTAGAATTCATTCTCTCTAAATTCTCTCTATTGTTTTTATACTTTTATAACAATTTTAAGATTGTTTCTTATTTTTTTATTTTTTTATTTCCTTTTTTAATCATAGATTTTGGACTTTAATGGTTGTTTGTTATTCGGTTGGTACTGTTGTTTATTTTAGCGGATTGATTGATGTTTTGGGTTGAATATTAGGTTTGAGTTTGGTAGTTTATTACTTGCGTGATGTCTGGGCTGATTGTTTGAACATGAGTTTGATTATTAGATGTTTTTCAAAGTTCGATTAATTCATGCATCTACAATAAAATAACTAGCAGTTTGTTGCTTTTGTTAAGCATTTTCCCACGTTTGGGGTTCTCCTTGTCGTTCAAAGTTGGGGCTTCGATTAATATAAATAGGTTGCTTTTGTTATATATTTTCCCACGTTTGGGCTTCGATTAATAGACATAGGTTGATTTTCAAATGAGTCTGTTTCAACATGGTGTTGATTTCTATATGTTTGGTTTGGACATGAGTTATTTGACTTGAGCATTGTTTATTAAGTTAATACGAGCAGCTGCATCATTTCTTACAGGTGGTGGCTGTGATTTGGATTAGTGCTTAGAGTCGAGTACTTTATTCCAGATATTTCCATTAGTGTTAGAGCCGTGCAAGTCTGTTTTGTGGAATTGAGGACCATGATGCAATGCAAGCTCAAGTGTAGGTATCTTATAATAAGAGGCTGCATGCATTACTGTGGTACTGAACAAAGTGATTCTTTAGACAGCAGTGGCTGCAAGCAACTGAATCACTTGAGTTATGTGATTTTATGTGATCCATGATTTTTTTAAAGTTGATTTCCACTTTAGTCTCTGTTTTCGGTCTTTGAAGCTTAAAATCGTTATAAATTACATGAATTAAAATTACAAGTAACGGCAATACCTTTTGTTTTTCATAAGCACGTTGTTAACTTTTAGGATCACTTGTTTTTTAATGGGACCCACAAATTTTTTTTATCATAATTTCGTTTATGCCATTTAAATTATTCAAATACGCATAACAAAATGTACAAACCTTTCTACCAAGTATGGTTTTCCACGAATCGTTTTCTCTTCGTTCGTCGTACTCACGTTGACAACTTTAGATCTTTCTTTTTTTATAATTGATCAATTAATTTTTTTCATAATTCCCTTTTTTTCAAATAATTTATTTAAATATGCATAAAAAATATAAGAAGTTTCTTATCGATCACGTTTTCCCACAAAGTGTTTTGTCTTTGTTCGTCGTAAGCACGTTGTCAATTTTTAGAAACATTTATTCTTTAATGTGACTAATTAATTTTTTTTCAATAATTTATTTTCGGTCATTTAATGTATTTAAACATGCATAAAAAATATAAGAAGTTTCCTACCGATCAAAGTAGACCAATCACGAATGTCACGTGGATACGCATACACGATATCAAAGATTTGAATATCTATAGTAAGAGTACCGATAAAATTACTCATATATTGTATGTTTAAATACATTAAATATTGGATAAATGTTTGTATCCGGATGTCCAAGATTTAAATATCCATGGATCCGGATATCTTTGTATCTACCGATCCATAAATACGCATACAAGATTATATGAAGCTTTCTCCATGTTTTTCCTAATCACCTATAGTAATTAGATATTTTAGGTAACTATTGATTTTTTTTGTTAATTTAATGGTAACTAATTAATGATGATGTGGCGTAATATATGTGTTCTAAAAATAAGAGAATAACCATTTAAGGACTTCTTCTCATCCGGGAATTCTTCTAATCAATGCCTATCTCACAAAACACACGAGATAAGCAATCGTTTGTTTGCTCTCTCACGTTTTAACCCCAATTCGCATCTTGCTGTGAACACAATTTGGCCGGGCAGCAGCAATGATTTTGAAGTTGTGCTAGGTTCTAATAAGAACGAATTTCTTCAACCATCTTCCACACTTCCACACGCAGACTTCTCCAACAGGTTTGTTTTGTCCACTCTTCGGTCTCACAATGAATATGAGTAGAATAGAACCTTTTTTTCTGCCTCCCATGTACACGATTGATGGGTCCTTCACATTGATACGTAATTCAATTCAACAACCATATGGCCGTTTGGCCGAACCAAGCTATCGCTATAGTTATTATCATTTCCCATTTATCACTAATCAAGTATTTAATATATATGCATATCATGGAACAAAGCAATAACGAAGCTTTTGTCTTATTCACACTTGCTAAAGAAAGCTTTGGAATTATGTTTCTTGTTTGGAACTTGCCTGACCGGTGGAATCATATTTTCTTGTGTTTCAAAAGAAATTTTCCATGTGAACATATATCGCATTGTTTGCATTCGAGATGTGGATTTTGATGTATTATTTTATTTTTGTTACATATAGATTCATCTATCGACTCAATGATTTTTAGATTTGTGTTTTGTTGTTTATGATGTGAAGGTGTTGTTGTGCCACTATTGAATCTTTTTATATTACAATATCAGGAGCGTAACCAAGGCCATCGTTTAATATTGCGATCAGGAAGCAAACAAAATCTTGCAATAATTCGATGAAGAAACAAAGACCTATCGATGAGAATGGTATTAGTATTATCCAATGCTTACATGTTTTTCCCTCTTTTTAAAATTTTTTGCGCTATCGTTCGGTCAGTTCACAAATTGTCATTATTTCAACAGCTACAATTGGGTTTCAGCCGAAAAGATCACGTCAATTTGATAAAGATAGTATGTCAAATGTTACTCCAAATTTGGTTTCTTTGATAGAATATCCTCTACAAGTAGTCTACGGCCATTGACAGATATTACTAATGGTATGAGTTTTTTTAAAAGAGAGGGTGGAGAGGGGGATGGGAAATACTTACATGTCTTGTGTTAATTACAAGGAATTATTAAATATCACCACAAATAAAGTGATCTTTGTGTTATTGTAAGTTTTTGGCATTATATTGTTTTGCTAAAAAATATATTTAACCTATTAGAAAACACCCAAACAACATAGTATATCTTCGTTTTGTTTTGTTTACATTAAAAACTTAGTATTGGATACATTCGATGAACTAATCTATGTTCTAATATTCGTAGATGTAAGTGCGACGCAGCCGAATCAAATGCGTATATCTACAGAAGGCAACTCTCCTAATGTGACTCAAATAAGTGGTTTATTTGATAGAGTCTCATCTTTCAGTGGGAGGAAATCATTAACTGACATTAATAATGGTACCTTTATTTTGTTAATAAATTGTCTACTTGCTGGTATTTTATTTATAAAATAAGAATTCTTTTATATACTTTAATTATTGTGGTTGATATTACTAATAGCTTCTTATGTTCTTTTCAACACAGCTATGAAACGAAATGAACATTCGGCCAAAGATTTTCTTCAATCAATACCACAATGTTCAACTACGAACGACACAACGAAAAGCAAAGTGGTTAACCAAACTTATGAGAATTCAGCACGTACTGTTTGTAAGTTTTTACTAATATGTTACTTTTTTAGTACATGGGATTTATTATTTGGTGTTTCATTTGCCAATTTGAGTGCACGATTCATCGGAATATACAAAGCAAACTTTTTTTTCAAGGGAGAGAAGAATCATTTAGTGCACCATTGAGAATTTCCATATAGTTTAATAATTTTGGACGGTTTTGTTTGTTTGACCAATCACCCATTCTTTCAAAATTATTTTTTATTTTTCTTCCTTTGATCATTTAGTGTATATGTGGTGTACGAAAACAATGAAGATGAGTACCAATTTAAGACAAAAATTACATGTCAATGTTAATATTAACGAACATTAATAATGGTGTGACCTTTTAATAAATAAGTTATCTGTATATTGGAAATGTACTAATAAAATATAAATCATTTTATATTTTTTGAATATTTTACCTGATTTTACTAATTTTTTAAATGTTATTTTTGTCACAGTCGTTAATGGAAGTCAAGGTTTCAAAAAAGAATTTCTTGGTTCAACAGTACGTTGTTCTACCATAAATCTACGAAATGGAGGGAAAGTTGTTAACCAGCGTGATGAGAATTCTCCAAGTAATGCTACTAATGGTATGAGTTTCTATAAAAGGAAAAGTTGAGTATTGCGTTGGTGTTCTTTTTTGAAAAATAAATTGCTTACATATTTACTATTAATTACAAATAATTTATAAATGTTGTGAAAAACACTATAATAATTATGTTAGTGATTTTTTGTGGTATCAATATACCGTTTAATTTATCTATTTTATATTATTAGGTATAACTCCCCCGCAGTCGAAAAGGGCAAGTACATTTGGAGGACAAAATAGTGCCAGTATGACAAAAAGGAGTCATTTGCGTGATCGAGTGCGCACTGCTGGCAATCAATCATCATTAGCTGATATTAGAAATGGTATGAAAACGTTTTTTCAAAAAGAAATTTCAACTTTTTCTACCTACTATATTGGTTTGTCATCTTTGTAGCTACCTTTTCTCAGCACAAAAATCATTTTTCACTTATTAGCAAACACTAAATAAAACATATTCTGTTAGTTTTTCCCTTTTAGACGAATAGTTTTAGATACATTTGTTGAAGTAATGTATCTTTGACAAAAAAAATTTTGAGAAGATGAATTTCGAATGTGTAGTTGAAATATAGAGCAAAGGTATTAAAAATATGAAATGTTCTCAAATCAATGAAACGAGTGTTGAAATTGGTGTTGTTAGAAAATGATTTTTAAAATAATGAGTATCAAACAAACTCTTAACTTATATTATATATACCATTCAATCAAAACCTTCGATATGTAGATATTAATCTTACATCACACATTACTGCTCATTATTATGAAAACATACCGTAGTTCTCACTTCCCACTCACTATTTAAATTAAACATTTACCCCACTATACGTTAAATTTTTTATTTTTCGGCAATATTTCTCTTAGCCTGCCCCGCCAAACAAGTTTTTTCTTGTGGAGAGCCAATATACATGCCCTTCAACTTCAAATCTTGGGGTCCGCCACTATTTATATAAGAAAATAGCCTAAATGGATCAAGTGTATCCTTTAATATTCGTCTGGGGGTTAAAACATTTTATTGCAAGAGTACAGTTTTATTTCCTCTCTCTTCAGTAGAAGATGTAGCAATTCGGGGTTTGTATGAGATCTGTTCTACGAAGATTTTCTTGTGAACTTTTCCAGTGCCACTAAGGTGCTGTGCTTTTTTGAAGTTTATCCATCTTAAGAATAACATTAGAACTCATAATATTATCCAACGTTTGAAAGCGAGTGGACTCGAAGACATTAACTTACTTCCACAGCTCATTGTTGGATGACTGACTCAACTTTGAAGCCTTTTTGGGGGGCATATTATTCTACAGCATGGTGGAAAGATTCCTACTGGATGCACCTTTTGGAAAACCTTATATTAATTCAAACGTGGATGGACGATATTCTAATAATAATGGTAACTGTCAAAATTAATTATAGGAACTTCGAAATTTATCTGTTCATTATTTTATGCTCTTTGATTATTATTTTCTTTATTATTATTATTTTTATTATTATTTTGGTCGAGAGGGAGAAGGGACGATTATTTGATTATTGTAATTGAAATTAATTTTACTGATTGATTTTTATATGTTATTCACGTCGCAGCGATCAATGCAAATCAATGTTCACACAATTATAGAATGCCAGACGGTGAAAGAGATAGTGTTGGACCTAGCAATATGCATAGTAGCAGAGATCGACACGATCCTAATAATAATGGTAGGTGTTACCATTAATTATGACAACTTCATAACATGTTTGTTGGTGTTAAATTCAACGTTCTTGTGTTGTCTGCTATTTCGTGTTAAAGTCATGTTCTATTGCCTTAAATAATAAATTTATTTGTTTCCGAGCATTTAGTTAGTGCGTTGCTGAAATTGGTTGCTGAATCGTCTGGAGATGAGTACGAAGATGATGTGCCCGACGGTATGTAAGAGTATTAAATATTGTTGTTGTTGCTGAGTTGTCTTTGCATCAGTTTTGAGATGAGAATGTTGGGTATAGTGCAGATGACGATATTGAGTGTGCTGAGATCTCAAAAGCTGGTAATTAACACATAATTTGTTGTCGCGTTTATCGCTTTCGTGCATATGATTCTCTGAGCGGCTAACAACAGTTATATACAATGCAGCTTATGATGATGTTGGAGATCCCACACATTCGTGCGAACATTGTGGAGCAATTTTTTGGTATGCCGAAAAAAATAAGCACTTATCTAGGAAGGATTTCCCGAAGTTCTCAATGTGCTGTAATCAGGGGAATATAGTACTTCTGTTAATGAGGCGACCGCCGCAAGTATTAGAAGATTTGATTCTTGGTGTGGATCATAGGAGCAAGCATTTTGTTGACAACATTCGTTCCTACAATTCCATGTTTTCGTTCACTTCGATGGGTGGAAAGATAGATAAGGGGATAAATAGAGGTAGAGCACCTCCTATATTCCGATTGAATGGTCAAAACCACCACAGCATTGGATCTTTGTTTCCTCGGGACGGCGACCAACCGAAGTTCTTGCAAATATACATACAAGACCCTCACAACGAAATCGTGAATCGAATGGAAGCTGTCAGGTGTGGTTGGATTAAACATACTAAAATTTCTACTAAGCTATGTATATTTAAAGTCAGTTTCACATGTATGCAGTCATGGTCCTGTTTATGACACTCTGTTATCATTGTGCTGATGTGATAGGTCCGAAGGTGTCCAAAACTTGCATGCTGAGATTGTATCTGATTTGAAGGAAATGCTTGATGAACATAATGTGTTTGCGAAGTCATTCCGGATGGCGAGAAATAGGTTGTACGGGGGTGACTGCGTTGATGTTAGGATGCGACTCATTGGAAAAAGGATAGGAGATGGAAGGCAATACAACCTCCCGTAGCAAGAGGAGGTCGCAGCATTGATAAGGGGTGACTTTGACTTTGATCGGCTCGAGCGTGATGTCATTGTTGAGACAAAAGGGGGAGTCCTCAAGAGGATGAATCAGCTGAATCCATCTTTCCTAGGTTTACAGTACCCTCTATTCTTCCCATTTGGACAGGATGGCTGGCGTGAGGATGTGATGCTTAGTCGAGCTGCTGAATCTGGCTCCAAGGGTAGGAAACATGTTAGCGTTAGGGAGTTCTTTGCGTATAGGCCACAAGAGAGGAGTAATGAGTCGTCCTATCTTCTGCGATCTAGGAGATTGTTCCAGCAATTCCTGGTCGATGGTTACACAATGATTGAGACGGCTCGCATGACCTATATTAGAACACATCAACCGGAGTTGAGATCTGAGTTGTATTGTGGCTTGCAAGATGTTGCGGGTCATGGAGAGAGAAACCCTGCAAGGTTGGGAAAGCTTGTGGTGCTGCCGAGTAGTTATATGGGGAGTCCCCGTAATATGATCGCATTTTACCAGGATGCTATGGCAGTATGTCGATGGGTTGGATACCCCGAACTATTCATCATTTTTACGTGCAATCCGAAGTGCCCTGAGATTACACGTTTTGTGAGAGAGAGGGATCTCCAACCTCATGATCGCCCGAATATTATCTGCAGAATCTTCAAGATCAAGTTGGATAAATTAATTGATGACATAAAGAAAAAACACATTTTTGGATAGCCCAAAGCTGGTAACATTCGATTTTGTTATTCAATTTGTCAACTAAGTAATGTCATTTTTTGTATGGAAAAAAAAATATTTCATTCATTGTTAACTTTATGTCCCTTAGATTTTTTGTATAACAATTGGTAATTTTGTGTTGTGTAGTTATATATACTGTGGAATTTCAAAAGCGTGGGTTACCACACGCACATATCTTGGTCTTTATGGGACAAAGGGGACAGCAACCAACGTCAGCACACATTGACAGGATAATATCCGCCGAGATTCCTTAGAAAGAGTCTCACCCTGAATACTATGGTCATGTCAAGGACCTCATGGTGCACGGCCCGTGTGGGGATACAAATAAAAGATCTCCCTGTATGGATAAAGGTCGGCGCACAAAGCACTTCCCGAAAAAGTTTGCAAATTGCACAAGCATTGATAAAAGTGGCTATGCTATATATAGGCGTAGAAATGATGGCAGGACTGTTGACAAAGGTAGGACTGTTCTTGACAACAGATTTGTCATACCACACAATCCCTACTTGTTTTTGAGGTATGCAGCACATATTAATGTTAAGTGGTGTAACCAGACTGGTACAATAAAGTACCTCTTCAAGTATATAACTAAGGGTCACGATCGTATTACTGTTGCATTTGCAAAGGCCGCTGATTCAGCTTCTACCGAACCGGTTGATGAGATTAATTCTTATTACGATTGTCGTTACATCTCTACCTGTGAGGCTGCTTGGAGAACTTTTAGCTTCAAAATCCACTACAGAGATGTCGCGGTCGAGCGTCTCAGCTTCCATCTCCCCGGAGAACATAATGTTGTCTATTCTTAAAATGATGAGGTCGGAGAGGTCTTGAAGAAATGCTCAGTTAAAGAGAGCAAGTTTATTGCATGGATGAAGGCCAACAGCATATACCCTGAAGCCCGAGAATTGCTTTATGCGGAATTTCCTTCAAAGTTCGTTTGGAACCAGAAGAAGCGTCGTTGGGATCGCAGGACGAAGGGTGTTGCTATTGGAAGATTATATTTTGCTCGACCAGGGACGAGAGAAAGGTATTTTGCATTTGTATTCTCAATTGTTGAAAGATGATTTTGCATTTTGCGAGATGCCTTGGGTATTATCACTTTTTGTGTTATGTCTTTCACTTATCGGTGCAATTTTATTATTACAACGCATTTTCATGGCTATGTAACTGGTGATGTATTTTTTGTCGATTATCATTTTTATTAACTTCTCCAGGTACTATCTGCGCATGTTGCTAAATCATGTGCGTGGTCCAATGTGTTATGAAGATATAAGAACCATTGATGGAAGAGTATACAATACTTTCAAGGAAGCATGCTACGCTCAGGATCTCCTAGATGATGATAGGGAGTATGTTGATGGAATTATTGAGGCAAGTCAATGGGCTTCTGAAGTTTCTTTGCGAAATCTTTTCGTTACTTTACTCGTGTCTGACTGCTTGGATAGACCCGAGGCCTTGTGGGAGAAGTGCTGGCAATATTTGTCCAAAGATATTGAACACAATCACCGGAAGGCTCTACACAACCCAGATATCGATGTTCACAATGATACGCTTTTGACTTCATCGTATTTGCTTGTTTCGATCGTTCGCCTGTTTTTCAAAAAATTAAGCAATTGTATAAACTTTATTACAGAGTTACAGCTCACTGATGATCAGATCAGAAACTATGCCTTGGTTGAGATTGAGAAATTGCTACGCCAACGTAGGAAAAGTCTTCGGGAATATGATTCAATGCCTTTTCCCGATGGTTCTTACTTCTCTGCTTCAGACAACTTTTTAATACATGATGAATTGGACTACGATAGGGATGGTTTGGCCGACGAACATGCGAGGTTGTTGTCCGATCTGACCGAGGAACAGAAAGGTGTTTACGACATTGTGATGAATACCGTGCATGGTGATAATGGTGGAGTTTTCTTTTTGTACAGACATCGTGGTACTGGGAAAACCTTTCTGTGGAGGACTCTTTCGGCTGCAATAAGGTCTCGAGGGGAAATAGTCCTTAATGTGACATCCAGTACAATAGCTTCCCTCCTTCTTCCAGGGGGTAGGACCGCACATTCTCGGTTTTCAATCCCATTAAACGTGGACGAAGATTCAACGT
Source organism: Jasminum sambac (assembly GCA_018223645.1). Classification (NCBI taxonomy): domain Eukaryota; kingdom Viridiplantae; phylum Streptophyta; class Magnoliopsida; order Lamiales; family Oleaceae; genus Jasminum; species Jasminum sambac. The sequence goes on from CP073650.1 coordinate 1,795,775, forward strand.
GCAACATCAAACAGGGAAGTCACTTGGCCGAGCTTATTGAGAGGACAGGCTTGATAATCTGGGATGAAGCACCCATGATGAATAAGCACTGTTTTGAGGCATTGGATCGCACCATGCAGGATCTGGCCAGGTTCAGTAACCCGAGGGGTGCTGGCTTGGCCTTTGGTGGCAAGACTATTGTATTTGGAGGAGACTTTATGCAGATTCTGCTAGTCATACCGAAAGGAACAAAGCCCGATATTGTAAATGCGTCTCTCAACTCTTCTTATATATGGGACCATTGCAGAGAGTATTGAGACTAACGAGAAACATGAGGCTTTGCAATCTTCCCGGGGATGAACACACCGATGAATTGAGAAAGTTCTCAGAATGGATTTTGAGTATTGGAGACGGAGAGATTGGTGGGACAAATGACGGTGAGGCTACCATTGAGATACCCGACGACCTTCTGGTGCGTGGTTATGCTGATCCGGTGAAAGCCATAGTGGATAGCACTTATCCCAATTTCTTGAATCATGGAAGCTCGTCTTCTTACTTGAATGGAAGGGCTATACTTGCTCTGACACTTGAAAATGTTGGAATGGTGAACGATTATATGGTTGACATGAATCGATCAGAGTTGAGGACATATTACAGTTCTGATTCCACGTGTAGAACTGATGGTACGGATGGTGACTTGCTTAGTGAGATTCACACTCCTGAGTTCTTGAATGGGATTTCGTGTTCTGGAATGCCGAGCCATGTTTTGAAGTTGAAGGTTGGTGTCTCTGTCATGTTGATGCGTAATATTGATCATTCGGCTGGTTTGTGCAATGGTACCCGTCTTATAGTTATGCAGCTTGGAAATCACGTTATAGAGGCGAAGATTCTGTCTGGCGTAAATGCTGGAAAGGATTTTCTAATTCCCAGATTGAGTCTAACCCCATCTGATATAAGATTGCCGTTTACATTTGAGAGGAGACAGTTTCCTCTGATGGTTTGCTATGCGATGACTATCAATAAGAGTCAGGGACAGACGCTCAATAATGTTGGGGTGTATTTGAGGAGGCCAGTTTTCACGCACGGTCAGCTATATGTTGCGGTCTCTAGGGTGACTAATAGGAAGGGATTGAAGTTCGTAATTTGCGATGACAGTGGATGTCAGACTAACATGACTACGAACGTCGTGTACAAAGAAGTTTTTGGCAATCTATAGTATTGTGTGTACGAATGACAAGGGGTATGTTGTTCCCATTTGCCATATTTTTTGTTCATCTTTTCTGTTATGTTTGTTGGTATAAAGAGTGAGATATCTTATAGACAGTTATAAGATTTGTTGCCTTTAGCTCAATCCCAAATTGACGTAGTCATTTGAAGGGTATATGGTGATTTGCAATGTAGCTCATATTTTGTTATTCGTGCTACAAAATATCAAGTGTTTTGTTTGTCGATCTGGATAGTTTTCTTACATGTCATCTATCATATTTTAAGAGAAATATCGATTGTTTTTGTAGTTTTCAATATTGATGGGATTTTTTCTTGCTGTTGCTATTGTAGGTTAATATGTGTACGAATCACTCATCCATTTGTTGTACATTGCGTGACAAGAAGGCCCTGGCGGAAATACCTCAACCTGTTCTCGATTGTGCATTTAGGATTGATGTGTTTATGGATGTTATACTACGCGTGTTATCACTGTCCAATTTAATATGGAAGATAATTGGTCAATGTTATTATCATTGGATATGAAACTGATATTAGGTTGTTGACATAGATTTTTAAATTTTTGCATCCTCGTGTTGGTTGTTACAATAATGTCTATATTTAATAAATGTTGGAATTGACTGAAGTACAAGCGAAACTCTGTCGATTTTTTTTTAAATGTGAACACGCTTTATAGAAGTTATGTAATACGTCGAAAATGTATACATATTTTTTTTTGTAATCGTTCAATTTACTTTTAATGGTACTTATGTATAAGTTTGTGAGAAATAATATATTAATGTACCTTGCTTCCCGTGCAACGCACGGGTGTTACTACTAATATATATATAAACACATGAAACAAGGGCATTATTCGTGAGAATCGACAGCAACCTAGAAACCAGCGGCTATTCGCGAAAGAAGAAAAGGAAAAGGAAAAAAAGAAAAAAAAAAGAAAAAGAAAAAAGGGGAAAAAGGAAGGAGGGGGCTTGGTTTCGTCGTGGTTTCGCGTGGTAAGTATGTTTCTTCAATTTTATCTCATGGAATTCGAGGTAAATAGTTAAAGTAATTTTAGGGTTTTACCTATAGACATTGGGGATGCGAAATTTATCATTGGTTTGGGTCAATTAGATGTTATTAAAATGTTATTTAGCCATAATTAATTATTTTGAAGTGGAATTGATAGTAATTGAGCAGTGGGTGATTACGTGGATTGAAATTAACATTACCTAGATGCTGACCATTTAGGGATTTATTTTGGGGATTCAATTGGCTGGTTCCAATGGTATGAAGGATGGTAAAATCAATGAAAAATTGGAATTTAGTGACAGAATGGGGAAAATAGAGAGTATTAGAAAAGTTAAAACTTAGTATTGGATATGGGTAGGAAATTGGTTAAAAATGCACATGTATAGGTTTTGATTGGAATACCATTGCTATTTCAGGTGGTGAGGAGACGATTGGGGAAGCCTACCAACAAAATTAGAAGCAGTTCGTAGTTCTGTGAGTGGAAAAACTATACTTTTCATAACGTAGCACGTTTTAAATTCCAATATGCTTTTAAAGATTATTATCATGATATGTTATTGTAAATGAATATTTCAACAAGTCATAGATTTTATTAGTGGCATTTCATTTTCAAGAAGATTATACGAAAATTCTTTCAAAATCATCACAGAGTACTTTGTTAGATTTACCCGCTCTGCACTATTGTGATGTGTTCTACAGTGTATGACCAGAATTATAGAGGTCTTTGGGACCCACTTTCGTACACACATAGGCTTTGGGCCGTGTACGGGGGTGCTTAGCCTTTGGGGCTTGCTCTGCTCGCGTATGACCAGATATTCTGACAGAACAAACTTTTGAGCGACACATCACGTGTATTGAGAGTACTCTACACAAGTGTGTTGTTGCTTGTTGGTACTTTTGATGTTATTTTCAGTAAATTATTTGTAGTTACAGAATTCAGTTTTAGAAAGAAAAAATACGTTTGAACGGTATAATCAGTGTTTGTTCAACGAGAACAATTCCAGTTATTAGTATTACCCCGATGGTTTTCAATTATTTATGCTATTTATGCGTTTGGATATAAAGAGGTTTTATGAAGATATTTTAGATGGAAAGCTACATATATTTGTGAACCTATCCACTCACTGGGTTACAAAACTCACGTATTATCCTAATGTTTTTCTTATCAGGAAGCAGTTGAGCATGAGCTTGAATCGCCTGTTGACCACCACTACCATTACTTTTCCATTTAGCTAGTAGGTTCATTTATTTATTTATTCATTTATTAGCATTTAGTTGAAACTTCGCATTCGTTGGAGAAAGGGTTTTTAAGAGTAGATTCACTGGTTTGTTCATTGATTTATTCATTGATTCTTTTCAATATTGTTCTCATTCGAGTTTTGGAAAATGAAACTGATGTTGGATTATTGTGGCTGGGATTGTTTTTAAAGATTTCAATATTCTTTTATTTGAAAGGAGATTTGTGCGATGTTGGATTGAATGTTTGGAGCTTGGAGTAGATCTTTTACAAAACAGGATATGTTCAAAATACAGAGGAAACTCTGTCAAATTTTTACGGAATATTTTCATTTTTTTATTTAAATTAAGATAAAATCACGCAGTTATAGTTTGCCTTAGCGGTGGACTCGGTATTTAGTTGCCATCCATCGTTGGCGCACGCCACATATCAAGTTATTAAAGATAATTTGGTGCGGGGCGTGTCACGACTTCTCTGCCTCCAAAATTTGGGCATAAATTAACACCGTCAGGATTCAATTAACACTTGCAAATGACCGAACATTGTATGCCTAGTTTTTTTATACTCATATTACATTTTTTCTATTTTTCATTAATAGCCATTGTGTCAACTATCAAAGGAAAAAATGGGAAGGCAAAAATAGTCCAGTTTATGTCAATAGAAATTTGAGGCTTAATACTTGCACACATTTACATGAAATCTTTATTTTCTAGTGGCATTGCAACTTACTGCTCTATAACATTGTATATCTGGGTTCATGTTGTAAATAATTATGAAAGAAATTGAAAAATATTTTCGTGCTTCCATGCTCCATAGCGTGTAATGTCTACCAAAACTCAGGTACGCCAGAAACTCTGCGACAGCAGTCTCCTGTATTGGATAATAGAGTACTTGACAAGGCAACCAAAAGAAAGAAAGTTTACTCTTTGGTCCTCAGATTCATCAAAGATGGGGCTACAACTATCCTCTTGATGGAGGTATAAACATTACAATTGCCTGAAATCACAAATAGCAAGAAATTATTAATTAGAGATTTCTTATGAATCACTATATGCAGGTTGGATTTCAAGCTTTTCTGTGGGTATTCGATGGTGTATGCATTGGTGATGCCGTTATTGTTCTGAAGGGCATTCAAGGAATTTAAGGACTTCGTACCAATGAAACTAGTGGTGTAGACTTCGACCATAAAAGATCGAAGTGAAATGCAATTCTTTGGAAAATGATGAGCATTCGCTTTCGAATGTTAATTTGACGTCATAAAATAGGAACAACAACTAGAGACTCAGACCAACTCTAGATCTTATACTAGTTTAGACAACCTAATTGTTGAGAATTATATCGATGTAAGTTGGAATCTATAAACTTATGAGAGTTCAATCCTGAAGTACTGACAATTTTGGAGGCACGAAAGCCACAATCTTCCTGATGATTTTTAGGCCTGTGGATTAGAAGTATGCAGATGATAATTTCAGGGAAAGAATTGTTACTTCCCAATTGGGTTATTTTCACACGAGGACCCCAAACTTGTAGTACATAAAAGGACAAGAAAAAAAAAAGCAGAGTTAACAAGTAAAGTGGAAATTCGTTAACCAGGGGTCCTACGAAACAAATTGAAAGATTGGGGGTGCCAATAGGGCGAAAAAAACAGTGGGACCGAAATTATTACAAAACTAAAACTTTAGGGTCCTTTCGTGAAAGTAACCCTTGCAGCTTCAATGTTCATTTAAGGGTTATTTTCTATTAATTAGACTATTGAGGCTAATTGTGTTCACTCTATTTTGTAAAATAAATAAATAAATAAATTATAGTGGTTTATTCACCAGCAAATCTACTGCCGGTGGTACCCGAGCATTTGTCGATTCAACAGTTGGGGGGTGTGTTGAAAGGGAGGGTTAAATTGTAAAATTTGAAAAGATATTATCATTTTATCACTTTTCAATTTATTTAAACTTTACAAATTGAATTATAATAATAAATAAACTTAAGGGATTAATTTGTGCTTATTGAAGTGTTATATACTTAATTAAAATGTTTTTTATTTAATTTAATGTAAATAGAATGGTATTACTGTTGATTCGCTTAAAAAGTCCTATTTTATAAGAAAATGTTACGTTGAAGATCACAATACCAAAATTAAAACGATAGGTTCTAAAAGCACAGCGACCTAAAATGTTGCATCCTTGTTGTGCTAATTAGCCTTCAAAAAAATCACAGAAAGTTAAAAAAAATAATGAAATGGTTTTAAAAAGTCACACGCAAAAAGTCATAAAAACTACTCGAAGAAAAGTCACACACGTATAAAAAGTAGTAAATAATTAAAAAGTCACAAAATAGGGTTGAAAAAGTCACACAAATTGTTTTAAAAAATCATAAATTGATTGAATTTTAAATTATAAATAAAAATTTATTTAAAACAAATTTATATGCGAAGATAATATCACTTAATATTATTGAAAAAGTAGAATTATGTACAAATAAAAAATTTCAAAATGACAAATCCTTATAGCTTATTTTTGCATAAATGCCCAATAAATACAGCCTAAGGCCCATTTTTGCCAACTAAATCTGAACGTCTTATTTTTTTATCAATAACTACAATTTTTAAAACTTATTTGGCCGGTTACTATTTTTGATATTTTTGGACATTTTTGCCTCTGAACACAAACTGCTTTTTTTCTATAAGGTGTTTTACGTGAGAGAGAACTTCCGATCTGGCCGTGATCTCTCTGCGATTAATTTTGATGGATGAAAACCGGTCTTCGTGCTCCATTGATGTTGTAGTTAGGTTAGATTTTCATTTTCTTCTTTGTTTTTTTTCCTCGCTTTGTTGCTTTTGCTCGTATCTGCTTTGTTTTTGTTCAAATTTTGATCTATTGTTCCTCGATTTTATCTTGTTTTTATCTGCGGTTTGTGATCATTTTACCTATTGTTGCTGTATTTCGATCGTTTTTTCCTGAATTTTTAGATTATCTTCTATGTGGTTTGTTGTGTTTTTTTCGGATGTTTTTGCTATGCTTGCTTTGCTATGCTGTTGTGCTCTGTTTCTGTTCTGGATTTGTTTTTGTTATGGTTTTGTTGTGGTTAGGTAATCATTTAGTTTATAGCATTTACCTTTTTTTTAGGTCATCGTGATTACCTGGGTAGGTAATGTTGATTACCTGGGTAGCTAATATTTGAGTTTATAACTGTTTTCTTGGTTTTTGTTCTAGTTATAGTTACCTGGTTAAGTAATATATCTTTTTTTTCCACTGTGATTTAATTTATCATTGTATTTTTTTTGTAGGCATAGTAATTCGAGCTTAGGTGTTCAGTATAGTTGGAATGGTCAGGATTTTCTATTTCAGATTCATTCTTGTATGAGCTATGTTGATCTTTCTGAGGATATTTATCATAGGTTTAGTTTTTGTCGTAATGATGTGATTACACTTCAGTACTTATTCCCAGGATGTTCTGCTTGTTATTTACATAATGAGGTTGATATTTTGATGACGTTTAGTGGGGCTAAGTATATATAAGTTGGACTGTGTTGAGATTTCTATCTATAAAGAGAATGGAAGTTTGAGTGCAATTCACGTGAGCTTAGTTGATGATCTCGCTTCTTTCGGTGGTGAAGATGATTTTTTAGGGGCACCATTTAGGTCTGAATTGTTGAAGCCCTTTTTCTCTGATGAATGGGCTAGTTACATTAATTCCGTGGGTCATAAATTTACTAGTGGTATACCCGAGTTTAAAGATAAATTGAAGAAATATGCAATTCTAATTGGTTTCAAATTTTATTTTCATAGGAATGATAGTGTTTGCTTACATGCCATTTGGGAGAATTTTGAAAATCTAGATGACCCGTGTGATTGGTTTATAAAAGGTTCAGTTGCTTCTGTTAATGGTTTTTTCTACATCCATGGTATGAACAATGTGGATAATTGTAGCGGTGTTCTTCGCCAACAAAAACACCAGCCTTTGGATTTCGATGTGGTTATGAGTTGTATCGACTTGGATATATGTCAATGTGACTGAAGGAGGTAATCAGCAAGTTCAAGTCTACCTATGGTTTCGACATCTCCTATAAGGTTGGTATGAAAGTGGTTCAAAAAGCTAGGGATAAGCTTCACAGTCGTGAGGCTAGATCTTTCAATAAGTTGAGCAGGTATAAACATGCTGTGGTGGAGACTAACCCAGGTTCTTATTTTGAGTTGGAGGTTGATTCATTGATAAATCATTTTAAGAGGTTGTTTATGGCCTATGCGGGATGCATTAACGGGCTTAAGTTCTGCCTTTTGGTGCTTTGTATTGATGGAACGTTCAGGAAAAGTGTATATAAGGAGCAGATTCTTACCGATACCGAGAGAAATGGGAACAAAGGTATAATTATTTCACCAGGTAATATATTATCTTGCTAGATAATATATTTTATGGGTAGTAATTTACATTTTTTTGGTGATTATCCATCAGGCGGCAATGTATTACATACCCAGATAATTTATTATCTAAGGAGGTAATCCTTCTAGTTAATGCATTGTTGATGCATTCTTCGACTATTGCTCTGAGTAATATATTATCTTTCTAGGTAATATATTACCTTGGATGGTAATTTGGATCCTTTTTGTGAGTGCCCTTCAAAGCATCATGTATTACATGCTCAGGTAATTTATTATCTGGGGAGGTAATTAATCGTATCTTAACATGGTTGTTGCTGCACCCTGGCACATTTTTCTAATGTTTTCCTTGCTATGTGCAGGCATGTTTCCACTTGCTATGTGTGTATGTGATTCTGAAAAAGAAGATAATTGGTATTTCTTCTTTTCGCACTTGAAGAAATTGCTTGGACCAGAAGAAAGAGCAATCACTTTCATTTCTGACCGTGGTATTGGACGTTTGAATGCATTTGATGCTGTCTTCCCTAACAATCCCCATTTGTTCTATTACAAGCATTTGGTGTTTAATCTTTCAAAAAGGTATTCGGGTAAAGTTAATTCAACTGCTTTAGAGAAGGTTAGGTCACTATTTTTTAAGCTAGCATACTTATCTACTGAAAGGGAGTATTCGTACAATCGAGGTTTGTTAAGAAAAAAGGGTGGTGTTGGAATTATTGATTCATTCCTTTCTAAAATTTTGTTGAAAATTGGTGTCGTGCCCTTTACAAAGGCTATTGTTATGGGATAATGGCGAACGGTATTGCTGAATCTTTTAATAATTGGATTTCTATGGTGTTTGATGCCACTCTATTGTTTGCTTGAACAAACTAGGATAAAACAGATGGAGATGATCAGTGAGAGGAAAGCTGAGGCTGAATGGTGTGAAACGACCCGCCTTTTCTTACCCACACAAAATACATTTCCTTTTATATATTTCAAAGCGGAAGCATTTATATACAATCAAAAATATCTTTTGTCCGTTCACCTAACTATTACAACATAAACAAAACAAAACGCGGCCGCAGGATGTTTAGGTTTCTCCCTTCTTCCTCACACCCCGCATCACGTTCGGGAGGATTCTCCACCACCGCCTGCACATAAAACATCAACATACAACATAATGAGCCACAGGGACTCAGTAGGCAATAGATACAAATGCTAATGCATGCCATGTTCATGCTTTGGGCCCGGTTATAGATCATGTGCTTACAAGGCGCCGTAACATCATCATATCATTGGCCGTCCCGCAAAGGTTCTTTTACGCTTTGCGGCGCCGTCGTAATGGCCGTCCCCCAAAGGTTCTTTTACGCTTTGGGGCGCCGTGGGCCGTCGTCTAAAGGTTCTTTTACGCTTTAAACCGCCCGTAACATCATACATATTGTAAGCACACAATCCACAACCCACATATGCAATGATCATACTTTCATGTTCTGCATACTTCATCCTCTTACCATTTAGCCTCATATGCTCTTCATCATATCATAGCTCATCTTGTATCTACCATGGCAACATATCATAACATACATAACATCATCTAACATACTCTAACATAACATAGCATAGCAAACCCTACCATAACATAGCCTATCTCTTCACATAACATAGCATGCCATAACTTCCTTCACATAGCATCACACCATAACATTATCTAACATATAGCACATGATAACACATATATATACTACTCTATTACCTACCTCAAAAGACAAGAAAGCAAGCTAATGAATTGGTTGGATAACTTCCTCTTCTCCTTTCCTTTCATCTTCCTTTCTTCTTGTTGAATCCAAGATGGTAACTAGAAGTGGTTAAATGATCTACAAGCCAAAACTCATGTAAAATCCTTGGAACACCCTTGGGAGTGTTCTCTAGAGTTTTGGGAAGTTGGGGGTCAAAAATGGGGAGAAATGGCCGAGCACACGTGTATAAACCCTATCCAACAGTTTCTGCCGACCTATATTTACGGCCGTAACTCCCAAATTTACGGCCGTAACCTAAGACCCTTACGGCCGTAACCCAACATCTGCGGCCGCAAACTCGGACATGCGGCCTACCGAGACTTGGTGCCAACTAACCTTTCTCAACTCAACAAATTACGGCCCGTAAATCCATAAATTACGGCGTAAATACCAAACTTACGGCCGTAAATCCTTGTTCTGCTGAAATTTCCAATTCTTTCCATTCCGGCGGCCGTTTCGACTTCCGACCTACCTCCTCTACTTCCCATCATGTCACGAATCCATCATACACATACAAATTAGGTTGGGATGATTTTGGTCGGGGTGTTACATGGTGGACAACCAAGCTCACTCTGGAAATGAAGTCATTTTTGGAAAAAGAGATGGACAAGGGTCGTCGATTTAATGTTTATTTTTCTCCCTCCGGTGTGTACGAGGTCAGATCTGAGTATGTATATTCTGTGAACTTGAATGATAGAACATGTTCTTGTATCACGTGGCAGATCAATTGCTTCCCATGTGCTCACGCCCTAGCTGCTACACAGAAACGTGTTGGAGGGAGTATATATGATTACATTGACCACCATTTCCATGCCGACGTGTTTAGGATGTGCTATAATTTCCCTATTCATCCAGTAAGCAATGTTGATGAGTGCACTTCAGAGTCTACGGTGACTCTATTTTTCCTCCCATTGCAAAGAGGCCACCAGGTAGGCAAAAGAAGAAGAGGATTCAATCAATCGAAAAGTCTTGGAAGAAGCTTATTACTAGCAGTCGTTGTCAGAAGAAGAGTAACCATAACAGGCTTACGTGTATTGAAGTTATTGACTAGTTTTCCTTTTTCATTTGTCTGGATTTCTATATTTCGGATTGTATTCTTTTTGCTGATTATATTTAAGGTGATAATATTATAACCTTTGTGAGTAATCTTTTTTACTTGGGGTTGTAATTACTACCCCAAACTAATGTTATGACTTTTTTGAGTTTTCTCGGTCTTCTATTGATTACTTGGGGTGGTAATGTTAAATTACTATGGCAAGTAATGTTTATATTTACTAGGAGTAGTAATGTTATTCAATTAACTTAAGAAGTCACAATTATTGGGGGTAGTAATATTATCTAATTAACTTTAGATGCCACAATTTTTTCTAGATGGGTAATATCTGTTACATAGGAATTGCAAAACAGAGAATTAACCAAAACAACAGAGAATTAACCATCATCATAGTAAACATCATTTTCTAAAAACTAACATCACACATGTTTACTTACAAAATTAGCATAAAACGAGTATTCATAATTTCACCATCAGGGCTGCTTAGTTACATTTTACCATTAGAAATATTCAAAATATCACCACAATTGTAATAAATATAATCCACGAATGTATCATTTTTGAACCTCTCCCACTCCCCACACTTAATTATCTGCCCTAAGTCTTCTCAACTTGTCCAAGATCTTTTGTCGGAAAATAGTGCCCTTCTTTTGAGTAGGCTTCTTCCCATCAATCAGGCATTCCATGAAGTAAAGCATGAAGCTACCACAATCATCTCTGGAAAACAATAATTTCGTTTTCAGTATGGAATAACACTTTTGAAAGTAAGTAACAAAAGAATTAAGCTATTAATTTCGATTTACATACAAGCCAATCTTTTGATGAGGGCATTTGACATCTGCGTGAAATTCATAATTGTTAAAATTCAAGTGCCTTTGCAATATCATTGTCCTTGTCCTTTTGTCATCCTCAGACATTGGAACTTCATTCATTACAACGCCATATTGATCCTATCCCGATACCCGCTCTCGAAAATTCTCGGCATCTTGGCTTTGTAATCTAGTCAAATATCCAGCCAGGTAAATATCATCCATCCACATTCTTATTTGTTTTGTGCGTGTATTTTAATTAAAAATAACTGGCCAATTTTCATTGAAATATTTTTATCTACCCATGTAATTGATGCTGAGACACATAATATGTGCTGAAAAATGTCAAAAAATAAAGAATATATTTTTCTTTACCACATAAGATGCCCTCTTGTGCCAGTTGTCATCATCAGTGATTGTGCCCTTTTTCTTGAGAAGTGAGTTCATGTGGACGATATGCCTCTTCTCGTGATTTATGTAGATAAGAGTGTAGTCATTGCTTGATTTGTGCTGTATTGGTATCAATACTAAATCACGGGGGAAGAGTGTCCAGAGTGGCTCTTTGAATAGCACTTCTATATCGTACTCCTGGCAAGTGGTATCATGTTTGTTCTATTCCAACAGCTTCTCATGCACAACACAATGGTACTATCAAGCAATAATTGGAATAGTCAGTTAAAATGTTTGTGGTGCAGTGGCAAGTTGGCTCTTTTCTGCACGAACACAAAGGCTACATACTAATGCCTCTATGTCTGTGAACCCGATCTTGTCCTTCTTTTTGGGAGGGATATCTTCTTTCATGATGTCAACGTATTTCTTCATAACCTACAATATTTTCAACATATTTCATAGGTCGCATGTAATCGCACAATTTTCACACACCAAGTAATGATGATTGTCAATTCAATTAATTTTATTACATTCCCAGTGACAGGATTACCACCCCTAGTAATGATCATTACCTACCCAAGTAATGTTACTAGATCCCCCAGTAACAAGATTATCCCCCTCAAGAAAATATTACAAACTGTAGTAATCATACAAGAACCCCCTATAATAAGATTATCCCCGCCAGTAATAAGATTATCCCACCTAATAATCACTTAAGAACCTTATTGTAGCCCGAATAATAATATCATCTCCAGTAGCCCTACATGCTCCAAGCATTATACTTGCCTCAAAATCTAGATCCTTCTCATTGATGACATTTTTTAGCATCTTCGAGGTGATCAAAGGTTCAAGCACTTCAGTAGGGTGCTGATAATACACTTCACTATGCAGACAAAGAATAAAGATGACGAAGTTAGTTACTGTGTTTTAATGACTTTTTAGAATATCTAAGTAGTTTCAACGAATTTTTTTATAAAGTTACCTCTTCGACTTGAAGAATTCATGCCTCCTCAGTTCAGGGTTTATTGTCTTCCATGTGTTCTTTGTTTGGTTTACCCCTTCAATCGCCTTGCTTGTAGTCACAGGTTGTTCTTTGCCTTTCTTCTTTTTGCCATCTTTCTTGGTCATGTCCTTTATCTCATTTGGAGTATCAAACTCCCAGTAATCATCCTATCTTTTTGATGCACCTCTTGTGTTTTTCTTGACATTCTTCTCGATGGAATATGGTTTCGGCAATTCTGGTTCAAGGCCCATTCTTCTTGCTTGGTTCGCAGCACGTTCAAACTCTTAATCTGTCTCTTCTCTAGTAGCTTGAGGCACTTTAGCTACTCTTTGTCCTGGTTGTTGTGCCCGCTGTTCAGTTTGTTGCACAAATTCCTCTATTTTTTTGAATGTTCGTCGGCTCCATTCACTCATTTGTAGTGTGTGATATTGTTCTGGAGGTCGAACAACATTCAATGTTTTTGCATCTATCACAGTAGTGTCATCAATGGCTACAATGGGTGTTGATTTTTCTTTTCCCTTATCAGCAGCAACTATTTGTGATTCTTCAGCCCTTTTTCTTGCTCGTTTTTTAGTCTGCTTTGCATTCCTTCCATCTATTCAGCTATTAGGAGTCCCCACTCACTCATTAGTGTTATTTTCTGAATTACTTCATCTATCTTTTTCTTTTCCTCCTCATTAATCTCTTCTTCGGATCCACTTTCCTCATTACTATTCTCAACCTCCTCATCACCATTCCCACCCTCATCTTTCATTCCCCCATCTTTCTCTTCATCATCCTTCATGTTGTATTCTTCGATTTTTGTTGCGCTCGTGTCTTCAGTTGTTCGAGGATTGTCTTGTTTCTATTTTATGTGTCTTTCTAGCAGTCTCTTGAGCTCTTCTATTTTCTTCCTCTCTGCCCTTCTTTCTTCTTCAAGCTTCTTTATTGTACTATATGATCTTACTATTCTCTCCATAGCTATGTTGTTGTACTCCTTCACACTTTGTTGTATTCTAGTAAGGGCCATCTATGCTTTTTTTTTACTATCATCTTTTATAGTCGATGACAATTCCTTGATTGTCTTTAAATGATCCTTCAGTTTGTTATCTTCTCCTACTGCTGGAGGCACCTGTAATCATATCATCATAACAAGCAATCAGACTGCAAAATCATATATAACCTATCCAGGTAATGAAATTTTACTTGGGAAAGTAACCTTTCATTTTTTAACATTACCGGGGGAAATAATTTTTTATAAGATTATCGCCCCAGGTCATCATTCTACCTATCCAGTTTCATATTGATCCCCAACCATAACATTATGCACAAATTCTTACCCATTGCTAGAAACCTTTGTCCTCTTGTGCTTCGTTTATCGTCACTATTTCTGGTTCTCCTTTCTTCCATGGTCCTTGTTTTATCAATTCCAGTGTCAATTTTAGAATTCAGTTAGATAATCAGTAAATAGCAAATAAAATAGATTATCACCCCAGTAATTTAATTACCGCACAAAGTAATAATATTACTCCCCCCTAGTAAAATTGTTATAAAGAAGCAAAAACCTTTAACTTTGAAGCTTAGCTCCTGAATGGGTGTTCATTTTTCCACATTTTAATGGATAAAAAACTTTAAACCGTGATTTGGGAGGGTGAATGGATGCTGCCGCCGCAATTGTTGACCAGCCATGTGTTAGATAGTGAAGCTTTTTTCTACATAATTTCATCTTTTAATGTGGAAAAATTAGAAGCCAATCAGGCTTTTAGTTTACCTCTATTACGTTTGGCTTCCTTTCAAGGACCTTCAAATTGAAAATGCCCTTTATGCTCCAAACAACAAGCCTTGGTCTATCTGGTGCAATACTGGTACGTGGGAGCTTGTGTTTTGTGTTTTCCAAGAACCAGTACTCAACTAGTAGCAAACATCCATTTAGTGTCATGGGGTTTTCTTTGCTGTGTTTTCTAAGCCCATCTATTAGAAATTCAACAATGGTGGCTATCCAGTTCCATTGATTTATTAAGTTGAGATCCAAGCATATTTTTATCAGGTTCGAAGTTATGTTGATGCCTGTTCTGCTGAAAAAAAATAAGCCCAGAATATGCATTAGCATCAGTGATGCCACTGCGCTTGGATCTGCCCTATTTTCTGTCTGTTTCTCCTTTCTATTTTTCTTCTACTTCTCCTTTTGTTTGTCCTTTTTTTGCCCCTTCTCCAACTCAGCTTTGAAGAACTTCTCCTTCTCCAACTCAACCTTGAGCAACTCTTCGACCTCCCTTTGGTTAGGCCGTATGCCCAACGCCCTTACAGTTTGGGAATAGCTCAGCTGCCTCGAGTGTCCTATTTGACTTTCCCACTGTTGGTTAATGGTTGTTCCAATGTTTGGAATGTGGAACAGTCTTTGTACATCTTTAGGAACAATGTTCTTCTCAATTTGCCCAAATATCCATGTAATCTTTATGTCGTCAAAGTATCTCATTATGACTTCGAAGTCCGCCTTTTGTTTCATGCAGTTGTTCTTCTCCACTAGCCCATCTTTGAATGAATTGATCATAGGGCCAAAATCTGTTTTGTCAAGAAGCTCTCATGCTTCTTGGGGTATGTAATCTGTCCACTCATTTACAAATGAGCAAAAAGAGAGGATTGTGCATTTTTGTGGCTTTGATTACATAATCCTTTTGACATCCTTTTGCTCCTTGTGTTGTTGTAATGGTCTTTTCCTTGTCACTGATTTTTTAATCCTTCTTCACGTTGTTTTCTTTGAATATCACCATCTTGTTCCTGTTTCCGCTTTTTGTTACCAGGCTTTCGCTTTTTTCTTTGTGTCTGTTTTTCAGGTTCCCTTCTTCTAGTTAGATATTCAGTTAGTGGAGCTTCAGTTTCCATGGAATCAGAGTTTTGTGGGTGGTTGCATGACTCTTATGAAGTTGCTGGTTGCTTGCTTGATCTTGATCTTGTTCTTGCCATTTCTGCATCAAGTTAGCCAACAACATAGGAAATAAGTTATGATGGCAGAACCGTATGATCTTTAGCTAGTGTACAAAGTCGGCCATGTTGCTTGTAAGCATACGTAAGATGATTATCTGGGCAGGTAATAACATTACCTTTGAAGATAACCACATTTCAAAGGACATAGCAACCAGACTACCAAACAAAGTGCACTGACAACATTATTGGGACAGGTAATCACATCGTAATCAACCCAAAAACACATCGGGAGCAGGCTACCCAACACTATCTAATAACCAAAAAATACATTATTGGGGTAGGTAATCATGTTTGTACCGTCATACAAGAACATGCAACTATAAAAAAAAAAATTAGCCAATTAGACATTATATTAGATTACAGGCTGAGATAATCTAATTTAAAATGCTAATAACAACATGCAATTGAAAACAAAGCAGGGAAACCATATCTAAAAAGGTTACCGAGGTGGGTAATCTCATTTCACACAAATTTATAGTCACAAACACTACACATTTTCAATGGTTTTCATTATTTGTAAAAAATTATTTTTTCAAATTCGGTTTTGAAGCCCTAGGTTTTCATTATTTGCTAATTTTTTTTGTACAATCGCGCCATAAACAGTTCGAATAGGTTCAAAAATCATAAATAGTAGCAGAAAATCAAGGAAAACTACTTCGAAAGTTTTATTAGGACCGAGAATAGAATTTTTTTTACCTTTTCTTTTGCGATTTCGACTGTAGTCATGAAATTTCCACTGATAGTTTCGCCGACAAAATGTGCTTCTAGCTTCGAATTCAACCATGAAAATGCAGTTAAACAAGATGCCTAACTTGGAACACAATTTTTTTCTAGATTTTACAACTGTTTTTGAAATTTGAAATGGGAGTTTTTCATACATAAAGATCAATCCGAGATAGAGATAGAGAAAGAGAAGGAGCGTCATTGGCAGTTTGGGCTTTTGGGTTTCGTGTGGCATAGCTGTAAATTAATTGCTGGTTAATGGGTGTTTCTGCCTAATTGAGAAATAAATGAGTTAATGGGAAAAAATAAGATGTTATGAGCTAATGGTCAATTTTTCTAAAAATATATAGTTGATGGGCATTCTCCCTTTTTTTCCCAATAAAATACCAAAATTTTTTGAAAATACACAACTATGTAAAAGTAAAAAATTATTTAAAACTAAAAATGCTAAAAATAAAAAAATTATATATAAAAAAATAACGCACTATAAGAGTTAAACCCACCACCTACCAGATATAAGTGCCAAAAACTAACCAACTAAAACTAGCAATATACATAACAAAATAACCTGACTCGCACCAAACACACCGATAACCTGCCCTAAATGGGTTGAAATTTTACCAACCCATGGGTCAATGGGGCAGGTTCGGGCAGTATCCCGTGACCCACGGCGGGTAACAGGTCAGGTCGGCTATGACCTGACCCGAGCGGCCCGAAAATATATATATATATATATTTTTTAATTTATTACATGTGTAAAGTTATTAAATTACCAACCCAATTCTTTTTATACATTATTTCCAAACAAGTCTAATCTGGAGCCTAATTGTCGGATATTTAATAGCCCAATTTAATATTTCAATTCAATGGACAAATGACAATGTCTAAATCCCTAATTCATATCATTCAGCAATTTAATTCCATAAGCAGTTGCAGCCAAGAGCCAATTGCCAAACGAATTCATTTGGCACTTCATTCTTTCAATTCTTTCAAAAAAAAAATTCAATTGACTCAACAATCAGGTCAATGGCTTGAACCGAGCATCTGCGACCCGACCCGAACCGAACTGAAGCCAATTATTAGATGGTCATGGGCCAAAAACAGGTCAGAATTTAGCCCGCGGGTCGGCCACGCAAACGGCCAATCCAACCAGAACCCAAACCGATCTTTTGCCATCCCTAGGTAGCAATTTTTTGTTCGACGGTTGTTGAACAATTCTTTACAAATTTTTAGCAGATCTTACGTACTAGATCAATTCACCGATTTTCAAAAAGTTAGGCTATCTCCAATGCAATGTGAATTGAATGATGCTGTGAAAGAGCGAGATAGAAAGAAAATCGTGTTTGATTGCAAAGTTGGAATTTGGTTGGAAAAGAACATGGTTTCCAAGTAAATAAATTCCATAAAAAAGGCTTTCCAAGGAAAATGATAGTTGCGATATTTGATTGTATTAATTTGCAAGCTGAAAAATAGTGCTATTTTCCATGTTTTTGTCTTTTTCCATGAAATTTGATTATTTTCCTTATGTTTATGGCTAAAACAAATTATCCATTACCAAAAAAAAAAAAAAAAAAGAGCAAAGTTTTCCACCAAAACTAAATCTAGCCAAAATGTACAAAAAGTTTTTCCTTCAAAAGCGGGAAAAACCTATCATGTGAGGAAAAGTTGGATTTCCCTTTCTTGGAAAATTCTTGGCCATCAAATAGCCATTTTGCTAGCAATTGGATCCAATTTTTCCTTGCCAGGAAAAAAAGCAACAATCAGACACACCCGAAGATCATTTTAATTGGAGGGGAATGGAAAGAGTTTTTAAAAAAAAAAAGAGGAAAAAATTAAAAATGTGAGAGAAATAGAAATAAATTCAAAAATAAGAATAAAATAGCAGCAGAAAAATTCTTTATAAGTGTTTATTTCTAAACATGGAAATGAAATTTATATAGAAAATGTGGGGAAAAAATGAGATAAATGAGAAAAGTAATTAAAGAAAAGAAATTAAAAAAATGTGCGATCCACTCACAATTGTTGTGTCCTTCACTCTTTAAAATCAAAATTGGCAGTTGATGTTTACATTGCAGATAGCCTAAAAAGATAATCCCTATGTCCCATAAAGATGGTCATACTTTGGCTTTCATACGAATTAAAAAATTATAATTAATTTTATTGGAAAAGTAATATTTAGTTATACATTTTCGAATCCCCTATATTAAATAGTGATAGTTTATTTTAATTGGTAATATAATATATTAAATAGGGATATAGTAGAAAGTGAAAGATTTTAATATAACCTTAAAAAAAGTAAATTATAATCTGGGAACAATGAAAAATAAAAATAAAACGATCTTTTTGCGAGATAGCAATAGTAAAAATCCGCTCCCTACGGCTCATTTACTTTGTTCATGTTTCTTTTTTAATTTGTCCAATTTACTTTGTCTTGTTTCCATATTTAGTACTAGTTTTTATATTCATTTATAATTTTATCATTTTTAGCTCTCGAAAATATATCTAAATTTTAGAACTTACAAATACAAACCTCTAATTAAATAAATATATTTTAGAAAGCGTATGTAAATTGTTTTTTCAATAATTTTTTTAATTCGTCTATGAAAAAAGGAAAGTGGACAAAATAAATGGGACTGACGTAATAATTTTTAGCATCTAGAAAGTGCAAAGCCCAGTTTTCCCATAAATAATCCATTTAGAGAAAAGCCCATAAAGGCAAATGCAATAGTTAAAATAGGAACAAGCTGGCAGCTTGCTAGTAGAGATAGAAAGGTAAACAAAACACATTCCAACACAGCTAAAAAGTCAAAATAATTATGAAGTCATAGCTGAGAAGCTACATCCAATTACATAATTGAGCGACCACCATTTGTGGTGGCATCATCAAACGTATGAGGATCGCTGTTGATGTAGTAGCTTGGGTCACCGCCCTGGCACGATTATACAGAAAACGGTCCATAATAAGCAGTTGTCGAAGGAACAAATGGAGAAACATTGTAAATCATTTGAGGTTGTCTGCTCATGAAAGATGATGATGATGTTCGATAAGCATTCATGTTCATGTGAGTAGTTGCGAATCCATTGGATAAACAGGGCCCACATTTCCATTGAAACCAGCAAGATTCATCAAATTGTTAGGGCCTGTTCTCTTTGCTGTTTTCAGTCCGTTTTCTGTTTTCAGTTTTCGAAAGCTGAAAATGCGTTCCGTTCATTGTTTTCGAAAATGCGTTTTCGAAATCGTTTTTAAGATTTGTATAGAAAACACGAAAACGTCTTTTTAACGTTTTCGTCGTTTTCTGTGTTAAATGTTGAAAACAACGAAAACGCGTTTTCGGATTTTAAACTTTACATTTATTACATTTGAGTCCCAAATTTTCATTTTTTGTACATTTTAGTCCAACCACCACCGACCACCACCACCGACCACCGGAAAAAAGTCAAACCACCAGATCTGGTGGTCAAACCACCAGATCTGGTGGTTTGACCACCAGATCGGGTGGTTCTCCACCTGAGAACCAACGTCGTGGTGGTTCTCAGGTGGAGAACCACCATCGGATGGTGGTTCTCCACCATCGAAGGTGGAGAACCACCTGTCGCAGGTGGTTCTCCACCTGCAAAAGGTGGAGAACCACCTTCGCAGGTGGTTCTCCACCTTGGAGAACCACCGGCGAATGTGGTTCTCCACCTGCGTGGTGGAGAACCACCTTCGTCGGTGGTTCTCCGAGGTGGAGAACCACCGGCGAGGGTGGTTCTCCACCTACGAGGTGGAGAACCACCTTCGTCGGTGGTTCTCCGAGGTGGAGAACCACCGGCGATCTCCACCTTCCCGGTGGTGGGGGGTGGGGTTGGGGGTGGGGTTAGGGGTGGGGGTGGGGTAAGTGAAGATGAGGGCCTATTTGAAATTTTTGAAATTTTTCAGGACCTCTTTGTAACTTTTATTATACGAAATTGTATTTTTGTAAAAGTATAAATCAAACACATTTTCTATTTTTCCTTCCCAAAAATAATTTTTCAAAACAACAAACCAAACGCATTTTCAATTTTCTCAAAACAAAAATAGAAAACAGAAAACACCAAAACATTTTCGAAAATGAAAACAGAAAATACAAAACAAACAGAACGGCCCCTTAGTGTTTCCCCTTTGCATTTCATCTTTCTTTGTTGCATCTTCAGTTTGTTGCCTCAGCATAGCAAGTTGCTTTAATTTCTCCCTCGAAATCTCCTCTCTGTCACACTCAGCAAAATCTCTGCGATCCCTTTCTCCTTCAAGAGCTTTCTTCTTCATCATGTGTTTAATGTTGTTAACCCTTTTTTCTAGTTTTGGTTTGTTTTGTGAGAGCAAAGCTCAGCATGCTTACCTGCTTTCACTAACTTTTTAATGAGAGTCCCAGGATCCATACTACCAGATACACTCACCTTTTGTTGCTCTGCATCAATATTCACCTGGTAAAGTCCTGTCACAAAGATCAAAAAAGTTACACAGAGAAACAATAAAATAAAATTATATAAATTATTAATTAATATATAGGACATTCAATTCTTTGTAATACTTTCTTGACTTTGCACCCATCACGGTGTATGTTCACTCTCAGAACACAAGTTTGCAACATAAACAGCATATACATCATCATTTATCCATAATATTTATCCATTAAACCTATCGACTGCTATGGTGAAAATTTACCTGGATCTTGAGGAGCTTAAAGTCTTCGTCTTTAGTCATATCTACTACAAAAAGAAATATATTAAAAGGGGATTTTTGTTCTGTCTCTTCTTCCTCTGAGAAACAAGGAAACAAAGGGAATGCAAATGGGAGTGTAATTAGGCCTTGTTCTATTTGGCAATTTATTTATCCGCACGTAATTTCGTATACCTCATATTCATTTTTAATCACACACATTTCCCAAAATAATATTAATCACACATTTTTACACGGAATACCGCGCACATTAACTTTATACCCAATCAAACAACCCCTACGGGCGGATAAAAAGGCATTTATTTGAAAGGGGGTGGTGGTTGCTGACAAGTTAATAAAATTTATCGAGCAAGAGAGAGAGACGAAAGTCTGAAGTAAAAATGGGAGAGAGAGGATGTGGGTTGTCCATTGCTCTGATTCTGATTTGATTTGGTTACTGTGAAAGAAACAATAAATTAAAAAACAACACGACTTGATAGGCCGGCTTGTAGGCCTGCCCACCCATTACACCTTTTCTTTTCTCTGCTATGCAAACACGGCTACATGGAGAAATGACCTTCCCTCATCATTTCTCTACCTAAGGCGACATATATGCGGGAATGTTATGTTAAGAGCGCTGGGAAACGCTGGGAGAAAAAATGTGAGAGAGATGTGGGTGCGGGCCCCCCGGCCCCACCGCATTCAGGGGGGACCTGCAAGTGGGTTGTGAGTAGCTGGGAGAAATGCTGGGAGAATAACGCTGGGAATATAACATTTTCGGACATATATGTACGTACATTGCAACGGTATTACTCACTTCTCCCATTTTAGTAGGCATATTTTCTATTTTAATTTATCTCAAATTATAAAGAAGTTTCTATAGTAAGAGTTTAATTTATATTTTATTTGCCTTAAATACTTCTATTTATTAGGTAGTTTGTTTGTATATTTATTTATGGAAATGGTATTTTAGGACAATTATAGAAAAAGTTTGTATTTTTAACTATATTAATTGTATTTTATTAATCTATGTGAAAAAATATACCTACCAAAATGGGACGGAGGGAGTGCCCGTCTATTTCTGTGATTGGCTTGTTTTGGGGGAAATGTAAATTTACTCAAACGACGTATTAGATGTGTAATAGAAAATTGAGAAAATATATTAAAAAATATAAAGTAATTATATAAGTGATTGAAAATAATAAAAGAGAAAACATTAGTGAAAATTAATAAAAAATTGGTGATCTATAGAACAAACCCTGAAGAAAATTTTTTTCGCACAAGTTTAGATATGCACATAAGCACGTTGTTCAGAAAAAAAATTAAAAAAAGGAAAAAAATCTTCGAAGTAATCAAAGGCTGGAATTTTTTCTATATCTGGCCATTGCTTCAAAATCATTTTATTCATATTAAAAGTGTACATGTAAATATACTTATGATCATGATCGGACACAAATATCCAATATGATGTGCATAAAAGAAAAAAAAAACAAATTAGCACACGATTTAAAAAAAAAAATGTTAACACACAAAAATTTAATTTATTTTTCATTTTTGGGGGCAAGAAAATTATTTTTTTCCACTTATAACTTGTTTTATCAAAGAACTGCTTTGCCCTTTTCGATATCAAATCAAAATATATATAAGTGCAACTATGTCAATAACACCTTGGTCTCCAATCCATTCAAGTACCATTTTATGAATAAAATATATTTCTTCCGTCCCACAAAGACAGATTTACTTTCATTTTCATTAAGACTAAGAAAATATCATTTAATATTGTTAGAAAAATAAAATTTAAGAATATTTTCTTAATATGCTATTCATTTTAGTAATCATTTCACTATAATAATTGTATTTTTTGAGTAACTATATGCATTAAATAAGGGTATATGACGAACCTAATATTTCAACTCTTCCTTTTAAAGAAAGAGATTTATTTTTGTGGGACGGACGAAAATGAAATACAAACCTATCTTTGTGGAATATAAGGAGTATTAAACTAGATTTCATCTTGTGTGGTACATGACAAAGAATTTACTTTAAGAATTATTCATGTAACGCCCCGAATTCTAATACCCGGGACGCCACATTATTTCTCTCAAACCTAGCTTTTAAATACAAGGCGCGGAAAACTAGTCGGATATAAATGTCAAATCTTTATTTGCAAAAGAAACCTCCAATAAACAATGTTTTAAAAATAGGAGAACCAACTCGAACAAAATTTAATGATGAAAATAATAAAGAAAATAAAACCTAAAATGCTACTGAAAATTTCTTATTTCGAACTAGTTCTATTTTTTATTACTGCTCGCCACTGCCATTCGCCCCATTGCCGACTCCATAATCTGCAAAGATTAAATAAGGTGGAAAAAATATGAGTATTTTAAATACTCAGTAGACTCCGCGCAATAATACTCATTTGATATCACAAGTGGGGCACATAATCATGATATTCAAGCAAAACTTCATAACTCATGCTTATAAAAAAGCAAGCAAACCTCATGCTTATGATAAAGCAAGTAAACTCATGCTTATAATAAAGCAAGTAAACTCATGCTCATAATTAAGCAAGTAACTCATGAATACAATCATACATGCCAGATATATAACACAAACAACTATTAATGCGCAATTTTAGGGGAAAAGTAATTTTGTAGATAGGAGTCTACCTTAACCCTCGAATTCGAGCGTAAGTTATAAAAACCTTTAATTCTCTAAATCTTGCGCGTCGTCTACAATTAAAAGAAATTATTACATTAGTGCTAGATATTGAGTTTATAAAATAAATGAATGAATTTGGGATTCTATTAGTCTTGGAAACTATTTTAGTTTTACATAATGAAAATAAGTAAATAATAAAATAAAATAAGAATTTTAATTTAAATAGAGTTAAATGAAATTAGATAATCCTTTAATAGAGCTAACTTAAAATAGAATGAAATAAACAAAATAAGGATTTTTAATTTAATTAAAGTTAAGTGAAATAAACTTAAATAATCCTCATAAAGTTAAATAAAATAAGTTGAGCATTATAATAAATTAAGTAAAAACATACTATGATATAATAGGATTAAGCTAAATAAAATAAGCTTACCATTAAAATAAAATTTAGTAAAATAATGCGTAATAATACAAATTATGACTAAACCAATTAATATTGGATAAAATAAAATAGAGTGGGGATGTAATTGGCTAATGGAAAATCTTGGCTTTTGGGATTATTTGTAAAAGTAAGATATTAAAAATATAGGGACTAACTTTGATTAAAAGTGAAACTTGGGATCGTGACTAGCTTTAGAAGGAAAAAATGAGATTGGGCCAACTAATAAAGCTCTATAAAGAAGGAGGATTTATTATGCAATATCCTAAATAAATCCCCAATTTTAGAATTGTATTGCAGAAGCTTTCGTCCCTGGCTCTCTCTCTGTTCATACGAAAAAGGAAGAAGAAAGAGGATTTCAAACGTGCAAGCTAATTTCCAAAACCTGATTCCTCTCCCAAGTTTTATTCCTACCGATAGATTGTTGGGGTCTAGTTGTTAATCTAAGGGTGAATATACATATATATATGCATCGGTATATATATATACATACTTATGTGCGTGGGTGCGTGAGTTTCCTTTTGTCGTCGTAATTAATTTGTGTGTGTGGATGCATGAAGGTGGCGATGGTGGTGCTGTTCGGTCGTGGTGATGGTGCTGTGTGGTGGCGGTGGACGATGAAGGTGGTGGCTACATAGTTCTCGAGTCGAGTTGTCGACTCGGCAATGGTTTTGGTTTCAATGTATCAAACATAACGCTCCCTACTTGGAATTTGAGCAATGGTGGCGGCCAGGGGTGGGTTGATATGTACAAGCTGAGAAATTACCTGGCTGAAATTGACCAACGACGGTGGCTATAGGATGCCGACACGGGGTGATGAATGTTGGCCGTGAGTTGATGAGTTGAGGATGGTGATGGGTGGCGTGAGTCAATGGTTGCCAACGAATATGAGGGTCTCAGAATGCCGATGACTTGTGTTTGTGTGAACTTATAGGGTGGGGGAAAGAGAGGAGTCGGTCGGCTCAAAGAGTTCTTCAGTGTTGAGACAGTTAGTCCAAGTAGAATAAGAAGACTCATGAATGACTCGTTTGTATTTATCACGGGATTATTGACTTCATTCACAAGACGAAAGATATTGGAAATTAAGTCCCCAAAGTGATACGAGACGAATTATAACGAGACTAATAAAGATAAAATTAGCTATTGGGATAATATTATTTTTTTTTTTATATAAATAAAGGATGTAATATTTGATTTAATTTATATATTGATATATTTATATAATCTTAACTGTAGACGGGCGACGCGGGTTTTAAATAAATTTTGAGTAACAGCTTAGCGACACATTGGTTAAAATTTCCTTATAAGAAGTTCGGGTCGCTACAACCTTACCCACTTAAATTAATTTTGTCCTCGAAATTTAACTTATTCATTCTCTAAGGGTTGGCATTCAACTAATATGTCTTTCTGCTTCATCTTCCTCACATTGGACACATTTGGCTATATCTGGAGGGATTTTCTTGATTCTTTAAGATATGTACTTCTCTTTCTAGCAGCTGAGAGTACCTCACTATGCCCTAACAATTTTATCGGTAGGGGTTTCACTATAGTATTGAGGTCAATAGTCCCTTCTAATGGCATTCTAACTTCGAATATATTTCTAATTTCTTCTTCTATGAGTTCTGGTCTAACTCGACATATAACAACTATAGGAGAGAATATATGGCACTACAATTGATCAAGATATACAGAGGGATACTAAATGCGGTTTAGAATACCTGCATCCACATCATAATGTTCCTCAGCATCTCCGCATGCCATTGCAAATACTCTGGCATTCCCTTTCTTGGCTTGCTCCATTTGTTTACCATTCCCATAATTCCTAGTTGTCGCAGAGCGGCAATCTATTGCCATATGGCCTGGTTGACCGCACCTAAAGCAGACTCCCTTTCCCCAGAGGCATTCTCCACGATGTGGCTTCTGACACTTGGGGCACAGGGGGATGTTAACGGGCATTTGTCCTCCAACAAACTCAGTGTTAGGTTTCTTGTTAGGCATTAGCTCCTCGTTGTGGTTCTGGTTTGAATCCTGCCATTTTCTTTTCCCTTGGAACTTCTCATTATTCTGACCCTTATGCTTGTCAAATGAGATCCCAGAGTAAGCTACAGCTTGAGCTTTCCTAACAACCTCTCCATAAGTGGGCAACTCGAGGACACTCACGATTTGTCGGATCTCAGGGCGCAAGCCCCTCTCAAAACGTCGTGCTCTCTTCTCCTCTGTATCAACTAGGAGCGGAGCGTAACGAGAGAGTTCATCAAACTTCCTCTCGTAGTCGGTTATGTCCATGCCCTCTTGTTTTAAGTCTATAAACTCAATCTCTTTGTGGTCACGGAGCGCCCGAGGGAAGTACTTGTCTCTTAGTCTCTCTTTGAACTGTTCCCAGGTAAAAGCTGTTCGCTGCTCAGTGGTCCTGGTGCGGTTATCCGACTTCCACCAATGCCTGGCCCCGCCCTTTAGCATGAACTCTGCGCACAAAATCTTCTGGTCCTCAGGGCAGGTTATGTGCGTAAATATTTGCTCAATCTCATCTAGCCATTCTTCAATGTCTAAAGGGCTTTTCCCGCCATCAAAAGTTGGTGGACGGTACTTTCTGAACTGCTCCACGACGGATATTGCAGGAGCAGCTGGTGCTGCATTTTGTCCGATATTTTGCATAGCCTGGACGAGGTTTTGCATTAGAACCATCGGGTCAGGCTGGTTCGCAGCTTCTCCTCCCTGGCGCGCGGCATTTCTAGGTCGTCCACGTCCAGACATCCTTGCAAAATGGAGATGCATTATAACATCCGAACCCCACGTGCAGTGACATACCATAAAAGGAGTAGATGACAAAATTCTCATATACTCTAATGATCTCTAGACTCGAGGGCATTCCTTAGTTTGTGTATCATGTCTAAAGTATGACTTATGCTAGGCTCTAACTAAATGGGGTTATCAATTCTCTTCTAGTTAAATTACGAGGACGTTTAAAGAAAATTCTTTTCTTCGGTCACATCTTTAACGAAATACTTTTAAAACAATGTGCTCAAACTCTCTTTAATTTTCTTAAAAGTTCATCATTCGGATACAAATTTTCTTTCTTATCATTTATCGTAATGCTTCTAATAGGTATCCGAAAGTACATTCTTTAAAATAAAATTTCTTTCTTTACCTGAGAGTCGACGAAGTGGCGAAGGCAGGTGGCATCACAAAATTTTGCAAAAGTAACTGTTAAAGCTTTTTATTTTTTATATTTTTTTTTCCGAAAGAGTCTGCAGAATCGCTCTTAGAACTCTTAGCTCTGATACCAAGCTGTAACGCCCCGAATTCTAATACCCGGGACGCCACATTATTTCTCTCAAACCTAACTTTTAAATACAAGGCGCGGAAAACTAGTCGGATATAAATGTCAAATCTTTATTTGCAAAAGAAACCTCCAATAAACAATGTTTTAAAAATAGGAGAACCAACTCGAACAAAATTTAATGATGAAAATAATAAAGAAAATAAAACCTAAAATGCTACTGAAAATTTCTTATTTCGAACTAGTTCTATTTTTTATTACTGCTCGCCACTTGCCATTCGCCCCATTGCCGACTCCATAATCTGCAAAGATTAAATAAGGTGGAAAAAATATGAGTATTTTAAATACTCAGTAGACTCCGCGCAATAATACTCATTTGATATCACAAGTGGGGCACATAATCATGATATTCAAGCAAAACTTCATAACTCATGCTTATAAAAAAGCAAGCAAACCTCATGCTTATGATAAAGCAAGTAAACTCATGCTTATAATAAAGCAAGTAAACTCATGCTCATAATTAAGCAAGTAACTCATGAATACAATCATACATGCCAGATATATAACACAAACAACTATTAATGCGCAATTTTAGGGGAAAAGTAATTTTGTAGATAGGAGTCTACCTTAACCCTCGAATTCGAGCGTAAGTTATAAAAACCTTTAATTCTCTAAATCTTGCGCGTCGTCTACAATTAAAAGAAATTATTACATTAGTGCTAGATATTGAGTTTATAAAATAAATGAATGAATTTGGGATTCTATTAGTCTTGGAAACTATTTTAGTTTTACATAATGAAAATAAGTAAATAATAAAATAAAATAAGAATTTTAATTTAAATAGAGTTAAATGAAATTAGATAATCCTTTAATAGAGCTAACTTAAAATAGAATGAAATAAACAAAATAAGGATTTTTAATTTAATTAAAGTTAAGTGAAATAAACTTAAATAATCCTCATAAAGTTAAATAAAATAAGTTGAGCATTATAATAAATTAAGTAAAAAAAACATACTATGATATAATAGGATTAAGCTAAATAAAATAAGCTTACCATTAAAATAAAATTTAGTAAAATAATGCGTAATAATACAAATTATGACGAAACCAATTAATATTGGATAAAATAAAATAGAGTGGGGGATGTAATTGGCTAATGGAAAATCTTGGCTTTTGGGATTATTTGTAAAAGTAAGATATTAAAAATATAGGGACTAACTTTGATTAAAAGTGAAACTTGGGATCAGGGACTAGCTTTAGAAGGAAAAAATGAGATTGGGCCAACTAATAAAGCTCTATAAAGAAGGAGGATTTATTATGCAATATCCTAAATAAATCCCCAATTTTAGAATTGTATTGCAGAAGCTTTCGTCCCTGGCTCTCTCTCTGTTCATACGAAAAAGGAAGAAGAAAGAGGATTTCAAACGTGCAAGCTAATTTCCAAAACCCGATTCCTCTCCCAAGTTTTATTCCTACCGATAGATTGTTGGGGTCTAGTTGTTAATCTAAGGGTGAATATACATATATATATGCATCGGTATATATATATACATACTTATGTATGGGTGCGTGAGTTTCCTTTTGTCGTGGAGTCGGTGTGTGTGTGGATGCATGAAGGTGACGATGGTGGTCTTTGTCTGATGCGTGGTGATGGTGTTGTGTGGTGGCGGTGGACGATGAAGGTGGTGGCTACATAGTTCTCGAGTCGAGTTGTCGACTCGGCAATGGTTTTGGTTTCAATGTATCAAACATAACGCTCCCTACTTGGAATTTGAGCAATGGTGGCGGCCAGGGGTGGGTTGATATGTACAAGCTGAGAAATTACCTGGCTGAAATTGACCAACGACGGTGGCTATAGGATGCCGATTACGGGGTGATGAATGTTGGCCGTGAGTTGATGAGTTGAGGATGGTGATGGGTGGCGTGAGTCAATGGTTGCCAACGAATTTGAGGGTGCTGTAATGCCGATGACTTGTGTTTGTGTGAACTTATAGGGTGGGGGAAAGAGAGGAGTCGGTCGGCTCAAAGAGTTCTTCAGTGTTGAGACAGTTAGTCCAAGTAGAATAAGAAGACTCATGAATGACTCGTTTGTATTTCTCACGGGATTATTGACTTCATTCACAAGACGAAAGATATTGGAAATTAAGTCCCCAAAGTGATACGAGACGAATTATAACGAGACTAATAAAGATAAAATTAGCTATTGGGATAATATTATTTTTTTTTATATAAATAAAGGATGTAATATTTGATTTAATTTATATATTGATATATTTATATAATCTTAACTGTAGACGGGCGACGCGGGTTTTAAATAAATTTTGAGTAACAGCTTAGCGACACATTGGTTAAAATTTCCTTATAAGAAGTTCGGGTCGCTACAATTCAAGAAGACGTCGATCTTTTTTTTGAACACCTTATTATATATTTAATTGTTTAAAACTTTTACCCAAAAAGGAAAAACAAAAAAGGAAAAAAAAGAAAAGAAAAGGAAAAGATGAGAAAAATGAAAAGATAAGCTCGTTTTTAATCAATTTTGCGACAAAAATTATTATGACTTTACAATGACTTGAACAGTTCAATACTATATCGATAATAGCTTCATAATTCAACAAAAATAAAATAAAATTAATGTCTATTTGTAAACTCGGAATGGCATATGGAAATATAGTATTAATTATTTTTATGTTAAAGATAATAGCATATGGAAGTATGGTTTTAATAGTGTAATGTATTTCCGGAAACTATTTAAAGTATAGTGACACTTGTGGAACCTTTCAAATAATATGGTGACAAATGAGGATTTTAAATTACGTTCAAGCAAGTCTATGAAATACAATTTACCTGTTCAGCCAATGTATTAAAAAAAAACAAGGCATGAAAGCCATCGACGACGTAGGTTTGCATGGTCCCATACTAAAAAGAACACGAGTGGTAACTAAAAAGAGCATGAGTAGCATTCATGATATTAGCGATGTAATTGTTGGTGATTCTTTTTTTTTTTTTGATATAATGGAATTAATTGTTGGTGCAAATGTGTGATTTGTGTAATAAAATATATAATATAATTCAAATAAATCTGTTTCCATGACTCCGTTTGAACTTTGTGTTGGAAGAAAGCTAAGTCTTAATCATTTCCGTGTTTTGGGCTATCCTACTGAAGTAAGGATCTACAATCCTACAGAAAGTAAGTTAGATCCTAAGACTACACGTTTGTTACTGCATTAGGTATCGTAATAATTCTAAGGGGTTCAAATTTTATTGTCCTAGCAGAGGTGCTAAATATTGTAGATTCTATTACAACAAATTTCTTAGAAAGTGATGACAGTGAACGATTATATTCTAAGGTTGGAGAAGTGGATTTGGAGGAGGAAACTATTCCGGTTCCTGTTCCAGTTGACGTGAGATGGGTTTATCAGAACCAGTTGAGACAGAAAAAGTTTAAGGACAAGATAATATTATTTAATCTTCTTCTCCTTTTCGGTTGCACAGCCTAAAGTTCCTATTAGACGTTCTCACAGAGAATGGAGGTTTGCAATATCAGATGAGTATTTTGTATATCTTGGTGAAAGTGGCTATGACATTCGTCATGTGGGATCCAGTGTCATATAATCAGGCCATTTCCAGTAGTCAGTCAGATAAATGGTTGGAAGCAATGAATGATGAACTGAGATCTACGGCACAAAATGATGTGTGGGAACTAGTTTAACATCCAAATGGGGTGAAACTTGTAGGTTGCAAATGGGTGTTCAAGACTAAAAGAGATTCGAAAGGGAATGTTGAACGCCACAAGGAAAGGTTAGTTGCTAAGGGCTTTACTTAGAAAGAAGCAATTGATTATAATGATACTTTTTCACCCATTTCTTCAAAGGATGCCTTTAGAATTATCATGGCGCTAGTGGTGCATTTTTATCTTGAACTTCATCAAATGGACGTGAAGACAACTTTTCTAACTGAACAGTTGAACGAAGAAGTGTGTATGCAGCAGCCAGAAGGGTTGCGGTAAGTTGGCAGGTAGCGTAAAACTTTGCCAAATCTATGAGATGGAACCAAATGAGAAAGAAGTTAGGACGTCCCATACTAAGTGAAGCGTTATATCGGACATCGAGTGTAGTGATAAATTGGTGAGGATGAAGGCTAGGGCATTCCCCAGAAGCGACGCATCACATTGGCACCTAGGTGTGGTGAAAAATAGGCAAGGGTTCTCGTATTTTCAAGGATGGACTCGAGTATAGAAGTTAGTCCGTAAGGACAAGGTTCGCTTAGCCTCTTGGAACAACGGATCCTTGACCAATAGAGTAGCAGAAATAGGGGATGTAATGAATATGCGAAAAATAGATATTTTATGCCTACAAGAGAGTAAGTGGGTCGGAGAAAAATCTAAAGTGGTAGCGCCACGGGGATATAAGCTATGGTAAATGGGTAAAGATAAGAATAGGAACGGTGCGGGAATAGGAATAGGACGAGATTATAAATATATTTAATCTATATGCACTACGAATGGGCTTAGATGACACTACTAAGAAGAAATTCTGGGAAGAGCTCGATGGCGAAGTGCAGTGCATACCTAGTGGAGAGAAATTATTCATAGGTGGGGAACTTAATCGGCATATAGGTAAAAGTCGGGATGGATTTGTATGTATATATGGGGGTTATGGATTTGGGGATAGAAATGCTATTGGAGATATTATTTTAGATTTTGCCATGCGCGTGTGATTTAAGGATAGTGAATAAATGGTTTGAGAAGAGAGAAACCCATTTAGTGACATATAGGAGTGAGACAAATGCTTCTCAAATGAACTATTTCTTGACTCAGAACGAAGATAAAAACATTTGCAAGGATTATAAAATTATTCTGACGGATAGTGTTACCATGCAACACAGGCTCCTAGTCTTAGATATTTGCATGAACGATTGGCAAAAGAGGGTGGTGAAAGTAGAGGATCCAAGGGTTATAAAATTATTCTGGGGGACAGTGTTACCACGCAACATAGGCTCCTAGTCTTAGATATTTGCATGAAGGATAGATGAACGAGGATTGTGAAAGTAGAGGAGCCAAGGATTAAATGGTTGAGGCAAAAAGGGGCTAAGATTTTAGCTTTTAAAGATAGATTAGCTAAGGGGATTGATTGAGACAGTAATGAAGATGCTAATACGGCATAGGTGGGGATAACATATTGTGTAAAGTGGTGGCTAAGGAGATACTTGGGTGTCAAAAGGGTCGGGCGCCTTCTAGAAAGGAATCTTGGTGGTGGGCTAAGGAAGTGAAATTAGCGATTAGAGCGAAGAGGGAGAGCTATAGACAGCTTAAGAAATGCAGAGATCGTCAGGGGTATGATAAGTACAACGATACTAATGGGCAAGTTAAGAAAGTCATATAAGAGGCTAGTGCCAAGGTTCACAAGAAATTATATAGGAAATTGGATACAAAAGAGGGAGAAAAGGAAATCTTTAAAATTGTGAAAATGAGGAAAAGGAAAAATAGAGATTTAAGTGGCATAAGGTGTATAAAGGACATGGATGGTAAGGTGTTGGTAAAAGACGAAGAGATTAAACAACATTGGTGGGATTATTTTGATAAACTTTTTAATGAGGATAAAACTAGCAACCTCGGTGATATTACAGTCTTCTTAGAAGATACCATATTCGTGTATTTGCCTGAAGGATTAGTGAAGGTGAGGTTAGAGAAGCTTTAAGAAGAATGAAAGTTAAGAAGGGTGTAGGTCCTGATGGAGTCCCAACTGAGGTTTGGAAGTATATGGGGAAGACAGGTATAAGGCGGATGACTAAACTCTTTAACAAGATTTGGCGTAGTGGAACAATGCCCGATGAATGGAAAAATAGTACTTTGATACAATTATATAAGAATAAGGGCGATATACAAAACTATTCCAATTATAGAGGAATAAAACTTATACTATGAAATTATGGGAAAAAGTAATTGAGTAGAGGCTGAGACGCATTGTCCAGAAAATCAATTTGGGTTTATCCCAAGCCGATCGACTACAGAAGTAATTCGTCTACTTAGACAATTGATGGAGAAATATAGGGCTCAAAAAAATATTTATATATGGTTTTTATCGACCTCGAGAAAGCCTATGGTAGAGTACCTAGAGATGTGCTCTGATGGATTTTGATGAAGAAAAATGTACCTCTTAAACACATAAATATTGTCAAGGATATAAATGAAGGGGTTGTTACAAATGTTTGGACAGGTACTGGAGCTTCCTAACTATGATAGGACTACACTAGGGCTCTATACTGAGCCCTTTTTTTCCTATAGTTATGAATGAGCTTACGAGACATATTCTAAATGAGGTACCATGGTGCATGCTATTTGCAGAGGATATAGTTTTAGTTGATGAAAGTAGGACAGGTATAAATGGTAACTTAGAACTATGGAGGCATGCGTTAGAGGCATTTGGTTTTAGGTTAAGAAAAAAAAAAGAATACATGGAATATTTATTTAGTGGTAGGAGTAGGATGGATCCTCTTGTGGTTGAGTTAGGTGGTGAGGTTGTCCCAAAGAGTTATAGTTTCCATTATCTAGGATTAGTGGTTCAAACCAATGCGGACATAAAGGGTTATGTAAATTACAAGATTAATGTTGGATGGATGAAATGGAGAAGTGTCTTATGGATTTTATATAACCACAATATGTCGTTGAGATTAAAAGGAAAAGTTTATAGAAAAACTGTAAGACCAGCGTTATTATATGGTAGCTAGTGTTGGATAATAAGAAGGTAGATTAACAAAAATTGAGTGTAGCAGAAATGTGTACGCTGGGATGGATGTGTGGTAGTAAGACTAGGAAAAATAAAACTACAAATGAAGAGACTCATGATAGCTTAGGAGTAGCTCCCACTGAGGATAAAATGAGAGAGAATCGACTACGATGGTTTTGACATATATTGTGGAGACCTGAGAGTGGACCGATTCGGAAAAGTGAGAGTATTATGGTAGGAAGTGCAAGGAAAGGTAGAAGAGGGTCATTAATATCATGCATGCTAGTAATTCGTAAGGACATGTGTGTTAAACAAGTAAATCAGTGACTAGCCTTTTATAGGAATGCATGGCGTAGAAAAATTAATACCGACGATCCGATGTCATTCTCATATGGTTCCCCATAGTGAACCCTTACAGGTAGGGAATAAAGCTAAGTTTTTTGTTGTTGTTGCACAGGAGTTCCTGTGATTGTGATTCCTAGAATAATTTGTAAAATTTCCTTAGTTGTAAAATTAAATCTGTACACACACACACACACACACACATGCGCCCAAATTTTCGCCTTTGCACGCATTTTTATTATTTTTAATTCACTTCTTAATTCCAACTTATCAAGTTTTCCCTCTAATCCAATTAATTAATTTTTTAATTCATTATTTAATTATTTAATTACCTTATTTTATCATTATCGTTAAATAACCATGATTATCCTATGATCATAATTATCTATATTCTATAATTATATATTCTACATCTATATCTATAAAAAATTATTTATATATATATTTTTGTTTATTCTTAATTCTTATAACTCATTTTTAAAGGTTAATAAATATTGATTAATCAAAAAAAGATTTTGCTCGATTTGCCTCAATCTTTAAGTGGGACCGAATTAAAAAATATTAATTAGTGTGTATCCTTTTTTGTTTCTATCTTTCCAAGTATCCAATTAAATGTCTCATCCCTATGTATTATTGTCTCTATATATTCTAAATTATTTTCTATTAAATTATTAAATAAAATTAAATTAAATATCTGTATATTAATAAAATGAGTAGGTTTTCCCACTCATTTTATCTATATTTCTGATCGAGCATATAAATTCACATTAACTGTCATATTTTCCCGCACTTTTATTCATTTAAAATTTCCCCCAAGTCCTTGACTTTAATTGTGTTTTATATTTTATGGACCAGGTGAAGGAATCCAATCAAGTTGAAGTTAATTTTACAAGTTTTGAAGTAATAGTAAAGATCAATGGGAAAACAACTAAAAGAGCCTCGAGTTTAAAACGTGATCACACCTGACCAATATGATATTCCTATAAAAACGTAAAAACAAGAGTCCTTGGAGGTGAAGAGTTGATGGATTGATAGAAGACTCTATTTAATTATTCTTACTTCCAAAAGGAATTGGAATATTTTAGAGCGGCCTTTAATGCAATTAGTTTTTGTTTTGCAAAAAAAAATTATAGACTTTTATTAGAATTAGGAAATTAGAATCGATCCTTCCTTTTATTTTCTCTTTTATTTTTTTCTAGATTATTTTAGCATTGGATCTAGGCCAAGACAACAAGAAACCCATGTTCATTTTCTTGGCTAGAATTCACGTGATTTTGGAGGATACTACACGTTTCATTCTTTTGCTCTCTACACTAGAATTTTCTCCATCTTCTTCTTTTCCAGTTCAAAGATTATTGAAGATTGATTAACATATTATGAGATCTAATTTATTCTTTTTCGTTCTTCTATAATTCTCTATTTATATATTTTCTATGTTTGCATGAAATTATTATTTTGATTGATTATACAAATGGCTCGTTGTTTAATTGTCAATTCAATATACTGCCAGTTAGAAAACTAGATCCGTAATTTTTTAATATTTCTGATAATTGTGGCAAACAACATAATTGATTAAGTCAAATTTCTCAATTTATGTTGTAGGAATATACAATCTAGCTTAAACACATCATCGTATGCTTTTGTTGGTTAGAATTGGTCGGCTCTCTAGATTTTAATGCTATTGATAAATTAAATCCTTACGATCAAAACTAGGATTGTTTATTGAATATGGAAATAATCAACGGCCATACCTTGGTTATCGAATAAGGAAAGAGAGATAGGTTGTTAGATCGTATCAACAACCATAACTAGTTTAGGGAATTAATTATTAGAAGAATTATATTTTCATCTATGATGAATTTGCGTGAATCAATTGGAGATTTAACCTTGGATTAGGTATTTACCTTAAGTGACTATAGTTTAATTTATATTTCATCATTGCCATTGTTTTTGTTTCAATTTCTTTGAATCTCAGTCTTTAAAGCTCCCCGATTTTATTTTATTTAGTCTCGTTTTTAAAAGAATAAATCTGACTAATCTCTTGAGATACGACCTTGTCCATCACTATTACAATTTATTTGTTTTTATTGAGCAAGTTTATTTATTACTTGTTGGATTCGACACTCACCAGTTTCCTTATTAAATAATTAATTAATATATGTCATTTCCTGCCCATTTTTTCGTACCGGTATTTTCTCCTGTGCGTTGCACAGTGACGCATATGTCCAAGATCTAATTTAGAACTCGAGAGCAGATTTTGCGCCAAAAATTTTTTTGGGACGGATCTAGGTTGGTATGTATCCACCACTATTAGCCATAGATACAATTATACTTTTAAAATTAAAAATTTTAATATAAGTCAAAATATTTGGACATTTGAAAAAGAAAAATATTTGAACCCCATATAGTAAATTATTAGTACACAATAAAGCGTCTCACCATTATCCCATTCACTATGAGCTGAAAAAAAATTCAATGTGAGAAAAAAATTGCTATGTAGATCAACTCGAGGATCTAAAGTCTAACCCGGCCTGCTTCTTGACCCACCCCTAGAACTCGTGGACTGGATCAATTTTATAACCCATGGGTTGAGAGGCGGGTCTTATACATTAATTAGTTTCCTCTTAGTGATTATTATTCAAGAAAATTAAATTAAATGATTCTTACAAAGTTCTTCTATCTACATATTTTGGAAAATCAACCAAAATTTTATGATTTTTATGACATAAACAGTAATAATTTTAATTTTTACAATAATAAATAATATCGACCAGCTATTAAACCATTTTAAAATTGATCTATGAATCTAGTGTTTTAATAGTTGTATTGCGAATTGATTCAACTCGATTTTCGATTTTTGCAATTAAATGGAAATAAAATTAAATTGTCAGTCACCATTCAATTAATTTGTTTCATTCAATTAATTTTTTGTTGTCAAAATAAATTAATAAATAGTTAAATACAGATTTTAATTGATAATTAATAAGGTCTATTTTTAGCAACAATATAATGGGTTAATTGAAGTAATGAGGTATATAGATTTCATACCTATAATATATTACTTAGTTGAGTAGAAAAATATTTCACTTCCGAGTAGATAAATAGCTAATACAATAATTTTATATCAATAAGCAATACACTTCCATCTGAGAATACAGAAGCATATGCGATGCTTATCACTTCTGAAAATGCAAAAAAAAAAATTGAAAAATTGAAAATATATAGATTTATATATTTCAGAAGTCTTAAAGGGTAAATTTCAATGAAAATGCCAATTAAATTTATTTATGAGTTTAGAAAATCACAAATTATTTGTCATGTGTTTTTTCCTCATTAGGGGGATGAGAGAGAGAGAGAGAGAGGCGGATGTGGATGGATTTTGAGAGATGAAGATGGGAGTAATTTTTAGGATGAGGAATCAATTTTGAAATGAATAAAATAATAATTATTGCGAATAAAAGAATGAGTGGGAAATGTAAATAAAATAATAATTTTCTAATTCAGAAAAATGATGATTGAGCGGAAAAATGTCATTGGTTTATTTATATATATAGATTCCTTTTTCTCTATTTAGTATATAACTAACGTATATCTATAATCCTCTGTTTCCTCCCTTTTAGCTGATAATCACGCTTCTTCCTTTCTGCGTATAATCATTCAACTAAGCAAGTGTTTGTTTCCACTTTTTTACCTAAAAATCACATACTACTAAAAGTTAAAGTCAAACATCAATATCAACCACACATTTCACATCGTCACTCATTATTATCCACACATCTCATGGTCCCCACCACTACACTCCACTTTTAGCAAAATTTTAGACAAAAATAAGTACGCACCAACACACACTAATATATTTGTGAGATAAAACACAAATCTCAAATCTCTCAACCCTAATTTTCACGCTGATAATCACGAATGTCCTTTCCATTAATGCGTTTGATTCATAATCTTAAGAAATCTCTCCCACTTGCTCTCATTTTCTAATTCGTGGGTCTGTTTGATTCTTTTTCTTCAATTCAGGAGATCTCTCGATTCCCACTAAAAATTTCAATTTTTATTCATTTCCTTGGTTTAAGAATTCATTTACATGAGTTCGTAATCGGATCACTACCAGATCAATTCGGTTTCATCTCTATTTCTCTCACTCCTCTCAATCTGGGAGTAATCAAAATTTTCTTCATAATTGATGTCATTTGAAAGTGAAGGGCTACGCTCTTTTATTTCATGTTTTTTAGGATGAGCATCCGCCAATTCCAGATTGATTATCTTCTTCTATGGCTGATTTTCTACGTCAGTGCTTTACGAAGGTGAGAGGGAAAATCATATTACATTCACTGATGCGTAGTAGTCTTCTACTATTTCATATTTTTTAGTGACCTTTGTTTT
This sequence comes from Jasminum sambac, assembly GCA_018223645.1. Lineage (NCBI taxonomy): Eukaryota > Viridiplantae > Streptophyta > Magnoliopsida > Lamiales > Oleaceae > Jasminum > Jasminum sambac. The sequence goes on from CP073650.1 coordinate 1,834,831, forward strand.
ATAGCCAGTGCTCGTTTGCTTGTCTGTCAAACGGCCAGTCCCATCCCATTCTTGTGCTTTGATTCAGCCGACAACACCGCTAATTCACCTTCGCCCCATCTTCTCCGTCAACAATTGAATAACAAGTAAGCATTAGACACAGCTGTTGACGCACGCCTTTAATGAATTGAACAGTTTTTGAAATCTTTTGGTCAAATTTATGAATTTTAGCCACTGCTTGATTAATCTTTAGCTAAAGGTTTTAGGAAACCTTCACCCATCAATGCGTTCAATTGTCGAATCTACAGACGAAGGCACAATTGTGAAAGTAACTTTCAGATGGGCTTAAGGACAAAAAAATTTTCTTGATGTTGTTTGTGTTTCAATTTGTAACTTTTCCACTGTGATTGGTTCTCTTTTTTTCTTGGCCTTTTCCTTTTTCTTTTTCATTATTGGTTCCCATCACATTTTTTTAGAGAAGTATCTTGGCTCGAAAATCAAAGCTAGACATACAATACAATGTATTGCTAAATAATGAAAATTACAAAGAAATAAGGAGGGGCGGGGGCATCAAGAGTCCTACCTCTCAAGGATTAAAACCATTTTGACACTGTTGAAAATGCATGAAATGGAGGAATACTACTCCACCAAGTTACAAATACAATGCAATTAACTAGATACGCTAACTTCCACTTCTTGTAAGGCTCGGGATACCCACTCTATCCGCATGGAGATTCCCAAAATTAGCCCATGAAGTATAGGTGGTTCAACAACAATCATACCAGTCTTGTCATGTCCACAACTAGCAAACCAGTCTACAGCCTGATTAGATTCTCTGCAAACCAGTTTGGTTCCCATCATATTCATCCTCCGTTTACATCCGAAAAAGAAAAAAAAAAAAAAGCTTCATCTAGATTCCTTTGGAGAAGGCATATTCCCAGTACATTAGAAGTTACTATTTTTTTTTTTCATTCCTTTTATTTATAATGTTGCTCATAGATGTTTGTTTTTTAGGGGAGGGATTTCTCCTTAAAAACTTCTCTACCAGTCTGTATTTTAAGTATCGCTTTTTTGGTTTTTTAGGCTATTGTGATTCAGTTGGATATTGATTAACTTCTTTGGAAGTTTGTGCTTTAGGTACCTCTGCTTTTACTTTTTTAGGCTATTGTGATTCAGTTTGATACTGATTATTATCTGATCATTGTAGATTTGATTTTGGAGCTCTGTTCATGCTTTTATCTATCTTGAGCAAGAAAATAAATTGGGTTTCAAATAAATTTTGTCCTCCCTTACAAAGTTAAATTTTGGAAATTTAACGTAACGAAGTATGAGATATTTTTCTATTATATTTGGTGGGACCTTAACAGATGTTATATAGTGTGTGATTGATTAAGTGGTTCTTGAAACAAGAAGGAGGCCGATGGTGGCGGCGGCTGCAATATCAGCTTTTTTTGTTAAGTGCGCCTACCTTTTATATGCACAAGGTAATTTTGTTAATTCATTCATTTAAAATCATGCATACAGAAGAAGGCAATTATTTTGTTTCTGGATGATTACTTTGAAAGTTATTAAATATCGTTTTTGATAACCAGGGAATCGAGATTCCGTTCATTGTTTTTAAATATGGCTTTAAACACTTTTGCAGTGAATGCCATGAACACAACTGCAAGAGAACTCATATCCATTGCTACTCCAGGAGAAGGTGGCAATAAATACACTTTAATATTTTTATCCGTGGTATTGTAGCTTTTACTAACATTTTTCACGCACATAGTTTATGATTATAAATTCTGAATGGATGCTTTAATGCTCTCTTTGAATTTTTTTTGACATTGTTGACCGTTCATAAGCAAAGTAGGGAAAGGTTTTGTGCTTCTAATGCCCTGGAAAAGTTTTGTGCTTGTAATGCCCTGAATGCTAAAAGCCCGGAACGTTAGTTCTTCCTTTAAAACTATTTCATAATTTTTTTATAATAATAATAATAATAATAAATGAAAGTTTGTAGTTGTCTAAATGATCTGATTTTAGTGATCAGATGAGTCTGTGTTGTGTTCTGTTACTCAGATTCAACTCGTAGCAGTTTACTGTTTAATATTAACTGTGTCTACAAATTGCTGAAACCTAGATGTCTCGTAAGCCGGATGCCTGGGTCGTGAACGATAAGATGCGAAGCATGTAAACAAAAAACACGTAATTTTAACGTGGAAACCCAACTAGGTGAAAACCACGTGCTCGTCGCCTACGAGCAAAACCTACCAACCACGTCCAATCAGTTTAAAACTTTACAAAGGAAATCAAAGGCAATAATTACGCATAATTAATTGCAACATCTAAGAAATAAATGAAAGAACTCCTTGTTCGATCTTCCTTAGTATGTAATGTGAGTAGACATCCCGTCTCTCTTCAGTGATTCCTTGTAACCGCGTTCCCACAACGAATCTACACCTCCCGGGTTAGATTCCTCCAAGTTGTGGGCAGATCTATTGGTTGTAGGACTCCTCCTGGAGATTCAAACCCGATCTATGATTGATCAAAGGTTGTTCATGCACTAGGATCAAGAAATTAACTTGATGAAGTCATGAACGGGTTGGAGAGGAGGACACATTTTCTAGCTTATGGGGGCCGATTTTTTGCTCTTGAACGTGTCGTCTCTTTCTCCCTCTTGTGGTGTTTTAGTACTCCTAGGTTGTCTTGTGATGCAAGAAACCTACTTTCCTTAAACCACCAACTCCTACAAGGAATAAGATAACTCATTAGTTGTAGGATAAATAAATAAGGTAGATAAAAAATATGGGACAATTATCTTATCTTATCTTGTATCAATATAATATGGAAAGGATCTTACCAAATCATATGATACATCGAATGTGGACACGGAGGCCATCCTAGGCGTGTGCTAGGATTTGTGTCCTACTTGGACTCTTACTTATTTAGTTGAAATAAGGAATTATCACATGTGCTAATTTAAACGAAGATAAACTAAAATAATAATGTGATAATAAGTCCATAAAAAGTACAATTATAATTAAATCAACCAAATAAAATATTCAATTAATTTAATTATAAATGTGGAAAAATAAAAATGCCAACAAAAGAAACTTTTATTAAAACATAAAAGTTAACAATCTCCCCCTTTGGCTTTTTCTATTTTTCCAAAACATAGTCATCGAAAACTATAGCATTAAAGTTCATGGACACAAGGTTTTCTCCCCCTAAGTGTGTTATCCTACCCTACTACTCCCCCTTTTTGGTAAAATAGGGAAGTCAAAACTGGTGTATACTGCCGTAAACAACAATGCATGAAAAATTGAAAAATTTCCCGAAATTTAAGAGCGAGATGCATCTAGTACTTGTAGACTTATCTGGGTACTGTTGGCTTCCACAGCGACAGATGCATCTGGGCAGTGTACAGTTCACTACGCATTAATACAAGTCAATTACGATGTGTGTGTGTGAATCAAACACCCGTTGGTCAGTCATGCATCACTATCAAATACCTTATGGTTGCCCTGACTTATTGGCTTTCACTGTAGCGTACAAGCAGACCGTTCAAAATCTATAAAAGTGCAAATTCTCAAGTCCGGCTTGCCGACTTTTTCAATAAAATGGCATTGTCTTTTAGAGGTGGCAGTAGCTACGCTCAATCCCCAGAAGTCATCTTTCTCACGTCTCCCCCTTTTTCTTTCAATTTTAACTCAATTTTTTTTATATATCTTTTTTTTGAAAGAGGGGTATGGACTTGGCTTGGATTGGCAGCTTTCTTTTCCACTGACCTTGCCCTTGGACAATCGAATCGCGTGTAATGCCAAAAGCAAGATTTTGAACGTAGGTCTACACTCAGATATATAGCCTCAATCAGAAACAAAACCTTATAGCATTGACGGTAGTGACTTATTCCATTGGATTGTCCGACTGAAGTGCTGTCAGATTAATCTGGAGGCATGTTAACTGTCGTATGCCAGATACATCTGCCTCAATGTCAGCTTCCAGCACTCAAATTCATCATGCAGTAGCCAAACGATCTACAACCCACAAGAATGAGAATCTTCCTATATGCATGTATGAAATGAAAAAGAATTGTAGAAAGGAAATTGCAAAACAAAAGCAAATCTTTTTTTTTTTTTTTGAAAAATGCAATTAAAGCACACAAAAAGCAAATGATAAAGAGGATCTCATTTTGTGAAAGAATTGGGATCAATGGGATAAACAAGCTGAAAAGGAACAAACTTATTTTCATAAGCTTTCAAATCAACTTTCCTAATCCACACTTGTTTCCCTTTCAAGTTGGTTGTAGAGGTGGAATTTTTCCTATTAGAACACTTGTTTGGTATGCTTTTGGAAAATTTAGGACAACAGGGCTTCTTATGTCCTCTAACCCCACAATTTTGATCACCATTTTCATTTTTACCTTTACCCTTCACTTTGAATGATCTTGCATTATTACTAGATGTAAAGGACCTAGAACTAGGTGTAGGTTCATGGGGATTATACCTATCATGATAAGACTTAGTCATGCTCAAAGAATGTGAAGCAACAAATTTATCATGATTAAATTTCCCATAGTGAAGGCATGCATGAGAAGAAGAGTACTTACCTAGAGCTTCGGCTCTCATTTGAGTAAACTTCTTCTTCTTTCCAATAGGACCTCTCGGTTTATGAGGATTGATAGATGGTCCTTGCTTTTGATTCTGAATCCTGATCTGCTCAGATGTATCCGCTCTGACTCTTGATGTGACAGATGTATCGGGAGTAGGTTCCTGTAGACATATCCTAGATACAGTTTTGTTAGGTAGCAACTGGGTGTAATGGACAACTCCAGTGTCATCTACAGTAGCATGAGTCAGTTTGATCATTCCTTCAGTTTGAGTTTGTTTGGGCCTAAGCACCGTCTTATTCGCTTTGATGCGGATGTATCCGATCCCAAGTGGTGCATGTAGTAAGTTTACTACAGAGGGGTTAGATGCATCACATGCGCATCGATGTGCCGCAGATGTAATCGAGGCGTAATAGCTTCACCGCTATCTCTTGTTGCCGTTTGGTGATCATCTCCTTTACCACTTTGTTTCACAAAGACAACATGATCACTTGTAGTGCCTTTTCCTTTTCCTTCGTAGCCAAGACTTGATTTATCATTGGATGGTCTTCCATAGCTGAGAACTTCATCTAACCTGGCTGTGCCAAGAACAAGTTGTTTGATCTTTTCATGAGTTTTAGCAAGCTCATCTCTGAGTTTGGCAATATCGCAATTCTTCTCAATTTGAGATTCCTTGTTCTTCTCTTGAGTTTTGGTTAGCTCGTCTCTCAGTTTGGCGATCTCATCATCTTTTTCTTTTTGAGATTGAGCAAATGATTGTCTATTAAACTCAAGCATGGTCTCCAATAGATCTATCTGTTCCTCTGCATTTTGAAGCTTTTCTTTCAGCTCCTCAGATCTCGGGTCAGATGCATCTGCGTTAACACCTGCAGAAGGCAAATTTAAAGAATCAGCACCAGATGATTCTCGAGCAGTGAAAGTAATTACCTGATTTTCATATCTGCCTTTGTCTGAGTCCGAGTCAGATGCATCTGTATCTTCATCGCGCCAAGTAATATTTTTGGGCTTTTTCAACGTGTTTGCGCATTCAAATGCATTGTGCCCGAATCCTTCACATTCCTCGCACTTTATACGCTTTTTGTTATTTCTTTTGGAGGAGTTTGAGTTGTTTTTGAGGTATTTTTTGAACGTCTTTATAAGGTCAATCATTGTCTCATCATCTACAATATTTTCAGATTCGTCTGGATCCTCACTGGAACTGTCAGATTCATCGGGATCCACACAGTTTGCCTTAAACTCAATTCCAGATTTCTTATTATTCTTGCGTCGGCCCAGATACATCTCAAAGGTCATAAGGTTACCTACAAGTTCATCAACTCTCATAGATGAGAGATCCTTGTTTTCTTCAATTGCGGTTACCTTTGCTTCGAAGCGGTCCGGTAGAGATCGGAGTATTTTCTTCACGATCTGTTCCTCAGTGAATCCTTGACCGAGGGATTCTGTTGAATTTGTGAGGTCACTTAGCCTTGCATAAAAGCTTCTGAAGTCCTCTTTCTCATCCATGATGAGAACTTCAAATTCATGTGTAATCATCTGTAATCTAGATGATTTGACAGCAGTGGTACCTTCATTCGCAATCTTTAAGGCATCCTAAGCTTCTTTAGCCGTTCTTAACGAGGAAATCAACTTGAATTGATCTGCATCCACATGTGAAACAATAGCATTTAGGGCTTTAGAATTAAAAGAAGCAGCAGAACGTTGTGGATTAGTAAAAGTACTTCTAGGTTTAGCAGACACAACTCCATTAACAGTGATAGTGGGCGCAGTGTATTCATCAAGGGTGGCAGTCCAACAACGCTCATCAATGGATTGAATATAAATTTCCATCCTAATTTTCCAATAGGGATAGTTAGGTCCATTGAGAATAGGGGGTCTAAGAGTAGTAGACGACTCCATTTAGACAACTCGATCTCACTTTGCAAAAGTGAACCCGCTCTGATACCAATTGGAAGTTTGTAATTGCCTAAATGATCTAATTTTAGTGATCAGATGAGTCTGTGTTGTGTTCTGTTGCTCAGATTCAACTCGTAGCAGTTTACTATTTAATATTAACTATGTCTGCAAATTGCTGAAACCTAGATGCGTCTACGTAAGCCAGATGCGTCTGGGTCGTGAACAGTAAGCAGTACAGAAATAGTAAAAACACAGAATTTTAACGTGGAAACCCAACCGGGTGAAAACCACGTGCTCGCCGCCACTGAGCAAAACCTGCCAACCACGTCCAATCAGTTTAAAACTTTACAAAGGAAATCAAAGGCAATAATTACGCATAATTAATTGCAACATCTAAGAAATAAATGAAAGAACTCCCTGTTCAATCTTCCTTAGCATGTAATGCGAGCAGACATCCTGTCTCTCTTCAGTGATTCCTTGTAAACCGCGTTCCCGCAACGAATCTACACCTCCCGGGTTAGATTCCTCCAAGTTGTGGGCAGATCTATTGGTTGTAGGACTCCTCCTGGAGATTCAAACCCGATCTATGATTGATCAAAGGTTGTTCGTGCACTAGGATCAAGAAATTAACTTGATGAAGTCATGAATGGGTTGGAGAGGAGGACACGTTTTCTAGCTTGTATGGGGGCCGATTTTTTGCTGTTGAACGTGTCGTCTCTTTCTCCCTCTTGTGGTGTTTTAGTACTCCTAGGTTGTCTTGTGATGCAAGAAACCTACTTTCCTTAAACCACCAACTCCTACAAGGAATAAGATAACTCATTAGTTGTAGGATAAATAAATAAGGTAGATAAAAAATATGGAACAATTATCTTACCTTATATTGTATCAATATAATATGGAAAGGATCTTACCAAATCATATGATACGTCGAATGTGGACACGGAGGCCATCCTAGGCGTGTGCTAGGATTTGTGTCCTACTTGGACTCTTACTTATTTAATTGAAATAAGGAATTATCACATGTGCTAATTTAAACGAAGATAAACTAAAATAATAATGTGATAATAAGTCCATAAAAAGTACAATTATAATTAAATCAACCAAATAAAATATTCAATTAATTTAATTATAAATGTGGAAAAATAAAAATACCAACAAAAGAAACTTTTATTAAAATATAAAAGTTAACAATAAATACGGAAAAATAAAAAATATTTAAAATACGAAAATTTATTTAAAATAGTAAACACGTTAGAGTATCTTAAAACAGTTGATCTCCAACAATTCAAAACATCCATAATAAAGTATTTAATAGTTTAAAACATTTGAAATAACATACTCTAATACTTCAAAGGTACTCAAAACGACAACGGAAAATAAAACTTATTTATTAAATAAGGCTAAGTAGCCACCATGTCTTGTTGCACCTCTGATTCCTCAATCTGAAATTTATTGATTAAATTTATTGATTAAATAGAGAAAATATGAGCATTTCAAATACTCAGTAGACACCGCCCATAACAACCGATATATTTTACAAATTAAATGCACATAATCATCAATCATCTTAAAACTATGAACAAGTATATAATACATGTTAGTTCATCATTCCCTCTAAATCATGCACGTCATTAGAGTGTTTAAAAGCACATCATTATTCTTTATTAGGCTAAAAGCATGTAATCATAGTGCTAATAAACATGTCGTAAGTAGTCTTGAAGTCTATCGTTATAGTATCGAGGAAGTACGTAGTAAGTAAACTTGAAACCTATCATCATAGTGCTGAGTACGCACATTGTTATATAACAATTATATGCAAGTAATTATAATAAATACCAATTGTAAATGCACACATTTTGAAAGCGATCTTTAGAAAATAAGTCTACCTCAAACTTTTTCCGAGTTTTGAGCTTGAAACATAGTGAAGAAGTCAATCATCTAGTTTGTTCATATGCTCTGCCTAGTCAATGAAAAGTTCAATTTACATTAATAAACTTAAATATTACATATTTACAAATAATATTAAATTAGTGGCCTAAAATTGAAAGAATATAAAAGTTTTTGAGGGTTGATTGGAAAGAATTGAATAGTTTGAGGGTTTAGAGTGCAATAAAATTAAATTAAAAATATTTTGGACTAAATTATAAGATTTTTATAATATTAGGACTTAGGTGAAAATTAACTTTCGGAGCTAACTTAAATAAGGATGGAAAATAGAAGGACTTAAATTGAAATAAAAGTTTAGGGTCTAAATTGTAAGATTTAAAAGCTGAGGATTGAGGATTAAATAAACTTTAAATTAAGGGACTTTATTGCAATAATCCCAATTAAATAAACTTTCTCACTTCTTTCTTTTATTTTTTCATTTCTTTTGGTTCTAAAAGGTTTCTTGAGGCATTATAAAGTGAGGAAGGTGGTAATATGTATTATTTGAAGAAAATTGCCATGGGTGTTTTTGTGTGTTCATGTGGCCATGTAACAACTTAATAGAGGGAAAATGAGAAGATTTATACCCAAATAAACAATCTTGGCTGCGGGAAATATATGTTTTGTGTGCGGTTGTGAATATATGCTTGAAGGAGATTTAGGAAAATGTTATACGATAAATGAAAATCAATAGAGTTAGACATTACGCATGAATTTTTTTGTGTTTTGAAGATACTGTAGAACTAAAGAATTGAAATAGAAATTAAAACGAAGAAAAGCTAAGAAATTACCTATTGAATGTCTGTGTTGAAGCTCTTGCGAAGTGTTGATGGAGTTGGAGGCATGAAGATAAAACCTGTGGTTGCCTTGATAGTATCATGAATTAAGCTTTAGATTGTAGGAGAAAAGTATCAACAAAATGTCTAAAGGGGAGGAATCCAGAGCCCGCAACATTTCCTTTAACCAAGTTGCAAACATGTTGACACCATTTCATCCAAGTTCATCCAGAGGTGGCGTAAGAATCATGAATTTGTAGGTAAATAAACAGTCCTTTCTTTCTTTCTTTCTTTTCTTTTGTTAATAGTATTTGTTAGATTTTCTCTATTTTGACTTGCCTATATCTCACTACCAGTTTGATTTGAAAGATATGATCAGGTTGCAAATATTTTTGTAATTCAATACTTATCTTAGTTATGATATTGCTGATATGTTATTAGCAGTTTGATTTCGAGAAAATGATTGGATTTATGTTTGTTAATATTTGATTTGATTATGTGTATGTATAACTGCTTTCCTTTCATTTCCCTACTTTCTTTTGTTTCTTATCCTTTTTTTATATGTTATAGAGTTTCTGATATTTGGATTTTAAGGGTTGTGCCTATGCTTTAAAGTTTCATCCTCAAAAATCTATCCATCAACACCCGTAAACTATTGTTAGGTAATTTTTCTATTTTGTCTATATTTACAAGTTTTATTTCTTTTTTTTTTTCCTTTTGGTTTCATAAGTTGCATTCTTTAAACTAGCTCATTGGCATGTGCGTTGCATAGGGTATAAATTTTTAACTAATAACAATATAAATAGATGTTAGTTGTATTAATATAAGACCTTAAAAAAATAAAATAAAAAATAAGTCATAACAATAAACATAATTAATATAACTAATAAAATAATTCTTAGAAAATTTCGACAAAGTTGTCTTCTTTTTTGTACCAATTCATCTTACAAATAATTGGGGGAAAACTCACCAAAAATTACAAACTTAATTTACAATACTCTTAAAAACATCAATAATTAAAACAATGCAAACACAACACCATCAACAATAGTCATTAATAACACACAAGATAAAAAATATAATCGTCTTCGTCTTTTGACAAAAAATGACGAATGCACTCAAATATAAGGTACCTGTATAATTATTATATAAAATATAAAAATTTGTGTTATTATACAAATAATTGTACTAAAACAATAAATAAATTTTTAGATGAACTGAACATCTCTAACATTACTTTTACAGAAACACTGACGTTTTAACTTAAGAAACCCACAAAAATATTAAAAATAACATCATATTTTAGATATGATTAATGAAAGTCATTAAAGTATAATTTTCGACCACTAAGTATGTTGGATTACCTTTTTGAAGTACAATGCCACTAAGGCATAAATGTTACATATAATCAATTTGTATATAAATACTATTCACTTCACATATCAAACCACAAATGACATAAAAGTTTTGTGTAAAAAATCAAATAAAGTGAACAATGTACCTGATGGGATTAAGAAGTATGAAACTACAAGTTTAAACACTTCTTTATAGATCACATTTGCGGTGGTTCTATTTGGACGACTATCGTCGTCATATATCACAAACTTTAAACGCTTCCTATGCTTCAGCCTTGGGATTGCAACGTACTATTTCTATTCAAACCCTAGCTATTTCACCTGTGCATTGTACGGGGGATAAATTTTTCAACATCTATTTTTTCATATGCATTGATTGAATATTGTATTATTATAAAAATTAAAATATCAGAACAACTAATAATCACCGAAAAGACATATTTCTTTATCTTATGATTCGATTCATACTTTAAAATTACAATAACTCTATGTGAATCAGAAAAATAAAAATAATAAAATATAATGTAATTTATCTCATTCCAAATTGGTCCATTATAAAAATGATGGTATAAGCACTCACAAGATAATTATAATTTTAAATCTAATCTTTGATAATTTAACTCAATAATTAAATATGTGCTTTTAATTCTAAATCTCTCTTTTCTTTTCTTTTTGCATATATATATTTATTCAGTAATTCTTTATGATAAAATTACAATAAGAACACAATCATACTCTTAAATTTTTCACTTCACTGTTCCGTAACTAATAACATTGATCCAAGATTGAGGTGTCAATTAGACCAATTGTAGCGACCCAAACTTTTTAACAAAAAAAATTTCCAAGTAACGTGTCGCTAAGCCGTGCCCAAAACAAAAAAAAAAAAAAAGAAGAAGGAAAGAAGAATTTATATACAAAAAAAGAAGAAAAAAAAACCGCATCGTTCGTCTACGGTTAAGTTTAAAATATATTAATTAATCTTTTATTCAAAATATACATAGTTTATTCTATTCTTATTAAATCCCATCCAAATCTCGAAAAGAAATACACAGATAAATAAATATATTTCTATTAATCCTATCATTAGTGAATTTAACTAACAAAGTATCTCCAATTACCAAAGGAAAGCTACCTTTTCTTATAGCCCTAAAGGATCAATATACTTACACTCTCATATATATCCCCTAGATTTCTTTGGAACTCAAGCCAATTTAATCCTGCTTATACCCACGTGAGCTAACTATCTTAGGATATTTGTAGCTTAGGAATTCTTTTAACCAACCGATTCTTCTCTTCTCCTCACGCTATAAACTCGTATGACTGCAACCCACAGAGTACTCAACCGCATAAGCAATCTCAGCTTAGGCAAAGGGAAAACCGAAGTCGACAACTCGGACCGTGAACGAGCAACTCTCTAGCCTCAGTTTTCATCATTCGTTGATTTCTTTTTCCCTAGTTTTCTTTCATTGATTTTCTACTAATCACCGTACACACACAACCATCACATTCTTTTGTTCAAAGCATGAATACACAGAGAGGAAAGGGAGACAATAGGAAGCTATAGAAATCCATTGCCGAGTCGACAACTTGGCTCGAGAATTAAAAGGCCACCCCAGCCTCCTTCAACACCACCACCATCACTGCCTCCATCGTCCACCACACCACACCACCGTCATCATCTTCATGTACCCACACCCATGTCCACAGCTCACGCACGAGCATCACACACGGGTACACATACATACAACCTCACGCACATACTCGCCCACATGTATGAATGCATATATAGATCGATGCATATGTATGTATATATACACCATAGCTTAAGCACCTTGACCCCAACAATCCATGGATAGAGGATGAACTTGAAGGAGACCAAGTTGTCCTTGTCTTTTTCCTTGTTCGTGTATAGCAGAAGGTAGGAAGATGAAGTTGCTGCAATTGCATTCTAACTTAAGGTCAATTAGTTGGGATTTTACGTGGCTGGCCCCTCACTCTTTGGGGAAGATATAAGTTGGTCCCCAAGTGGTAACTTCTTTTAGAACTAGTCCAAACCCCTAGTTTCCCCTTTAATCCAAGATAGTCCCTATATATTTTTTTTATATCTTACTTTTATAAACAATCCCAAAAGCCAAAATTTTCCATTAGCCAATTGCATCCCCTACTCTATTTTATTTTATCCAATATTAATTGGTTTCGTCGTAGTTTTTATTACACATTATTTTAATTAATTCTATTTTAATGGTAAGTTCATCTTATTTAGTTTAATCTTATTTACCCATATTATGATAATTATTTTATTTTAGTTAAATTCCATTTAACTCTATAATGATGCTTGTTTTAGTAAATTTAGTGTAATTCCATTTACGTTCCGATATAAATCCTATTTTAAATCGTTATATCCGAAATTACTTAGTTTCATGGCAAATTCTATTATATTCTAATTTATTTTATTTTATTTTACTCTATTTAGTTTTATTATAACGATTATCTAATTTTATTTAAATTATAATTCGTATTTTATTTTATTCTAACTATTTTACTTATTTTAAATGAGTAAAGCTAAAAATATTTTAAGCATTAACCAAATCCACCCGTTTATTTTATAAGCCGAACATCTAGCGCTAATTTAATAATTTCCTTTAATTGTAGACGACGCACGGGATTTACAGAGCTAAAAACCACCCCCGAACTACGCTCAAACTCAGAAACTAAGGTAGGTCCCTAAACTAAAGTTTTATTTTTCTTGTCTGCGCACTTGTTATGAAAACTATTTGTGTAGTGTACATTGCCTATGCAATTTTATGAATAATGAACGAAATGGAGCTTTCAAACTCAACAATGCTATGAAGCCTTCAGACACATGAATGTCAAGAAGCCTACGGGCACAAGAATGTTAAATGTTTACGTGCACGTTTATTTTCCGTCCGGATGCAAGTAATTTATGATATGCATACTTGTACCTGTCATATTGTTATAGTTTGACTAACGTGCGTAGTGGACCTACTAAGCAATTCATTACTCACGTTTTTCCTATTTTTAATGAATTTTACAGATTAAGAGGCGGTAGAGGAGCAGGCGATAGTGGCAGTCAACCAAAGACGTCAATTAGTTTCATTCCTTATTTTATTTAATTTAGCGAACGACTAGATATTGCTTTTAAATTCTAGTTTATATCTTTATTTTTCAATATTATTTTTGAGGAACATTTTTTTAAAAAAATATTTACTTTCCTCATTATTTAAGATCATGATAGTTAGGAGCAAGGTTAGCAGCCTGAATCTAAGTAGATTTGGGGTGTTACAGCGATGAGGCACTAATTTACTAAGTTAACATGTGAATATTTTGGCACAAAAAATAAATGTTCTACATAAAAAAATTAAAAGTGCGAAGAAAACATAATCAAACGATGAATTCACTTTTACAATTTAAAAAATTGTGTCGACTCAACCGAAAGGTATAAAAAATTAACGATACCAAAAAATAAAAAATTTTCAGTACGAAGAAATAATAATTATTTTAACAATTTACTACAAATAATCCATTAAAGTGGGTCAATTCATATTTTAATTTATTTGTGTTTGTAAACAGTAATTAATGCATTACAAATTAATCTACTGCAAAAAATTTAGAAAGTTTATTGGACTTTGGCAATTGAAAGTTTATTGGATTTTTGCAATTGTGACGAATTATATGAATTAAAAATTTTAATCAACTATACAAAATAAGTATAATTAATTTTCACAATGAACATATTAGCATAAAAGCTAAATGATCAAAGGGAAAAAATTAATAGCGTGAATAAGGTGCGATCAATCTACGAATTTATCTTTATAGTTTGAAATATTGTGTCGACTCGTCCTAATGGTTTAAAAATTCGATAATACAAAAAAAAGGAAAAAAATTATTATTACAAAAAAATTGTAACTGTTTCTTCACTCGAAGTGAGTTCTGCACTCTTTTGATTGGAATTCTCTTCCACTGCTTAAAAGTATTTTCCATGTAGGCACAAAAATAAATGATCCAAGAAAAAAATTTAATAGTGCAAAGAAAGTACGATCGATTCACAGATTTACCTTTAGGGTGTGTTTTATTGAGTAGATTTTCCAGGAAAGAGGAAAAAGGAGGATCATTTTCCAGGTAAATCTTTTCCATCTTCTTTCATTTTCCAACTTTTGGAGGAAAACCTTTTCCCACCTCTTGGCTGGATTTCTCTTTCCGGGAAAAATTTGCTCCACTTTTTTTTTTTTATAAATTGACAATTAATTTTAACTATAAAAATAAAAAAATGATCAAATTTCATGGAAAAAAAATACAAAAATAAGGAAAATAACACTATTTTCCAACTTGCAAATTAATGCAATTAAACACCTACAACTACCTTTTTCCCAGAAAACTTTTTCTCGGAATTCATTTACCCAGAAAACATTTTCCTTCAAACTATTTTCCGGGTTTGCAATCAAACACACCCTAAGTATTTAAAAAATACTTGCTAGGGCTCTTGCATATGTTAGCATAGATTTTTTTCTCAAGATAGGAGTGCAAAAAGGGGCTTTCCAAATAAAAGAGCTGGATCATACATAGACAAAATCAAATTAATGCAGCCTTGTCATAACTCATAAGTGATTTAAAAAAATAGAGAGGGAAACATTTGTTAATTTCAAGAATCGCAATAAAATATATTTGACTTCATCGGCATATCTAGTGTCCATCAAAATGGAATTATGATTACAAGGACCTTGCATCTTATAATTTGCTATTGAATGAATAAACACATCATAATCTTATAGGTAAAATGGAGCCCTAAGGTATTAACCAATTCAAACCTCCCATCGTCCACATTTTTGCGATGCACTCTTTATTTCTGAACCCCCTTGAGCAAATCCAGTGTTCACTAGTATAGAAAAGAGAAAGGGTGGCAGTTGTTTTGGGCAATGGGTGGCGGTTCTTTGACCGCCACCCAAAATGGGGATACCCAATGTCGCCAAAAAGGGTGGCGGTCTAAAAAACGCTACCCAAAATGTTTAATTTATATATATATATTTTAAAGAAAACATCGGGTGGCGGTTGTTAATCAAAGAACCGCCACCCGTTCTAATTCTTTAAAAAAAACACTTTAAGGTGGTGATTGCAGTGTTAAGAACCGCTACCTAAAACCCATTTTCAAAATAAAAAAAATAAAAAATACGAAAACGTTCTGCACTGCAAGAAATCCAAAAGAGCCGATGGAAATTTCAAAAAATACAGATTATATTCCAAGAATATAAAGATATAGATCTGTACAAAACTTCAATAATATTTCAAGAGCATAAACTTACAGATCTATACAATTTCAAGACATAAACTAAATAAAAAATGTAGATCTATACAACTTCAAAAAATACCTACAAACAACAATAAATACAAATCAGAAAAGGAAAAAAAAAACTTATAAACTTGTTGAAAGGCGAGAATGAAACCAGATCTGTTTAGCTAAATCTCGTTGTAAAGTTGTTGATCCACTTTTGATGTAAATCCCTCGAAATTCACTCGAAATTCTTGAGCTCGGCATTGAGAAGGAGTGGAGTAATCATCGTGCTCAACCTTCCAAAGGCATCCTTGTAAAACAGTAAGGCATCACTGGCTTAAGGCTTCTCAGCTCCACTTCCGATCTATACCTTTGCTGTGAAAACTTAGAGTGAGAGTTTGTAAAAGTTGAGAGAGAGAGAGAGAGAAAGCGTGAATAATTGAAAAAGTTAAGAGAGAGAGAGAAAAAGATCTAGAGAATTGAAAGGGAAATGGTTGAATATTAATGCTTTGTAAAGTAAATGGCCGCCCATAACATTTAAGTTTTTTTTTTTCTGGAATTATTATAAGTGGGGTGGCGGTTTTGGTGGAGGAAACCGCCACCAAAACTTATATTGGGTGGCGGTTCATTTGAGGAACCGCCACCCGTTATATAATATATTTATATACTTATGTATTTTTTATTTTGATCTATATTAGGTGGCGGTTGTACTAAGGAACCACCACCTTTTGTTTTATTCAGTTTAATTTTTAATTTTAAATTCGCTTTGGGTTGCGGATTTTTTTTACCACCGTCATCCTTTGTGTATCAGAAAATTACAATCATGCCACTACTAATTTCGGGTGGCGTTTTTAAGTAAAAACGCCACCCAATGGGCGATTCCTAATGTCCATTGTGTACTAGTTGTTGTAAGATTATCAACACAGGAAAAAGAAGTAACTTTTATTATATGATAGTGATAATTGATGAGACATTCGAAAAATAACCGAACTGAAACTATGTACATACCTCTTGTTGATGAGTTTTTTTTTCAACCTATTCCTTCAGCTTGTCATTTACTCTTTAACTCGAGGAAAAGACAATGACAAATCTATACACCCATGCGACGCATGTATCGGCAAAGAAAAGATGAATAATGATTTTTAAATTTTTATTGTGAAATATAATCAACATATAAACATATTTTATAGAAATGAAAATGTAAATGGTACAATTTGAAGATTCCAACACCCCATGCTTACCCAGTTAGGAAACTCTTAACCTCGTGCCTGCCACATTCTCATTTAATCGAGGTCAAGGAAATGTGATATAAGAATTATAATAGGATGGGAACTCCCAATTCCCTATCTCTGCCCCAACTAGAAAATTCCCATCTTCATCCACCCCAATCGGAACCTTTAAATATGTATTAATGACATTTAATTTTTGGAAAATTGGCGCATTTGGTCCAAAAAGATTTGCCTGAGTGCACATTTGGCCCATTTAAAAAAAAGGTTGCGCATTTGGTTAAAAAAGAACTTTGGTGCACATTTGGTCATTTTGGATGGAATCCGCCCATTAAATCGTTATTCAAAGTCAACTTTTGAAAAATTGGGTTTGCATTTGGTCAATGTGACTTGAGATAAATTGTACAAAAAGTCCCAAACTTTAGGTATTGTTACAATTAAGTCCCAATGTTTGAAAAATATATATTTTAGTCCTAAATTTTAGTTAAATTGTACAATTTTATCTTTTATTTTTGCATGGGTCCTTATTTGATCCATAATTAATTTTGTTGAATTAGTTTGATACTGATTAAATAGTTTTTATCTAAAATTTTTAATACAATAGCATTTGTTCATATTAATATAATATCACAACTATCGAAAATTTTCTTTAGCATCAAAGATACATACATTTTTCTTTTTAAGTAATAGTTAATAATAAATATAATTATTCTACCTAAATAAAATTTTATTAGGAATATATCATTATAAAAAATATACCGAACACAAAGAATTAATTAGAAAAAGTAAAATAAAAAATAAAATGAAAAACTCAAAAATAAGAAAACCCTCCCCCCGAAACCACCACCGTTGTTGGTCGTCTTTTGAAAGCTTTCTTTAATATTAGATACACGCAAAAGATGTCATTAACGGATGAGTTTTAATGTATTTTTATGAGTAGGAAGAGAGAAAATGAGTGGAATTTGATGGTAGAGATTTTATGAGTGGAGAGATATATGGATGCGATTTGTTTGATCAAATTTAAAATTTAAAAAAATACATTAAAATTCATTTTTGTCTGGATGCTAACAATCCTTCGATTTTAAGTAATAATTAATAATAAATATAATTACTGTGCGTAAATAAAATTTTATTAAAAATATATCACTATAAAAAATATACTGACTACGAAGAATTAATCACAAAAATAAAAAAGAAAAAGAAAATCAAAAAATCAAAATTAAAAAAACCCACCACCAGCTAGTGGTGGTTTCGTTGTCACCACCACCACCACCCTGGTGGTAGTTTTTTGGGATTGGGGGTTTTTTATTTTTGATGTTCTTTTTATTTTTATTTTTTATTTTTTTAGATTAATTTTTTGTATCAATATTTTTTTATAGCCATTTATTCCTAAGAAAATTTTATTTAGGTACAATAATTACATTTATTAGTAATTATTGCTTAAAATTAAAATATATGTATCTATAATGCTAAAGAAAATTTTTGAAAATTGTCATATCACATTATTAATATGATTAAATGCTACTGTATTAAAAATTTTTGATAAAAACTATTTAATTAATATCAAATTAATTTAATAAAATTAATTATGAACCCAATAAGCACCCATAGAAAAAATGGTAAAATTGTATAATTTAAATAAAATTTGATACTAAAGTATATATTTTTCAAATTTTGGGACTTGATTATAATAATATATAAAGTTTGGAATCTTTTATGTAATTTATCTCAAGTCAAATGGATGAAATGGGCACTCCATTGTTCAAAATTTGACTTTGACTGATGGTTTAATCGATAGATTCCATCCAAATGGACCAAACTGGTGCTAAGTTTTTTGGACTAAATGCGGTACCTTTTTTAAAAATGGACCAAATACGTACTTAAACATGTTTTTTGGAACAAAATACGCCAATTTTCCTTAATTTTTTCAATAAACACTTTCTCAACATAGTAAATACATATATTAACATATTAAGTATAAACTTACTTATTTAACAAATTGGGTATTTTAACGTATTTTTTTAAACTTATAAATTTATATCGTTGTTTTTAATAATTTAAATTATATAGGATTTTTAATGTGGTTGATAAAAAATTCACAAATTTTATGTTATCTTCATCAGATATTGAATGATTTTGACGTCACATTTAGGTTAATTTTGATGAGATAAATAAAATGAAATATATATGATTAATAATTAAACAACTTAATCAATGATGCTTAAAAATTAAATAAAAACTAAATTGAAAATCATTATAAAATAAATAATTTAGAATTATTTATTATAAAATCTAATGTCGGTTCATATACATAATTTTTTTTAAAAAAATATTAAGATCTTATCAGAGAATTTGTGAAAAATAAAAGATAAAAATTTAAGTCAACTATTCCAAATTTCGATAAACTTACATAAACCTTATATTTGCAGTTTATTTAGTTTTCTATCTTTATTATTGTAAATCATGATTTTCAATATGATGTGATTTGTAATATTTTAAATTGCAATATATAATTATATGTCATCTAAAATTTATTTTTAACGAAAATGTTAACATGTGAAAATGATTGTCCAACTCTAATATCACTAATTATAGGTCAAATTGTCACTACCAACAATTCAAAATAAAAATTATATAAAATACAAAAACATGCGAGAATCAAAGATAAAACACATTTGGAAAAAAGAATGCTAGTGAAAAAATAAATGAAGTTAATTAAGCACTAATAATAATAAATCGACTCACTTTATATTAAGATATAACAACCTAGTTGTAGAAATCCAAAAACTTATCGATGTTGAGATCATTTTATTTTAAAATGCATGTAAAGATAACTTAATTTCAGAAACACATTTTTCTTTGCCATAGCAATTTAATAAATTTCAAATTTTTCACTTTTTAAACTAATTATATTTTTCATTTTTAGAAATTTAGTTAATTTCGATTAATTATTCATCCAATTATCGTGTCAATTTTTGTCCGTTTAAAATGTGCCCAATTATTAAATCTTAGAAATATAATTAATCTTTTGTTTTTAGTGAATCTTATAAATCTAATTCAAAAGTTTTCTTTCATTTTTAGGAAAATCTTGCCAATGCATAGTAATCAAATTAATTATAATTAATATTAATTAATTAATTGCAATATCATTAATTTTTATTTTTGAGCTAATTATTTTTTAAAGTAATTAGTTATTTCTAAAATAATTTGCTTAATATCTACACTTTTAAGAATGGTATGACTCTAATTTTAAAGGTATTTTGTAACTTAAAAGTTTTCATCTCATTTTTAGCAGAAATCATGCCAATCGAAACAATCTAGAAATTTAAAAGATTTCTTTCCTTTTTGGAGGACATTTTCCCAAGCGTAGCAATCTAATGAATTTTAATTATGTTTGTAGCTAATTATGTTTTTCACCCATTAAAAAAAAATATATATATATATATATATATATATCTATATATATATAATTAATTTTTATCAATTGTTTCCACTAAAACCATGCAAACTTAAATATAAAAAGAATTAATTATTTCCATTATAATTAGGTTAATATTCGCAATTTTAAGAACTACATCAACCTAATTTTAAATACATCTTATAATTTAAAAGATATGGATGTAGATTCAATTAATTCAAAAAGTTGGATTAATAGTACAGTTAAATGAATACTTCAAAATTGATGTTACACGGTCTTTTCATTTTTGTGTAAAAATTTATGAATTGCATTTTTTTATCGGGCCAATATATTAATCAATTTTTAGACAATTAAAAAAATAAAAATTTTCTTTTCTCTTATATATATATTGAAAAATTCTTGACCATTATGTAAGAAATTAAATATGGATTACAAAAGAAAAAACAAAAAGACAAAAAAGTGTGTGATTTTAGGCTAAAAAAAGGGCTTCTTTGTTTTAATATATAGATATAGTAAATGAATCCTTATTCAATTAAACGAATTATTGAATTAATTGGTTAAAAATCCCCATCGATCAATAATTATAAATCAAAATGTGTTAAAAGTCTGATAGATTTGAGGCTACTTGAAAAAAACTAGTACAGTATTAGACTATATCTTATAGATATATTAAAAAAAACTAAATCTTATATATTTCATTTGTCTCAATAAATTTGAAGTAATATTTTTTATAGTACAAATCCTTCTGTAATTAGAACATTATGTATGGAAAACAATATATGTGGCCAAAATCTAAAATTGAAAATTATTAGATTAATAATTAAGTAACTAAGAAATAATTAAAACTATACAAAACACAATTAATGACAAAAAAATCAAAGTTTTTGAATTCAAAACAAATTAGATTATGACATAATTCAAATCACCTTTTTTTAATTAAAAAAAACTAAAAAATAAAATTGTAAGATTTCGTATAGGAAGAATTTTGAATTGTTCTTCTAAGGGCATCTCCAATGGGAGGTGTACGATGGGAATGTGTGTTTAAGAGAGATAGAGAAAAATATTATTTTAATCGTAGAGGAATAGAAAGATGTGTAGATAAAAAAGAGAGAGAAAAATGTAAAAGAGGAGAGAGTAGAAAGATATTCAAAAATAATAATAAAATAATAGTGCAAGATGTGAAATTGGATGTTTAAATTTGGGCATCACACGGGAAATGAGGAAGAAAATGTGGAGAAAATGTGAGTAAAATGAGATAAAATTGATTAAGAAAAATTTTAAATTAAAAAATTACTGGACCCACTTAAAATTTATGTGATTGTATCTCTTTAAGAATTGGATTTTGGAAAAAAAACATAGCATTTGAGATGCTCTAATGTTCTTCGAGGGGGAGAGTCCTAATATGTCGCTGTAGGAATTAAACATCAGCTATGATTTGTCGGATTATGATTCACCAAGCAGTTAGATGGATCTTTTAAAAGATGAAAGAGCAATTATATCAAAACCACCGAATGTAGTCTGTCCACATTTTAAACCTACCCCATATAAAGAACATTTCTAATTTATGCACCACGTAGTTTTGACAAATTTTTAACCTAAACTAATGAAAGAATATGCTTCGTTACTTCCCTAAGAAATAATACAGTACACCAAATGTTAAATTGCAAGCAAAACAAATTTTGGAATTCTCAAAAAATTGCTACCAAAGGTCAATCACGAACGAATTTATTTATTTTTTTCATAAGAAAATTTTTAAATTTGCCTCTTTAATTTTTTAAAATCTGAAATTCCAATTAAGAAAAAAAAAAGAAGCAATTTCGCATTCAGATTTTAGGTTTTGTGAGTACTTCTAAGGAATCAGAATGGCGATTTTTCTTCAAAAAGAAAGAAACCTTCCATTATTAAGATATCAATTTTGTTATTATTATTTTTTAACAATCTTAGAGTGCAATCAATATCTAATGTTAAAGAAAAAGATTAAAAATTACTATATTCTCTATAGTGCACTGGAGCTGCCCCTTAAGAGAAAGAGACACTTTCCACTCTGAAAAAGAAAAATTGAAAAATGGGGAAGAAAAGGTTCTATTTTGCTTATGGAAATGAAAAAGAATGGAAAACTATGTTTGCAATATAGATAAGGAAATTATTTGAATCGAAATTACGCGAGGTTATTAAAGCAATTTAGTTTAAAATCCACATGTACTATTAAATTTTCACAATTCAATTCCACTTATTTTCTCTCTTTCTACTCATAAAAATACATTATAATTTGTATACAAACACCCTCGTGTATCCTTACTGTGGAACCCACGTAGTTTACTTTAAAAGGACAACAACAGTAAATTTTGAAATTTTAATTCATTATTATGGAATGCCGTGTGGACAATTTTCGTGTGTACACAGGGAAATTGAAATTGTAAACAATCGATATAAGATGAATGATCACCTACCAACTTGTTGGCAACTTATGTTGCCAACAAGGGTGACGTGGCACCCTCACAGGGCGCCACGTCACCGGCCCAAATTTTTTTTTTTAATATTTTTTTTGGAATCTACGTCAAGTGAGATGAATAATATATAACTACCCCCTGATGGTGGGGGGTCTCATCCGACCTCTATCTTTTTTTTTCCTCCCGAAAAAGGGGGTGTTGGCATCGGAACGGGACTAATCGATATAAAAACAACTTTCCAGCATTGGACAAACGTGTTACAAGGGCAAACGTTTTCTTTTCATTTCTATGATTCCGAAGTTTGACAATATCCACACATATCTCATGTTAATTACAACGTTCCTATAAAAATCTAGTAGAAAGCTGTAACTTTCTTGCTTATTTCAAGGTGTCTATCTTGTAATGCTGCCATATTTTTGCTCTTCAACCGTGAAGATAAGCCTGTGGAGAGGCATTGAGTTAAAAAAGAAGTACTGAGTACTTTGCTATTAGGCCGTTAACTAATTCATGTAAGAATAGACAAGAGTACTGCCCTTTACCTCTATTTGATGAATTTCAATGGCCTCATCATCACATTGTCCTCGTGATCTAAGATCTGCATATTTAAAAACAAATTGTCAAGAAAATAATCCTTTAAAAATGAAAAAAAGAGAGAATTTTCAATATGTTGGAGAAATTACTGACGTGGCAATGATAGACATAACCGGGCTCTGCAGTTGCATCAAACCGATATGATTCATTTGAATGTATGTAAGAAAACCGAACCAGTATTCTCGTAACATATCCAGGCATCATCTTGTACACATTTTTCCATCCCTTCTCATGGGCCAGTACCTCTATCCTCTTCCCACGTGCATACTTGCCTATGTTGCACTTCAGAGCATCGTTTTCCTTCGACATGCATTCTTTAAATTCATCGATGTTTACCAATTCTGTTTGATCCAACGCCACGAAGAGGCCTAGATGAATGTGCAACGGATGATTATCTTCCGTTAGATTGATCACATTCCAAATCTCCGTGGACCCCACCTTTGGTGTCTCAGTCACCGGTGCTTCGTATGATTTTCCATTTATGTACAAATGTAGAGGCTCATCAATTTCGCTTGTATACTCATACATGGCAATGTACCGTGTGAGCGATGCGCTAGATAAATTCGGGTTTGGATATTTGATAAGTGTTCTCGGAATTCTTGATGTATCCAACTCACGGTGGGGTTTTATGATAAATTTCATGACTTTGCTATTCGCATCATTGACGGGATCTCCGGAAGGATAGGGATATGATGCATTATTGGCTAAAATATCTGAGCCGACCTTTGACTTGGAGAAGTCAATGACCACATCAGCAATTTCCGATGGGGCCAAAAGGATGTCATCCACCATTACGGGTTTCTCGTTGTACACTGAGTCAGACCCCACGTGGATAAATCCCAATCCACTTGCAAAATAGAATTTGAAAAACCTTGCATTGCTCGCATTAATAATCCTAAACCTGTATTTTCTTCGCCGGACGACCATGTGGGGCCACGCCTTCCCATTGACTATGATTGCATCGCCAAAATACTCGGGTTGCCATTGTGGATGTATTGTGGGATTATTTCCCGTGGAATTCATGTACATGGACCCATCATCGCTGAAGCCCCGATCAAAGACGACCAATACACGATCAAATTCTCGGTCGGACGGCAATTTAAGTGGGCCTTCAACTTTAGGGTCCCGAATGATGTAGGCCCCAAGCAGGCCGGCCAAAATGTTGACCCGAGTAAGGCCCAAAGCATGATCATGGTACCATAGTGTCCCTGGATGCTGAAAATTATGGTAGTGATACTTCTTCTTCGTCCAAGTGGGCCCGCGTTCAAGGAACTTGGCGGTGAACCACGAGGTTGAGAGTCCATCGCTTTGGGGTTCATCAATGCCTCCATGGAGGTGCACCACCGTAGGAATGCCCTTCTTGGTGTTGGGTATGGCAGTTGGAATAGTTGGATCCCAAGGCAATATGTGCTTAGAGGGGAGATGATTTTCCCATTCTATGTAAGTCTCAATTCCATAAAGAGCTTCAATTGTGGGACCAGGAACTGCTGCAGTATCCCTCGATAAACCAAATGCAAATACTGAACTTGGAGGAAGATCTCTATGAAATTTCTGCCAAGCAAGAAACAAGTAACATTTTATCTATGTATTTTACGAAATTAGTCAAAATACCATTGTTCAAATGCTAATGATAGTTTTTGAAACTAGCTAACACTAGTCTAGATGGCATGGAACCTCATTTAGTTAATAATACATGGCATGGAACCCCGAAGTTGCATATTGGATAAAAAAGGAATACGAATGATTGCGATCTCGACCTGTGCCACTTGCTTAGTAGCCACAAAGCATTACGCCATTAAAAATTGCAAAAAATGTTAGAAGTGCCACCATAAGTCAATTAACAATTGATATGAAATGACTGAGCTCTGAGATTCCTATGAAATATAAAAATATATGTGAACAAGACACCTAAAAACTAGTGATGATGACTTGTATTCCAAAGTGGTAGTGGGGAAATAAAGACAGCCTTTTCTTTTGTGTGTGTGTCTGTGTGAGGAGTTTGCAAAATTAAGAGAGATTAGTTTATCATCTCACATAATAAAATAGTACTCCTCCCATCCCAAATATATAGATTCTTATCGTTTTTTATACGGATTAAGGCTTTTATTATAAAAGTAAATAATATAAGTATTTTTCCTAATTTCCCCATATTAATTAGTCTAAAAGTTATTAGAACCAACAAATAATTTTAAAGTGTACACATTAAATAAGAATAATATAATAACAGAATAAAATTGACCTAAATAATTGAGACAACTAAAAATAAAATAAAATCATATATTTGGGAGTGTTTTTTAATGGTTTTTAATGATTTTTAATGTAAAGGAGGAGAGAGAATGAGTGGAGTTGAGTGGTTGAGATTTATGGATATGATGAGATGTATGGATATAATTAATTTAGGAGAGAGAAAAAAATGGAAAAAAGTGGAAAATTTTGAAAAAAAAATGACCCCAATCAGGCTTATAGTTGGTACGGAGGGAGTATTATTGTGCCAAACACTTTGGTCCAACCTACTACGGTGTGCCAAACACTTAATGTCACTCAGTGTGAAAGACTTAAAAGCTAATGAGAAAAAGGAAGATTCTGCAATTAATTCAAAAGTAACATCATTCTTCAAGGGCGATAGGAGTTTTTCTTTTGATAAGATGAATCACATTCACATATTTCACGCGACTCATATATACTATTTTATCATTCAACTCCACTAATTTTGGTTCCTCTTTTATATGAAAATTCATAATATATCATAAAAAATTCAATCTACCAATAGCGAATCATCTCCCTTTTTTTATTTGAAATAAACATAAACTGCTTTTGCAGGAACCATGTAAATTGCAAAAGAGCAGCGAGCTTCAAATTAACGTTTCACCCAAAATCATAGAGCCAATTAAACAAAATCTTGAATTACAATTTACACCAAGAAAACAGAGCAGGAAGAGTAAAAACAAGAATTGATCTTCATACCCATTTCTTGTGAAACATGCCAATCTTGAGACTCTTTGGAACTGGAAGGCCATTAACGACGTCGTAGCCTCTGATTTTGGGCATATCAGGGACTTCATCAACAAACATTTCCAACTGGGATGGACTTATCAACCGATCCCCTGCACATGCAAAGCCCAAAATAGCCACCAAAACTAGATAGATTATCACTATTCGTTCTATGCCCACCATTATTTTCCCTTTTTTCTTTTTTCTTTTTTTTTTCTCTCTTTTGCTGCAGAAAAGGGAGAGGAACTCGAGGAGAAGAAGAAGCGGCCAAAAAGACTTGAACGTGTAGACTTATAAAATACCAGAGGTCTGATTTTATCTTAACAGTTCATGTGTGTGTGTGCGCGAGAGAGAGAGAGAGAGAGAGAGAGAGAGAGAGAGTGTGTGTGTGTGTGTGTGTGTGTGTGAATTTCGCAGAATGGGATGCTGAAAACGAAAGGGTGGAAAAAAGCTTTGCTTCACGTTGAGTGGCAGTGGCCAGTGGGCATATGTCTCCGGAAAAGTTAAGAACCAATAAAGCAATACAATTCAAAGGTGGGCATAAGATTTTTAGCCTCTCCCATGACTTGTTTTGTCGGTTTCCTCACTCTTTTTCTTGTCTTTCTTATTTTTATTTTTTTAAATATATATTTTATTTCATTTCGGTTTTTCAAACTCTGGTGGTTGACGTTTATGCATCATGGTGCAAAGGATTTTGCCTAATGGTTGAGATATCCGTTTACTAGTATTGGAGCTCGATTTGAGACATTGCCCCACCTTTGCTGTCTCCAATTTGTGCTTTAAAAAAAGGTCTATGTTTGTGTGTATCATTTTCGCTTAGGGTCATATTCGCAAAACTAGTTGTTTTCACCCGTGTGTTGTACGGAAGGCTAAATTTCAAATAATCGACAGTCTTGATAAATATTAGTAGCAAGACAACCAACAAAAAGAACAAATAATAGTGAGATGAATACAATAAATTAACAAAATTGTGAAGGAATTTGATCAAAAGTCCAACCAAGTTTACGCTATATTGAGTAGAATTTCATCCTGTAAATAGGAATATAAGAAGTAACCCAAATCCACAAAGTCACCTCCATAACTTGTAAAAAACAAATGAATATAGTTAAGAATAAATCACATCCATAATCTTATGAAAGACTAACAAACTTACATTAATATACAAATCAATGGTAATAAGAAAATAACATACATTATTATACAAGCCGACAGTCACTGACTTCAAATTTTGCGAAAGAATCATACCCATAAATTAAAAACCTGCATAATAATTAGGAAAAAGTTTAGAGTATAGATAGAGTCAATGAAATTCACTAAATATGATCAAGGCGATAACAAAGCAGGTTAAGTTACCTCCAATAACATATGAAGGTAAGCACAACAAATTACTAAAAACTTCTTTATATACCACAGTCATTGTCTTTTTAGTTGGACCACCATCATCATCAGAAATGACAAACTTCAAACCCTTCTTATTAGTCACCCTCGAGACTGTAACACAGAGCTAACCATGTGTAAATACCGATCTCCTCAAATAAATTCCAACATTGGTCAATATCTGTCCCTGACTCTTATTGATGGTCATTGCATAGCAAACCACCAAAGGAAACTGTCTATGTGGAAATGTGAACAGTAATCTTATATCAGACGGTGTTAGGCTCAATAGGAATTAAAAATTCCTTACCAGCATTTACCCCACTCAGTATCGTCACCTATATCACACGATCGCCAAGTTTTGTGACCATAGGGCGAGTTCCATTACATAACCCAGCAAAATGATCGATATTACGCATCAGTGATAAACGCTAAATTTACGCTTATTCTATAGTCATAAACTTGATTAATTAGTTTCATAGTACTTAAATGTGTTTAGTTTTGTTTGTTTTTAGGTAAAAACCAACTTGGATGACATGTGATTCTACATTGGAAGAAAATGAATTGAAATTACACAAATTTGATGGACTTTGGAGCAAGAATGCGAAAGACCCAAATATTGAGGACCAGTTTTGACAAGGATAAAGTTGGAATATAGATTTTTATATTTCATGAAAAATTGTAGATCTTTTATCTATTTTTCAACGCACTTTGAATTACCTCAGTCGGGTATCGGCAAAAAAATTTATGCCCAAATTACTGAAGGACTGTCAAACTGTCAAATTCTATGCTCACGAGGACTTCTATTCGGACTAGGATTTGGAAACCAGCTGGGCTTTCTCCTTTATGGACGAAATTCAGATCTAAAATACTCTATAAAAGAGGCAATTCTTCACAGGAAAAGAGAGCTGGATGAGAGATTAATCAAAGAAAAATAGAGAGAAACACCAAAGAGAAACTCACGAGAGTAATTCAAAGATTCAAGATTGAAGATTCGGGGGTGGAGATCTTGGTACATGGGCGTGTTTGTCGCAGTACGCCAAAATTTATTTTATTTCCTTACTCGGTTTCAAAACTACAAATTAATGTAGAAGTGG
This sequence comes from Jasminum sambac, assembly GCA_018223645.1. Lineage (NCBI taxonomy): Eukaryota > Viridiplantae > Streptophyta > Magnoliopsida > Lamiales > Oleaceae > Jasminum > Jasminum sambac. The sequence goes on from CP073650.1 coordinate 1,863,788, forward strand.
TAAGTAAGGGTCGAATGGTGGGTGTCGAATCCAACAAATAATAAATAACTCGCTCAAAAATATAAATTATAGTAGCAGTGAGCAAGGTCGTATCCACAGGGATTGGTAAGATTTATTCTTTCAAAAATAAAACAAATGGAAATAAAATGGGGGTTTTGAATGTTGAGATTGAAATAATTAAAATTAAAATAATGACAAAGAAAGTAAAATTAGGAGTAATCAATTAACACAAATATCCAGCCCAAGGAATAATCTCAGAATTGATTCACCAAATTGATCATTGATGCAAATGTGAATTCTTCTACGCCTTCTCTAAATTGGTTATGGCTGTTGGTACGACCTAACAACCTATCTCTCCTTACTTCTTCGATAACTAAGGTACGACCATTGATTATTTCCCTAATCAATAAACAACCCTAGGTACGACCGTAGGATTTAATTTACCAATAGCATTAAAATCTAAAGAGACGACCAATTCTAACCAACAAAAGCATACGATGAATTGTTTAAGCTAGATCATATATTCTCACAATCATGAATTGAAAACTTTGACCTAATCAATTATGTTGTTTGCCACAACTATTAGAACACCTAAACAATTACGGATTTAGATTTCTAATTGGCGATATATTGTTTTGACAATCACACAACGTGCACTTTGTATAATCAATCAAATCAATAATTTCATGCAACATAGAAAATATATAAATAGAGAATTATAGAAGAATCAAAAGAATAAATTAGATCTCACAATATGTTGAATCAATCTTCAATTATCCTTGAACTGAATAGAAGTTTAGAACTCCATGGAAGATGGAGAAAAATCCTAGAGAAGAAAAGAATGAAAAACCGTAGTATGATCTAGCCTAGGAAAATTAATAGCATGTGTTTCTTGATGTCTTGGGCCAGATCCAATTCTAATTAATTTAGGAAACTAAATAGCCTAGGAAAATAAAATAGAAAATAAAAGGAAAATAGTTTAGTTTCCTAATTCTAATAAAAGTCTAAGATTTTCCTAGAAATAAAAACTAATTGAGAGGTCCCCATAAAATATTCCTATCCTTTGTGAGTAGGAATAATTAAATGAGGTCTTCTATCAATACACCAACTCTTCACTTCAAATAAGCCTTGGTCCTCGTTTCTGGATCACTTGGATTGATAAGACGTGGTTGCGCCTTAGACTTGAGGCTCTTATGTCAATTTATCACTTAACTTCATTCTCTTCTAAAAACTTGTAAATTGACTCCATTTTGATCCAACCTTTCACCCTGGTCCATAAAATATAAAACACAATTAAAATCAAGGACTTAAGCAATTTTTAAATAATATAAGCATGGAAAAATATTGCTATTATATGAAATAAATGAGCGTTATCAAATTCCCCCACACTTAAACAATGCTTGCCCTCAAGCATACAATAAATCAAGTCATCAATTGCTTAAAATTTCAAAGCCATCCTTCAACAACCAAAACCATTGTGCCTCAAAGATTTAAATTTCAACACAATTAAGAACCAACACGAAATAGAGTAAATCCCCACCAACCAACACAAATAATCAATCACTTTAACAATTTCTCAAATCCAAATGTAGTGGGATTTAACACCCTCACATAGGATTCACTCAATACGCTCAAAGTGTTTAGGTTATAGGAATATACTCTCAAATCAATACATAGAAGATCCTTACTATAAGCTTGTTAATATATCACATCGGTTCCACCAATGAGTTGAATGCAAGTAAGGGTCTTAAATAGGGTTGTAACGTGGCTTGGGTAAGGTGGGATAAGAAGGATTTATTTAGGCTATTTTATCAAGGAATTGCACAACTTATCCACAAGAACTCAACTCAAAAATAAACTCTACAAACTTCATCTAACGATTTGAACCACTTATTCAACAATCACAATTCACGCTTCTTCCTTTCACTTGCATACTCTACCCTTTTTGTCGTCTCTTTTTCTATACTTTTTTCTTCTTCTTCTTTTTTTTTTTTTTTCTAATTTTTTTTTTTTCAATCATTTTCCTCATCATCTCTTTCGCATTTCCTCGCCAAATCAAAGAGTCGTGGTAGATGACACTTGAACACTTTATTCTCACTTCTAGAGAAGGGTGAGAATTGCACTATGAACCTTTGTTCTCGCCATATATCAACATCTCCAAAATTAGTTGAAGCTACATGTGAAAAAGTTTAAGCATTCCTTCAACTTAAGGTTCAAAAGAGGGAAATTAACAAAGAAATGGATTTTCAAGGCTTGTAATGTGGTTAATTTCCAATAAAAGGCTAGAAGGCACAAAGTTGGCTCTCTAAGGGTAATTTCAAGGGTAGGCTCTTTACTTAAAGCTAAATTTGGCTTTACCTAGGTGCCCTTACGCTTTATATGCATCCAATTATCATCGGGTATACCAAAGATGTATAACAAAGCAAGTTCTAGAAGAAATCGACTATGCATGATAGTCACACAATCAAAGAATGGAGCATGATATATAAAATGTCGTGAATGCTCATAGGCTCAAAAGCTCACAAAATTAGGGATATTGTGCATTAAATCCCACACATTCTTCATTCAATCCACCGCTAAGAGCAATCAATCATAGTGCAATCAGCAAGAACTCATCTACTCATGTTAATCCCCTATTCCATCTCAATTCATTTCAATGAAGTACAATAATCTAAATCGCATAGGGAAAAACATCAATAGAATCCAAAATTCGAAAGAGATTTTTCAATTTTTTTTTTGTGTTTTTGTTTTTTTGTTTTTTTTTTTTTCAAAGCATATAAAATCAAAATGCAAAAATAACATTAAAATCAACTAAAATGATACTAGAATTAAAATGAAAATGAAGTGCAACTAAAATAAACATTTAAGAACATCGAGACTCTCCCCCACACTTAAACCACACATTGTCCTCAATGTAGTAAGATCATAAACTTCAAAAATCATAAAAGAGTAAAAGTGGAGGACTTCCCTGAAAATATGAAGCAACATGGAAAAGGTGTTGAGTTCCATCGGCATCACCGCAAAGGTTATTGTTGGTGAGAAGGTGTCTAGTTGAGTCTTGGATTTTCTATAGAAGTGAGACGGAAGTTTACGGACACAAGGGGTTACTTAGCGATATGTAGGGAAGGTTGGTTACGTTAATTGGGGGGTAGGATTTGACTAGAATTGCAAGAGTAGGATTTGACCAAGAATTTGAATTGGAATTGGAATTAATTTTGTCTAGGAATGAGTTTGAAAATTTGAAAGAATTTGGGAATATTATAGAATTTGGGTAGAAATAGGATTTTGACTAGAATAGAATTGTGAAACTTGTTGCCCAAGTTTTTTTTTTTTTTTTTTATTTTTGAATAAAGAGAAATAAAATTAAAGGATTTTTGTTCAAAATTTTACCTAAAAGCTCTAGGGACAAGGTGTGGGCACGTTCTAGTCAATGAATTTTTGGCAAAATTTTACCTAAAAGCTCTAGGGACAAGGCACGTTTCTAATCAATGGATTTTCACCAATTTCCATCGTACTATCATTCCTACGACCAAGAAAACTGCTTTCCCAAGAAAATAACACCAAATTAATTGCACTTCTAAATTAAAAATAAAATCATAAAAATTAAAATAAAATAAACTTGAAAAATAAGACAAAAATGATAAAACTTGGGCTGCCTCCCAAGAGCGCCTTTCTTTAATGTCTTTGGCTAGACACTATCAACCTCAATTGGTTTATATTGGGAAATTTGAACTGATTTGGCTAACATAAGAAACATGAAAACCTTCAGAGAAAGGTTTCAAATGATGACCATTGACCTTAAAAGTTTTCCCCCAAAGATCTAAAATATGTATTACAATTACTATGAAGAAATATATTAGTGACAATAAAAGGCCCTACCCTCTAAAACGCATTTTACCAGAAACACCATCAATTCTAATGATAGAGCGGATCTTCCTTACCTAATATAGGAATATTTCTTGGAAATCTTTTGAGCATAAAGGACTTGTGCATTTTCTTTGAGAATGCTAAAACTCAGACGGGATAATAAATATTAAAATTACCAATTACATAGTCAAAGTCCATTGTGAGAGTACCGCCATGCACATTACCTTTCAACTTTTCCGTTGGTAACGATTCCTCGAGAAACTTCAGATATTGAGGTACTTCTTTAATTGCATCGTAATGGACTATTTACTCTCAATTTTGAGAACGGTTTCAAGGATTTCCTTCTCTTTCCCCGCTCTTGGAGATAGTCAATCTAGTACAAGAAGGAGTATTTGTCACTAGAGCCTTTGGTTGTTCATTGTCAAGCTCTGTAGGGCCGGGTCGCTTTGAGTTTGAGAAAGAATTGGTTCTTCTTCAACTTCGCCATCCGCAATGCATTGATCTAGTACACCAGGCTCTTTCCAACTCTTCTTGATTCAAGCTCATTTACAAGTGGTTGCCGCTGACTCATTTGAATCTCTAAGTTTTTTGTGCTTGTCCTCATTTCTTGTTGAAATTGTTGAACGCCCCAATAAATTGTTCTCAGATAGTTGCAATTGATTTAACAATTTCTTTCTAGAGACATACCCGAGTTTGGTGAAGGTTGTTGCCGGGATATATGGCACGATTGGAGGTGTTTGAGATTGTGAGCTTGCATTATAACAAAAATTATAATCATCCATCCACTTTGGATTGTAGGTATTCGAATAAGGATCATAACTCAATTGTGGTTGGCATGGATATCCTCCATTTACATTGGCATGCTCATAACAATCAACTTGAAGTGTAGGGCACATGTCCACTAATGACCAATTGTAGCACAAATCCCACAAAGCTTTCAATTGTTGCATCTTTCCTACAACCATTTGTTGAACAAGAGAGGTTAGTTTGGCTATTTTATTCTCAAGGGAAGATACACTTACCTCAGCTTCTTCCGAAAGGTTCATCTTGGTAGAATCCAAATTGTTGTGGGTAGGCAACCATGACAGAGATTAAGAATAAATAAATAATTAATTAATTAAAGGAATAAAATAGAGTTTAAAAACAAAAAATAAATCTATTTAACACCAATCCTGCTAAGAATCGGCGCCAAAAATTTTGGGTGTCGAATCCAACAAATAATAAATAACTCACTCAAAAATATAAATTATAGTAGCAGTGAGCAAGGTCGATTCACAGGGATTGCAAGATTTATTCTTTCAAAAATAAAACAAATGGAAATAAATGGGGGTTTTGAATGTTGAGATTGAAATAATTAAAATTAAAATAATGACAAAGAAAGTAAAATTAGGAGTAATCAATTAACACAAATATCCAAAGGAATAATCTCGCACTGATTCACCAAATTGATCATTGATGCAAATGTGAATTCTTCACGCCTCTTCTCTAAATTGGTTATGGTCATGGTACGACCCTAACAACCTATCTCTCCTTACTTCTTCGATAACAAGGCTGCACTACTGATTATTTCCTAATCAATAAACAACCCTAGGTACTAATCGCAGGGATTTAATTTACCAATAGCATTAAAATCTAAAGAGACGACCAATTCTAACCAACAAAAGCATACGATGAATTGTTTAAGCTAGATCATATATTCTCACAATCATGAATTGAAAACTTTGACCTAATCAATTATATTGTTTGCCACAAATATTAGAACACCTAAACAATTACGATTTAGATTTCTAATTGGCGATATATTGTTTTGACAATCACACAACGCGTGCACTTTGTATAATCAATCAAATCAATAATTTCATGCAAATATAGAAAATATATAAATAGAGAATTATAGAAGAACTGAAAAGAATAAATTAGATCTCACAATATGTTGAATCAATCTTCAATTATCCTTGAACTGAATAGAAGTTTAGAACTCCATGGAAGATGGAGAAAAATCCTAGAGAAGAAAAGAATGAAAACCGTAGTATGATCTAGCTCAGGAAAATTAATAGCATGTGTTTCTTGATGTCTTGGGCTGCATCCAATTCTAATTAATTTAGGAAACTAAATAGCCTAGGAAAATAAAATAGAAAATAAAAGGAAAATAGTTTAGTTTCCTAATTCTAATAAAAGTCTAAGATTTTTCCTAGAGAAATAAAAACTAATTGGCAAGAGGTCTCCTATAAAATATTCCTATCCTTTGTGAGTAGGAATAATTAAATGAGGTCTTCTATCAATACACCAACTCTTCACTTCAAATAAGCCTTGGTCCTACGTTTCGTTGGATCACTTGGATTGATAAGACGTGGTTGCGCCTTAGACTTGAGGCTCTTATGTCAATTTATCACTTAACTTCATTCTCTTCTAAAAACTTGTAAATTGACTCCATTTTGATCCAACCTTTCACCTGGTCCATAAAATATAAAACACAATTAAAATCAAGGACTTAAGCAATTTTTAAATAATATAAGCATGGAAAAATATTGCTATTATATGAAATAAATGAGCGTTATCATCGAACACAAGAGAACGGTGTTTAATCTAGTTGATTTTATCAATTAATATAGAAAATGGGGGTTTTTTGAGAAATTAGAATGAAAACCAAAAATCAAATGACAAAATATGAGATTCAAATAAAACAATTGAACTAAATATCTAGTTCTCAGGTTCGGTTGTGTCAGCATCTTGTGTTTATCTTTCCCATGCAGCGTGTACTATCCCTTCTTCAATTTATCAACTCCAATTAATCAATACGATCTGATTAACGAATTCTTCCTTAAGTGTATTAAATTAAAGTGAGTTCTTTAATTTAACATCTAGCTATTGGATAACCCTAAACAAGTTCTTAGGATTTAATACAAGCCAGTGTGAAATGAACAAGAAGAATGAGTTGAATTAGATGATCAATTTCACAAACTTGAATTAATACATCTAAGTTGATTTATTAACAAATATGCACGATATTCGTTTGCTACTGTGGATTGGAATCTAATGACAATTACGGATCAAAAGTTTCAATCCTAGCACATAACTTGAACTTAAAAATTAATTGATTCAATTGGCCAAAGTGAATGCAATAATCACATAAATTCAAAGCGGGTTTAAAAGCATAACAAATCAACAAATTGAAGTAGAGGAATAGATAAAACGTTAGCAAAACAACCTCCCCCTCGAACTAGATAGAGAAGTCTAACTACTCATATATGCGGGTTTCATACTTTTTAGCGAGTGTTCGCCTTGTATCACCACTGCTATATGATAGATTATCTTTCTCAAACATGAAAAATAAAAGAAAGAGAGAAATTAGTGAAGAAATGCTCCGCTAATCATATTCACGGCCGAAGTATCGTCGATTGATTATTCGAACCTAAATTTAGGTTTTTTACTTCCGCCGGAATATGAAAAACTAAGAGCTTTCAAGTTAGAACTAAGAACAAATGATGAAGAGAATTTTATTGAGGAGAAAGTTGGAGAGAATCACAAGCTAATTCTCTCTACAAAGTTGTGTAATTCAAGCTTGGAAATACCTCTATTTATAGGCAAAATAAAACACCAAAAAATATTAAAAAATTATAAAAGTCTTCCTTCATGAGTCTATTGTGGTGTGCTCAAGTTGTTTTATCTCAAAGAAGTCAAAAAAAAGCTAAACAACACGTTTGAAACAAGTTGGTGACGGCTGGCCGAAATCTGCAACGGAGGCGGCATGACTCGAGTCACCGCGCGATTCTGCCTAGCCACCGCGCGCGCGGAACTGGGAGGTCAGGGACGGCTGCGGGCGTGACTCGGAATGCTCGGGCGTGACTCAGTCGTCACGTGATCGAAAGTCACTTGCTGATCGAAAGAGTTAGCGCGGTGACTCGAGTCACTCGAGTCACCCGAAATTTGCACATCAAGTCCCTCAACTTTGTAATGTGGTTCATTTGGGTCCTGAACAAATTGCATTTTGGTCCTCCAACTTTCTGAAAGGTTTCACTTTGGTCCCCAGACTTTTGAAAAGTTGCACTCTGGGACCCAATAGTTTTGGCTTTGACGCTTTTAGTCATTTTTCTTCAAATGGTCATAACTTTCACTAGGAAACTCCGATTTGAGATCCGGAAAAATTTTGGGAATCCTATTTTGATGTTCTTCGACATTGGCACAAGAAAAATTGTAAAAACAACTTTTCATAAAATTGCATCGGAGGCCCTCCATCTTTGATTCGCTTGCATTTTGGTCCCGAGTTTCCGTTTTCATTCGATTTTCATCCTTTTTTACTTCTTTTGATTCTTTGTGACCCTAAACACCACAATAAAGGAAAAACACATAAAAATGAACATATAACACTAATAAAACACACAAATACATAAAATATAAGAGTTATTTAAGTGCTTTTCTAGCACTTATCAGTACAAGACTTCATCTTAATAATTGTCTCCAAAAATCTGGTGATGAACTCAATTTATTTTATTCCTTTATCTTTTTGTAGGATGAATTTCTAAGTTTTTATTCAGGGCAAACAATGTAGCATACTGGGATCCCTTGTTTCATTGTTTTGATTTGAGTTTGTTAATTGATTCTTTAGTTAAATCTTTATTGGTATTTCGTCATGCGTTTATCTTTCTGATCAACTGATAAATGATTTATTGGTTCTATTTGGAATCGAGAGAGGACAATAAGAATTAGATTCCGCAATAAAGATCATGATTAATTAAGATATAGAAATATGATCTTATTATTCATGTAGTCACTCTAGGTTTAATATGGATGAGATCTAGAAGAATTTCTTGTTGTTGAATGTGTTTAATTAGGGACTTGTTCTAATTCAATTCATATAGAGATATAGTGGGTTGACCTAATTAAATAGGATTAATTGACTTTGAGAAAAGTGATTAAATATATTTGTGAAGTTCAATTGTTAACTGGGTCAATTGATATCAAATCATAATTTGTGGAACTAGGGAGAACAATTACGGTGAAATTGTGAGTCCTGATATTTGTCATTCTATAGTTTCTCTTTAAGGTTCTTTGCTCTTCTCAATATTTTATTGTTAATTTTAATTAATTGTTTTAATTTATAATTGCCACCAACCATTGATTTTTCAAATAAAGTAGATTTTCAATATATTTTGGTACTTAATCCAATCCTCGTGGGACAATAATCCGGACTCAAAAGGTCCACTTACTACTTGAGACGAATAATCAACATGACAGGAACACCCAACTTCAATCTCAAAACATGCGTCGGAACAACAGAGTAGTAAATCCCATTCAAGAATTCGGGAGAATGAATTTCTCTTATCAAATCATTCTCGGATTCATTAGACTTGCATATGGAATAGGAACTATAGTATGTCTTCATCTCGGTTGTGTTCAAGCCAACCATGTACTCATCGACCATGCCAACATCTTCGAGAGTAGGCAGGAATTATGGCTCTTCCATTCAAGTAAGATGTAGAGCATCCCTCTGTCAAAAAATTAGGGTAGGTGCCATCAATAATAGATTTAAGAGAATCCGAAGAATGAGGAGCCAACAGATCATCTGATATTTCTGTTGTAGCCTCACCATCATTCGGTCTTCCAATCTCACCATTACCAATACTCAAAATCCATTCAGAAAATTTTTGAAGTTCATCTGAGTACTCATCCCCAGGAAGATTACACAGTCTCATATTCTTCATGAGTTTGAGAACCTTGTAGTGGTCCCACAAATTAGATGCATTTAGAGATGCATTTACTATCTGCTGCCTGGTTCCCTTAGGTATGATAGGAAGTATCTGTCTAAAGTCACTTCCAAATACAATTATCTTTCAAATGAACGATCGATGGCTACCACTGGGTTACTAAATTTCGCAATATCGTTCATCGTCGGATCCAAGGCTTCAAAACAATACTTGTTCATCATTGGAGCCTCATCCTAAATTATTAACCTAGTCCTCTCGATAAGCTCAACCAAATGACTTCCTTTTTTGATATTACATGCCGAATCTTTATCTGCATTCAACGGAATAGCGAACCTTGAATGTGCAGTTCTTCCCTCTGAGAGAAGAAGAGAAGCTATAACACTGAAAGCTATGTTAAGAACTATTTCACCACGGGAGCGGATCGCAGCTGACAAAGTCCTCCACAAGAATGTTTTGCCCGTACCTCCATGTCCATACAAAAATAAAACACCGCCCTCATCACCATCAACAGCATTAATAATAGTGGTGTCAACAGAATGTTGCTCATTTGTCAAGTCGGACAACAACTTAGAATGCTCCACAACAACTGCTGCCTTATCATAGTGTAATTCATTATATATCAGGACATTGTCCGGAGCAGAGAAATAAGAACAACTAGGGAATGGCATGGAATCATAGTTTCCGAGGCTCTTTCCTCGACAGCGAAGCAACTTTTCAATCTCAACTAAAGAATAGTTCTTCTGATCTTCGGTTAGCTGAATGTCTGAAAAGAAACATTTGTGAAATTAACAAAATATTGAAAATGAAAACAAAAAATATATGCTAAAAGACAAACTAAATAAAATACATCAATATCAATTAAATTTTAAAAAAATGACACAATCTACAACAATATAAGCGGTGTGTTGTCTACATTAATACCTGGATTGTTAAGGCTTTTCTAGTGATTATATTCAATGTCATTGGACGGATACTACAACACTTCTCCCACAAGACCTCGGGCCTATCCAAGCAATCCAACACTAACAATGTCACAAACAAATTGAACAAAGAAAATTCAGAACCCCAATGACTTGCCTCGATTATTCTATCAACATACTTGTTGTCATCATCAAAAAGCCCTCGAGCATAGCATGCACTTTTGTAAGAATCGTACACCCTCCCATCTAGCTTTCGTATATCACGATGACACATCGGACCATGGACATGATTTAATAACGATCGCATAACACCTGAAAATAGTCAAAGCAATAGATTAAAAAAAAACGAATTTTAAGAAATTCGGACAATGAATAAAAGATTTTCAATGGAAAAATACAAAACACTGAACAAAATATATAAACAATATAGAACATTTTACATACATCATACCTTTCTCCAGTGGCTAGATCGAACAAAAAATGTCTTCCAATACAAATCCCTTGTTGTCTTGGAACCCACTCACGTGTAATCGGCTTCCAAGTGAATTCGGAAGGCAACTCTGCATAGGTCAATTTTCTAGCTGCAGGATATTTCTTATTTGCCTCAAACCATGCAAGAAATCTGCTGACTTTCACTGTGTATTTCTTCAACACATCTTCAACGTCATCTATTTCAGAATATAAGACATTCTGTTTCGCCAAGCAAATGGAAACTAAGATGCTAGACCTAAACATCTCTATAATAAAGAGTAAACTCAAGCATCTGCCAAACCTCCTCACAAGCCGAGATATAACGAAAATCATAATAGGCATTGATCTCATTAAATGACTCCATAGAAGAAGAATCAGCACCCTTGGCAAATGCAACTGTGATACGATCGTTGCCCTTAGTTATATATTTACACATGTATTATATGGATCTGGTCTGGCTCACCACTCAACATTAATATGGGCTTCATATTTTAAAAGAAAATATGGATTATGAGGGATCACATATCAATTGTCAACGACTATCTTGCTTTTCTGAACTGTCCTTCCATCATCTTGATGCCCATACATAGCATACCCACTCTTATCAATACTCGTCCGAGGGACAAACTTCTTCGGATAGTGTTTTGTACATTTTTCTTTATCCATACAAGGAGATTTCTCATTAAAAACCCCACAATGACCATGAACCATCAGTTCTTTGACCAAATTATAATATTCCGGCTGAGAATCATTATCTGGTATTTCAACAGATATTATCCGATCAATATGTGCTAGACTGGGATTGTTATTTTTTTGGTCCATAAATAACAAAATATGTGCAGGTGGTAGCCCACGCTTTTGGAATTTTATAGTATATATAACTGTAAAAAAAGTGAAAAACGTGGTTACAAAATATGATATACGAAAAAGCCAAATAACCGAAACAAAAAAATAATAATATTTAAGAACGATAAAAAGACACAACTATAAAAAACATAATGACTAAAAGGATAATTTACCTGCTTTTGTCTTGCCAAATGCTTGTCTTTTCTTGATATCGTCGATAAGTTGATCCAACTTAATCTTGAACACCCTACATATTATGCCAGCTCGATCCTCAGGTCGCAAACCTCTACTATCCAGGTTATCTCAGGCCACTTAGGATTACACGTAAATGTGATGAAAAACTCTGGATAACCTGGCCAACGACAAATAGCCATGGCATCCTGATAATTAGATATTAAATGGCACAGACTGCCATGGTAAGTGTTTGGTAGCACCACAAGCTTTCCGACCCTGCCCGGATTAGTCTATCCATGCCCAACGACATCAGTAAGTCACAACTCAAATATAAGACGGGGCTGATGTGTACGGACATAGTTCATGGGAGAAGTCTCAATCATCGTGTAACCATCGACCAAGAATTGTTGGAAGAGCCTCCTACACGAAAGAATACATGGAGACTCGTTTATTCTCTCTTGTATCCTATACGCAAAAAATTTTCCGGGACTAACATGCTGTCTAGACTTCGACGGATCTTCCAACACACAATTAAGCATCACAAATTTCTGTATCCATCTTGTCCAAAAGGGAAAAGCAATGGATATTGGAGACCCAAGAAATGCCGATTGAGGTCATTCAAGAGCTGAAGGCCTCTACATTTTCTATGAACAATAACATCATGTTCAAGCCGATCACCATCTATGTCACCCCTAATTAAAACTGCAATCTCATTTTACTCTGGAAGGTTGTAGCATCTCCCGTCCAGTGTCCGTCTTCCAATGAGTTTCATCTGAACATCAACACGTTTGCCATCATTAATCCTGTCTCTTGCCATCCTAAAAGTCTTAGCGAATACATTATGTTCATCAAGCATGTTCTTCAAGTAAGAAACTATCTTAGCGTGCAATTCCTTTACTCCCTCGGACCTATCTCACAAAAAATAAAATTTAAAAAAAAATGAAGAGAATAATACTATTTGAAAATGAACAATCAATAAAGATAACAAATAAAAAAGGGGACAAAACTCCAGAATAATAAAATCAAATATCATAATGGATCATAAAACTAACCTGACAGCCTCCAGTCTATTGATGATTTCATTGTGAGGGTCTTGGATGTAAATATACAAGAACTTTGGCTCTTCACCTTCCGGAGAAAGCAATTACCCAATACTATATGGTGGTTCTGACCATTCAATCTGAAAATTAGCAGGCCTTTTCCTTTGTTTATTCCTTTGTCTATCTTTTCACCCATGGAAGTGAACGAAAACATGGAGTTGAAGGAACAAATATTGTCAATAAAATTACTACTCCTTAGATCATGTCCGAAAATCAAATCATTCAAGACGGGATGAGGGTCCTTCATTTTAGGAAGAACAATATTGCCTTTATTGCGGCACTTTGCATATTTTATATTATTTTCCCTGGATGAACTCTTATTGATGGGAGGAGGGTCCTTCAGTTTAGGAAGAACAACATTGCCTTTATTGCAGCACATTGTATATTTTAGATTATTTTCCCTGGATGAACTCTTGTTTCTCTCAGCAAACCAAAAAATGACACCACAATACTCACAACAATATACACGATCTCCAATATCAATATATGCTACATTCAATTTAACAATATGAAACTCAAAGGAACACGTAATAAAAATTCGCTACAAATATTCCGTAGTGTGGTGATCGACATAATCCAAAAAAAAAAAGAAATTTAACCCAAGTGAAATTAGGTAATGTGAAAAATATAATGGCTATTTGATAATTATAAGAAGCAATGGAAAAACGCATGAAAAAAACTACATGTCGTCTCGAAATTGGTGCATTCAATGTCCTCACATGTAAACAAACCAATATACTAATTAGCCTACGCATGGCAAGATAAAAAAAAATATAAAATAAAATCACCATGCCCAAATATTGATGTTTATGTACCATCAAACAAATCATGATCAATCTCATCCCCAGATGATTCGTCTAAGGATTCTCCAAATATGCTTACTAAGTATTCAAAAAACAAACATATTATGAATATTATTATCATGAAAGATACTAGGATAATAAACAAACTAAAATAAGAAAATGTAGAAGTCCGACAAAATATATCACATGCAAAAGTTATGAATTTAGAAATTAATACTCACAGTCATTAAGAGGATCATTCTGTTCATGGGTAGCCGCCTGGTTCTGGATTGGAATAGCTAATTCATAAAAGTATTTGTCAAAAATCATCGATTAACACTCACAAAAAAGTGTCGCTTTCACCAAATAATTCACAATAACTAATTATAAAATCATAGTAAGAATATAAATAAAAAAAAGGAATAAGTACTTAAAAAAATTACATACAATCATTCAATTGAGAATTCACATCATTCTGCATGACCATACAGCTTCGAGGACCAAAATCAATTATATCGGGCGGAGCTCTCAAAGAAGACAACTGGTCCACAACAGCTTGACTATTGTTATTACATACTCCTCTAATATCACACTATATATGGAGTCAATATGCCAAGGCAAATTATCTGACACAAGAATGACATTGGATTACTAATCAATATAAGCACGTATATTCCATGCAACACGTCAAAATCCAGAATGACATACGCAGTCCAAAAATTTAGTCAATAGCAGATGGAGTATTAGAGTTAGCAAATACTGAATTTATTATTAAGGATAAACATAGGCATGGAATAGGCACGGAAGAGGCATTGAAATATTAAACAAACAATTGCAATGAAAGTTAATGCCAATCGTAAAGTTCAATATGAGTTCAAAAAAAGAATACCATTTGTAATGTTAGAAAGCGGCGTTCGAACAATTGAAGGTGATGAACCATCAGATAAACGAACCGTGTGTGTCATGCTAAGACAATTGTAAATGGTAGATGAACATGTCTTCCTTGTGAACGTTCATTTGAACCCATGGAAATTTTTGTATTGGTAAGAATATAAGAAAAATAAACCAATTACGATCATCTAATAAATATGGAAAAGGAAAATATTATAAAAAAATTAATTAACAATAGAAGTTATTACATGGGAATTGCAGAATAAAGAAGATCTATATTTTAAAAAAAACTATTAAAAAAGTTAACGCACCATTAGTAATCTGAGACAATTGCGTTTGGATACTCAAAGGTGACAAATGATCAAACAGATCAATAACACGGGTAGTATTAGGAAAATTCTCCGCACTAGACAAACGTGATTTCTTTGCTTGGGATCCAATTATAGCTGCAACAATATTTTTATAAGTAAAATATGACAATCGCTCAAACAATTCATAAAGACAATGATAATTCATACGCTGATTTTCATCAACAGTCCTTCCACGTCCATTGAAATAGTGGCTGACTTCGTGAACTTCCTCATTGCAATTTAAATTGATGGTATTTCTGTCGTCCTAATACCATATAAAACGTATATAGCTAATTAGTACAGAACAACAATTATTATTATTATTATTATTATTATTATTATTATTATTATTATTATCAGTGATGAACACCATCTTAAATAAAATAAAAATAAATTACTAATAATTCACTAAAGAATAACCAAGAAGCATAACTAATTGAAATCACTTATACTTGTAGATTATTCTTAACAAACATCATAGAGCACATAATCTATCAATAATTAAAAAATGGAATGAGAAATAAATGATCTATCCCCATGACACACACAAATATATATATATAAACTCTCAAAATCCACACATCTTATTAAAAAAGAAAAAAAAATACAAAAAATGCAAGTAGGCCCGTCCATGGCTATTTTTTGTACCACTATAAGCATGTAATTTACTGTTAAGAAATAACAACAACATAACAAAATATAGACACTAAGTTGGGATTAATCGAGCAACATTTGTAGGAGACTAAAAGCATTAGGCAACTAAACCTAATAAGGAAATAGAAGCAACAAAATAATCAGCCAAAAACAGAATCATCTTAAACTACTTAAACTACTAAACTTGACATTAATCAAGATAAAATGGGTGATAGGGAATAAATTATAATGGTTTTTAAAGATTTTTAATGTAAAAGCGGAGAGAAAATGAGTGTATTTGAGTGGAGATTTGTGGATGTGATTGAGATATGTGGATGTGATTGATTTAGGGTAAAGAAAGAATAGATAAACAAGTAGTAAAATGTGGTAAAAAATGGTAAAAATGGTAGGCTAACGGGGTTAAACCCATGCATACATAAAGTACAAAAACTATTCGTAAGTAGCCTTCAATATTGATTTTGGGTAAACATGGTACAATAGCAACTCTTCTCAAACTATTCAAACAACAGGGATAAAGCAACAACAAAAGCAAAAAAAAAGGGCAATCTAACATACTAAAGCAGCAGCAGAACCCACAATTTGAAGAACACATATAACTCAATGCAAAATGTTCATACCAATAGTAGAAAAATTCAAAGGCATGTATCAATTCATCAATTGAATAGACAACACCAGCAATAATAGATAAAGAAGCCATACAACGGATAAAAGAAAAGTTCAACTAAATTGTATACTCTCAGCATTACTGAAACTGACAAAAGCTCAATACGTGAAAGGCATTCAACACACGTATTTGAAGCTAGTTCCCAACAATTCTATTTAATTGGATGAACAACAATTCTTTCTCTATGCAATAAGCTACCGAAACGCAGCGAATTAGTAACCATTACTAGCGACAATACATGGATGAACAACAATCAAGTTCGTGTATGCAGTAAGCTACCAAAGCTAGAGTATGAACACTAATTTGGATATCCGTTTATAGTGCTAACTCTTTACCTGGTATTGAAACTAATGGCCTTCAAATAACAGAGCAACAGAAGTGGAACAGAGGAGAAGAAATCCAAGCCTATACTAGTCCAATCCAATTTTTGGTGCTACTGATTTCGTGTCCCACTCGACAGAAGAAGAAGAACACGCCTATTGGACTCAGTTTGCGTAACGTTGAAACATCTATCTCGTCTGGGAGGAATGTGGCTTTGTAAGGAATTAGGATCAGTCGAAATCTCTTTATATAGTCTCCTTATATTTCGATTTTGATTCAATTCTATAGATTTTATAAGGTCGAGAAATTAAAAAATCTTTATTTAATAATATTAGCATTCATATAAGAAAACCTCATACCATTGTATCTCTATAGTGAATCAAATTATATGAGAATAATAAAATCAATAATATTACAAACGAGGGGACAAAAGGAAGAAAAACTAAAAATATATTGAATAATCAATAATATTACAAAATATTATTATAAAATATTATAATAATCAATAATATTATAAAAAGCTCTCATAAAAAATTAATTATTGAAACTGAAAAGCAAAAAAATATTTTTTTCTTAGACAATGATACAATAATACAATCAACATTATTTAACGGTCGGGTTTAAATTAATATAGAGTACAGAAAGAAAGAAGTGTAAAGGAGTGAAGAACAGGGAGAAAACGATGAGAAATAAGTAATTTTATTAAATAATGTTCGATCTAAAAAAATAAAAAACTTTTACTATGTAATAACAGTATTGATCTAAGAAAACGTTGAATGATTATGGCTCAATATTTAATAAGAGAAAACATAAAGCTATCGATCAGTACCCATTAGATAAGATTACTTATTTCTCATTGTTAAGCCACCGGCTCTGTTGATAAAAAACAATTATTGAAACTAAAAAGCAAAAAATATATATTTTTTCTTAGACAACAATTCAATCACCATTATTTAATGCACCGGATTGAATTGATATACATTATAGAAAGAGAGAATTTTACATGAGTAAAGACGGGGGGCAAAAAGAAGAGAAATTAAAATTTTATTAATTACTCTGAAATTTGAAAAAAATAAAAAGTTTTGTTGTCTAATAACTGCACACGTACATAAAAATTGAATGATTATTTGTTAATATTCAGTGACATAATTATAAAAAGAAAAAAAATAGAAGAATATTCAATTATTGTGAAAAGTATTGATACTAAAAAAAATATTTTTCTAGGATAGTACAGTAAAAAAAATAAATCTTTTTCTAGGATAGTACAATCAACATTAGAGAAGTTTCGGGAGTGAATTGGCATATAGTGAAAAAGGGTATAGCAAAGTAAAAAAGAAATAGTAATTATGATGAAAAGAATAGAGAAATAAAAGAATAAAAAAATATTATAAAAAGTCAATGAAAAAATCAAGTATTGGTACTGAAAAGGAAAAAATAAAATTTTTATTACACAATACAATCAACATTATTTAATGGTCAGGATTGAATTGATATAGAGTACCGAAAGAGAAAAGTGAAAATGAGTGAAGAACGGAGAAAAACAATGCGAAATAAGTAATTCTATTAAATTCCATTCAATTTTAAAAAACATAATTTGATCTAAGAAAAATGTTGAATGATTATAGCTCAATATTCAATAACCGAAAAGATAAAGCTATTAGTAGTTATTAGATAGTGTAGGATTCATTTTCCATGGTGTTGAACCTAATTTGAAGTAGCATGTTCATTTTTAAAACTTCCCGACCAACCAATTTGAAAATTAAAAAAAAAAAAGAAAAAGAAAACAAGCTGGTGCTACCTATTAGGAAGATTAAAATTTTTTTTTCCTACACCAGCAGAATCAATGTTAAAGAAAGTTTGCGATTAAATCCATATTATTGAATGATTATACCTTAATATTCAGTGACATAATAATTATATATAAAAAAAAATAGAGGAATAAAAAATTATTTTGAAAAGTGCCGAAACAATCAAGTACTGATAGTGAAAAACAAAAACTAAGGGGGCGTTCTCTTTGCCGTTTTCTGTTTTCTGTTTTCGAAAATGTTGAAAACGCGGTCTATTCATTGTTTCAAAAATCCATTTTCGAAAACGTTTTCAACATTTGTATAGGAAACACGAAAACGTCTTTTTAACGTTTTCGGCGTTTTTAGTGTTAAATGTTGAAAACAAGGAAAACTCGTTTTCTGATTTCAAACTTTACATTTATTATATTTTAATCCCAAATTTTATTTTTCGTACGTTTCAATCCCCGATCACCGCCGGAAAAGTCAAACCACCAGATCTAGTGGGTTGACCACCAGATCTGGTGGTTCTCTACCTGAGAACCACCGCAACGGTGGTTCTCAGGTGGAAAACCACCGCGCGTAGGTGGTTCTCCGACCTCGAGAACCACCTGCGATGGTGGTTCTCCAAGGTTCTCCACCTTGGAGAACCACCGCCGGTGGTTGCCGGCGGTGGTGTTGCAGGGGGTGGGGTGGGGATAGGGTAGGTGAAGATGAGGGCTTGTTTGAAATTTTGGAAAAGTTTGAGGACCCTTTTGTAAATTTTATTATACGAAATTGTATTTTTTTAAAAGTATAAACCAAACACATTTTTTCCCTTCTCAAAAATAATTTTTCAAAACAACAAACCAAACGCATTTTCAATTTTCTCAAAACAAAAATTGAAAACAAAAAACACCAAAACATTTTTCGAAAATGAAAACAGAAAATACAAAACAAACAGAACAGCCTCTAAATCTTTTTCCTACACATTGCAATCAACATTAGAGAAGCATGTGGAATCAATGGATATAGAGTGAAAAGGGGGAAAGAAAAGGAAAATGAAATAGTAATTATGATGATAAGAATAGAGAAATAAAATAATAAAAAATATTATAAAAAATTCAACAAAAAAATCAAGTATTGGTACTGAAAAGAAAAAAATATAATTTTTCTTAGACAAGTTGATATAGAGTAGGGAAAGAGAAAAGTTTAGAGAGAAGAAATAGGGGAGAAAAAAGTAAAAGAAAAAAATGAAGAGGAGATGAAAAAAGTTAAAAAAAACTAAAGAAAAAAGCAATTCCATTAAATACAAATTAGTCAAGTATGGAATGATTTTCCATGGCCTCTAATTACAATTGCATGGTCATGAAAATCTATATCAGTTCTCGACCTATTAGCTAAAAAGACCAAAATGTCAACATGGCTCAATTTTCATAGGAAAATATAAAATTAGACAATAAATAATGATTGGTTAGTAAACCGTTAAACAACTCACAAAACGGAGAATAAATAATGCATGTGGACAAACGCAACAGATAACCCACTGACCTAGAATGGGCAATAAGATGAACATTTTGCACTACTAAGTATCAGAACAACAACAACAACAACAAACCCAAGTATAGGGTTTACCCAGCAGTATTCCTTATCAGCAAGTAAGAACCTAACTATAAGCATCAACAACAACCAAGGCCCTAAGAATGACAGCAACACCTACCACAGACTACATATTAATCCATTAGAGAAGGAAATTTACTAAAGAAGCAAGAAATGAATGGAAAAATCTCAATCATATTAAATACTTAAAATCCTAACTGCCAATTCAACCATAACGAACAAACTTTTCAAAAACTAAGAATTCAACAACTGCATAAAGTTAAAAAACCAGAATAAAAACAAAGTTTGATCCATCAACCGAAAAAAAAAATTCAAATGCACTCAAAGCTCCCCATCCAAGGGTTTTTTGATCTTTACGTATTTCATCTTCTTATTTGCAGAGCTCTGAGTATTTGTGCCAGCAGAGTCCCTATCATCATCCCCATGGTCGCACTTCGATGAAGGTATGGTCAAATCATCTTCAATAGCTTCAGGAGATGGATTCACAGGCTACAACGCAGCAATAAAAAGTCATCAATGAGAAAAAATGAATAATGAAATCAAAGAGATGCCACGCATAAAACAAAAGAACTGACACGCCCTGCACCAAATTATCTCTAATAACTTGACACGTGGAGCGCGCCAACGATGGATCACAACTAAGTTCCGGATCCACGCTAAAGCAAACTGTAACTACCCTGTAACTGCCTGATTTTATCTAAATTTAAATAATAACAAAAATAATTTTGTAGAAGTTTCGACAAAGTTTCCTTTGTGTTTTAGATATATCCACTTTGTAAGAATTCATTTCAACCGAAGCATTCAACCCAATATTTCACAAATCCCATTTCAATAAAAAGAACATCAAAATCTTTAAAAGATAATCACAACCACCGCAATCCAACGTCGGTGTCATTTTCCAAAACTTCAATGAGAACAATATTGAAAAGAATTAATGAATAAACTAATGAACAAACCACTGAACCTACTCTTAAAAATCTATTCTCAAATGAATGCAAAGTCTCAACTAAATGAATAAATAAATAAATAAATGAACCTACTAGCTAAATGGAAAAGTAGCGGTGGTGGTGGTCACAGACAATCCAAGCTGGCGCTCAACTGTTTCCTGATAAAAAAAAATATTAGGGAAATACGTGAGTTTTGTAACCCAGTGAGTGGATAAGTTCGCAAACATATATAGTTTTTTATCTAAAATACCTTCATAAAATTTATTTATAATCAAGCACATAAATATAAAAAATAATTGAAATTTGTTGAGACAATACTCATTGCTTGAAATTGCTTTTCTGAACAACATTGACTATACCATTTCCAACGGATTTTGCTCTCTAAAATTGAATTCTGTAGCTAAAAATTATCTACTGAAAAATAACATCAAAAGTACCAATGAGCAGCAACACACTGGTGCAGAGTATTCTCAATACACATGGCGTGTCACTCAAAATCTGATCTGTAAATCTGAATATCTGGTCATACGCGCTCAGAGCAAGCCCCAAAGGTTAAGCACCCCCGTACACAGCCCAAAGCCTACGTGTGAACGAAAGTGGGTCCCAAAACCCTCTGTAATTCTGGTCATACACTGTGGAACACATCACAATAGTGCAGAGCGGGTAAATCTAACAAGGTACTTTATGATGGCTTTAAAAGAATATTCACATGACCTTTTTAAAAAGAAAATGCTACTTAATGAAATCCACGATCTTCTTAAACATTTATTTATAATAACATGTCATAATAATCTATAAAAGGACATTGGAATTTAAAACATGCTATCTTCGTAAAATATAGTTTTTCCACTCACAGAACTACGACTTGCTTCTAGTTCGGTTGGTAGGCTTCCCCAATCGTCTCGTCATCACCTGAAATAAAAATAGTATTCTGATCAAAATCTACACACTTGAATTCCCAACAATGGCCAAACCACAATCATTACTAAGTTTTAAATTTTCTAACATTCGCTAATTTCCCCATTCCATTGCTTTATTCCTCTTCTTTTATTGATTTAACAATATTCTATACTATTGGAACTACCCAATTGAATCATATAATAAAGCTCTAAATTTTCAGTATCTAGGTAAAGTGAGTTTTAATCCACTTTATCACCCACAACTCACTTCAAGATATCTATTTAGGGCTATATAACATCTTAGTAATACCTAATTAACCTAAACTAATGATAAATTTCAAATCCCCAATGTCTATTGGTAAAACCCTAAAATTAATTACACTATTTACCTCGAATCCAATAGGGTAAAATAGAAGAAACAAGCTTACCACGCAAAACCACGACAAACCCAAGCTTTCCCTTCCTTTTTCCCTTTTCTTTTTCCTAATTTTTCTTTCTTTTTCTTCTTCCTTCTCGTGATTGGCTTGGCTTCTGGTTCTCGGTTTGTAGAATGGTTCATGAAGACAATTGAGATTGTAGGGCTTGTTTGGTTGTATTGTATATACTTATATAGAATTGCAACTTAGGTACCTTCTTTTGTTTAGCTGATTTAAGTTGATCCTTTGGCTCTTAATTGTATCCATAACCCATAAACTTCCAGTTAAACCAATTAAATCCATAAACTTTTAATAGACCAAATTAAATTCCTTTAAGACTTCGACTTTGAGCAAGTAGTATTTGAAATTTAAATATGTGAAAATTCGGGTCGTAACAACCTTACCTCCTTAAAAAGAATTTCATCGTTGAAATTCAGTGAGCTACTGTCTGAAGATGTGAGGATACTTAACTCGAATTTGCTCCTCATTCTCCCAAGTAGCTTTTTCCACTGGGTGATTCTTCCATGACACCTAAACTAAGTTTGCAATCACTTTATTGTTTTTGATCTGCTGTCTTTTGCCAAGTATTCTATCAGGTTCCTCATCGTACGTTAAGTTTTCTCTCAATTCAACCGGTTGTGCCTCTAAGATATGAGATGGGTCCGAAATGTACTTGCGAAGCATGGAAACATGAAAGACATTATGAATCCTAGATAGCTCGCTTGGTAGGGCTAAACAACACGCAACTGGACCAATCTCCTCAATGATTTCATAAGGCTCTATATAACGTGGGCTTAGCTTTCCTCGTCTACCAAATCTCAAAATGCATTTCCATGGAAATAGACGTAGAAACACCTTATCCCCAACCACGAATTTAAGATCTCCCCTGTGTTTATCTGCATAGCTCTTCTGTCTGTCCTGAGCCACTTTTAATCTTTCTCTGATTATCGCTACATTCTCTGAAGTGAGTTGAACCAACTTAGGCCCCATTAACTCTTGTTCTCCTACTTCACTCCAACAAATTGGAGTTCTACATTTTCTACCATACAAGGCTTGAAAAGGAGCCATGCCCATGCTAAAATGGTTGCTATTATTGTAGGCAAACTCCATCAATGCTAAGTGATTATCCTAACTTCCTTTAAATTGAAGGGCGCAAGCTTGAAGCATATCTTCCAAAGTTTGTGTAGTTCGTTTTGACTGACCATCTGTTTGCGAGTGAAAAGCGATACTAAGGTGTTGTTTAGTGGCCAAAGCATCCTGTAGCATCGACGAGAACTTAGACGTGAACCTGGAATCTCTATCTGAAATGATAGAAACTGGAACTCCGTATAAATAGACTATCTCATCCATATACAACTTAGCCAACTTATTTACAGGATCGGTCTCCTTAATTGGAAGGAATTTGGCATTCTTTGTCAACCGATCAACAATCCCCTAGACTCCATCATTTCCATGCTGAGTACAAGGGAGGCTAAATAGGAAATCCATAGTAATGTGTTCCCATTTCCACTCGGGAATAGGCATGGGCTGTAGTAATCCAGCTGTCTTTTGACGATATGGCTTTACTCGCTTACAAATCAAACATCTTGATACGAACTCCACTATCTATTTCTTCATGCCCAATGTAATGACCCGCCCGAATTCGTCCCGAAAACCGTATGTGAATACGTATGTGATACCGTATATGATCCCGTATATGCGATGAGATGATGTGATGATGTTTCGGCATGTTGTATATGTATATGATATCCTCATGATATGAGTTGAAGTACAGGATATGCCTCGGGATGCGAAACGGCCGTCGAAGATGAGAAAATGGGAAAATTCTGCAGGAGCAGAATTACGGCCGTAAATGTTGGAATTACGGCCGTAAATGTCAGGTTACGGCCGTAAGGGTCGAAGGTTACGGCCGTAAATGGTGAACAGTGGAAAATGTCCAAAAGTTTCAGAGAGCAAATGACGGCCGTATGATCTGAAGATACGGCCGTATGATTGGAGTTACGGCCGTAAGGCACGGAGATACGGCCGTAAGGTCAAAACAGGGGAAGAACAGGAAGTGCAGAGGCTGTGTTACGGCCGTAAGGATATTGGGTTACGGCCGTAAGTCAAGGGTTAAGGCCGTAAATGAGAAAGTTATGGCCGTAATTTTAAGTCGGCAGAAACTGGTTTTAAGGTCTTCTAGGTCATTTCTTGAGGATTATTCATGTGAGCTCAGTTCAAGCACTCCCATAACATTCCCAAGATTATGCCAAAACCCTCTCCATGATCTAAATCAAGAAACAAGTGCATGTAATCCCTATGTAACCTTGATTACAAGAGAAGAGAGGGAGAAGAAAGAAGAAAGCGTCGAGGTTCAAAACGACACATCTTTGAAACGAATTGGATTTTTAAGATGATGTCTTCTTAAGAGTTGTAGTCCATTGAGTCTAGATTGCAAAAAGCTTTGAATCACCTCATTTGGACATCGGACACAAAAGTTATGACCAAAATATTGACGGCCGCCAGTGCAGAAAATTTTCAGCAGAAGGAATTACGGCCGTAATTCAAGGAAATACGGCCGTAATTTCATGTCGGCAAAGTGAGTTTTCTCGACTTTTCTTGATATGTTTGGGTATTTCTTCCACTCTAATGTGTCTCTAAGATCCATAGGACACCCAAGAACCTCTCCAAGAACCCCAAACACCCATGTAATCATCCCAAACTCTATCTCACATGAAGGTAAGTTAGGATTACAAAAGAAAGGAAGGAAGGAAAGGAAGAAGAGGAAAGGAAGGAGGAAGGAAGAAGAGCTTCTCCATGCTTGTTGAGCTTCTTTTATGGTGGGTAATGGTTGCTTTACATTCTTTATGACGTATTTGCATGATTTATACATGAATTAAACAAGATATGACATGAATATGATGATTTGGGGAACTTAGAGGCATGCTAGGATCTCTTGGCCTTGTGTTATGTGGTTGACATGATATGTTGATGATGTGTACTTGATTCTGTGACGTATATGATCCTCCATGCCGTGTCTAAGCATTAGTTGGTCCTAAGTAAAAGAGACCTAGTTAGTGAATGTTATATGTAATGAACGAAGAATGTGATAAGCTTGGCATTCATGTATGATTATGTGGTTCAACGTGGAATATTATGCGTGTTATGTGACGACAATATGTGACGTACGCTTATATGAACCAACGTGAACACTTTGTAATCGTATGCCCTATGTTTGAATGTCGTGGCCTTATGTGAAGTTAACGTTAATGCACGAATATGTAATGCTTTATGTTTGTGTTCACGATATGATGATGAAGCCTTGTTTATGGGTTACGTATGAATGATGACGATGTGAAAGAAACAAGGCATAATGGTAAGTGCTATCTATGATCATGTCATGAATGCATACGTGTGTATAAAATGCCTATCACGTATTTACAAAATGGAAATGTTTTGGCCTAACGGGGGATCACGCCCCGCGGGGGACTTACGCCCTGATATTTGGGTCTAACGGGCCAATGGGAGATTGATGTCTCCAATGATGTTATGTTATGTTATGGGACCCGGCCATATGTTTAAAAATGGCGCCAATGTAAGCACGTGATTCGCAAGAGGGCCCAAAATGAACGTGTGACATGCATTGCATTGCATCTATTATCCACTGAGTCTTTATGACTCATTACGTGCGTATGTTGTATGTTTGTTGAAGGTACCGTGCGTGGAGGGTTGGCGAAAGGTCACATGATGCTATGACGTGGTGTGTGGGCAAAGAATCGAAAGATCTTGCGGTATGTAATGAAAACCGAAACCCTAGCTTTATGTTATAAGTTGTAAAGAAAGGAAATTAGGGTTTCGTATTTAATGAATGACGGACGCACGTCT
Source organism: Jasminum sambac (assembly GCA_018223645.1). NCBI lineage: Eukaryota > Viridiplantae > Streptophyta > Magnoliopsida > Lamiales > Oleaceae > Jasminum > Jasminum sambac. Next base: position 1,890,042 of record CP073650.1, read on the forward strand.
AATTCCATAATGAAAGAAATGAAAAGAATGACGTGCACGGGCCCGAAGGTGGCCAATGTTTATGTCGTGCACAGAGCGCTCTGATTATGACGTCATTTATGACGTATATGTATGTGGAACTAGACGGGGCGTTACACCCAACCGCCAGTAATGATCTTGCCAAGTGTGATACATTTTAGTACTGCCTAGGTGCATAGTATAAGCTAAACTGTGCGCTTCCTCTAAAATCTCCCTCTTCAAGTCTTCAATGTTGGGCACACATACTCTGTTTCCCATAACTAAAGCACCATCATCTGTGATTGCATAATCTTTTTGTAGTCCGAGGCCAACCTCCTCCTTCAATTGCTTAAGTGACAAATCCTGAAATTGCGCTTCTTTAACCTTAGCAATCAAGGCCGGTCTCACATGGAAGCTAGCAAATATCCTTCCTATTGGAGTCGTGGACAACTTCGTGTTCAACTTCTTGAACTCACAATCAACGAAGCTACCATTGCATTAGTCTGTGCTGAAGAACTAGTCTTTCTACTCAGAGCATCTGCCACCACATTTGCCTTTCTTGGATGATAATCGATCTTGCAATCGTAATCTTTAATCAGCTCAAGCCATCTCCTCTGTCTCAAATTTAACTTTTTCCGGTCAAAGATGTACTTCAAACTGTTATGATTAGTGTAAATCTAGCATTTTTCGCCATAAAGGTAGTTCCTCCAAATTTTAAGAGTAAAGCCACTGCAGCCTACTCGCATTGGGTAATTCAACTCATGTTTCTTAAATTGCCTTGAAGCATAAGCTATAACCTTCCCGTTCTGCATTAAAACGCTACCCAAACCTTGTCGTGAAGCATCACTGAATATCACAAATTCTTCACCTGGAGATGGAAGTGTTAATGTAGGCACCGAAGACATCCTATTCTTCAATTCCAAGAAGCTTTTCTCACATTGTTCTGTCCAAATAAATTTAGCATCCTTACGAGTCAAACTAGTCAATGGAAGAGTTATTCTAGAAAACCCTTCTATAAATCGAAGGTAATAACGTGCTAGCCCAAGAAAACTCCGAATCTCTATCGCATTAGTAGGGCGTTCCCATTTGAGAACTGCTTCAGTCTTGATAGGGTCTACGTAAATACCTTCTACTGAGATTATATGACCCAAGAACACTAGTTTGTCAAGCTAAAACTCGCACTTACTGAACTTTGCATATAATTGTTTGTCTCGCACAACCTGCAAAATAATCTTCAAGTGCTCTGCATGCTCACCACGACTGCGAGAATAGATGAGTATATCATCTATAAACACGGTCACGAATCTGTCAATATACGGTTGGAGAACTCTATTCATAAGATCCATAAATACCGCTGGGGCATTGGCTAACCCAAATGGCATAACCAAGAATTCATAGTGGCCATACCGAGCCCTGAAAGCCGTCTTAGGTATGTCCGTCTCTCTGATCTTAAGCTGATAGTACCTCGAGAGCAAATCAATCTTTGAGAATATTGTGGCACCTCTAAGCTTATCAAACAAATCATCGATCCGTTGTAAATGATATTTGTTGTGAATGGTTACCTCATTTAGATGCCTATAATCAATACACAATCTCATGGTGCCGTCTTTCTTTTTCACAAACAAAATTGGCGTTCCCCAGTGAGATACACTAGGCCTGATGAAACCCCTATAAACCGAATCTTGCAACTAAGCTTTTAAGTCCTTAAGTTCTTTAGGAGCCATTCGATGCGGCGCCTATGAAATAGGTGCTGTCCTTGGGACCAGATCGATAGTAAATTCGACTTCCTTGTCTGGTAGTAAGCCTGGAAGATCCTCTGGAAATACATCGGGAAAATCTTGCACAACTTGGATATCCTCTAGTTTTAATTTAGTGATTTGGGTATCTATCACATTGGTTAAATACGCTTGGCAACCCTTTCTAAGCAATTTTCCAGCATCCAGTGCAACTATAACACAAGATGATAGAATTCTACGTTCCCCATTCAAAATGACTTTAGGTTCTCCCGACCTCTCAAACACAACTCTCTTGCGATAGCAGTCAACTATGGCATGGTTCTCAACTAAAAACTCCATGCCAAGAATAACATAGAATTCACAAATTTCAAGAGGAACTAAGCTTGCCTTTAATTCGTGATCATTTACCTTAACAACACAATCCCTATACCAACTGCCAGCTACTAGTGACACCTTGACTGGAGTTGTCACCACCAAAAGTGTATTTAAAGGCTCTAACATATGGTCAGCATAAATAGTAAATGCATGTGAAACAAATGAATGGGTAGCACCAGAATCAATCAAGGTACGAGCATTCCTACCAAAGATAAACAACGTACCCATAATAACGTTGGGTTACTCCTCAGCCTCCTATTGAGTCATGGAAAAAACCTATCTTGGATGTCCACCTGGCTTCCCCTGCTTACTAACACTACTATTGGTAGCATTAGGTTGTGCTGCACTCGATGACCTGTAATTAGTAGCCACTAGACCCCTCTGACCCTGCTTTATACTGTTAGCACCGGATTGTGAAGATACGACGTGTGAAGCACTTCCCACCTGGGAATTTGGGCAATTAAAGCTCAAGTGTCCTGGTTGCCCACAACGATAGCAAACACCGGCCTCGTTAAGGCATTCTCCCTGATGGAACCTTTCACAAATCTAGCATTGCGAATATGTACCCACACAAAATCTATCATGCTATCCTGAGCTAGCACCCTGAGAATACGATCGACCACCACTAGGCTGCTGTACCGAGGCTTGACTCTGTCCTTAACTTTGACTAGGCCCAAAGCGCCGTGACCTTGACTTGAAACTGTTAGTATGAGTGACACGTGGCCCAAAAATTTGCCTATTCTTCTTAGACTGTCCATGAGGGTTGCTTGGCTAAGTATTGCTATTCTGATAATTCACAGTTTCTCCTCAATTATTTCCTTTAGCGATACTTTTCACTCTTCGTCGTTGTCTCCACAAGTGCATTGAATTTCTGTGACTGATTGTGCAATGTCTGCCCGTAGTCCTTCTTCAAACCTCCTACACTAGTCACTCTCTGTTGGTACCAAGTTTATAGCGTATTTCAGTAGGCCTATGAACTTCTTATGATATTGAACAACTATCATAGACCCCTGGACCAACTTAAGAAATTCACTCTGTTTACTCCTTCGAAATGATTAGGGAAAAAAGCTTTATCAAAAGCTGTCTTGAAAGCCTCCCAAGTAACAGTGTTCAGATCAGCGTGCCTAGCCTCGAAAGAATCCCACCAATCAGTAGCTGAACCTTTCGATAAGAATGAAGCAAGGAGGACTTTCTTATCTAGAGGACATTCCATGATCCTAAATATACGCTTAATGCTCCTCATCTAAGCATCTGCATCAGCTGGATAATCCGTACCTTCAAACTCTTTTGCTGCCAATTTAAGTGCCTTATCGACGCTTGTTTCTTGCTCACGTTTTGGAAAAAGAGAGGCAAAGGCTGAAGCGAGCTGAGCAGTTAAATTTGTATCGGGCTGCATTTTCATGTTCATTTCTATTCGAAGCCATATCTCCCTGTGTAGGCCAATTACGAGACTGATCAACAGACTCTTCTACTATTCCGTCTTGCCTAACGTCTCCCTCAGGAACGTGTTGAGTATGAGATCGTGCCTGACTATGAGTTGTTGCACCACCACGTGCCATGATGCTCTACAAAATTTTACGAAATTATGAGAAATGTGCAATGCTGCTTTTATTAAGCTTGAGAAGAACACGTGATGAAATCCTAGACCGTAGGCCTTACTCTGATACCAATTGACATGCCCTGTCAAAATTATCTTTAAAAACTTGATACGTGGTGTGCGCCAATGATGGATGACAACTAAGTGTCGGATCCACTGCTAAGGCAAACTGTAACTGCCCTGTAATAGCGTGGTTTTATTTGAATTTAAATAATAACAAAAGGAATTATGTAGAAGTTTCAACAAAGTTTCCTCTATATTTTAGATATATCCACCCTATAAGAATTCATTTCAACTCAAGCAATCAACCCAATATTTCACAAATCCCCTTTCAATAAAAAGAATATCAAAATCTTGAAAAGACAATCACAACCATCTTAATCCAACATCGGTGTCATTTTCCAAAACTTGAATGAGAACAATATTGAAAAGAATTAATGAATAAACTAATGAATGAACCACTGAACCTACTCTTAAAAACCTATTCTCAAATGAATGCAAAGTCTCAACTAAATGCTAATGAATGAATGAATAAATAAATGAACCTACTAGCTAAATGGAAAAGTAGTGGTGGTGGTGGTCACAGGCGATCCAAGCTCACGCTCAACTACTTCCTAATAAGAAAATATTAGGGAAATACGTGAGTTTTGTAACCCAATGAGTGGATAAGTTCGCAAACATATATAGTTTTTTTTATCTAAAATACCTTCACGAGATTTATTTATAAACAAGCGCGTAAATACAAGAAATAATTGAAAATCGTTGAGATGAGACTCATAGCTGAAATTGTTTTTGCTAAACAACATTGACTATACTATTTCCAATGGAGTTTGCTTTCTAAAACTGAATTCTATAGCTAAAAATTATCTACTGAAAAATAACATCAAAAGTACCAATGAACGACAACACACTGTTGCAGAGTATTCTCAATGCACGTGGCGTGTCACTCAAAATTTAATATATAAGTCTGAATATCTGGTCATACGCGCGCAGAGCAAGCCCTCAAGGCTAAGCATCCCTGTACACAGCCCAAAGCCTATGTGTGTACGAAAGTGCTCCTAAAGACATCTGTAATTCTGGTCATACACTGTGGAACACATCACAACAGCGCAGAGCAGGTAAACCTAACAAGGTACTTTATGATGGTTTTAAAAGAATATTCACATGATCTTTTAAAAAGAAAACGCTACTTAATGAAATCTGCGATCTTCTGAAATATTTATTTATAATAACATATCATAATAATCTATAAAAGGACATTGGAATTTAAAACATGCTATATTTGTAAAATATAGTTTTTCCACTCACAGAACTACGAACTGCTTCTAGTTCGGTTGGTAGGCTTCCCCAATCGTCTCGTCACCACCTGAAACAACAATAGTATTCTAATCAAAATCTACACTTGAATTCCCAACAATGGCCTAACCACAATCATTACTAAATTTGAACTTTTCTAACATCCGCTAATTTCCGCATTCATTTGCTTTATTCCTCTTCTTTCATTGATTTAACAATATTCTATACTATTGGAACTACTCAATTGAATCACATAATAAAGCTCTAAATTTTCAGTATCTAGGTAAGGTGAGTTTCAATCTACTTTATCACCCACAACCCAATTGGCATCAATTCCACTTCAAAATATCTAATTAGGGCTATATAACATCTTAATAACACCTAATTAACTTACACTAATGATAAATTTCGAATCCCCAATGTCTATTGGTAAAATTCTAAAATTAATTACACTATTTACCTCGAATCCCATAGGGTAAAATTGAAGAAACAAAGTTACCACGCAAAACCACGACAAACCCATGCTTTCTATCCCTTTTTCCGTTTTTGTTTTCCTCTTTTTTCTTTCTTTTTCTTTTTCCTTCTCGGTTTGCAAAATGGTTCACGAAGACAATTGAGATTGTAGGGCTTGTTTGGTTGTATTGTATATACTTATATAGAATTGAAACTTAGGTCCCTTCTTTTATTTAAATTGATCCTTTGGCGCTTAATTGCCTCCATAACCCATAAACTTCCAATTAAACCAATTATATCTAAACTTTTAATAGACCAAATTAAATTCCTCTAAGACTTCGAGGGGCAGTACCTCCTCAGCAGCAGTACACGACTTATATGACTCAACAATCGAGGGATCATCACAAACAGAAGAAATTATATAAGTCCTTCCTCATCCACTATTGTTCTGGTAATCAGATACTTTGTACATAAAACTCTTACTCTCCAAGTCACTGATATCCTTGGGTAAACCCCTGATCAGTACCACCTAGACACATCAAAATATTAAAAAAAAAAAAGAAAAACAAAAACAATTAGAGACATATTTACTAACTAATAAAGTAATCTCAATAAACTAATCGATATGTAGAAATAACCGTTACCATTTGGCTATGAAGATCCATAGCAGTCCTGCCGATAAGCTATCAGCTCTATTCATCCACACAACAACACATTGGTGATCGCATCTACATCCCAAACTTCAAGCTTAAGACATAACTTGTCAATTGGCTTTTCAACCTTCTTGGAGCACTTGCTGCAAACATATCCATTGTTAGCTCTATTCACCTTATTTTTATATTTAAAATTAGGGAAACTAGGGTATGACCAGTTGTGCCTTGAAATAACACGAGCAATTTGGTCATAGATCCAATAACCCCTTGCCTACACAAGCATATGAGGAGCAATGATGTTAAAGAAAATCATAAGAAAAAAAGAACGAAATGGAAAATAGAATTAAATAAATGGTGCAAGAGGATGTAAATATCAAGAAAACATGCTACCTCCTTAGTATTTCTCAAATTTTTTTATTATTTCAACTGGGCCAAAATTACCAACATATCCCTAGGACCCTAAAAGGTGACAATGGCTCTGGGAAGAAGTTCAGAAAGCAGCGATGAAACTAATGTAATGGATAAAAATAAAAGCCAATTAGACCACAAAAAACAAAGATGTCAACATATAGTATCAAGATAAAAAACAAAAATGTACTCACTGAATATGAAAATCTTCAACATCGGGCAAATGCTTATCAATTATAACTTTCGTCACATGGAATGAGATACTCAAAGAAGTTAAATCATCTATAAAAATTGGTGTTTAGATTTCCACAAATAAAAAAGGTAGGAGGACTGGAAACATTCAAAATAAAAGTAGTGCACCAGTTACCCTTCTTCAAACAACATAACTACAGCAAAACAATGACCAGTGCACCCCTATTCGCTGGAATTTTGGCAACTGCTTCATCACCATAGGCTTCCCACAAAGTTGCTCTTATTCTACAAAACATAAATCTATAGAATAAAATGTACATATTAAAACTTGGCCACTTAGAGAATAATTTAGGAATAAGTAGATTATTTATACCCTAAATCCAGCAGGGATAAAGTCACATGTCTCGAAGCCCCTGGTGTAGCTTCAACCACCCTTAAATCCTCAATCGGTACCAACGCACCAATGAAATCTAACAAAAAGAAAAAAATTACATGCTTCTAGAGTAAATAGAAGCAGGCAAAACATAAAATACCCTCAACGGTTACCACTAAGATGATTAATGCTATGTTTTGGGGTAGCATTTATTTCCTCGACTGTCTTGAATTTATAGATGTCCCGGGGAAAGCTTCGGAAACTATCCAGATTGAGGGGCCTAACTTTTGTCGCTTGCTTGAAAAATAACCTATAAGGGTATGTAGCCGGCTTGAAAATCACATCATTCGATTCAACACGAAAGTTCTTCATGGCATATAAACCATGCTCTTCAACTTGATCCTTAAACTGATCCCACAAATATGTCTCAACAGTAGCTTAGATACGAACACGCTACATAGCAAGTTAGACCCAAAAAATGGGAAAAAAGGTTAAAAAAAAAAAAGAGATAAAAGTGAAAAAAAGTCAAATAAAGTTTAAAAAGAATAAATAACTAAATTATTAATACTTCAAAAATTGATAAATACAATAAGGAGCACAACCTTTTCATCCATTAGGAGCATCTCCATGAATCTAATGCAATTCTTGATACAACGGAATGGGCTAAACTACCAAATTTGTATTTAAAATAGCACACTTTTGAATATTTGGTATTTTAAAAAAATTCCGATGGTAATTTGGTATTTAAAATTCGAGATTTCGACAATTAGGTACTTTCTGTTCACCGGCGATGAAATCTCAGTTAAAATAATAATCTTTTCAAAATTTCATATTTTTAAATCATTTTCTTTATTTTCTACATTTTAATTTTCTGATTAATAATATATAAATAAATAATAAAATAAAATAATAAAAAAACAAAACACAAAAAACCCTAAACCCAACCCACCCAACCCCGCCGCTTCACACCCCACCCCACCCCACACAAAACCCGATTGGGTTACTAGGGGATTTTTCCCTGGATTTTCAACCACTAGTAACGTCGCCGGCAGCCCGCGACCTCGCCAGCGGTCTAAAATTTCGGGGAAGCCCCCCCAATAACCCAATTTCATTTGGGTCATGAATCACGACACGTGGGTTGTGATTCACGACCCACTTCAATTGGGCTATCGAGGGGGTTTCCTCCCCGGTAACCTAATCGGGTTTTGGGTGGGGTGGTGGTGGGGTGGGTTTAGGGTTTTTTTTAATTTTTTGATTTTATTTTATTATTTATTTATATTTTGTAAGTTTTTACAGTGATATATTCATATTAAAATTTTATGTAGTTATGATAATTACATTTATTATGAAATGTTGGTTAATAAAAAATGTGCGCATCTTTAATGTATTGTGAAAAATTACGATATTAATGCTAAAAAATACTGCGATGTTGAAAATTTTCGGTGAAAATTATTTAATTAGCATTGTTGTGAAAATTATCGCAAGTGCACGATATCACCACAAAAGTAGTAAAGTGGACTTTTTTAGAGTCCGGATTATCGTTCCAACGAGGACTAATTTACTCAATATCAATTTAAACTAATCCTAACAAAAGAAAATAAAAATAAAAATAAAAAGATCAAAGATTGGTAATTTAGATGAAATTGTAAATAATGCGGAAATAAATTTGTAAAATAATAGAAGGTTGTTGAAGCAATAGAGAGTGAAGTTGGGAATCCCGATTTATCTTTAGTTATCCTATTCGATTTCACCTCTCAATTCCTACACTAAAGTTTTGTTAGATTGAATTCATAAGGTTGATTTAATTTACCTCTCTCGAGTTCAAATTAATCCTATTTAATTAAGTCAACTACCATATCTCTATGTATAGTTTGAATAAACCTTAATTAAATGCATTAACTCACTTAGGAATTCATAAACGTCCACCTGTCACGTGGGATCTCAACAATTATAAAAATCTATCTCTAACTTTTATGTGAATTGCCGGATTTTACTACGTGGTCTAAAAATTTAACTTACCTCTCGGTTTGTTAAAATTCACAAATCAATAATTTAGTGATCAAGTAAATCATGCATTAAACGTAAAAGTAAAATCAACACATATATTAAAAAGCACACGAAATTGAGAGTTGAAAATCAAATAATCAAACAAAAGTACATCGTTCATCCCAACTAATAAAACTAGTGATTCATGCTAAATAATAAAGACACAAAATAAATAAAGAAGCACAGCACCGAATCTAGGAGAAAAATCGAAAGTAAAGAGTAGATCTTGCACCAAGTATCAACTCCGTCTTGAATGTCCTCCCAAAACCATGAAAATCTCCAAGAGATAGTGTGTTTTTCTCTCCCAAAATTCCCCACAAAAGGCTCTTCCAAAGCTCCCAAATTTTATGGCTTCCTTTCCTATATATATGCTCAAAATAGGCCTTAATTTCGTGCACAAGAAGTAGCCTAAACCAACCAAAAATAGAATCCTAACTAAACTGGTAAATTCGCATTTTTAAGGGATACGGCCGTACGTACTGATAGATACGGCCGTATCGTGCTCCCGGGTTCTTTTTGCTCGTTTCTTCAAAAATCACATTACGGCCATACTAGACAGGATATGGCCGCATCATATTTGCATCTCAGGTCCCTGATCTTCCAATCTTGTTTGTTTTGGTCCCCGTTTTCAACTTTTTTGCACTTTTTCATCCTTTTTGCCACTTTTCACTTCTTTTCAATATCGTCCATTTGTGTTGGCCTTTTACCTAAAAATAGACAAAATTAAACATAATAAACACCCCAAAATACTTATAAAAATTATAAAAGAAACGCAAATAAAATACTTATCAAGCATTAAATTAATCGGATAAGAAAAAAGATAAAATAGCCAAAACTAATGTAGAAACTGGACGAAAATCATCCAAAAGGACCAAACACGATCCAAAAAACAATTTCGAACTACACTAGTTTTTTTTAATTTAATTTAATTATTTATTTATTTATATTATTATTATTATTATTAGTAAACATTTTTTTAATACGAAAATGAACTAGAAATACGAAAAATAAATAAAAATAAAGAAAATTTGAAAATATTATTATTTTATTCAAGATTCCACCCCAGCGAGAAAAAGGTATTTAATTGTCGAAATATCGATTTTTAAATACCAATTTGTCGCCGAAATTTTTTAAAATACAAAATCGTCAAAAGTGTGCGATTTTCAATACCAATTTGGTAGTTTAGCCTCACGGAATGAAATAATCCAAAGACGAAGAATACGAACCAAAAATCCTTTGTTATTGGGGATATCCCCAACAACTTCAGCTAGCTTCATTGGTAGAGGAGCCATTGATAAGCACTACATACAAATAGAGGGAAAAAAAAAAGGAAGGCATCTTGTTAATAAGAGGGACAAAAAGAGTAGATATAATCATTTTTAAGCATAAAGAAAAGAGTAATAGAAAAGAAAGATTAATAGTTCTGCATTCATATATAATGTTTAGAACTCATTCAATTATGGTTCTTGATGACTAGTACACACAAAGAGGGTGAAAAATGCATCTTGTTAATAAGAGGGACAGCAAGAGTAGATATGAAAGGTGTTAGCATGTATGTACAAGTAAGTTTTTATGTGATATAGAAGAGAGAATGAGTAGAATTGAATTGTGGAAATTTATGTACTACAGGTAGGTCCCACGAGATATGTGAATGTGAAATAGGAGAGAAAATGAGTGTGGTTGAAAAAAATGTATAAAAATATGTAAAAATGTGTAGAATAATACTTGCATAATCATATTACAATCCGCCTCGCCACTTGAGATATATGGATGTGAAATAGGAGAGAGAATGAGTGTGGTTGAAAAATGTATAAAAATATGTAAAATGTGTAGAATAATACTTGCATAATCATATTACAAGCCGCCCCACCCACCCCCAAAAAAAGCAATAGAAAAGAAAGAATAAAAGATCTATATTAACGATAATCCATAAGTATTTCGCATTTAGCCTATGTATTAATCATTCAACAAAGTAACTTGGCCTCAGTATTAATTCAGTCTTTGTAATTTAGGCTCTGTATTAATCATTCAACAAAGTAACTTATGTAACGCCCCGGTTTAAAAATATCGAAGGGTTACTAAATTAGTCTCTACTTGATTGAAATGAGGAAAATTGACATTTTTTTTTATTTTTTTAATCCTTTTAATATTAACCATAATATAATAATGATAATATTATCTTAATAATAATAGCAATAGAAATAACAATAATAATAGTATTATTATTTTTTAAGGATAACAATAATATGGTTCAAAATCCACATACTAAAATGAAACAATATTAATCAATTTGAAAATCAGTATTTGTTCTCTAGATAAACGAATTAAGTCTTCTAAACAATATGCGGAAGCTCGAAATAATTCAGTACTAAATTTCCAAACGATTTTCTAATAGAAGAAAAATAGGTTAATATTATAATTAAGTGGATGGTGCTGTCTCGTCTCGCGCCACTTCGCCGGACTCCTTAATCTGAAAAGAATTTAAAATATTTGGGGTGAATATAACGTTGTTATACTCAGTGGGGCACAATAGAAAATCATTTCACCATATCACATATCCACACATGAAATTACAACTAGAGGCAATTAAACTATAAAAAGTCGAGTATTGGAAACTCCCGTCCAACGTGGGGGAAAGTCGCTATAACAATCCGAATGGCCCGTAACCATTCCGTAGAAGATGGTACTTAACACCATCACATGCATGTCACATAGCAAATATGCCATAAATTATAACCACGCGTAAAGACATGATATGGTTTTAAAACAAACAATCGCCTTTAATTGAAAATATTTTGTATAAAATAAACCCCACCTCGAATTCGTAGTTCTCGTAAATCCCGCGAAAGTAGAGCTGGTGTGATGCTAGCGCCTTTACGGACTTTCCACGTCGTCTAATAAAAGAATTTAAATATAATGTTTAGTAATTTAAATATTAAAATTGACTTTAATAATTTATTCGGGTCTTAAAGTATTTAATTTAAAAGTTATAGGGCCTAATTGACAACTTTAGACGTTGCTTTGAGTTAAATTGAAAGAGTGGCATTGATTTGAGGGTGGAATTTGAGGTAATTGGTCAACTATTTCCAGTTCAATGCTCAATCGAAGCTTCGGGGTTTATAATTGAACTTTTAAAACTTGAAATTGGACTGGATTGAGAGAGATCATTGATTTAGGGACTGTTTTGAAGCTAGATTAGAACTTGGGGACTTCAATTGTGAATTATATAAATTCAATTGAAGTCAATTGAGGTAAGACTAAAATTTTGAGGACCATTTTAAACTATTTGGAAAATAGTTAATAAATCTGGGGACTTAATTGAATAAGTGTTAGGAGTTAAGGGACTTGGGTTGCAAATTTTCGAACTGGGTCTTATAAACGGGTCTGGGCCTCATACTTCTTCTTCCTCGCTCGTGTACACAGAGAAGGGGGAGAAGGAAACCCGGTGAAGCCACTACCGCGTCGCCGCCGCTCGTCACAGCCGTCGGCGGCCACCAGTCGGCATACCAGGAGGGTGCGGTGACTCCGGGGGTAGCGGCCGCAGTCGGTGTCGGGTCGAGATTTGGGTCTTAGTTGAATGAAATCGAGCCAAACCTTCGGCGAATTCGAGCTTTTCCAGCCAAAATAACATCAATTAAGTTCGGGTTTGGGTTATCAGGGATCGACTATGGTGTTTGGTGGCTGGTTGTGGGAGAAAATCTCGAGATGAAGGTGAGAAGCCATGGCCGATTCCTCTCTCGGTTACACAAAAATTCGTCCCTCGTTTCCCTTTTTTTTTTTTTGACGAGGTGATGAATAGACGAGGATGATGGATTGAATGTCAAGTTTTGAAGGGTGATTCTGAATTCTCAATTCTTGATTCGGGATGGTCGATGGAGTTTTGAGCTTGATGTTTAGAGCTTGGTTATGTTCTTTCTTTCTGTACAATGAATTCACGATGGGTAAGAACATGGGAAAAACTGATGGTGGAGTGTTTGGTTGGATTCAATCCACGAGGGAGAAGGAGTAATTGGTCTTGATTGGGTCTGTGAGGGGAAGAATTAACTGGTTTTTGATTTGAATGAGTTTGGGTGTTGTGGTTTGTTTGAACGAATTGATGAGCAGACGATGTAAACTAACACGGGTGTGTGGATATTGTGGATTTGCAGTACACATAAATGGAACGGAAACAATTAACAATTGCGGAAGAAACTTCAATATGAATAAAGAAACGGTGGTTACCTGCTGGAATTTTGAAATCTGCAGAAGGGAATTCTTCGATGCCCACGAGCGTGAATAGTAGGGTTTTTTTTTTGTTGGTACGTAGGAATGGGAATAACTGAGCAGTCCCTGTCAGATGTATAGGGTTAAAGGCTCTACCTATTCAAGATGGGCTTGACTAATAGGTTGTAAGATATCGGCCCAAACGACATTAGAAATAGATTTTTGAGTTGCCCAAAGACTAAGTTTTGTGGCTCTTAATAAAATTCGACCCGATTAAATTATTAAATTTCATTTTATTTTTTTTTTGAAGCTATATATATATTAATTGAAATTCTCGTTTTAAGCGGGAAATCGTAACGACGTCTTAAGGTTTTGAACATTTAAATTTTCTATTGCGGTCGTTACAACTTAGCCTCAGTATTAATTCAGTCTTTGTAATTTAGGCTCTATATTAATCATTCAACCATAACCCACAACTCATTGAAATAGCAGATATATACAAACATATAATGAGAGAGCATACATAAACAAAAAAAAAAAAAAAAGAACACACCATACAGAGTGACTTTCAAACCAGAGACATATAATTTAGCCTCTATATTAATCATTCAACCATAATCCACAACTCATTGAAACAGTAGATAGATACAAACACACAATGGCGGAGCATACAAAAACAAAAAAAAAAAAAAAAGAAAGAACACACCACACACAGTGACTTTCAACCAAAGACATGTATTAACATAAACAAAGCTTAAAAAATGAAGAACGAATGATAAAAAAACACACACACACACACCATACACAGTGAATACCAAACTAACGCTTACCCCGAGTATAAGATAAACTGAAGCACGGATGAAGAACGGGTAACAGCTGCACACTTTCTTCTGTTGCTCTACAATTAACCATGGAAAACAAACAGGGAAACAAAATTAACCAAAAAAACCCACATTGTATACCGCAAACACTCGAATATTAATTAACTAAATATTTACAAAAGGAAAAATAAAATCATCCTGAAAATCTATACCTCAACCGCTTCTTGGTATAGTGAATGTAGAAGTCAAACCAAAACCATTGTATTTATAATCAAGACTACATAGTTTCGAGAGCCGAAGAATTGCAGAGAAGCTAGAATTCTGTATAGAAAAAATATACTTTCCATCGTTAAGAGTAATGAAAAAGGAAAACAATATATATATATATATATATATATATATATATAAAAAAGAATAAACACGGAGTGAATAAAAATAACAAAAAAAGGAAATAAAAATAATCATCCAATGGTGGAAGCTGATTTGCTCGAAATTCTTCGGCTAGATCTAGGTATATCAGTAAGATTAATACATATATTAAGGATAAATACAACGCATTTAGGGATTAAATAAGAACAAAGCACGATTTGCATAAAAGGAAAAATAATTGAAACAAATCGACGATAGGCAGATTTGTTCAAAATCTCGGATGGATTAGGGTAAATCAATTGCACACGCCATTTCCATAAAATTAGAGAATGGATTTGGCTAATTTCGTAAGAATCGAATCATAATTTTGGGGAAATCTAATCTATAATATAGAAAAAGAATTGGACAAAAAATGTTTTTAATTGATTTTTTTATTCTTTTCCCGCTCAAAATGCTGCAGCCAATCAGAATTTCTGGAAAAAAAAAGATAGCTGTAAAATCGTGTATCAGAAAAGGAAAAAAATCTTTTTATTAAATTTTTCCCCCTATTGAATTTGCCTAATATAAACTTCTATCTATATATAGAATAATTTATATATATGGAAAATGAGGATTTTTTCTTATTATATTTTTATTATCGTAAATCCGTTTTCCGGTTTAAAACAAACTCTATTTTTATTTTTTCTTGCCTAATCTATATCCAACTCTCTTTTATTTTTTTACCCTAATATATTAATATATATCCAACTCTCTTTTATTTTTTTACCCTAATAATATATTAATATTAATGTATATAGATTTTATTTAATTATTTCTACCCTATTTTACCCAATCTCATAATATCTAAATACCATCTCTATCATTTCCTCTTCTTTTTTTATTTTCTACATATAAAAATAATAATTTGTGATTCTATTTTACTCGACTTGATGAAAGTTTTAAAACAAGTATACTATCAATATATAAATTTTCATTTTTAAAAAATATTAAAATTTACCGTAAACATATAAATTAGTGTCTAACTTAAATATAAATTGATATTAATATAAATTAATGACTACTGATGTAATAACATTAAAAATTTTTGATAATTTGTTACGACACTTAATTGATATCTGTTCGTAAAATTCAAATATAATGAGATGTCTCATTATATTTGCACTTTAACATCCAAACTTCAATAACAAATTACAAATTTAATTTTTTACCTCATTAGCTTCTGTTATTTTCAATTATAATTTAGTTTACCTGGACAAATATTATATATTTTTCTTTTAAATATTACAAATTTCAATTTTTCCTTTATTTTTTCGTACAAATCTTTAATTTATATGTTTATGTGTTGAACAATATAAGGGTGTTCCAAGAATTGGAATGAATTTTTAATTGATCGTTTTTTCATAATTTTCGTATTTAAAAAATAAAATTATTTAAAATTAACAGTTTTCACTAACATTTAATTTTTATGCCATACAAAATTACCATTGATTAAATTTTTACACAAAAATTTAAATAAAGGTTTAACATTAAAATAAAAAAATAAGATCAGACCTGTTACTTAATTAATTTTAGAAATAATTAATTATTTTAAAATAATTAGCTAAGAAACAAAAATTAATTAAAATTAATAATCATGCTAAGATTCCTTTTTTTTGCAATACAAAATTACGATTCATTAAAGTTTTACCCAAAAATTTAAAAAAAAACGTACTAGCAATTGGCCAAAGTTTGAGACAAAATTCCACCACTATAATCCCCAATTTGTACTAAAAATTTTAAAAATTAGGTTGGACCCAATAATCAATTTTAGAAACAATCAATCATTTTTAAAAATAATTAGCTAAAGAATAAAAGTTAATTAAAATTAGTGATTTCTATAAAATTTAATTTTTTGTGTGATGAAAAATTACAATTCATGAAATTTTTACATAAAAATTAAAATAAATGTGTAACATGAAAATTTATAACTTAGGTTGCACCCTTTTATTAATTTTAGAAAGAATTTATTATTTTTAAAAATAATAATTAGCTAATAAATGAAAATTAATTAAAATTAGAGATTTCACTAAGATTTAATTTTGATTGGATAAAAAATTATGATTCATTTAATTTTTACATAAGAATTAAAAGAAACGTATAACATCACTTTTTTCAATTAATCATTCAATTGTAACATTATTTGATTTTTTAATTAATTGAATATATATTTATATCTTTTAAATTCTAAGATGTCTTTTCTATTATAAGATATTTTTAAAATTAGGTTCATATAATTCGTAAAATTATGGTTATCAAGAAAATTATTTTGGAAATAGTATTTTTTTAGAAATAATTAAGTTAAATACAAAAATTTAATATAACTATTTAAACTATTATTAATTAAAATAATAAATTATATTGCAAATATTTAGCTAGACATGAGTTTAGTGGACAAAGATTGCTCAAAATTAATTACATGTTAAAAGGGAAAATATAATTAATTTAAAAAAAATCATTAAATTGTTGCGGGTTTTTCCTAAAAAATGAAAAATAAATCCTTTAAATTGTAATATATCTTTTAAATTATAAGATGTCTTCAAAACTAAATTCATGTAATTCTTAAAAGTGATGATATTAAAATGTTTATTTTAGAAATAATTAATTATTTTCATAAACAATTAGCTAAAAATAATAATTAATTAAAACTAATTCTATTACAATTCATTAAAATTAATAATACTGTTACGATTTAATTGGACTTGATTTCAATGGACAAAATTGACATGGTTTCGTTGGACAAAAATTAATAAAAATTAATTATACTGCCAAAATAGAAAAATGGCATTAATTAAAAAATAAATAACAATTAAAATTAATTAGATTGCTATGGTTTACTAGATTTTTCCTAATTTTCGTAAAAAATGTAAGGTATCTTTTGACATGCACGATATCTTTTTAATTATAAAATATCTTTAAAATTAGATTCATATAATTCTTAAAACTGCGGCTAAAAAATTAATTATTTAGAAATAATACATTATTTTTATAAATAATTAGCTAAAATAAGAATTAATTATATTACAATTAATTATATTTTTATATTTTTATATTGCTGCAGCGAAGAAAAATGTGCTTACAAAATTAATTTTTCTTTTTACGTATTTTAAAATAAGGTTAAGTTAGCACCTATAAGATTTTTTATTCTTAGAATTGGAGTGTTACATCTTATCGTAAAGTAAGTCGACCGATATTAAAATGATTATTGCAAAAATAATTAATTCTTTTCATAAATAATTAGCTAAAATGAAAATTAATTACAAATAATTCTATTACAATCAATTAAAATTAATAATACTGTTATAATTTAATTGGACTTGATTTTAATGGGCGAAAATTGAGACAGTTTCGTTTGACCAAAATTAATCAAAATTAATTATATTACAAAAATAGAAACATAACGTTAATGAAAAAATAAATAATAATTAAAAGTAGTTAGATTTCCTTGGTTGACTAGATTTTTCCTAAAAAATGAAAGACATCTTTCGACATGCAAGATATCTTTTTAATTATAAAACATCATTAAAATTATATTCATACAATTCTTAAAATTGCGGTAAACAAACTAATTATTTATAAATAATAAATTATTTCTATAAATAATTAGGTAAAAACAAGAATTAATTATATTAATTACAATTAATTATATTTCTTAGATTTTATTGGATATATTTTCATTGAAAAAAAATAGAGATAGTTTTATTAGACGAAAATTAATCAAAATTAATTAAATTGCTAAATATGGAGAAACATAATTATTTCAAAAAAACAAAAAATAATTAGATTGTTACGGGAAGGAAAATGTGCTTACGAATTTATTTTATCTTTGATGTATTTTAAATAAAGTTAAGTTAACACCTGTAAGATTTTGGATTTTTAAAATTGGGCTGTTACATCTTCTTGTAAAGTAATTCGAGTGATCATTAGTCCCTAATTAACTTTATTTACTTTTTTTCAAAATATGCTTTTCGTTTGATTTTCATATGTTTTTGTAATTTCTATGATATTTCTTTTGAGTTACAGTTTGTGGCAAAAAATTAATATTTTTTTTGTATAATTTCGTGTGTTTCAAAGGACCTGCTCCTTTTTTCTTTTTCTTTTTTTAAGTGACAAGCTCCAAAAATAGGTATTCAAATAGTAATGATTTTTTATTTGACACTACTTGAACCAACAATTATATAATACTTCTTTGGTTCAATCTATCGCTTTCGCTAGGGAATAAGTTTAAGAATTCTTATTAAACAATTGGTTATCGACTCAATCAATTATTTGAATTATATGACTCAATTAGAATATTTTAATTATCTTTCGACTATGTTAAATATTTATCTAAGTTTTCATCTCCTAAATAAATATTAAGAATCCTACCTACTTTGAATTATTTATTTTATACCGAATTTTCCTGTTGATATTTTATTTTATTTTTAAGTATAATCAGTTAGATTGTATATTTTAAGTATTAATCTTATATATTTCGATTTATTTATCATATCCAAATTAATTTAAATGTTATTCCAAATTATTCAATATTTAATATGTCGAATATGTTAAATTAGTAAGTTTATACCTAATAGGTTAATATACGTGTTTAATATATTTAGATTGGAAGGTATTTATTAAAGAAATAAAATGTCAAAACAAAAGTCTTAGATTAAACAATCACAAATGGGTGTGGACGGGGATGAGAATTTTCTAGTGGGGCGGGGACACGGACAGGGATGGGGAATGAAAGTCTGTGATTCTTATATCATCCGCGTTCAACCTAGAGTAAATGAAGATGGGTCGGAACGAGGACAAGTGTTTCCCAACATGGAAGAAATAGTTTAGGGTCTGTCGGACTGTACTCACTACATTATTATTTTTATAATATATCTTTAGACTGATTATATTTCATAATTAACATTTAAATATTATTATTTACATAGCAATTTTTAATAACGCACATTATACTGATGTATAATAATTAATATTTCTCAGAATTTATAATTGCATATAATAAAATGTAAAATAATTTTTAAGAAAAAACAATGAGCTCTACGAATGTTAGTATAGTTATTTTAGTATGGTTATTTTGATAAATATAATATTTAATATTATTTTATTTTAGGTTTAAATTAGTAGATTAATCTTGAAATAAGCAAAATGTAATATATTATCACAAGCTACCACACGATTATCATCTCACAAAGCAGTATAAATGATAATTAAGTTACTATTCTATGGAGAATAGTAAATTAAGTTGTGTGGATTTTCGCGAGTTGTTTCTTGCATATTTGCACGATAGATTAGTACGAAATATAGGGAAAATTCTATTGAAATTTTTATAGAATTGTTTCAAGCTAAATTCTTTAATTTTATTGTTGTAACTCATTCTTTATTTTAATTATTTTTTTGGATTTTATGTTAATATTATTAACATCTATCAATAATGTTATTAGTTGAAAAATTTGTCCCCCGTGGCACCGCACGGTGAAACAGCTAGTTATTTAGGGAAAATGGGTGATTGATCTTCGGTTGTGCCCTTTTTCTTTTTTTTCTCTCTTTTGTTTTTCAAGACGCATGAACGATTGAGCAATGAAGGAGGTTTGACTGTGATGAAGGTTAAGGTAAAGAGTTGTGTTATTTACACCCACACTTTTAATCCTTACACCCACCTTTTTTTTAAAAAAATTTCAATTCCAAATTTTACCCCTCGCGTAATAAAGTAGGTGGGTGCAGGAAGTATTTTTGGATGCTCGGCCGAGGATGCCGAGCGTCCAAAAAGGAGCTCGGCCATGCTTGGCCGAGCTCCCCCATGGGGAGCTCGGCCAAGGATGGCCGAGCTCCTTTTTGGAGCCATCCTCGGCCGAGCATCCAAAAATATTTTTTTTAAAATATTTTAAATTGATAATGTTTTTTATAATATTTTTTTGATATTATTTTTGGATTTGGAGAAGGAACACGCGATCTATGAGTGAGATCGAATGGGACGAAACCGCAATTTGGAGATTTAGTGTTCGAACTCCGTTTTGGATAAATAATATACCGATTTGGAGTAGCTCGATGCCACGAGTCGAACTCATTCCTATGGGATGATATACGATGGATTTTGGCCATCTGAAAGCGTTTAGACAGCAAAATCAATATTTTTCTATTTTTTGACTAATTTAATTTTATTTATTTATTTGTTTTTAATTTTATTTTATCACCATAAATAAAATAAGTGCATTTTTAAAAATTTTATTCAATATTTATTTGTTTTTCTATTTTATTTTATTTTATTTGTCCAAAACGGAGTTCCAACGCTAAATCTCCAAATTACGGTTTCGTCCCATTCGATCTCACTCATAGATCGCGTGTTCCTCCTCCAAATCCAAAAATAATATCAAAAAAAATATTATCAAAAACAGTATCAATTTAAATTAAAAAAAAAATTTTGGATGCTCGGCCGGGGATGGCCGAGCGTCCAAAAAGGACCTCGGCCATCCTTGGCCGAGCTCCCCATGAGGGAGCTCGGCCATCCCCGGCCGAGCATCCAAAATACTCCCCCACCCATCCTGTTTACTATGCGAGGCTAAAATTGGAATTTAACAAAATTTTAAAAAAATGTGGGTGATAAGTGCTAGAAAAGCACTTAAATAACTCTTCTATTTTACGTGTTTGTGTGTTTTATTAATGTTATATGTTCCGTTTTATGTGTTTTTCCTTTATTGTGGTGTTTAGGGTCACAAAGAATCAAAAGGAGTCAAAATGGATGAAAATCGGATGAAAACGGAAACTCGGGACCAAAAAGGCAAGCGAATCAAAGATGGAAGGCCTCCGATGCAATTTTATGGAAAGTTGTTTTTTTACAATTTTTCTTGTGCTAAAGTCGAAGACCATCAAAAGAGGATTCCTACACTCTTTTCGGATCGCAAATCGGAGTTTCCTAGTGAAAGTTATGGCCGTTTGAAGAAAAATGACTAAAAGCGTCAAAGCCAAAACTATGGGGACCAAAGTGCAACTTTTTAGAAGTCTGAGGACCAAAGTGAAACTTTTCAGAAAGTTAAAGGACCAAAATGCAATTTGTGAAGGACCCAAATGAACAACATTCAAAAGTTTAGGGACTTGGTGTGCAATTTCTGGGTGACTCGGGTGACTCAGTCGGTAGCGCATGTGATCGAGTCGGCGCCAAGTGACTCGAGTCATGCCTGCAATCCCTGGCCTCCCGTTCGTAGCGGAGACTAAGCGAATCGCGCGTGACTCGAGTCGGCCAGCGGTGACTCGAGTCACGCGACACTCTTGTAGATTTTGACCAGCGGACTCCACCTACCATAAAACGTGTTTTTTGGTATTTTCTTGACTTCTTAAAGATAAAACAATCTGAGCACACCACAATAGACTCATCAAGGAAGACTTTTATGATTTTTTAATATTTTTTGGTGTAATATTTTGCCTATAAATAGAGGCATTTCCAAACTTGAATCACACAACTTGTAGAGAGAATTAGCTTGTGATTCTCTCCAATTTTCTCCTCAATAAAATTCTCTTCATCATTTGTTCTTAGTTCTAACTCGAAATCTCTTAGTTTTTCATATTCATGAAGTAAAAACCTAAATTTAGGTTCGATTAATCAATCGACGATACTTGACCGTGAATATGATTAAGCGGAGCATTTCTTCACTAATTTCTCTTCTTCTTTTATTTTTCATGTTTGAGAAAGATAATTTCTCATATATTGCAGAGGTGATACACGGCGTTACGCCGTTATAAGTATTTAACCCGCATATATGAGTAGTTAGACTTCTCTATTTAATTCTTAGCATTATTTACGTGATTTCTATAGTTTGTATATATTACTTGAGATAGTGAAGTATAATCTATCATATAGCAAGGTGATACCCGCTAATATGAGTAGTTAGACTTCTCTATCTAGTTCGAGGACGTTGTGTTCAATTATCATGTTGTTATCTTTTCTAACTCTTTGCTAACGCTTTATCTATTCCTCTACTTCAATTTGTTGATTTGTTATGCTTTTAAACCCGTTTTGAATTTATGTGATTATTGCATTCACTTTGGCCAATTGAATCAATTAATCTTTAAGTTCAAGTTATGTGCTAGGATTGGAACTTTTGATCCGTAATTGTCACTAGATTCCAATCCACAGTAGCAAACGAATGTCGTGCATATTTGTTAATAAATCAACTTAGATGTATTAATTCAAGTTTGTGAAATTGATCATCTAATTCAACTCATTCTTCTTGTTCATTTCACACTAGCATTGCATTAAATCCTAAGAACTTGTTTAGGATTATCCAATAGCTAGATATTAAGTTAAAGAACTCACTTTAATTTAATACACTTAAGGAAGAATTCGTTAATCAGAGCTTCTTGGTTAATTGAGAGTTGATAAATTGGAGAAGGGATAGTACACGTTGCATGGGAAAGATAAAGACAAGATGTTGACACAACCGAACCCGAGAACTAGATATATCTTCAATTGTTTCATTTTCATCTCTTTTATTTTTTCATTTTATTTTCGAATTTCATCCAACTTCACAAAACCCCATTTTCTGTATTAATTGATAAGAACAACTAGATCAAACACCGTTCCTCTTGGGTTCGACCCTTACTTACCACTTCTACATTAATTTGTAGTTTTGAAACCGAGTAAGGAAATAAAATAAATTTTGGCGTACTGCGACAACACGCCCAAGTTTTTGGGTCCGTTGCCGGGGAACGGTTAACAAATTTAGTTGCTTTTATTAATTAATTAAAAAAAAATTCTTCTTCGCTTGTATGCATAATACCCGATCTACTAATCGAATTCTTGAAAGTTTCGATCCAGAAATCGAGAAATCCATTCGAAGAAGAATAAGACAAGCAAAACAAACCGAACGAGAAATGGCTGATAACAACAATGAAAGAACTCTTAAACAAATGGCAACTCCTGAAGTTACTCAACAACCATTGTGTATAACTTTTCCAACCGTAGAAGAAGGTAAAACTTTCGAGCTAAAATGCGGATTGATACATCTTCTACCTTCTTTTCATGGACGATCCGTGAAGATCCATATCGACACTTGAAGGAGTTTCATGTGGTGTGTGATAGCATGAAACCCCAGGCATCAGCGAAGAGCAAATCAAGCTCAGCTTTTCCATTTTCACTAAAAGATGCCGCCACAAATTGGTTATACACTTTACCACCAGGTTCGGTCACAACATGGAATCAAATGAAGCAACTTTTCCTCGAAAAGTATTTCCCGACTTCAAAGACCGCAAATATCAGAAAGATATCTACAGAGTACGCCAAAACAATGGAGAAACTCTTTATGAGTATTGGGAGGCGTTTCAAAAGCTCATTGCAAGCTGCCCGCATCACCAAATCGGTGAAAACCTCCTAGTGCAATACTTCTATGAAGGCTTATGTCAATCAGGCGAAACATGGTTGATGCTTTGCTAGTGGAGGAGCTCGATGAACAAAACCCTATTTGAAGCAAGAACATTGATTTCAAACATGGTGAGAACACTCAACAATTCGATGCAGGCCAGGAAGCGAACATTGAAGAGTAAATGAGGTAAGTAACTCCAATGTTGAAAACCAACTCTACGAACTAACCTATCTTCTCAAACAAATTGTTGTAGGAAACAATCCACAAGTCAAAGCATGTGGCATATGCACAAACCTAGGACATCCTACGGATGCTTGTCCTGCTCGCAAGTGGATAACAATGAACAAGTGAATTGACAAGCAATTTTCCATTCCCAAGGCCACAGTACAATCCATACTCAAACACCTATAATCCAGGATGGCGAGATCACCCCAATCTGAGTTATGGAACCAACAAACCCCCAGGATTCTTCCCTAACAAACCTCAAGGCCAATTCCAGCAACAAGGGAATTTCCAACCTCAAGGGCAATTTCAACAAAAACCTCAACAATCAGGTATGTCTCTTGAGGATATGGTGAAAACATTAGCAACTAACACTGTGAAATTTCAACAGGATTCCAAATCAAGCATTCAAAACTTGGAAAACCAGATGAGTCAATTGGCAACTGCCATCAATAGACTGGAAGCACAATCTGGAGGAAAGTTACCATCTCAACCTGAGGTAAATCCAAAGAATGTTAGTGCAATAACCTTAAGGAGTGGAAAAGAGATCGAAAACCCTCACAAAGAAGTTCCCACACATGAAGATAAAGAAGAAAAGTTTGAAAAAGAGGCAAGTCCTAACTCTCATATCATTGTTAAAACAACTCCTCCCCTTTCCCTAGTAGATTAGTGAAAACCAACAAAAATGACAAAGAAAAAGAAAAAGAAATTTTGGACACATTAAGGAGAGTAGAAATCAACATTCCATTGTTAGATGCAATCAAACAAATTCCACGCTATGCTAAGTTTTTGAAAGATCTTTGCACTAATAAGAGGAAATTGAAGGGAAATGAAATGATCAAAATGGGAGAAACCGTTTCAGCGGTACTCCAAAAGAAGTTGCCTCCAAAATGCAAAGACCCAGGTATGTTCACAATTCCATGCACAATTGGTAACACCAAGTTAGATCGAGCTTTAATAGACTTGGGAGCATCGATTAATGTTATGCCACGATCAACCTATGCTTCCTTAAAATTGGCTAAACTAACTAAAACATGTGTTATCATTCAACTTGCTGATCGATCTAATGCTTATCCATATGGAGTAGTTGAGGACGTATTAGTACAAGTAGGTGGCCTTGTATTCCCAGCCGATTTCTATGTTTTGGACATGAATGATGATCACTCCCCTAACTCTACACCTATATTGTTAGGAAGACCATTTTTGTGGACTTCCCAAGCAATTATTGATGTGAGAAATGGGATTTTAACAATGGAATTTGACAAGGAAATGGTGCAATTTAACATCTATGATGCAATGAGACATCCTAGTGACATTTGTACAGTTCATGCCATTAACACCATGACTCCTATTGTAGAAAGAGTTTTTGAGCTAAATTGCAGAGATGAGTTAAAGACCGCACTTTGTGAATCACTGGAATACATTGAAGACAAAGAGATAGAGCTGACAGACTGAAAAACACAATTGCGACATTGAATTCATTGATGACCAATCCACGAGGTATAATGTCAACACCATTCGATTAGAAGCACCTCCTAACAAATTGTTACCTTCAATTGTGCGAGCACTGAATTGGAAATGAAACCTCTGCCGAGCCACTTAAAATACACCTATCTTGGAGATGGTAAAACACTCCCTGTGATAGTGTCATCAAAGTTAACTGCAGTGGAGGAGGAAAAACTCGTTCGAGTCTTGCGCGATCACAAAGAAGCAATTGGGTGGGCGATTGCGGATATCAAAGGTATAAGTCCATCGATCTCGCATGCACAGGATATTACTTGAAGAAGGAGCTCAACCATCAAGACAGGCCCAAAGGAGATTGAACCCACCAATGATGGAAGTTGTGAAGAAAGAGATTGAAGCTATTAGGAGCGGTATGATCTATCCCATTTCGTACGATGGTGGATTAGTCCAGTTCAAGTAGTACCAAAGAAATCCTAATTTCTGTAATCGAAAATAAAGAGGAGAACTTGTACCAACAAGAGTGCAAAGCTGGATCTGGGTATGTATTGATTATCGGAAGGTAAATGCTAAAACTTCGAAAAGATCATTTTCCCCTTCCTTTATTGATCAAATGCTCGAAAGTTGGTGGACATACTCATTCTTGCTTTCTTGATGGGTTTTGGGATACTTTCAAATTGCAATAGCCCCGAAGATCAAGAAAACCACATTTACATGTCCATTTGGAACATATGCCTACAGCGTATGCCTTTTGGATTATGTAATGCCCCGCAACTTTTCAACGTTGTATGATGAGTATTTTCTCAGATTACATTGACAAAATCATTGAAGTATTCATGGATGACTTGATTGTATGGGGAGACACTTTTGATGCATGCTTGGACAATTTGACATCGATTTTAAAGCGATGCACCGACACTAACCTCGTTCTTAATTGGGAAAAATGTCATTTCATGGTTGAACAAGGGATAGTGTTAGGTCATGTAGTGTCGAGAAGAGGAATAGAAGTTGATAAAGCTAAGGTAGACATTATTTCGCATTACCTTACCCCACCCAGTGTGCGGAAATTCGATCTTTTCTTGGATATGCAGGATTCTATCGTAGGTTTATAAAGGACTTCTCAAAGCTTGCATCACCACTATGCAATCTCTTGCAAAAGGATATACCATTTGAATTTAATGATAGATGCAAGAAGGCATTCGATGAACTCAAGGAACGACTCACAACACCACCAATCATTCAACCACCCGACTGGAACCTTCCATTTGAAATCATGTGTGATGCTAGTGACTATGCTGTGGGAGCAATTCTAGGGCAAAGAGTTGGAAGAGCTGCACATGTGATCTACTACGCTTCACGAACATTGAATCAAGCCCAAGCAAACTACACCACAACTGAGAAAGAACTTTTATCTGTAGTTTTTGCTTTAGAGAAGTTTCGATCATATCTCTTAGGAACTAAAGTAATTGTTTTTACAGATCATGCAGCTCTACGATATTTGCTTACAAAGAAGGATGCAAAACCTAGGCTCATTCGTTGGATCCTCCTACTTCAAGAATTCAATTTAGAAATCAAAGATAAATCAGGAGCAGCGAATGTTGTGGCAGACCATCTTAGCAGGATCGTAAGAACAGAAAATGAAACACCATTGCAAGAAGCCTTTCCGGATGAAAGTCTATTTGTTGCTGAGGTAAATTCTCCCTGGTTTGCTGATTTGGTTAACTATCTCGCATCTAGGTTAATCCCTGCAGGCTTATCCAAGGCGAAACGAGATAAGTTAAAGAGTGATGCCAAATACTACATATGGGATGACCCTTATTTGTGGAAAAGGTGTTCAGATCAAATCATTCGGAGGTGTGTACCAGAGTCAGAATTTCGGTCCATTCTCACATTTTGCCATTCATATGCTTGTGGAGGACATTTTGGACCACGGAGAACGGCTCAGAAGATATTAGAAAGTGGATTCTACTGGCCAACACTGTTCAAAGATGCTTATATCTTACGCAAATCCTGTGACAAGTGTCGTGATCGGGTAACTTGTCCCATGAAACCAAATGCCTCAAACTCCTATCATAGTTTGCGAAATTTTTGATGTATGGGGTATTGATTTCATGGGACCCTTTCCAAATTCATTTTGCCACTCTTATATCTTACTAGCAGTTGACTATATTTCTAAATGGATCGAAGCAAAAGCCACACGAACTAACGATGCTAAAGTAGTTGCAGAATTCGTCAAATCTAACATCTTTAGCAGGTTTGGGATTCCAAGGGCCATGATTAGTGATAGAGGTACTCACTTTTGCAATCGGAGCATTGAGTCTTTGCTAAGAAAATATGGAGTTCTACATCGAGTATCAAGCGCATATCACCCCAGACGAATGGACAAGCGAGCTCTCAAACAAGGAAGTGAAGTCAATTCTTGAAAAGACAATCAATCCTAATCGAAAAAATTTGGAGCAACCATTGGATGATGCACTTTGGGCATATCGGACGACTTACAAAACACCGATTGGGATGTCACCATACCGATTAGTGTTTGGAAAGCCATGTCATCTACCGTTGAAATAGAGCACAAGGCTTCTTTGGGCAATCAAACAATGCAATATGGATTGGGAACAGCGGTGACCACAGAAGCTTCAAGCTGCAAGAATTGGAAGAAATTGAGCGAAACTTATGAAAATGCAATGATCTACAAGAATAAGACGAAGGCATTCCATGATCAACGAATCTCCAGAAAAGAGTTTACTATTGGACAAAAAGTGTTACTTTTCCATTCCAGACTAAAACTCTTCCCGGGTAAGCTTCGTTCTAGATGGGTTGGGCCATTTTTTATTCTTGACATTTTTCCACATGGTGCGCTTGAAATCAAAAGTTTGAAGACTTAATAAGATATTCAAAGTGAATGGACATCGTCTCAAACCATACTATGAAGGATTCTCTACAACAAATATGGAAGAAATTACATTGGAAAGTCCGAGCTAATCATGCCCTCACTAAGTCGAGCTAACGACTTTAAACAAAAGCGCTTCTTGGGAGGCAACCCAAGCATTTTCTCGCATTTTTATTTTTCTTTTGAATTTTCGTGTTTTTGTTTTTATTTCTCAATTTTTTATCTAGCGTACTGAGAAAGATAGTATTTTACAACTGCAGAAAGGAGACTCAATTATTTGAGAAGAGACGTGATAGCCCATAATTCGGTGATTAGCAGCAATTACGGAAAGAGTGGGGGTTAATTATTGATGACGGACAAATCCGTCAAGCAGCGTTTCTCGGATGCCCACTCCAACGTACTCTTTCTGACACACTCTGCATGCACGATTGTCGGTTGAAAGCGATTGCCCACTTTGACTATAAATCAGAGATCATTCTCCACTCGAAACCACAACCACAATCTTCGTTTTCTGTGAGTACTTCTTTCTAGCAATGATTAGGTAATTTTTCTTCTTCCTCTTGATTTTTTCTCTTGTTCTTCCTTTCTTCTTCTTCTTATTTGTTTTTTTTATAGTATGGACGTGTGTGATATTTTTGTATATATATGTCTTTTCTTAATATTAATTGATTATGTAATTCAAATTTTCTTATTTTTTTTCCTTCTTCAGTATCTTTGAAAATATGGAAGAGTGTGATAATCTACTATGCTTATTGATTTTGATGGTTTTAATCTTATTACTTCAGTATTTCTTTTTCTTTCGCGTGTTACGTAACTAAAAAAAAAAAAATTTATAGTCGAGCCAACGACTATAAACAGAGGCGCTACTTAGGAGGCAACCTAAGCACTCTCTTTTCTTCTACTTCTCTCAAACACTTGAATTTTCAATGGATAACAAATTTTCCAAAATCCACAAGTATTATCCGTCACTGCCTTTGAATGCTTTGAAAGAGATTTACTATTCTAGAGTGGGACGATTAAAAATGTTGATGGAAAAGGAAATGCCTGAGGACATTCGTTGGTTGATTGAAGCAAAGGTCCGATTAGGAGGTGAAATGCCAGCTTTAAGTACTAAATATGTACCAGGGTTAGGCAAAAGTAATTTTGCCAAGAAACGAAGGGCAAAAAAAATGAATGTGTGCTATAAATGTGCTAGATGGCCTTATAAATGCACTCGATGGACACACCTTTCGTGTAACCGTTCTATTGGATTTGTGTCCACGAATCGAGAAGATAAAATATGTTTCATTAAGGATGGCATGAGTAAGGAGTCTTTGGATGATATCCATCAAACTCTTGAGACGCATCCTAGTGGAATGGTGCAAATCGAACTTCTCAATCTGTGGAGTGAATTTAAAAAGGAACGAGAACGATATAGTCTTGGGAATCTGACTTTAAAAGACCCTATTTGCCAATCTATAAGAAAACTGGATGGGAAGCCTATCCCCGACTCATAGAAGGCGTTTAAGCCGTTTCTGGACGTAAAACCAGAGGCAGATGTGAGCCACAATCACAACTACGTGTACATATTGTTATTTTTAATTGTTTTTTGTGTTCTTGTGTCAGTTTTTAGTGTGCAAAGTCGACAACCTATGGCGGCTACTACTTTTACTGGAACTGGGAGTTCAAAGAGGAAATTGACAACCATAAGTCTTTTTGGTGGAATCAATATGGGAAAACCGACACTTCTCTCACCAGTAGTCACAGCTGGAACATTCCTTGGAAATCAAAAGTATAAGCTAGTGTATGGAGGAGGTTGTCGTGGGCTGATAGGATGTGCGATTCGGTCAGCATATGTACGAGAGTCTACAATGGTTGGCGTTATTGTACCACCTTTAAAACAGGCGTATGGTAAGACCATTGGTTTTGAGGTACATGCTAGATCATTGTTTGAACGCTTAATACTAATGATAATGTATTCGGATGCTTTCATTGCAATACCAGGGGGTTTCGAAACTCTGGAACAAATCTTTTGCATAATTTCTTGGGCCGAGATGAGACTACACTCTAAACCAATTGGTCTTTTAAATATTGACAACCATTTTGACGGTTTATTGGCATTTCTCGGATTTTTAGCTCATCAAAAGCTGATTTCTCCTAATACTTTGAAAATGATTTTTATTACACCATCAATTGAGGAATTATTGGAGAAATTAGAATCTTATGTACCACAAATGCATGTAGAAGTGCTCATCATCAATTGGCGGAGGAATTAAGCAAAAGGAACGAGAGATCCGAATGGATTGGATTTAGAGTTAAGGTTATGAATGTGGAATAGCTAACCCGGATGGTAGAATCTGAGTTTAACTCTGGAAAGACATCTGTGTTACGCTCTGGAATAAACAAAAAAAACAAAAAAACAAAAAAACCACCTTGAATCTTGGTTTATGTATCCCGCCCAAAGCGTTAAAGCGGTCTTTTGATAGACCTTAAAGAAGCTGTATTTTTCTATTAACCTTCTTCTTTCAAGTCTTTTGCGAGATACCTCAAAGTGCAGAATTTTCATTTCTTTCTATGGCATCCCCTCACGTATTGTTGCTCTTCTACAAGTACTCGACTCTTTCTCTATGCCTCTTGATATCAAGATTCACATTGTTCGACTTGTTGACAAGTATGAGCGTGCCCTTTGGAACGTTATCGCTTTTGGGGCAGGATCATCCCGATCTGCTCGCAAACGACGTGCTAAGCGCCTTAAAAGTTGCTTTAAATGTGGAAAGCTATTAGAGGGACCTCATTGTACTCGAAATCAAACTTATTCACAATATAGACATGTTGTTTTCTTCAAGGATGGACCGATTAGGTGCGAGGCGAAAAAGTCTATCGGGAGAAACGACCCATTTCATGTCGGTGTGAGAGAGTTTGATAATTTATTGGAACAACGACAACGTCTGCTGGAAACCAAACTCGATGGCCTAACCATTGAGCAGCAACTTTTTGAGCGTGATCATTAGCACCCATCCGAAGATGTAAAACCACGTCTCATTCATTTAAGAAGTGTATACGAGTTGGGCGTTACTGCTCTAAACGTTCTCCCATTTGTTGGTTCTTGTGGAAATTCTTTATTGAATGGTAAACATACCTATGTGTCATGTGGCGATATGGAGGACCTTTTCATTAAGGTTGGTTGTCAAACTATTTTGTAGAGAGTATCTTTGATTGAGATAGTTTCCATGCGGATCGACTTGATGGAATCATATCATTAATTTGATGTGAATACTCTTGCAAGATGTTAGGAGGGTTGTTAACTCCCAAAGTCGCTTTGTATATATTTCTCTTCTTCATTGAGAAAAACAAAAAGAAAACAAAAAAAAAAATTTCAGCTTGTTGTTTTTCTTGTTACGTAAATATGTTGATTGCAGTCTGCATTACTCTTGGATTGTTGACTGTTCCTCTGCGCTACATTGTGCAACCACCATCCCCACTTAAGACGACTCATGGCTTACCATAGGAGAGTTTCCATTTCTTCTCTTTTACATGGTATTTATATTTCTACATTGGGGACAATGTAGAATTTAAGTGTGGGGAGTGGCATATTGTGATACCTTGTGATTTTTTTGTCTACAATTTTGCATGAGATAGCAACTTTTGAATATGATTGAGCTTAATTTGCGTGATTTAGCTAAAGCTGCAGGATCCCGAAAAAAAATCAATTTATTGTGTTACTGTTCTTCTCTATGCATAGTGGCTAAATTACCTGAGGCGTTTATAAGGTAATTTACTATCATTCTCTGGAACACAAATTGAAGGTTGAAAATGTTGATTTTTTTCTAACTTTCTAGACCATAGTAAACTAACTTTTTCTTTTCTTTTTCTATCCATTCGTCTGCTCAAAGTAACTTGGAAACATCAATTGTTAGCAAGCGGAGTTATAATCGCATGGTATCTGTTTTTGTGAATGTGTCTTTTATTGTGAGTTTAAAAGTTTGGAAAAAGCATTGACCTATACTGAGAATGAATTTTACTTTTATGTTCGAAATAAGGAGAGGGACCACAGGAAAGAGCTACTTGCCTCAGAGTGTGAAGCCGTCACCTCGAATGGGTGAAGAAGGCTGCCTCCAATGAAAGGAGTAGTGTGAAAGCTACCTGTGGGGTAAAAACTGAAAAGAAAATTGCAAAACTCCTCTTCTTCTTCTTCTTCATCAAAAAAAAAAGAAGAAGAAAAAAAAAAGAAAATCGCAAGAAATGTGACAGCTACCCAAGTGTGAAGTAAGATAAATAAATTCCCTCAGTGGTTTGAAGTGCCTAATCTAAACACTCTTTAAATTGAAGACATATTTGCGATAAAACACCTGCCATGCCCTTTTTTTTTCTTTGCAGTGCTAACACTTGATGATTTTTGGTGAACTGAGTAATTTTTAGGATCCATGGGAATCATTGTAAAATAAGAGTGGGATCACGAGAGATGAAAGGAAATATTTGACCACTTCGGGTCAGGATTTGGATAGAACATCGTAAGCTTTCATTTGGTTCCAGTTAGTGATGGGATGATAACCTTAAATGCACACACTCACAAGCCATTGTGTATTTGAGAAGAAGTGAAATTTTCATGGTTAGGAAAATGTTGATTAAGCAAGTCACTATCTCGTAGAAGGATTTCAATGTTTAAAGTTGTTTATCTCATGTAAAATCATTGTGTTGTTTTGTGTCGTATGGTTGTTGTTAGAGGCGAACAACAGATCTAAAGTGTGGGGAGTTTGATAAGTGCTAGAAAAGCACTTAAATAACTCTTCTATTTTACGTGTTTGTGTGTTTTATTAATGTTATATGTTCCGTTTTATGTGTTTTTCCTTTATTGTGGTGTTTAGGGTCACAAAGAATCAAAAG
The DNA here is from genome assembly GCA_018223645.1 of Jasminum sambac. Classification (NCBI taxonomy): domain Eukaryota; kingdom Viridiplantae; phylum Streptophyta; class Magnoliopsida; order Lamiales; family Oleaceae; genus Jasminum; species Jasminum sambac. The sequence goes on from CP073650.1 coordinate 1,923,383, forward strand.
GAGTCAAAATGGATGAAAATCGGATGAAAGCAGGCTTCGGGACCAAAAAGCCAAGCGAATCAAAGATGGAAGGCCTCCGATGCAATTTTATGGAAAGTTATTTTTTACTATTTTTCTTGTGCTAAAGTCGAAGACCATCAAAAGAGGATTCCTACACTCTTTTCGGATCGCAAATCGGAGTTTCCTAGTGAAAGTTATGGCCGTTTGAAGAAAAAGGACTAAAAGCGTCAAAGCCAAAACTATGGGGACCAAAGTGCAACTTTTTAGAAGTCTGAGGACCAAAGTGAAACTTTTCAGAAAGTTAAAGGACCAAAATGCAATTTGTGAAGGACCCAAATGAACAACATTCAAAAGTTTAGGGACTTGGTGTGCAATTTCTAGGGTGACTCGGGTGACTCAGTCACCGCCAGCATGTGATCAAGTCGGTAGCAAGTGACTCGAGTCACGCCCGAGCATCCTCGATCAGCCGCAACCGTCCGAGTCATGCCTGCAACCGTCCCTGGCCTCCCGGTTCGCAGCGGTGACTAAGCGAGAATCGCGGCGTGACTCGAGTCGGCCTTGCGGTGACTCGAGTCACGCCGACTACTACTGATTTTGACCGGACTCCACCTACCATAAAGCGTGTTTTTGGTATTTTCTTGACTTCTTAGAGATAAAACAATCTGAGCACACCACAATAGACTCATGAAGGAAGACTTTTATGATTTTTAATATTTTTGGTGTAATATTTTGCCTATAAATAGAGGCATTTCCAAGCTTGAATCACACAACTTGTAGAGAGAATTAGCTTGTGATTCTCTCCAATTTTCTCCTCAATAAAATTCTCTTCATCATTTGTTCTTAGTTCTAACTCGAAATCTCTTAGTTTTTCATATTCCGGCGGAAGTAAAAACCTAAATTTAGGTTCGATTAATCAATCGACGATACTTCGGCCGTGAATATGATTAGCGGAGCATTTCTTCACTAATTTCTCTTCTTCTTTTATTTTTCATGTTTGAGAAAGATAATTTCTCATATATTGCGAGAGGTGATACACTAGTTACGCCGTTATAAATATTTAACCGCATATATGAGTAGTTAGACTTCTCTATTTAATTCTTAGCATTATTTACGTGATTTCTATAGTTTATATATATTACTTGAGATAGTGAAGTATAATCTATCATATAGCAATGGTGATACCCGCTAATATGAGTAGTTAGACTTCTCTATCTAGTTCGAGGGGGACGTTGTGTTCAATTATCATGTTGTTATCTTTTCTAACTCTTTGCTAACGTTTTATCTATTCCTCTACTTCAATTTGTTGATTTGTTATGCTTTTAAACCCGTTTTGAATTTATGTGATTATTGCATTCACTTTGGCCAATTGAATCAATTAATCTTTAAGTTCAAGTTATGTGCTAGGATTGGAACTTTTGATCCGTAATTGTCACTAGATTCCAATCCACAGTAGCAAACGAATGTCGTGCATATTTGTTAATAAATCAACTTAGATGTATTAATTCAAGTTTGTGAAATTGATCATCTAATTCAACTCATTCTTCTTGTTCATTTCATACTAGCATTGCATTAAATCCTAAGAACTTGTTTAGGATTATCCAATAGCTAGATGTTAAGTTAAAGAACTCACTTTAATTTAATACACTTAAGGAAGAATTCGTTAATCAGAGCTTCTTGGTTAATTGAGAGTTGATAAATTGGAGAAGGGATAGTACACGTTGCATGGGAAAGATAAACACAAGATGTTGACACAACCGAACCCGAGAACTAGATATATCTTCAATTGTTTCATTTTCATCTCTTTTATTTTGTCATTTTATTTTCGAATTTCATCCAACTTCACAAAACCCCATTTTCTGTATTAATTGATAAGAACAACTAGATCAAACACCGTTCCTCTTGGGTTCGACCCTTACTTACCACTTCTACATTAATTTGTAGTTTTGAAACCGAGTAAGGAAATAAAATAAATTTTGGCGTACTGCGACAACACGCCCAGTGGGTGTAAGGATTAAAAGTGTGGGTGTGAATAGCACAACTCTAAGGTAAATGCACGTGAAGGTCAAATGCACGTATTTGTCCAGTTGTCAATTGTCTTTATTGGCATAAAAATTAAAATGAAAGGACTACAAATGTAAATTATTTTTTTGGCGGGAAAGGGTTTAGGTTATAAATACTTAGCTATTCTTAGTGATGGCAGAAAAATCTGATTCGATCCGAATTCGATGGATACCGAATCCGAATGGAGCGATTTTTTTCCGATCCGACGATCAGTGGATCATTGATCTGTGGATCAGCCGATCCGAAACGGATTTGGATTTGGAGCGGATCAGGCCTGATCCGATCCGAATTGATTTTATTTTTTATTTTTTTTTTATTTTTATTTTTATTTATTTTTATTATTTTTTATTTTTTTATAAAAATCTATACCAATATGGATCGTGTTTGGATTTTTTTCTTGATCCGATCCGATCCGGTCCGATCCGATCCGAATCCGATCCGAGGAATTTGGATTTGGATTTGGATCGGAGTGATTGATTTGGATTTGGATTTGGATTTGGCCGATCCAATCCGAACCCGATCCATTGCCAACACTAGCTATTCTTAATATATAGATATAGATGACTCCAACCTCATTCTATTTTTTTCCTTCTACAACCTTTCAATATGCATAATTAGAAATCCCCCTCCTCCACCCCCCGCCCAACAAAAAAAACCCTTCACAGATTCCATCCAATTTAACCGTTAATTTATTTATTTATTTATTTTTTTGGGTCTTTTTGTCCACTTCGATTAAGGGGTGAAATTGGGAAATAACAATTCTTTCCTTAGGGAAAAAAAGGAACACCAATTTTTATTAATGTACAAATTAGTGCTAAATCTTCTAAATTTTACAATTTTAAGTTTAATTTTTCATATATTTTCATTTGAATCGATAATTAAAATATTTGTATAAAAAATTTGATCATAATTAAATAGTTTTTTATAAAAAAAAAATTCAACACAATAGTACATCTTCACATTAATATCATAATTTTCCAAAATATATTTTAGCATTAAAGATTCTCATATTTTGATTTTAATAACAGTTAATAATAAATATAATTATTTTACCTATATAACATTTTAGTAAGAATATATTACTATAAAAAATATACCAAATATACAAAATAATAAAATAAAAAATAAAACTTCAAAAAGGATATAGAATATCTTCAAGGTGTTCTCTCTCTCTCTCTCTCTCTCTCTCTCTCTCTCATATTATGAGATCTGTTTATTTCTCCCATGTAAAATCGACTTCTCTGCCTCCAAAATTTGGGGATAAATTAACGCCTTTAAGGTTCAATTAACACTTGCAAATGACCGAAGATCGTCTGCCTGGTTTTTTCATACACAAAGACGGTCCTGTAGTTCGCTGTGCCTGAATCGAACTTCCAAAAATGGCTTCCTTTTATTTATTTATTTATTTTTTTCGTGGAACTAATATAAAGCGACATGCTAGACTCGACTAGGGCCACAATAAGAATTAGTCAAACACACAATAACTAGCCAATAAAAAATATAAAAAGCTCAATAATGTAAAGTAAAAAGAAAAAATGAGCCTACAAGTTTGGACTAAATGCTTGAATTTGCCTATTGTTTTATTTAAAAATGGGTCTATAAATTTGTAATGAATTTAAATATGAACTCTTTAATTATAAAAAGAAAATATTACACGCATTAGTGTTTTAGGTGTAATGGACTAAAATGGGCCCTCGAAGGGTTGTGTTTGAGTCGGTGACTTACTAGACTCAAAACAGGACCGCCTCTATTCATACGCATATTACAGTTTTTCTATTTTTAATAGCTATTGTGCCAGGGGAAAAAATGAAAAGGCAAAAAATTCTCTAGGTTTATGTCAATAGAAATTTGAGGCTTAATACTTGCAAACATTTACATGAAATCTTTATTTTCTACTGGCATTCCTACTTAAACCTAATTTCATTAGATTCTTTGAAAAAGTTTGCTTCACTAGAATACTGCTCTGTAACATTGTATATATGTGTTCATGTTATAAATAATTATGAAAGAAATTGAAAAATATTTTCCATGTTTCAATGCTCCATAGCATTTAATGTCTATAGAAACTCGGCTACTTTAGAAACTCTGCAACAACAATCTCCGAATAGAGTACTTGAGTGGGCAACCAAAACAAAGAAAATTTATTGCTTTGGTCCTCAGATTCATCAAAGATGGGGCTCTAGCTATACTCTTGATGGAGGTATAAACATTACAATTACCTGAAATCACAAACAACAAGAAATTACTAATTAGAGATTTCTTATGAATCAATATATGCAGGTTGGATTTCAAGCTTCTTTGTGGGTATCCAACGGTGTATGCATTGGAGATGAAGTAAAAATTCAAGTGAAAAAAGGAAATCCATGCGATGATTATTGTTCTGAAGGATCAAGGAATTTAAGAGAATATCCAATGTGAAACGGGAATTCCTCTAAATTTTCCTCTAAAATAGAATAATTGCTACAGTATTTTACCCTTTCTACTTCAACTATCAACTCTAAATTTTACTCCAAATTCACACTATTCAATATTTTCATTTTCTTTCTCATTTATTAAAACACACTTTTATGTTAATTATTATTATATAAGTATAAATACATATTTTGCACATAATAATAAATGTGCTCTCCATATTTTATTTTGTCATTTCACTTTGTAGTTAAACAAATGTTCATGTGTTACAATTGTATAATATAAATTGTTCAACTTAATATAATTAGAATTACACATCTACTCTTTATTTAAAAAAAATCTAATAATTAACTAAATAAGTAATTAATTAATTAGACCCAATGATTTATTTGACAATAAATATTTATCCGTAATTGAAATTAGAAATTATGATTTTACTACAGCAAAATTAAATTCTCATTTTATGGTGAATTGAAAGTATAGAATAGTGAAAAATTTAACAAAAAATACACCAAAACGTGATGAAAAGAAAAGATTAAAGATAAAATAATAATAATAAGTAAAAAAAAATAAAAGCAAGGCAGTTGGGCCCAAAAGTGGGCCCAACTTATGACTCCAAATGAATAGTGCACCACTACATATAGCGGTGCACTATTCACCCCCTCCAAAGTAGCAGCTTGGAGGCAACATTGCGGAGGCTATTCCTCCAAATTTTGAGGAATTTCTTCAAAGTATAGTCATGTTGGAGATGCTCTGAGGACTTTATACCGGTGAAACTAGTGGCATGGACTTCAGCCCACAAAAGATCAAAGTAAAATGCAATTCTTTTGGAAAATGATGAGCATTCGCTTTTTGAATGCACGAAAGCCATAATCTTGCCGTTGACTTTTAGGCCTATGGATCAGAAGTATACAGATGATAATTTGAGGGAAAGAATTGTTATTTCCCAATTGGTTTATTTTCACACAAAGACCCCAAACTTTCAGTAAACAAAAAGGACCAAAAAAAAAAAAGAAGCAAAGTTAACGACTAAATTGGATGAAATACGTTAACCAGGGGGTCCTGTGAAACAAATTGAAAGACTGGAGATTCAAACACGAAAAAAAATAATGGGGTTAGAATTGTTATAAAACTAAAAATTTAGGGTCTTTTTGTGAAATAACCCTTGCAGCTTCTACGTTAGTTTAAAGGTTATTTTTCTATTAATTGGGGGCTAATTGTATTCATCCTATTCTGTAAAATAATAATAAATAAAAAAATTATAATGGCATATTCACCAGCAGATCTATTGCTGGTGGTACCCGAGCATTCATCTGTTCTCCAAAGAACACCGGTTGGGGGGATGGGATGGTGATGGTGGTGGTTGGGGTGTGTGTTGAAGGGGAGGATTAAATTGTAAAATTTGAAAAGATATTGTATCATTTTATCACTTTTCAATTTATTTAAACTTTATAATTTGAATTGTAATAATAAATGAACTTTAGGGATTAATTTGAGATTATTAAAATATTATATATTTAATTGTAGTCTTGTTTATTTAATTTAATGTAAATAGAAGGGTTTTTTGGCTGTTCCTTTAAAAAGTTCTTATTTTATAAGAAAATATTAGGTTGATGATCAAAATGCCAAAATTAAAACGATAGGTTCTAAAAGCAGAACAACCTAAAATGTTGTGTCCTTATTGTTATAATTAGCCTTCAAAAAAATCACAGAAAGATAATTAGCCAAGACCCAATTGCCAAATGACTTCATTCTTTCAATTCTTTCCAAAAAAAAAAAAAAAATTCAATCAACTCAACAATCAGGTCAATGGCTTGACCCGAGCGTCCGTGACCCGACCCGACTTAAACCCAATTATTGGAGGGTTAGGGGCCGAAAATGAGTCAGAATTTACCCTGTGTGCCAGCCACGCAAGCGGCCCACCCAACTCGAACCCGATCCGTGTCCACCCCTATCTAGCAATTTTCTTTCGATAGTTGTTGAACAATTCTTTACAAATTTTCAGCGGATCATATGTACTAGATTGGTTCATTGGATTTCAAAAAGTTACGCCATCTCTAATGCAATGTGAGTTGCATGATGTTGTAAATGAGTGGGATAGAAAGAAAATTATTTTAATTGGAGATGAATGGAAAGAGCTTTAAAAAAAAGAAGAAAAAATCAAAAGAGGAGAGAGATAGAAATAAAATTAAAAATAATAATAAAATACTAGTAGAAGAATTCTAGATGAGTGTCTATTTCTAAACATGGCAAGGGAATTTATACAGAAAATATACGAAAAAAATGAGGTAAATGGAAGAAAAGTAATAATTAAAGAAAAGAAAAAAATTACAAAAATATGGGACCCACTCACAATTGTTGTGTCCATCTCTCTAAAATCAAAATTGGCAATTGATGTTTCCATTGGAGATAACCTACAAGATAATCCCTCTCCCATAAAGATAGTCCTATTTTGACTTTCACATAGACTAAAAAATTCCAGTTAATTTTGTTGGAAAAGTAACATTTAGTCATATATTTTCAAATACCTTATATCAAATAATGATAGTTCATTTTAATTGGTAATATAAGATATGAATTTGGGATATAGCAAGAAATGAAAAGTTGTAATATATCTTTAAAAAAAAAAAAAGTAGACTATAATTTGAGAACAATGAAAAAAGAAAATGAGACTGCTTTTGTGGGACATAAATAGTAAAATCTACTCCCACCTCATTTATTTTATTTATGTTTCCTTTTTAGTTTATCCCATTTACTTTATATTATTTCTATATTTAATATTAAATTTTATGTTCATTTACAATTCTACCATTTTTAGCTCTTGAAAATGTAAAATTTTTTTTGAAACTATGACAAATGCAAACCTCTAATTAAATAAAGGTATTTTAAAAAACGTTATGTAAAGTTTTTTCAATCTGTGTAAAAAGTAAAGTAGACAAAGTAAATGCGACAAAGCAAATAATTTTAAACATATAGGAACGAAATGCAAATCCTCTAGTTGTCCCATAAATAATTCGTTCAAAGAAAAGCCGGGAAAACTACCAAATGAGTATTTTTTATTTGGCCAGAATACCACTTAGGTATTAAGAATGTCTCCAGTGACACTTAGGTACTTTTTCTAATTTATTTGCGCACTTAGGTACTTTCCGGTGGTCAGAATATATTAAATGAATAAAATATTAATTTTACTGTTTAACCACCATTAAAATATTAATCTCCCGTTTTTTATTAATTTCCTTTTTTTCATTTTCTAATCAGATTATTATTATTATTATTATTATTATTATTATTATTATTATTATTATTATTATTATTATTATTATTATTATTATTCCTAAAAAAGTGTGTCGATTGTACTTTTAGTGCAAAATAGAAAAAATCGCTAAACGGTCCAAAAAATTTTTATATGCGTTTGTTCCATAATCAATTTTATCGAATTAAATGCACTAATTAGATAATTTTACCGAAAATTTTCAACGTAGTAGCATCGCGCATATTTTGATTTTAATCAACCGTTAACAATAAATATAATTACTGTATCTTCATAAAATTTTAGTATGCATATACTATTATAAAAATAAAAACATAATGAATACAAAAAATAAAATAAATATATACTCGCACATTTTGATTTTAAAAAACAGTTATAAATAAATTATTGTATCTAAATAAAATTTTATTAGAAATATATCTATGTAAAAAAAATATACTGGATACAAAGAATTAATTAAATCAAATTAAAAAAATTAAAAATAAAAAATCCCACACCCCATCCTCACCCCACCCCAAAACCACCACCACTTCCTAATAAAATTTTATTTAGGTACAACAATTCATTTATAATTATTTTTTAAAATCAAAATGTGCACGTATGTATTTTATTTTATTTTTCATATTCGTTATATTTTTATTTTTATAATAGTACACGCCTACTAAAATTTTATGAAGATACAATAATTATATTTATGGTTAATAGTTGATTAAAATCAAAATGTAACATATCTAATATAAAAGAAAACGTAAACAAATGCTACTATATTGAAGATTTTCAATAAAATTATCTAATTAATGGCAAATTAATTCAATAAAATTAATTATAGAACAAATGCGTATAAAATTTTTTTGGACCACTTAGCGATTTTTTTCTATTTTGTACTAAAAGCACAATCGATGCACTTTTTTTGGACTTTTATGTTGTAGCATTAGTAATAATAATAATAATAATAATAACAATAATATTAATAATAATAATAACCTGATTAGAAAATGAATAAAAAAAGGAAATTAATATTTTAATAGTGGTCAAACAGTAAAATTAATATTTTATTCATTTAATATAATTCAACCACGGGAAAATACCTAAGTGTACAAATAAATTAAAAAAAGCGCCTAAGTATCACCCGAGACATTTTTAATACTTACATGGTATTCTAACCAATCAAAAAATACCCACCCAATAGTTTTCCGATAGTTTTCCCGAGAAAAAGGCTAATGCAATAGTTAAATAGGGACAAGCTGGCAACCAGCTAGAAAGGTAAACAAAACACAGTCCAAAACGGCTAAAAGTCAAAATCATTATGGTCATAGCTGAGAAGCTATATCCAATTACATAATTGACCAACCCCCATTTGTGGTGTCATCGCCACAAACGTACGAGCATCGCCAAACGTACGAGCATCGCCATTAATGGAGTAGCTTCGGTCACCGCCTTGGTAGCTGTATGCGGAAAACGGTCCATAATAAGCAGTTGTTGGAGGAACAAATGGAGAAACATTGTACATCATTTGAGGTTGTCTGCTCATGAAAGATGATGATGACGTTGGATAAGCATTCATGTTCACGTGAGTAGTTGCGAAACCATTGCTAATTGGATAAACAGGGCCCACAGTTCCATTGAAACCAGCAAGATTCATCATCATATTGTTTGTGTTTCCCCCTTGCACCTCACCTTTCTTTGTTGCATCTTCAGCTTGCTGCCTCAGCATAGCAAGTTGCATTAATTTCTCCCTCAAATTCTCCTCTTTGTCACACTCAGCATGATCTCCTTCTCCTTCAAGAGCCTTCATCTTCATCATGTGTTTAATGTTGTTGCTGTTGTTGTTGACCTTTGGTTTCTGGTTTTGGTTTGTTTTCTGAGAGCAAAGCTCAGCGTGCTTCCCTGCTTTCACCAACATTTTAATGAGGGCAGAAGGAGCCACACTCCCAGATACACTCACCTTTTGTTCCTCTGCATCAATATTGACCTGGTAAACTCCTGTCATGAGAGTAAACAAAAGATAAAAACGTTTTTACTTTACACACTGAAACAGTAAAAATGTAAAAAATTATATATATTGAAAGAAAAAGAGAGGACCTTCGATTCTTTGTAAGAGTTTCTTGACTTTGTGCTTGCACCCATGACAGTGTATGTTCACTCTGAGAACACAAGTCTGCAAGAAAAACATATGCATTATCATTTATCCACAATATTTACCCATTAAATCTGTTGTCGTGAAAATACCTGGATCTTGAGGAGCTTAAAGTCTTCGTCTTTAGTCATATCTGCTACAAAAGGAAATATATAAAAGGGGATTTTGTTCTACTCTTCTCTCCCTCTGAGAAACAAGGAAACAAAGGGAATGCAAATGGGTGTGGGTGGAGATTAAAAAGGCATTTATTTGAAAGGGAGTGGTCGTTGCTGACAAGTTAGAAAATTTATTGAGCAAGAGAGAGACGAAAGTCTCAAGTAAGAGTGGGGGAGAGAGGATGTGTGTTGTGCATTGCTCCGATTCTGATTTGACAGGCCGACTTGTAGCCCTGCCCACCCATTACACCATTTCTTTTCTCTGCTACGAAAACCCCGCTACATAGAGAAATGGTTTTCGCCGTTTTCCCTCATCATTTCTCTTTCTAGCGATACATAGTCGAGTCTAGCATATAAAACACACCATTACAAACACCGCTGCATAGAGAAATTTTTTTTAATATTATCCATTTGACCTAACGTAAATATTAAATTTTTTTTTTTTTAATTTTGGATGACTTGACGCCCTGTGAGAGTGTTATGGCAGGCGTGATAGGGGAGCACTAGCCTACAAGTGTATTACTCCTTCGATTTTATCTTGATAGGCATATTTTTTATTTTGATATGTTTCAAATTATAAGCAAATTTCTACATTGAAAATTTAATTTATATTTTGCTTCATTTAAATACCCATATTTATTAGGTAGTTTGTCAGTATATCTATTTATAGATATGGCATTTTAGGATTATTATAGAAAAAGTTTGCATTCCTAACTATAATAATTGCGTTTTATTAATCTGTGTGAAAAATAAACATACTTATTAAAATAGGACGGAGGGAGTACCAGTTTATTTCTGTGATTGGCTTGTTTTGGGGAGATGTAAATTTACTGAAACGACGCATTAGATACGTAATTAAAAATTTGGGAAAATATATTAAAAATATAAAGTAATTATATAAATTGTTGAAAATAATAAGAAGGAAAACGTTAGTGGAAGTTAATAAAAATTGGTGGCCTAGAGAACAAGCCTTGAAGAAAATTTTTTCTTCGCGAGTTTACATATATACATAAGTACATTGTTCGGGGCTTCATCTTCAAGGGGTATTCCATATTATTCATCTGACTTAACGTAAATATTAATTTTTTCTTTTTTTAATTTTGGATGACTTGACACCCTGCGAGAGCGCTACGTCAGGCGTGATAGGGGAGCACTACCCTACAAGTGTATTACTCCTCCAGTCTTATCTTGATAGACATATTTTTTATTTTGATTTGTTTCAAATTATAGGCAAATTTCTATAGTGATAATCTAATTTATATTTTAATTAATTTAAATACCCCTATTTATTAGCTAGTTTGTTAGTATATCTATTTATAGATATGTCATTTTAGGACTATTGTAGAAAAAGTTTACAGTCCCAACTATAATAATTGTGTTTTATTAATCTGTATGAAAAAAATAAACATACTTGTTAAAATGGGATGGAGGGAGTATCAGCTTATTTCTGTGATTGGCTTGTTTTGCGGGAGATGTAAGTTTACTCAAATGACGCATTAGGTATGTAATTAAAAATTGGGGAAAATGTATTAAAAATATAAAGTAATTATATAAGTGGTTGAAAATAATAAGAGGGAAAACGTTAGTGGAAGTTAATAAAAATTGGTGGCCTATAAAACAAGCCTTGAAGAAAAATTTTTCTTCGCGAGTTTACATACATACATAAGTACATTGTTCGGGGAAAAAATGAAAAAATGAAAAAAAAAAAATCTTCGAAAGTAATAAAACACTGCAATTTTTTTCTATATGTGGCGATTGCTTCAAAATCATTTTATTCATATTAAAACCTTGTTCTATCCACTACAATTTTGATCAATTTTTTCTCTTGCTTCATTTCCAACCACTCATTCAATTATTTAATATATATTTTCTCAATTTCAACCATACATTAAACTCGTAAATTGAAAAAAAATCAAAATTACATTCCAAAGAACAAGGCCTAAAAGTGTATGCGTAAATGTACTTATGATGTACGATTGGACACAAATATCGAATATGATTCGCATCAAAAAACAAACACATGATTTAAAAAAAAATGTTGAAACACAAAAATTTAATGAAATTTTTACTTTCATTTTTATTTTTCACTTTTTGTGGGGGATGAAAATATTTTGTTTCCACTTATAACCTGTTCTATCGAAGGATTGCTTTTCCATTTTCGCTTTCAAATCAAAATTTAAATAAGCGCAACTATGTGAATAACACGTTGGTCACCAATCCACTCGAGTACTATTTTATGAATAAAATATATTTCTTTCGTCCCACAAAAACAAACTTACTTTCACTTTCATTAAAATTAAGAAAATATCATTTAATATTGTTAGAAAAGTAAAATTTAAAAATATTTTTTTTAATATTCCATTCATTTTATTAATTATTTCACTATAATAATTGTATTTTGGGAGTAACAATATACATTAAATAAGGATATATAAAGAACCTAATATGTCAACTCTTCATTTTAAGGAAAGTGGTTTATCATCGTGGGATAAATAAAAATAGAATGCAAACCTATCTTTGTGGGACAGAAGGAGTATTAAACTAGTATTAAACTAGATTTCATCCTGTGTGGTACACGACAAAGAATTAACTTCAAGAATTATTCAAAAAGACGTAGATTTATTTTTTTTTAACACATTATTATGCATTTAATTGTTTAAAACTTTTACCCCAAAAAAAGATAAGAAAAAGAAAAAGATAAGAAAAATAAAAAAGATATGCTCATTTTAAATCAATTTTGAGGCAAAAATTACTATGACTTTACAATGACTTGAACAGTTCAATACTACATCGATAATAGCTTCATAATTCAATAAAATAAAATTCATGTATATTTTTAAACTCGGAATGGCATTTGGAAGCATAGTTTTAATTATTTTAGTGTTAAAGACAATAACATATGGAAGTATCGTTTTAATAGTGTAATGTATTTCCGAAGACTATTGAAAGTATAGTGACACTTGTGGAATTTTTCAAATAATATAGTGATAATTGAGGATTTTAACTTACTTTGAAGCAAGTGTACGAAATACAGTCGCCCAGTTCAGCCAATGTATTAAAAAAAACAAGGCACGAAAGCCATCGACAACAAAGGTTTGCTTGGCCCCATACTAAAAAGAGTACGCGTGGCAACTAAAAAGAGCATGAGTAGCATTCATGATATTAGTCATCTAATTGCTGGTTTTTTTTTTTATATATAATGGAACTAATTGTTGGTGCAAATGTATGATTTGTGTAATAAAATATAAAATATAAAATATAAAATATAATTCAAATAAATTCATTAAGATAAAGAGAAAGAGTTAGAAAAATGGATTGACATAAGAGAGTCGTGTCGACAATAATGTACTAAAGTCCTATTGACGTTTTCTTCATGTGGGTATTGTCAACGTAACACGGCTCCAAGAATAAAAGCCTTATAGCTCACTGTCTATTCTTCATCTATGAGTACGAATTGTGAGAAGAGAAAGAACGAGCTTTCGTAGAATTGCCAAAATAGTATATAGATGAAAAATATAAAATAAATTAAATATATTTGGCTATAAAATGTGTTAGATTATGTGTATCAACTCTTTGCTTTGGATGGTGAGGAGAAGTTACCATATCTCTTGAACAGTGTATTATGTTCTCGTTTTGAAGAAATCATGGATCAACTTAATATCCTTTTGGAGGAAACTAGCCAAGGTCGTGGTTAATTCTACCTTACAATTAACACTACTAAAAGAAATAAAACTCAAATTAAATTTTCTCTTCAAAAAAATAAAAAAAATAAAAAAACCATAATTAAATTTTAATTGTTTAAAGTTTTCTTAAAACAATAAGCTACAACACTAATGCATATTAAATTATTGTTGGGCCAGTGCTACCAAATTGGGCTACTTCACTTCTTTTGGAACTAGACATGCTATTGGGCCTTTACCTAGCTGATTATTAGAGCCCAGACGCAAGAGATGTTGACGCCAATTTTGGACCATTGGTTCGAGGGTTGAAGCTTTTTCGGTTTAAAGGCTTCACATGCCCATTTCTCCTTCATACGCATCATTCGACCCTTTCTCCCTAAAATCCTAGTGTGTTAGATTCTCTCTTCTGTTCTCTCTGAAATTTGAGTATTAGGTGAATTACTGATTTTCCTTTATATTTTAGAGTGAGTGTTGTGAGAGAATTCTGTAATCTATATCTATATCTATATATAGAAAAGTATGAAAATTTCAACTTATTTTTTAATTAGATTAATTAGTTTTCCCACCTAAAATAAAGTCCTTTTTTGTCTTTTGATTTTTGATATTTTTTAATAATTAATAATTAATCTCAAACAATCAATTAACTAATTATTATTTATATTGAATCTTATCCTCACAAAAATTAGATTTTTTCAAATTTCCACTGATTTGAACTTATCTTCTGTATATTTTTTGTCTTTTGATTTTTTTCCTTTTTTATTAAGTTATAATCAATCCAAAAAAATAATAAATTATTATTTATATTAAATGTTAAATATTAAATCTAGATTTTGCTCTCTTGCATAAGTATTGATAATTATTATTTTATGATATCTTCTAATCTGAATCTAAAGATTTATATTTATATTTAGAATAAAAGACTTTTTATAAATAATTAGCTATAAGACGGAAATTAATTCTTAAGAAAATAAAATTACTTAAAATTAATAATTTCATTAATGTTTGATTATTGTGTGATACAAAATTAACATTCATTAAATTTTTACACAAAATAAAAAAATATAACATTAAAATTTAAACTTTTGATTCGATCCACTAATTAATTTTTTAAATAATTAGTTATTTTTATTAATATTTAGAAAATCGAACCTGTCAGCAGATCGGAGAAGGCAACGATTCAAGGGTCAATCAGTTGGATCGGGTCAAATTGTTTTTAATTAAAAAAAATTAAAAAATGAATCAAAACCAATAAAATTAAAAATTAAAAATAAAAAACCGGTTGAACCGTTATCAGGTCACCGGTTGAACTGGTCGGTTGAACAGGCGGGTCCGGTCCAATTTTCTAAATATTGATTTTGATAAATAATTAGCTAAGAAATGGAAAATAATCTAAATAATCAATTTTTCTAAGATTTAATTTTTGTGTGATACAAAATTCAAAGTCACTAAAATTTTGCATAAAAATTAAAAGGAACTTGTAACATGATGAAATCGGTCCCTTTACTTAGTTTTAGAAATAATTAATTATTTTCAAAAATAAAATTAGCTAAAAAATGAAAATTAGCTAAAAATAAAAATTAATTAAAATTGGCAAGTTTTGACGATTTCATTTTGATGTGATAAAAAATTACAATTCATCAAATTTGTACACAAAAACTAAAATAAACATATAACATTAATTTTGTTAATTAATCATTCAGTTGTAACATTAATCCAATATTTTTAATTAATTGAATCTATATCTTTATCTTTCAAATTACAGATATCCTTTAGTGGAAATAATTAATGGAAAACGGGTTTTAATATTGCATTTCAACAGTTATATATTTTAAATGGATTTTAGATTAGTT
This sequence comes from Jasminum sambac, assembly GCA_018223645.1. Classification (NCBI taxonomy): domain Eukaryota; kingdom Viridiplantae; phylum Streptophyta; class Magnoliopsida; order Lamiales; family Oleaceae; genus Jasminum; species Jasminum sambac. The sequence goes on from CP073650.1 coordinate 1,938,949, forward strand.
TGGATGGTTTTGTTATTGGATTTGATTAGTAGCCAATCAGCTTTGAGAACTATTATTGCATTTCAACAATTTATATCGAATTTGAGTTATAGTTTTAATCAATTTTATGGTGTTCACATAATTTGTTACAATTGGAAAGTTCAATATACTTTATAATTTTTTGAGTAAATTAATTTGTAATACAATTATTATTGTTTACAAGTATAAAATAAATTAAAATATGAATCAACTTAATTCGATTGAGTGCTTTTGGTAAGTTGTTGCAACAATTATTCTTTCTTCAAAGTGATAACTTATTTTTTCTCTTTTTTTCCTCATTTATTTTTTTATACCATTAGGTTGAGACGACACCATTTTTGAAATAGTAAAGGTAAATTTATGGATTGATCGTACTTTCTTTACACGATTAAATTTTCCTCTTGGATCATTTATTTTTGTGCCCACATGGAAAATGCTTTTCAAAAGTGAAAGAGTTCCAATCAAAATAGTGTTGGACTCATACTATTAAAGTTTTTAATTATTTTTTTATTTTTTATATGATCAACTTTTTAAACCATTAATAGGAGTCGATACAATATTTTGAATTGTTTAGGCAAATCGATGGATTGATCGTACTTTCCTCATACTATTAATTTTTTTCCCGGATCATTTGGTTTTTATACTAATATGTTCATTGTAAATTATACTTTTTTTGTACGGTTGATTAATATTTTTAGTTCACATAATTCATTGTAATTGTAAAAATCCAATATACTTTATAATTTTTTTCCAACAGATTAATTTGTAATGCAACTATTACTGTTTATAAGTATAAAATAAATTAAAATATTAATTGACCCAATTCGATGGATTGTTTTTGGCAACTTTGAAACAATTAGTTGTCTCTTCACATTGACAAGTTGTTTTCTCTTTTTTTATTAATTTTTATACTATCAGGATGGGACAACATGCTTTTTTAAATATTAAAAGTGAATCTATTGATCGATCATACTTTCTTGCACTATTAAATTTTTTTCATAGATCATTTATTTTTTGTGTCTATATGGAAAATGCTTTTCAACAATGGAAGATAGTTTCAATTAAAAGAGTGCCAAACTCACTTCGTATAAAAAACGATTATAGTTTATTCACAATAATAATTTTTTTCCTTTTTTGTATTATCAATTTTTTAAACCATTAGTACGAATTGACACAATATTTTAAATTGTTAAGATAAATATGTGGATTTATTGTACTTTCTTCACACTATTAATTTTTTTTGCCTTAGCTCATTTAGTTTTTATGCCAATATGTTCATTGTGAAAACTAATTATACTTTTTTGCATGGTTGATTAAAATTTTTAATTCACATAATTCGTCACAATTGCAAAAGTCCAATAAACATTTTAATTTTTTGCAGTAGATTAATTTGCAATGCAATAATTACTATTTACAAGTATAAAATAAATTAAAATATGAATTGACCCACTTTGATGGATTATTTGCGATAAATTGTTAAAATAATTATTATTTCTTCGTAACGATAATTTTTTTATATCATTAATTTTTTATACCTTTTGGTTGAGTCGACACAATTTTTTAAATTATAAAGGTGAATTCGTTGATTGATTATACTTTCTTCGCACTTTTTTCCCGTGGAATGTTTATTTTTTGTGCCAAAATATTCACATCTTAACTTAGTAAATTAGTGTCTTATTGGTCCAATTGATACTTCAATCATGAATCAATGTTATTAGTTACACAACATTGAAGTATAAAAGTTAAGAGTATGAATTGTGTTCTCTTTCTAATTGTATCATAACGAACTGTTGAATGAATATATATGGAAAAAAAGGAGAGATTTAAAACTAAAAGTGCACGTTTATTGAGTTAAATTATCAAAGATTAGATTTAAAATTGTAATTATCTTTATGAGTACTTACACCATCATCTTTGTAATGGATCGATTTAGAATGACATAAATTACATTATATTTTATTATTTTTATTTTTCTAATTCATATAGAGTTAGTACAATTTTAAAGGATGAATAAAACCATAATAAGGTAGATAAATAGGCTTTTAGGTGATTATTAGTTGTTCTTATATTCTAATTCTTATGATAATATAATATTCAATCAATATATATGAAAAAAATAGATGTTGAAAAATTTGTTCCATGCACAATACATGGGTGGAACAATTAAGCTTGAATAGGAAGGGTATGTTACAATCTTGAGGGTAATGCATAGGAAGGGTTTAAAGTTTGTGATATATGATGATGATGGTCGTCCAACTATTATGATCACAAATGTCATCTATAAAAAATTGTTTAAACTTATAGTTTCATACTTACTACTCGCATCTGGTACGTTGTCAACTTTTTTTTTTACACAAATGCTTTATGTCATTCATGGTTTGATATGTGAAGTGAAGGATTGTATTTATATATTATTATGTTTGTACTCTTATATTTATTTAGGCATAATGTTCACTCTTCAAAAAAATCTAGGTATAATGTTCCCATCACAAATATGGCAGAGTTATACAAATTGATTATATATACCATTTATGCATTAGGAGATCTCGTACCCACGCCGGAAAAAAAATTCGTATGGCCCCATCGGCCCTCACCATCATGGGGCAGTTATGTATTATTCATCTAATTTAACGTAGATACTACAAAAATTTTTAAAAAACATTTTGGGCGACGTGGAGCCCTCACGCCACGTGGCGTGGGTACCATCCCGACATAGGAAACAAAGCATCGGCGTATGCATTAGTGGCACTATATTTCAAAAAAGTAACTCAACGTACTTAGTGGTCGAAAATTACACTTTTGTGAGTTTTATTGATTATATCTGAAATATGATGTTATTTCTAATATTTTTGTAGGTTTTTTATGCTAAAGTGTCAGTATTTGTGTAAAAGTAATGTCAGAGAAGTTCCGTTCATCTAAAATTTATTTATTATTTTAATACAGTTCAATTGTATAATAACACAAATTTTTATATTCTATGTGATAATTATGGATGTGACTTATATTTGAATGTATTCATCCTTTTTGTCAAAACATGAAGATGTTTCTACTTTTTATCTTGTGTGTTGTTTTTTACTATTATTGATGGTGCTATATTTGGATTGCTTTAATTGTTGATTGATAGGCGTTGGAATACACTCGCCAATTTATACCGTAAGCGCACGGATCGTTTAAGTAGTAAAGTTTTGGACCTAAAAGTCCGGATATCGTTCCCTCAAGGACTAACGTGAATTGTCAATACTAGTTGTGTAATATAGTATATATATGTATATAAACACATTCTGAGACTGGAAATTGTTTTGGTATCGATTTAAATACATTTAAACGTTCCACTGAAAAAGGTAAAAACACGTAATACGGTAATAACTTAAGAGAAGAATTATAGTTGAGATTATTGACGCCATTTGATCGTTATGTAATTGATGCTCGGCTAGTTCTCACATGAGTTAGTTGTCGTTCATGTTAGATCCAATTTTCCCTAAATAGGTGATTCCTCTCTCGAATGTCAAATCACCCCTTTCCGACCAATTCGATCTACTATATTTCTATGTCGATTGAACGTTGATCCAAAGCATGACACATAGTGAAAATATTCACAGGATCATCCAAGGTGCGAGGTATATCTTTATCCTCACCAAGAACTTGGAATGAAAACCATTTGGTCTAAGTCAATTATTCTTTTCTCAAAGCATGATTAACTCACAAACAACTACACTTATTGGCCACATAAGTGAAGAGCACCAAGATCAAGATCAATGGAATACACACACAACTACAACTAACTCAATGATTTGAACTAGCTTAGAACCAATAACATGATCAAAGTTTACCAACAATCTCAACTACATAGATTTACCCCATACTAGAAAGTAAAAACATCATTAAAAAGGAAATATTCATTAAAAGATAGTTTTTACAAGTTAGAAGCAAAGAAGATGATAGAGGAACTCCCTTTAGTTCATAAAGTTGAGGTAGCCAATCACCATCTTCACAACTATTGATCTACAACAAGTAACCTAGCTTCTTCCCTTTTCTTTTCTTCTTTTTATTGAGAGAAAAAACAAAACCAAAAAAAACCCCTCTAACCCTAGAAAATATCTACATAAATGGAGCCTCATCATCCCTAAAAAGCCCCAAGGCTGGAGGAGAAAGTGGGAAAGAACAAATGAAACAGTGAAAGGTTGGTCAACAAACCGCATTCTAGTTCTGGAAAAATTACGGCTGTAAGCATTAAAATTACGGCCGTAAGTTTATGTTACGGCCGTATTACCGAACCTTACGGCCGTAATTTACTCTCTGCATCAAAATGAAATTCAAGCCGTGTGACATACGGCCGTATCGAATTTGGGTACGCCCGTAAAGCTGGATTACGGCCGTAAAACTGGTAATTACGGCCGTAATTTTGTCCTGCATCCAAGGTTTGCCATTTTTAGCTCCCGGCTTATCTTTTTGCACTAGTTTCTTTGCTTCCCATCTCGTTTCAAGTTATGTACCTACATAGATCAAATTGAAGCATTAAGAGTAGATAATTGCTCGTTTTATCAATTTCCAAACTGTTAAAGGCATCCGAAAAGTGTGCAAAAGCACTCCTATCATTGATGTCTTTAAGAGTATTGTAAATTAAATTTGTGTTTTTTGGTGAGTTTTCCCCCAATTATTTGCAAGATGAATTAGTACAAAATATAGGGAAACTCTATCGAATTTTTTCAAGAATTATGTCATTAGTTATATTAATTAAGTTTATTGTTGCGATTCATTATTTATTTATTTTTTCTTATGTTAATAAGACTAACACCTATTAATACTATTATTAGCTAAAAAATTATACTCCCGTGTAACGCACGGGTGAAACAGCTAGTTGTACGAGTGTCCAAGTGATTTAGGTTTATTTTGGTTAGATTTGTGAGATCTAGTGCTAGGGAGGTTGTACGAACGATTCTTGTTGCCAATTTTCGTTACCAATGGAGTAACTTGAGCGAGAATCCAAGTTCTTTGTGGAGCTCAATAGGGGAGTAGGTTATCCGAACCTCTAGGGCTTTTGGCCGAAAATTTCGCGTGTTCTTTACTCTTTTTACTTTTTATCTTGCTTTGTATTACAATCTCTTATTGATTTTTCGATCCTTGCCTAACAGTGGTATCAAAGTGTTTGGTTCTCAATATTGGGGTTTGAATCTAAGTTTTCTGTTTGAGATCTAGGCAATTCTTCCTTAAATTGGTTTGAATATGGAGACCAAAGTCTCCTAGGATCAGAGGCTGAAGCCGATTGGAAAAACTCTAATTTCTAGGGTTCCTAGTGATCGCGATTGAATGATATTCAGTAAATTCCCAAATCGGGCAAAATCTGTTGGCAATTAGACGGTGACTGACGACAATAGGACAGTGAGTGGAAAATTCGAGGTTTGCTAAGTAGAGCTTTGTTCGAATAGTCTTTTTTGTCTCCGGTTTGTTGACCGAGCTATAATCTTTCCCTGCTTTACAATTTAGTAACTATTTTCTCATGAATTCTACCTCCGTTGAAGCCTATCAAGGGAAACTTTTGCCTATGCTTGTCTCCGATTCCTTGTGAGGATCCTTGAATTTGGTGGGGGTAGCTATTTCCCTGAAGGGTTGAGGTGATCTAAAGGATTAGGTAAGTACTTGAGATTTTTTTTTCCATTGGTTACGGCTAAAAACCGTGATTATTTTTTTCTGATTGTCACGGGTTTTAACAGTGACCCATGTTTTTTAACCGTGACCCACGATTTTTACATTTTTCAAATTTTCATTTTTCCAAGCGCACAATAGGTCACTATTAAACTTAATGCAGAAATACAGATCCTAGCCTCCATTCCCATGAAAATCATCCCCATTATCCTAGCCCTAAGTTCACACGAAATTCAGCACGTTAGGTCACAAATTCCCCAACTCCATAATCATCACTCTCAAATTCCTAGTGAAAGCATTCTTGTAGCGACAGAGAGCTCCAATTTTCCCAACTCCCTCATCTTTAAGAAAACTGTGAGGATGGACAGAGAGCTCCAGAGATCGATTCATTCAGGTACCATCTTTCCAGCTAACTCTTGCAAATGCTAATCATTTTCCTTTGCTTCAACAACATCAAACAATGGCCTTCAGTTCTTGCTGCTTATATAGCATCAAAAGTAGTTATGAATCTAGTGGCTGCGCATCATCGGAATAGTCCTTGCGTTTGGTACATGCATTTCCTCTATTTCTTATCAAATTTCGATTGTCACTTTGCTCCTCAATTAATTTAACTCTTTGGTTCTCGTTCTCTTGTGATTTTTTCCCTTATTTTCAATTTCGTTTTCCATTGAAATTACCCAATAAAGTTTGTGACTCATGCTTTACAATAAGGCGAGAAAGAGGGCTAAAGGTACAACTCATTGACAGTGTATCTTGAGTTGTATTCGTGATTTTTTTCCTTTTCTGACTCTAATACAAGCTACTGAAGTAAATTGTTTACACTGTTAAAGAGTTGTTGTCAAGGACTGTATCATATTCTGAGGTTCATCTTTCAATTAAGGCCTTGTTCTTTTGGGAACAAATTTGATATGTACGGTATTCCGTATAAAATATGTGGTTAATGTTGCATTGAAAAATGTGTGTGTGGTTGAAAAGAAGAGAGAGCAACAATTTTTATTGTGAAATTGTGAAAAGAACAAGGCTTAAGTTATTAGTATTAAAAGTATTAAAGCGGAAATTATATTAATTGTAAATTTGATTATTATGTGTTGCTAACGAAGAGATGGGTCTGAATAGGAAGAGAATTCACACTTATGTGCATACAAAAGGAAATTTGCTAAGGGCCTTTAAATTGGGCTTTAGTATCTTTTTATTGGAACATCTGATTTTTTTTTCTTGAGCCACTTGCTGAAACACGATGAATGTAAAAGGGAAATAGTGTACTGCGGACCTACTGGGTTTGGTAAGCTGATTGCGGAGTTTTCATAATTAAGAAGGTGTTGCTTAGCCTTTGGTTCTATTTATTGAGTGAAATTATATTGTGTGAAGTATTGGCAATTGCACTCCCATCTTTACCTAAGGGCGCATTTTGCAAATAAAATGGAGGAACACCGTTTTATCCGGAACATTAGATTAATTGTTAATTTTTGCTATTTATTAATTTGATCAAAATTGGTCATGTGATCTCTTAAAAGGAGAGATGAAAAGAATGGCCATTTTGTGTCTATATATTTTTCTCGACATCATTTCTCAGTAAGCTTAACTTTATTTACGGGCACATTCTATGAGATTTATAAAATTTTCAATTACTTATTTACGTTGTCTCAAATATCAAAATTTTTGGCCCTTGATTATTATTCTTTCATAGATTATAATAATTATATGTAAATGAAAAATTGTAGAATGAAAAGTCTAAATAGCAGTGACCAGTAACGTCTGTCCAACCTCACAATAGCCTGGAACTCCACAAATAAAGTAGTAATCTCCGGTGGTTTGCAACTTCACAAAGGATAAAAATCTCCACAAGCTGAGGATCAATAGCATTTAAAAAAATTTTAAATTATCGATATGGATAGGTCCTTAGTTTGATATGTTTTGTTATACTGGTATCATGCTTGAAGTCTTGAAAGTTTTTAGTCGAACTACTATCTTGCAACCTTGTATTTTCTTGTAGTTGCCTTCAATCCATATTGAATATGCTCTTCACATTATAATGTTGTGACTCTAATTTTTGACATTATAAATTTATTGAAAGCGAGAATATTTATTTTATTTATGATTCAATCACAATAGCCAATGGAAGTTGTTGCGCTATTCTGCCAACGAAGTTGTTCATTTGTGGATTCTTAGTTACTAGGGCAACTCTTGGTCCAATTTGATCAATCAGTAAGGTGTCTATTCATCACACCCCTTTTAACTTACCAATTAATTAATTCAAACTTCAATTAATAAGTTAAACGTTGGAAAAAAATATAATGAATAATCAACTTGATCAATGGAACATCTAGTAAGATAGCAGAACTTGCCTAAAAAGAGTGAGGCTGCCTATGCTGAGGCTGCTAATGTAGCATAAGAGGTAGATAATCTTGTCTTATATCACAAGATGCCAAAAATGTTGATCATAATGTCAACTTCAACTTCATAGTTATTGTGTCGAGAGAATGAATATTCCATGTTGAGCTAGCTATAACCATAAACAGGTTTTAACTCAATAACTTTTAAAATATTTTTGATTTTCATGTAGTTTTGGGAGTCAAATGAGGCTCAAAGTTACTATATATTGACATATTCTTTTGGAAATGGTTGAGCTTTTAGTTTTCAATTGCCAATTAGATTTTGAGGAGATATTCTTAACTTATTGACATGTTCTTTAGGAAATGGTTGACCTGGAGGCAAGAAGAGAACATGTTAGACTTACTTTGCGGAAAGAAGCTCTCATTGGTGAAGCTCAATTAGGTGAAGCTCTCATCTTTTCTTTTGTTTAAATAATTAATTAATTGCAAATCCTTTGACATTATTGCTTTTATTTTGAAGTCAATCTTCAACCATAAAGAGTTCTTTGAGTGGATTTATCGGTCATTTGGGGGAAAACAGCTTACAGAGGTTCACATAGAATAGTAAGCATTTACTAAATTTATTTTCCTTTAATATTTTCTTCTCCCTATACGTTTTAGATACTAGAAGAGTTCTATAGAACTTCAATAGTTGAACTTTCATTGGTTGCATACCATCATGTCTAGTTATACTTTGTCCTCTCTATTTGTCTTCAACTGCATTTCATTGTTATAGATAGATTATTAAATTCTCAACTTAATATCAATCAATTCATTCATATATTTATTTATCTTCAATTTTCAAGGAGTTTTCCTAAACACAAGTTGACTGGTCCCATATCACCAGATACAGGGAGATCCAACCACAACTGGGGAACTGTACGTAGTTGAAGTCAATGTAAGTATAACTACCAATTCTTGCTTGTTTTGAAGTAATGCTAGTTCTCTATTTTGGTAACCAATCTGAAAAATATTGTCCCAAGTGGTTCTTTTTATTGAAATACATATTGATACTCTTAAAAACAGTCATTAACAATTTGCTCATCTTTACTAAAGGATCTGCATTAAAGGGTTGGACTAAGTTTATTTGAACTTCATAGTTTTGGTTAACTTAGGAATAATGACTGACCAATATCTTCGGAGGTTGGTGCTTAGTAGCATACCTCATATGTCTAAAATGGTATGTTGTCGACCATATTTCATGTTCCTTGTCCTTTAACTGACCAAAAGCCTCGGAAATTGTTTTTTTAATTTTTCAAATTGTGTCGAACATAGAGCATTGTGAGCCTGATGGATTTGGGAGAATGACTGGAGACATGGGTGTTTGTTTGACTCAAGAGATTTTTAAGAATATGTTGCACTGATTGTTAGATATTTTTCATATTTATTTTCTTTTACTTCTTTGAAAATGACTTGTCGCCTCGATTTATGATTGCCGCTTTGCGATGGGGGTCGAGGAGGCAGCGCCCCCGAAAGGTAAATGGAATTTGTGTTTGTGGATTAACTGTTGTATGCTAAGAGTTGTGTCTACTGAATCAAACCACTACAGTGTACAATTAGTAGTTTAGGATGAATGAGATATTGCTGGAAATCATTATGTACAAGTAGCTTTTTCCATATAGCTGTACATTGATCTTGCAAAATAAGTATTACTATTTCCTCTCTTCCATATGGTCTATTGCATTTGCTATTGATCTATTATGATTTGCTCATTTTCTTGGTTATTGAATGTGTGCAGTGATTGATTGGATGTGGTATTAGAATTGCAGATAAGAAGAGGGTCGCCAAGGTCAATTTGGAAGCTGCTGAGTACCAAAACCTTCTTGCCTCTAAATTGAAAGAGAAAATTGAGAGCTTGGAAAAAAAGAGGTCTCGCCTCATGGCTGCCTCTACCCTTTATGTTGCTCGCTTGCTGCCTAAGCTAATAATCATGATGCAATTGATACTTTTTGCTTTGGTCCTCAAATTTAGGTTTCTTTACACTTTTCGTCCATTTGGCTCCTTTAGCCTCATTTTCCTCTACACTGAGGAATTTAACCTATAAACACAATAAATGCACATAACTATAAGAAGAAGTCCGCTGCGTTAAACCACGTATAGATATAAATAAGTGCGCAAAATAAGTACTTATCACTAATGCTTTGAGGAGCAAAGAGTTAAGAGTTTATATCGGTTGAAACTGCTTCTAGTCATGGTGTGCCGATATATTCTAAGGATCATAATGGATACTAGAAACCTAGGAGTGATAAGGTTGGAGATTAGAACCCACGATGAAACTAATCAATGAAACCCACAAAAGATTGGAGATCGATCCCAGAAAAGCTAATTATCTAGTTCACATTGAAGAAACCCTACAACCCAAGAGTTCATGACCTAAGAATTGTGGATATATTAAATCTACAATCCAAGAAATGTAGAAACCCTGAACTGTAATGGTGTGAACACCACAAAGGGGTCATTCAATTCCCTTTGATATGTGAACATGAAGTTGAGAATATAATGTTTTCTCATAATTTGATAAACTTACAATACATAGAATCAATGTTTACAATGCAAAGAGTCATTCAGATAATATTAGATAACCCTAAAAATAAGAAAATGACTAAAAGCCTGGTCTATGAGTGAAATAGCTCAATATGAGTTAAGGTGTAGCCACGCTTTATTACTTGACAGCTTCTAATAATTTTGTTGGAACTGTTGTTGGATTAAAGAATGCCCACATGTTATCACTTGACATCTGCTAGTGTCTTCATGGACCATACTAGCGAATGTTCTTTAATCCTTTCAGTTATCGCCTTTGTGTTTGGACCTACCGATATGTAGATTGGATTTGATTATGACTCCTACAATGGATCATATCATCACCTCCCCCCTCTTTAAGATTATTTGCCGTCGAATCGACACCGTCTTCAAAGCAAGAAAATGTTCCACCCGAATCAAAGAGATAAATTTCGTCCATTGAAAAGAACAATTAGGTGATACTTAAAGCTTTTGGAGTCACAATCGAATTAGAGGGTGAACTTCATATGCCAAAATATATGCAACCAAATCATCATTTTTTGAGCAAACTTCATAGGCCATACTTGGACCTGAAAGAAAGATTGAAATAAAATGGGATGGGGTTTTTTAGTTTGATGGGGTACAAGGTATGGATCCTTGTACTCATGATTCACCTCAACCTTTTCCAACACAATAATTTTCCCATTTTCTTGCTCAACAACATCTTTTGTTTCAAGATCCTCTTTCTCTATAACATCTTCAGTCATCACTTTTTGCTCATTTAGCCCAATCCCAATTTCTTCATCACCCTTAATTTCATCCACGATTTTAATTTTCTTTTCGTCAAGTGCCTCACTTATCTCCTTAAACTCACTCGTTTTTTTCAAGCTTTCTTCTATTTTTTTCTCTCTCTCTTCTTCTTTTCTCTCGTTCTGCATCTTTGTCTTAATTTTCGTATCTAATTCTTCACCGAACAGCATAAATGATTCTTTTGTTCAAATGGGTGACTCTCTATCTTCACCTTCTTTTGATCAACAAGTGCTTCTTCTGGCGGCAAAGAACCAAGAATAATTTGTTTCCCTTTTAGAACAAGTTTGTATCGGTTCTTACCCCTATCTTATGCCGGATTGACACAATATTGCCATAGGTCCCCTAATAAAGTATGATAATTCTTCACAGGAACCACATCAGAAAATACTTCATCATAATATATTCTAATGGAAAAATTTACAAACCGTTGCTTTGTCACCTTCACCTGCCCACATCCATCCAACCATAATTTCTATGGCCTAGGGTGTTTTTAAAATGGTACATTGACTCTTTGGACAAACGAAGTGCTAGCCAAATTAATGGGGTAGTCCTCATTAATAACCACACTCCAGGCCTATTATTAACCAAGCACCTTAGTTTGAAATTTACATCCACAAATTTCTTCCATCTCCACTCACATCAATATCTCAAATTTGAACATATCAAACCCAAATACATATTACTCAATACTGTCTTTTTCCACTCAAAATTTTCTCACTTTCCGTTGCAAAGATGAACCAAACAAACTCAATCCAAGTAAAGATATTCCTTTGTTTTGTTCACACCACAGACAGGAGCACAAAAATGAACAACAAAAGATGACAAACAACTCAAATTAATAAAGACAAGAAAATAAAGAAACTGAAAATGAAATTATGAAAATAAGAAACTTTGTTTTTTGGATTTTTTAAATACTTAAGTCACGACTGGATTGCAATTCAATAATTGATATGATGTTTTTTTTCCATCTAAAGGGCCACGTGAAGCAAGCTTGGACTTTTTTTTTTACTTGTAAAGCAAGAAAGAGACTTGAAACTATTCTTCCTTTTTTTGGGGTTTTGAATTCAAGAATGAAGAACACAAATCAATGAAAAGGGTAGTACCGGTTATTAGAACCTGGCTCTGATGCCAACTGAAGCGAACCCCTGACGAAACTAGTCAACGAAACCCACAAAAGACTAGAGATTGATCCCAAAAAAGGTATCTCATTTAGATTGAAGAAACCCTAGAAGCTAAGAACTCACGACCGAAAAACTATAGATTTATTAAATCTACAACCCAAGAAGATGCAGTATCCCAAACTATAATGGTATGAACACCACAAAGGGGTCAATCAACTCCCTTTGATAAGTTTGAATTGTTCAAGATTGAGCAAGAAGTTGAGAATAATGTTTTATGTTTTTCCACAATTTGATAAACTCACAATATATAGAATGAATGTTTACAATGAAAGGAGTCATTTATATAATAGTAAATCACCCTAAAAATAAGAAAATAGCTAAAAGCCTAGCACATAAGTGAAATAGCCCAATATAAGTCAAGGCGTGCCCACGCCTTGTCACTTGACATCGTCTAATAATTTTGTTGGAGTTGTTGAATTAAAGCGTGCCCATGTCTAATCACTTGACATATGCCACTATCTTCATGCGCCATACTAGCGATTTTTTAATCATTTTAGCTCTCGACTTTGTGTTTGGACCTCTCGGTGTGGGGATTGGATCTTGATTATGACTTCCACCATGGATCATATCAAACAGAATGATATGAAGAAAGGAAAAGGAAAATGGAAAGGGAAGAATAATAGTGAGCATGAGGATTATGAGTGCTATAGTTGTGGGAAAACTTTGCATTTCATTGGGCGTTTAACGGTATCGATGATGGGCAGGTTCTGTAAATGGTATACTATATCGGGCTACTTACAATTTTAAATTCTGCATTTAAGTTTCTGTTTAAGTTGTGTTACGTAGAATTTTTAGCAATTTACTAACTTGTGTGCATTTTTGTAGGTACAGAGTGATCATACAACGATCTGTGACTCCAAACTCATTTATTCCACTTGGCAGTGAGGAATTTGGTGGCAAGGTGGAGATTGTTGGGCTAGTACCACCAAATTGGGCTACTTCATTTCTTTTTGAACTGAACATGTTATTGGGTCTTTACCTTGTTGATTATTAGAGCCAGATATAGGAGATGTTGACAGGTGGCCAACTTTGGAGCGCTGATTTGAGAGTTGAAGCTTGTTTTGGTTTAAAGGCTTCACATGCCCATTTCTCCTTTATACGCATCATTTGACTTTGAGCTCGAATCCACAAGTTCTTCTTGGAGCTCAACTGGAGAGTAGGTTATCAGAACTTCCAAGGCCTTTGGCTGCAGTGTTCTTTACTTTCTACACTTTTTTATCTTGCCTTGTGTCACAATTTCTGGTTGATTTTTCATTAATGGTTGATTTTTCGATTCTGACCCAACAATTACTCGTGATTTCCATATTAAATTACAATCTCTTATGAAACTGGCTATGATAATTTTTATGTTATGGTTAGTTGAAATTATTTCATCTCGATTGTATGGTTTAGTTACCAAGGTGGCTAGATCAGATCCCCCTTTTTGTTATTTATTTATTTATTTATTTTTAAATGACCTTTTGTCATTTGTTAGTGAAAATTGATAATTGAAATTCATCAGCAATCCTGATCAGGTGCTCTTGTTGGTGGCATATCATGGCCCCAGCTGCTAACGTGGCACTGATGTGGCAAGTGCCACATTAGTGTCCCATCCCAATAGGGCAATTGGTGCCATTTAGAGGAAAAAACTTCGAGGGTCTTTTTGCAAATTCCCAAAGTGTTTTCCCCAAAATTAACCATAATCCCCAATTTATCTACAAATTTGACCCTCTCCTTCACCTACTCTCTGTCCACCATTCGTCCACCACTAGATATTGTACTACCACGACCTATTTGCCAGAAAGCCGTAGCGGGCATACATTCTCAGTCCGGCACACAGTCTCAATCCATACATTCTAAGCCAGGCTCAAGTTTTCTCTTGCTTTTGTGGTGAAGATGCTTGAAATTCCTAGTGGGCAATGTGTGAAAAGTTGGATTCCTATGACGTCTGCTTTGCAGAAGCTTCGTTTGATGAAGAGGATCTAATTCCAGGTAAAGTTGAATTTGGGTTTTTTCCCGCTTGAATTACATTATTTGGAAAAGTTGAGGATTGGGAATGAGAATGATGAATCGAGGAATGAAGCATTGTCATATTACTAGTCTCATTATCAATTAATGACATTCAAGACTTATTTTCAGCAAAATTGTGTTATATAGCATTATTCTTTATCTCTGCATGATATGTATATGTTAAAAAAACACATGATTTTATTTTGTTTTGACTTTAAACAACAATATTTTAAATAGGAAGTCCTTCACTTATAGATAATTAATGATAGAAAACATTATACTCAAAATGTTGATAATAAATTCCAAGAATTGGAAGAGATTGGACAGTGTGAGGCAAGCTATAATTTCTTTAGTTTTCTTTCCCTGATTTTTCTCACTTGTTTGTTTGGACATGGATTTTGATACTCATTTTGTGGTTGAATTCTGATGTTTTTAGCTTTTCGACACCTTTTGTTCATAGAAGTATGTTGATCTCTATTTGAATAAGATTTTGACTAGTGTTAAATTTGTTGCATAGTATTACCATTGGAGTCTTTCATTTGCATTACAATGCGAGACAATTAATTTCAAGAAAATGTTTGAAGTTAAAAATCCCTTGGTGGAAACATGGTATATGTTAATGTAGGTAGAGGGAGCCGATTTTTATTTGGTTGTAATTAAAGTTAAACATGTAAGAGTATGACATGTGTACATTGAGGGTAGTACACATAGAGGGGTGAAATTCATATGTATTTAAAAAAAAAAATAGCTAGAGCTACTAGTAGGAGATGGATAAAAGCGACAATTTTTTATTGCCTTCTATTAAAGGGTGGAGACACACGTGGTGTACAAATAAAATTCTCATCAAACCTTGTTTTGTTTTGTTTTCAGTTTTCCTTATCCATATTTGCTTGTTTTCCAGCAGAATTCTAGCTTGATCATGATGGTTTTGCTTATTCTTTTGCTTCTCCATACATATATATTGATTTTTTTCCATCAAAATTTTAGTTTGATGTTGGTGATTTTGCTTCTGATGCATAATTTACTTATTTTTTATGAGAAATTCTGTTTGTTCTATCTTATTTTTTGCTACATTGTGCATAACTTATTATTCATGAGAATTTCAGTTTGATCTACATATTTTGCCCCTTCTCCATTCACAATTGCTTATTTTTCATGAGAACAAACTAATGCAAGGCTTGGAGCATCTACTCTTCCATCCCCTTTTTATAGCTACATTATCGCTCTCACCTATGGCTACTTCCCCCTCCCCCCCCCCTTGAAATGAAGTTGTCAAAAGATAAGCTATAAAAAGAAAACAAAACAAGGTTCGATGAGAATTTTATTTGTACACCACGTGTGTCTACACTCTTTAAAGATGGCAACAAACACAGTCTCCAAGGTTGTTTCGATGATCTAGAACATTTAATTGCTCTTGATAAGGTAAGACTAACTTAAGGTATCAAGAGAAGAAGTATAAGAATCTGCAATCTGGAGAGTAGAAATGAGGACTTACTAGATGATCTTGTTTGGTGTTTGACTGTGAAAAATGAAAAAATTTTGAATACGTGGACGGTTTCATGATTTTGGCGCCTTTTAGAAGCGTAAATCATCACAGGCAGACAGTTCTATTCGGATGTGGATTGCTCAACGATGAGAAGACATACTCTTTTATTTGGTTCTTCTCACAGTTTCTAGAAGTCATATAGGCCGAAGTCGCCTGGAAAGTTATCATTACCGACTAGGATTAAGCAATCAGAGAGGCGATTGCCAAGGTACTTCTACTTCTAACCATGGTTTCATGCAAATTATTCAATTGTCAATGCCATGCGGTTGTCATTTTCGAGTACACATTATTTATTTAGTTGCTAAAAAATTCTCTATTTCAGGTGTTTCGCCCAATTGGGCACCAACTATGCTTATGGCACATCACAAACAAGTTCTCCGATAAATTGGTTCGAACATTTTAGTGATCAATCTGAGTCAGTGATCTTTACACGCTCACAAACCTCAAGAAAGGCACAAAACCAGAAAATGAATATTAATCAAAAGTTTCTAAATCAATTATTTAAATCATCCACTAAATTAAACAAGATCAAGACCTAAAATAACCAATGTTCAGAAAGCCGGACCAGTCAACGAACAGAAAAAGGCAACGGTTATCGGGTCGAACTGCAGTGAAATAGTTTTTAATTAAAATTTTTGAAAATCAATATTGACATTTATAAAATTATCAAGAATTAGTTATTTTGTAGATATCACAACATATTTTTACATAAAAAGCTTATATTTTTACTTTCAATTACAAAAAAAATGACATTTGACCAATAACTATATTTAAGAGGAAAACTTTCCCATTAAATCATACACATCTCTTTTTTTACCACTAACTCGTCTTTTACATATTAAGACTAAAATAAAACTTAAAAATCACAAATTTACAACAATACCACTTTAATAAAATAAACATCCATAAAAAAATAAATAAATAAGCACAATTTCTCTCTCCAAATTACCATCCCAAGGAATCTCGATCAATAATCAATTTCTCCCTCCCATAGTCTCCGACTTTCTCTCTATGCACTTTTTCTCTTCAAATTACTGCTGCAAGTAATCTTGATCAACATTCAACTTCTCCCTTTCTTCGTCTCCGTCATTCTCTCTCCGCGCACTTTCTTTCCAAATTATCGTCCTAAGTAATCTCGATCAACAAGCAATTTCTCCCTAACCACGTCTGTCTTTCTCTCTCTATGCACTTTTTCTCTCCACATTACCGCCCCAGTAATCTTGATCAATATTCAGCTAATCACTTTCCCCGCCTCCGAAGTTCTCTCTTAGCACTTTCTCTCTCTAGATTATCGCTCCAAATAATCTCAATCAACATTCAACTTCTCATTTCCTCCGAATTTCTCTTTCTACGCACTTTCTTTCTCTAGATTACTTCACCAGGTAATCAGATTACCATCACAAGTAAGCTTGATGAAAGTTCAACTTTTCCCTTCCCATGTCTTCAACTTTTTCTCTCTTCGCACCTTCTCCCTCTAGATTGCCACCCCAAGTAATCTTGATCAATATTCAACTTGTCACTTCCCTCGTGTTTGACTTTTTCCCTCTATGCATTTTCTATCTCCAGATTACCTCTCCGAGTAATCAGATAACTACCACAAGTAATCTCGATCAACATTCAACTTTTGCTTTCCCATAGCTTCGAATTTCTCTCTAGGCACTTTCTCTCTCTAGATTATAAACCTTGGATAATCTCAATCAACATTTAACTTTTCACTTCTCTCATCTCCGATTTTCTCCCTCTACACATTTTTTCACTCTAGGTTACTGCAATAGATAATCTTGATCAACATTCAACTTCTCCCTACCCCTAACTTCAACTTTCTCTCTTTATATTACTGCCTCAGGTAATTTCAATCAACATTCAACTCCTTACTTCCCTCGTCTCCGACTTTCTCTCTCTACATTACCGCCCCTTGTAATCTAAATCAATATTCAGCTTCTCCCTCGCACAGTCATCGAATTTCTCTCTACGCACTTTCTTTCTAGATTACCACCCTAGTAATTTCGATCAACATTCAACTTCATACTTTCATCTTCCCGAATTTCTCTATATACGCATTTTCTTTCTCTAGATTACCACCCACAATAATCCCAATCAAGATTCAACTTCTCGCTTCACCCATCTTCGACTTTCTCTCTCTGTACACTTTCTTTCTATAAATTACCACCCCCAATAATTTTGATCAACATTCAACTTCTTCCTTCACCCAACTCCAGCTTTCTTTCTCTATTTAATTTCTCTCTCCAGATTACCGCCCCAGGTATTCTCGTTCAATATTTAACTTCTCGCTTCCCTCGCCTCCTACTTTTCCTCTCAACGCACTTTCTCTCTCCAGATTTCCACCCCCAATAATGTTGATCAATATTCAACTTCTCGCTTCCCACTTTCTCTGTTCACCCATTTTCTCTCCACAGATTACCACCCTCGGTAATTTCGATCTACATTTAACCTCTCGCTTCCCACTTTCTTTGTCCACCCATTTTCTCTCTCCAGATTACCATCCCCGGTAATCTTGATCTACATTCAACTTCTCGCTTTACTCGTCCCCACTTTCCTTCTCTACGCACTTTCTGTCTCTAGATTACTACCTCCCGATAATTTTGATCAACATTCAACTTCCCACTTCTATCGTCTCTCACTTTTTCTCTCTCTAGATTACCGCCCTCGGTAATCTCGACCAATATTCAATTTCTTTCTTCCCTTGTCCCTCAACTTTTTCACTCTACGCACTTTCTGTAACGACCACATTTAAATTTTAACTCTAAAGGATTATACAGCGTTGTTACGGCTTTTCCATTTTTAATTTTAGAAATTTAAGTTTAGCGCTCATCTAGCAAACTAAAAATAATAATAAATTTAATAATTTAATCGGGTCGAATTTTATTAAAGGCCACAAAATTTAGTCTTTAGGCTTCGAGCCCAAATTCCAATTCAAAAAAAATGTGGACCTTGTCGTGAGAAGAGTCCACCCTCAACTCCACTCCTACTACCTCACGTATCTACTACTCTTCCCTTATTTCTACTATACCTTCACCTACAAGTCTCTCAAAACTTTTCCCCGAGGAGATTCATCTGCAAGACCAAGTTCTGGAGCAAGCAAAACCAAGTACCTCTTCAACTAGTTCGTTATAATTTCCATACTGTAAATCTGTTAGGGAGAGAGAACACACGCACACAGCCTACACTCACCTATGCACAATACACACAATTTATGCATAACTTCATTCATAGGCCAATCACCAAGAATATCCAACAAACATCCCTATACAACAAATCCATATGTATATCTAATCCCGTCGCCAATCTGTTCATCATCATCATCATCAACCCGTTCAAAAAAAAGGGAGAGAAGAGATGAGAAGAGAGAATTTTCACTCTTAAACTAGCCGATTGAAGAATCCCTCACAAATTGATACGAATCCGGATAGCTCCACGTCGACCAAACCACCCCACTTGCCGCTCGGACCGATTACGGGGAGCCGAACTAAGAAAGTAGGACGAGCAATGATAACATGGGTTGATGAAGTTGGTCAAAGTATCCTTAAAGAGTCATCTCAAGGGTTGGGTCATCCAATGGGAGCTCTTGAAGCCAAAGAAATCCTCTACCTAAGTGTTAGAGACGAGAGAGTCCAAGAGTTGAGGTTCAAAGCTACACCACTTTGATACGAGCAGGATTTTGAAGTTGAAGTCTTCTGAAGAGTTGTAGACCATTGAGTCTAGTGCCCAAAGCAATTTGAATCAGGCCAATCCGACATCGGGATCAAAAGTTATGACTAAAACAGTGAAGGCTGTCCAGGCAGAATTTTCGATACGGCCGTATCGAATGACCGTATGGCCATATCAACCAAAATTCCAGTTTTGTGTAGTTTTTGGGCAGAAATATCCATACGGCCGTAACACTTGGTCCATACGGCCGTATCAACCAAAATTCCAATTTTTGCAGTTTTTGGGCAGAAAGCACCATACGGCGGTAATACCGGTCCCATACGGCCGTATTGACTGGTCTGCGAGGATAAAGCAGATTTTTGACTTTTGCTTAGATTTTTTTTATTTTCTCATTATTTTCACACATGTAAGGCTTGTAAACTTTCCATGTGTCTCCTTAGCTTGAGGAGGAAGTATAACATCCTCATCTCTTTCATTTTGTAAAAAAACTTTGGTTCATGAATGGAAAAAGAGAGCTTTAAGCTTATCTTGAGAGATTTAATTCTCTCGTTGTTCTTTTGAACAAATCGAACTTATCAAGAGCGTGATCAACTCTTGTGGCGTTCACCCTTGCCGGTTGTCTACTACGCACAGTTGAAGGTGATAGGTTTTAGCCTATTGTGGTCACTTCGTGAGTAGGAGGTCGTCAGGTTCTCGATCGTGACCAGTGATTGGCTTTTCTAAGGTCTAATCCAATCTGGATTGGGTTGCTTAGGTTGATTGTCCCCACTACCCACGTATGTATTTATAAAAGTAATGAGTGCTAGAAGAATAAATAAAAACATTTATAGTATAATTTCTAGAGAATTATCACTTTGAATAGAAGTTAATTCGTCGAATCCAACCAAAACGAAGAATATTCACAACTCAAGGCACGAAACCACATAATTCCAATTTGTTTGAATAACTAACTCATATAAATACGTTATTGATTAAAATCACATCCAATTGTAGAAGCCATAACACCAGAGCTATGAAAAAAATCTGCTGTGATACTATGCTATTATGAAATTATTTTAAAAAATCTACTGTGATACTATGCTAAAGAGAAAATCAACCTAAGGACTTTCCCTTTTCACTAAAAGACGCTTCTACCGAATGGCTATATGGTTTTTCATTCTGATCGGTCACTACATGGAATCATATGAAGAAACTTTTCCTTGAGAAGTATTTTCCTGCATCGCAAGCTGGAACCACCGAGAAAGAAATTCGTCGTGTATGGCAAGAATATGTAGAAACTCTATATAAGTATTGGGAACGCTTCAAGAAGCTTGTTGCAAGTTATCCACACAACCAGATTAGCAAAAAGCTCCTAGTGTGCTACTTTTATAAGGGACAGTCATTGACGGACGAGGGCATGATCGATACCGCCAGTAGAGGTGCCCCAATGGATAAGACACTTGGAAAAGCAAGAACCTTGATTACTAACATGGCTGAGAACTCACAGCAATTCAATTCAAGCCGAGATTGGCCAATTTGGAGGGTTCATGAGGTAAACGGTTATACTATTAAAAGTTAACTTTTTGAATTAACGAGTCTTGTAAAACAAGTTGTTGTAGAAACTCACAAGAAGCTAAGGCGTACGAGATATGTGAAAACTTGGAGCATCCGGCAAACACTTGTCCCATGCTGTAAGAGGGTGCCAGTGAACAAGTAAATGCTACAGGGGTTCCTTTCTAGAAGCAGCACACAATCCAATCTCAAACACCTACAACACAGCATGGAGAGATCAATATAATATGAGCTATGCAGCTAACAAGACCTGGCATTCTTCCCTATTTCCACCGCAAGGGAATTTCCAACGTAAGGGGCAGTTTCAACCAAAATGGGCGTGTTGTCGCAATACGCCAAAATTTATTTTATTTCCTTACTCGGTTTCAAAACTACAAATTAATGTAGAAGTGGTAAGTAAGGGTCGAACCCAAGAGGAACGGTGCTTAATCTAGTTGATTTTATCAATTAATATAGAAAAAGGGGGTTTTGGGATATTTGAATAAAAATAGAAAATCGAACGTCAAAATAAAAGATTGAAATAAAACAATTGTATAAAATATCTAGTTCTCGGGTTCGGTTGTGTCAACAACTTATATTTATCTTTCCCATGCAACGTGTTACTATTCCTTCTTCAATTGATCAACTCTCAATTAACCAAGAAGCTCTGATTAACGAATTCTTTCTTAAGTGTATTAAATTAAAGTGAGTTCTTTAACTTAACATCTAGCTATTGGATAACTCTAAACAAATTTTTAGGATTTAATGCAAAGCTAGTGTGAAATGAACGAGAAGAATGAGTTGAATTAGATGAATAATTTCACAAACTCGAATTAATACATCTAAGTTGATTTGTTAATAAATATGCACGATATTCATTTGCTACTTTGGATTGGAATCTAGTGATAATTACGGATCAAAAGTTCCAATCCTAGCAAGTAACTTGAATTTAAAGATTGATTGATTCAATTGGCCAAAGTGAATGCAATAATCAAATAAACTCAAAAACGGGTTTACAAGCATAACAAATCAACAAATTGAAGTAGATGAATAGATAAAACGTTACTAAAGAGTTATAAAAGATAACCACATGTTAGTTGAACACAACGTCCCCCTCGAACTAGATAGAAAAGTCTAACTACTCATATTTGCGGGGTTTCATACTTTTTAGCGAGTGTTCACTTTGTATCACCACCACTATATGATAGATTATACGCAAAATATAGAAAACAAGTAAATAAATGCTAAGAAATAAATAGAGAAATAAAAGGGAAAGGAGAAACTTATCGAAGAAATAATCCGCTAATCATATTCACAGCCGAAGTATCGTTGATCGATTGAAGCCTTTATTTCTTTCGTCGGAATATGAAAAACTAAGATCTTTCAAGCTAAAACTAAGAACAAATGAAGAAGAGAATTTTATTGAAGAGAAAGTTGGAGAGAACTACTAGCTAATTCTCGTCCACTAAGTTGTGTCTTTCCTTCCTTACAAATGCCTCTATTTATAGGCAAAATTTCACAAGAAAACATAATAAAAAATTGTACAACTACTCCATTATGATTCCACTAATTGGTAACCACCAAATCATGATCTTAAATTGCTCAATTAGTTCAAATATTGTATCATGGTATAGGTAAGCATCTTGGCTGAATTGTGCAATTGGAATTTCCTTTTTTTGATATTTTAATAGAAAGTTATGAATTTTCTACCAAAACATGGCCCAAGAAATCCTCCATTCACATCACTCTCGGTTTTGCCCATTGTTTACCATGATATGATCCGAATCATTTGAAGAGGTCAACATCAAAGTTGTAGCCCTCCAAGTGTCCTTTCCAACAATAAAAAGTGCAGGTCAATCCGAATTTTGTAGCAAACGTTATGGTCAAATTACTGAACTGCGGCAGTAAATTCGAGCTGCTGATTTTTTACGCTTTGTCCTTTCTCTTCAAATGGCCATAACTTTCACTAGGAAACTCCGATTTGGGATCCGACAAAAATGTGGAAATCCTCTTTTGATATTCTTTGATATTGGCACAAGAAAAATTGTAAAAACAACTTTTCATAAAATTGCATCGGAGGCCCTCCATCTTTGATTCGCTTGCATTTTTGTCCCGAGTTTCCATTTTCATTCGATTTTCATCCATTTTGACTCCTTTTGATTCTTTGTGACCATAAACACCACAATAAAGGAAAAACACATAAACCGGAACATATAACACTAATAAAATACACAAATACATAAAATAGAAGAGTTATTTAAGTGCTTTTCGAGCACTTATCAAACTCCCCCACACTTAGACTGTTATTCGCCCTCGAACAACAACCCATATGATACCAAACAACACACTGATTTTACATGAGATAAACAACTTTTGAACATTGAAATCAAACTACAGATCACTTGCTTAATAAATATTCTCCCGAACCATGAAAATTTCACTTCTTCTCAAATACACAATGGCTTGTGAGTGTGTGCAATTGAGGTTATCATCCCATCACTAACTGGAACCAAATGAAAGCTTACGATGATCTATCCAAATCCTGACCCGAAATAGTCAAATATTTCCTTTCATCTCTCGTGATCCCACTCTTATTTTACAATGATTCCCATGGATCCTAAAAATTACTCTGTTCACCAAAAATCATCAACTGTTAGCACTGCAAAGAAAAAAAATGCATGACAGGTGTTTTATCGCAAATATGTCTTCAATTTAAAGAGTGTTTAGATTGAACACTTCAAACCACTGAGGAAATTTATTTATCTAACTTCACACTTGGGTAGCTATCACATTTCTCGCAATTTTTCCTTTTTTTCTTTTTTTTTTTGATGAAGAAGAAAAAGAAGAAGAAGAAGAGTTTTGCAATTTTCTTTTCAACTTTTACCCCACAGGTGGCTTTCACACTAAACCCCTTTCATTGGAGGCAGCCTTCTTCACCCATTCGAGGTGACGGCTTCACACTCTGAGGTAGGTAGCTCTTTCCTGTGGTCCCTCTCCTTATTTCGAACATAAAAGTAAAATTCATTTTCAGTATAGGTCAATGCTTTTTCCAAACTTTTTAAACTCTATCAATAAAAGACACATTCACAAAAAACAGATACCATGCGATTATAACTCCACCTTACTAACAATTGATATTTCCAGGTTACTTTGAGCAGGACGAATGGATAGAAAAAAAGAAAAGAAAAAGTTAGTTTACTATGGTCTAGAAAGTTAGAAAAAAAATCAACATTTTCAACCTTCAATTTGTGTTCCAGAGAATGATAGTAAATTACCTATAAATGTGCTTAGATAAATTTGCCAGCTGTGCTTGGAGAAGAACAGAACACATTTTTTTTTTCGAGATCTTGTAGTTTCAGCTAAGTCACACAAATAAAGCTCAATCATATTCAAAAGTTGCTATCTCATGCAAAATCGTCGACACAAATAAAAAAAAATCACACGTAGACCACAATATGCCACTCCCCCACACTTAAATTCTACATTGTCCCCAATGTAAAAATATAGAAAGCATGAAAAAGAGAAGAAATAGAAACTCCCCTTGGTAAGCAATGAGTCGTGCCGATTTGGGGATGGTGGTTGCACAATGTAGCACTTCTGAGGAATACTTCGACAATCCAAGAGTAAGAGACCTGCAATCAACATATTTACAGAACAAGAAAAATAACAGCTGAAAATATTTCGGTTTTTTTATATTTTTATATTTTTTATTTTTTTTAATTTTTTTTAATTTTTTTTAAGAACAAATGAAGAGAAATTTATATACAAGCGACTTTGGGAGTTGACAACCCTCTGAACATCTTGCAGTAGTATTCACATCAAATTAATGATATGATTCCATCAAGTCTGATCCGCTTGGAAACTATCTGAATCAGCATACTCTCTACAAAACAGTTTGACAACCAACCTTAATGAAAAGGTCCTCTATATCGCCACATGACACATAGGTATGTTTACCATTCAATAAAGAACAGCCCCACAAGAACCAACAAGTGGGAGAACGTTTAGAGCAGAACGTCCAACTCAGACACTTCTCAAACGAATGAGACGTAGTTTTACATCTTCGGATGGGTGCTAATGATCACGCTCAAAAGTTCTTTGCTCAATGGTTAGGCCATCGAGTTTGGTTTCCAACAGACGTTGTCGTTGTTCCAACAAATTATCAAACTCTCTCACCGATTGCGGTATTGTTTCTCTGATAGACTTTTATTTTGCACCTAATCAGTCCATCCTTGAAGAAAACAACATGTCTATATTGTGAATAAGTTTGATTTCTAGTACAATAAGGTCCTTCTAATAGCTTTCCACATTTAAAGCAACATTTAAGGCGCTTAGCACGTCGTTTGCAAGCAGATCGGGATGACCCTACCCCAAAAGCTATGACGTTCCAAAGGGAACGCTCATACTTGTCAACAAGTCGAACAATCTGAATCTTGATATCAAGAGGCATAGAGAAAGAGTCGAGTACTTGTAGAAGAGCAACAATACGTAGAAGGGATGCTATAGAAAGAAATGAAAATTCAGTGCACTTTGAGGTATCTGCAAAATACTTGAAAGAAGAAGGTTAATAGAAGAGAATACAGTTCTTTAAGATCTATTGAAAAAGACCAGTTTAACGCCTTTGGGCGGGATACATAAACCAGTATCCAAGGTATTTTTTTTCTTTTTTTTTTTATTCCAGAGCGTAACACAGATGTGTTTCCAGAGTTAACTCCGTATTCTACCATCTGAAGTTAGCTATTCCACATTCATAACCTTAACTCTAAATCTAATTCATTCGGATCTCTTTTTCTTTTGCTTAATTCCTCTGGCCAATTGATGACAGGCACTTCTACATGCATTTGTGGTACATAAGATTCTAATTTCTCCAATAATTCCTTAATTGATGGTGTAATAAAAATCATTTTTAAAGTATCAGGAGAAATCAGCTTTTGATGAGCTAAAAATTCGAGAAATGCCAATAAACTATTGAAATGGTTTTGAATGTTTAAAAGACCAATTGGTTTAGAGTGTAGATTCAATGTGGCCCAAGAAATTATGCAAAAGATCTGTTCCAAAGTTTCAAAACCCCCTGGTAATACGATAAAAGCATCCGAATACATTATCATCAGTGTTAAGCGTTCAAACAATGATTTAGCCTTTACCTCAACGCCGATGGTTTTACCATACACCTGTTTGAAAGGTGGCACAGTAATACCAATCACTATTGATCCTCTTACGTACGCAGATTGAACGGCACACCCTATTAGTCCACGGTAACCTCCTCCGTATATTATCTTGCCTTTTCGATCTCCAAGTACTGTTCCAGCTTCGACTACTGGTACTAGAAGCGTTGGTTGTCCCAGATTGATTCCACCAAAGAGACTTATGACCCTCAATGTCCTCTTTGAACTCCCAGTTCCGGCAGAAGTAGTAGCCTCCATAGGTTGTCGATTTTGCACACTAAAAACTGACACAAGAACACAAAAATAATTAAAAATAACAATATGTACACGTAGTTGTGATTGTGGCTCACATCTTCCCTTGGTTTTACGTCCAGAAACGGCTTAAACGCCTTCTATGAGTCGGGGATAGGATTCCCATCCAGTTTTCTTATAGACTGGCAAACATGGTCTTTTAAAGTCAGATTCCCAAGACTATATTGTTCTTGTTCCTTTTTAAATTCACTCCACAAATTGAGAAGTTCGATTTGCACCATTCCACTAGGATGCGTCTCAAGAGTTTGATGGATATCATCTAAAGACTCCTTACTCATGCCATCCTTAATGAAATGTATTTTATCTTCTCGATTTGTGGACACAAATCCAATGGAACGGTTACCTGAGTTGCAGGTCCATCGAGTGCATTTATAAGGCATCTAGCACATTTATAGCACACATTCATTCTTTTTGCTCTTCGTTTCTTGGCAAAATTACTTTTGCCTAACCCTGGTGCATATTTAGTACTTAAAGCTGGCATTTCACCTCCTAATCGGACCTTTGCTTCAATCAACCAACGGATATCCTCAGGCATTTCCTTTTCCATCAATATTTTTAACCGTCCTACTCTAGAATAGTAAATCTCTTTTAAAGCATTCAAAGGCAATGACGGATAATATTTGTGGATTTTGGAAAATTTGTTATCAATTGAAAATTCAAGTGTTTTGGAGAAGTAGAAGAAAAGAGAGTGCTTAGGTTGCCTCCTAAGTAGCGCCTTTGTTTATAGTCGTTGGCTCGACTATAAATTTTTTTAGTTACGTAACACACGAGAGAAAAAGAAACACTGAAGTAATAAAATTAAAACCATCAAAATCAATAAGTATAGTAGATTATCACACTATTCCATATTTTCACAGATATTGAAGAAAGAAAAAAAATAAGAAAATTTGAATTACATAATCAATTAATATAAGGAAAAGACATATATATACAAAAATATTACACACATTCATGCTATAAGAAAAAACAAATAAGAAGAAAAGAGGAAGAATAAGAAAAAAAATCAAGAAGAGAAGAAAATTACCTAATCACTGCTAGAAAGGAGCACTCACAGAGTAATTGAAATTATGGTTGTGGTTTCAAGTGGAGAATGATCTGGATTTATAGTCAAATGAGCACTGTTTCAACCGACAACCATGCATGTAGAGTGTGCTGGAAAGAGTACGATGGGAGGAGTATCCGAGAAGACGTGTTGACAAATTGTCTATTATCAATAATTAATCCCCAAACGTTATCAATAACTATTGCTAATCACCGATTTGTGCGCCATCATGTCTCTTTCCAAATAATTGTATCTCCGGATATCTTCCTTCTACAGTTACAAGGCAACATCTTCCTTAGTACGTTAGATAAAAAACGGAGAAAAAAAATACCAAAAGAAAACTAAAAATGAGAAAAAAAAATGCTTGGGTTGCCTCCCAAGAGCGCTTTTGTTTAAAGTCGTTAGCTCGACATAGTTCCCATTTGTCAAGTAGGGTTTCTCAAATCCATTGCAGCTCCATTTTGTCTTTGAGCTTTCCTCGAATGTCTTGATTTCTTGGCGGTCCACCTTGAATTCTTGTCCAATCTTTTGGTTCTCCGTTCCGATGGCTTCCTTCTTTGAGATAAGGTAATTGTGCTTTGACTCCATTTTATGTGGCACGCTAGCTTTGCAATTCAATTTACACATTTCTTGCACAAAAGGGTTAGTCGAATTAATTGTAAAGACAGAACAAGCGTTATTAGGGCGCAATGAACCATCAAAAATATTAAAGTTCGCTTTTTCCTTATCAAATTCCATGGATAGTGTACCCTCATAGACATCAATTTTAGTATGAGAAGTGTAAAGAAATGGACGTCCGAATATGATAGGTGTAAGGTGAGGTGAATGTTCATCAGCCATATCAAGCACGTAAAAATCAGCAGGGAAAACTAAACCATTTATTTTGACTAGCACATCTTCTATCACTCCATCAGGGTATGCGTTGGTACGATAAGCTAGTTGCACAATTACGCGAGTTTCTTTTAGTTTTCCTAGATTTAGTGAAGCATATAAGGATCTAGGCATGACATTTATGGATGCTCCTAAATCTATGAGTGCTTTGTCAATATGGTGATTGCCTATAGAGTAAGGAACAGTAAACATACCTGGGTCTTTGCATTTTGGAGGTAGCTTTTTCTGGAACACTGCTGAAACTGTTTCTCCCATTTTTATCATTTCATTTCCCATCAATTTCCTTTTGTTAGTGCAAAGATCTTTAAAAAACTTAGCATAGCGTGGAATTTGTTTGATTGCATCTAACAAAGGAATATTGATCGCTACTTTCCTAAGTGTGTCCAAAATTTCCCTTTCTTTGATTTCATTATTGGCCTTTGCTAATCTACTGGGAAAATGGGGAGCGGTTGATTTAACAATGATAGGAGAACTTACCCCTTTTTCCAACTCTTCTTCTTTGTCTTCATGTGTGGGAATTTGTTTATGACGGTTTACAATCTCTTTTCCACTCGTTAAAGTTATGGCACTGACATTCTTTGGATTCACCTCAGGTTGGGATGGTAACTTTCCTCCAAATTGTGTTTCCAGACGATTGATAGCAGTTGCCAATTGACTCATTTGATTTTCCAAGTTTTGGATGCTTGATTTGGATTCCTGTTGGAATTTCAAAGTGTTAGTCGCTAATGTTTTCACCATATCCTCGAGCGACATACCTGATGATTGAGGCTTCTGTTGAAATTGCCCTTGGGGTTGGAAATTCCCTTGTTGTTGGAATTGGCCTTGAGGTTTGTTAGGGAAGAATCCTGGGCGTTTGTTGGTTCCATAACTTCAGTTGGGGTGATCTCGCCATCCTGGATTATAGGTGTTTGAGTATGGATTGTACTGTTGCCTTAGGAATGGAAAATTACTTGCTGAATTCACTTGTTCATTGTTATCCACTTGTAGAACAGGACAAGCATCTGTAGGATGTCCTAGGTTTGTGCATATACCATATGCTTTGACTTGTGGATTGTTTCCTATAAAAATTTGTTTGAGAAAATAGGTTAGTTCAGAGAGTTGGTTTTCAACATTGGAGTTACTTGCCTCATTTACTCTTCGAATGTTCGTTTCGATGCATCTTGAATTGTTGAGTGTTCTCACCATGTTTGAAATCAATGTTCTTGCTTCAAATAGGGGTTTTGTTCATCGAGCTCCTCCACTAGCAGCATCAACCATGTTTCTGTCTGATTGACATAAGCCTTCATAGAATTATAGCACTAGGAGGTTTTCACTGATTTGGTGATGCGGGCATCTTACAATGAGCTTTTTGAAACGCTCCCAATACTCATAAAGAGTTTCTCTATTGTTTTGGCGTACTCCAGAGATATCTTTCCTGATATTTGCGGTCTTTGAAGCTGGGAAGTAATTTTCGAGGAAAAGTTGCTTCATTTGATTCCATGTTGTGACTGAACCTGGTGGTAAAGTGTATAACCAATCTGTGGCGGCATCTTTTAGTGAAAATGGAAAAGCTCTGAGCTTGATTTGCTCTTCAGTGATGCCTGGGGGTTTCATACTATCACACACCACATGAAACTCCTTCAAGTGTCGGTACGGATCTTCGCCGGATCGTCCATGAAAAGATGGTAGAAGATGTATCAAACCGGATTTCAGCTCGAAAGTTTTACCTTCTTCTACGGTTGGAAACGTTATACACAAAGGTTGTTGAGTAACTTCGGGAGTTGCCAGTTGTTTGAGAGTTCTTTCGTTATTGTTTTCTGCCATTTCTCATTCGGTTTGTTTTGCTTGTCTTATTTGTCTTCGAATGGATTTCTCGATTTCTGGATCGAAACTTTCAAGAATTCGATTAGTAGATCGGGTATTATGCATACAAGTGAAGAAGATTTTTTTAAAAAAAAAAAATTAATTAATAAAAGCAACTAAATTCGTTAACCGTTCCCCGGCAACGGCGCCAAAAACTTGGGCGTGTTGTCGTAGTACGCCAAAATTTATTTTATTTCCTTACTCTGTTTCAAAACTACAAATTAATGTAGAAGTGGTAAGTAAGGGTCGAACCCAAGAGGAACGGTGCTTAATCTAGTTGATTTTATCAATTAATATAGAAAAAGGGGGGTTTTGGGATATTTGAATAAAAATAGAAAATCGAACGTCAAAATAAAAGATTGAAATAAAACAATTGTACAAAATATCTAGTTCCCGGGTTTGGTTGTGGCAACAACTTATATTTATCTTTCCCATGCACCGTGTTACTATTCCTTCTTCAATTTATCAACTCTCAATTAACCAAGAAGCTCTGATTAACGAATTCTTTTTTAAATGTATTAAATTAAAGTGAGTTCTTTAACTTAACATCTAGCTATTGGATAACTCTAAACAAATTCTTAGGATTTAATGCAAAGCTAGTGTGAAATGAACGAGAAGAATGAGTTGAATTAGATGAATAATTTCACAAACTCGAATTAATACATCTAAGTTGATTTGTTAATAAATATGCACGATATTCATTTGCTACTTTGGATTGGAATCTAGTGATAATTACGGATCAAAAGTTCCAATCCTAGCAAGTAACTTGAATTTAAAGATTGATTGATTCAATTGGCCAAAGTGAATGCAATAATCAAATAAACTCAAAAACGGGTTTACAAGCATAACAAATCAACAAATTGAAGTAGAGGAATAAATAAAAGCGTTACTAAAGAGTTATAAAGATAACCACATGTTAGTTGAACACAACGTCCCCCTCGAACTAGATAGAAAAGTCTAACTACTCATATTTGCGGGGTTTCATACTTTTTAGCGAGTGTTCGCTTTGTATCACCACCACTATATGATAGATTATACGCAAAATATAGAAAACAAGTAAATAAATGCAAGAAATAAATAGAGAAATAAAAGGGAAAAGAGAAACTTATCGAAGAAATGATCCGCTAATCATATTCACAACCGAAGTATCGTTGATCGATTGAAGCCTTTATTTCTTTCGCCGGAATATGAAAAACTAAGATCTTTCAAGCTAAAACTAAGAACAAATGAAGAAGAGAATTTTATTGAAGAGAAAGTTGGAGAGAACTACTAGCTAATTCTCGTCCACTAAGTTGTGCCTTTCCTTCCTCACAAATGCCTCTATTTATAGGCAAAATTTCACAAGAAAGCATAATAAAAATTTGTACAACTACTCCATTATGATTCCACTAATTGGTAACCACCAAATCATGATCTTAAATTGCTCAATTAGTTCAAATATTGTATCATGGTATAGGTAAGCATCGTGGCTGAATTTTGCAATTGGAATTTCCTTTTTGTGATATTTTAATAGAAAGTTATGAATTTTCTACCAAAACATGGCCCAAGAAATCATCCATTCACATCACTCTCGGTTTTGCCCATTTTTTACCATGATATGATCCGAATCATTTGAAGAGGTCAACATCAAAGTTGTAGCCCTCCGAGTGTCCTTTCCAACAATAAAAAGTGCAGGTCAATCCGAATTTTGTAACAAACGTTATGGTCAAATTACTGAACTGCGGCTGTAAATTCGAGCTGCTGATTTTTTACGCTTTGTCCTTTCTCTTCAAATGGCCATAACTTTCACTAGGAAACTCCGATTTGGGATCCGACAAAAATGTGGAAATCCTCTTTTGATATTCTTTGATATTGACACAAGAAAAATTGTAAAAACAACTTTTCATAAAATTGCATCGGAGGCCCTCCATCTTTGATTCGCTTGCATTTTGGTCTCGAGTTTCCGTTTTCATTCGATTTTCATCCATTTTGACTCCTTTTGATTCTTTGTGACCATAAACACCACAATAAAGGAAAAACACATAAAACGGAACATATAACACTAATAAAATACACAAATACATAAAATAGAAGAGTTATTTAAGTGCTTTTCGAGCACTTATCACAAAACCACAATCCCCAAGTATGTCTCTCAAAGATATGGTAAAAACATTAGCCTCTAACACTTTGCAATTCCAACAAGACACCAAGTCTGGCATTTGAAACTTGGAAAACAGAATAGCTAGATGGCTACTGCTATCAACCGACTAGAAGCACAATTTGGGGGTAAATTACCATCTCAAACTGAGGTGAATCCAAAAAGTATGCGTGTCATGATGCTAAGAAGTGAGAAAATGATTGAGTATGTAATGACCGCAATAAAAAGAAATAAAGAGGGTTTTAGCGGATGAGTTTTAATGTATTTTTATGAGTAGGAAGAGAGAATTAGTGGAGTTGGATGGTGGAGATTTAACGAGTTAAAAGATATATGGATGTGATTTGTTTGACCAAATTTGAAATTTGAAAATAACGTATTAAAATGCATTTTTATTTCCATGCTAACACATCTTAAATATTCAACGCTTTACGACGTCGTTACGACTTCTCGCTTAAAATAAGAATTTCAATTAATAAATAGCTTAGCAAAACAAAAATAAAATGAAATTTAATAATTTAATAATTTAATCGGGTCGAAATTTTATTACGGGCCAAAGTAGTTAATCGGGCTTCAAGCCCACCATATTTCCTTTTGGGCCAATCCACTAAGTTTTCTTTACTGATGAGAACTCCTCTCTACACTGAATTTCTTCAGCTCACGTCTCTTCTCTCTACTCCTACTACAATGCAAATACACCACTCTGCAGACTCCCATAAACCACTTTCTCCTCTTTCAAGCTCACATACAAAACGAAATTTCCCAACTCTCGTGACAACAGCTTCAAGACACAGAGGAGATCATTCAAATTCTCAGCAATATTACCAGGTAATCCGCAACTCTTTGATACAATAGTGTGGTGCCTATATCAATCTACTACGTGAATCTTAACCAAAAATTGTACAATTTACCTCTGTAATTGCGTCTATTGCCATGGATTCGTAATGTTAAGCGATCACACACACGCACACAACCTTACATACATATACACATAAAGCAATTTTTCATCATCATCTTCTCGGCTTACTCTAAAAAAAAAAATTCAGAATTCGCAGCCAACATCTAAAATTTGATGTTTAGTTCATCATCTTCATCCTCTATTCGAAAAAAAAAAGAGGAGAAGAGAGGGACGAACCGAGCAGAGAAGTCGGCCATGGGTGACCATCTTCAACCTCAAATTTCTTCCATATCTCCCTCCCAAATCCATAGCCGAAACTTGATAACCCAAAATCCGAACTCAATTGATGTTTTTTTTGGCCGGAAAACCTCCGATTCCGCCGGAAATTCGCACCAAGTTTCAGCCGGTTGGTTCCATTCTAACTTCTTCCTTCGTCGGCGGCCACTGCCCCACGCCGCAGCGGCTCCTCCGGCGACGGCCATGGGATCGAACTTCCTCCCCTTTTTCCAGTTGAACCCGCGGCTCTCTCTCCCTCTTTCTCTCTGCGTGTGTATCGTGTATGTATGTATGTACGAGAAAGAAGAGAGCCTGGAACCAATTTTGACTTGTGTTGTGAATTTGCACCATTAGTCCACCAAATTTCAATCCCTATTCAATTCAGTCCCTTAGTTTATTAACCATTTTCAAATAAGTTCAAAAAGGGCCCCAAAATTATTATTTTACTTCAATTGACTCCAATTGAATTTATATAATTTGCAATTGAAGTCCCCAAGTGCCTTTTTAGCTTCAAAACAATCCCTAAATCACTGATTGCTTTCAATCAGTCCAAAATCAAGTTTTAAAAGTTCAATTTCAACCCTTATAGGTTCGATTGAGCTTCAAATTAACCCTAGTAGACTAATTACTTCATTTTCCTCCTTCAAATCAATACTTCTATTTAAATTAAGGTCAAAGAAATTTTCAAAGTTATCATGTAGGCCCTAAAACTTCGAAATAATTATTTAATGATCCGAATAAATTATTAAAGTGCAAATTTTAAGAATAAAATATTAAATTATGTTAATTGTTCTGCTAGGCGCGATTTACGAGGCACGTTAAGCGCAAGCTATCACATCAGCTCTAGCTCAAGGATTTCTACAAGTACTGCTAATTGAGGTGGGGATTACTTTGCAAAGTGTTATTTTTAGTTGACCATGTTATATGTTCTACGTGCTTTTATTGTAACGCCCCGAGTTCGGAGAATCCGGAACGTTAGTTCTTTCTTTAAAACTAACCATTTTGTTTTCTTCTAATATTAAATGCGGAAATATAATAAATAATTAAAAGCGAAAAAATTCACAAATAGCTAAAATGCGGAAATTTATTTAAATTAATAAAGTCGAAAGAGTGTCTCCCGATAGTTTCCACACAGTCCTCAAAACATCCAATTAAAGTACTAGCAAGCTCAAAAAATTCAAAAGTCATTACTTCAACAGTTAAAAGTACTCAATTGTCAATGTAATAAAAACTAATTTATTTGACGGTCCCTAAGAGATTCCCACGACTCGTCACGCCTCCAAACTCCTTAATCTGTGAGAAGAGTGAAAGGGCGTGAGTATTAAAATAATACTCAATAGGCTCTGCATAAGTTAATCAATCTATACAAATATATAAGGCAAATAGATATGCAAACTCAGTAATATAACACCTGAAGGTAACTCTAGGCCCGGCAAGTCTTTTAACCGAAGGTAACTCTGGGCCGAAGGCAGTCTTTTGCAGGTAACTCGGCCCAGAGTTACCTTCGTAAAAGACTTGCCTTCGGCCCAGAGTTACCTTCGTTAAAAGACTTGCCGTCGCCTAGAGTTACCTTCTCGGTGTTATATTACGTAGTTTGCATATCTATTTACCTTATATATTTGTATAGATTGATTAACTTTGCAGAGCCTATTGAGTATTATTTTAATACTCACGCCCTTTCACTCTTCTCACGATTAAGGAGTTTGGAGGCGTGACGAGTCGTGGAATCTCTTAGGACCTTCAAATAAATTAGTTTTTATTACATTGACAATTGAGTACTTTTAATTGAAGTAATGACTTTTGAATTTTTTGAGCTTGCTAGTACTTTAATTGATGTTTTGAGGACTGTGTGGAAACTATCGAGACACTCTTTCGACTTTATTAATTTAAATAAATTTCCGCATTTTAGCTATTTGTGAATTTTTTCGCTTTTAATTATTTATTATATTTCCGCATTTAATATTAGAAGAAAACAAAATGGTTAGTTTTAAAGAAAGAACTAACGTTCCGGATTCTCCGAACTTCAGCGTCTATTTATTATCGAGCGGGTCTATGGTTCTGTAGACTTGCAAATTGTTTAAAGAATTTTTTTCGAAAGAAACTTTTCAAAATTTGGAAGTTTTATGTTCTAAGAGCTGCCACGACCATCGTCTCTCCGCCGACTCAGAGGTAAAGAAAGAAAGTTTTTAGATTTCAAAGATTGACTTATTGAGTTTCGAAGTTCTTTTGAGAAACTATGTTTTGATATAGAATGAAAGAAGAAAGTTTCAAGAAATTTTTCAGATACAATAAGAAAGAGTATTTACGAATGCCGGAATCACTTTAAGAAAAAGTTTATGATAGATACAATATTAAAAGTATTGTGAATGTTTGTATCTATTTAAAGTTAAGAGAGCCTCTTTGAAGGATTTTACGAGAATTAAAAGTTGATATGGCATTAAAATATTTTGCAAGCAGTTGTATCTGAATTGAGGGATTTCATATCCAGAAAAGAAAGAGTAAAGTGCTTTTTTATAGAGAATAAGAAACCGAGTTTGAGCCTAAGCGTGAAATCTCCTAGTGATTAATAAAACATAACTTTAAATGTATTGAACGATATTTCTACTCCTCGAAATTTATTTCTTGATTTTCAAGCATTGACTATTGTGTATGGGTATTGTTGTTCTCTCTTGCCTATATTGAATGGTGATTTGTAATTCTTTGGTGATTGAGACTTTAGTTTGGTGTAATGCTTTGAGACAAGGTCTGTAATGGATTGTGATGGGTGAAATGGGACCTCAATTCACTGTCATGGGTTAAGATAAGGTTGTAATGGAATGATAGGCCCGATTAAGAAGGAATTGACCTATGTTGTGCTAGATATTCCTAGATTCTTGAGTGAAAAAGGGTAAAAGACAAGACAAGTAAGTATATTCACGAATATTGGTGTGTGTGATACAAATTGATCATGGATATTGTTTAATTGATTTTGTGCACTCAGTGAGATTGTTGCATTACATTGTTATGAAGTTTTAATGCAATAGGAAATGTATATATCTCATCGTCTACATTATTGTCATAAATATGCTATTCTATCCTCAAAGTGAAGTTTGTAAGTTTCATACTTGCATGTTATGGTATCCTCAACGGAAAACAATTTGAGATTAAAGATTATAGATTGAGGATAGTTAGTAGAAGTTATGGCTTTAGATTTTTTGGATTTTATACTGAGCATTAAATGTTAAAGGTTGATTTGAATTGTTTTTAATGTTGAATTTGGAGGACCTGATTAGTGGTGAATCAGTTCAAATTGTATAAATTGAAGTTAAATGTATTATTTACGAAATTTGGGTGGCATGTTTATGTATTATGTTTGGAACTTCTAATGACAAAGTTTGACGAATTTTGCTAGATTGAGATTGAGAGAGTTTTTTTGAAGGATTCATATATATTTTTTATGAAATGAGTTTTGAGGATATCAGATTTGGATTTAGAGGATTAATTATATAAAATATGACTGTATGATGATTTTGATTTTAAGGATGTAGCGCGATTTTGAGAGTGTGATTGATTTTAAAATCTATTTGGATTTTTGGGGATTGGAGGATTTGAAATGTGAGGTCAAAGGTTGTACGGTTGGAGGAATTGCCTGAGAGAGGTTTCATCCGACTAAGTGTGTCTCCATGGGGAGCACATGTATTTGTTAAGGAGAAGGATGACAATATGAGGATGTGCATTGATTATAGAGAACTTAACAAGTTGACAATAAAGAATAAGTACCCTCTACCCAGCATTGACGATTTGTTTGATCAGTTGAAGGGTGCTTCGGTTTTCTGGAAGATTGATTTGAAATCAGGGTAACACCAGTTGAAGGTCAAGCCAACAGATATGCCAAAGACAGTAGTCAGGACACGATATGGGCATTACGAGTTTACAGCGATGCCTTTTAGTCTCATGAATGCACCTACAGTGTTCATAGATTTAATGAATCGAGCTTTTCATCAGTATCTGGACAAGTTCTTCATTGTATTTATTGATGAGGTATTGACCTATTCAAGGGATTCTGATCAGCATGGGGACCGGAACAGTTGAGGATTGTACTTGATGTATTGATGAGATAGTCACCTTTGAGGACATTCGACCCATACATGATCCAAATGAAAATATTGTTTTTATGCAAGCTCACGAAATTACTTATCAAGTTTTCAGTCAACTTTCACCATCCTTTCCAATTTGATTGACCAGTTATTTTCAAATTCCTTAAGTTGCGTGTGATTCAAAAGTACATTTCTTGTTGCGAAAGAAATAGAAATCGATTTCGAAAACATGGTTAACATTGGAAGTATTATTATTATTATAAGGTTGTGCTAGATCATACTTTTATTTGACTTACTTGTTTGCTAAACAAGAACGCTTTGAGCATAAGTTAATGCAACATTATGAAATTTTCTTTAGCCTTCGATTGAGGATGGAATGTTCTTCTTTTTAATGCTGTTGCGATTTAAATGACATTT
This sequence comes from Jasminum sambac, assembly GCA_018223645.1. Taxonomy (NCBI): domain Eukaryota; kingdom Viridiplantae; phylum Streptophyta; class Magnoliopsida; order Lamiales; family Oleaceae; genus Jasminum; species Jasminum sambac. The sequence continues at coordinate 1,977,259 of CP073650.1, forward strand.
CTCATTGCGAGAAGAATGGAAAGAAAATTTTAAAACTTTTACTTTTTCAACATTTGGCTTGATATGCAAGGGAAAGGTGTTAAAGTGTTGATTTTTTTGGGATTTCGACCTATATTTGTAATCAACCTATCTCTATAAACTCGAGAAACAATTCTTGTGGAGAAAAGATTTGACAAAAATTTACGTGTTCTATTTAGACTCCTGAGTTCAAATTAATGAATGTTCCGTCTATTTTCAACAAAATTAATTCCATTCCTATCGAGCGATAACTATTGAATTGGGTGGCGATCACATTTCAAGGGATTTCGATAGTGGAGGATATATTCAGGAAAATATTTGTGGCTCATATATAGTTGAAGCATGACCCAGTCGTAATGGTTTTGAGTTCGAGACTTGAAAATTTTTGGAAGAAGAGAAAGGGTTACGATTATGAAATTGTTGCCAAATTTCATTGGGTTGTCTTGTTTGTAATTCAAACGAATTTACATAGATGATAACGAGATCCTTTCGGTTATTACGGACTAACTATGAGGTATATACTCGATTATTGTTATCTAAGTGATAACGTACGCGATGTTATTAAGGCTTTCCTATGAGGAGCACGATATGTTATGATCGAAAGGAGATTGATATTTTCAGTTAAGTAGAAAGGGTCACTTGAGTACAAATCGTAAAGATAATATTGTTTTCAAAAGAGAAGATTACCATGGATTTCATGACGACTCTTCCTAGGTCACTGAGAGGACATGATGCTGTATGGGTGATTGTTGATCGACTTACGAAATCTTCACACTTTCTACCAGTTAAGATGACTTTCAGCATCGACCAGTTGGCACAGTTATATGTTAGAGAGATTGTTCGACTCCATGGGGTACCTGTGTCCATTATTTCAGATCGAGATCCAAGGTTTACCTCGAGATTATGGGAAAGTTTACAGACGGATATGGGCACAAAGCTCAGATTCAGTATCGCTTACCACCCCCAGAAATGGTAGAGAGACTGTTGAGGCTATAGAGAAGATCAGAGTAAGGATCAAAGCCGCTCAAGATAGACAGAAGAGCTACGCCGATAAGAGGAGAAAGGAATTGAGGTTTGAGATTGGAGAGAAAGTATTTCTCAAAGTGTCTCCAATGAAAGGCACCATACGTTTTGGGAAGAAAGGAAATTGAGACCACGGTTCGTTGGACCGCTTTGAGATACTAGAAGAAGTTGGGACAAGAGCTTATCGCTGCTTTGCGGCCCAGAGCTTTCATCGGTGCATAATGTATTTCATGTCTCACAGCTTGAGGAAGTATGTCCATGATCCGAGTCATGTGGTGAACTTCCAATCTTTAGATATTCTAAGGATTTGTCATATCAAGAGACACCGTGACGATTATAGATCGAAGGTCCATGTCTTGAGGAATAGAAGAGTTCCTAGTTAAGATTCTATGGGGTAGTCATGACAAGGATGAGCCAACATGGGAGAAAGAAGAAGAGATCCTATCCCAATACCCAAACCTTATAGATCAAGTAAGTTTATGTTTTAAGTAAATTTAAATTTCGAGGACGAAATTATTTTAAGAGGGTAAGGTTGTAGTGACCGCAATTCTTTTTAAATAAAATATATTTAATTAAATAAAAATCTCAAACGTGTCGCTACAACTTTACCTATAGAGTTAAACAGCGTACGCTCGTCTAGTTAAAATTTTATAATATTTACTATTATATTAAATTATTTAAAATAAAAATAAAAATAATAATTTATAAAATATTTATTTATTTATTTATTTTCAATTTACATTTGAGGACCAAATTTTAGAAATTATTCGTTTTAAACCCAATTATAGACCCGTTTAAAAGTCCAATTTATTCTCTTATACTATAAGAAAGCCCAATTTCAATTCAATCCCATTTTAAAGTCCATTTAGAGGCTCATTTGCAAGTCTTATCCTATTTTCCACCCTTAAATACAATATTGTTGGAAGTGCTCAAACCCTAACCCAAGTTTCACTCTTTACATCACCATTACACAAGTATTATCTTCATTCTCAAGATTTCTCATTCAACAACCATCTTCAACTTCTACTCCAACACTTGTAAGGGCAATCGATGTCTTGATTTCGAAGTTGATTTCTCAACCTCCTCTATTTCAATTTCTTCCTCCACCAATTTCAAGTGTTCATTTCCATAGAAAGGTAATCCTTCTCTACTCTTATCTTTTTCTATCATAAGATAGGTTGTTTGAGGATAAATAATTAAAGTTTTACGGATTTATTGAGACTTTGGTGGTTGGGGAAAAGTAATTTACTTGACACTTTGAGTTGGGCATGAGGTCTTGTTATGGGATGAGATTAAGACTACTTGATATCTACCAAGCCCCCATAGTGTTTGATGAATTGCTTGAAAGAAAAATCAATGTATTTTCCACATGTGACTTTTTTCCAGCTTCTGTACTCAACATTGAAAGGCCGTAACTTTTAGTATAGATTGAATTTCTTGGTGATTCAAATTGGGAAATGATCCCCCATGAGTTACCTATCATTTAGAATTGGTTTGACATCATTCGGAGTCTCGTAGGATGTTTTATGATACTTTTTGTGAAACTGGGCAGATTCCACCCGAGAACAAGATATTGTCCGTTTAAAAATAGTTTTGATGCCCTAAACGCAATTTATATGAAACAATTTTTAAATATGATGAATATGTATGAGTTTCCTACCTTCTGTACAAATTTTAGAATTTTCTGATATCGTTTACTATTTTAAAGAATTTGACAAACGCATACCGCCATAGCAGGATATTTTCCACAGTTTTTTTTGTACTTAGAGTTGAAAGCTTGTTTTGGCTCATATAATTGGAGCTTAGATGTGATTTTAACGTAATACATGATCCAATGAGTTAGTTATCCTAGAAATTTGAATTTCATGATCCTATACTTTGATTTGGGAGTTATTCCCATTCTTGACCCGAGAGAGAGTAGCCGAGAGAGGAGAGAGCGGGTGAGGAAGATGGTGATGATCCGAGTTCTTGGCCCAAATCCACTTAAAACCGGATTTTTTTGCAAAATAAATCCCTCAAGTTCTATACTTGTTGCAAGTTGGTCCCTATAATTAATTTAATTTACAAGTCCCTAACTTTCAATTGCTGCAATTTGACCCCTAAACTTTTATTTCACTTTTAAACCTTCAATTTCTTTTTCCTATTTAATCTAACCCCCAAACTTTAATTGCATATTATTCCCTCATGTTTTAGAAATCCTATAATTGAGCCCAAAATATTTTTAGTCCACTCTTATTGCATAATAGGTCCTCAAACTATTAAATTCTTTCAAATTGACCCCCAAAGTTTTATATTCTTTCCATTTTGGTCCACAAACTTCTATATTACTTATAGATACTTATATTTAAGAATATTAACATAAATTAAACTCGTTATTGACTAGACGAGGAGTACCAACAGCTAGAGGACTGATTTTCACCGCTTAGTATGCTCAAAACTCGAGAGATATTTCAGGTAGGCTCAAAATTTAAATCTCAACTTTACTTTTGCGCAATTATAGTTAATAATCTGTACTATATGAGTGTGCAAATGTATGTAATTGATGTGATTGCTTGCCTTCGGGCCTAGACTTGCCTTCGGGCCCAGAGTTGCCTTCGGGCAAATTACATGCCTTCGGGCAAATTACATGCCTTCGGGCCCAGAGTTACCTTGGAGTAAAAGACTTGCCTTCGCCCGTGAGTTACCTTCTGGGTAAAAGACTTGCCTTCGGGCCCAGAGTTACCTTCGTAAAAGACTTGCCTTCGGGCCGAGAGTTACCTTCGGGTGTTATATTACAGAGTTTGCATATCTATTTGCCTTATATATTTGTATAGATTGATTAACTTGCGCAGAGCCTATTGAGTATTATTTTAATACTCACGCCCTTTCACTCTTCTCATAGATTAAGGAGTTTGGAAGCGTGACGAGTCGTGGGAATCTCTTAGGGACCTTCAAATAAATTAGTTTTTATTACATTGACAATTGAGTACTTTTAACTGTTGAAGTAATGACTTTTGAATTTTTTGAGCTTGCTAGTACTTTAATTGGATGTTTTGAGGACTGTGTGGAAACTATCGGGAGACACTCTTTCGACTTTATTAATTTAAATAAATTTCCGCATTTTAGCTATTTGTGAATTTTTTCGCTTTTAATTATTTATTATATTTCCGCATTTAATATTAGAAGAAAACAAAATGGTTAGTTTTAAAGAAAGAACTAACGTTCCGGATTCTCCGAACTCGGGGCGTTACATTTATAATTGCGAAATGCATGCTAGTTGTATTTTTACGGATTGTCGTGAGGGGAAATCACCTACGGGATGTCGTTGGGGGCATCCAAACTATGTGATGGGCCCAAGTTTCCATCTTCCACGGGATGTCGTTGGGGGCATCCAATCTATGTGATGGACGCTAGTTTCCATCTTCTACGGGATGTCGTTAGTTGCATCCACTTTTACTTCTCGCTATGCACACGATTGTAACTGCGTGTATGTCATGTGATATGGTTGGCTGATTTTTGGCTGTTTTCCCCACTGAGTATGACTTCGTTGTACTCACCCCTTTATTTCAAAACTTTTCTTCAGATTGAGGAGCTCGATGTGCCGGCGGCGGCAAGTGTGGCATTATCAAGACTTTTAATTTATTTTATTCAAACTGTTTAGCCCTTGAACATTTTAAACTGCAAGTGATCGTTGGATCTTCATTTTTTCCACATTGTAGGGATTTCGAACGTCGAATTGTTTATTTTCCGGAAACGTATTTATCTATTTAGAAATATTTAAATCTCTTTATTATCAAGGGAAAAAAGGGGGACTTATCGAAATCTCATGTGAAGTTAAAGATTTAGAACATCTTGTAGCGCACCTGCTTTTCGAAGTTGGGGTGTTACAGTTTGGTATCAGAGCCCAGGTTTACTTTTCTGTAGACCCGCAAAACAAAAAAAAAAAAGAAAACTTAAAGGAACTACTTGAGTTGAATGCCCTCTTTGCCACGCTACGTCGACTTCGAAAAGGTAAAGAAAGAGATTTATTTTCGAAAGAACATTATTATGTAGATTGAGAGATGAGGGTTGGATACGACAAGAAGAGTTAAGCTATGAAACTTTGCTGCACACAAATATTATGAAACGTCAAAAGTTGTTTAGCCTTGTGCAGTACATGAATGTATATAAATTTTTCTGTAGTTGTATCCATGGTACCTTATCTCTTTCTACGTTAATTGAGCTCGAGCATGTGATGTTAGCTTATGTACCCTTTAGAAAAAATTTTTAAACTGAGTCCTCGAATTTAGACTAAAATGAATTAGAAACGTCACCTAACTGGCCTTTTTCCATAATTGGTACGACAGACATGGCTGCTGGTCAACGGACAGCTAGGAAGTCCATTCGCTGAAGACCCTGTGCACAGGAATGTCGTGATTATGGCGGGTATGTGTGGCCGATGAATTATTCCCTAAAGCAGCATATCCTGGAGATGCTGAGATTGTGGGTTGCGGCAAAAAAGAAGGGTCATCCGATTACGCCATTTAACGCTATCATTCGTCTCATTGGGACGATGCCTGATGACTAGAACGAGATTGTTGGTGACGTCTTCACGGAAATGTATGAAACCTTAGGGGCTCTGCCCCTACCCTTTTCCTACAGGGGTTTCACCAAGAGATTGCTCGAGAGGCTCGATGATGAGCAGGCGTTGGCGAAGGACGACCCCATGGGAGCTGCTCGGCCCACAGAGCGGACCAAACGTTTTGATGCACCTCCGGTCGACTCAGACTCAGATGATGACTTCTACAAGAAACTTTGGAAGGATTAGAGTCTCTTAGGGTAGTAGCTAGTAGGATTTTATCCACTTATTGGACGATGTCTAGTCAAGTGTTCAGTAGGCTTGATTCATTTAATTTAGTAGGATTATGATGCATGTGGGTTCCTTTGAGATTGGGGCTATGGATCTTGAACATTTGTTGCCAGTTCATTATTTTGTTTCTTATCGAAACTTGAGTTGATAAATAAATAAAAGATTTTGCTGATTGGTTCATTGAGTTTGTTGTCTATTAGTCCTTGAGATAGTATTCCTCTGTAACAAGTTGAATGAATGCTAAATCAACTCTTATTTTGGTTGATTAAGGAAATGGCACGCAGCAACACACAAGCTGGCCTTCTTCGTGACTTGTTGAGAGCTGTACAGGAGCTCAATCAGCAGAACAACAATCAGAACCAGCACAACAATAACCAGAACGTAGATAACCCACCGCCTTGTGCTAATGCCACTAGTCAGGTTATTAGCGAGTTTTGACGCTACAGGCCTCCTTCCTTCAATGGGAGAGATGGTCCCTTGGAAGCGGAGGAATGGCTGCGGGGGTTAGAGCCCATTTTCAAGCACATGGTTCTTCAGGATGCCCTAAAGGTGTCGTGTGCGAAGTTTATGCTGACCGAGGATGCCGGGCATTGGTGGGAATCTCATCAACACTCCTTAACTGAGGCTGATCGACGTGCCATGACCTGAGCGCGTTTCAAGGAGGTGGTGATGGAAAAGTACCTACCCCAAGAGCTCCGTGACGAGAAAGAGGCAGAATTTATCAATCTCAAACAAGGGAAGATGACCCTTGTGGAGTATGAGCGGAAGTTTGAATAGGTGTCCCGTTGGGCCCCCAGGTTGGTGGATACTGACATGACTAAGGCCAGAAGGTTTGAGAGAGGCCTACCGCCAGAAATTGGGGGCATACTGTCTGCCACAAGCTTCCCCACCTATGCCCAGGTTGTGAGGCAGGCACACATTGTGGCTTCCCGTATGAAACTAGATCAGACCGCCCTGCAGGCTGGAGATTCGTCCAGGAAGCGAAAGTGGAATGGCCAAGAGAAAGGAAAGGGTAAGTTTCAGTACAGGAGAGGAAAGTCAGGAGGAGACTCTAGGGGAAAGAACGACACTGGTGTGACAGACAAGCCAACATGCCCTAAGTGTGGGAGGCGCCACGGAGGAGAATGTCTATATGGTTCAGGGGTGTGCTATCGATGCAAGAAGCCAGGGCACCTGGTTGGAGACTGCCCCGAGGGTAAGAGCGAAGACACTTGTAAGAAGGGGAAAGCCAGAGTGTTTGCACTTACTCAGCAGGAGGCTGAGCATGGGACGGACGTGATCACAGGTATGTTACAAGTATTTAATATACCTGCTATCATGTTGTTTGACTCTGGTGCTACGCATTCATGCATATCCGCTAGTTTTCGTGCTAAGCTTGGAAGTCTATGTGAGAACGTGAATGATGACCTAGAAGTTAGCATCCCTTCAGGAGTAACGATTAGTGTTGAACGGAAAGCTAGAGCCGTTAAATTTGAACTTAAGGGAAAGAACTTAGAGGCTTACTTGTATGTGATAGACATGAAAGATTTTGACGTTATATTAGGAATGGACTGGCTTAGTAGTAACTATGCCACTATAAAGTGTCACGAGAGGGAGATACTCTTCCAGAAGCATGGGGAGGAGGATTTCTTTTTCTTTGGGGCGAAGGTAGGAACCATACCCCGAATTGTATCAGCATTGAAGGCAGAAAGGATGTTGAAGAAGGGTACCTGCCAGGGGTACTTGGTAAACATGGTTGGTTCACAGCAGATGGAGCTAACCCCGATGGACGTGCTAGTGGTGCGGGATTTTGCGGACGTGTTCCCTAAAGACTTACCAGGGATACCCCCTGATAGGCATGTGGAGTTTGCAATCGAATTGGTACCTGGAGCCGCGCCTGTGTCCAAAGCGCCGTACAGGATGGCACCGAAGGAACTCCAAGAATTGAAAGTGCAGCTACAAGAGTTACTAGACAAAGGTTTCATCCGACCCAGTGTATCCCCTTGGGGAGCACCGGTGCTCTTCGTGAAGAAGAAAGATGGGTCGATGAGGATGTGCATCGACTACAGAGAATTGAACCGTCTTACAGTTAAAAACAAGTACCCGTTGCCACGAATAGAGGATTTTTTTTGACCAGTTGAGAGGTTCCAGTGTATTTTCTAAGATTGATCTGAGGTCAGGTTATCACCAGCTCAAGATCAAAGAAAGTGACATACCCAAGACCGTATTCCGGACGCGATATGGTCACTACGAGTTCACAGTAATGCCGTTTGGTTTGACAAATGCACCAGCCGTTTTCATGGACTTGATGAACCGTGTCTTCCATCCGTACCTCGATCGGTTCGTTATAGTCTTCATTGATGATATACTGGTGTACTCAAGAGATAAGACACAACATGAGGAGCATCTAGGTATAGTATTACAGACTCTTCGCCAGGAGAGGTTATACACTAAGTTCAAGAAATGCGAGTTTTGGCTCGATCGCATTGGCTTTTTGGGGCACGTTGTAACTGCCAATGGCATCGAGGTCGACCCAGCCAAGGTTGAGGCGGTTTCAAATTGGAATACGCCAATGAATGTGGGTTAAATTCGCAGTTTCCTGGGCTTAGCTGGTTACTATCGAAGATTCATCGAAGGATTTTCTAAGATAGCTAGTCCATTGACACAGTTGACTCGGAAGGGGGTGGAGTTCAAGTGGACAGGCAAGTGTGAGGAGAGCTTTCAGATGCTTAAACAGAAATTGATGACAGCTCCAGTGTTGGCGATTCCAGAGGGATCCGAGGGATTTGTGATCTACAGCGACGCATCCAAACAAGGATTGGGTTGTGTACTAATGCAACGCGGGAAAGTGATAGCCTATGCCTCTAGACATTTGGAACTGGCCGCAGTAGTTCATGCTCTAAAGATCTGGCGACACTACCTCTATGGCAGCAAGTGTGAGATATACACTAATCATAAGAGCCTCAAGTATTTCTTCACTCAGAAAGAGTTGAACATGAGGCAGAGGAGATGGTTAGAGTTGGTTAAGGACTACGACTGTACAATCCTCTACCACCCGGGTAAGCCTAATGTCGTGGCCGACGCGCTGAGCAGAAAGACGAGGAGTCAGTTGGCTGCCTTGCCGACTGGCCAGGAACAGCTGATTAGGGATCTTGCTAATATGAGGATTGAAATTGTGAGTCATCCGCATTGCACAGATACTATTATAGCAGCCTTGGTAGTACGGCCTACGTTGAGGGACAGAATCAAAGAGGCACAAAAGGATGACAAGTTCTTGGACAAGATTAGGGAGCGAGTACAGGCAGGCAGTATTAAGGATTTCGCGATAGCTACAGATGGCACTCTCGTATTTAAAGGGAGGCTCTGTGTTCCAAAGGACGAGACCCTGAGAAATGAAATCCTCGAAGAAGCCCATTCTTCGCCCTACACTGCACATCCGGGAGGTACAAAGATGTACCAGGACCTGCAAAAGGGGTATTGGTGGAGAAATATGAAGAGATCGATTGGCTCGTTTGTTGAAAGATGTATGACCTGTCAACAGGTGAAAGCTGAGCATCAACGACTGTCAGGGTTGTTGAATCCACTTGAGATTCCGGAATGGAAGTGGGAGCATATCGCGATGGACTTCGTTGTGGGACTCCCGAGCGATGAGAGGTCATCACGCCATTTGGGTAATAGTTGACCGTTTGACCAAGTCAGCTCATTTCCTCCCAGTGAAAATGACCTTTAGCCTCGACCAGTACGCTCAATTGTATATCAAAGAGATTGTGAGACTTCATGGGGTACCAGTCTCTATTGTATGCGACAGGGATACTAGATTTACATCTAAATTCTGGAAGAGCGTACAGACAGCTATGGGTACCAGATTGAATTTTAGCACTGCTTATCATCCTCAGACGGATGGTCAGCCGGAGAGAACTATACAGATTTTGGAGGACATGTTAAGAGCGTGTGTGCTAGACCTTGGTGGCAGCTGGGAGACACATTTACCATTGGTTGAGTTCGCCTACAACAATAGCTTCCAGGCTACCATTGGAATGGCACCATATGAAGCGCTATATGGCAGGAAGTGTAGATCACCAGTCCACTGGGACGAAGTCGGTGAAAAGAGGATTTTGGGGCCAGAAATCGTGGAGCGAATTGTTGGAGCTGTGGATAAGATCAGAGAAGGAATAAAGGTCGTTCAGGATAGACAAAAATCCTATGCCGACAAGCGAAGAAAGGACTTACACTTCCAGACTGGGGAGAAAGTTTTCCTTAAGGTAGCACCTATGAAAAGGAATTGTACGATTTGGAAAGAAAGGGAAACTCAGGCCTAGGTTTATCGGACCTTTCGAAATTCTTGAAAAGATTGGTTATTTGGCCAATCGTTTAGCCCTACCGCCAGAACCTTCAGCAGTTCACAACGTGTTCCATATTTCGATGCTGAAGAAGTATGTCTATGATCCTAGCCACATTGTCAACTACGCTTCGCGGGACGTCAACAAAGATTTAACCTACGAGGAAACCCCGGTGGGGATCCTCGAGAGGAAAGTTCAGAAGCTGAGAAATAGAGAGTTTTCACTTGTTAAAGTCCAGTGGAGCGGACATGGAGAAGATGTGGCCACTTGGGAAAGGGAAGACGAGATTTTGGCCAAGTATCCGAACATTCTAAATTAAGTAAGTCTAAATTTCGAGGATGAAATTTATTTTAAGTGGGAGAGATTGTAACGACCGCAATAAAAAAAATTAAATATTCAATGCTTTACGACGTCGTTACGACTTCTCGCTTAAAATAAGAATTTCAATTAATAAATAGCTTAGCAGAACAAAAATAAAATGAACTTTAATAATTTAATAATTTAATCGGGTCGAAATTTTATTACGGGCCAAAGTAGTTAATCGGGCTTCAAGCCCACCATATTTCCTTTTGGGCCAACCCACTAAGTTTTCTTTACTGATGAGAACTCCTCTCTACACTGAATTTCTTCAGCTCACGTCTCTTCTCTCTACTCCTACTACAATGCAAATACACCACTCTGCAGACTCCCATAAACCACTTTCTCCTCTTTCAAGCTCACATACAAAACGAAATTTCCCAACTCTCGTGACAACAGCTTCAAGGCACAGGAGATCATTCAAATTCTCAGCAATATTACCAGGTAATCCGCAACTCTTTGATACAATAGTGTGGTGCCTATATCAATCTACTACGTGAATCTTAACCAAAAATTGTACAATTTACCTCTGTAATTGCGTCTATTGCCATGGATTCGTAATGTTAAGCGATCACACACACGCACACAACCTTACATACATATACACATAAAGCAATTTTTCATCATCATCTTCTCGGCTTACTCTAAAAAAAAAAATTCAGAATTCGCAGCCAACATCTAAAATTTGATGTTCAGTTCATCATCTTCATCCTCTATTCGAAAAAAAAAAGAGGAGAAGAGAGGGACGAACCGAGCAGAGGAGTCGGCCATGGGTGACCATCGTCAACCTCAAATTTCTTCCATATCTCCCTCCCCAATCCATAGCCGAACCTTGATAACCCAAAATCCGAACTCAATTGATGTTTTTTTGGCGGAAAACCTCCGATTCCGCCGGAAATTCGCACCAAGTTTCAGCCGATTGGTTCCATTCTAACTTCTTCCTTCGTCGGCGGCCACTGCCCAACGCCGCGGCGGCTCCTCCGGCGATGGCCACAGGATCGGACTTCCTCCCCTTTTTCCAGTTGAACCCGCGGCTCTCTCTCCCTCTTTCTCTCTGTGTGTGTATCATGTATGTATGTATGTACGAGAAAGAAGAGAGCCTGGAACCAATTTTGACTTGTGTTGTGAATTTGCACCATTAGTCCACCAAATTTCAATCCCTATTTAATTCAGTCCCTTAGTTTATTAACCATTTTCAAATAAGTTCAAAAAGGTCCCCAAAATTATTATTTTACTTCAATTGACTCCAATTGAATTTATATAATTTGCAATTGAAGTCCCCAAGTGCCTTTTTAGCTTCAAAACAGTCCCTAAATAACTGATTTCTTTCATTCAGGCCCAAATCAAGTTTTAAAAGTTCAATTTCAACCCTTATAGGTTCGATTGAGCTTCGAATTAACCCTAGTAGACTAATTACTTCATTTTCCACCTTCAAATCAATACTTCTATTGAAATTAAGCTCAAAGAAATTTTCAAAGGTATCTTGTAGGGCCCTAAAACTTATAAATAATTATTTAATGATCCGAATAAATTATTAAAGTGCAAATTTTAAGAATAAAATATTAAATTATGTTAATTGTTCTGCTAGGCGCAATTTACGAGGCACGTTAAGCGCAAGCTATCACATCAGCTCTAGCTCAAGGATTTCTACAAGTACTGCTAATTGAGGTGGGGATTACTTTGCAAAGTGTTATTTTTAGTTGACCATGTTATATGTTCTACGTGCCTTTATAATTGCGAAATGCATGCTAGTTGTATTTTTACGGATTGTCGTGAGGGGCAATCACCTACTGGATGTCGTTGGGGGCATCCAAACTATGTGATGGACCTAAGTTTCCATCTTCTATGGGATGTCGTTGGGGGCATCCAATCTATGTGATGGACGCCAGTTTCCATCTTCTACGGGGTGTCGTTAGTTGCATCCACCTTTACTTCTCGCTATGCACACGATTGTAACTGCGTGTATGTAATGTGATATGGTTGGCTGTTTTTTGGCTGTTTTCCCCACTGAGTATGGCGGCGGCAAACGTGGCGGCGGCGGCAAACGTGGCATTATCAAGACTTTTAATTTATTTTATTCAAACTGTTTAGCCCTTGAACATTTTAAATTGCAAGTGATCGTTGGATCTTCAGTTTTTCCACATTGTAGGGATTTCGAACGTCGAATTGTTTATTTTCCTGGAACGTATTTATCTATTTAGAAATATTTAAATCTCTTTATTATCAAGGGGAAAAAAAGGGGACTTATCGAAATCTCGTGTGAAGTTAAAGATTTAGAACATCTTGTAGTGCACCGGCTTTTCGAAGTTGGGGTGTTACAGAGTAGCACAAAAGAAGCTACCCGTCCTTGAAGATGAAGAAGATAGAGAAATGGAGAAAGAGGTCATCATACCAACCTCAAAGGTAAACTCTGGCCCCTTTTTTGTAACTAAATCCATTGCTTAACCTTTTCCTAGCAGATTGCTAAGTCGAGTAAGAAAGAGATCAAGGAGACGTGTAGGAATGTGGAGCTAAACATTCCATTATTGGAGGCGATCAGGCGAATTCTACGCTATGCTAAAACTTTTAAAAGACCTGTGCACCAACCAGAGGAAGCTCAAGGGGAATGAAAAGATAGGAATTGGAGAGATTACTTCTGCAGTTTTCCGAAACAAGATGCCTCCCAAATGCAGGGATCCCGGTATGTGTGCTATTATAGTCTACATATGCTTCACTTAAACTTGCTAAGATGAGCGAAACTAGTGCAATCATCGAAGTTTGCTGATCATTCCAATGCTTATCAAGACGAGGTTGTAGAGGATGTTCTGATGCAAGTGGAAGGTCTATTATTTCATGGTAATTTTTGTGTGTTGGATCGCTCCCTTAACCCCATATCCTTTTTTTCTAGGAAGGCCATTCTTGTGGACTTTTGAAACCATCATATCTATCAGAAAGTGGGTCTTGACCATGGAATTTGATGGGGAGGTTGTGCAGTCTTATACCTATGATGCTATGAAACATAGGTTTATATCTATGTTGTTTATGCTGTTGCTGTTGTGTCTCCTATTTTAGAAAAGGTTTTTGAGTAAAATTGTTGGGATGATTTGGTGATAGCTCTTGTGGAGTCAATCGAACAAGGAGCAAGTGGGTGAAGCAGAGATGAGTGAGGATTTGCAAGATGCTGTGGCGGCGTTTAATCCATTGGGCCTATCCCGAGTAGGTATAATGTCAAAAATATTCAAATGACAGACCATCCTTACAAGTTGTTGCCTTTTATTTTGACGGCTCCCATTCTGGAGTGAGGCCATTGCCCGATCATTCAAAGTATGCACTCTAAAGCAATGGCGAGACACTTGCTATAATTATTTCTAGCAAACTAAACCCAGTGGAAGAACAAAGGTTTGTTCAGGTACTCCAAGGTCACAAACAAGCCATTTGGTTGGCCATTGCAAATATCAAGGGATCAACCTCTCCATTTGCATAGAAAAAATTTTATTGGACAAAGGGCAAGCTCAGAGGAGATTCAATTCTCCAATGATACTATATCTCTATGTATAGTATGAATAAGCTTCAATTAGATGCATTAAAATACGTAGGAATTCATACAAGATCTCAACAATTATAAAAGAATATCTCCATCTTTTATGCAAATTTCCTAATTTTACAATGTTGTCTAAATAAATAAATAACTCACCTCCCGGTTTCTTATCATTCACAAATTGATGAATTATTGATCAAGTAATTCAAGCATGAATCTTAGATATAAATGAACACATGAGAATTAAAAGCCCAAAATTTGAGAATTGAAATCAATATTCAAACTATATTACATCGTTCATCCCAATAAGAAAATTAGTAACACATATTAAAAATAAAGTTAAATGCAAAAATAAAAGAGTTCACTGGATTTTGAATAATAATTAAGTAGAAGTTGCAGATCTTGCACCAAGAATCCACTTTGGGCTTCAATCTCCTAAAAAATGGTGGAATAGCTATCAAGAAATCTATAAATTGTAATTCAGTGGTCCTATTTATCACCCCTATCGATTGCTAAGAAAGTGCTAACAAGTATTACAAGAAAGAGAGAAAGTAGAGTCCAAACGAGAAAGAAAATCTGAAAATCTCGCTGCCTATTTGTGGCTTGCGGCTGCAAGGAATTAATACTTGTGGTCGCAACGTTGTACCAATTCTGATTCTGATCCTTTTTCATGAACCCTTGCAGCTGCAATGGTTTTGTACATGCCGAAAGGCACGAAATTTTGCCCTTTTTTTATTTTTTTTAATTGCACCTCCACTCCTCCAAGTTTGCACTATTCTTCTCCTTCATCTTGGACTTTTTCTTATCTCATTTTTTAGCCCTTAATCTTCATACCCATTCTTACTGGCCCTTCAAATTTGCATCACAAGTCTTTCACTTCTTCAAGAGCTCCTATTTTTGTCATTTTTCATTTTTATTCTGATGTCTTCCAAACTCCTTTCGCCATCGAGTTATGCCCAAAACTAATAAAATAACACGAAATTAGTCGCGATAACATGGAAATTCATCCACAAGATCCTAACTTGATGGTCAAAATAAGTATAAATATATTACTCATCAAACACCCCTCAAACTTAAACCTTGTTCACCCTGGAACAAGTAAACTAAAACAAGGCCGAATGAACGAACTTGACACCAACAAGGAACAAGACTCAAGCAGTCAAATCATGCATCATATATATTCCTCAAGTAAAAAAAGATAATAGAATTCTAGTTGGACTAAGAAAAAAAAACACAATCACCAAAAATTCACTAACCCTATGCCCGACTATCCAGGGTGTGTGGTGGTCATCATTTAACTCA
Organism: Jasminum sambac; assembly: GCA_018223645.1. Classification (NCBI taxonomy): domain Eukaryota; kingdom Viridiplantae; phylum Streptophyta; class Magnoliopsida; order Lamiales; family Oleaceae; genus Jasminum; species Jasminum sambac. Next base: position 1,992,623 of record CP073650.1, read on the forward strand.
AATCCAAGTGAAAATATAATCAAAGAATACTCAAATAAAAACCAAGCCCATATTCACAGGATTCACTCCGTATGCTCTTTTCTCGATCCTGAGGCGTTGTTACAATGTGGTGGTTTAAAAAATATTTCAATGCATTTTCCAACACTTGATGTTAAGAAAAACTGACCAGATGTTAAAAGAACTACCGCTATCCATCCATCAATGTCTACTCCAAGCCTCCCAATCTCTAACCTTCGAGTCTTTTCTTGATACTTCAAACCCCTATCAATCTCATTTTCCTAAATTTGTTTTCCTTCTCTTTCTTATTTTTTTCTTTTTTCCTTTTTTTCAGTAATATATACAAAATCCAGTGCCCCAACAATCATGCTTTATCAATCACTCTTGTAGTGACCTTTAGATCGATGACTCCCAAGTTCATCACTCAAGGCACCAGGTTTTAAAATACTCCTCCGAACTTAATCACTAGAGTCAGTGACGCAATAGAATGGGAAAAAATAAAATGAATGCACTTGACAATTTTTTCTTTCTTTATTTTTTATTTGTTTTCTTAACCGGAGAATGACAGAATTGGCCAATACTGGTATAGACTCGCCAACCAAAAATCGTTCAACTAAAGAAGCAAAAATTAAGATGTCAAACTACAATTCCCCTAACATAAAGTCACTAATCTTTCCGCCTCCAAACTTTGCCTTTTAGCTACTTTAATCCAAAAGTACAGTTTGGGGAAGACTACCTATTTCTAAAAGTCAAAATGGTTTACTTCAGGCTAGGGAACAAAGCATCTAGATCGTATTCTAACACAAATCCAAGTCGGCCGGTGCCATGTGTTCAAGTAAAGTAAGGCCGACACAACTAAGTAGCAGAATTTTCGAAACAAATTTCAAGTGATGTTTAAAAATCTTATTAGTTAGCATCCTATGTTATGTAATTTGATTAGATAAATAAATAATATTTTTAAATAAATAACTCACGACAAAATAAATTTTCTTAAAAGAGTTTTTCTCTTTTTTCTTTCGGGGGGGGGGACTCAAAACATGTAATAAATGAAATAAACCTAACCGACTAACCTAACTACTAACAAGTAATTCACATAGCTAACGTTTAAAATAAAATGCACCCCAAACTAAAACAATTACATTCTCCTCAATGTAACTATTTCAGTAAAGCAAGAACACTAATAGTCTAACAAAAAGGAGACACAAAAACAGCAAAACAAGCGAAAGTAGAGAAAAAGATCGAATACTCCCTGAGGGTCTGATTGGAATGTCAAATCAGGGTCTGATTGGAATGTCAAATCAGAGTGTTGGCAGCCACAGTCTATTTTGCGGAGCTGTCCGCTTTGCTTGTTTTGAGGCGTGTTCTGAAAAATTTCAAATGAAGATCATCCAACTGCCAAGCACATCTATCAACCCACCTCATCATCAACTATGTCCATAAGGTAATGGCCCACTGCTCGTTTTGGAGAAGTCTAACGTCTCCATTGGATATGTTTTGGTTTTGAACAACTCTTGTCACCTGATCTCTTACTACAACAAGCTCATGGCGCATCAGATGTATCTCTAAGCGTGTAACATCCTGTCCTGCCAATGCCTATTGTTGTAATAGTGAATGGGTATCATCCTATGGTACTGGTCCCTGAGCTGCGGCCTCATTTGCTTGGGTTTCCATTTTCCTCGTAGTGTTCTTCCTTAAATTTACTAGAGCCTTTAGATTATTGGGCCTTGTGGCTTATCACATGCTTCATCTGGTGCAAGGTAAACTCCAGCTTCAACACATATGCCACTGATCAAACTAGAAAACATAAAATTGTGTCTCACATCTATTTGTTTCCCTATTTTGCGTATGAATGTATAATGTTACCCCCGAGATCAATCTTTTTGCCACTGTCCATGTGATAGAGTAATCGGGTTCGAACTTCATTGAATGTGGTTATGTATACTCGGGTCCACATTATGGTCAAAGAACAAATTCATGAGAGGCAACAAATCAGTGAGTTGAGTGTGGATGAACCCACCAGTGCCGAGTGGCCAGGCATAATCTCTGTCGTACAAATAGTAAGCTCGCACAGGCACTGGCCAATCTTTTCTCGTGTGAGTCCTAATAGTTATCAATCACCTCTGGGCTTAAATATTGTCCATTTACCTCGAAACCTTGTTTGATTATAGTGTGGAGAATAGGGGTTATCAATGTCCTTGTTGAAGTTTGCATAAAATTCATAAACCAATGCTTTGTAGAATTTGTGAGATTCCTCTATCAACTTGTGCCATCCACAAGTTTTGATTGTCGTTGAGATGTCAAAATGCGGGAACTCATCAAGGGTAGACGTTGTCTCCCCAGAACACCCAATCTATAGCACCATCGAGATACCTCGCCTTGTGTGCCTCAGCATGGTGCTTTGGAAATGCTACATCTTCAATTTGAGCCCTAGAATTCACCCCTAGCTTGTCGTTTTCCGTATTGGAGGCGGCTGGTTGATTCCCTTTAGGTGCGATAGCTCTGAACTTGTATTGCTAGGATGAATTGTACTTGTGAGATGTACTAATGTGGCGAAGATGATGAATGACCCAAAACTCTTGATTGATTGATTATACTTGAAAATCGAGGGTTGAGAAATTTGATTCCAATTACAAATTAGGGGATCAAGTGTGCACGAGGAATCTAGGTCTAATTGTTTCTGGTCCTTCAATTTTTTTGGGGGAAATTGGCACAAATAGTGCCAACAAAGTGTGCCCGCTATGCGTTTTGCACAAAATAAAAAAAGCAACTCAAACAGTCCCAAAAAAATTTGGTGCGCGTTTCGTCAATTTGGACGGAATCCATCCAATTTTGCTGTTAATCAAGTCAAATTTTGCTATTTTGTCTTTTTGCTGATGGGTATTTAAGTCATTAGATTTAAGAGAAATTGCACAAAATGTCATATCCTGTAGCGATTATTATGATCAAGTTCCAAAGTTTGAAAAATGTATCCGTTAGTCCAAAATTTTTGTTAAAATACACAATTTTACTTTTTATTTTTTGTACTATGTTTATTTGATCGATAATTAATTTTACTGAATTAATTTGATAGCAATTAAATTATTTTTCTCAAAAATTTTTAATACAGTAGTATTTCTTCGCACTAGTATCATAACTTTCAAAAGTTTTGTTTAACATAGCATTAGAGAAGCGCATATTATGATTTTACGCAACAGTCAATAATAAATCTGTACATAAATAAAATTTTATTAGGAGTATATAATTGTTAAAAATATACCGTAGACAAAGAATTAATAAAACAAATTGAAAAATTTTTAAAAACAAGACAAAATTCAAAAATAAAAAAAACTGCCGCTACCCCCATCTGCTCTCGCCAAAACCACCAATATTGGGCTGGTCGTTCCAACCACCACCAACCATTAGTGGTTCGAAACCACTAGCAGATCTGGTTGTTCAAAAACTGTTCAAAACCAACACCACCAGTGGTGGTCTCGAAGAACCACCAGCAGCAGTAGCCCAGTGGTCGTGGTTTTAGGGGTGGGTGGGGTGGGGTGGGCGTAGGGTTATTTTTTATTTTTTTATTATATTTTATTAATTCTTTGTATATGATATATTTTTTATGGTTATATATTCGTAATAAAATTTTATTTATGTATAATAATGATATTTATTATTAACTATTGGGTAAAATAAAAATATGATCGTCTCTAATGCTAAGATAAAGAAAATTTTGAAAGTTATGATATTAATGCGAACAAATACGATTGTATTGAAAATTTTTAATATAAACTATTTAATCGCTATCAAATTAATTCAATAAAATTAATTATGGACCAAATAAATATCGTAGCAAAAATAAAGAGTAAAATTGTACATTTTAACTAAAATTTGAAACTAAAGTATACATATTAAAACTTTGGGACGTGTTTACGGTAATCCCTAAAGAATAGGACCGATTGTGCAATTTATCTTAAATCAAATGATTGAAAGGCCCTCGGGAAAAAGACAAAATTGAAAATTTTGACTTGGTTAATGGTAAAATTGGATGATTCGATCCAAATCGACCAAATGCGAACCAATATTTTTGGACCATTTGAGTTATGTTTTTTTATTTTGGACTAAACGCGCAGCCGACGCACTTTTTTTGGACTATTTGCACCAATTTCCTTTTTTTTTTTTTGAGTCTAAAAGAAATTAGGATGGGCCAACAGGAATGGGCTATTGCCGTCCCCATGATGCCTTGAGGTAGCAAGGCATAAATTGTTGTTGCCACAAAGAAGAGGCGAATTTGCCTCTCTTGCTATTTTGCAGCTGAAAGGAATTTACTCCTTTTGGCTATTTTTTCTTTTTTATGAAAAACTCTATGCATGACCAACCTTCAATATTGGGGTGATGGCTAAAATCCTCACGAAATTAAAATAAAAATCCTAAAGAAACTTAATCATGAATCATGAATCAAACGTGCCTATCAATTCTAATGCAAATCCTAAAGTATATGATATGCATAATTAAGTAAAAAGAAAGGGAAAGAAAAATGGGCTGCCTCCCATTAAGCGCTCTATTTATAGTTTGGAACTTGGCTTTTGCAACTTTACTCTAGTACGGCGATGTCAATCGTTGACTTCACAGTACGGAACCCTTCAATGTGTGGCTTTACTCTTTGACCATTGACTTTAAAGCTCCCTTTGGATGCTAAAGCTCAACTATGCTCTATGGGAAGAATTTTGAGACAGTGAATGGTCCTGACCATTTTGAGTGAAGTTTTCTTGGAAATAGCTTCAATCGAGAATTATACAACAATACTTGATCTCCCTCCTTAAATATTATCTTCTAAATATGCTTATTGTGCCATTGTTTGGTTCTTTATTTGTAGATCAATGAGTTGTCATACTCATGCAATCTTAAATTCATCGAGCTCATTCAATTGGAGGAAACGAGTTTCACGTACCTTTTTGAAATCAATATTCTTAAGTGCACAATAGGCCTTGTGCTCAAATTCTGTAACGCCCCGAGTTCTAAGAACCCGGAACGTTAGTTCTTTTTTTTAATTCTCCTCACAATGGGAAACATCTTTTAAAACACAAGACATTTAAATAACATCCCATCCTCAATTGAAAGCTAAAGAAAAACTCATAATGTTGCCTTAACTTATGCTCAAAACATTCTCAATTATCAAACCAGAAATTCAATAAAAAGATTCTAACACAACCTTATAATAATAATCCCAATGTTTAACACGTTTTTGAAATTGAGCTCTATCTCTTTCGCAACCAGAAATGTATTTTGAATCAAACGCAACTTAAGAAAAATCGAAAATAAATGATCGATCAAGCTGGAAAGAAAAGTGAATGTCGCTTGAAAACTTGAAAATGATTTCGTGAGCTAAAATATTCTCATTTGGATCATGTATAGCTTGAAGTTCTCAAAAGTGACTCTCATCAATACATCGAGTACAATCCTCAAATGTTCTCCATGCCGATCAAGATCTCTTTAATAGATCAAAATGTCGTCGATAAACACACTGACGAACTTATCCAAATACTTTTGAAAGACTCGATTCATCAAATCCATGAACACTATCGGTACATTTGTGAGGCCGAAGGGCATCACTATAACCTCGTGATGACCATATCGCGTCCCGAATGATGTCTTTGGTATGTCTGTCGGCTTGATCTTCAACTGGTGGTATCCCAATTTCAAATCAATCTTCGAGAAAACCGAAGCACCCTCCAACTGGTCAAACAAATCTTCAATTCTAGGAAGGGGATATTTATTCTTTATCGCCAACTTGTTGAATTCTCTATAGCCAGTGCACATCCGCATACTGTCATCGTTTTTCTTAACAAATAGATAGTTGCTCCCCAAGGAGACACACTCGGCCGGATGAAACCTTCCCTAAGCAATTCCTCCAACCGTACAAATCTTTGTCCTCACATTTCTAATCCTCGAATCACAAAATCCCAATAAATTTTAAAAGTCGATCACACCCTCAAAATCAAAATCGTCATGCAGCCACCGTTTACATAATTGATCCTCTATATCAAAATTCGATATCCACAAACTCATTTCATAAAAATTATATATGAATTCTTCACCATCTCACTCAACCTCGTTATAGTATAATTCATCAAGCTTTCTCCTTAGAAGTTCCACACGTAACATATCAACATGCCACGAAAATTTCAAAATAAATATATCGTGTAGTCACCTATCGGTCAATAGATGCATCTAACTTCAATTCATACGATTCAAACTTCTTCGCCACAATTCAACTTTTGAAATCCGATGATAAAATAAGTTGAAATCGAGAATCTTAGCATTTATTGGTAATCCCATAACAAGATAATCTTAATACATAACTTTCGCCACTTATCCTCAATATATATCCTTTGATCTCAAATGGGTTTCCGTTAAGGATACTATAACATGTAAGTATAGAACTCAAAAACTTCACTTGAGGATAAAATAGCATATTCATGACCCAAAACATAGAAGATAAGATATAATTTTCTATTACATTAAAACTTCATAACAATGCAATCCAATAATCTCATCTCCAGTGAACAAAATCAAATCAACAATATCCATGATCAATTAATATCACACACTAACTTATATTGGTTAATATCCTCACTCATCTTGTCTTTCCTAATTTACACTCAAGAATCTCGACATATCTAGCGTAGCACGGGCATAATTCCTTCTTAATCATGTCCATGATTCCATTGCAACCCTATTTTTACCAATGTCACTAAATAAAAGCCCCATTACAGTCAATTGCAATCCATTACAACCTAATCTCAATGCATTACACTAACTTGGAGTCCCAATTACAAACAATTACAAATAGTCATTCATAGAGGCAATGAGAGAGAACAATATCTTTATATAATAATCAATAAGTTCTTAGAATCATGAAGTCAATTTCGAGGGCTAGAAATATCATGAAATTTATTTAAAGTTATGCTTGATTCATCACTTGAAATTTCACGCTTAGGCTCAAACTTAGATTCTCTCTCTCAAGAAAAAAAAAAGTACTTTACTTTTTCTTTGTTGGATATAAAATCCCTCAATTCAGATACAACTACTTGCAAAACATTCTAATGTCGTGTCAACTTTTAATTCTCATAAAATCCTTCAAAGAGGGTTTCTCGACTTAAATGGATACAAACATCCATCAAACTTTTAATATTGTATCTGTCATAAACTTTTTCTTAATGTGATTTCGGCATTCGTAAATACTCTTTTTTACTGCATCCGAAAAATTTCTTGTAACTTTCTTCTTTCATTCTATATCAAAACATGGTTTCTCAAAAGAACTTCGAAACTCAATAAATCAATCTTTGAAATCTAAAACTTTCTTTTCTTACCATGGAGTCGGCAGAGAGACGATCGCCGTGGTAGCTCTTAGGACTTAAAACTCTTAAAATTTTCAAAACTTTCTGCAAAATACTTTAACTAACTTGGAAGTCTACAGAACTGTAGACCCGTTCTGATACCAAGCTATAACGCCCTTAATTCTAAGAACCCAGAACGTTAGTTCTTTTTTTTAAGCATTTCATAAATATTTTTTTATAATAATATTAATTAATGCAGAAAATGACAAATAATTAAGATGCCAAAATTCATTTAAGATAACAAACATACTTACAGTATCTTACATAGGTTCGATCTTTTGAACTCAACATCCATAATAAGTACTAATAAGTAGTTCAAAACATTCTAATACCGTTCGATGGCAAAACTTTTGTATTTGGTTGGGATTTTAGGAAAATACTTCTGGTTATACCTAAGGGAACCAAGCCTAGCGTCGTCAATGTATCTCTCATCCTCTTTGTGGGACCATTGCAGAGTATTGACACTTAAGCGAAATATGACGCTTCGTAATCTTCCTAGAGATGAACACACAGATGAACTGAGGAAGTTTTCAGAATGGATTTTAAGCATTGGGAATGGAGAGATTGGCTAACCAAATGGTGGTGAGGCGTCCATTGAAATACCAAAGGATCTTCTGGTGCATGGTTCTTCTGATTTGGTGAAAGCTATTGTGGATAGAACCTATCCCGATTTTTTAGCTGAGGAGAGCTCTCCTTCTTACTTGAATGAAAGGGCTATACTCTCTCCTATGGTAGAAGATGTTGGAATGGTAAAAGATTATATGGTAAACATGAGTCATTCAGAGTAGCGGACATATTATAGTTCTGATTTCACGTGTTGGACTGATAGGTCAGAGGGTGATTTGTTTAGTCAGATTCACACCCCAGAGTTCTTGAATTGGATCTTGTGCTTTGGAGTGTCAAATCATATTTTGAAGTTGAAGGTCAGTGTCCCGATCATGTTGATGCATAATATTGATCACTCAATTTGTTTTGAAATGATACCCATCCTATAGTCACGCAGCTTGGAAATCACGTTATAAAGGCGAAGGTTCTATCTAGGATAAATGCTGAAAAGGATTGTCTAATTCCTAGATTGAGTCTAACCCTATTTGATATACGATTATCGTTCATTGAGAGGAGGCAATATTCCCTCATGGTTTGCTGTCCGTTGACCATCAATAAGAGTCGGGGGCAGATGCTTAACAATGTTGGAGTGTATTTGAAGAGACCAGTCTTCACCCATGGTCAGCTATATGTCGCTATCTCGAGAGTGACGAATAGGAAGAGATTGAAGTTTGTTCTTTGTGCCGAAAGTGGATGGAAGACTAACTTGACTGCAAACGTGGTGTACAATGAAGTTTTCAGCAACCTATAGTGTTATGCCCATGAATCATATGAAGTATGTTGTCCATATTTATCAAAGTTTTTATTTGGGTCTTATGTTATATTTGTTTCTATAAGCCATGAGAAGTCATAAATATAGATACATGATTGGTTTCCTTTGGCTATATCTCATAGTGGCATATTCATTAAGTGGAATATTATGATTTGCATTATAGCTCATATTTTCTATTTGCGCAACAAAATCTGAAGGGAATGGAATATTGATGATTTTTGTTCTTGCTTGTGCCATTGTAGATGAATTGGTTGCCTGCACTATGGATTGCTACTTTTCCTACAAAATATCTCATCCTTTTTCTATGCTGGCATAGATGGATATATGGTTCATTGGCTTTAACGTACTTAGAATGGTTTTGTACTTTTCAATGTTGATGGGATTTGTGTTTCCGTCTTCTGTTGTAGGTAATCATGTGCACATATCACACATGGATTGCTTATGTGTCACATGACAAGGAAGCCAAGGTGAAAAGATTAGAACAAGTTGCCCATCACACTTTGAATACCAATGTATTTATGAATGGTGCTTGAATGTTATTATTGTTTGATACGAGTATAAAATTGTATTTTTCATATAGTTTTTTGTATCTTTGTGTTTGTATAGATTGTTACAAAATTGTACCGATATTAATCGGTCAGATTTACCCCAAATACAAGCGAAACTCTACTGAACCTTTTCAAAAAAGGGTACGTTCTTTGTTTAAATCTTTTGATGTTATTGATTGTACTCAATAAATCCGATAAATCTAATTAATGTAATTAGCTCCGGCGCAACGCACAGGTGTTCCAGCTAGTTACTTCTAAGGAAATTAAGAAATCGTATGTAAAAATCATAGAATTTTGTGGTTTTTTGAAAATTTAATGTGATTATCTCGAAACAAATGGTTTGGGAATGTTTTGGTCAACAAAACCATTTGAAGTTTTTATCTGTGGCATTTTGTGTAGTTTTTCTACCATTCTATTAGTGTGAAAAATGGTTTTGAAATGAATGTTTTATCAATATCGAACAAGCATCCCCATAAAATGAATAAGTGTATATCCATAATCCAATAATTATTAAAGACATAAATAGTCTTGTTATCGCAATACTGTCACTACTTCATCGCAAAACTTAGGGTGTTTTGGTAAACTTTTTTTGTTTTACTAAAAATAAAATTTTGAGGTTGACCACTAGTAGTGTGTGGATTGCAAGTTGTATTTAGAATGAGTGGTGATATACTGTCCTGTTAATATTAATCTTTGCTTTGGCAGACTTGTAAAATTAACAGTAATTTTTTTTAGTATTCAAAGAAGTATAAAAGAAGAAAGGCTTGCAGTACTCTATTTCTCTCAAAAAATTTCCTAAGTGTTTCCAAACTTATATTTGCTATATATACAACCCTGATGATCTATACATTGTTAATATCACCACAAGAGGATAACTTCGAAGGCTGACCAAGATTACTAACTCCGACATTTGCCTCGGTTTTGTATTCTCCAAATGTTGCCCAACTTCGACTAGGATTGTGTCCCTTTATAAGTTTTTTCCTCATCACCTATGTTACTCTCAAAGTATACCGATCTTCCTCTTCATTTATCCTTATAATTGAATGACCAGTAGAATGAGATCTTGACAACTTCTCCGCCTTATTGATTGGCATTGCAGGACATCGTGGAGAAGAATCGACAGTTTGATCTCCTTTGTCTTCTTGGATTGTGATGCAAAAATTAGCATCAGCTAATTGATCATGAGTTTGACATGTAATATTATTAGTGTCGTTAATGTTGTAGATGGACAATGGAGACTTGAGTGGAGATTGAGACGGCGAGTCGAGGTTTTTGCGACAAACGGGGCATGTTTTATGTGATTCAAACCAAAGGTCAATGCATTCTTGATGAAAGACATGACTGCATAATATAACAAGGCGAAGGACATCATTATTTGAAAATTCATCCAAGCAAACAGCACATTCTAGTCCGTATTTTTCCTTGCGGTTATATTTTACAGCCGAATATGTGAAGCTCGGAAAAGATTGTACGATCAATGGGTCTAGGCCATGAACATCATCTGATGTGGCCCCACCATCTACCGCATTTCCATTAGGACTATTCCTCAAATGCCATGTATATATCAAATTTTGCATGAAGCACCTACAGAAATACAAGGAAAAAAAACCTACGAAGAAAAATACTAAGAGGATAACTGTCAGGGTGATTGTAACCGGAGGAGCTGTATATTCTTGAGGTGCTTCCAATGACCTGTCGTCATTAATTAATCAAATAATTATTAACAAATGATAAGAAGTAATTCTTGTGATGCTAAAATTTATCCGGCATTGGAAGCCTTTACCTTGAAATAAAGAAACTTGTAAAGGGAAACCATTGTGTTTCCTTTGTAGAATTAGAATAAGGGAATGGTGGAGAAGCTTGCATACGCATAAAATATGGTTTATTATGCATTAATAGGGCCAGTGGTAGTCATTCCTAGATAAATGGGTATCTCTACATCTTAATATAGCTATATGAATATCTTCTATAATTTTCTTCGGGTTATTTTCGCATTACCCCCCCCCCCCAAACAATCAGTTTTATTACAATTCCCACCCCATTCCCCAAACTATGAGAAATTATAGCCACAAGACCCTGATAACGTTTTCCATCCAATTCTACCGTTAAATCACCATATTTTGTCTTTTTGTGGTCCTTTTTGTCTTGTAGTGAAAGGGCAAAATAGTCTTAAATTATCACTAAAAGATTAGGGGGTTCTGTGAAACTGATAGTTTGTGGTCCTGTTGCGAAAATACAAATAATTAACTTTAAATTAATCCTAAATTACTTAAATTAATTTTAATTCGACTGCGCTTTTCACTGTGTCGACTGCACTTTTAGTCCAAAATAATAATAAAAAAGTGGCTCAAATGGTCAAAAAAATTTTGGTGTGCAACTGGTCCTAAATTTTAATTAAATTTTATCTTTTATTTTTTATGCGGATGCTTACTTCGTCCGTAATTAATTTTATAAATTAATTTCGTACTGGTTAAATAGTTTTTACAATATATACCCTAGGCAATAAATATATATAAATTAATAAATGTATTTGATGTACCTGAATAAAATTTTATTGGGAATATATCACTAGAAAAAATTTACCGAATACAAAGAATTAATCGTAAAAAATGAAATAAAAAATCAATTAAAAAATAAAAAAACCCGTTACCCTGAAAACACCACCGCTGCTATGGTCTTTCGAAAAATTTTTTTAGCATTAGATTCACGCATATTTTGATTTTAAGTAACAGTTAATAATAAATGTAATTGTTGTACCTAAATAAAATTTTATTAAGAATATATTACTGTAAAAAATATATCGAACAGAAAGAATTAATCACAAAAAGTAAAATGAAAAAAGAAAATCAAAAATAAAATAATTAACCGCACCCTATGCCCCCCCCCCAAAGACCCACCACCAGGATGGTGGTGGTGATGGTGCTGATGGTGGTAATGGTGGCGAAACCACCACCAGTTGGTCGTGGTTTCGCCGCCACCACCACCACCAGATCTTGGATCTAGTCACCAAATCTCGGATCTAGTGGAGCCACTGGATCCGAGATCTGGTGAGCTGCTGGTGGTTTCGGCCACCAGCAATAGCCTGGCGGTCGAAACCACTAGCAGATGGTGGTGGTCGACCAGACCAGCAACTAGTGGTTGCAACCAGCTGCTTAGAAGATCTCGGATCTTGTGGCTCCACTAGATCCGAGATCTGCTGGTGGTGGTGGTGAGACCACTACCAGCTGGTGGTGGTGAGACCACTACTAGCTGGTGGTGGTTTCGCCACCATTACCACCACCACCACCACCCTGGTGGTGGTGGGTCATTGGGGGGGGGTGGGGTGGGGTTAATTTTTTAATTTTTGATTTTCTTTTTTATTTTACTTTTGTGATTAATTCTTTGTGGTCGGTATATTTTTTACAGTGATATATTCTTAATATAATTTTATTTAGGTACAACAATTACATTTATTGTTAATTGTTGCTTAAAATCAAAATATGCATGTATCTAATGCTAAAGAAAATTTTCGAAAGACCATAAGAGCAGTGGTGTTTTCGGGTAAAGGTTTTTTGTTATTTTTTATTTTATTTTTTATTTGACTTTTTGTGATTAATTCTTTTTATTCGGAAAATTTTTTACAGTGATATATTCCTAATAAAATTTTATTTAGGTACATCGAATACATTTATTAATTTATATATATTTATTTCTTAGGGTATATATTGTAAAAACTATTTAACTAGTACGAAATTTAATTTAATAAAATTAATTACGGACGAAATAAGCATCTACATAAAAAAGAAAAGGTAAAATTTCATTAAAATTTAGGACCAACCGCACACCAAAATTTTTTTGACCATTTGAGCTACTTTTTTATTATTTTGGACTAAAAGCGTAGTCGACACACTAGAAAGCGCTGTCGAATTAAAATTAATTTTAGTAATCTAGAATTAAGTTAAAGTCAATTATTGGTATTTTCGCAACAGGACTCTAAACTATCAGTTTCGCAGAACCCCCCTAATCTTTTAGTGATAATTTAAGACTATTTTACCCTTTCATTACACGACAAAAAGGACCCCAAAAGGATAAAATAGGGTGATTTAACGGTAGAATTGGATGGAAAACATTATCGGGGTCTTGTGGCGATAATTTCTCATAGTTTGGGAGGGGGTAGGAGGACGAAAAAAAAGAATGGGGTGGGAATTATAACAAAACCGATTGTTTGGGGGTAATGCGAAAATAACCTTTTTTTATTGTGAATGTCTTCTATAATATGTTCTCAACTATTGCAAAGCTTTTTAATTTAAATTATTGTAATACTTTACTTATAGTAATATGCTGCTATCTAAATTCAACATATTGTGACATAAAAAATTTGCATACTCCTTTATTGAGTTAGACATTAATTTGTGTATTCACATGAGGAATATTTTCAATATGTTGATACATTTATTTTGGAAATATTGCTTTGATTTATGAAAAGGATAAGAAGAACATGCAGCAGTGGGAATTGACAGATCAACACAGAAGCCAAAAAATTTTGGACTTAATTAGATGAACGAGTCTCAAAACTTGGACTCAAAACACAGAAAATGGAACTTTTGGCAAAATAAGGCTAAGTTTGAAATTAGTTGTGTAACTCCATGAGTTCTAAGAACTAGGAACGTTAATTCTTCCTTTAAAACTATTTCGTACATTAGTATATAATAATAATAATAATAATAATAATAATAATAATAATAATAATAATAATAATAATAATAATAGTAGTAGCGGTAATAATAATAATAATAATAATAATAATAATAATAATAATAATAATAATAATAATAAATGCGGAAAAATAACGAATATTTTTGGTATGTTCTTTAGGGAATAAATTTAACTTTTTGGATTTACATATTGCATGTGTGGTTGAAATTTGTGAAAAATATATTAAATAATTAAATGAATGATTGTAAACAATGAGAGAGAAAAAAGCTGATAAAATTTGTGTGATATAGAACAAGGCCTAAAATGAGGAATATAATTTAAAATGGCAAACACTTTACAATATTATACAGCTACTCGATCTCTAATAATATATATATATATATATATATATATATATATATATATATATCTCATAGCAACTAAGCTAATGCATGCATCAATTATTTTCCATCATTTTTTACTAGAATCTAGTAAAGTTTAAGATTGTTTACGGTGTAATTCGATTCCCCCATCTCATACTTAAGAGTAACCCTTGGTGCTAACTGAGCTATAAGCTCTTGATGTAAAAAAAAATGGTTTCTTTATATCAATAAGTAAATAAATATATCATTAATATATAAAAGTAAAGTACTAAATAATTAAAACATTCGGAAATGAACATCCTTTAGTACTTCAAAGTTAATTAAGAAAAAATGGGATTAAAACTTATTTATTAGATAAACCCTAAGTACCTTTCACGCCTTGCCGTGCGTCCAACTCCCTAATCTACAATGTGTTAAAATGAAAGGAGTGAGCATTTCGGGAATACTAAGTAGGGTATGCGCAAATTAATCAATCTATATAGGTACATAAGGAAAATAGATATGCAAACTTTGTAATGTGATACCTGAGGATAAATCCTATGCCCGAAGACAAGTCTGGGCCCAAAGAAAACTCTAAGTCTGAAGGCAAACTCTTCACCCGTAGGCAAGTCTTTGGCCCAAGGCAACTCTAGGCTCAAAGGCAAGTTTAGGCCCGAATTCAAGCAATCACATCAATTACATATTAAGAGCACTCATATAGTACATATTATTAACTACAATTGCACAAAAGTAAAGTTGACAATTGAGTTCTGAGCCCACCTTAAATTTTTCCCCTTAAATTTTTCCCAAGTTTGGGCTTAATTCGTATTGAGAAATCAGTGCTCTAGTTGCTTGTATGCCTCATCTAGTCAATAACGACTTTCATTTATGTTAATAAACTTCAATATTAAATATTTATAGATAATATAGATCGTAAGGACTAAAATCGAAAGAATATAGAAGTTTGGGGGTTGATTTGAGAGAATTGAATAGTTTGAGGATTTAATATGTAATAAAATTGAATTAAAAGCACTTTGGACTAAATTATAAGAGTTTTAAAATATGGAGGACTTAGATGCAAATAAATTTTGGGGATTAACTTAAAAAAGAGTGAGAAATTGAAGGGTTTAAATTGAAATAAAACTTTAGGGGTCAAATTGTAAGAAATAAAAGTTAGGGATCTAGGATTAAATAAAATTTAAGGGATTGCTTAAATAAAATAGATAAATTGGGGACTTAGGTTCTGTAAATATAGCGTAGGTTTAAATTGTAAAAATTAAAAGCGATATATTATTTAAATAAACTATAGGGACTAACGTAAACCAAATAAAGTAATTGAGGGTCCAGACTTGCAAATTCCCAAATAAAATTAGAATTTTGGAATTCAAATCCCTAATCCTCAATCGGCTAACATGGGCCGCTCAAACGTGGGAGAAAAGATCGGGGATGCAGGTGGTGCCGACAATGTGATGTTAGTGGCGGTCTCAATTGAAGGAAAAGATGAAGATTAGGCTCAAATTTATTGGATATAATCAAAGTAGGGATTTTTATTGAAATCTTGCTCTTTTCTTCTCTTTTCTCTATTCAAAGGTTGTTATCAAGGTGTGGTGATGGTGGCGGTGGAGGTTTTGGAAGTGGAAGAAGTGTGTGTGTGTGTGTGTTCATGGATGTGTATGTAGGGGGATGGTGTGCGCGCCTATTGTGTCAAGTTTCTACTATTGTTTCATGTTGATGCGTACATGTGTTAGGTTACAGGTGGTGGTGATGGTAGTAGTGGCGGTGGTGCTCAGTAAAGATGGTGGTGGTATTAACGCTTTGAGTTCTAAGAGCCCGGAACGTTAATTGTTGCTTTAAAACATCTCATAATTTCAATTAAATTTTTTTATAATACTAATAATAAATGTAGAAAAACAACAAATCTTTAAAATGCGAACATTTATTTAAATTCGCAAATACGATAAAGCATCTTACAACTATTTCATCACAAACATCTCAAAACATCCGAATTAAATAGATCTAAGCATTTGAATTATATACTTCAAGAGTTCAAAAGTACTTAGAGTAGCAACCGAAATAAAACTATTTTATTTAATATCCCTAGGTAGCACCACCACCCCTAGCTTCGCTGGCAAAACCACCGGCCCGAGCTTCGCTGGCCAAACCATCGGCGTCACCATTGGAATCACCAGTCCATTCCCCGAATTCCTCCCTTCGTTCTTTTTGGCGCAGCAAGAAATGAGACGAAGCTGTGAATCCAATGGAAATTATGACCCAATTTTTATTTTATTTGGGAATTTTTAAGTCTAGTGCATAAACTTCTTTCTGTAGTTTAAATTAGTCCCTATACTTTATTTAAATCACAAGTCCTCACCTTTTAATTTCTATAATTTAGCCCCTACACTCTATTTTCAAATTAGGTCCGCAATTTATTTATTTTATTTAAGTAAGCCCTCAAAATTTATTTAAATTCTAGTCCTTAACTTTGATTTTTACAATTTGACCGTGAACTTTTTTGTCATATTAAATCCTTCAATTTCTTGTTCTTAATTAAATTACCCGCAAACTTTATTTACGCCCGAGTCCTCTATGTTTTAAAAATCATATAATTTAGTCCAACATATTTTTAGCTCAATTTTATTGCATATTGGGCCATTAAATTATTCAATTCTTTCAAATCGACTCCCAAAATTTTATAATCTTTCAATTTTGGTCCATAAGTTCAATATTATCTATAAATGCTTAATATTTTAGTTTATTAACATAAATTAAGCTCCTTATTGACTAGATGGGGTGTACAAGCAACTAGAGGACTGTTTTCACTGGTTATTAAGCTCAATGCTCCGGGAAAAGTTTCACATACACTTATTTCCTGAAAATTGCGTTTTAAATGTGCGCATTTACAATTTATATTGTTATGAATACGCGCACGTAACTTTTATATGAAGATGTGCTTCCTTAGTGCTACGATGTTAGGCTTTAAGCCTAATTAGAAATAATGACGTGTTCATTAGTACTATAATGATAGGTATTTAGCTTAATAAATAATAAGCCGTACTTCTAAATACTATGACGACATGCCTGATTAAGGTGGATGATGAACGAACCCATATTACATACTCGTTCGTATTTCTATGATGAATGATGATTATGTGCATTTAATTTGTAATATCTATTGATTGTTGTACGCAGGGTCTACTGAGTATTTAAAATACTCACGTTTCCTCTATCTAATGAAAAATTACCAATTACGGAGTCAGAGCCATGGTGGCTATCTAGTCTACTGAGTATTTTAAACACTCACATTTTCTCTATCCAATGAACACATTGCAGATTAAGGAGTCGGAGGTGTAGTGAGGTGTGGTAGCTATCTAGTGATATTAAATAAAATAAATTTTTTTCCATTGTTATTCTAAATACTTTTGAACTATTGAAGTATGTAATCTAAATGTTTGAACTATGGGCGCACAGCCTCAAAATGTGGAAACTCTTCGGAAAGGACCAGGAATATCATTTGGAGTGATGAAAAGACAGATACATCTAACTCGGATTCAGATGAGAGCAGATAAAAAAATCAGGTGATTACTCTTATTGCTCTATAATTTTCTGGTATTGATTCTGTAAATTTGTTGAAATAATCAAGTTGAACAAAATGAGCATCAGATAGATTTGCTGCAGGCTATGCTTGATGACGATGGATCTGCCTCTCAAGATCTGAAATCTGAAGGACGTAGTGAAGACTGTCAATATTGTACCACAATTGGCGAAAAATTACCAGTAGAGAAAGATGAGAATACAAAGCTCCAAGCCATTGTCTTCAGCAAGAAAGATGAGCAAGCTGCTTACAAATAGACAATCTTGACTCTTCAGAATATGTTGCGAGAAAAGAACAGCCAATTAAGCAAAGTCAATGAGGAATTGAACAATTCAAAAGAAAGAGTCAAGCAACTTACCATTGGAGCTGCAAGGTTGAATGTGATTCTTAGCTATGGAAGGCCATCTAATGACAAATCAGGTCTTGGTTATGAAGGAAAGCGAAAAGGCACAACAAGTTATCACATTATCTTTGTGAAACAAAGCAGTAAAGGAAATGATCACCAAAAGGCAAACAAAAGGTAGCAATGAAGCTATTCCACCTCTTGATGCATCTACAGCCTCTACTAGCAGACATTGTACATCTACCACCTCAAGTAGTTAGCTTAGTACATCTGCTTCCTGTGGCATCATATACATCGTGCCTGGTTTAGATCAGACTGCAAAATGATTTTTCAATTGAGATTCGTCTGGCCCCAAATGAACTCAGAATAAAGTTGGTTGATAGTATTGCACATAATGTTGGAATTGTATAGTACACTTAATCATTGCATAATAGAATTTTTTCGAAGACTCGTTTGCAAGTACCTACTCCAGATGCATCTGGCATGACAAATGCCAGAGCAGATACATCTAAACAGAGAAGGGTCTAGAATCAGAAACAAGGATTATCTATCAATTCTCAGAAACTGAGATACCTTATTGGGAAGTAGCACTTCACTCAAACTCGCATGAGAGCCAACGCTCCACGTAAGTATTCTTTTTCTCATGCATGCTTTCATTATGATAAATTTGGTCCTTAGAAATTTGGAATTTCGCATTCATTAAGCATGGCTAGATTTTATCATAGTAGACAAAATTCACATAGATTTACACCTATTGTTAGATCTTTTACGAATCGTGATAATTCAAGATCATACAAAGCAAAGGGTAATGGTCAAAATGCGAATGGTGGTCGATTTAAAAATATGCCAACTTGTTTTTATGGTGGGATAAGAGGATACGGAAAATCTATCTATTTCAAATTGTCTAAAAGCATGCAAAGTAAGCCTTCTAATAGGAAATTTCACAACGATGACCAACTTGAAAGGGAAAGGAGTACGGATTAGGAAAGATGATTTGAAAGCTTATGAAAATAATTTTTCACCCATTGAGCTTTTTTACCCCGTTGATCACACTTCTCTCACAAGATGGGATCCTCTTTGTTTTAGTTGGCACTTACTTTCTTTGGGCTTCAATTGCATATTATATATATATATATATATATATATATATATATATATATAATTACATACGTTTTGCACTTTTGCCATCTTTGCATGCATTTAGGATCCATTGAGCTTTATGTGATTGATGGTGTGTTTTAAATTAATGCTTGCTGTTCGATTGTGGTATTGTCACTTGTCTACATGAACCTTCAGAAAAACTTGCTTTTATTCCTGATGAGTAATTACTAGTTTCTCTTTCTAAATTTGATTTTAATGATTCATGCTACTTGATATTGGGGTTGTGAGAATGGTGCTTTGTTGGGAATAATTTCTTGAAGATAGAGATCAACTTGGGCAAACCATTGTTGTGAGGAAAAGCAAGATATTGTTGGAAGCACAAACAAACACATCTGGAAGAATATGGTTCAACTACATTAGAAGCAGACATTGTAGGATGCATCTTGCCTGACAAGAAAAAGATTTCACTACAGCAATTTCCCGAAGATCTACATCTGACAAATTTGTCTACTAAAGCACTCGATACTACCATATTTGAAAACTTTATAAAAAAATTGGAGTCTCACTCCCTCCTGAATAGGAGCACGCATATCATATACAAAAACAAAAATTGCATTGTCATGTATTTTCCCTTTATTGCATTTGTTTTCCGCCTTTTCTACATTGATATAAGGTAGATTCATCATATTCTATGCCTACGTGAGTTAGTCTAACTGTAGAACATCTTTGCGTAGGATACATCAAAGTGCTTGAGCTAACGACGATGAGGATACATCTGGTAGTTGTCAGTCAACATAGCCTCCTAATCAAATTGATGCACTTTGTTAGACAATTCGGAAGAATAAGTCACTATTGTCAGTGCTACAAGGTTATCACTTCTAATTGAAGTTCTATATTCTGAGTGTAGACCTACGATCTATATCTTTCTATTAGCATTGCACACAATTGATTGCCTAGTGGAAAAAAGGCTATCAGTCCAAGTGAAGCTCATGTCCTTTAGCAAAAGAAAAAGAAAAATGAAGAAAAATGTGAAAATTCGTGAAAAATGAGCAGAAATTGAAAAAGAAAGGGGGAGAATTAAAAAGATAGCTTCTGGGGATTGTGCGTCGCCATTTCCACCTCCAAAAGACAATGCCTTTTCATAGACAAAGTTGGCAAGCCGGATATGAAAGTTGCATCTTTCACAGGTGGAGATTGATTTGCTTGTGCACTACAGCGAAAAACCAATAAGTCTGGCAACCATAAGGTATTTGAAGGTATGTGATTAACTGATGCCTATTCGAATCACACACTCATTGTAACTGGCCTAATTAAAAAATGTGGTGAACTATACACTGCTCGAATGCATCTGACTCAAAGAAGTTGAAGGCATATCTATCTCCTCACACATCAGGTATCCAAGATACACCTAGATCTCAATTTTGTGTTTTCACATATTTTTGTGATCAAGTTAGATGTGCCAGTATAGTGGGCTTAAGTGGCAAATTTTGCAGAAGTAGGGCATGTCATCCCTATCATCTCTTTAGGGAAAGTGGTGAGTAAATCTCATATTTGGAATTTGGTCTCAATAGGTTGGTCAGCTTATCTTTTTTTTTTTTTTTGCTTCTAATCCATTATAACTTGTGGTTCTATTGAGGGGAGCTAACATATTTTGGGAGAGAAAGCTCGGGGAGCTAACATATTTAGGGGGAGAAAGCTCTTTGTGCTTAAACATTTTTTTAATATCAGAATAATGTGAGATACATCTCAGTCTGTGAGCATCCGCCTAGATTCATCTCTGCAAGTCTCATTTGATTTTTAGCTTATTTGATGCATTGATTGATACACTTGTTATTTCATTTTGGTCTTTAACACTTGATCGTTTTGTGGATTTCAATTTCCTTGGCAAGTTACGAGACTTTGGACTTCCCTATTTGTCTAAAAGGGGAGAGTAATTGTAATTGTCATCTTTTGCGATAGGCAATTATTGTTTCCATTGGATAATGATCATATGTTGTTTGATATACTTGTACCCAGTAAAATTCCCAATTTTATTTAACTCATTACTTGAGGGGGAGATTTTTATTTTTGAAACTTCAACTATTTTGTTTGCTAAAGATGACTAGAGTTTTGGAAAAATAGCAAAAGCTAAAGGGGGAGATTGTTAACTTTAGTTTTGAACTTAAGCTAATTTCTTGTTGCCATTTTTAATTTTTTTTCTTAGGTGTTCGTAGATTTTATGCGTAAAATGACGCTATCGATTTGTTGTACAATTTAAATTCTTTGATAATGAGTGAATCCCTTTTTTGTTAGTAGGTGACAAGCATGTGATTTTTCACTCTGTGTGGGACTTTTTATGTTAAAATCTTGTGTACAGTGTTTATTTTACTATTTTTATGTTGCTGCTCAATTTTTGCTGTATCTAGTTCTCATTCATTAGACAGATACATTTGACACATCTAGATACATCTAGCTCATCTAATAAACACAAGCAGTCTGTGTTTTAATCTAGCTATGCGAGATTAAACACATCTAGGCTCACTACTAAGTAAACTTAGGGAACTTAGGACTTTCAACGATGACTACGACAACAATGACAACTATCACAACTATGACAATTAGGGCATCTATGACGATTGCGACAATGATGACGGCGATGACTATGATGACTGCGAAGGCCATGACGACTATGATGACTACGAGACGACGACGGCTACTATGACAATGACAACTTGGACAACTACAACGATGACGATGACGACTATGACTACTACAATGGCTCTGGTGACTATAACGACTATGACAACTATGACGACTATGATAAATATGGCAACTATGATTATGATCACTATGACAACTACGACGATAACGACAACAATGATGACCATGATGCCTATGACTACTACGATGACTAGGATGACGATGGTGATGACAACGATGACGATCACGACGACTGATGTGTGATTAATTAACGTATATTATGCATTCTTTTCCCCTTATGTTTTAATGTTTTCGTATTTATTGTACTAGAAAAATATCATATGTTTTCTTATGTGATTCAATTGTATAAAATATATATCTTGGAGTAAAAATATAAGAAATAATAAAATAAGATATGTACACATTTTGTATGAGTGCTTATGTGGTGTACCTTTCACATTTTAGGGAAAAATTAGCAACTCAGATTCACTGACATGCTTGTGGTACTTTGACAATAGCTTGAGCTCAGAATATCAGAATGACCTAATTCAATAACTTCTAGAAATATCACTCTATTCTCTACAAATGTTATTTCAGGCATTGAAGTCTAATTCGATGTAATGATGAATCGAAATTTTGTTTAAAGATAGTATTTTGGCCATCTAACGCATCCAATCCTACCTTTAGTGGAATGGCCATAACATTGCCTGCAAAGATCCAATTTAAGTCATCCTAGATG
This sequence comes from Jasminum sambac, assembly GCA_018223645.1. Taxonomy (NCBI): domain Eukaryota; kingdom Viridiplantae; phylum Streptophyta; class Magnoliopsida; order Lamiales; family Oleaceae; genus Jasminum; species Jasminum sambac. Next base: position 2,015,412 of record CP073650.1, read on the forward strand.
CACTTAAGAGATAAAGCAATGTGCCACGACTTGATAGAGGACATAAAGGGGCAAAGCCATTTGCCTCTTCAACTCACCTCCCTCACTCAAGAATACTCTCTTGTGGCTCAATTTCATTTTTTAGTTTATATGTCTTATTATTAGCTAGAGTTTTTCTTTGAAGAAGAAGAGTAAAAGTTTGGATAGAAGCACATTTGAAGAACTTGCCTCCCAACCATCATTCCTAAGTTTTAGTCTTTCTATTTTCTTGCAATTTGCATAATAACATTGTTAGTATTTTGTTTTAAGTTATTTAATTTGTGTTGCAATATGTCTAGTTAATCTTCTTTCGATTGAGGAAATATGTTGAAACTCTAGACCTGAATAATTAATTTTCAAATAAACGTTTATTTTGTGTACCACAATAATGTTCCAATACCATCGAGTGTTTCGTAACTATGGCACCCTAGATGGTTTTTTGGTCAAATATGACCTCCATTGGGAAGACCGAGGCCAGATCTAAAATCAGTATAACAACACGAAGCTCTAGGAGTTTAAAAAATATTCCGACAATGCAGTTTACTCAAAGTCAAAGTTTTTGGTTAAAGTCAAAATTTTTGGCCAAAAACTTTGACTTTGAGCAAACGACATCGCGGGAAAATTTTCTGAATGCCTTACCATGTTGGTTCTAGATCTGATTTCGTTTTTCCCAACAGAAGTCATATGTGATCAGAAAACCATCAGGCATGCTATAATTAGGATCCCTCGATGGTGTTGGAACATTTATGTCATTTACCAAACTTTATTATATCTACATTTCATTGATTTACTTCCGTATCACAATTTCTTTTCTACTTAGATGGCCTAATAAGTAATGAAGTTAGATTAATTAATATTACATTTGGAGTCCTCATGCGTAATCGTTAAGTTTCTACATGATTAGTAACAAATGCAATTTAACCATTGCGAGTGAAATGTGACATAGGTTTAATGAATTGCACTTATGAGGTCGTTATGAACTGCGCTTATGCGTATTCGTTAAGTTTCTATGGCCCATTACTTAAGTCTAGAATGCTTATTCTAGTTTGTTAATTGGATATAAATTGGGTAAAGAGCTTATTTTATCCAACGACTAAGTAACAATAATTACTAGTTAGCAGAGCCTGTGTGCTCTTCAAGGGTTATTATACTTAATTTGATTAATAAAATGACTTTGCTTATAAATTGTTGTTTATTGTCAAGAGCATATACTATTTCCTCAATCATCTTTTACTCATCTTTGTTCTTCATTTATTTGCATCAATCAAACAAAACAAATCCTCCCAAGAAACTATTTTAAACAATTAATTAGACAATCTCAAAAACCTGTAGCAGAATTACCCTTGCTTATTTATAGTATCTCACAATGACAAAATATTTGTGACCATAACAAACCCGGATTCAATTTTCATGCACTTAACCATATAAGAAAAGTTCATATCGACGACTATAACGACTACTATGACTGTGAAGGCCACGACAACGATGACGACTACTAGAACTATAACGATTTGGATGATAAGGACGACAACGACGACTACAACACTACGACGAACATGACGACAATGACAACTATGGCAACTGCGATTACTACAACGCCTATGATGACTATGATGAGTATGACAACTACAAAGACTATGATAACTGCGACGGCTATGATGACTTTGACGATGACTATGACGACGACTATGATGACTATAATGGATATGACAATGGCAACTATGATGACTACGATGATGACGATGACTATGATTACTTCTACGACTATGATGATATGAAAATTATGACGACAACTATGAGTATCGTATGACGACTATGCTAAGTATGACGAATAGGACGATTACGATGGTGATTATCATGATTACGATGCCTATGACGACTGTAATGACTAACATGGTCATAAAGACTATGACAAATACAATGAAGACGACAACTATGACAACTATGATGGCTATAACGACTACAACCATTATGACAACTACGATGATGAGGACGATGACGGCAATGATGATTATGACGACTATAACGTCTTCGATTAATATGACTACTATGGCAACTATAATGACAACGACGATGATGACGACCACGATGACTACAACGATCACAAGAACAACTATGACGACTTTAATGACTATGATAACTATGACGACTACGACGACCATGACAACTACGAACATTATAACGATTACGACGATGACGACCAGGCAACCATGATGACTATGTCAACTACGAGGACTATGAAGAGGACTACTATGATAACGAACATGATGACGACGACTGCCACGACTATGTCACGATGACTATCAAGACCATGACGACTATAATTACGGCAAACAATATGGCGACTATTACTATTACCATTGTGATGACTATTACGATGACAACTATGACGACCACTATGACTATGACCACTGTGACTGCTACAACCACTATAACTATCATGATGACTATGATGACTATGATGATACGATGACTATGATGACTGTACAACTATTACAACTATAAAAAACTACGACAACCTCGAGTCCTTGACGACTATGGCGACTGTGACGACTACGATGGCTATGACGTTAGTGACGAAGACGACTATGACAACTATGATAATGATGCTAACTACAAAGAATATGACTACAACAATGACTATGAAATCTATTACACCCACAATGACTATGTTGGTTTTCATGATCACAATGATTATGACAACTATAGCAACTTCAACAGCTACGACAACTATGATGAGTGCAACAACCGTGGCCACTATGATAACGACGGTGACTACGACGATTACCATAAGTACAACGACTACGACGACTATGACTACTAAGACGAATATGACGACGACTAGAGTGATGACGACGATGGAGATAAAGACTATGACGGCAGTGGCACCTATGATGGGTATGACGAATACGACGATGATGACGATGATTATAGATTAAGACAACCACGACGACCATCAAGACTATGATGACTATAACTACTATGACAATTATGACGACTACGACAATGACGACTATAACGACTACTATGACTATTAGTAGTATAATTGCTACGACAATTATAATGACTATGAGGAGTAATGTGACTGTGAAAATTATGACAAGGCGACTACGATGTCTACGACTACTGCCAAGACTACGACAATGACGACAACGACTATGAAGATAATGATGATTGTGACAACTATGATGACTACGGCGACTGGGGCCACTACCACAACAATGATGACTAGGACAAATACAACGGCTAAAAGAACTGTGACGACTACAATGACTACGACGACAATGACAATTATGACGACAACAGCAATTATGATGATTGTGATGACAACGACGATTATGACTATGACGACTATGACGATTAGGATGACTATGAGGACTTTGACGACTACGACGACTATCACAACGACAATTACAATGACTACGATGACTATGTCGAATACAATAACTATGATGACTGCATCGACATCACGACTATGACGACGATTATGACTACGACGATTATCATGATGTCGAGGACGATGGCTATTATGACTATGACAACAATAATGACTACAACAACTATGACGAATCTGACAACTGTGACACTTACGACGAGTATGACGACAACGATGACTAAGAGAACTATGAAAACTACGACGATTGTGAAGACTATAATGACGATAACCGTGACAATGACGACGACTATGACGACTACAAGGATTATAATGACTATGACGACTATGATAACCACGATTACTATAACGACTACAACGGCCATTATGACTCTAACAACTACGATGACTATAACGACTACGACGACTATGACGATTACTACAGCTATGGTGACTTTACTACTACAATTACGACAGCGATTATCAAAACTACAACAACTAAAATGACTATGATGAGTGCAGGGGCTGACGACTATGAGGATGATGACTATGACCACTATGACGGCTGTGAAGACTATGATGACGACGATGATTATGACGACAACGACGAACATGACGATTACGATGACCATTACTATTATGATGACGACGACAACTATGGCGACGACTACGAAGAGTTTGATGACTGTGATGGCTACGACAATTATGGCTACTATGACGATGGCAGATGTGAGGGTTACAACGGCGATAACTTTGGCAACTACGACGACTATGATTATAAGGACGACTATGATGACCATGATCGTTGGGACCACTACGACGACTATGCAGACTAGAATGACTACGAGGATTATGACGACTATGGTAACAATGACGATTATGAAGACTACTATGAAGACTAGGAGGACTATTATTACCAACACGACTACAACAGCTATGACGACCACCATCACGACTATGACGACAATTATGACTATGTTGAATACAATGACTATGACGACTACGTCGACTATGATGACGATGACTGTTAACACTGTGATGGCTATGGTGACTGCAACGACTACTACGACATGAAGATTATGACAAATATGACGACTACGATAGCTACGACAACTTCGATGACTGAGACGATGACGACGACTTTGACGACTATGATGACTATTGTGACTATGACCACTACGGCGACTATAACGACTACGATGATTACGATGACAACAACTTTGATGAGTATGACAATTATGGCGTCTACGACAACTGCAACGACGTTATTGAAAACTATGATGGCTACCACGAGCACGATGCCTATTGTGATGATGATGACCACGACGACTATGACGACAATGATGGTTATGATGGCCATGACGACTTTGCCGACTATGACGAGTCGGATGACTACGATGCATATGCTGACTAGGATGACTCCGACGATTATTAGGACTATGACAACTATGACGACAACGATGATTATGAGGACTAGGATGGCTACGGTGACTATGGGGACTAGGATGGCTATGACGACTACGACAACTTCGACTATCAATGACTATGAAAACTATGTTGATAACAACAACTACGATAGCTGTGATGACTATGATGACAACGATGATGGGGAGGATGATGACTATGATGACTATGTCTGCTATAGCGGCCATGAAGATTATGTGAATATGATGACTTCGATGACTAAGATGATGATGACGTTGACGATTATCAAGACTACGATGAGTACAACGGCTATGACGGCTACGACCATTAAGACGACTACAATGGTTGTGATGACATTGATGACTATGACAATGATGAACAGAACAAATGCAACGATGGTAATGATGACATTAACGACTATGATGATTACAACGACTATGACGACTACAACGGCTATGGTGACCACGAACTTTATGTTGAATACGATGACGATGACTATGAAGACTAGGACGACTCTAACGACTATGATAATCAAGATTTCGATGATGAAACCACCTACGACTACAGTGACGACTATGACGACTTTGGAGACTACAATGACTATGATGTCCACGACTACTATGACACCTACGACCGCTCGGACGACTATGACCACTGTGATGACTATATTGAATACAATGATTATTTCGACTACGATGACTATGATGATAATACTGGCAATGACGACCATGAAGATTACTGCGAACATGATGACTAGAATGACTGTGCTGACATTTATCACTAAGAAGATGACTGTGATGACTAGTACAATGATTACAAAGATTATGAGGACTACGATGATGAGGAGGACAACGACGATAACAACTACGAAGACCATTATGATTGTGACGACGATGACGGCCATGACGACGACAATGGCGAGTACAATGATGAAGATGATAAATATGACGACTACAATGATTGTGATGACTATGATGGCCATGTTGACTACGACGACTATTACATCTACAACGAATAGACGACCAAGAACCTTATGACGAATATGATGACGATGACGACTTCAAGACCACAACAATTGGCGGGCCTGATGACGATGGTGACTACGATGACTATGACGGCCATAATGTTGACTACGAGTATGGCGACTTCTAAGATGGGGACGAAGGTGATGATGATGACTATGATGGCTATCATGACCATGACGACTAGGACGACTGTAATGACTATGATGACTATCACGCGTACGACAACTATGACCACTACAATATCTATGATTACTACGATGATGATGACTATGATAACTACGACGACTATAATGACTATGATGGATGCGACAACTACAGTGATGAAGACGACGACAATGATGACTATGATAACTGTAACGAATACGACAACAATGACGACTATGACGACCACAATGACGACTATGACGACCATGACGACTATGGCGACTATGAGGAGTATAATGAGTATGACGGCTATGAAAACTATGGCGACAATAAAGAGTACGACAAGTATGAAGACGACAACTATGAGAACGACAAAGACTATGACGACAATGACAACCATGATTAGTACAATGATTATGAGGATTATGATTAGTATGATGACTCTGAAAACTATGATGACAATGATGACAACAATGAAGATGGCAACTGTGATGACTGCGATGACTATGACAACGACGACTATAACGATTTCAAGTACTGCAACGATTATGATGACTATGAAGACTTTGACAAATAGAACAACTATGACGACTATCACATCTATGACTAGTACGATGACTAGGATGACTACAACGATGATGACAACGACTATGACCAAGACGTTGACTATGACGACTTTGACTGCTATGACAACGATGACGACCACCAGATTATGACGACAACTGTGATTACTATGACTACGATGACTACGACGACAAACACGACTAGGATGATTGTGATAGCTATGACGACTATGATGATTATGAGGACTATGGTGACAACGATGGCTATGATGCCTATGGCCATTATGAAGACATCGTTACATAACATCATCCGTATGCATCACATGATAGCGTAGCATCTCCTTCAAGTTCATTAAACATCTGGGAGACATAACATACTGCAACGAAATACATTCATTCATATTTCGAATGGAGATGCTCTATGGATTACACGAATCAATCGGAGTAAGCTCAGTTCCCCTCATTTCGTCATACCATACTGCATAAACATTCGGTTGAGTGACATCACGGATACACATACATTTGCTCAACATCTGGAGCCATTAACGTCACGTGCATATTCACATTCATATGTCGTTTCACTGTACGACATTGAACCGTGAACCGTAGTTCAAACACCACATGCCTTTCGTTCCACTACACAACATAATGAAGTCACTCCCATTTCATTCATCGAAGGTAACATTCATATAGCAATCCGTTCATACGTCATCACATTCATGTCATACTCATACTCGGATCTTCATTCATCAAATCGTCATACACATCGCGGAGGGAGACAATTAGGGAAAGAGGAGACATTCCACACTTTACATTTGGTTCCCGGTCAACACATCTCATAACATGCATTCATACTTCCATACCATAACATAACGGCCATAGCATACATCCCATATCCCTTCACACATTGTCTTATACGTCCCAAGTTCCGTACCATAACATAACATAGCATGCTTTCACATTGGGACGCACATAAGCCACATCATATACATAGGGACACCATCGGGGGCATATCACACCATTTCATGTCATATCATATCATTCAAAGCTTGCCCTCGTATTCATAGTATAGTGGTCATGGCATTCATATCATCATATACGTTCATTGCATTCACATTATAACATAGCAAAGATACATCATACCTCATCGTGGAGCGGCGAAAGAGTCCATTGGCGTGTAGGGCGTGAGGAATCTTGCTCGATACCACTTGTAACGCCCGTCCCAGTTCCACATACATATACGCCATAAATGACGCCATATCGTAGTACGCCGTGCACGTGACTTAAACATTGGCCACCTTGGGGCCCCGTGCACGCCATTCTTTTCGCTTTTTCTTCGCTTTCATAACATACATAACATCGTGGAACTAGACGCAAGGCCCGTCATTCATATATTCACGAAACCCTAAAGACCTTTCTTTTAAACACATACGTAAAGCTAGGTTTCGGTTTTCATTACGCATCTGCAAGATCTTTTGATCCCCGGCCCACATGCCACGTCATATCATTTAGTGACTCTTCGCCCACATTCCACGCAACACCTTCAAAACATGACACATACGCACATAGTGAGTCATAAAGACTCGATGGATAATAGATGCAATGCAATGCATGTCACATGTTTACTTTGGGCCCCAATTACAAATCATGTGAATACGTGGCGCCGCTCGCTCATTAGCAAGGCCTTTACTTTTTCCATACGGGCGTAGATCCTCCGAAGACACCTTTTCTTTTACATACGGGGCGTAGATCCCCGATCGACCACGCCTTTATGGGGCGTAGATCCCCATGTAGCCGCTTACATCATTATGGGGCGAGGTCCCCATATGATTGGTAATCGCTCACACACATATGCTCGTGATACGCTTACATAAACGTTACCTTTTCACGCCGTGTTCCTTTCACATCGCCATCATTCATACGTAATATAGAACAAGGCTTCATGATCATGTCGTGAAGCAAGCGTAAGACATTACATATGCATGCATTAGACGTTAACTTCACATAAGGCCACGACATTCAAACATATAGGGTGCGGCCACAAAGTGTTCACGTTGGTTCATATAAGCATCCATCACATATCGTCGTCACATAACACGCATAATATTCCACGTTGAACCACGTAAGCATACACGAACGCCAAGCTTAGCCTTCTAGTTGTTCCATTACATATAGCTTCCTACACATGGCCTCACTTCCTTGGTTCATTACCTATCGTTTCCTATAGCCACGTAAGTCATATAAATTGGCACGAAGGTCACATAAGCCACATAAACGTACACATAGCATCATCACATCCTATCATAACCATAACACAAGGCCAAGAGATCCTAGCATGCCTCTAAGGTCTCTAATCATCATAATCATGCCATATCTTGTTTCTATCATATACAAACATGCATATACTTCATAAAACATGTAAAGCAACCATTACCCACCATAGATGGGGTTCAAACAAGCATGGAGACCATCTTCTTCCTTCTCTTCTTCCTTCTCTTCCTTTTCTTCTTCTTTCGCTTCTTTCCTTTCTTCTTGTAATCATAGATTACACAAGCATTACATAGGTCATATATGGAGTGGGAGATGATTCCATGGGTTCATGAGGGTCTTGGAAGGGTTTTGGGAGTGTTAGAACCGAGCTTTGATGAATAGTGCCCAAAAAATGACAAGAATCATCTAAAATAGCCATTCTCGCCGACTTAGAATTACGGCCAGTAACTTCCACATTTACGGTAGTAACCCATGACTTACTGGCCAGAATTCCCATATCCTTACGGCCGTAACTCGATAAATACGGCCGTATCCTCTCATCATACGGCCGTAATAAACTCTCTGAAAATCCCCTGTATTTCATCTTCTTGACTTACGGCCGTAACATCAATAATACGGCCGTATCTCGAAACCATACGGCCGTAATTTGCTCTCTGAAACTTTTGGACATTTTCCATCGCTTACCATTTACGTAGTAACCTTTGAACCTTACGGCCGAATTCGACATTTACGGCCAGAATTTCGACATTTACGGTCAGTAACTCGACATTTACTACCGTAACCCCTGTTATGCGTAATTTTCCCATTTTCATCTTTTCGACGGCCGTTTCGTATTCCAGGACATATCCTATACATCAACACATATCGTGAACATATCATATACATGAACGTCATACCGAAACATCGTCACGTCATTTCATCTCATATACGGTGCATATACGGAATCATATACGTATTCACATACGGTTCCGGGACGAATTCGGGCGGGCCATTACATCCTTCCCCCCTTAAATAAATTTCGTCCGCGAAATTGCTTAGACTCGACTCGGGAATTCGTGTCTCCTATCCTCTTTCCTTTCCCATGTCTCCTCCTCATCATATACATATACGGGACAAAACGGTCATTCAATATAGCACAGTCATATAACAGATACAGAACTGAACATATAACGGTGCACATAACATATAACGGTCCCATTATCATAAACCTGATCCGAGACAAAGCCGAACAAATCATGCAATCACATACATAGGAGTATACACAAGAATTCCGGATGAGACTTTCTGAACATAAACATATAAACATACATGCATATCGGAATTCAGTGTGTAGTTCCCCATTTCTGGCACATATACCAAACCGATCCGTACATATATCAGTTCAACATCATACTGTGGCATTCACCCGATAACTCAAGATAAGAAATACGGAAAAGGAATGAGGATTCCATGGCATATCATATCATATATACGTCATACACATCATCATTCGGATCATTCGAGTAAAGAGAGCGCCACATTAACTGATATTTCTTCATATCTCATACATACATAACATTAAGCATGTAGAAGATGAGCCGTGTACCTGATGGAGCACATAACGATCATAGAGAGTCGAAGAAACAAGAGGCGAGCAAAAGAGTTATCCCTTCATTGTATAACATAAAACAGCTACACAATCGCGTCGGCTCACGTTCGTGTCACTCTTCTGCCTTTCATTTACATAGCCCTGAGCTTCTTTCACATAACAAGAACAAGAAAACAACGAAAGACCACAGCTATCAATCGAATTCCATCGGATTCGAAACATTTCATACTCGAGCTCTTCTCTTTCATTTCATATACGTACCAGCTCAACATAGCACTGTCCTCGGACCACATAACTGAGCTAAGGTTCAACATCATATAATATAGCACTCATGAGACTCGCGGAACTCAAGATTCATTTCATCTAGCATATCATTCACATCTTCTTCCAGGGGTAACATAACATAAAGAGAAAAGCCATTCATTCGTTCCGGGAAGTCACGTTATTCGAACATCATTGCACATAATTTCCCGACCTAAAATGCCCGACATATACTTTCCCGACGGAATAAAGAACATAGGAACATTTCATTCGTGCATTTTCCGGGATTCAACATAACTGTAATATAACATCCGTAACATAGACATAGCCGTAATGAGCTTTTAAATACCCCGGCGTATACATATCATATAACATAAGAACATACTGATTCGATTATCATTGACGTTCAACGAATCACAGTCGGAACAGAAACTAACACATAACGAATCATACGGCTTTCGCTTTCCCTAACGGATCATAATACATATTGTCACTAACTGCACCGATCAAACACATTTTACCACTGCCATGAGGAATGTAACCCTCGGTTCATGCATTCAGTTAGCATATAACTTCTTATCATTCATCCCATTGACATAGTTCATCACATAAAGAAGCAACCAAAACAACTGGTAGCTTGAGGCCGAATGCATACATATCACATGGACATAGAGCATAACTGAACTTCTAACTGAAGCATAACGAGCCGCATAACATTCATAAAACATAGCTCGTCACATAAACATAAGACTTGGTCGACTCGTTCATATGATTGACAACTCATAACTTAAGAAGCAACCGAAGTTACTAGCATAACGTGAGGTAACATAGACTTACATACTCAGCAATTCACAAGAGAAGGCCGAGCTAGCATAAAGAAAGCCGTAGAGAAGTCGAACGTATACATACATAACGTCATAAATCATATAAAACATATGCAGGCTATATGTCGAAATAAACGATACCTGCCATACACTGCCATTCAAGAACTTCAGCTAGAGAATACCTCGGCCTTTTTCTTTCCTCATAGACATACATAACATAGACATACACAACATCGGTCGTGACTTCATAGACATACATAACATTAGCCGTGTCTCGCGGAGAACACTGGCACATGACATAACATATAATTGTCGGCTACTCTCATAACGAGAAGCAGGAGCCCCAATCACAACTGAATATAAACAGCATAACATAGGCCTTTCGGGAAACCCTGTCATTTCATGATCGAACACATAATCATAAACATAAGATTGAAGAAAGGCCAGGCTACTCATAGTGTCACCGACACATTAGAGCCCCCTGTTTCATTACATAATACATCGCATAACATAAGCCGCTCAAGAGTGCCCTCGGTTCATAGGCAACTATAGAAGCATAACCGTACGTTGAACCAGGCCGAACTCATTTCATTACACAACATAATATAGCATATCGCATATAGCAGATAACATATAGCCTGATTGCACACGTTGACTTAACTCAAGTTCGAAATAAACGAACATGCACATTGGTCATGTTCGAAATAAACGAACAAACATATCGGCCACTCGTTACATAACATCATCCGTATGCATCACATGATAGCGTAGCATCTCCTTCAAGTTCATTAAACATCTGGGAGACATAACATACTGCAACGAAATACATTCATTCATATTTCGAATGGAGATGCTCTATGGATTACACGAATCAATCGGAGTAAGCTCAGTTCCCCTCATTTCGTCATACCATACTGCATAAACATTCGGTTGAGTGACATCACGGATACACATACATTTGCTCAACATCTGGAGCCATTAACGTCACGTGCATATTCACATTCATATGCCGTTTCACTGTACGACATTGAACCGTGAACCGTAGTTCAAACACCACATGCCTTTCGTTCCACTACACAACATAATGAAGTCACTCCCATTTCATTCATCGAAGGTAACATTCATATAGCAATCCGTTCATACGTCATCACATTCATGTCATACTCATACTCGGATCTTCATTCATCAAATCGTCATACACATCGCGGAGGGAGACAATTAGGGAAAGAGGAGACATTCCACACTTTACATTTGGTTCCCGGTCAACACATCTCATAACATGCATTCATACTTCCATACCATAACATAACGGCCATAGCATACATCCCATATCCCTTCACACATTGTCTTATACGTCCCAAGTTCCGTACCATAACATAACATAGCATGCTTTCACATTGGGACGCACATAAGCCACATCATATACATAGGGACACCATCGGGGGCATATCACACCATTTCATGTCATATCATATCATTCAGGCTTGCCCCCGTATTCATAGTATAGTGGTCATGGCATTCATATCATCATATACGTTCATTGCATTCACATTATAACATAGCAGCATACATCATACCTCATCGTGGAGCGGCGAAAGAGTCCATTGGCGTGTAGGGCGTGAGGAATCTTGCTCTGATACCACTTGTAACGCCCGCCCAGCCCACATACATATACGTCATAAATGACGTCATATCAGAGTACGCCGTGCACGTGACTTAAACATTGGCCACCTTGGGGCCCCGTGCACGCCATTCTTTTCGTTTTTCTTCGTTTCATAACATACATAACATCGTGGAACTAGACGTGCGTCCGTCATTCATATATTCACGAAACCCTAAAGACCTTTCTTTTAAACACATACGTAAAGCTAGGGTTTCGGTTTTCATTACGTACCGCAAGATCTTTTGATCCCCCGTCCACATGCCACGTCATATCATTTAGTGACTCTTCGCCCACATTCCACGCGCAACACCTTCAAAACATGACACATACGCACATAGTGAGTCATAAAGACTCAGTGGATAATAGATGCAATGCAATGCATGTCACATGTTTACTTTGGGCCCCAATTACAAATCATGTGAATACGTGGCGCCGTTCGTTCATTAGCAAGGCCTTTACTTTTTCCATACGGGGCGTAGATCCCCCGAAGACCTGCTTTTCTTTTACATACGGGGCGTAGATCCCCCGACTGACCACGTCTTTATGGGGCGTAGATCCCCCATGTAGCCAGTTTACATCATTATGGGGCGTAGGTCCCCCATATGCTTGGTAACTGTTCACACACATATGCTCGTGATACGTTTACATAAACGTTACCTTTTCACGCCGTGTTCCTTTCACATCGTCATCATTCATACGTAATATATAACAAGGCTTCATGATCATGTCGTGAAGCAAGCGTAAGACATTACATATGCATGCATTAGACGTTAACTTCACATAAGGCCACGACATTCAAACATATAGGGTGCGGCCACAAAGTGTTCACGTTGGTTCATATAAGCATCCATCACATATCGTCGTCACATAACACGCATAATATTCCACGTTGAACCACGTAAGCATACACGAACGCCAAGCTTAGCCTTCTAGTTGTTCCATTACATATAGCTTCCTACACATGGCCTCACTTCCTTGGTTCATTACCTATCGTTTCCTATAGCCACGTAAGTCATATAAATTGGCACGAAGGTCACATAAGCCACATAAACGTACACATAGCATCATCACATCCTATCATAACCATAACACAAGGCCAAGAGATCCTAGCATGCCTCTAAGGTCTCTAATCATCATAATCATGCCATATCTTGTTTCTATCATATACAAACATGCATATACTTCATAAAACATGTAAAGCAACCATTACCCACCATAGATGGGGTTCAAACAAGCATGGAGACCATCTTCTTCCTTCTCTTCTTCCTTCTCTTCCTTTTCTTCTTCTTTCGCTTCTTTCCTTTCTTCTTGTAATCATAGATTACACAAGCATTACATAGGTCATATATGGAGTGGGAGATGATTCCATGGGTTCATGAGGGTCTTGGAAGGGTTTTGGGAGTGTTAGAACCGAGCTTTGATGAATAGTGCCCAAAAAATGACAAGAATCATCTAAAATAGCCATTCTGCCGACTTAGAATTACGGCCGTAACTTCCACATTTACGGCCGTAACCCATGACTTACGGCCGTAACCCCATATCCTTACGGCCGTAACCCGATAAATACGGCCGTATCCTCTCATCATACGGCCGTAATAAACTCTCTGAAAATCCCCTGTATTTCATCTTCTTGACTTACGGCCGTAACTTCCATTCCTTACGGCCGTAACATCAATAATACGGCCGTATCTCGAAACCATACGGCCGTAATTTGCTCTCTGAAACTTTTGGACATTTTCCACTGTTTACCATTTACGGCCGTAACCTTTGAACCTTACGGCCGTAACCTGACATTTACGGCCGTAACTCTGACATTTACGGCCGTAACTCTGACATTTACGGCCGTAACCCCTGTTATGCAGAATTTTCCCATTTTCATCTTTTCGACGGCCGTTTCGTATTCCAGGACATATCCTATACATCAACACATATCGTGAACATATCATATACATGAACGTCATACCGAAACATCGTCACGTCATTTCATCTCATATACGGTGCATATACGGAATCATATACGTATTCACATACGGTTCCGGGACGAATTCGGGGACTATGATGACTACAACGAGTATGATGATTACGACAACTATAATGATGATGATGATTACGACAACTATAACAAATATGACGACAATGACAGCTCCGACGACAATGGAAGTGCGACGATTATGACGAGAAAGATGACTATGACGGCCACGATGACTATAATGACAATGCAGACTATGGCGACTACTACAACCATGACGACTATTAAGATTGACGACTACGAAGACAATGATGACTACGAGGACAACGACTGCTACCACTATGACTTCTATGATGACCATGACAATTACGACGACCATATCGACTATGATGATTATGATGACTATAATGACATGACAACTGTGAAGTGACTTGGATGATTATGGCGACAACGACGACTGCGATCATCATGATGATGACGACATCTATGGTGACTGCGACGACTAGGAAGACTATGATGAGACCATGACGACTATCGCGATGAGGATGACTATGGTAACAATGATCACCACAACGACCTCGACGGCGATGACGACTATGACACCCACGATTATTATGATAACAACGATAACTATGACAACCATGAGGACTATGACGACACGACCACCGGTAATGACTATGATGACTATGAGGACTAGGACGACACGACGACTATGACAAGTTTGACGACTATGATGACTATGATGACAACTACCATTATGACGACTATGAGACGGCTATTATGGCCACGACGATTGTGGCGACTATGTCGATTATGACGACAATGACAACTATGACAACCACAATGATGATTACGACGACGAGAATCGTGACTGTAATGACTATGACAACTATGACGACTACGATGATTGCGATGACTACGATGACTACGGCGACCACGATGATGACTACGACGACTATGAAAAATACGACAACTGGATTACTACAATGATGACGATGACGACTACAACAACTATGACCTTTGTGACCACTGCGACTACGATGGTGAGTACAATGACTACGATGATGACGACTATCATGTCTGTAACGGCTATGACGACTACAATGATTACAATGACCACAAAGTTGATTTCGAATAAGACGACTATGACAACATCACTGATCAAGACGCTGAGGATGACAATGATGACTATGACGACTATGATGTCTACGACTATTACGACGACTATGATGACGTCAATGATGACGATTACGACTATGATGTCTATGGTTACGATGATGATGACCATGAAGATAGACAAGAAGATTATGACGACTAGGAATACTATGACGACTATACGGACTATGACGACTATGGCTACTATGCCAGATACGACGACCTCAACGACTACGACGACTATGCTGAATACAATGACTGTGACGACTACGATGACTGTGTTGACTGTAACAACTATGATGACTACATCGACTCTGATCACTACAACAAAGGCGATGACTATTAGGACTATGATGGGTATGACCATTATGATGGCTACGACGACTAGGACAGCCATGAAGATTATGATGAATATGACGACTGTATTGACTATGGTGACTTTGTTGACAACGATGACGGCGACAACTCCAACGACTCTTACGAGTATGACAACATAATGACTGCAACGATCATAACGATGACAATGATGAGCGTGACAACAACAATGTCGACTACGACGACTATTATGACTATGATGACTAAGATGGCCATGATGTCAATTACCCCTACAGCGACAACAACTACTATTATGAGTACAACAACTATGACGGCTATGACGACCGTGACTACTATGGCAACTATCATGACTACGACAACGCTTATGATTACGACGACTATGGCGACTATGGTGACTATGTTGATTATGACAATTGTGACAGCTATGGTGACTACCACGACTACGATGATGACAACAACGATGGCGACCATGATGACGCCGACGATGATGACTCTAATAGCTACGGCGACTGCGACAACTGCGATTGACAATCAGGGAGACAAGGAAGCATAGAAGGGAAAGACTGAACTCCGTATGTTAGATCCACTCCCAGACGATAAGGGTGGAGGGCAGTTAGTAGAGACACCGAGCCGAAACCAAGATATTAAATGTTTCAAATGTCAAGGGTTTGGATACATTACATCCGAATGCCCAAATAGGTGGATGATGATGATGTGGGAAACTGAGGAGGTGGAAACCAAAAGGGAAGAAGATGAAGCCGGATTCACTGAGGAAGAAGAAATGTTGGAAGAGAATGAACACAATATTCCACCAATCCGCAAAGAATTGGTCACGAGGTGAGCTGTAAAGCCCCGAGCTCTAAGAACCCGGAACATTAGTTCTTTCTTTAAAATATTTCAATTTTAATAATAATAATAATAATAATAATAATAATAATAATAATGCAAAAAAAAAACAAAATTTTGAGATGCGAAAATTCATTTAAATACCGAACGCATTTGAGAAATCTTACATTTGTTTGATCATTAATAACTCAAAACATTTTCTTTTGAGTAGTACTCAATAAGTTAAAAACCTCCAAAATAACATACTTAATAGTACAAAATTACTTAAGATGATAGTGCAAAATAAACTTGTTTATGAAATAAACTCTAAGTAGATACCATGCCTCGCTTCACCACCGACCCCTCATTTTGCAAAGATGCTAAAATAGGAAAATATGAGTATTTTAAATACTCAGTGGACCTCGTGCACGGCAATCAATATATGTTACAAATTAAATGCACATAATCATCTTTCATAGTAAAAATATGAATAAGTATGTAATACGGGTTTCATCATCTCTCTTAATCGTGCACATCATCATAGTGTTTAAAAGTACGTCGTTATTATTTATTAGCCTGAAAGCCTATCATCATAGTGCTAACAAACATGTCGTTAGTAGGCTTGAAGCCTATCATCATAGTGCCGAGGAAGTACGTCATAAGTAGGCTTGAATTCTATCATCATCTAATATATACATGCAAGTATTTATAAAAATATAGACTTTAAAGGGGCACATTTGAAAACCAATTTGTTAGGAAAGGAGTCTACCTTAAACCTTTACCAAGTATTGAGCTTACTAAGTGGTGAGAATCAGTCATCTAGCAGTCTGTATGCCTCGTCTAGTCAATAAGGAGTTTAATTTATGTTAACACACTTAAATACTAAGTATTATTGACAATACTAAACTTATGGACCAAAATTGAAAGATTATAAATGTTTGGGTGTCGATTTGAAAGAATTGAATAGTTTGAGCACCTAATATGCAATAAAAATGAACTAAAAATAATTGGACTAAATTATAAGATTTTTAAAACATGGAGGACTTAGATGCGATTAAAGTTTGGGGGTTAATTTAAATAAGAATAAGAAATTGAAGGATAAAAATTGAAATAAAAGTTTAGGGGCCAAATTGTAAGAGTTGAAACTTAAGGACTTAAATAAAATTAATAAGTTGGGGGGCTAAATTTGTAAACATAACTTAGAGATTAAATCATAGCAATTAGAAGTTGCAGATTTATAAATTAAATAAAACTTCAAGCCCAATTTAAACTAATCAACAAAATGGAGGGACTAGGTTTGCAATTACTATAATTAAATCATGAATTGCGTCAAGAGTATAGCTTGCATCTTCCTCTTCGTTCCTAAGGCCGATATATCCCCCCAAAGGGCACATTGGAAAAAGTATGAGTCCATGTGCCCTAACTGTTGTTTTGGAATGAGTCCATGTGCCCTACCTGTGGTTTTAGTTTCAAAGAAGGATGGAACTTGGCGAATGTGTGTTGATTGTGGTGCGATCAACAAGTTCACGATAAAGTATCGCCACCATATCCTTTGGTTAGATGATATGCTTCCTGAGTTATATAGTGCTACTGTGTAGGAAGATTGATATTAAAAGTGGCTATCATCAAATACTTATGAGAGAAGGGGACGAGTGGAAAACGACCTTTAGAACAAAACATGGCTTGTATGAATGGATGGTGATGGCACCGGCTTAACAAATGCACCTAGTACTTTCATGCGCCTTATGAATGATCTTTTACATGCTTTCATAGGTAACGTTGTACTAGTATGCCTTGATGACATATTGATTTGGAATTGGGGGTTAGATAAGCATATTGAGCATCTTAGGGATGTTTTAGAAAACACTTTGATGAGAAAAGTTATTTGCCCATCTGGCTAACAGTCAATTTTGTCTTGATAAAATTGTTTTTCTTGGTTATGTTGCGAGTGCAAATGGAGGAGAGGTTGATAAAGAAAAGATAAAAGTAGTCAAAGATTGGTCTACTCCCACTAATGTATTTGAAGTTAGGAGTTTTCATGGGCTGGCAAGCTTTTATCTACGATTTGTGCCTAACTTTAGTTCTTTACCTATACCTTTGGCTAAGGTAATCAAGAAAACAGATGGGTTTATATGGGATGTTGAACAAGAGCATGCTTTTCAAAATCTGAAAGATAAGTTATGTTTCTTTGCCCGTACTTGCTTTGCTTGATTGTCAAAAGACTTTTAAGATTGAATGTGGTGTTTTGAGAATAGGTATTGATGTTGTGTTAATAAGGAATGGAAACCTATAGCATTCTTTAGCGAGCAGTTAAGTGGAGTCGCACATTACTACCCAACGTATGACCAGGAGCTACACGTTTTGGTTCAAGCCTTGGAGAATTGGCCACACTACCTATGGCCGAAAGAGTTTGTGATTCACACTGATCATCAATCTCCAAAATGCCTCAATGCCTAACGCAAGTTGAACAAGCGACATACAAGGTGGATGGAGCTTGCGGGAAACATTTCCTATGTGATAAAGTACAAACAAGGTAAGCAAAATGTCGTTGACAATGCTTGGTCACGAAGGTACACATTGCTATCTACCTTGAGCACAAAGTTGTTAGAATTTGGGATGCCAAAGGATTTATATGTTAATGATCATTACTTCTCTGGTGTCTTTATTGCTTGTGAGAAAGGAGGTCCGACTAGATTCTACAAACCAGAGGGATATTTTGTTTAAAGACAATCGATTGTGTGTACCCACTAAATCTAGGGTTTTACCTCAAGCTTTGTATACTACTCTACTAGTGCCTCAAGCGCCTTGGTTGTGTTTGGATTGCCTAGGCGTAGGAATGGAAAAGACTCAGTTTTTGTTGTCATAGATAGGTTTAGTATGATGACTATTAGGATAGCGATGACGACGACTGTCACAACTACGGTGACTATGATGACAACGATGGCTATAGCAACTACAACAACTACGGTGATCATGAAGATTATCACGAATATGACGACTACGATGGCTATGATGACTTCGATGACTATGGTGACTGGATGACCACGATGACTACGAAAATTCTGACGACTGCGATGAGTATGTCGACCATGACTACTATGACAACTACGATGACTGTGACGACTGCGACGACTATGACCACAATGACGGCTACGATGATTAAGATAAGCACAATGACTATAACGGCCACGAAGCTATGACGACAATGACGACTGTGACAAGTACAATGGCAACGATGACTATGATGATTATGATGACTACAAAGGCTACGACGGCTACAACGACCATGACGACTACCCCAACTATGACTACTAAGAAGATTATGACGAATACGATGACTACGACGACTCCGATGACTGAGACAGTGATAAGCAAGACAACGATGACTATAATGACTATGAAAATGCAGACTGTAGTGACTACGATGATTATGACGACTGTGATCGTCAGGACACTAACGACGATGACGATTACAAAGACCATGACGGCCATGACGACTATGATGATTACGACAACTACACCAATGACTATAACGATTACAAAGACATTGATGACCACAACAACTCTGAGAGTTACGATGATCATGATGGCTATGAAAACTAGGATAGCAATAACGAGTAGGAGGATGATGATGGTCGGCGACTGTGGCAACTACGATGACCATGATGACTATGACGACCATGATGACCATGAAGACTATGACAACTAAGATGGTTGTGATGGCCACAACAATGACGGCGACGACTATAAAGGCTATGAAAACTATTACGACTACGACTGACTACTACTACGACTTTGGCGACTATGATTAATGTGACAACTGAGATGACTATCAAGACTATGATGGCTGCGATTACTATGGTAAGTAGGACAATTATGACGCCTGCGAGGATGATGACTATGACTAGTCTAATGAGTATGGCAACTATGAAAACTATGATGAGTGTGACGACTACAATGACTGTGATGACTATGGCAACTACTGCGACTGTGGCGACTATGATAACTACAGTGGCAATCACGATGATGATAGTGACAACGACGATGGCTACGACAATCACGACGACTATTAAACCATGAGGACTATGACGACTATGGCAACTACAGACACTGTGATGACTACGACGACTAGTATGAGTACGATGACTTTGATGCTACATTAACTAATACGACTATGATGGGTACGACGATGATTATGATGACGACTATCATGACTATCGCGACTACAAGGATTACGACAACCACGAAATGTATGACAAATATGGCTAGGACGACTTCGATGATCGAGAAGATGCACAGAACGACAAGAATGAACATGACAACTACGACAACTACAACGATGACAACGACAACGATTATGATGACTGTGACAACTATAGTGATGATGATGACTATGGCGATTGCAACGACTATGACGACTATGAAGACTACGATGACTACCACCACTATGACCACTACGACGTCGATGACAACTATGTCGAATACAATGACTGTGACGATGACGCCGACTATGACAACTACTGCGAATATGATAACTACAATGACCTTGATGACTAAGACGATGATAATGACAACGACTATTACGAGTATGATGACTGTAATGACTATGCTTATTACGACGAGAATGATGATGGGCACAACGACGATGACGACTACAGTGATGACGATGATGATTATGATGACTATGATGGTTATGGATAGTACGACGAGTATGACGAGTATGATGATTACAATGAGTACAACGACTATGCTGACTACTACCACTACAAAGACGACGACGACAACAACGATGACAATGATGACCGCGACAACCATGACGACTACAACGACCACAACAACCCCAAAGTTTATGACGACTGTGATGATGACAATGACTATGTCGATGATGATGACTAACCACTATGTTGACTGTTATGAATATAATGACCACGACAATTATGACGACTACGATGATGAGGACGGCGACGACTATGATGACTATGATGTCTACAGGTAATAGGCGACTATGATGATTGGGACAGCTCCAACGATGACGATGCTAATTATAATGACTATGATGTCCATGACACTATGAGGCGTATGGTGACGATGGATACCACCACGATTATGGCGATTATGACGACTGCGGCAACTATGCTGATGAGGATGACCACGATGACTATGATGACTACGATGATTGCCACTACCACTATAATGGCTGTGACGAATATGATGACTGTGCTGAGTATAATGACTACGTCAAGTACAACACAATGATGACAACGTCCATTATGATGACTACTACGAGTATGATTATTTTAACGATGGTGACGATTACAATGACAACGGCTGTCATGACTATGATGACTATGACGAAAAGGACGACTATGACGACTACAACGACTAAGACGACTATGAAGACTATGACCAATCTGACGACAGTGATGAGTACGACGACTTTGATCATTAAGACGATGATGACTACGACGACTACAGCGACTATGATGACTATAATGATTACGATTATCATGACGAGTACCACGATGACAAGACTGACAGTGAAGACTATCGTCACTATGAAAACTACGATGACTCAGACGAGTATGATGACTACGACAACAGTGATGATGATGGTGACTTCAATGAAGACTCTGACCACTATGACGACTACAACAACTCCGATGACGATGACGATCACGACTATGATGAATGCAAAGAAATTCCTACAATGATTCTGACAACGACGATGACGACAACCATGGCGACTATGATGAGTATGACGACTACTATGACTATGATGGCTGTAATGACTACGACGAGTATGACCGGCTGGACGACTACGATGACTATGTTGACTATGACGACTATGACGACAAAGGCGAAAATGCCGACTATGATGACTTCGGTGACGACAACGACAATTATTGCTATTAGTACAATGATGATTATAACAACTATGACGATCACAATGACTACAATGACTACGGTGATTATGACGACTATGACAACTTCGATGACTGTGACAACTATGACTACAAGGATGACTATAATGACTACTAGGACTCTGATGATTAGGACCACTATGACAACCGCTACAACTACGATGAGTATGATGACTATGACGACTATGATGTTTATGACGACTATGATGACAAGGAAGCGAATGGCAGCTATGGCGACAATGATGACTGCTACAAATTGGATGGCTACAATGACAACTATGACACCTATATCGACTATGATGACTATGATCACAAGGACGGCGACGAAGACGACTTTGACTACTGCTACAACTACTACTATGACTATGACGACTATGACGAGCACTATGACTATGATGACTACGGCGACTATGATGACTAGGCCCACTATGATGACTACGACGAATACAACCACTATGACGACTTTTACAATATGGTGACTATGATGACTACAACAGTGATAGCAACTACAATGATGATCACAACTATGATGACTATAACCACTACCATGACCAGGGCGACTATGATGATGATGACGACTACGACAACTTTGACCAGTATTTTGACCACTACGACAACTCAGTTTCATTGACGGGCTGTTGTATTTTGACCACAACTGGAGCTCTGATTATCAAAATGACGTGTGTTGCGATAAAATCCCATGCTGCAAGTGTGCAGGTTGTGCTAGTAATAAAGTAGGCTTGTTAGAGTCCAGGTCTCGTATCCATGAGGACCAAATTATTTTCACGGTTAATCAACTAACCTTGACCGAATTGAATAATTTTGAATGAAATGCGGGAATTAAAATGCTAAATTAAAATACAAAATAAACTAAATAATAAAGGACAAGTTGGAAAGATGGCTGTTTTTATGTTTAAAATCAAGTATGGACAAAGTAGCATGAAGGTTGTCAGTGATCACCTACCCACTTGTCCACGTGACGCCCTCACAGGGCGCCACGTCATCCGGCAAATTTTTTTTTGGTATCTATGTTAGATGAGATGAATAATACATAACTGCCGCCTGATGGTGGAGGGTCAGTGTGTACCCCACGAATTTTTTTCCGAGCGTGGGCATGCCCATGTGTGGGCATTAGAACATTACTGATATTAAGGTTTCAAATTCACTTTTCAATCAATTTTTACCCGGATTGTTAACTTCACAATGATATTCAATTAAGATGACTAAAATTCTAATATTATTAAATAATCTCTCTCAAGCAGACTTTACCCTATTCCTACAAACAAGAGAAGTATATCTCTATGATATCAATGCCGCAAGGCAAGAATGCATTAAACATCAAGAATTTCACAAAAGATCGCATATGGTATTCTCATCCCCAGTCGAACTGTATGGTTTTTAATATAGGTCTAATCTAATAGATCTTTCGATTCAAAAAATAAAATCACAGACATCATAAAATTATGCACATTAACAATATGAAGAAAACAAAACAATATTAAAAACTCAAAAATCGAATTAACGCCTTAGTCAAATTAATAATCCAAACATAAAAATTGATGTCCAAGCTTCATGTTGACCCCTAATGCTATAAAGAATTTAACCCAGCATATCGAAAAGTAAAGAACAAAACTCAAAAGAAGAAGCCATAACTAGGTGATAAACTATGATGTTCTTGACTTCAATCTTCAATTTGCTCAAGAAATCTTGTAAAACCTCCAAACTTCGTGTAGAAACCTAGGTAGATTTGTCCTGCACTCTTAACCTCATTATATAGCTGTCAAAAGGCGCAAAGAAGTCCCACTTTCACGTGGAGAAGGTGATGCGATCCGGGCCAAACCTCGGATGCAACATACGCCAACTACATTAGAAAGGCACCAATGCAACATACGTGAGATTAGATTCTCTCTAGAAAAGCTAGGAGTCCGGCAAAGTGATCGGTACCACCCATCAATCTAGACCCCGAAATGGGAAATCATCAACCAAGTTGACACCTTCAATCTCTCGCATTTTGAACAGCACGGGGGGTGATCAATCCCTCTATAAGTTCGGGTTTGTTGAAGAACAATGATTATTGGAGGAGGATTACTTGACTTGACTGAATAACAATCAAAGCTCTAGAAGCGGGATGAGGAGCAAAGCTTGACTCAACCAAGCAAAGCTTCATAAAGTTCTTCAAAGGTTAAAATCATACAAATGAGCTTACAGGCCGATTTATACAAAGCAAGAAAAGGCAAGGAAAGATAGAACCTTCTTGGCTATGCTAGAATTGGAAAATAAGATAAAATAATCAAAATATCCTAAAATATCTAAAAATGGGCCAAAACTCGTGCAGACCATGAGTTACACCTACAACCTCTCTCTATCCAAAAATCAATGCACGGAATGTTTAGTATTTTGGGTATAACTTTTGATCCCGATGTCCGATTGGGCCGATTCAAATTCTTTTGGAAAGTAGGACTCAATTAGCTAAAAATCTTCAAGAAATAATGATTCAAAATTCGACCTGTAGCTCTGTTCAAATTTCATCCATTTTGAATCAAATGGTTATTTGACTGTCGTTTCGTTTATAGAATCGCTCATAATTTGAACCCAAAATGATTGTTTTCAATTGTTTTGCCTCAAACAATGCTCCAAACTTGTGATGAATTTGTGAACCTACTGGGATCATATCATCCTCTCCCTCTTTAAGATGATTCGTCATTGAATCACCATACGATTCAAGTAACAATATGATCCCAGTTTGAATGGGAAACGAACGTCCACCATCAAAAATGATAACAGTGTCGACCTTGTGAAATGATGTAGCTTCTTCAAAATTGATTTGATGTCCAAGCGTCAAAAAGAAGGATGAATATGATGCCTTCCAATAGGGCTGCCAAAGGACAAGAAGTGATCAAAAAATATGGGGCGGGATTTGTTAGATTCACGAAGTACAAGATATGGATCTTTGTACTCGTGATTCACCTCATCCTCTTCCACCACAAACCCTATAGTCCCACTTTCTTGCTAAATCACAATCCCTTATTCAATGCTTATTTTTCGAACACCTTGTCCAACCTCCATCTCTCCACAACATCTTCGTCCAAACCTTCATCAAGTAGTTCAACTCCTTTAGGTTATCTTCATGGCTGTAGTGACCGGAAAATTCTTCTTAAATAAAATATACTTAATTAAATAAAATTTAGAACGTGTCACTACGACCTTACTTATAAAATTTAAATAGTGTACGCTCGTCTAGTCGAAATTCATATTATTTATTGTTATATTTAATTATTTATAAAAATTTATTTATTTTCAAAATATACTTTTGAGGACCAAACCCTGAAATTTATTTATTTTAGTCCCCAAAGATTTTTAGTTGCTAAAAGCCAAATTTAAAGTCCAAATACAATCCAATCCAATTTGAAACCCATCTGCACACACGCATATACACGGATATATATAGATATATACATATACACCATACATACACGCATGGGAGCTCGGCCCAAAACATCACCACATTCAAAAATCCACTTCACAACGCAAAAATTATACCTACACCTTCCTCTAGCCCCCTAGAACATCGTAGTATAGTTTAATTTTGAAAATTTTTGAAGAATCGATCGAATTTTGAAAATACCCAAAATTTTACCTAAGTGTTCAAGCCTTGATTTCTCCCTCAATACTAAATAACTCTCCAATAAAAAACCACCACTAGATTCACCACCACCACCTTCACCCTTGCCGGCCAAGAAACCGGCCAAAACCGCCGGAAAACGAGAGAGAAAGAGGGAGAACCGAGAGAGAGAGCGAGACCCGAGAGAGAGAGAGAGTGTATCGGGTAGAGAAGAAGAGAGATTCGGGTCCATTTCATTTTTTTTTAATTATTTGGTTTAATTGCAAGACAAGTCCCTCACGTTCCATCATTGTTTTAAGTTGGTCCCTATAAATTATTTAATTTTCAAATCCCCAACTTTCAATTGTTACAATTTAATCCATAAACATTATTTACAGATTTAATCCCCCATCTTACTTATTTTATTTAAATGAGCCCTCAAATTTTATTTAAATTCAAGTCCATAACTTTCAATTGTTGCAATTTGACCCCTAAACTTTTATTTCACTTTTAATCCTTCATTTTATTTTTCCTATTTAATTTAACCCCCAAACTTTAATTGCATATTAGTCCCTCATGATTTAAAAATGTTATAATTAAGCCCAAAATATTTTTAGTTCAGTTTTATTGCATAATAGGTCCACAAACTATAAAATTCTTTCAAATTGACCCCCAAAATTTTATATTCTTTCCATTTTGGCCCACAAACTTATATATTACTTATAGATACTTAATATTTAAGAATATTAACATAAATTAAACTCGTTATTGACTAGACGAGGCGTACGGATAGCTAGAGGACTGATTTCTCACCGTTAGTAAGCTCAATACTCGGCTAAAGGTTAGGTAGATCCCCTTTCTAAAAAGTTTTTTTTAAATGTGCGCAATTGCAATTAATATTATTATAAATGCTGCATGTAAATGTTATGTGATGATAGGCTTTTTATCCTACTTTTGACGTGCTTCCTCGGCACTATGACGATAGGCTCTTTGCCTAATTATGACGTGATTTAATAGCATTATGACGATAGGTCTTTGGCCTAATATATTATAATGACGTGCTATTAATCACTATGATGACGTGCACGATTAAGAGGGATGATGAACAAACTTGTATTTTATACATGTTCGTATTTTATGAAGAGGATGATTATGTGCATTTAATTTGTAATATATATTAATTGTGGTGCGCGGGATCTACTGAGTATTTAAAATACTCACGATTTTCTCTATCAAATGAACAAATTGCAGATTAAGGAGCCGGAGGCTTGGCGAGGCGTGGGAATCTCTTAGGGACCTTCAAATAAATTAGTTTTAATTATATTGACAATTGAGTACTTTTAACTGTTGAAGTAATGACTTTTGAATGTTTTGAACTTACTAGTACATTAATTGGATGTTTTTGAGGACTGTGTTGAAACTATCGTGAGACACTCTTTCGATTTTATTAATTTAAATAAATTTCCGTATTTTAGCTATTTGTTATCTTTCCGCATTTATTGGTCTTATAAAAAAAATGGTTAGTTTTAAAGAGAGGAATAGCGTTTCTAGTTCTTCGAATTCGGGGCGTTACAATGGCCTTCAACAATTTCATTTTGTTGTTCACCTACCACTTCACCCTCTAGGAATTCACATTGCTCCACAATGTCATTCTTTTCTTCAATCTCAATTTCATCATTTTCTCTCTTCTCTTCTTCTATTTTTTCTTCTCTAGTTCCGAGTTTCTCCTTCTATTCTCTTCTCCTATCCAACCTTTGACCAAAAAGGGCTTCTCTTGGAGTTAAAGAAACAATGTTAATCTTTTTCCAACCATTAATAAATGAGCACACATTCCTAGGCTTGTGGTAGAATACATCCCTTCTACAATGCCACAGCTCCCCAATATTAAGTGATAGGATTCCATGGGAACCAAATCACACAATATTCGATCCTGTTAAGCTCCGATTGAGAAATCGATTACCATCTGCTTGGTTACTTTAACTATTTTATATTCACACAACCTCATTTTTTAAGGTGATAGATGTTGTAGTGTTTGTAACCCCAACTTCTCAACAACCGTGGTACTAACCAACTTATATAATATCCATCATCAATAATCACACTACTCGGTCTACCATTCATTGAACATTGAGTTAGAAATACATGCCCACAATTCTTCTCCATTACTAAACAACATTCACAATTCTCATTTCCAGGGAATTCAAAGAACTCAATCAAGCAAAAATGATTCCCGGTTAAATCAAATTCGAATTGGAAATCAAGTAGAGACGAAGCCGGACCAATGAAAATGCTTAAATCACAAGCTTCAATGACAAATGAAGCACCAACATAACAACTCAATGACTAAGTAACACAATCACAATTCAAGAAAAACAATGCAAACAATGACATAAAACTCAGTGTTGCCAAAATCGACTAGCACTCTTTCAAACAACATTGGAGGATCTCATTCTTCGATCTAATTTTTTTTTTGTTTTCGTGTTTTTTTCTCTATTTTTGTTTCATATTTCTTGATCCAACAATAGCAATACACATTTCAACACAAACACAAGTTGATCAACTGATCAACAACAACAAAAACTCAACAGAACTAACTAAAATAGGATCGAGAAGAATTACAGGCCAAGAAAACCCAAGAACACACTAAAGAACAAATTTTAAGATCTAGACTCCTAAAACAAACTCAAGAACACAACTAAAACAAAGAACTAGTTTCAACTATCAACTCAAAACTAGATCCCAAAAATTGAATACAATTATAAAGAACAAAGAAAGCAAGGATAGATACTAGATTTCCTAGACGCCGTGCTCTCATACCATATGATGCGATTCCGGCCGAACCTTGGATCCAATTGACGCCAACTACATTGGAACGGTGCTATCACGACTTGTGCAAAATTAGATTCGCACCAGAAAAGCTGAGAATCCAGCAAAGTGATCAGTAATGCCCATCTATCTTGACCTCAAAATCGAAATGTCGCCAACCAAGTTGAAAGCCTTCAATCTCTTAGGTTTTGAACGCCACAGGGGTCAATGAATCCTTCAATAAGTTTGGGTCAGTTCAAGAACAATGATTATTAGAGGAGGATTTCTCGACTCTACTCAACAACAATCAAAACTCTAGAAATGGGACGAGGAGCAAAGCTCAACTCAACAAAGCAAAGCTTCGTAAAATTCTTTGGAGGTTAAATTGATACAAATGAGCTTGCAACATTATTTACGCAAAGCAAGAAAGGATAGAAAATTCTTGGCTAAGCTAGAACCAGAAAATAAGATAAAATAATGAAAATGTCCCAAAATATCTAGAAATGGGCCAACCATCCCATGCAAGCCATGAGTTACCGCCAAAACTCATGAAGTTATGCTCGTAACATCTTTCTGTCCAAAAATTAGCACGCATAGTCTTTAGTAGTTTGGGCATAACTTTTTATGCTGAAGTCCGATTGAGTCGATTCAAATTGATCTTTAAGAAATAATGTTCTCAAAATTTGACTTGTATCTCCATCCAAATTGCATCCGTTTGAGTCAAGTGGATCTCTGACCTTCGTTTCATTTGTAGAATCGATCCTAATTTGAACCCAAAATGATTGTTTTCGATTCCTTTGCCCAAAATAGTGCTCCAAAACTTGTAATAAAATTATTACCCTCCTAGGATCATATCAGAAAGTATC
This sequence comes from Jasminum sambac, assembly GCA_018223645.1. NCBI lineage: Eukaryota > Viridiplantae > Streptophyta > Magnoliopsida > Lamiales > Oleaceae > Jasminum > Jasminum sambac. The sequence continues at coordinate 2,046,045 of CP073650.1, forward strand.
CCAAAAGATATCATAATTAGAGTACTAATCAAACTAGGAAAATAGCCAATGGGGGGTTACGGCCTTAACTCCCTCACAGGAAAGCCCTGTTCAGGCCGAAATTGGGGGTTATAACTGTAACTCTCTTCCTATGAGGATTTTTTAGCACGCAGAGTCTTTAGTATTTTGGCCATGACATTTGATCCCAATGTCCGATTGAGGTGGTTCAAATTGGGTTGAAAACTAGATAGAGAGATATACAACTTTGTGTGAAATAGAAAAATAAAAAATCCAACTCTATCCTTGTCAAAATCTATTCTTAATATTCCCAATTTCTTTTCTTTCAATATTGATTTAAACGTCACCCATATTGGTTTTTACCTTAAAAAAAGTAAATGAAGCATATTTAAGTAAAATAAAACTAATTAAACGAGTTTAAAATTATAAAATAAGCGTATATTTGACGCTTATCAAACACCACCAAATTGAAAACTCCCGTTCATCCCCGAACAATAAAACTAAATCTAAAGAAAGACAATAAAAGAAAACAATGGAAACACTAAGCACCGACCACAATATCAAACTGTACACCCTACGCCTTAAGGAAATGAAATAATGATGAAACTTCAAGTCAGAAAAACCGAACAATCACCAAAAAGGAATTTGCTTATCCAAGTGCTTGGCTATTCAATGTGTGCGTGCACATCATCACTTAACTCAAGTGCTTGCCAAATTATCACCAAAGCTCAATCTAAAACCATGCCCATGTTCCCTAGTGATAGAACATCCTTACCTCGCTCATGGATCAGCCCTAATGCTTTTCTCTCAATTCCAGAGATATTTCTAACTTGTGGGTTCTAAAAATACATCATCCATTTTTCCACAGAAGATGTCAAGAAGAGTAACTAAATGTTAAGATAATTACAGCGATCCATTCCCCAAGCCTCCGGATCCCTCACTTGTAAGTTGTTTCCCGGCACTTCAATCTCAATTCCCTAATTTTTTTCTATTTTTTTTATTTTTTAATTTTTTCCGTGAATATATGAAATGCAATGAAATTCCCCAAATGATCATGTTTTTCAAGAACCCATGTAGTGAGCTTTGTGTCAATGACTCCCAAGTTCGTCATTCCAGGCACCGGATTCTCAAATACCCCTCAGAACTCAATCACTTTAGTTAGTGAGGTGAGAGAATGAGGCAGAAGTGCATGCGTGATTTTTCTAGCTCTCTTTTTTTTTCAACCGGGGAGAAGAATAGAAGTGGTAAATGCCGTGTCAACTCTCTGGCCAAAGTTCCTTCAACTCAAGTAAAAGACATCAAATAGCAGTTCTCCCAATGTAGAGTCACTTATACTACCACCCCCCAAAGGCAATTTGGTCAGTTGAATTCTTAAGTACGATTGGGAAGAACTACCTGGCCCTAAGCGTGAAAGATCAATCAGCATCAATCCTATAGGGACACAGCATCTGGGTGCTAAAATGAGAAGAACGAGGATTGAATAATGACTATGTGCTTGTTTTAGTAATTCGTGCACTGATAAGTGATAGGAAAATTTTGAAAATTTCAAGTGATATTTCAAATCCAGCTATCCATTTATAAAAAAAAATTAAGCACAATGTCTTCATCGGTGGTACATAATTTGACCAAAACATTAAAACACAACTTGAAACAATTTTTTTGAAAGAATACTACTAATCAAGCAATGAAACACATGGACAAGATTAGCATAGCAAAAGTGTCCCACCTCCTCAAAATAAAAGTACATTACTCCCAATGTACATAATCAATCTCATAAAGAAAAGTACAATGGATGCAGTAAAAGATAAAGGAGGCATGTACTCCCCTATTGAGTTTTGTGAGGTGGGGTAATGAATGTCTAATATTGGAGGTTCCACTATGCTAACTTTAGACAATCCATTGGGCTCATTCTGAAGCTTAGAAAGAAAAAACAACCTAAATAAATAAAAAAATACGAAAAAAGGATATCAAGATGGGTTGCCTCCGACCAAGTGCTGCTTTTCTAGTCTAAAACTCGACTTTTGGGAGCACTTCAAGGTATTCTAAAGAAAGCATCGGAGCCTTTGCTTTGTTGATGATTGTGGAATTGGATCCAATCAATGTATGTACGCCAACAAAACATGTGACTCCTCACATAAACGAGTGGTTGAACTTCAACATCCTGTTGAAGCTTCAATATGTAGATCTCGACAGTTTCTTCTATTGTCATTACAAAATCAACTTTGGTATTAACATAGAGGTTGAAGCCTTGCTTCTCAATCTATATCTCAGTCTCCAATTGTTGTTCGTCAACTGGAATGTCATTGAGCTCAATATGCGTACTGAGCAGCATCTCAATAATAGCTTCCTCAATAACTATTTTCTCCTTTTTCGAATGACTCCTCTATTAGATCTTCATTTATCTTTAGCAGTCGGAATAATATGATTGGTAGATCATCCATCTCAAATGTTGGTACAAAGAACATTGCAATGGAAAAGTTATCGAGGATGAACTCAATTAAAGCTCTTAGCCGCTCCCTTAACCAACATGTTATCCTCATCAATTCCTTCACCTGCTAGCTGTTGTTGCCCTAGCTTGAAGATCCATACAAGCATAAAGTCAAAGCCAACCAATGCTGGCCTTGAAGTAAATAAATATAGCCCCCAGCAACGGCACCAAACTAATTCAACAAGGGTTAGAAAGTTAAGTCAATTCTCTACAAATCTTATTTCTGGCCTTGAAGTAAAATTCAGAGGAAAAATGGAGGAAACTTGGGTTTGAAGATAGCATATTCTGTAACTAATGCATCCAATTGCACCTTGAGGTGCAAAAGCAATAACTTAGCTTAGGAAAATCCAATTTAGGTCATTCAAGATGCATTTAAGAGACAAAATAATGTGCTCTGGGTTGGTGGAGGGTCCATAAGCATATTTTGTCGAGGAATTGGTGAAAAGGCATATGAAATTGGAGTGGAGGTGCTTTTCATGCCTATAAAAGGGCAAGTCCATTAGCTTCTTCAATAAACCTTTCGCACTGAAGAATATTCTCAGTAGCTTCATTTCTTATCTTTTATATTTTACATTCTAGTTATAAGTTCTGTTTGTAGACAAAGTGTAGAAGACTGGATATTAGAACATTGGAGGAACCTGGCTTCCAACCTACAATCCTAAGCCTTTCTTTCTCTTCATCTCTTTTAGTTTCATAACATTATTTTTAGTATTTTATTTTGAGTTTTTTCACACTATGTCTAGCTAATCTTCTTTTGATTAAGGATGATGTTCAAGCTCTTGATATCGATCATTGATTTTCAATCAAAAGTCCACTTTATTTACAAAACTTAATTGCGTCTACATTTTTTGGTTTACTTGCATATTATTCTTTCTTTGCTACTTTAATGGCGTAATAAGCAGTGGAGTTAGAATTATTAATGTTATATTTGGACTCTTAATACGTAATCGTTAAGTTTTCTAAATGACAAGTAACAAATGCAATTTGACCTTTGCATGTGAGATGACGCATACGTTCAACATGCCAAGCTGATGGGTTTGTTAACTAGAATACCCTATTGTTAAAATTCCGTCATCCATTAATTAAATGTAGAGAGCTATTAAAAGTTAGTTATTGGATAGAGATTGGGTAAAGAGCTTGTTTTATCGAATGACTAAATAAGATTACTGATTAGCCAAGCTTGTATGCTTTTCTAGGGTTATTACAATTAGTTTTAATCAATGAAATGACATTGTTTGTAGAATATGATCAAATGTCTGGATACTGATTCCTTAATCATCTTTTATTTATTATTGTTCTTCATTTATTAGTTTCAATCAAACAAAACAAATCCCCACTAGAAACTATTTCAAGCAACTACTATACTATCTCAATCCCAATACAAGAACGACCTGACTCACTGTTATACTTTGTAATGACAAAATATTTACAAGTATAACAAGTTCGGAATTAATCCTGATGCACTTAACCATATTGAAAAAGTTCACATCAGATTTTGTCGCCATTGCTGGGGATTCCATCATTAGATTATTATTTTCTTTATGGATTTGTATTCTTCTGATTTAGATTTGTATTTTTTATGTGTTGCATATTCCTAATCCGCAAAAAGCATATTGCATCCCATTACAACTTAAGACATAGAGAAAAGAAAGAAGAATTTGACAAGCAAGTCTCTACTAGTCAACCTGTAATTCCTTGAAGTGAATTTGAAAATGATCTCAAGGATGCCAAATTAGAATTTTCTTTGAGGCAGTTGTTGAAAAAGAAATGGCAAATCAAAATCATACACTCAAAGAGCTCACTACACCATTGTTACAAACAACAACCTTTATGCGTTAAATACCTCACAATAGATGCAGCTCTTGAACTAAAATTAGGAATGATCCATTTTCTACCAAAATTCCATGGACTCCATGGGGAAGATCCCAACAAACATTTAAAGGAATTTCATGTAGTTTGCTCAAGCATGAAACCATTTGGGGCCGCTGAAGAACAAATAAAAATTGCGAGCTTTTCAATTCTCATTAGACAGTAATGCAAAGGAATGGCTATATTACCTCCCTTCAGGATGTATCATTACTTGGGATGGGATGCAGAAAATTTTTCATGAAAAATGTTTTCTTGTATTCAAGCCCATAAGTATCAGGAAAGAAGTCTGTGGCATCCAACAATCTAAATGAGAAAGTCTGTATGAATTTTGGGAAAGGTTTAAAAAGTTATGTGCTAGCTGTTTGCACCATCAGATTGGTGAGCAATTACTTCTCCAATACTTCTATGAAGGATTACTTCCAATGGAGCGAAGTATGCTTGATGCAGCTAGCAGGGTTGCCTTAGTAGACAGGACTCTAGGTGCTGCCCGGAGTCTTATATCAGCTATGGCAACCAATTTACCACAGTTCAGCAACTAGGAAGCATTAGTGGAGAAGGTAAATGAGGTCAAGACATCAAAAATCGAACAACAGTTGTCCAGTTTGGCTTCACTTTTGCATTAGATGGCACTTGGCCCAATTTGCTCCACTCTTGGACATCCCACGGACACATATCCATTGGAGATACTCGAGTGCAAGTGGGAAAAGATCGCTATGGACTTTGTCGTAAGTCTTTCGAAAAAGAGTAAGGGAAATGATGCCATTTGGGTGATTGTTGATCGACTCACGACTTTTACTATGGATCAGCTGTCACAGTTATATATCAGAGAGATCGTTCAACTCCACGGAGTACCAGAGACCATAGTAACTGACAGAGACCCGAGATATACATCAAGATTTTGGAAGAGCCTTCAAATAGCAATGGATACTAAATTGACATTTAGTATGGCTTATCGTCCTCAGACCAACAGACAGTCTGAGTGAACTATTCAGATCTTAGAAGATATGTTAAGATCGTGTGTACTTGACTTGGGTGGCAGCTGGGAAACCGATTTTCCATTAGTGGAGTTTGCATATAATAATAGCTTCCAGGATACCATTGGTATTGCTCCTAACGAAGCACTATACTGCCGTCGATGCTGATCACCCGTTTATTGGGACGAGGCTGGAGAAAGAAAGATGTTAGGACCGGAATTGATTGAGAAGACAGTAGAAGTGATAGATCGTATCCGATCGAGGATCAAAGCTACCTAGGATAGGCGGAAGCGTTATTCTGATTAGAGAAGAAAGGAGCTAACATTTCAAATCGGTGATAAAGTGTTTCTTAAAATAGCTCCGATGAGGGGAGTTTTCCGTTTCGGAAAGAGAGGGAAGTTGAAACCTAGATTCCATGTTTCCCTATTGGGATGCTAGAGCAAGTTGGGAACGTGGCTTATCGGCTGGCTTTGCCTCCAGAACCTTCAGCAGTACATAATGTATTCCACGTTTCCCTATTAATAAAAAATGTACATGATCCGAGCCACATGGTGAACATTCAGTCAGTTGACGTTCGATCAGACCTAACGTATGAAGAGGCACCTGTGCGCATTTTAGAGAGAAAGATTCATGTCCTTAGGAACAAGGAAGTTCCTCTAGTTAAGGTACACTGGGGTAGACACAGTTCAAAAGAGGCCACTTGGGAGAAAGAAAGTGATATCCAGAAGAAGTACCCAGACCTCATTAATCAAGTAAGTTAAATTTTGAGGACGAAATTGTTTTGAGTAGGAGAGGTTGTAGTGACCCAAAAATTTTGGCTGGAAAAGTTCGTTTTAACTAACTTTTCCCCAATTCTCGTCTAGCCCTAAAATTACTAACCCTAATTTTAATTCATCCCCAATTAACTAAGCCCTAATTTTCGTGTTTGCAGCCCCTAAATCATCAACCCTGCCAGGGAGATCCTATTTCCCCTGCTTTGTTTGTGATTGCTGCTGATTATTTCTCCAGGTTGCTTACTCATCGATTTCAGCAGCACTCTTTCAGGCAGTTTATTCATGGGCGCCCGACTCTTGTCTCTCGTCTCTCATTTGCCGATGATATCATCATATTGGCCAATGGTCAGAAGCGGAGTATTCAGCACTTGTTAGCTTGCATCGAGCATTATGAGGGGGCTTCTGGCCAGTTGGTGAATCGGGGGAAGAGTTCTTTGATAGCGCTTCGGCGGGCCTCGGCTGCAGCTGCACAGCTTCATCGATGGCAGACTTTCACGGGGTTCGTACGTAGCCAGCTTCCCGTCACTTATCTTGGTGTTCCCTTGTATAAGGGGGCCCGCTGGATCTTCCTGTTTGATGACTTGGTTGAGAAGATCTGCCGGGCGGATTTTTGGATGGGCCAGTCGCTTGTTATCTCCTTAGGCTCGCATTACACTCATTCTTCTGTCCTTTGCTCTATGCCGCTTCACTTGTTTCAGATTCTACAGCCCCCTAAGGCTGTGTTGAAGCGGCTATCCAGTTTGTTTGCTCGGTTCCTTTGGGATTCTCGAGAGGGCGCACACCACTTGCATTGGAAGCGCTGGGGGGAGTTGTGTCGTCCCCCGAAGGACGGTGGACTTGGCTTCAGGAGGCTTGATGACATTGTTGATTCCTTTTCCCTGAAGCTACGGTGGCATTTTCGATCTCGGGAGTCTTTGTGGGCTTTCTATATGCATGACAGATATTGTCGGGGATAGCCACCTACGCAGGTTCAGCCTACATATCTTGATTCTGGGGGTTGGTGACGGTTATTGACGATCCGGGCGGTGGCTGAGTCCCGCATTGTTTGGCAGCTCGGCTGTGGACGGGTTTTCTTTTGGCATGATTGTTGGATGGGCGATCGCCCCCTAGTTGATATATTCCCCGCCCATAGTCCTTCTTTGGCTCGGGTGTAGGACTTCTTTGACGACACTGGATGGGATCTTGAGGCTCTATTGCAGGTTGTCCCTTCTGACCTGGCCCTTGAGATCTGTTCCATCCCTCTGGACATCGGGTCCCCCGATAGGATGTTGTGGCGGGATACTTCTGATGGACGATTCACTGCACACTCGGCCTGGGAGCTGATCCGACAGCCCGTTGAGGTCCGGCCGGCATTTCGGGACCTTTGGTGCCCAGCTATACCTGTGACTGTGTCTTTTTTCTATTGGTGGTTATTGCAGGGCCTAGTCCCCGTTGACTATGTGATGAGGCAGCTTATTTAGGTGCAGATGCCTTCACGATGCCAGTGTTGCTCGGACAAGGAGACACTTCATCATGCCTTTATTAGCAGTGGGGCTGCGTCTCGAGTTTGGCAACACTTTTCGTTGATTTTTCATATCCCGTCTTCCACCTCTGACAATATCTGGCACCGGGTTCAGCGTTAGCGACATTCAGGTCAGTTTGTCAGGCGGGGTCACATTCGCATCATCGTGCCTATTCTTATCCTCTGGCACCTGTGGACAGCACGTAATGATGCGAAGTTTCGGGGCATTCTCGTTGATTCTCAGCAAATCATTTGGCGGGTATATCAGGCGATCTCCCTCATGCACGTCGCTGGGTTGTTTAGTCCCTCTCATTGGCGGGGTGATCATGACTTGGCCCCCTTTTTGGTGTCACTATTATTGTTTCACCTCCCCCCTTCTAGTTATGGTGTTCTGGGGTCAACCGTCTGTGGGATCTGTTAAGATCAACACCGACGGTTGTGTGGTTGATGCCTATTCTCTACTTTTACCTTTTATTTAGGTAGGTCATTTATTTATTACGAAACTATCTAAAATTTTACTATTATTGTGTCGCTGTCATAATTCAAATCTTGATTAACTTTTTTCTTTATTGTTGTTGTTGTTGTTGTTGCAAGTTGAATATGAGTTTGACATGAAAGTAAAAAAATAACTTTGTTTCTTATATTTTCTACCCATTACAAAGGAATAATCAAGGGTGTAAAAACTCCCTTAGATGCTATTAGATGAAATAGATTCTTACAAGATCATTCAAATAAAAAAATAACAAAAAGTAAAAATATTCACACTACGGCATAAAAAATAAATCCATAACCTTGTCTTTTTAAAAAAATGGATCGATAGTTTTTTAACTAATGAACAAAGTTAATAACATATGTTTCTAATTTTTGTATGAATATAAAGTTTTTAAATTATATTACGACTTGCTATTTTTGTGTTAATACCTCATTTTAAATATTTGATCATTTATTCTGTACATGTTGAATATTATGTGATCTTCCAAAATTGAGCGATGAAAGAAAAAACTCACAAATTTCGATGAATTTGGATTTTACTAATAATTATGAAATTATTTTGAATAATAGCCTCTCATCTCATCATCATCATCATCATCATCATCATCATCATCATCATCACCATTATCATTATTATTATTATATATTGCATAGATTGGATATAATATGATTTTTCAAAAATTAGAGCAGTGAAGAATAAACAAAGTGTCATCGTGATAGTACATATTTTATATATTGACCACTTATTTTGCACAATTTGATTATGATATTATTTCAAAATTTTAGTGATAATGAAAATCTAATTTCCTAAGTTTATGATTATAAATTTTAATTGATTACTTATATTTAAAAGATTATATGATTTTTCAAAAAAAACAATTCATGAAATCCACAAGAATCCAAAGGCGGGAGGTAAGATTTTCGGAAGAAAATTGTTAGTATATTTTTAAGTTTAAAATCTATAGAATTCCATAGAATTCCACTATTTAATAAAATCCATTAGAATCCATAAGCAATTGAGAATGCCGAATTTTTATGGAATCCACAGAATTCCAGATTGAGAACATTGGATTTGTGTAGAATCCATAGAATTCTAAATCGAGAACATCCAGAATTATATGGATTTCTAAAATCCATTGAATTCTATGTTAGGAACACTTTCCTAAAATAAGATGTAACACCTCAATTTAAAGAATGCAAAATCTTATAGGTGTTAACTTAGCTTTATTTTAAAATATGCAACAAGATAAATTAATTTCAAAAGAACATTTTTATTTCAAGTAGCAATCTAATTAATTTTAATTATTTTAAATTTTTTAAAATAATATGTTTCCCCCTTTTAGAAATTTCAATAATTTTATTAATTTTTGTCTAATAAAACTATCTCAATTTCATCCAATGAAAATATATCCAATTAAATCTAAGAAATATAATTAATTGTAATAAAATTAATTATTTTTTATCTAATTATTTATAAAAATAATTTATTATTTCTAAAATAATTTGTTTTTTAGCCGTGGTTTTAAGAATTGTATAATCTAATTTTAACGATAGTTTATAACTAAAAAGATATCTTGCATGTCAAAAGATACCTTTCATTTTTTAGGGAAAATCCAGTCAGCGATGGAAATCTAATTAATTTTAATTATTATTTATTTTTTAATTAATACTATTTTTCTATTTTAGCAATATAATTAATTTTGAATAATTTTCGTCCGACGAAACCATACACACTTTCGTCCATTGAAACCAAGTCCAATTAAATCGTAACAGTTTATTAATTTTAATTAATTGTAATATAACTAGTTTTAATTAATTTTTATTTTTACCTAATTCTTTATGAAAATAATTAATTATTTATGAAATAATCATTTTAATATCAAAACTTTTAAGAATTGTATGAATCTAATTTTTGAAGAATCTTATAATTTAAAAGATATATTGCATTTAAAATATTTTTTTCCATTTTTTAGGAAAAATCCGTAGGATCTATTGATTTTTTTTGTTTTTTAAATTAATTATATTTTCCCCTTTTAACAATGTGATTAATTTTGGTTAATCTTTATCCTCTGAACTCATGTTCAACTAAATACTAGCAATAGAATTTATTATTTGAGTTAATTATAGTACAAATAATCTTAGTTAATTTTTGTATTTAAGCTAATTATTTCTAAAAAGATTAATTATTTCAAAAATAATTTTCTGGATTGCCATAATTTTAAAAATTATATGAATCTAATTTTAAAGATATCTTATAGTTGAAAAGATATCTTGAAATTTAAAAAAATATAGAAATAGATTTTATTAATTAAAAAATTTATTAATGTTACAATTGAATGATTAATTAAAAAAAATTGATGTTACACGTTTCTTTTAATTTATACCTAAAAATGAAATGAATTTTAATTAATTTTTTATCACACTGAAATTAAATCTTATTGAAATTGCTAATTGAAATTAATTTTCATTTATTAGCTAATTATTATTTTTAAAAATAGTGAATTCTTTATAAAATTAATTACCCAAGCTAAGTTTTAAATTTTCACGTTACACATTTATTTTAATTTTTATGTAAAAATTTAATGAATTGTAATTTTTCATCTCGCAAAAATTTAATCTCAGAGAAATTGCTAATTTTAATTAATTTTTGTTTCTTAGCTAATTATTTATAAAAATGATTGATTGTTTCTAAAATTAATTAATTGGTACGACCTAATTTTAAATTTTTTTAGTACAAATATGGGATCATAGTGGTAGGGCGGTGTCTCAAACTCGAGCTAATTACCGGTAAGTTTCTTTTTATTTTTGTGTAAAACTTTAATGAAATAACTTTGTGTCGTATAAAAATCGAATTTTAGTGAGATTGTTAATTTTAATTAATTTTTTTTCTTAGCTAGTTTTGTAAAAAGTAATTAATTATTTCTAAAATTAAGTAACGTGTCTGATCATATTTTTCGATTTTGATGTTCACCTGTATTTAAATTTTTGTGTAAAAATTTGATCAATGGTAATTTTGTGTGGCGTACAAATTAAATTTTAGCAAAAATTATTAATTTCAAATAATTTTTTTAAATACTAAAATTATGAAAAAACGATCATTCAAAAATTCATTCTAATTCTTGGACCACCCTTATATTGTTCAACACATAAAACTATAAATTAAAGTTTAAAAAAAGATAAAATTTACTGATTCAAAATAAAATTGAAACCTGTCACAAATATATAATATTTATCCAAGTTCACTAAATGATAACTCATAATAACATAAGCTAATGAGGTAAAAAATTAAAGTCATTTGTTATTAATTTTTGTGTGTAAAAGTATAAATATAATGAGATTTATTTTATGTACAAGTTGCTAAAATCTAATGAGATTCATTTCACGTACAAATTGTTTTAGCTTAGTTGGTGTTATTCCATTTTTTATTTACCTTAAGGAAAAATAAAATGAAAATTTCCGCTTTAAAACATTGTTTCTATACAAATGAAGTCTATTTTTTGTAATTACACGAGAGCTTTGTTTTAAGTGCCATATTAATATATCTCACCCTTTTCTTTATTCTTTATATCACTCACATAAATTTTAAAAGAATTTGAGTCTATTTTGTGTAATTGCACGAGTACTTGCACTTAAGTACAATATTAATATATATATTAATTTTTTTAAATTAGCTATTTGTTAGGAAAAAAATTATTCAGTTTTAAATATAAATAAAGTTAGCTTTAGCATATATTTATGAGAAAAAAATTTAAGCATTATTTTCCATTTAATTTATTTTTAAGGTAAATCAAACACAGAATAGAATTAAAAGCTAAAACAATTTATACATCTCATTATATTTGAATTTTATGCACAAATATTAATTAAGTGTCAGAACAAATTATCAATTTTTTAAATCTCATTATGTCAGTAGTTATTAATCTATAATAATATCTATTTATACTTAAGTTGGACACTAATTTATATATTTGCGGTAAATTTTAATTTTTTTAAAAATAAAAATTTATATATTGATAGTGCACTTGTTTTAAAGCTCTCATCAAGTCGAACAAAATAGAATCACAATTTTTTTAATCGGTAGAAAATGAAAAAAAGGAGAGAAAATGATAGAAATAAAGAATTTAGATATTATGAGACTGAGTAAAGTAGGGTAGAAATAATCAAATAAAATCTATATACATTAATATTAATATGTTACAAAATAAAAAAAATAGAGAGTTGGATATGGATTAGGAAAGAAAAAAAAATAAAAATAGAGTTTGTTTTAAGTGGCAAAATGGATTTAAGGCAATAAAAAATATAATAAGATAAAAGCCTAATTTTCGATATATATATATATATATATATATATATATATTATTTTATATATAGATAGAAGATTATATTAGGCAAATTTGATAGGCATGAAAAATTAATGATGTATTTAGGAAAAAAAATACTCTATATATATTTGCTAGTGATATTTAACCAATCAATTGCGGATGCCCTTATATTACTGGGTCTCACCATTTACACATAATTGTATAAATTAGCTGTAAATCTAGTGCGACTCTAAATATTTTGTTAAGTCACAATCACATTGATCACACAACCATCAACAAATAACAAAGATCGAATGTAAAAGTCGGGTCTTTTAAGGCTCAAAGCGAACTTTATTTTTTGGGCAGTCAAGATTTAATAGACTAACAAACAAAAAGTTCAACAATTAAAAAGTAATATGCTGGCAATGCAACAACGATCTAACAATGAAAAATCAATATGATAACAGGATAGCAAAAATTAAAATTGAATGGACCCACAACTCAAAACACTCATTCATGCAAAACTACTAACGTAAAATTAGCAATAAGCAAATATATAGTTAGATAAGACTTAGTGCCAAAGTGTTAGAAATCCCAAACTGTCCCTGAGTTCTGAATTCTGATATATATTATATGAAATGAAGCATCAAGTTCAAAATCTATTAAAATAAATGAGTTTTAAACAATAAATTTGTTAACCAAACAATAATAAAACTAACAAAATATAATTTCTCACACACTTACAATAAAATTAAAAAAATGATCTCCAAAGACTCAATAGAATCATGTAAATACAATGCGCCTTTCAATTTTAGAGGAAGAAACATTAATTAAATTTGTATTATCTAGTTGTTCAACCATTTCTTCTCAATGGATAACATAGTCAATCCATTCAATCTGTCATGTGACATGGTTAATCGAAGATAAGTCTTGATCAACTTCAACTTGGAGAAACTTCTTTCTACAAATGTAACTATAACTGGTAATGTTAACAAAATTTTATAAGCAATATAAGCATTTGGAAAACGAGCATCCATTTTTTCCAGATAATGTAGCAAATTACTCGCTCTTTTAATTTTTCACTTGATAAGATGCACCTTAAGCAGAGAAGCTCTGAGCATAAATGATATCCATTAATGTCTGAACGTTCATTGCGATTCAAGTATTTTTCAAGATTTCAACACGAATTCAACAAATCGTCATAAGCCTTACTCTAACGTCTCCTTTTCCATATTCTTTAACTTGTTCAAAACGAGCTAGAAGTGAGGATTTGGCTTGATCATTTATCAAGAAAAAATAGTTAATTTTTTAAGATTCTTTAGATGATCGCTTTACCTTATCGCTATTGCTTTTTAATCAAAATATTCCTTCCTTCGAATAATACGTTTTCGTGAAACGTAGTTTCAACTTCCATATAATTTTTCATTTTTTTAGTTTTATTCATGCCCCATGCAAATCCAATTTCTCTTTGTTAGGGATTGAGGTTCTATCCCAAAAGGTTAACTTATTAAGCGGACTTGCTCAATCTCTTATAACCAATCACCTAACCAATATTTAGCTAATGTGGGACTTTGTTTCGTATATTTCAAACAATTCCCCTCCCAAACAAAGTACCACATAACCCACTTTCAATCAATAGCCCACCAATCCATCTTTTTCCTTAAAGCCCAACTCTTCCACTGCAGCCAAATCATCGCCTTACATGGGCACAACCACCTTAAGAGTCATCTACTCTATCAAGGTCCAACATTTCCACTATGTCTTGACCACCACCAGCCGTACATGGACACAACCGCCTTAGAAGTTCACCATGGATTTTTTTGGCCTCATGATGCACTTTGGAACCCATAAACTTCGTAATGGAATCATTTCGTGCGTACATGTGGCTTAATTTGGGGCCCATCTCCGATACCCCTGTTAGATATTGATGTTCGATCCGAAAAAAGTTAACCCAATAGGTGGAGCAACTTAATCCTTAATAAACCAATATTTAGCCCTTGTGGGACTTCGTTTGCATATGCCGAACACTTTATTCATCAGCAAACACAAAAAAGGCCTTGTACTAAGTTGATACCAACTTCAATATGCATGTCTTCAGAATGGAGAAATTTGCTCACAACATTGATTGAATGCACCAACTTGTACCAAATTTTCATAACAAGTAGCAACTCAAAATCACAAAGTTCATATGTTGCTAACGACTCAGTTTTGCTCTTTGTTTCAGGATCTTCACAAGCGTGTCAGCCAACTCAATTAAAGCATCTCTTATTTGTGCAATTTGATCTTTTATATCTTTTACTTTTTTGCATGACTTTTCCAGTGCATTCGTATCTTTGAAAACTTTCCACCATTTAGTAGAAGAAGAAAATTATGTGTAAACATGTTGTACGACTCCAAAGAAAGGTCTAGCTTTAGATATTGCAAGATTAGGACCATGGCAACCACATGAAGTATAGAAAGCTCTATGATTCAATTCAAGTAATCTACGTTGTACCCCTTTATGTCTCCCACTCATGTTAGATCCATTGTCGTGTCCTTGTCCTCTAATGTCATCAATATCGAGCATAAGTTTTGTTAACACATTTATAAGCTCAGTTGAAAGTACAAGTCCCAATCTATCATCTCTACCTTCGAAAACTCAGCCCAAAACTCTTCTATTTCTAGTGCATTTACTAAATCATGAAGACATCATAGTATTATAGACATTTGCTCCTCGTGACTTGCATGTGGAATACAATAAACTATGACAAAGAAAATATTTTGTATGTTTAGCTTTTTTTACAATTGAACTTCTCACCTCACCTTCCAACATTTGTATCAATTCATTTTGAATTTTAGGTCCAAAATATGCATACCAAATCTCACATGCTTGAGCATGTCGAACATGATCATCCATTGTTGGATCAACCTCAACAATCATTTCTATCATTTGCAAAAATAAGTCATTATTTTCAACATAGAGCTTCTCATGATCTCCTCAAAATGGCAGTGTGTTTTTGCCAAGTCTTTTAAAGATAGAAATGAACCTTGTTAAAACTTTTCTCCAATGGTCTTTTTCTTTTATCACTTTCTTCCTGTGCACTTTCATCAGTTATCCTTTTCTTTTTAAGTCCAATTTCCTTTTCAAACCAATTAGTCATGCAATTTATATGCTCATTACTGATGACTTTTAAGATGACTATACATATTACGCAAATCTTTAAAACTATCATTACTCAATTGGCCAATTTTATGGGTCATTTCTTGCATTCTAAACAATTTACAACAAAAGCAAAAGCTCGTATCCAAAGAAATTGAATAAATCAACCATCTCCTATATTTTTTTTTATCCATTTGGAAATATCCGCGTATATCGTGATGAATCAAAATTTCTCCCACTCGGGAACCAAGATGCCATCAATTCTTTTTGGCGTTTCAACTAAATAATCTCTCATCTTTTGATCAATGCTTTTTCACCTCCCAAGATCCTTTGATTTCATAAGAAAAGCAACTTTCTTAAGAGGGATCTCCACGGCCCACCTCGATAGGTTCAATCAATTCCTCTTTCTCAATTGGTTGATTCACATTAGAAGGTCCGATGACATCGTCATTCTCAATTGGTTGAGTCTCATTTGGAGGCCCAATCACATCTTCATTCTCAACTGGTTGAGTCATATTAGAACATCCAATCACATCCCCATGCTTAGTCGGCTGAGTCACCTTAGAAAGTGCAATCACATCCTCATTCTCAGTTGGTTGAATCACATTAGAAAGGCTAATCAAATACTCATGCTCAGTCAGTTGATTCACATTAGAAGGCTCAATTAAATCATCATTCTCTTTTGATTCATTCACATTGTTAATTTCATTTTCAATTAACTATTTATAGTGACCAGAATTTTTCATTAATAAATCTTAAAAATTTTAATTTCCTGAGAACACGTTGCTACGCCATTAGTCAAATTAGTTAAACCAATCAATTTGTGTACAATTAATTTTAAAATGTATTAATAGAGAAAAATATTTTTGTTATTGTTTAAGCCTATTTAAGAATATTTTTAGCCCAAATTAAAATATTTATTCAATACTTGTTTAAACCAAATATTTTTAAGGTAAAGTCCATTGAAACAATTCTTATCCTAATTTGAACCTTGATCTCAACCTAACCCAATGCATCTAATTCTTGGCTGGAGTTATGCATGTTCTTTTATCAGCTTTGAATCCAAATAATTAATGCACACTACACCATTTTTTGATAATTGTCACAGTAAAAAACCATGACATTTTGGGATTGTCACGGTTATTGACCGTGACAATTTTAGGGGTGACTACACCACTTGTCGCGGTCAACAACCGTGACAATACCGAATAGTCACCGTTAAAATCCGAGCTCATATCTACCCGTTGCTGTCATTGACGGTGACAATTTTGTCCCGGTCAATGACCGTGATACTGTTCCATTAAATTATCACAGTCAACGACCGTTACAATTATTAAATTTTCTTTTTTCTAAAAATTTTAAATTTCAATTGTGAACAATTTTTTTCCCTTAGAAAGTAGCTGAATCGAAACCAGCAAACAATCCATCCATGCAATCCATCCATACCATCCATTAACTACAAAAAATCCATACACTTTACAACCAATCCATCCATACACAACCCACACTACAAATACAATAAGAAACTTAATGTTATACACTAAATCACTAATTACAATCCATCCACACACTTACTCTCCACATTACAAATCAATAATCTACAACCAATCTATCCAAACTTACTCCCCACACTACAAATCCATGCTCTACAACCAATCCATCCAAACTTACTCCCCACACTACAAATCCATGCTCTACAACCAATCCATTCATGCTACATGTAACGCCCCAACTAGTTCCACATACATATATGTCATCTTGACGTCATAACATACATAAGGTGCACGTTTTGCATTTTCTTCTCAGATGCATAATGGAACTAGGGATACACTATTCATTCGTAACATACACAAAACCTTGAGTTCGTATCTTAAAACCTTTCACGCGTACATAATGGGACTCAAAGGGTTCGGCTTACATAATACGGAGCAAAGGATCGTTCGATTCATATTTCCGATCACACACCAACATCAACGTCATCTGAAAGGACTCTTCACCATCTCCCGTATATATATCACGTTCATTACCTTCAAAACATAAACGTACACATAATGAGTCATAAAGACTCGGTGGGAAATAGATTCAATACAATACATGTAATGCACGTGACACCATTTTCTCCCTGTCGTTGGGCCATGTTGCTAATCGTGTGCTTACAAAGGCACCACAACATGTTGTAACCTAACATATTGGTGAAAGTCCAAATCTTCTTGCGGGGCCTTTTCCCCGTGAGACGGCCAAAGGTCTCAATCCTCTTGCGAGCTTCGCCCGTGAGACCATGAATATTTACCTCTTTAAAGCGTTGACTTCGTTTGAGCATCATCATTCGTACATAACATATATGCAAGGCTTCACAATCATATCTTCATCATCATAAACATAAGGCATTACACATTCGTACTTTGGACAATTTACATATAGCGTCCCGTAATGCCATAACATTCCTTTCACATCATAAACATGCATAACGTATTATTATTGGCTCACATAAACATATGCATTACAACCATATCCTTAGCATATACAAAATGCATATAGCGCGTTCATTCCATTACCTATACGTCACCACCGTTACGTTCTTTGTCATCACAAGCATATCCTCGTCACATACGTGCACGTAATACTTCACATTGAATCATACCAATCACAAAAAACATGCATTAATGCCAAGCATATCACATAAGGCTTTACTCTCCTTGTTCATTACATAGACCTCATAATGACTAAGCTTCTTTCACTTGTATAGATCCTTGTAGCCAAACAACTCATAAAATAGGTATGGAAGATCATATATGTCACATAAACATATACATATCCGTGTCATATTATAACACAAGCATAGAGCAAGGCTAAGAGGACCTAGCATGCTCCTAACATTCTTATACATCAGAAACTCGTCAATTTCTTGATTAACTCAATAGCAAGCATGTAATTACTTCATAATACATATAAAGCAACTATTACCCACCTTACATAAAGCACAATCAAGCATAGATAGCATCTCCTTCACCCTCCTTTCCTTTCTCTTCTTTTCCTCCGTTCCTTTCTTCCTTTCTTCTTGTAATCATAGTTCAAACATGGGTTATATAATTGATATGGGGAGATTAAGATGTTTCCATATGTTCTTAGGAGTCTTGGTAGGGTTTTTGGGACCTTAGAACCGAGCTTGAATGATAAAACCCCAAGAAATGGCGAGAAAGGTCTAGAAATACCATTTCTGCCGACTTAAAATTAGGGTCGTATCTCTCAAAATTACGCCCGTAACACATTTTCTTATGGCCGTAACTTTGCCACGGCAAATCTCCATCTCTTCCTTCTCTGAATTTACGATAGTATACCTAAAATTTATGGCCGTAACCCAGATCATACGACCGTATACCATCATCATACGGCCGTATCTAACTCTCTAAAACTATTGGGCACTTTTCATATGTTGACTTTTACAGTCGTAACCGTAGACATTGACGGTCGTAACCTGACTTTTACAGCCGTAAGCCGTAAATTTACGGCCGTAATCTTGGTTCTGCTGAAATTTCCCATTTTCATGACTTTGAAGCCCGTATCGGATTCCGGGGCGTTTCATAGACTTGTAACATATCGTAAGCATTTCGTATACAAATTCATCATGCCGAAACGTAATCACATCATTTCATATCGTATATGGAATCACATACGGTTCCCCTACGAAAATATATACGTATACAGGACGATTTTCTTCTGGGCGTTACAATCTTCCCCCCTTAAATAATTTCGTCCTCGAAATTCCTTGGAATTGACCCGGTTATCGATGTCCTATCCTCTTTCCTTTCCATGTCTCCTCTCCTCATCATAAACATATACGGGACTTAGAGGTTATACTGTACCTCACATTCGTTTCCCATAGACTAAACATATCGTGCAACGTTTTCCTTTCAAGATAACTAATCGAGTATACATCTGACAGATCATTTGAACACATATATAAGGGATATCCGGATTACACTTTCAAACATTAATACATAGACATACATAAACATGATAAGAATGCGCTTCCGACACATAACTTCCCCATTTCTGTTTGTTATTTCAAACTGCTCAATACATATCTCAGTTCAGAACTTCATACTGTGGTATTCTATTAGATGAATGAAGATAACTAATGCTATTAAAGGAAACATTGATCCCACGTGAAACCATAAACATAACATTCATCGATATTTAAATCATTCAAAGAAAAGAATGTCGTTGTGAACTAACATTTCATCTTTAGCTAATAGATCCACACTCCATTTCAAAGATAAGCAGTACACTTGATTAAACATATATTGAACATAGAAAGCCAAAGGAATCATACGAGATACCGTGTGAAGTGGAGCAAATGGCTCTTCCGTTTCAACATATCACATGTCATACATACATAAGCATTTCATTTCCGGGATACATACTCATCTCAGCTCATTTTTCATGTCATTTTCTTGCCTTTCTGTCACATAACATGAGAAACCAAATGGAGTAACATAGCTAGCAATCGAATTACATCGGATTCGAAACATTCAATTCAAGCTTTTCTCCTTCCTATTATATTCACATGAAGCTTTGATTTCATCACATACTAGCTCAACATCTCTCATTCACATTGCCTTTCCGAAACGAGATGGAGTCATGCATTTATAACTTTCACACATTTTTCTAATTTCATCATATACCACTCAATTCAAGTCATATCAAATATCAGTTCATGTGGCTCGTGGAGAAGTCATAAATCATTTCATATTGAGCATACATTCTCATCATCATGCATAGAACTTCCCGACATATAGCAATTACACATAGCACATCATTCATATCTTTCCCGAGATTTTACATACTGTATCATGACATTAGTAACATAAACATAACCGTACCTCAATATAGCTTGAATGCTTGGCTTATGAGCTTCGTGAATATCGCGGCATATGCATATCACATAACATAAGACAAGTGCTAACTTGATCATCATTGAAGCTCAAACCACGCTAATCGGGACATAAAGGAATCTTCAGATACATACTTGAGTGTTAACGTACATATATCAATATTCTGCTCGGAAGAGATACTGGGGAGTCTTTACTTAACATATCAATAACATGGCTATCCTCCCGAAATAGAAACTACCAAGATATCGATTAGGGCATACACTGAAAAGTTCACTTCGCTCGGAGATGAAATAACCTAACAAACTTCATGGCTTTCATATGACATAATAAGCACATGTACATATCATCTCTTGACTGCTCAATTCTTTAACTTTCATTGCCAATAAAATCAGTCAATCAAATCTAGCATGACACTGGAAGAATCATAATGCTCGACTAGTACATTTGAATATCATACGACTTGTCATTCAATCTATTCCGAGTAGATCATTAACATATCATATTATATATATAGCAACTGGAGTAGCTAACATAACTTGCATTATAATGAAACATTAACTGATGGAGCAAGCACATAATAAACAAGCTCATATAGAGAAAGCCGGAGAGGTTTCGAAGTCATAAACACATAGGAGCATACGAGAGAGAGAGAGAGAGAGAGAGAGAGAGAGAGAGAGAATACATAGCTTCTTCGGAATCATATAAAGAATGTACGGAGGTAATGTATCGAAATAAATGATACCTGCCATAACATTGAGCTATTCAATAACTTCGGTCTGACCGAATAACATCGAACATGAACCATTAGTTCTTCATTTCTGGAAACTGCCTTTTCTCTCTTCACATAGAC
Organism: Jasminum sambac; assembly: GCA_018223645.1. Lineage (NCBI taxonomy): Eukaryota > Viridiplantae > Streptophyta > Magnoliopsida > Lamiales > Oleaceae > Jasminum > Jasminum sambac. Next base: position 2,067,324 of record CP073650.1, read on the forward strand.
ATACATGCATACATACATACATAACATCGGCCGCGACATAATTGAGAACACTAGACATTTCATCATAACATGAACTGCATAACATAGGCCTTTCGAAGAACTTCCTCACTTCTCAATCAACCATGTGATCATATCATTAACCCGGAATAAAAGCCGAACTAACGACACTAGTGCTTGACTTATCTAAACAACTCTTACTTACTGCTTTGGAGCCCTTTTTTTCATTCATAACATATCTCATCCTTCTGTCCATGTCGCATAACATATACGTACTTGAAACACTTGCAATGTAGTCATATCACATCATCTTGGTCCCAAGTTTGAACTAAACAAACTAACATAGGGATCGTGTTCGAAATAAATGAACTAACGTATTGGCCCAGTTCGACATAAATGAACAACATTTTGGCAATTCATTACATAAGTAAACATCATCAGCATCGTAATCACTTCCATACTATATTCAATAACTGATGTTATCCCATCGTTGCAACTGTATTGACATTACTCATTACTGGACTCATTATAGCAATGCATGCGAACTGAACATACTTCGAGTTCCTTAATCATCTGAGAAACATATCATTGTCTGCAACAAGATGAATTCATTTCATAGCATGTTGAGCTGCTTCACTTATTACTACAACATCGTAACCAAACTCAGCTCAAGACATTTCATTACTTGCTTCTACTGTTCATACTGCATGTCATAACAATCCAGTTGAGCCACATTTCACATAACATATTATCTTGCATCTGTTCATTACTCAAAATCCGGAACCGTTGGCATAGACAAACACATTCCTCTTCATTTCATCAAGTGAACCACTTTGATCATAAGTTCTACATCACATGCTCCCTTTTTTATCTTTTCTCTTTCGGATCTATAACGTGACAACATCACTTCCCTTGTCATCAAAGCTAACATTCATATAACATTGATTCATTCGTTGCTCATTACGTCATCATATGCATTCCATACTCATACCCGGATCCTCAAGCATCTCAGCATTATATACTAGAGGAGGGAGACAATAGGGAAAGAGAAGACATCCTACATTTCACATTCTGATCCACGTGTACATATGAGTTCCTCATAACATAACTTCCATACCATCACTTTCATTTCTTACATACATATTGGGCATATCATACCATCTCCACCCATATCGTATGTCTCATGTCGCTTCATAGGTTTACATTATACATAACATTACATAACATAACATACATAACATGCATACTTTCACTTCATAAGGGACGTATAATATTTTCATATTGGGCGTACATAACATATTGGCATATACATTCATATCATTGTGAACAAAAATTTCTTCTCGTATTAATGGAAAATAATACAATGGAATTTTGTTACAAATGGGAATTTGAAAATTGACAGTGGACTGGATCTCTTGACTGCAACGAATGCTAAATCCTCTGATTAACGATCTGCTGGTGAGTATCGGGGCCACGTGGCTTGATTCCGAACGTCAAAGATTTTATTTGACTTGACTTTAATCTTTGTAGAAGACTGTGTTCTACAAAGTCTTGGATTTGATTTTGAAGAAGACTGTGTTCCCCAAATCTTGTATTTAATTTTAAATTAGAGAAGACTGTGTTCTCTAATATCTTGCTTTGATTTTGACTTTCATTTTGAATTAGAGAAGACCGTGTTCTCTAATCCCCTTTACTTTGATTTGATTTTGATTTGGAAAAGATTGTGTTTTCCAAATCGTTGATTTGAGTTTGAGGCTCAAGAAGATTTTGTTCTTCTTGATTGGTTTTGATTTGAGAGAGTTTGTTCTCCCCGATTTTTTTAGAGAATTTCTAAGCTTTGCACTTAGGGTTCTCTCTCCTCCTTTTTCCTCCTCCTCTTCTCCTTCTTGTTCTCTCCCCTTTTCAACTGAATAGAGAAGTTTGGATAGGGTTATCATCAGTAACCCATTTAATTTGAATTTGAATAATAAATCCTTAATTATCCAAATTAAATTAAATAGTTGAATTAAATATAATATTATTCCAATTATATTTAATAAAAGTAGGATGGGCTTTTGTTGGGCCTTTTTGCCAATTAAATTTAATTGGGCTTAGTGGACATTTATGATTTAGGATTTAATGGGTCAATTAATTATAATCAACCCGGCCCAAAAACACTTACAAAATTTTAGTGTCTACAAATGCCCCCTCAAGATTTATTTATTTATTTTTGTGATAAATAAATAGATAAATCTTGAATTTGAATTTTTTTTTAATCTCGAATTTCGGTCGAGATAAAAATATATTATTTTTTTATAAAAATATATTTTTTAATCTTGAATTTTGCTCAAGATAAAACGCTTTTTTTTAAATCTTGAACTTTGCTCAAGCTAAAACGCTTTTCTTTTTTAATCTTGAATTTTGCTCAAGACAAAAAAAGATTTTTCCTTCACCTTGAAGTTTGCTCAAGACATAAAGTGACTTCTGATTTTTTGGTTAGTCTTCAATCAAACTTGAAGCTCCAAATCGGCCTCTAGCTTCTACAATGAAGCAACGTGAACCTTATATATATATATATATATATATATATATATATATATATATATATATTTTTTTTTGACTCAAGGTAAAAGGTTTTTTTTTTCAATTTTTTATATATATATATTTTTGAAAACTTGATTGAATCTCACATCCGAACTTGGTCAATCTTGTAAAATCCAATCATAATTCGAGATCCTGTCAAAGTAATAAAACTCAACCTGTACTTGAATTTCAACGCCCCACTTAAAATTCAATCATTTTTTTTTAACTTGGAGTTTTTTTTTGAACTTGGAGTTTTTTTGAAGTGTATCTCATGGCTAAAGGATAGTGACCAAATAGGTTTAAAAGAAATCCGTTGACCGACACCCAAATTGAGTTTATCGAAAGTGAACTTGATATGGATTAATTGGAATTATTGTCTTAAGCCAAATCAAATAACAATTAAAATTGCATGGCAATTATCGTCCTAATAGAGTAAACACGTCTTTTAAAATTTAAAAGTCATGCACTCAGGCACTGGTCATTTGTCTCCATGTGGGAATTAGATTCATTTCATGAGGGGACTCTTTTAAGGACAATAACAAATCCTTTGTCTTTTGCATTAAGATGATGACAAAAAGATTTCATTGAATCCTACTATACTTCAAACTCCACAAATCCATGCAGAGCCAATTTATGACAACCATTCTTTTGGGCGGTTTAATTTAACCGACTTTGACCAATGCTTGAAGTAGAGTTTGTTTGCTTGCGGGAATTAAATTCTTCAGGCTTGGTACTTCTTTCGCCTTTCTACCTCTGCCAACCCTTAATTTGCTGGATACATATCCTGTAATAACCCACTTTTAAATTGAAAGTCAAACTTTTACTAGTCAAAGTCAAAGTCAATTGACTAAAATGGACTAGATTTATTGATAGGAGTTACTGTTAAAATTTATATAAATTGAGGATTTGATTGGAAATATGAAAAGAATAAATTGGGGACCAAATTAAATAGAAGAGTAAACTTGTGGGATTAAGTGCCAAAAACTCATAAGTAAATATATATATTAGCAACAACCAAACAAGGCCTTGTCAAATTTCACATAAAAGTAAAGAAAGTGACGGCCTGAGGAAGAAATCGGGGAAAAGGAAAAGAAAGAGAAAAGAAAGGAAAAAGAAGGAAAGAAAAAGAAAGAGGAAGGAAAAGGAGAAACTTGGCCAACTTTGAGGTGTTCTTGGCTTGGATTTTGATTTATGGTTTAAATATGAGTATGTGGAAGAGGAACTGACGAATTTTGTGATATATATTAAGTATTTGTGTTGATTGAAGTATATACTTGGTATGGAAAGTTAGGGTTTTAGCTTTTGGGTTAATTTAAAGATTTAGCTATAAATGAGCATGTTTAGATATATTATAGTCTAATTTGAATTGGGAAAATATTGGAGTTTGATATGTTTGGTAGTTATGGGATTATTAAGGTTGGTAGATGAAGAATCAACTAGAATGTTGTCGTCCTATGAAAATGAGGATTATATTATTTAATGCTCCAATTGTAATTACAAATGATACTAAGAATTTGGTGATATTGAAGAGGTACTAGTTGTTTCACAAGAAGGGGGGAACACTATAATGAGGAAACCAAGTGTAAGGGTTGATTCGAGAATGAAACTATTCTACCCTTTTATTACTCTAATATTGATCCCAATATTATTTATTATCTCAGGATGTAACGAGGAGATTGGTGCAGTGTATCGCCCGAACTAGGAGGCGACCATCCATTTTGTGAGTGGAAAATTATTTATTTGCAAACTTAGAAGTTTACCTAAATTCAAGTGTTTATGTTTTTTTAAATTGTTACAAAGATATTTCAAAGTTACTTGGTTTTCCTAGAAATGGATTTCCAAACTCTATAAATATTTATGAAAATTTCTTGACTATGATGCTATTACAAGATAAGCTTGATTTTTCAATAAATTCTTTATAATCAAGCTTGTTTTATCACAATGGATTATTGTCATGTTATTCTAGCATTATGATATGGATTTCAAAACCACCAAAAGTACTCAATGTAATTATCTGTTCTTGTTCTAGTACGCTGAGGGGCTTCGGCCGCGTGCTAGAATTGATAACCACTCTTATGCACTGAGGGGCTACGGCCGTGTATAAGGGGTTATATATGTATATGAGGTCTTCGGAACCACTTTCGTGCACTGAGGGGCCTCGGGCCATGTACGGAGGTGTTCCATTGTCTACGCGCGTATGACTAGATACCGGTTACTGTTCCAGCAGATGAATGTGTTGGGCGCCCTTTGGTGTGGATTTTCTTATGTATTACGGATTACATATGATGCTTATGTCATGAGGTGGTTTCGCTACGAGTAAAGTATTGACAAGATTGTTTATATTAAGTTTTCAACGCTTATGAGTTAAATTGTCTTTAACAAAAGAGTTACAAATGTCTTTACTATAAATCTCCACTCACTGGGTTATATACTCATGTTTTCCCTAACTCTTATTATTATAGGAAGAAGATAGCATTTTGAGCATCATGGAAAGGGCTTTTGCAGCGTTCGTCGAGCTATAAGCGTAGGCAAATTCCATGATCTATTTTGATTAATCCATTAGAAGTGATATTATAATTTAACCATGTAGATTGGATTTAGGGATGTATTTTGTAAAATGTATGTAAGTATTTAGAAGTTATATATTTTGGGATGTAAGGTGATTGAGAACTAAATTACTGGGTTGAGTATGCTTGGATGGTTAGAAATCCTTAATTAGTTTAAGTATGCTTTGGTTGAGATTTTGTAATGCATTACAGGTTGGTTTAGTCAATATTACAGGGGAGACTGTCGAAATTTCTTTTGAAACTTGGAGGGGACTAAATCTGCATATAAGTGTTTTTTAGGATTAGATGGTCAAGATGCCTTGGTGGTGGGTCCCGCATCTAGCTGGCACCTACCATCGGCGCACGCCTCGCCTCGAGTCTAGTTGGACGGCTTGGGACGGGTCGTGACATATCCCTCACAAGAAGACAAATTTAAGCACCGACTAATGAGTATCCTGTGGCTTGGAAAAGCAACCTGAATAGGAACCAAATCTTGGCCTATCAGCGGCCGACATCAAATTACCTGCCAAGGTAAAGCAACCTGCTATTTACCATCGGCTACTGCATGATTTGGTTCCGTACATCAAAACTAAGATATAGAAAGATCATATTGCTTGGACGACGCATGCATTTTCGGTGCTAACAAGCCAAGTCGAGCATACGTTTGACAACTTAGTCTTTCGTCGAATTTCGAATACAAGTGTCATGTTGATGCTTCCAGTCGGCGTTTATCCAAGGTCATACTTGTAAATCGTCTCGTACTCTAGGTTTGTCGAGATCTCGAAGCGAATAGGTGTTTTGCTTTCTCTTTTTATTTGCAACTGATTTCTTTTCGTTTCTTTTTTTTTTTTGGCCAGAATTCAAAGAAACTTCCTTCTACATTGATTTGTAATCTCTATTTACCTTCGTGGTGTAGATAAGATTCGATGCAACGCGAACGAGAAGGAAGCTTACTAGTTTAACACTTTCTTGGAGTTAACCACAAAAATTGAGGCAGACGTCCACCGCTAACCACCAAAATTGAGGTATACACTCACCGTCTTTGCATGGTCGGATTTTCCGGTTTCTCGTGAAAGCATTGTCGTCGGCAATATATATGCTCCACCTTTGTCTTGGCAAGTGACATATATGTACTTCTTCCCTCTATTTTCGAAATTGATATACACATATATAGGTATATGTATATACATACGCATGTTAGCATTGACAAGAATTCGACCTTGCCGACGTTGCTTGCTTCCTCTTTGCCTTGTTCGAATTTGATATATGCATATACACATATATAGGTATATATATACAAGCATATGTTTCTTGAGCAAGTTTCATTCTCTTTTCCTTGATGTATATGCATATATAGATACATGATATGTACATGCATACATGTTCTTTCCCCAATTTTCTGTGGGAATGTTAAAGGCTAAAAGCCTCCATCTTTGACCCCTTTCTCTTATCTCTTTTTCTTTTTTTTTTTTTTTAATAATGAAACGGCCTCCATGCTTAGCTCGTTCCTTTTCTTTTCCTTTCTTGACAAAGCTGCTCTTCACCACCGCCTGCCTCATCAACAAATCAATCATAACATCCGGCAATTGGAAGTGCAAAAGGGAGGTAGGATCGGTGTTGATTCAAATTGTGCCATATTGCCGTGTACGTCTCGCCGTCTTTCCACCGGTCATAGGTAGCTTCTCTTTTCTTTTTCCTTTCTTGTGCCCTCTTTTTTTTTCTGTTCTTTTTAATTTTAGATGTACATATATATATATATATATGTATAACACACATGAGCTTATGAGGTAGGGCAGTTTTGGGGCAGTTTTGGGACCAATATTTGACCTTGGCATTTTTGAATTCTCATGTGATTGTTTCTGTCTTTTCCTCGAATTTTATTTTTATTTTTATTTTTCTATTTTTTATTTTTTGAACAAATGAGGAGCTTTCAACGGGACTCCTACCATTATCAGCGTACCATATTTTGTTTAATGAAGTACACGATATCAAATATCATGCAAATGAAATTAGAGTTTAAAAAAAGAAAAAAATGTGTACATGCTATAACTGCTTGACTTTTCCAAACAAATTTGTTTTGCTTTTTTCAAAAGCGACTAAAACAAAAGAGTTGTCAAACTCTTTTTTTTTTAATTATAAAACGTGAGTTTAAGAGGTTTTTATTTTTTATTTTTTAGTTATTATTATTATTATTATTATTATTTTATTATTATTATTTTTATTATTAATATTCTTATTTTAGCTTCTCTTTCTTTCTTTTTTTTCTTTTTTTTTGGTCAATTTGATGCGAGGTTTGTGTTTTGTTTTTGATTTGTAGGATTTGAAGCGGATAAGCGACCGAGAGATTTTGATTCCAACCTAACTACCCAAAGATTTGAGAAGGTCGGGACGCTTTAACGTTTAAGATCCATCGCAAAATAAGGACTAAATCTTTTTAAAGTCCAATACTTTTAGAGTAAAGGACTAAGGTTTAGTTCTTTTTCCCCTTTTTGTGTGGAGAAACTTTAAGGTGGTTCTTCCTGACAGCCAAGGATTAGCTCTTCAAATGATCCGAAACGTTTAGTGTCAAGGATTAAAGGCTGATTCTTTCATTTTTTTTATTTTTTTTATAAGAAATTTGAAATATCGTATTTTGACGATCAAGTACCAATCCTTTTATAGGTTCCAAGCATTCGGTGTAGCGCCCCGAATTCTAAGGACTCGGAACACTAGTTCTTCCTTGAAAACACTTGTTTATATATATATATATATATATATATATATATATATATATATTTGAAACATAATAATATTAATAAATGCGGAAAAATAATCAAATGGCTAAAATGCGGAAATTTATTTAAACTAATAAAGTCGAAAGAGTGTCTCACGATAGTTTCACACAGTCCTCAAAAGAATCCAATTAAAGTACTAGTAAGCTCAAAACATTCAAAAGCCATTACTTCAACAGTTAAAAGTACTCAATTGTCAATGTAATTAAAACTAATTTATTTGAAGGTCCCTAAGAGATTCCCACGCCTCGCTAAGCCTCCGGCTCCTTAATCTGCAATTTGTTCATTTGATAGAGAAAATCGTGAGTATTTTAAATACTCAGTAGATCCCGCGCACCACAAGTAATATACATTACACATTAAATGCACATAATCATCATCTTCATAAAATACGAACAGGTATAAAATACAAGTTCGTTCATCATTCCTCTTAATCGTGCACGTCATCATAGTGATTAATAGCACGTCATTATAATATATTAGGCCAAAGACCTATCGTCATAATGCTATTAAATCACGTCGTAATTAGGCAAAGAGCCTATCATCATAGTGCCGAGGAAGCACGTCAAAAGTAGGCTAAAAAGCCTATCATCACATAACATTTACATGCAGCATTTATAATAATATTAATTGCAATTGCGCACATTTAAAAGAAACTTTTTAGAAAGGGGATCCACCTTAACCTTTAGCCGAGTATTGAGCTTACTAACGGTGAGAAATCAGTCATCTAGCTGTCCGTACGGCTCGTCTAGTCAATAACGAGTTTAATTTATGTTAATATTCTTAAATATTAAGTATCTATAAGTAACATAGAAGTTTGTGGACCAAAATAGAAAGAATATAAAACTTTGGGGGTCAATTTGAAAGAATTAACATATATATATATATATATATATATATATATATATATATATATATATATGAAAAGGAAATTGGATGGAGGACAACCATCCTCCAATTTAGGATGCCCGTCATCCTTTTCGAGTCATATTTCCTAGTTTAGCTCGAACTCTATCTTTGGAAGGTATTTGTGCACGATTTTGGGGATTCTTTGAGGGCGTTTTGAGATCGATTTTAAGGTTGAGATCAGCCACAAGTGAAGCACCATTGTAGAAGGGAAAAATAAGAGAAGAAACACCATTGAAGAGAAGAAAATCAAGATCTAAGATGGAGATGAAAGATCAAGAACAAGGACTTGGTGCTTGTCTCATGAGGACGTGAGACTTAATTTCTTCTACCTAGTTCGAGGGGAACGATAATGTCCCATCCTTTGATTTCTTTAGTTCTACTTTAGAAACGTGACCTCTACTCCTTTTTACAATTGTTGGACTGTTATGTTTTTATTGATTTATGACAATTGATCTTCAATTCAATTTGTGTATGTTGATTTGGATATTTCTTGTCATATTGCTAGAGTAAGAATTTCAATCTGTACATAATTATCGATCTCTCTAATTCATCAATAGCAACTAACGGTCATGCATTGTTAAGGATAATCCAACCTGGGGCAACTTTATTGACATTGTGAATTAAGAGCTTAGTTTAACTGTTTTTGTTGTCACCAAACCTAACTTTGCATTAAAATTAGAGAGCTTGTTCTACGATGTCCAAAGTTTAAGAAGTAATTGAAGAGCTTGTTTTAATTAGTTGCACTTGAAGGAAAGTTTAGGTAATCAGAGCTTGTTGATTACCTGGGTTTAATAATTGACTAGTGATTTATGAGCTAAAAATATATTTCATTCTTATTCAAATATATATATATATATATATATATATATATATATAGTATGTATGTTGCATGTATGTTGATTCCATAAAAGTCGAAAGCTTCTTTGAAAGATATTATGGATCGGAAAGGGAAAAGGAGATATTGAAGTAGTTCTAGTGATTCAATAATATTAATATTACTTAAGTTTGAAATTTCTAGTTACTTTGCTTGGATGAAATAATCCTACCAACTGAATAATTAAGTCATAAACTCCTTGGTTTATTGTATCATTGACCCTTTCACCTTTGTTTTCATGTGCGTGAGGAACTTATCATGAATCCAATCTACACTTCTATTGTTGCTACTGGATTGGTCAAATAGCTTACTTTTGGTGGATTAAGAGTTGATCAATGGACTATTGTTAGTTAAGACAACCAGAGGCAGAGAGAAAGATACAGGGCACTTTATACTTAGTCTAGCATTTGGGAGAGCTTTACAATTTATGGTATGGTGACCGCAAATTTTCTTAAATAAAAATATTTAACTAAATAAAATTCCAAAATGCGCCACTACGACTTAACCTAAAAAATTTAATAGTGTATGCATGTCCAGTCAAATTATAAATTATTTATTATTTATTTATTCATTGAAAATTATTTAAAATTTTTTTAAAAATTTACACGTGAGGACCAACTTTTGAATTTGTTTGATTTAATTCCCAAAATCTTAGTTCTTATTCAGTAGAGCTCAATCTTAACTTCAAGTCCGATTTAAAGTTCAATTTTAGTCCAACAATCCAATTCTAAAACTTACTTCCTATTTAATTTTAATCGTTGGACTTTAACTTTAGTTATTATGTCATTAAATTCCAAGAATTGATCTTTCTACTAAATCCCTAACTTTCAATAATTTTCCATTTGGACCCTATTGAACTTTATTTTGATATATAGTATGTAAAGCCTAATTATTTTCCAATCTCGTTTTTCCATTTAATTTAATTTCAAGAATTTTCAATTTCCTGACTCTTAAATTTAAAGAGTTTGCAATTAGCCCAAAATAAATTATTCAAGCCCAATTTATTTCTTAATCGAATTGCAAATTTTAACCCAAGTTGCAGTCTAATCCAATTAGAAGCCCATTTAAGGTCAATTTTTATTTCTTGTCCAACAAGAAAGTTTCACCATAGCTTTCTTACCATAATTCAAAGTTTCACCATAGCTTTCTTACCATAATTCTTCCCCTTTAAATATTTTAGTTAAGCCTACACATGCCATTCTTAAATCCTAAATCAAATAACAAAAGTTTTGTAGTGGCTGCAAATTTTTCTTAAATAAAAATATTTAATTAAATAAAATCTCAAACATATCGCTATAACTTCACCTGTAGAATTTAATAGCGTGTGCTGGTCTAGTCGAATTTATTATTATTATTATTATTATTATTATTATTGTTGTTGTTGTTGTTGTTATTATTATTTTAAGAAAATAATTTACAAAAATTTATTTATTTTTCAAATTTACTTTTTGAGGACCAAACTTTTAAATTTATTCATTTTAGTTCCCAACGATTTTTATTTTATTCATTTGAGCCCAATTCCAATTTGAAGCCCATTTATAGGCCCATTTGTGTCTCTAGTCCATTAAGAATATTTTAACCAATTTCTCAACCTAGTGTACTGGTTAAATACTTGTAGTTGGGATTCTTTCAAACCCTAACCCTAACTTTACTCCTTCGTCATCACCATTGTCACCCTCTTTTCCTCCATTATCATCGTCAACCACAACTCCTCTTTCCCACCAACAGCACCACTTCCACTACCGCCACCACCTTCCACATGCACACGCATATCGTAGCTACATATACAAGCATATTGTAGCTACACACACACAACGTCACAAGAAGACTAAAACCACCACCTTTACCCCACAATAACCTCTAAAACTCCTTTAGAATCAAAGAATAAGTAGAAACATAAGATTAATATAAACAGTTTCAAATCTTGTCCTTGGCTAGAAACTTTGGTTTTCGCCTAAATTCTAACAGAAAACATCAATTTCTCATCAGCAATAGAGCCCCTGACTTGCTCCCGAGTCTTGACGGCGACCGGTGGCTGTGGTGCTGCTGGTGCCGCCGCCATTTTCCCTCGAGTGTATAGGCCGAGACAAGAGCAAGCGAAGACATCGAGAGAGAAGACCAAATTGTGAGTTTAGGGATTTAGGATTTATTTTTTTTATTTTATTTGGGAATTTGTAATTGGGTCCTTGACTTTTATAATTTTCTCTAAGTTAGTCCATATGATTTATTTAATTAGTAAATCCTTAACTTTTGATTGTTATAATGTAGCCCCCAAATAATATTTGCAAATCTAGTCCCCCAATTTATTATTTTATTAAAGTAAGCCCTTAAAGTTTAAATCCTTCAATTTGTTATTCTTATTTAAGTTAACCCCCAAACTTTAGTTGCATCTAAGTCCTCCATATTTCAAAAGCCTTACAACTTAGTCCAAAGTACTTTTAATTCAATTTTATTACATATTAGGCCGTCAAACTATTTAATTCTTTCAAATCAACCCCCAAACTTTTTTATTCTTTCAATTTTGGTCCAAACTTCAATATTATCAATAAATACTTAATATTTGAGTCTACTGACACAAGTTAAATTCCTTATTGACTAGACAGGGTGAACAAATAGGTAGACGACTGACTTCTCACCGCAAATTAAGTTCAAACTCGGGAAAGATTTAAGGCAGGCTCAAAACTCAAAACTCACTTTTACTTTGTGCATTTTTACTTAATAATTTGTATTATATGAGTACTTTTAGTGTGTAATTGACTTGTCTTTGGGTCTAAACTTGCCTTCAGGCCCAGAGTTTCCTTCGAGAAAATTACTAGCCTTTGGGCCTAAAGCTATATTCGGGCCTAAACTTACGTTCTATTATTACATTATAGAGTTCATTCGAGCCCAAACTTACCTTCGGGTATTAGATTACAGAGTTCACATATCTATTTGCCTTATATATTTGTATAGATTGATTGAGTTGCGCAGAGCCTATTGAGTATTTCCTGAAATACTCAAGCCTTTCATTTTAATAAAGAGCAGATTAAGGAGTTGGAGGCGTGAGAGTTCCTTAGGGTTCTTTAAAAAAATTAGTTTTATTTATGCTGTTATTGTGAGTACATTTAACTATTGAAGTATGTATTTTGTATGTTTTGAGTGATTAGAGATCGAATAGATGTAAGATATTCTAATGAGTTTGTTATTTTAAGAGAATTTCCGCACCTTAACTTTTGCTATTTTTTGCATTTATTATTATTATTATTATTATTATTATTATTATTATTATTATTACTATTATTATTATTATTAAAAAATATTTACGAAATGTTTTAGAAAAAGAACTAACGTTCCCAGTTCGTAGAACTTGGAGCGTTGCAAGCTTCAACTTCTATTCCATCCTCAGTCCACTCTATCAAGACAATCTATAGTGGTTTCATCCTCATCTTCATGTCATTCCCCATCCACAACTCGGTTTCAACTCAACTTCAAAATCTAAGTTCTTCACTTTCCTTATTTGTATTCTCATTTCTAACAAGTTTTCAATTGGCAATTTCTTAACCGTTCATTTTAAGCTCTATTTCAATTCTTTTGTTATGACATCTAAATCAAGCACCTAATCACTACTTCATATTTACAATCATCATCACCATTTAATCCCTCATTCACAACCACGTCGCACACTTGAACACACACAGCCACAGCAGTAGCTGTCTTTTTCCACCGTCACCGTGCATCACCAAGCTTCACCACTGCCACCTGCAACGACCACACCAACAACCACCACCACCACCACAATGTCCATCGCGCACACACACAAACATAGCAGCCGTACCAGCAGTAGAAACGCGCACGCACACACACATACACTGACACTATCACACATACACGGTTCATCCATACACAATCCAACCACCATAATTGGACTTTCTAGACCTCAATACCATCTGGTAAAAGCTAAATAGAAGAAGTGAAGAGTAGAATTGGTGAAAGATTGAATTTTTTTTGAACCAAGAACCATGGTATTTCTCGCTTTACACCGTCCTTTCCTCCCAATTGCTACCACACAAGCATCAATCATCACCACCCTCAACTTCGTTGGTCACCAAAAGAGGTGTCACCGCTAGCATCACCGTCGGATTTCCCCTTTTTCCCTTCTCAGTTTTTACCAGCCATGGAAACATGGGTATAGCCTGAAGAAGCCAATATTAGGGATCAAAATTTCCCAAATATGAAATTTATTAAAAGATTTTTGAACCTATTCCCTCTATTCCTTTATTAAGTTTAAATTGGTCCCTATAGTTTATTTGGATGATAAGTCCTCGACTTTTAATTTTTATAATTTAACCTCTAAGTTATATTTGAAAATCAAGTCCCCAAAATTATTTAGGAAAATTGGTACATTTGGTAAAACAAAAAAAAAACCTTGCTTCAATACATTTTTTGTTCGATTTAGAAAAAGGTAGCGCATTCGATCCAAAAACTTGGGCACTTGATTATCACAATACATAAAGGTCAGGACCATTTGTGTGATTTATCTCATGTCAAATGGACCAAACGTGCACCAATATTTTTTTTTTGGACCAAAATAAGCTACCTTTTTTAATTCAGACCAAAAGCACACTAAAGCAAGTTTTTTTGGTCCACATGCGTCAATTTCCCTTTTATTTAAGTTATCCCTTAAAGTTTATTTCATTCTAGATCGTTAACTTTTAATTCTTGCAATTTAACTCCTGAACTTTTATTTCAATTTAAATCCTTCAATTTTCATCCCTATTTAAGTTAACTCTCACACTTTATTTTCATCTAGGTCCTCCATGTTTTAAAAAATCTTATAATCTAGTCCAAAGTATTTTTAATTCAATTTTATTGTCTATTAAGCCCTCAAACTATTCAATTCTTTCAAATCAATTGCGAAAGTTTTATGTAGTTTCAATTTTAGTCCATAAGTGTCAATGTTGCTTAAAAAGACTTATTATCTAAGTTTATTAATAAAAATTAAACTCTTTATTGACTAGATGAGGCATACAAGCAAACTAGATTACTGGTTTCTCCATTACTCTTTAAGCTCAAAACTAGGGAAAAGTTTGAGGTAGACTCCTTCTCTTAAAATCTCTGGAAATGTGCACAGATACAATTGATATTTGTTATAATTACTTGCATATAAATGTTATATGACAACATGCTTCCTCGGCACTATGATGATTGACTTCAATCCTACTTATGACGTGTTTATCAATACTATGATGATAGACCTTTAGCAATAAATAATAATGACATGCTTTTAAACACTATAATGATGTGCACGATAGAGAGGGAATGATGAACGGACCTGTATTATATACTTGCTTGTATTTTTATGATATTGATGATTATGTAAATTTAATTTGTAACATTTATTGATTGTTGTGCATGGGGTCGACTTAGTATTTAAACTGCTCATATTTTCTCCATTTAATCAACAGTTTTTAGATTCAGGAGTCGGAGGTGCAGCGAGGCGTGGCCGCTATTTTGAATTTCTTAGTAAATATGTTTTATTTCTGTTGTTGCTTTAAGAAATCTTGAATTGTTGGAGCATTTAAGTGTATTATTTTGAGTGTTTTGAACAGTTAAGTACTTTTCTTTGAAGATTTTGAGTTGTCGAAGATCAAATAGTATAAGATATTCTAACATATTTGCTAATTTAAATAAATTTCTGCATTTTAAGTATTTTTCATTTTTCCACATTTAATATTATAAAACATAAAAAAAATTATGAAGTAGTTTTAAAGGAAGAATTAACTCTCCGGGTTCTTAGAACTCGGGTTATTACATATGGATTGGTTGTGTCATTAGCACTTTCATTTGTAGATCTCTTTTGTTTAATTTAATCATAGATATACGAATATATATATATATACTAGTATTACGCCCGTGTGTGATGCAGGAAAATTATGATTTATTTAAAATAATATTAAAACTACGAATTAAAATAATGTTAAAACTATGAATTAGACAATGAAAATATTTCGATCCCCACGAATATTTTTGTAAAAGAAATCACATAAAATTTATCATAAATATGTGTGATTTTTGTTATAAACCATGTGTGGTTTACTGTGTGGGTATATCCGGCAGATGCTCTAGAAAATGGCTGTAGAAATATATTAAAGTTTGAACTAAATAAAAAATTTATTTTCTGATCATCAAACCCTTAATGCACATTACCCGTAAAAGTTATTTAAAATTATCATTTTAATATAGTAAAAATAAATAAAAAATATTCTTTATTTAATATTTTTAAATCAATAAAATAAATTTTTTAAATAAAAAATCACTACCAAAGTGACCTTGTACCAAGTTGACATTGAAACTTCTATTAATTATATATATATATATATATATATATATATATTTCAAAAATTAAAATGTATATAAAAAAGTTAATTTTTATTTTTTAAAATAATTGAAGTACCATTATAATTTATAACTTTGACCTTATAATATCACATTTTCATTAATGCTTGTATATAATTCATTTTAAACTATATTTATAATTCACAAATTAAAATTTATATAAAAAATTAAAATAAACATGAAAAAATAAAATAAGGAAAAAAATAATAAATAAAGGAAGTTAAATAAATTAAATAAGGAAAATAAAATAATAAATGTATATTTAATATTTGTTTTCAAAATAAAAATTTTTTTTTTAGTTTAAATAAATGCATGCTAACATGGCACAGTGCTTAGTTGACACTCCATTTCTTTTAATATAAAGATTTTTATTTTTAAAAATAGAATATGTAATAATATTTTATTTTTTAAAAAAATAATAACAGCCACCACGTTGGAACTGTCCAACGTAGCTCATTTCTTTTTATATATAGTTAGATAATAATAATAAAAAAAGATAAGTGCATTTATAATTAAATTAAAATAATGAAATCACATCCAACATGGCTCATTTATTTTTATATATAGTTAGATAATAATAATAAAAAGATAAACGTATTTTTTAATTAAATTAAAATAATGAAATCATTTGTTTAATACAAAAATTATTCGTATTAAACAACTGAAATTTCTTTTTTAAATAGACGCATGCCATGAAAATAGAAAATTTTTCCTTTTTTATCTAACTAATACTTATATAAGTTATGTAGAATTTATATCATAGTGGATGTTTAATTTTGGAAAAAAATGAATGGACAATTAGTGTATTTACAAATTCGTTTAATTTGTGTTTTTTTTTTAAAATCGTGTGCCAGCTAGGCATTGCCAATGTGGCAAAGTACCTAGTTAACACTTCAAGTTTTTTAAAAGAGAGAGAGTGAGATACATATATATATATATATACACACACACTAAATAAGAAAAGAAAAATAAATTAAAAAAGAAAAATAAAGTTATTAAATGCCATTTAATGTTTGTTTCTAAATAAGCTTTTTTAAAAAAAAAATTAACTAAAGGAGTGCCAATATGGCAATGTGCCTAGTTGGCACTCCAGTTTTTCTAATATAAAGATATATATATATATATAATATTTTAGTTTTGTGGACGTTTTTCCTTTTTGGCTCACTTCTACAATAGCTTATAACTCTATTAAGGAGGCTTTGGAATGGCAAGGTAGCAGTTCATACTTTATAACTATAACGTGAAGCTTTTTTTTTTAAGTCTATTTCCAAAGAAAAAAGGAAAAGAGAAAAATAGACAAAGTGATAGAAAAAGAACTACAATCCACTTCACAAAAAAAAAGGAACCCTTATCATTTTTTGAATCTGTTTTATAAGAGAGGACAGCCTACAAAAAATGTGATTGGTTGTTTTGTTTTTTGGGGGCCATTGTCCAGAGTTTAGAATTAATATCAGTATTTCACCAAGTAATCAGATAAATCTAAACGTAGTAATTAATGTATTGAACTTTTTGGTAAAGGGAGTGTCCTTAAGCTATTTATTTAAGAAATAGATTACATCTGATCAACTAAATCATTTTTATTTATAACTACGAAAGAAAGGTACAAGATCTCGTGAATTACTTCTACGAATTAAGAAATTATATGTACAAATCATAGAATTTCGTGGTTTTTTGAAAATCAATGTGATTATCTCGGAACCAATGGTATGGGATGTTAAAATGGGTCAAGAAAACCATTTGAAGTTTTTCTCTGCAGCATTTTGCATAATTTTTCTGCCATCCTATTAGTGTGAAGATGGTTTTGAAATGAATGTTTTATCAATATCAAACAAGCATCGCAATAAAATGAATAAATGTATATCCACAATCAAATAATTATTAAAGATATAAATAATCTTGTTGTAGCTATACTATCACTACTTTATTGCAAAAACTTATGTTGTTTGGGTAAACTTTTATTTTACTAAAATAAAATTTTGAGGTCAACTAGTAGTGTGGACTGCAAGTTGTATTTACAATGAGTAGAGATATGTTTTGTCCTGTTAATATTGATCTTTGGTTTGGCCGACTTGTAAAATTAAGGGTTATTTTCACATTACTCCCCCCCAACCTTTCTGATTTGTTACAATTCCAACCCCATTCTTTTTTTCGCCTTCCAGGGACCCCAACCTATCATAAATTATCACCACAGACCCCTGATAATGTTTTCCATCCAAATCAACCGTTAACTTTCCCTTTTTTGTCTTTCAGTGCAGGGGCAAAGTGGTCAAGTAAAAATCACTGAAAGGTTGGGGTCCTGTAATGAAAATATTAATAATTAACTTTAATTTAATTCTAAATCTTCCCAATTTTGATATTTTTATTTGATTTTTAATATATTTCTATTTATTCGTATTTCCACACCGTAGCATTTGTTCGTATTTCCACACAGCAGCATTTCTTTAATATTAGAGACGCGCACACTTTAATTTTAACTAATATTTAATAATAAATATAATTATTCTTTCAAAAAAATAATAAATATAAATATAATTATTATACTTAAACAAAATTTTATTAGAAATATATCACTGTAAAAAATATATTGAATACAAAGAATTAATAAAATTGAATCTCAAAATTTTATGAGCAATATATACTGCAAAAAAAATATATCGAATACAAAGAATTAATCAAATCAAATAAAAAATTAAAAAAAAAACCCACACCACCCCACCCTCCCCACCCCCAAGACCACCACCACAGTAGTGGTGGTGATGGTCTTTGGTGGTCAAAACCACCCGGCCGTGGTCAAAACCACCGGCGTAGTGGTTTCGACCACCAAAGAACCAACGTCTCGTGGTTCTTGGTGGTCGAAACCACCAAGAATCACGATTCTTTGGTGGTTTTGACCACCAAGAACACCAGATCTGGTTCTTTGGTGGTCGAAACCACGGCACCGCCATCTGGTGTTCGGGTGGTCGAAACCACCGAAGAATCACTGCGTGGTGGTCAGCCTGGTGGTTTCGACCACCAAAGAACGGCCACTACCACCACTCTGTGGTGGTGGTCTTTCTTGAGGGTGTTGGCAGGTAGGGTGGGTCAGTGGGTTTGTTTTTGTTTTGTTTTTTTAATTTTTTATTTGATTTGATTAATTCTTTGTATTCGATATATTTTTTTTACAGTATCTATTGCTCATAAAATTTTTAGATCCGATTTTATTAATTCTTTGTATTCAATATATTTTTTACAGTGATATATTTCTAATAAAATTTTATTTAAGTATAATAATTATATTTATATTTATTATTTTTTTGAAAGAATAATTATATTTATTATTAAATATTGGTTAAAATTAAAGTGTGTGTGTCTCTAATATTAAAGAAATGCTACTGTGTGGAAATACGAATAAATAGAAATATATTAGAAATCAAATAAAAATATCAAAATTGGGAAGATTTAGAATTAAATTAAAGTTAATTATTAATATTGTCATTACAAGACCCCAACCTTTCAGTGATTTTTACTTGACCATTTTGCCCATGCACTAAAAGACAAAAAAGGGAAAGTTAACCGTTGATTTGGATGGAAAACGTTATCAGGGGTCTGTGGTGATAATTTATGATAGGTTTGGGTGCCTGGAAGGTGAAAAAAAGAATGGGGTTGGAATTGTAACAAATCAGAAAGGTTGGGGGTAATGTGAAAATAACCCTAAAATTAAAGGTAATTTTTTTTAAGTTTAAAAGAAGTTTAAAGGAAGAAAGGCTTGCAGTACTCTATTTCTATCAAAAAATTTCCTTAGTGTTTACAAACTTATATTTGCTATATATACAACCCTTATAATCTATACATTTTTAATATCACCACAAGAGGATAACTTTGAAGGGTGGCCAAGATTACTAACTCCAACATTGGCCTCGGTTCTGTATTCTCCAAATGTTGCCCAACTTCGACTAGGATTGTTGCCCTTTATAAGTTTTTTCTTCGTTGCCTCTGTTACTCTCAAAGTAAATCGATCTTCTTCTTCGTTTGTCCTTATAATTTAATGACCAGTAGAATGAGATCTGGACAACTTGTCTACCTTATTGATCTGCATTGCAGGACATTGTTGAGAAGAATCGACAGTTTGATCGCCTTTGTCTTCCTGGATTGTGATGCAAAAATTAGCATCAGCTAATTGATCATGAGTTTGACATGTAATATTATTGGAGTCATTAATGTTGTAGATGGACAATGGAGACTTGAGGAGTGGAGATTGAGATGGGGAGTCGAGGTTTTTGCGACAAACAGGGCATGTTTTATGCGATTCAAACCAAAGGTCAATGCATTCTTGATGAAAGACATGACTGCATAATATAACAAGACGAAGGACATCATTATCTGCAAATTCATCCAAGCAAACAGCACATTCTAATCCATATTTTTCCTTGCGCTCGGAAAAGATTGTACGATCAACGGGTCTAGGCCATGAACGTCGTTTAAGGCAGCCCCACCATCTACCGCAGTTCCATTAGGACTATGCCTCAGATTCCATGTATATGTCAAATTTTGCATGAAACACCTACAGAAATACAAGGAAAAAAAACCTACGAGGAAAAATACTAGGAGGATAATTGTCAGGGTGATTGTAACTGGAGGAGCTGTATATTCTTGAGGTGCTTCCGATGACCCTGTTGTCATTAATTAATAAATTAATTAATTAACAAAGGATAAGAAGTAATTCTTGTGATACAAAAATTTATCCGGCATTATCAGCCTTTAGCTTGAAATAAAGAAACTTGCAAAGGGAAACCAGTGTGTTTCCTTTGTAGAATTAGAATAAGAGAATGGTGGAGAAGCTTGCTTACGCATAAAATATGGTTTATTATGCATTAATGGGGCCAGTGGTAGTCATTCCTAGATAAATGGGTAGCCCTACATCTTAATATAGCTATATGAATATCTTCTATAATTTTTTTTATTGTGAATATCCTCTATAATATGTCCTCACCTATTGCAAAACTTGTTAATTTCGAAATTATTATAATACTTAACTTTGAGTAATATACTGCTATCTAAATTCAACATGTTGTGACACAAAAAATTTGCAGACTCTTTATTAACTTAGAAATTAATTTGTGTATTCACATGAGAAATATTTTCAATATGTTGTTACATTTATTTCGAAATATTTGCTGTGATTTTATGAAAAAGATAAGAAGAACCTACAACATTGGGGAAGTTATAGATCGACAAGGAAGTCAAAATATTTTGGATTAAATTAGATGAGCGAATCTCGAAACTTGGACTAAAAACACAAAAAATCGAACTGTTGGCGAAATATGGCTAAGTTTGAAATTAGTTGTGTAACTCCCCGAGTTCTAAGAACACGGGACGTTAGTTCTTCCTTTAAAACTATTTCATACATTTTTAATAATAATAATAATAATAATAATAATAATAATAATAATAATAATAAATGCGAAAAAATATCGAATATTTCGAGTATGTTCTTTAGGGGATAAATTTAATTTTTTTGATCTACAAATGGAATGTGCCGTTGAAATTTGTGAAAAATATATTAAATAATTAAATGAGTGACTATAAATTATGAGAGAGAAAAAAGATCATAAAATTTTTGGATATAGAACAAGGCCTTAAAATGAGGAACATAATTTAAAATAGCAAACACTTTGCAGTAATATATCATAGCAACTGACCTAATGCATGTATCAATTATTTTCCATCATTTTTTTACTAGAATCTAGTAAAATTTAAGATTGTTTACAGTGTAATTCGATTCCCCCATCTCATACTTAAGAGTAACCCTTGGTGCTAACTGAGCTACAAGCTCTCCACATAAAAAAAAAAGTTTCTTTATATAAATAAGTAAATAAATATGTCACTAATTTATAAGAGTAAAGTACTAAATTGCTAAAACATTCGGAAATTAATGTACTTTCATACTTCAAAGTTACTTATGAAAAAATGGGATTAAAAATGATTTATTAGATAAACCCTAAGTAGCTTCCACGCCTAGTCATGCCTCCAACTCCCTAATCTGTAATTTGTCAAAATGAAAGGCGTGAGAGTCTTTCAAGAATACCAAGTAGGCTTTGTGCAAGTTAATCAATGCATATAGATATATAAGGCAAATAGATGAGCAAACTTTGTAATGTAGTACCTGAGTGTAAATCCGGTGTTCGAAGGCAAGTCTATGCCAGAAGGAAACTCTAGGCCTGAAGGAAAACTCTTCGCGAAGGCAAGTCTTTGCCCCAAGGCAACTCTGGGCTTAAAGGCAAGTTTAGATCCAAAGGCAAGTAATCGCATCGATCACAGACTAAGAGAACTCATATAGTATAGATTATTAACTATAATTGCACGAAAGTAAAGTTGACAATTGAGTTTTGAGCTACCTTAAAATTTTCCCTAGTTTGGGCTTAATTCGTGGTGAGAAATCAGTCCTCTAGTTGCTCGTACACCTCGTCTAGTCAATAAGGAGTTTCATTTATGTTAATCAACTTCCATATTAAATATTTATAGATAATATAGATCTTAAGGACTAAAATTGAAAGAATATAGAAGTTTGGGGTTGATTTGAGAGAATTGAATAATTTGAGGACTTAATATGCAATAAAATTGAATTAAAAGCACTTTGGCCTTAATTATAAGATTTTTAAAATATGGAGGACTTAGATGCAAATAAATTTTGGTGGTTAACTTAAATAACAATAAGAAATTGAAGGATTTAAATTGAAATAAAAGTTTAGGGGTCAAATTGTAAGAAATAAAATTTAGGGATCTAGGATTAAATAAACTTTAGGGGTCACTTGAAGAAAATAAATGACTTGGGGGACTTAATTCGTAAATATAACATAGGTTTAAATTGTAAAAATTAAAAGTTGATGATTTATTATTTAAATAAACTATAGGGACCAATTTAAACCAAATAAATAAATTGAGGGACCAGACTTGCAAATTCCCAAATAAAATTAGAATTTTGGAATTCAAATCCCTAATCCTCAATCGGCTAACACAGGCCGCTCAAACAAGGGAGAAAAGACATGGGAACGTAGGTGATGTCGACGATGTCAGGGTTGATATGATGATGTTAGTGGCGGTCTCAATTGAAGGAAAAAGATGAAGATTACGTTCAAATTTATTGGATATAGTCAAAGTGAAAAGTTTGGGATTTTTCTTCAAATCTTCCTCTTTTCTTCTCTTTTCTCAATTAAAAGGTTGTTAGGGAGGTGTGGTGATGGTGGCAGTGGAGGTCTTGGAGGCGGAAGAAATGGGGTATGTGTGTGTGTATCTATGAATGTGTATGTACTGGGGGTGCGCGCCTATTGTGCTGAATTGCTGCTGTTGTTTCATGATGCTGCGTACATGTGTTGGGTTACAAGTGGTGGTGGTGCTCGGTGGAGATGGTGGTGGTATTAACGCTCCGAAGTTTGAAGAATCAGAACGTTAGTTCTTCCTTTTAAATATCTCATAATTCTAATTGAATTTTGAGTGATTCACTTAATTGTCAAATTTACCAATGTTAATTACAATTAAATCAATGATTAATTTGAATCACAAGAATATCAACATTTTCAAATTGAGTAGACTATTACACCTCGCAAAAATAAATCCTAGAACCTAAGATCTAGGATTCTAAGATGTCTTTTTATTTCCTCTGGCACACTTCACCTTTTTTAGTGAAATTTCGGACCACACTTTACCCCGTCACAGTTTGTATAATCAAAGGCGAAAATTCTGACCACACTTCATCCTGTCAAAGTTTGTATAAAAGTTTCTATAAATTGAGCAACCAGCAATGAAAACCAGCGTGGTGGCAGATCTTGTTGCTGGTTGCTCATTTCATAGAAAGTTTGATTGTTGGTCTTGGTTGCTGGTTGCTTAATTCATAGAAACTTTGATTATACAAACTTTGATGAGGTAAAGTGTGGTTGAAAATTTCGCCGGAGAAGATAAAGTGTGTGGAACGAAATGAAAACACATCCTAGATCCTAGATCCTAGGTTCTAGGTAGATGATGGATTCTTTTTTTTTTTTAATTGAAAAGGGTATTTTTGACCCCCAATTTGAAAATATTGACAAACTTAAAATTTGAAAATTTATTCAGATTTTTTAGTAATTAATATAATAAAGTTTGATAATCAAGTAATTATTTCTTAAATTTTTTTTATAATACTAATAATAAATGCAGAAAAATAACAAATATTTAAAATGTGAAAATTTATTTAAATTCGCAAATACGATAAAGTATCTTATAACTGTTTTATCACAAACATCTCAAAACATTCAAATTTAAGTATCAAATAGTTAAAAACATTCTAATTACATGCTTCAATAGTTGAAAAAGTACTTAGAGTAGCAACCGAAATAAAACTATTTTATTTAATATCCCTACGTAGCACCACCACCTCGAGCTCAAGGGCCAAACCACCAGCGTCACCACTGGAATCACCTGTCAATTCCCCAAATATGTCCCTTCTTTCTTTCCAGCCTAGCAAGAAGCGAGAAGAAACTGTGAATCTGATGGAAATTATGGCCCAAATTTTATTTTATTTGGGAATTTTCAAGCCTAGCCCCTCAACTTCGTTCTTTAGTTTAAGTTATTCCCTATACTTTATTTAAATCACAACCAGCAAGAAAGGAGAAGAAGTTGTTAATCCAATGGAAATTATGACCCAATTTTAATTTTATTTGGAAATTTGGAAGCCTAGTCCCTCAGTTTCTTTCTTTAGTTTAAGTTAGTCCCTATACTTAATTTAAATCACAAGTCCTCAGCTTTTAATTTCTATAATTTAACCTCTAAAATCTATTTTGAAATTAGGTCCCCAATTTATTCATTTTGTTTAAGTAAACCCTCAAAGTTTATTTAAATTCTAGTCCTTAACTTTCAATTTTTGCAATTTGACCTCGCAACTTTTGTGTCACATTAAATCCTTCAGTTTCTTATTCTTATTTAAGTTAACCCCCAAACTTTATTTGCACCTAAGTCTTCCATGTTTGAAAAATCTTATAATTTAGTCCAAAGTACTTTTAGCTCAATTTTATTGCATATTTGGTCCTCAAACTATTCAATTATTTCAAATCAACTCCCAAAGTTTTATAATCTTTCAATTTTTTGTCCATAAGTTCAATATTATCTATAAATACTTAATGTTTTAGTTTTTTCACATAAATTAAGCCCCTTATTGACTTGATTGGGTGTACAAGAAGCTAGAGGGCTGATTCTCACCACTTATTAAGCTCAATAATTAGGGAAAGGTTTAAAGTAGATTCATTTCTTGAAAATTGCTTTTTAAATTTGCACATTTACAATTGATATTGTTATGAATACTTGCATGTCTATGTTATATGAGGATGTGCTTCCTTGGCACTATGATGATAGGCTCGAAGCCTAATTACAAACAATGACGTGTTTATTAGAACTGTGATGATAGGCATTTAGCTTAGTAAATAATAACGTTGTGGTTGTAAATACTATGATGACGTACATGATTAAGAGGGATAATGAACGAACCTATATTACATGCTTGTTCGTATTTATTGATGAATGATGATTATATGCATTTTATTTGTAATATATATTGATTGTTCTATGCGGGGTCTACTGAGTATTTAAAATACTCACATTTTTTCTATGTAATGAACAAATTATAGATTGAAGAGTCTGAGGCGTGGTGGCTATGTAGTCTATTGAGCATTTAAAATATTCATGTTTTCTCTATCTAATGAACAAATTACAGATTAAGGAGTTGGAGGAGCAGTGAGGCATGGTGGCTATCTAGTGATATTAAATTAAATAGTTTTGTTTCCATTGCTATCCTAAGTACTTTTGAACTGCTGAAGTATGTAATTTGAATGTTTGAGCTATTTAGCGCTTTATTTCAGATGTTTTGAGCTAT
This sequence comes from Jasminum sambac, assembly GCA_018223645.1. Classification (NCBI taxonomy): domain Eukaryota; kingdom Viridiplantae; phylum Streptophyta; class Magnoliopsida; order Lamiales; family Oleaceae; genus Jasminum; species Jasminum sambac. The sequence goes on from CP073650.1 coordinate 2,093,235, forward strand.
TTGAGATCAAACGGTTGTAAGATATTCTAACATGTTTGCTATTTTAAATGATGTTTCGCATTTTAAATATTTGATATTTTTCTGCATTTATTATTATTGTTTTTATTATTATTATGAAAAAAATGAAAAATAAAAATTTATGAAATATTTTCAAAGACTAACTAATGTTTCCTGTTCTTAGAACTCGAGGCGTCACAGTGGTGATGGTGGAAGTGGTGGTTGTATGGGTACGGTGGAGATGGGGTGTGTGTACACGTGTGTTGCTTCACTGTGGCTTGCTGAGTTGTTGGCGCTATGTTTTCTAGTGTTTGCCAATGCACTAAAAGAAAATATGCAGTAAAGTTCATTTAGGTAATGAATATGACTCCCTGGAGCTCTGGTGGCGATTCCATTCTTAGAACTCCCTTTGGTCTATATACTTACGGGACAGATATTGTTGGGGACAGCCTCCTTCACAGGTTCAGCCGGCCTATCTCGACTCGAGGGGTTGGCGGCGACTATTGGAGATCAGGGCGACTGCTGAGCCCCATATTTTTTGGCAGCTTGGTCATGGCCGGGTGTTTTCTGGCATGATTGTTGGATGGGAGTTGCTACTCTCAGTGTTGTGTGGCCTGATTTACGATCCTCCTCGGCCACGGTCCAGGACTTCATTGATGACACTGGTTGGGACTTTGGGCGTTTACTGCGGGCAGTTCCTGCTGACCTGGCCATTCGGATTTCTTGTCTCTCGTTGGACACTACGGTCCCTGATAGGATGTCATGGCGGGATACCTCTGATGGCCGTTTTACAGCTCGCCCTGCCTGGGAGATCGTACGACCGCATATTGGTGTAAGGCTCGTCTTCTGAGACTTATGGTGCCTTGCGATACCCGTGGCTGTATCTTTTTTCCATTGGCGGCTGTTGCAGGGCCTCGTGCACGTGGAGCACGTGATTAAGCAGCGGATTCATGTGCAGATGCCTTCACGTTGCCAGTGTTGTTCTGATGAGGAGACGCTTCAGCATGTTTTCATCAGCTGCTTGGCTGCGTCTCGCTGCACTTCTCTGCTCTTTTCCATATTTCGTCCCCTGGTGCTGACAGTATTTGGCACCTTGCTCAGCGGTGGTGTTCTTCTGGTCAGTTTGTCAGGCGGGGCCACATTCGCATCATTCTGCCGAGTTTCATTTTTTGGCAGCTGTGGATAGCACGTAATGATGCGAAGTATCGGGGGATTCTTGTTGACTCCAGGCAGATTATTTGGCACGTCCACAGAGCTATTTCACTTCTCCATGTTGCTGGGGTCTTCAGTTTTCTTCACTGGCACGACGACATCGATCTGGCTACCCGATTTAGGATTTCTATTGCTACTTCTCCGCCCCCTTCCAGTTATGGCGTTCTGGCATAGGCCATTTGTGGGTTCCTTTAAGGTGAACACAGAAGGTTGTGTGGTTGATGGTAGAGCTAGAGAGGGTGGGGTGATCCGAGACCACCATGGGCACTGTGTACGGGCCTGCTGCTCCTTTTATGGTGATTACGCCATTTTGGAGGCCGAGCTCCGTGCCATACTTGAGGGACTTCTGTTGGCACGCTCTCTTTGTCTGGGTGCCGTTTGGGTAGAGGCAGATTCTTTAGTTGCTGTTCACTGTGCAGTTTGGGGAGGCAGTCCGTGGTATCTCCAGGTTCTTCTCTGGCATATTCGCCAGCTTCTCTGGCCGGATAGGGGTGTGATCTCTCATATCTTTCGTGAGGGTAACCAGGTTGTAGACGCACTTGCTTTCGAAGGATTATTGTAGGAACGGTACGCAGAGTATGATTCATATCACCTACCTGCCCCGGCCAGAGCTCTCGTTCAAATGGATCGCCATGGCTTTCCCTGCGTCTGTGGACTCTAGCGAGGGTACAATTCATTACTGCAGCTTCAGTTTAGCATTCTTCGTTCATTTCTTCATTCTTATGTACAGGGAGGTAGTACCTCTTTATTTATTCTTCTTGTTATTCTCTTATTCCTTATTGTAAAGGAGATAGTATCTCCTCATTTATTGCTTTCGCACATTTTTGTGTTCATTGTCTAGATGTCAGGTTTATGCCCCCTCCTTTTTGTGCTTACCTTTTTTATTAATGAAAAGGTAGGGGGATTCCAAACCCCCACCAACTTGGCCTGGCAGACGCGTAAAACCGACGTGAAGGTCTAGCTGGTGCTTTGCCTAAAAAAATTTTGAGAAGAACCCTAACCCTAATTCTTGTTACTCACGTTTTAGGGTTCAGCTAAAAGTTTTCCATAATTAACTTAGGGTTTTACATTTTAGGAAGAAATGTCTCCCCAAGACATACCTTAATTACACCTTTTTACTACTCCTATATATACAACACTCAACTCACATTTACAATTGCAAACCTATTTCACTAGCTCGGTAATGCCTACCACAATGATCTTTCAGCCTTCATCTCAAGAACACACACACGCGCGCTATGATATGACCAAGAAGGAAGAGGGAAGAAGAAGAGAATGGAGAAATTGAGTAAGAGGAACCTACTGATTGCCTTCATGGCGTCGCGCCGGTCACTGCCTCTACCACTACCTCTGTCTCTCTCTCGCGTAATCTTTTCGCTCTCTCGCGATCTCCATCTCCCTCGCGACCTCTGTTTCTCTATTTCCCTCTCACCGGTGTCATCTTAATTGATGGCCGCGGTGCTGGTGGTGGCCCGTGATGCCGGCGACCCTCGGTTGGAGTCAAGCAGTGCAAAGTCTTCTCTTTCTCCCTTATCCCCGATGAAATTCACGTTTGTAACATGAATAAAGGGTTCAAATTTTTTTTAGAATTGTTATTTATGCCCTTAGTCCCTAATTTTCCTTTAATTATTTAGGTTGGTCCCCAAAAGATATCTATTTTAGGGGTCCACTGTTTTGATTTCTTTTCAATTAGGTCTAAGAGTTTTATTTTTGGTCAACTAGCCCCAAGCTTCTAGTTGACTTGAATGTTAGTCCATATATTTTATCTATTTCGCAAGTCCCGAAGTTTTAATTTATTTCCGATCGAGTCCAATAGTTTTTAGATCTGGTCAATTGCTTATTTGACCCTACAACTGTGATTTGACTTTCAAATTAGTCCATAGAATTCTCGAATTTTGCAAATTGATCCCCAAAGTTTATATTTAGCCGATTTAAACCCTACTTAATTACTTTTTCTTTTACTTAGAGGCTTTAATTCGTCCATGAGAACTTAATTAGTGTTATTTTAATTATTTTAGGACTAGATGAGATGTGACAACCCTAGAGATTTACAATTTTAAGGCTCAAACTCCCAGACTATAAGCAAATCTCTATCTGCAAGGCTTTTACCTTTCACAGATGCACTTAAATGATTATTTCTTATTATATGTTGCATGTTACTTGTCCTTCCATGAGACTATGTGCTAGATTTAGCATGTAAATTAGAGAATTGTTTGATCAAGCCCAGACATGAGATTTGCTCTAATGCATCCAATTAAATTGAACTTGTTTAGTTACATGTTCACCTACTTGAACTTAATTGTTCATCATCAGATGACTTCGATTGCTTGTATTTGTGTAGATATATAACTTGAAATATTATTTGTGTGCTAGATCTATTGAGTATTTCTATGAAATACTCATTTTTCCGTTTAACCAATCATTGCAGACCGAGGAGTGACAGCATGGCGGTTGGCGATGGATCTCTAAGGAATTTTTTTTGTTTATTTAATTGTTGAATTTGAGACTCAAATTATTCATGTTTATCCCATGTTTTGATTATTCTAAGATATTATGTTTTAAAATCATGATTTGTTGACCTTTTTAAGTTTAAATAATATTCCGTGCAGTTAGATTTCCGTTTATTACTGTTCTTTCAAATTTTCAAAAGTTAGTTTAGAAAGGATGACGTGGCGTCCGGGTATTTAGAACTCGAGGCATTATATATGCCCTTAGCATAAGTCCCAATATCAAAATGGTACGCTTAGACTGCCTATCTGTGTGGGGATGATAAGCAGCACTGAGATTTAGCTTAGTGCCCATAGCCGTCTGCAAGCTCTACTAGAATCTCGAGGGAAACCTCAAATCTCGATCTGAAATAGTAGATACAAGTACCACATTGAGTTGGACAATCTATCTAACATGCAACAGTGCCAACTGGTCAACATTGCAAGTCATCGAACTAGTAGTAAGTCGGGTCACAACAACCCAGATAGCGTCCTGTCTTCTCACCGATCTTTGTAAACTTGCCAAGAAATCCATGGTGATCTTCTCCTTCGAAAATAACATTATCTTCACCACTTAGATAACCGTACCCAAGTATATACTTCACAGTTAATCCATAACAGTTGAAAGGGCCTTGGTCTCACCTATATAAATTTTCAAATTACAAAAAGTACAACCCAAAGTAATTTTGAAATAACATCATAATTGTAAACCTCTCTTCTTCTTTTTTTTTTTTCAAATTTTCATGTCTTGAATTCAAAACCACTAACCTTCCAAAAATTTCTCTTGAGCTACAAATATTTTGCTGAACATATCCTCTACTATGAAACCCTTTGAAATTTTATTGTCACCTACTCCAATAGTCATCTCTCGATAGGAGTGGAAATAATTTTGTTGACATTCATTAATTTGAACTCAGGAGAACAAAAAACAAACTTTGTCAGACACTTTCTTCACAAGAATTGTCTATTTGAGTTTAAATAGATAATTTGATTAAAAATATAGATCAAATCCCCAAAATTGATTTTTAACAAGTAACTCAACAAAAATTTTCAATACTTTAACACATTTCTTTCACATAACAAGCCAAATGTTGAAAAAGGAAAACTTTTCAAAATTTTTTTTTATCCCTCTCACAATTAGAAACATAATTTAAATCACAAAGCCATTCAAAAAATACTCTATCCACAATTGAAGGCCAAAGAAAACTTCATAATGCTGCCTTGACTTATGCTCAAAACGTTCTCACTTATCATACATGTAATTCAAATTAAAAAAGTATTCGAACACAGCCTTGCGATAATAATAATCTAACTGTTGAACACATTTTCGAAATCGATGTCTATTTCCTTCACAGTGGGAAACATCGCTTCAAAAGAAGTTTAGACATTTTTTTTTTGGAACTACATTTTCAAATGTTCTCATTAGAACCATTTATATGAGTTCTTCAAAGGAAACTCTCACTGATGCCCAACAATTTCAACCATAAAAATAGTCTTGCACATAAATTATGACTTTTCCCTACTTTGCCAACCACATACTCAATCATATTCACAAAGATTCAATTTTCCAATAGTACAATTTCTATCCTTACCTTTTAAAATGTCAAACCCTAAGATTGGAATGTATTTTCCAATTACCTTGTAGTATCAAAATCCATATCATACACCCTGAAGTCACATTACATTCCCAAATCCAAACTCATGCATCATAGAATCACTTTCATGTAGTTCATGCTCCAAATGAAAATAATCCTATAGTCACCTCTCACATAATAAATCCTCAAAAACAAAATCATATAGTCTCGAAATTCATTCTAATAAATATTTATGTTATTCAAGAATAACTAAAATTTCATATGGTACGATTTCCTTAACTTTATCATTAACTATACTCAACATGATATAAAAGAAATGCCACCATATTTCGTAATAATTACATCTAATTTCAAATCATACGACTTGAATTCATTCTCCACTAATTAGTCCTTTGAATTCAATGAGGCAATTACTAAGAAATGCTTTAACTCTTATTGATCATCCCGTAATGAAATAACCTCCATACTTAGACCTTACTAATCACCCTCGATGTGTAACCTTTAGTCAAATTATGCTCTTCTCAAGATACCTTAACACACAAATATAGGGAAATCATAGATTTCATCTCAGGAACAAAGTTATGTACTCATGTCCCTCACCAACTTGTCTCAATCTAAAAGCTTTAGTCTCATATCGGGTTCCCGTTAGGAGAAGAAAATAAGGTATTTCGTAACACCAAAATGTAGTCAATAAGATAGAAGTCTGTCGCAGCAGTAAAACTTTGTAGCAATACAATTCATCAATTTGAGCAGAATTACACAAAATTTAATGTCTCTACAGTAGCTATGATCATTTATAATAGCACACTAAGTTATACTAATGAATATCTTTATTTGTCGTCTTTCATTCATACTAATGAATATCCTTATTTGTCGTCTTTCATTCCCGACACTTACCAATCTAGGAGTATCTAACATGGTAGAAGTTTAATTCTATCTAAATATAGTGCCTCATACCATTTATGTGAAGTCAAGTGCATGAATTTCTAACACCTTTCAATTAATTTCCAGGACTGAAAATATCTTGAAAATACTCTTTAAATTTATGCTCATTTCATTGCCTAAGAGTTCACGCTTAGGCTCAAACTCGATAATATAAAATCTCATTTCTTTCAGAATCACAAAATTCTTATTTCTTCTCAAGCAGACTTGCTTCATTTGGATATAAAATTTGCAAGATTATTCAGATACGGTACTTGTAGAAATAGTTGAATGCCGTATCAAATCATAATTCTCATAAAATACTCCTGAAATGCATTATTGGCTTTAAACAAATAATATATTCATAAAGTTGTTTAATATTGCATCTGTCATAAACTTTTCTTAAAGTGATTACAACATTCGTAAATACTCTTTTCCTAGTGTTTATGAAATAAAAATCTATCAAAACTTTCTTCGTTCTTTCTATCTAAAAATATAGTTCTCAAAAAAAGGAGTTCAACACTCAATAAGTGATTCTTTAAAATCTAAAAAATCATTCTTTCTTTATCGTTGAGTCGACGGAGAGGCGACAGTCGTCGTAGCGCCTAGGACTTAAAACTCCGAAAAATTTTCTCAATTATTGAACAATTCTTTAAAAAATTTACCAAGTCTCCAGAAATATAGACCCGCTCTGATACTAACACGTCACGACCCGAGTTCTAAGAATCCAGAACATTAGTTCTTTTTTTAATACATTTCATCTATTTTTTTACAATGACAATAGTAGTAAATGCAGAAAAATAGAAAATATATAAAATGAGAAAATTAGTTTAAATTAACAAATATGATAGAGCGTCTTACAACTTTTTGAATTCAAAACATTCGAAATGCATACTTCAACAATTCAAAGTACTTAGATTACCAACGAAAATAAAACTATCTTATTTAATATCGTTAGGTAGCCATCAGACGCTCACTGCCCCTCCGACTCCTTAATCTGAAATTTGTTTGTTAGATAGAGAAAATCTGAACATTTTAAATACTCAGTAGACCTCCCCCGCACACAACAATCAATATATGTTACAAATTAAATGCACACAATAATCACTAATAAGAAAAATACGAACGAGTATGTAATACATGTTCGGTCATCATCCCTCTTAATCATACACGCCATCATAGTTTTAAAAGCATGTCGTTATTATTTATTTAGCTAAAAGCGTATCATCACAGTGCTAACAAACGTTCCATTATTTGTAATTAGGCTTAAAGCAAATCCTTATAGTGCTAAGGAAGCACATCATCAGATAAAATATACATGCAAGTATTCTTAACAATGTCAATTGTAAATGCGGACATTTGGAAAGAAATTTTTAGAAAAGGAGCCGACCTTAAATATTCTTGAGTTTTGAGCTTATTATAGCGGTGAGAAATCAGCCCTCTAACTGCTTGGACGCCCCATCAAGTCAATAAGGAGTATAATTTCGATTAATACACCTAAATATTAAGTATTTATAGGTAATATTGAACTTATGCACCAAAATGGAAAGAATATAAAAGTTTGGGGGTTGATATGAAAGAATTAAATATTTCGAGGACATAATATGCAATAAAATTGAATTAAAAGTTATCTCGGCCAAATTATAGGATTTTCAAAATATTGAGGACTTAGGTGCAAATAAAGTTTGGGGTTAACGTAAATAAGGAAGGAAAGTCCAAGGATTTAAACTAAAATAAAAATTTTAGTGGACAAATTGTGAGAATTAATAGTTAGGGCCTTAGAATTAAGTAATATTAAGGCTTACTTAAATAAAATAAATAAATTGATGGGCCTAATTCTGTAAATATAACATAAGGGTTAAATTATAAAAATTAAAAGTTGAGGACTCATTATTTAAATAAAGTTTATTGACCAACTTAAACCAATTAAAGAAATTGAGGGACTAGGCTGGCAATTTCCCAAATAAATCACGAGTTTTGGCCATTTCCACTGGCTTCTCTCTCGTTGCTTTGGCTATTGCTTATCCGAGAGAACAAGAAGAAAATCTGGAGAAAAAATTAGGCGGCGATGCTGGTGGTTAGACAGCGAAGGTGGTGGCTAAGGTGGTGACACTAGTGGGGGCGGTAATTGAATGATTTGATGAAGATAAGGCACAAAATTGAAGGTCATAGTCGTACCGGAAAAGTTCGGATTTCTCTGAATTCAATTCATTTTCTTCCTATTTCTTCTTCCTAATCGGTCCTAAGGTAGTAACGGAGGTGTGGTGATTTGGGATTGGAGGTTGTGTGCATGTATCTAACTGGATGTATTTGTACGGCCCGTGAGTTGTGTGCGTGTCTCTGCGTGAGAGTGTGTTGCACTCGAGCTTGTTGCTATTGTTTCGTGTCGCTGTGTGAGTGTCTCGAGTCACAGATGGTGGCAGTGGTGGTGCCCGATGGAGATGGTGGTGGTGATGGTGGAAGTGGCGGTTGTGTGGTGGGGACGGTGGTTGTGTGTGTACGATGGAGATGGTGTGTGTGCACGATGGAGATGGTGTGTGTGCATGTGTTTGCTACGGTTATGCCAATGGACTAAAAGGAAATGTGCAGTAAAGTTCATCTAGGTAATGGATATGAAAGTGATAAAATACCAAAATAAAAGAATTGAAATACAGGTGGCGAGAAAGAGTTAAGAAATTTTACCAATTGAAATATGTTTGATCGTCTTGCTTGATGGAACTTGGTGTTGTGTTGTAGAGTGTTAATGGATGATTTAATGAAAATGGGAAATGAAGATGATAACGATGAAGCGTAGGGTGTAAAGTTGGGTTAGGGATTGAAACTACCCTAACTAAAGTATTTAAAGGGGACACTAGGGGTAAAGAACTTGGTTAAGGTATTCTCAGTGGGCAATAACACAAATGATTAATGGGCTTTTGGTTGGATTAGATTGCCTCAACACTCAAATTGGACTATAATTGGGCTTTTAAATTGGGCTTTAAGCTAGGATTGGACCCTAATGAATAAAACTAATTTTTGGGGGGGAATATAATGAACAAACTTAAAAGTTTGGACCACAAATTTAAATTTAAAAAATAATAAATTTTTATAAATTATTTTCTTGTAATACTTAGATATAATAACAAATAATGTATAATTTGACTAGACGAGCGTGCACTATTAAATTCTTTAGATAAAATCGTAATGACACGTTTGGGAAATTATATTTAATTAAATATTTTTACTTAAAAAAATTACGGTCACTATAACCTTACCCTCTTAAAACAATTTCATCCTCGATATTAAACTTTCTTGATCTATAAGGTTTGGATATTTGGATAAAATTTCTTCTTCTTTTTCCCGTGTTGCCTCAAGCTTGTCATGACTACCCCATTGGATTTTTACTAGAGGAGATCTCCTGTTTCTCACAACATGGACCCTTTGATCTATGATGCTCATGGGTGTTTCCGAATATGATAAATCCTTGTGATTATCCAAAGATTTGAAGTTCACCCCATGACTTGGATCATGGGCATACTTTCTGAATTGTGAGACATGAAATAGATTATGTGTAGATGAAAGCTCAGGTGGCAAAGCCAAACGAAAAGCTACTATTCCAACTTTTTCTAATATCTCCAACGATATGACGAACCGTGGTCTCAACTTTCCTTTCTTGTCAAAGCGTAAGGTACCCTTCATTGACGATACTTTAAGAAACACTTTCTCTCCAACTTTAAATTTCAAGTCCTTTCTTCTCTTATCGACGTAGCTCTTTTGTCTATCTTGTGCAGCCTTGATCCTTACTCTGATCTTCTTTGTAACATCAATAGGTCTCTCTGCCATTTCTGGTCCCAATTTTTTCTCTCCATGACTTCATCCTAATAGATTCGCGATAGACACCGTCGGCCATACATGGCCTCGTGAGGTTCCATCCCCGATTGTAGTCATAACACTGTTGTTCTAAAAAAGCTTTACCACTGGAAAATGAGTTTCCAACTCCTGGCTAGGTCTAAAACATATGCCCTCAGCATAACTTCCAATATCAAAATGGTATGCTTAGATTGCCTATCTATCTGGAGGTGATAAGTAGCACTGAGATTTAGCTCAGTACCCATACCCGTCTGAAAGCTGCCCCAAAATCTCGAGGTAAACCTCGAACTAGATCTAAAATAGTAGATACCAATACCCCATTGAGTCAGATAATCTCTCTGACATGCAACGGCGCAACACTGTGAGTCATCGAACTGGTAGTCAGTTGGTCTACCATAACCTAAATAGCGTCCTGTCTTCTCATTGATCTTGGTAAACCTATCACGAAATCCATGGTGATCTTCTCCTTCGAAAATAACATTATCTTTATTATTTGTATCCAACCGAACATTTCTACTCAACTGCGAATATAAATTTCCTTTCCATCATATCATATTATGCTTCTAACAACAAAGCCTCAATAACATAGCATATGTTACCACTTAGATAAATATTACCAAGTATATACTTCATAGTTAGTTCGTAACAGTTGAGAGGACTTGATTCTCATCTATGTAAATTTTCGAATTACAAAATAGTACACCCAAAATAATTTGAAAATAACATCATAAGTGTAAGCCTCTCTCTCTTTTTTTTTGTTTTGAATTTTCAAGTCTCGAATTCAAAACCACTAACCTGTCGAAAATATCTCTTGAGCCATAAATATTTTCCTGAATATTGCTCCATTATCGAAACCTTTTGAAATTTTATCGTCACTCAATCTAATAGTCATCGCTCGATAGGAGTGGAAATAATTTTGTTGACATTAATTAATTTGAACTTAGGAGGAAAACAATGAACTTTGTAAGATCCTTTCTTCACAACAATTGTCTATTTGAGTTTAAATAGATAATTTGATTAAAAATGTAGATTAGATCACGGAAATTGATTTTTAACAAGCAACTCAATAAAAATTTACAATACTTTAACACATTTCCTTCACATAACACGCCGAATGTTGAAAAAGGAAAAGTTTTCAAAAATTTATTTTTTATTTTTTATCCCTCTCACAATGAGAAATGTAATTTAAATCACAAAGCCATTTAAAAAATATTCTATCGGCAATCTAAGGCCTAAGAAAACTTCATAATGTTGCCTTGACTTATGCTCAAACTGTTCTCACTTATCAGAGAAGTAATTCAAATTATTAAAAAAATTCTAATGCAGCCTTATAATAATAATAATAATAATAATAATAATAATAATAATAATAATAATAATAATAATAATAATAATAATATAAATGTTGAACACATTTTCGAAATAGATTTCTATTTCTTTCACAATGGAGAACACCATTCACTTCAAACGAAGTTTAGACACTCAATCATTTTCTAATGTTCTCATTCGGGCCATTCATATGAGTTCTTCAAAAGAAACTCTCACTCACGCCCAACAATTTCAACCATAAAAGTAGTCTTTCACATAAATTATGGCTTTTCCCTACTTTGGCAACCATATACTCAATCATATTCACAAAAATTCAATTTCCAACAGTATAATTTCTATGCTTACATTTTAAAATGTCAAACTGTAAGATTGGATTGCATTTTGCAATTACCTTGTAGTATCAAAATCCATATCATCCACCCTGAAGTTACATTACATTCCCAAATCCAAACTCACGCATCACATAATCACTTTCATGTAGTTCATGCTCCAAATAAAAATTATCCTATAGTCACCTCTCACATAATTAATCCTCAAAAGCAGAATCATATAGTCTCGAAATTCAATCTTATAAATATTTATATTATTCAAGAATAACTAAAATTACATATGGTACAATTCCCTCAACTTTATCATTCAATGTACTGAACATGACATAAAAGAATTGGCACCATATTTCGTAATAACTACATCTAATTTCAAATCATATGACTCGAACTCATGCTCCACTAATCAGTCCTTTGAATTCAACATGGCAATTACTAAGAATCGCTTTAACTCTTATTGATCATCCCGTAATGAAATAACCTCCATACTTAGACCACACTAATCACCCTCAATACGTAACTTTTAGTCAGATCATGCTCTTCTCAAGATACCTTAACATGCATATATAAGGCAAATATAGATTTCAACTTAAGAACAAAGTTACATATTTGTATCCTTCACTAGCTTTTCTCTATCCATAAGCTTTAGTCTCATATCCAGTTCCTTTTAGGATAAACAAACATGCGAGTATAAAGTTCGCAAACTCCACCTTAAGATGAAAATAGTGCATTTCCATTACCAAAATGCGATCAATACGATAGAAGTTTGTCGCATTAGTAAAACTTTGTAGCAATACAATTCATCGATCTGGGAAGAATTGCACAAAGTTTAATAGATCTACAATAGCTATGATCAGTTATACTCGCACACTAAGTTATACTAATGAATATCCTTATTTGTTTTCGTTCATTCCCCACACCTACCAATCTAGGAGTATCTAACTTGGTGAAAGTTCAATTCTATCTAAATCAAGTCCCTCATACCATTTATGTGAAGTCCAATCCAGGAATTTCTAACATCTTTCAGCTAATTTCGAGGATTGAAAATATCTTGAAAATATTCTTTAAATTTTTTGCTCCATTCATCTCTTGAAAGTTCATGCTGAGGCTCAAACTCGGTTATATAAAAATCTCATTTCTTTCAGAATCACAAAATTCTGATTTCTTCTCAAGGAAACTTGCTTCATTTGGATATAAAATTTCCAAGATTATTCAGTAGCACTTGTAGAAATATTCAAATGCCGTATCAAATCATAATTCTCATAAAATACTCCTGAAAGGGTTTCTTGACTTTAAAAGATATATATATATATATATATAGATATATTGCATCTATCATAAACTTTTCTTAAAGTGATTACAACATTCGGAGATACTCTTTTCTTAGTGTATCTGAAAAAAAAATATGTCAAAACTTTCTTCTTTCTTTCTATCTGAAAATACAGTTCCTTAACAAAGTACCTCAGCACTCAATAAGTCATTTTTTAAAATCTAAAAACTCTTTATTTCTTCATCTCAGAGTCGACGGAGAGGTGATGGTCGTGGTAGTCCCTTAGACTTAAAACTCGGAAAAATGTTACAAATTATTGAACAATTCTTTAAACGATTTGCAAGTTTCCAAAAACGTAGACCACTTTGATACCAAGTCGCCACGCCGCGAGTTCTGAGAACCTGGAATATTAGCTCCTTTTTTAAGACATTTCATATACTTTTTTTTAATGATAATAATAATAATACATGCGAAAAAATAGAAAATATTTAAAATGTGAAAACTTATTTTTATCAAATACGATAGCGCGTCTTACAACTTTTCTAATAAAAACATCTCATAACATCATAATTAAAGTACTAACAGTTCAAAATATTTGAAATACATACTTCAACAATTCAAAAGCACTTAGATTACAACTGAAAATAAAGCTATTTTATTTAATATCCTAAGGCGGCTATCACACTTCACTGTGCCTCCAACTCTTTAGTCTGAAATTTGTTTGTCGAATAGAGAAAACGTGAACATTTTAAATACCTAGTAGACCCCTCCAATATATGTTAAAAATTAAATTCACATAATAATCATTCATCATAAAAATACGAACAACTATGTAATGCATGTTCGTTCATCATCCCTCTTAATCATGCACGTCATCATATTGTTTAAAAGCATACTGTTATTATTTATTATGCTAAAAGCCTGTCATTATTGTGTTAACAAATGCATCATTATTTGTAATTAGGGTTAAAGCATATCATCATAGTGCTGAGAAAGCACGTCGTCATATAACATTTACATGCAAGTAGGGTAACACCCCGAGTTCTAAGAACTCGGAACGTTAGTTCTTTCTCTAAAATATTTCGATTTTTTATTATAATAATAATAATTTTAAATGCGGAAACATAACCAATAATTCAAATGCCGAAATTGTTTTTAGATGGAAAACATATTATAGAGTATCTTACTTTTGTTCGATCGTTAATACTTCAAAACATTCAACATAAAATACTAATTAGTTTCAACAGTTGAAATAAAACACTTCAATATGTTAAGTTTACTTAACGTAACAACGGAGGCGAAATTTCTTATTTAATAAACCTTAGAGAGCTCCCGTGCCTTGCCATGCCTCTGATATCCTCAAATTTTAATTTGTTAAAAATGAAAAGCGTGAGTATTTCAAAAATAGCCATAGGCTCTATGTAAGTTAATCAAACTATACAAGTATATAAAGCAAATAGATATGCAAACTCTATAATATAATACTCGAAGGTAACTCTGGGCCCAAAGGCAACTCTGGGCCCGTTGACAAGTAATTTTTGCAAAAGCAACTCTGAGCCTGAAGGCAAGTTAATTACATACTAAATGCACTGATATAGTACAGATTATTAACTAAAATGTGCAATAAGTGAGTTTTTGGGCCTACCTTAAGCCTCTCCGAGTTTTGAGGCCCTCTAAGCTATGAGAATCAGCTCTCTAGCTATTCGTATGCCCCGTCTAGTCAGTAAGGAATTTAATTTATGTTAATACTCTTAAATATTAAATATTTATAGATAAAATAGAAGTTTTGGAAAAAAATTGAATGAATATAAAGGTTGGGGGTCGATTTGAAAGAATTGGATAGTTTGAGGACCTAATATGCAATAAATTTGAACTAAAAATACTTAGGACTCAATTATAATATTTTTAAAATATGAAGGACTTGGATGCAATTAAAGTTTAGGGGTTAACTTAAATAAGAATAAGACATTGAAGGATTAAAAGTGAAATAAAAGTTGGGTTATTTTCACATTACCCCCCAAACTATCTGTTTTGTTACAATTCCCACCCCATTCTTTTTTTTCCACATCCTACCCCCCCAAACTATGAGAAATTATTGCCACATGACCCTATTAACGTTTTTCATCCTTTTCTACCGTTAAAATGTCCTATTTTGTCTTTTTGTGGCCCTCTTTTGTATTTTATTAAAAGGGTAAAATTGTCCTAAATTATCACTGAAAGATTAGGGGGCTGTAATGACACTAATACTTTGGGGTCCTACTGTGAAAATACTAATAATTTACTTTAATTTTATTCTAAATTAGTTAAATTAATTTTAATTTAATTTTTTCCAGTGTGTCCACTGCGCTTCTAGTCCAAAATAATAATAATAATAAAGTAGTTCAAATGATCAAAAAAATTTAGTGTGCGTTTGGTCCCAAATTTTAATTAAATTTTATATTCTATTTTTTTATATGGATGCTTATTCGTCCGTAATTAATTTTATTGAATTAGTTTCATACTGGTTAAATAGTTTTTACAATATATGCCGTAAGTAATAAATACATATAAATTAATAAATAGAATTATTGTACCTAAATAAAATTTTATTAGGAATATATCACAGCAAAAAATATACCGAATACAAAGAATTAATCATAAGAGAATAAAATAAATAATTAAAAAAAATCCCCCCTAAACCACCACCGTTACTGTGGTCTTTCGAAAATTTTGTTTAACATTAGAGACAAACACATTTGATTTTAAGAACCAGTTAAAAATAAATGTAATTATTGTACCTAAATAAAATTTTACCGAATAAAAAAATTAAAAAATAAAAACACCCCAACCCCCACAAAACCACCACCACCAAGCAGGTGGTGGTGGTGGTCGTTGCCGGTGGCTCGAAACCACCAGCAACTGGTAGTTTTCGATTCGAAAACCACCATCGGTGGTTGCTGGTGGTTCGAAACCACCAGATCTCGTGGTTTCGAGCGACTAGCACAAACCATTACCACCAGCGTGGAGGTGGTGGTTTTGGGGGGGATGGGATAGGGTCTGCGTGGATGGTGTGTTTTTATTTTTTAATTTTTTTATTCGGTAAAATTTTGCTTAGGTACAATAATTACATTTATTATTAACTGGTTCTTAAAATCAAATGTATTTGTCTCTAATGTTAAAGAAAAGTTTCGAAAGACCACAGTAACGGTGGTAGTTTTGGGGGGATTTTTTTAATTATTTATTTTATTCTCTTATGATTAATTCTTTGTATTCGGTATAGTTTTTACTGTGATATATTCCTAATAAAACTTTATTTAGGTACAATAATTCTATTTATTAATTTATATATATTTATTACTTACGGTATATATTGTAAAAGCTATTTAACCAGTGTGAAACTAATTCAGTAAAATTAATTACAGACGAAATAAGCATCCATATAAAAAATAGAATGTAAAATTTAATTAAAATTTGGGACCAAACGCACACTAAATTTTTTTGATCATTTCAACTACTTTATTATTATTATTTTGGACAAGAAGCGCAGTCGACACACTGGAAAAAAAAGAAAATAAAAATTAATTTAACTAATTTAGAATTAAATTAAAGTTAATTATTAGTATTTTCACAATCGGATCCCAAAGTATTAGTGTCACTACAGCCCCCTAATCTTTCAGTGATAATTTAGGACAATTTTACCCTTTCAATAAACGATAAAATAGGGCCACAAAAAGACAAAATAGGACATTTTAACGGTAGAAATGGATGAAAAACGTTAATGGGGTCCTGTGGCGATAATTTCTTATAGTTTGGGGGGTAGGAGGTGGAGAAAAAAGAATAGGGCGGGAATTGTAACAAAATCAATAGTTTTTTTCCTAAGTGGGAGGCGTAATGTGAAAATAACCCATAAAAGTTTAGGGATCAAATTGTAAAAATTGAAAGTTAAGGAGTTAGGATTAAAAAACCTTCGGAGACTTACTTAAATAAAATAAACAACTTGGGGGACTTAATATGAAAATATAGTTCAGGGGTTGAATTATAGAAATTAAAAGTTAAGGATTTGGAATTTAAATAAATTAGAGGGACAAACTTAAACTAATTAAAGAAGATGAGGGACTAGGCTTGCAATTACGAAAATAAATCATGAATTTGGGTCAAATAATAGCTTGGCATTAAAGTTATGGCTTTGCATTCGTCCATTGCCAAAAAAAGGAGGAAAATTCAAGAAATTGTTGTAGTTTCCACTGATGGTTGGCAACAGAGCTTGGCGGCGATGGTCACAGTGGTGGAGGAGGTTCTAGTGGGGGAGGATGTTGAATGATTTAGTGAAGATTAAGCTAGATTTTGGTTGTTTAATTCAACGCAAAATTTGGGATTTCTCTCAACTTCTTGCTCATTTCTTCTCTTTTCTTGATTCTAATGATCCTATAGGGTGTTAAAGAGATGGAGATGGAGATGGGGCTAGGGTTAGAAGCAATCACAACTCCGAGGATACACTAGGGTAAGAATTTGATTAGGGTATTCTTAATGGGCTAAAACACAAATGGGCCTTAAATGGCTACTAATTGGATTAAATTGCCCATGCACTCAAATTGGACTATAAATTGAGCTTAATGAACAAAATAAAAAAATTTGGGGACTAAAATGAATAAATTAAAAAGTTTGGTCCTCAGAAGTAAATTTGAAAAAAATAAATATATTTTTATAAATTATTTTCTTATAATAATTAAATATAATAATAAATAACATAAAATTCGACTAAACGACCATATATTATTAAATTCTATACATGAAATTATAGCGACATGTTCGAGATTTTATTTAAGGAAATCTTGCACTCGCCACAAGGAGTCTACCTTAGACATTTCCTTAGTTTTGAGCTTAGTAAGGTGGTGAGAAATTAGCCCTCTAGCTGCTCGTACGCCTCATCTAGTCAATCAAGAGTTTAATTGATGTTAATAAACCTAAATATTAAGTATTTATAGGTAATATTGAACTTATGGACCCCGAATATTAAATTTTTGGGGTTGATATGACAAAATTGAATAGCTTGATGACCTAATATGCAATAAAATAAAATTAAAAGTACTTTGGGCCAAATTGTAGGATTTTCGAAACATTGAGGACTTAATTGCAAATAATGTTTGGGGGTTAACTTAAAAAAGGATGCAAAGTCAAAGATTTAAATTGAAATAAAAGTTTAGGGGTCGAATTGGAAGAATTAATAATTAGGGACTTGGAGTTAAGTAAAGTTTAAGGCTTGGTCGAATAAAATAAGTAAATTGGGGGACTTAATTTTGTAAATATAGCAAGTAGTTAAATTGTAAACATTAAAAGTTGAGAACTCGTTATTTAAATAAAGTTTAGGGACCAACTTATCGCTCCTAAGGTAGTAAGGAAGATGTAGTGATGTGGGAATGGTGGTTTCGTGTGCTTGTGTGGGTTGCATATGTATGGGCTGTGAGTTGTGTGCATATTTTTGCGGGAGTGTGTGTTGCGCTTGAGCTTGCTACTATTGTTTCGTATTCCTGTGTGTGGGGTTATAGATGGTGGTGATGGTGGTAGTGGTGGTGGTGTTAGTAGAGATGGTGGTGGCGACGGTGGTTGTGTGTGTACAATGGAGATGGTGTGTGAGCGTACGTTTGCATTAAAGTTCATCGAGGTGATGGATATGAAATAGCGATAAAATACTAAAATAAAAGAATTGAATTAGAGGTGAAAATAAAGAGTTAAGAAATTTTACCAGTTGAAACTTCTTTGATTGTCATGCTTGATGGAACTTGGTGTTCTCTTGTAGCCTAGTTAATTGAGGATGTAATGAAAATGAGGAAATGAATATGATAATGGTGAAGTGTAGGGAGTAACGTTGGGGCTGGGGCTTAAAACAACTTCAACTAAAGTATTTAAAGGGAACACTAGGGTAAAGAATTTGATTAAGGTATTTTAATGGCCAAGAACACAAGTGGCCTTAATGGGCTTCTAATTGGATTAGATTGTCTCTACACTAAAATTGGACTTTAAGTGGGCTTTTATATTGGGCTTGAAGCTTGGATTGGACCCTAATGAGTAAAACTTTTTTTTTTGAGCGGGGGAACTAAAATGAACAAACTTGAATGTTCGGACCTCAAATGTAAATTTGAAAAACAATAAATTTTTATAAATTATTTTCTTATAATAATTAAATATAATAACAAATAATATAAAATTTGACCAAACGAGCGTACGCTATTAGATTCTCTAGGTGAAGTCGCAACGGCATATTTGGAAAATTTTATTTAATTAAATATTTTTATATAAGAAAAATTGCGGTCACTACAATGTGTCATGCATGCATGTGTACAAATTGTTAGTCCTTGGTAAGTGTAAGTCCATGGTTGGACACATTCATTGGAAAGAATTTTGGGTGACACACATTGTAATGCCATCCTTAGTACCGCATGCTATATCATATAATTCCAAGGTACTAGGGACGGAATTATGCATACATAAATACCAAAACCACAAGCTCATCTTAAAAATATAGCTATTCACATCAAAATTACGGGTTTTGGGTAGTTTGTAGCATTAAAATACAACTGGATACCAACTTAGGAAAAGTAAGTTTCAATACAAAACAAGTTGTACAAAAGAATTTCCACAGGATCTTCGGTTTTTCCCCTCTCCTGCACATACCGGCGCACACTATGTTTGAGAGGACTCCCCACCAACTCCCAACTGTCTCCTGATCCCTGCATCATCTAAACACACAAGCAGATACAAAGTGAGTCATAAAGACTCAATAGGAATACATGCTAGTGCAAAAGCTTATCGCATTCACAAATAGGGCCACGTTGTGAATCATCTGTTCACTTTGGCGCTGTCGTCTAACGTTCGACCGGGACCTATTATCATAGTTGCGGCTTAGATCCCCCATCAGGCCAACACATCATAGTTGCGGCTTAGATCCCCCATATTGGCCATTCAAAACTTTCACAAAGTTGTAAACACATGACAGGCAACTGTTCAATCACACACCGTGTGTTATAGATATGCAAACGTTGATTTATAAGCCTTGATTTCAAACAAAGTTCATGGCATATAATATTGGTATCATAACCATATCATATATCGCATACTATGATGTTAAGGAATTCACAACATCACCTATAGCATGTTATGATGTTAAGGACTACAGAGCATATCAGAAACTTACTTTATATATCTACAAGTACTCAATGAGGAAAACCAATGTGTCTTTTATATATCTCATACCCAAGGCTCACTTGTGCATATTCTTACCTTCCACATGGTAATTGCACCCATAACCTAACTTAAATTAGAAGAACAAAGCTAAACGAGGTGTTGATAGTTTCCTCTTCTCCTCCTTTGCTTCCCTTTTTCACTTGGTAATCAAATTACGGTTGTAAATAATGTTATAAGTTGATATTGAATTCACAAACACTTGGAAATCCTTCAAGAATGGTTAAGGAAGGTATTTGAGGTTTTTGGGGTTGCTTGGACTGAGTTTGGTTAATATATACATGTCCAAAAGGTTAAAACTTATTAAAGAGTGTTCTGTCAACTTAAATTTACGGCCACATAACTTAAATTTGCTATCGTAAGGAACAATTTTACGGCCGTAACAATACTTTTTACCTCCGTACAAAAGTTTCTAAAAATCATTCATCGTTCCCTTCTTGATCTTGTGGTCGTAACATAAAACTTGCAGCCGTAACATAGGAACTTACGACCATATACCTTAAATTTACAACTGTAATAATGTTTCTGAAACTTTTTCACCTTTTCCCCACTTTAAGGTTTACGGCCGTATTAATATGTTTTATAGCTGTAACCATACTGTTACAGCCGTATCAACATAATGTACGGCCATATAAAACTCTCTGAAAATTTTGGATCCTCTCCTAAACTCTTTATGACCGTACCTAATAGTCTTATGGCCGAACCGTACTTTTGAATGCCATACACCTAAAACTTATGGCCGTAAATTCCATTTTGCTGAATTCCTTACTTTACATCCGAACTTTGGAAATATTACCGGACCCCAACACTTTGCATACCATTGTAAACGGATCATAAACATGCCAATCACATTAAAGTCAGTTTAAAGTTTATTCATATTATCATAAATCTCATACCAAATCGGGTGCGGTATTACAGTCTACCCCTTTAAATAAATTTTGTCCTCGAAATTTTTACCTAAAAAGAGTTTGGGATACTGACGCCTCATGGCTTCCTCTTGTTCCCACGTCTCCTCCTCAATAGTTTCACTTCTCCTCAGGACACGAACTAGCGATATTTGTTTACCTCTCGATTGTTTCTTGCCTTGTGTAATAATCTGAACAGGCCTTTCTTCAAATGATAAGTCCGGTTGAATGTCAAGTGGAGGATTCGACAACACATACGAAGGATCCAGGATGTACTTCCTTAAAGTCGAAACAGGAAATACATTGTGAATTCGATCCATATGCATGGGTAATCGTAGTCGATATGCAACTTCCCTAATTCTTTCAATAATTTTGCACGGACCAGTGTATAAAGGAGTTAACTTCCCACATTTACCAAACCAAAGTAGCCTTTTAATAGGCAAGATGCAAATAAAAACTTTGTTGCCAATTTAAAATTCAAGTGGACGATGTTGTTTATCTGCGTAACTCTTTTGGCCACCCTGTGCAGCTTTCATTCGCAGCTTAATTCTTTCAACTGCCGAAATCATGTCTCGTATCATTTCATCTCGTATCTCTTTCATTTCACCTACTTCCTCCCAGTGTAAAGGCGACCTACATTTACGCCCGTATAAAGCTTCGGACTGTGGCATCCCAATCGAGGCTTGATAACTATTGTTGTACCCAAATTCTATCAAAGGAAGATAACGATCCCAACTTTGTGAAAACTCTAAAACACAAGCACGTAACATATCTTCCAAGGTCTGGATAGTTCTTTTCGTTTGCCCATCTATTTGGGGATAGAAAGCAGTACTGAACTAAAGTCTCGTCCCTAAGATAGTTTGTAAATCTTTCCAATTGTGGAACAAATACATGGGGTCGCGATCAGAAGTAATTGTAATGGGCACACCATGTAAACAAACAATCTCCTGCACATAGAGTTGAGCCAATTGCTGCATCTCGAACGTCATTTTGATTGGCGAGAAGGGGGCAAACTTTGTAAGCCGATCAACTACAACTCACATCGCATCAAAACCTTTACTTGTTTGTTGCAAACCACTCATGAAATCTATGATGATATCATTCCACTTCCACTGAGGAATAGGAGGAATAGGATGTGGTTGTAGGGTTCCCACTGATCTTTGGTGTTCGGCTTTAACTTGTTGACAAACCAAGCACTTCGCTACATACTTTGCTAATTCCCGTTTCACACCAGGCCATCAATAAAGCTTTTTAATCTCTCTTTACATTTTAGTCGAACTGGGATGGAGAGTATACAGTGTCGTATGCGCTTCACGACAAATTTCTTGCCGAAGACCTTTTGTTACCGGAACATAATATCGATCCTTGTATTAAAGGATCCCGTGCTATACTTGATATTCTTGATTCAGCTTCTCCATCAGTTGCTTCTAAATTTTATTCGCCCGGTCATCACACTCTTGTCCTTCCTTAATTTGATCAATCAGTGTCGATTGAATTGACATGACCCCCAATCGTGCTTCATCTAGCTCCGAAAGTTCCAAATCAAGCTTTTCGATCTCCCGTTGCAATTCACAGGGCCTCTGCTTCGGTACCTTCAGGCTCAGAGTATCTCCAACTGCATTCGCTTTATCGGGATGATATTGGATCACACAATCATCATTTTTCACCAGTTCCAACCTACGGCGTTGACATATATTGAGTTCTTTTTGGGTGAAAAAATACTTCAAACTCTTAAGGTCAGTATAAATCTCACACTTCACCCCATAAAGATATTGGTGCCAAATCTTCAAGGCAAACACAATGGCTACAAGCTCTGAATCATGCGTTGGGTAATTTCGTTCGTAACTTTTCAATTGGCGAGAGGCATACGGAATTTTTTTTTTTCATTCTGCATCAAAGCACAACCAAGTCCTCAATAAGAAGCATCATTATAAATGGTGAACACACTTACACCATCGGGAATCGTCAAAGTGGGTGCCGTCGTGCGACGAGTCTTCAACTCCTGAAAACTGCACTCACATTCATCAGTCCATCAGAATGGCACATTCTTTCGGGTTAACTGCATGAGTAGAGTAGCAAGCTTGGCAAAATTCTTCACAAAACGACGATAATACCCAGCTAGACCCACAAAACTCCGTACTTTGGTGGGAGTGGTTGGCTGTGGCCACTTTAACACAGCTTCTATTTTACTAAGATCAGCCGAAATGCCTTCTTTCTTCATAACATGTCTGAGAAACACCACTTGCTCCGACCAAAACTCACAATTTGAAAACTCAGCATGCAACTTCTCATCCTAAAGCGTTCGCAAAGCAATGCAAAGATGTTGCTCGTGCTCTTCCCGGGTTTTAGAATAAATCAAAATATCATCAATAAACACTATTACAAACTTATCCAAATATGGCCTGAAAATACAATTCATAAGACCCATGCAAACTGTCGGCGCATTCGTGAGTCCAAATGGCATAACAAGAAACTCAAAATACCCATATTGAATAGTAAAAGCCGATTTTGAAATATCTTCACCTCTAATCCTTAATTGATGGTAGCCGAACTGTAAATCAATCTTTTAATAGATTGCCAAACCCCGAAGTTGATTAAACAACTCATCAATACGGCATAAAAGGATATTTACTCTTAGTTGTCACCTTATTCGACTCCCGATAATCAATACAAAGCCGCGTAGAACCATCTTTCTTCTTAACAAATAACATCGGAACACCCCAAGGCGAAGTACTCAGCTGAATGAACCCTTTCTTCAATAGATCGCCCAATTGAGCTCAAAGCCTCTTAAGTTCAACTGGTGCCATTCGATAAGGTGTCCTTGATACTGGAAGTGTACCCGACATAATCTCGATAATGAAATCAACTTCTCGAGGTGGAGGTAACCATCGAGATCATCGAGAAACACATCAACAAACTCACACACTATCAGATACCGTAGATGGAGTAACTGATTCATCTGTTTTCATAAACTTACTAAATAAGCACAACACTCTTGACTGATTAATTTCTTTGCATTCAATGCCGAAATAATCCCCATGGTTGGCCATTCCAACTTAGGAAATGTAATGAGGTCACCTTCCGGGAACTTCAAAGCTCGTCTAGGACAATCAAAATCACTTCATGTTGTGTTAACCAATCCATACCAAGAATAATGTCAAAATCCTAGATTTCAAGAGCAATCAGATTGGCTAACGTGTCAAACCCCCGAACTTGGATCGTAATAGATAGAAAATACCACATAGCACATTGATTCGGTCTCGAAGGCACAATAACATCGATAGGAAACCGTAAAGGCTCCGGAGTCACATGCAACCATCAAGCGTACGAAAGAGATATAAACAAGTGCGTACCTCCAAAATCAAATAGTTCATTTACAGCTGAAGTATAAATATAAACAGTACCTGCAACAACATCGGCCTTCTCAAGAGCTTCTGGCTGAATAATAGCAAAGACCTATCCTGTTTGTCGAGGCTGCGATTGTTGATTCTTTCCACACAATGGACAAGATGGCATCGACGAAAAGCCCGGTCCTTTCTTTGCTGGAGGTCGGGATGAAGAAGTATTCCCCAGAGGGCTTTTGTAGTTTCTTCTTCGGCCCTGGAAATCTTAACCTCGACCCCGATTACTGAACAAAGATCCTTGCGAAAATTGGGTCGAACTTTCATTGGACTAATCTAGCTGAACTGTTTGGCCACCGCCTTGACGAGCTTGAGAAATTCTAGCCTCCGCTCGTTCTGCTACATAAGCTCGTTCAATAGTCTCGCATGGCTCATCGTTGAAACACTTGCAAGCTGAACATCGCGGGTCAACTCGGTTTCAAACCACAATGAACCATGCTATGCTGCGACCAAAAGTATCCATCATATGTGTAGCAAATCGAGCCAGCTCCTCAAACTTCTTACTGTACTCATTTAGAGACATATCTCCTTGTTGCAGCTGAATAAACTTGTTAAGCTTCTCATTTTTAGCTGCTTCAGAGAAATACTCGGCATGAAACCAATACAAAAATAGGCCCAAGTAGAAACATTCGTAGTCCCTTCGTTCCGTACCAAATCCCACCAAAACCCAGTCGAACCATGAAGCATAAAAGTAGCACAGTTGATTTGCTCGGCTTCGGGGATGTGAGCATATTCAAACATCTTCTCCAAAGTCTAGATCCAATTCTCCGCATCAATAGGATCCTTAGCACCCTCAAGGATTAGTGGATTCAGTCGTCGGAACCGATCCATTGCCATTTCCCTATACCTCTCTTCTTTTGCCTTATCCACTTCAGAAGCACTTACCGAATTACTTCCACTAGCATTGTGGTTTGCATTTGCATTATTCATCGTTTGCTGCATGATCAGTGATTGTTGTTGTATTTGTTGAGATTGCTGCTAAACCAATTGCGGCAGCCTCTCAATAAGTGCCGTTTGATCTTCTATCATCGATTCATCATGTAAAAGAAATAATAAAGGAAAGAGGAGATATCTTCTAACTCAAATTCATCACCCAACCATCACACCCTCTTCACATGATACTATTCACTCAGAGCATATCTCAACATATATCCTACCTCAACTTTGACTGGCAGAGAAAAATCCTTCGATGTGTGAAGAAATGGGGAAAACTCGCTCTGATACTACCCCGTAGCACCCTCCCTGGTACTACATGCTATATCATATAAATCCAAGGTATTAGGGACGGAATTACAAATACATAAATTCCAAAAACCACAAGATCTTAAAAATATAGCTATTCACATCAAAAGTACGGGTTTTGGGTAGTTTGTATAGTTAGAATACAATTGGATACCAACTTAGGAAAAGTAAGTTTTACGACAAAATAGGTTGTAAAAACAATTTCCATGGGATCTCTGGTTTTTCCCCTCTCCTGCACACACCGACGCACATTATGTTCAAGAGGACTCCCCGCCAACTCCCGACTGTCTCCTGATCCATGCATCATATACACACACAAAGAACACAAAGTGAGTCATAAAGACTCAGTAGGTATAGATGCAAGTGCAAATGCTTATCACACTCACAAATAAGGCCCCGCTGCGAATAATGTGTTTACTTTGGGGCCGTCATATAACATTTGGCCAGACCTATTATCATAGTTGGGGCTTACATCCCCATTTGGCCAACACATCATAGTTGGGGCTTAGATACCTCGTATTGCCCATTCAAAACATTCACAAAGGTGTAAACATATGATAGGCAACCACTCAATCACATCGAAACTTTCACAAAGGTGTAAACACATGATAGGCAACCGTTCAATCACATCGAAACTTTCACAAAGCTGTAAACACATGATAGGCAACCATTCAATCACACACCGCATGTTATAGATATGCAAACATTGATTTATAAGCCTTCATCATTCACAAGATCATGAAAGTCGTCGGGGCATTCATGAGTCCAAATGGCATAAGAAGAAACTCACAATGCCCATATCGATTACTAAAAGCCGATTTGTAAATATCTTCTTCTCTAATCCTTAATTGATGGTAGCTGGACTATAAATCAATCTTTGAATAGATTGCCGAACCGTAAAGTTCATCCAAGAACTCATCAATATGGGCAAAGAATATTTATTCTTAGTTGTCACCTTATTCAACTCCCGATAATCAATACAAAACCGCATAGAACCATCTTTCTTTTTAACAAATAAGACCGGAGCACCCCAAGGGTAAGTACTCGGTCGAATGAACCTTTTCTTCAATAGATAGCCCAATTGAGTTCGAAGCTTCTTAAGTTCAGCTGGTGCCATTCGATAAGGAGTCTGCGATATTGGAAGTGTACCTAACATAACCTCGATAACGAAATCAACTTTCCGAGGTGGAGATAACCCGTGGAGATCATCGAGAAACACATCAAGAAACTCACTCCCTATCGGAACTATAGATGGAGTAACTGATTCATGCGTTTTCATACTGTCCAAACTTACCAAATAAGCACAACACCCTTGGCTGACTAATTTCTTCGCTTTCATTGCTGAAATAATCACCCCTAGTCAGCCATTCAAATTTAGGAAATGTAATGAGGTCACCTTCACGAAACTTCAAAGCTCATCTAGGACAATCCAAAATCACTTCATGTTGTGTTAAGCAAACCTAATTCAAGAGCAATCAGATTGGCTAACGTATCAAATCATCGAACTTTGATCGTAACAGATGGAAAATGCCACACAGCACATTGATTCTGTCCCCAAGGCACAATAACGTCGATAGGAAACCGTAAAGGCTCTGGAGTCACACGCAACCGTCTAGAGTAAGAAAGAGATATAAATGAGTGCGTAGCTCCGGAAACAAATAGTGCATATGTAGCTGAAGTATAAATATAAATAGTACCTACAACAACATCGCTCTTCTCAGGAGCTTCTTGCTGAACAATAGCAAAGACTCATCCAATTAGTCGAGACTACGACTGTTGATTCTTCATCTCCGGGGAATCTCTAATCTTGTGCCCCTCCTTACCACATTCAACACTGCCCCATAGCATAATAGCACTAGCCGCCATGATTCTTTCGACACAATGGATAAGGTGGTAATGATGAAGAGTCCCATCCTCTCTTTGCTGGAGGTCGAGACTAAGGAGTACTCTACGGAGGCCTCCTGTAGTTTCCTCTTCGGCCCCGGAAATTTGAACCTCGACCTGAATTACTAAACGAAGATCCTTACGAAGATTGGTCGACCTTTGATTGGATTAATCTGGCTGAACTGTTTGGACACTGCTTTGACGACCTGTAGATATTGTAGCCTCCGCTCATTCAGCTGCATAAGCTCGTTGCATAGTCTCAACATAACTCGTCGTCGAAACACTGGCTAGCTGAACATTGCAGGCCAACTTTGGTTTCAACCCCGCAATGAACTGTGCTATCTTGCAGCCAGAAGCGTCCACCATATGCGTTGTAAACAGAGCCAGCTCCTCAAACTTCTTATTGTACTCATTTACAGACATATCTCCTTATTTCAGCTGAATAAACTTGTTAAGCTTCTCATTTTTTGCGGCTTCGTAGAAATACTTGGCACTAAACCAATACAAAAATCGGCCCAAGTCGAAACATTAGCAGTCCCTTCCTTCCGTACTAAATCCCACCAAAGCCCGGTCGAACCACGAAGCATAAAAGTACCACAGTTGACTTGCTCAGCTTCGGGGATGTGAGCATATTCGAACTTCCTCTCCATAGTATGGATCCAATTCTCCACATCAATAGGGTCCTTGGAATCCTCAAAGATTGGTGGATTCAACCGTTGGAACCTATCCGTTGCCATTTCCATATCCCCCTCTTTTTTCGCCTTATCAATTTCTGAAGCACTTACTGAATTACTTCCACTAGCACTGCGTTTTGCATTTGCATTATTCATCACCTGTTGCATCATTTGTGATTGTTGTTGCATTTGTTGCGATTGCCGCTCAACCAATTGTGTTAGCCTCTCAATAAGTGCCGTCTGATCTTCTGTCATCTATTCATCATGGAAGAGAAATAATAATAGAAACAAGAGATATCTTGTAACTAAATTCATCACCTAGCTCTGATACCACCCTATAATGCCCTCCCTAGTAGCGCGCTCTATCATGTAAATCCAAGGTATTAGGGACGGAATTACATATACATAAGCTCATCTTAAAAATATAGTTATTCACTTCAAAAGTACAGGTTTCGGGTAGTTTGTAGCATTAAAATACAACTGGATACCAACTTTGGAAAAGTAAGTTTTAATACAAAACAGGTTGTACACAACAATTTCCATAGGGTCTTCCATTTTTCCCCTCTCTTGCACACGCCGGCGTACATTATGTTCAAGAGGACTCCCTGCCAACTCCTGACTGTCTCCTGATCCCTGCATCATCTAAACATAAAAACGAACACAAAGTGAGTCATAAAGACTCATTAAGAATAGATGCAACTACAAATGCTTATCACATTCAAAACGTTCACAAAGGTGCAAACACATGATAGGCAACCAGTCAATCACACACTGCATGTTATAGATGTGCAAATATTGATTTATAAGCCTTGATTTCAAAGAAAGTTCGTATCATATCATATCGGTATCATAACCATATCACATATAGCATATTATGATGTTAAGGAATACACAACATCACCTATAGCATGTTATGATGTTAACGACTACACAACATATCATAAAATTACTTTAGATATCTACAAGTACTCAATGAGGAAAATCGATGTGTCTTTTATAAATCTCACACCCATGGCTCACTTATGCATATTCTTACCTTCCACATGGCAAGTGCATCTAAAACCTACCTTAAATTAGAACCAAGCTAAATGAGGTGTTGATGCCTTCCTCTTTTCCTCCTCTTCTTCCCTTCTTCACTTGGTTATAAAATTACAGTTGCACATAATGTTATTAGTTGATACTCGATTCACAAACACTTGGAAATCCTCCAAGAGTGGTTAGGAAAGTATTTGGTCTTTGGGGTTGCTGAGTTTGGTTAATATATACATGCCCAAAAGGTTAAAACTTATCCAGGAGTTTTCTGCTGACTTAATTTACGTCCGTATAACTTAAATTTGCAGTCGTCATGAATAATTTTACGACCATAACAATACATTTTACGGCCATACAAAAGTTTCTGAAAATCTTTCATCGTTCTCTTCTTGATCTTGTGGTCGTAACATAAAACTTGCGGCTGTAACATAGGAACTGACGACCGTATACCTTAAATTTACAGCCGTAGCAATGTGTATGAAACTTTTCCACCTTTTCCCTACTTTATTGTTTACAGCCTCATTAATATGTTTTACGGCCGTAACCATACTGTTACTACTGTATCCACATAATGTATGGCCGTATAAAACTCTTTGAAAATTTTGGATCCTCTCCTTAACTTTTTACAGCTGTACCTAATAGTCTTGCGGCCGTAACCATACTTTTTATGGCCGTGCACCTAAAACTTAAGGCCGTAAATTCCATTCTGTTTAATTCCTTACTTTACATCCTAGCTTTGGAAACCGTACCGAACCCAAATACATCACATACCCTTATAAACGGATCATAAACATGCCAATCACATTAAAGTCATTTTAAAGTTTATTCATATTATCATAAATCTCATACGAAATTGGGTGGGGCGTTACACACATTCCGTTCAAATGCATGATAGAAGTGTGATCATACCAATGAGAGTCTACCAGTTTCGTTCATGTCATTTTTTCAGTGGAAAATGTTGCTAAGTGATTGCAAGTAGTTTTAGAATGATGTTTTATGAGTTTTGAAAGGATAATGGTTCATCATTGCTAGTTTCATCATATTAAAAGATTTCTTTTGCTCAAGTGCTTAAAGATTATGTACGGGGGAATTTGATGTGAGATTAATTAACGTATATTTTGTGTTCTTTCCCTTTATGTTTTTACATTTTTGTGTTTAGCGTCATAAAAATTCATTGTATATTTACTCATATAATTCAATTGTATAAAGTACTTATCTTTGAGTAAAAAGATAAGAAATAACAAAATAAGATACGTACACATTTTGTATGAGTACTTGTATAATGTATATCTTCCATTTTAGGACAATGCAAATTCATCAGCAACTTGGATTCACTGACACATTGTGGTATTTTGATCGTAACTTGAGGTCTCGATATCGAATGACCCGATTCAAGAAGGGCTAGAAAGTTAACTCACGTCTCTACAAATGCTACCTCTGGACTTGAAGTCAAATTCAGTGGAAACATTAACAAAAATTGGGTTTGAAGACAACATATTTTTCAACTAAGGCATCCAATGCCACCTTTAGGTGCAAAAGTCACAAGTTGGCCTACAATGATCCAATTTAGGTCATTCAAGATGCATTTAGGAGGGAAATAATGTGATTTAGTTTGGTGGAGGCCTCATAAGTATATTTGGTGGAGAAATTGGTCAAAAGGCATGTGAAATTGGAGTTAGTTTTTAGGGAATACAATAGTGAAGATGTTTTTCATTCTTATAAAAGGCCAAGCCCATTCGCTTCTTCAACACACTCCTCTCACTCAAGAATACTCATAATAGCTTCATTTCCTATCTTGTATAATTTACATTCTTAGTTAGACTTTTGGATGAGTTAAACAGCCTGGAAGAAGAAGTCATTTTCCAACCACATTGGTGATCATTGTAGAAGATTTATCCTCTACTCTTAAGCGTTTCTCGTATCCTCTTTGTGTTGTTTACTTTGTTTTTCTCTATGTCTAGCTTTCTTTCGATTAAGGAATTATATTGAAGCTCTAGACATGGATAGCTGATTTTCAAGTAAATGTTTATTTTCTTTACCGAACTTAACTGTATCTGCATTTCATTGATTTACTTCCATATCATTCTCTCTTTGCTACTTAAATGGCCTAATAGGTAATGTGGTTAGAAGGTTAATCTTACATTTGGAGTCTTAATTCATAATCGCTAAGTTTTCTAAATAATTAGTAACAAATGAAATTTAATCATTGCATGTGAAATGTGACATAGGTTCAATGAACCGAGCTTATGAGTTTGGAATCGAGCTTATGGTCAGTTTGTTACCTCGAATAGCCTATTGTTAAAATTCTATCATCCATTAATTAAATCTAGAGAGATTATTCTAGTTTGTTATTTGGATAGAGATTGGGTAAAGACCTTGTTTTATCCAACAACTCAATAAGAAACATTACCGATTAGCCCAATTTGTGTTTTCCGAGGATTATTACAATTAATTTGATAAATGAAATGACTTTGTTTATAAATTGTTATCTATTGTCGAGAGTGGAAAGTAATTTCTCAATTATCTTTTATTAGTTTTTCTTCCTTATTTTGAATGTTTCATCAAACAAAACAACCCTTCCCCCTCTCTCCAAGAAAAACCTATTTTAAGGAACTAAATAGACAATCTCTATCCCTGTGGAAGAATGACCTTTACTTGTTATTATACATTACAATGAAAAATTATTTGTAGGTATAACGAGTTTTGATTTAATCTTGATGCAATTAATTATAAAGGAAAAGTTCACATCATATAACCGTAAGAAAACTCATAGTTAGAGCTTCGAAATGGTACAAAGATGTCTCGGTTCACTAATCTTTAAGACTTTTAAATATTGACTTGAAATACGACCCATTGTTAGGGTTGCCATTGTTTTAGGATCTATTATTTTCATTTTGGCATGTTGATGCTTAACCTTACCACTTCTTGCAATATGATGATTTTTAAGGGGAAAAACAATAGTACCCTTACATCTAAATAAAATTAAATAAGTACCAATCACAATTGAGGACACAACCTTTCAATAGGCACAAATTAGTCCAAAGATTTATTAACTATTGGGATTTAGGTAATTTGAAGAATTGCATATTGATACAATAAAGATTGCATAAAGGTCTTAAACATTTAAAATGATATGATTTTACTTTAATCTTCAATATGCCACAACCCAACACATCCAATCCCACCCCTGCTTTCTATGGCTAACGGTTCAATCATAAATGCTAGTTAACCAGATGTTGTTGGTGGTGCGAACCACCAACACCAGCAGATTGCTAGTGGTGTACCCACAAGGATGATGATGAACGCGGAAGGGTTGAGACTGCCATCCGCTTCGAGTGTCGCCATTAGTAAACCTGGTCCTCATTTGGAGGCAATTAAGGAACTTGGCTGAGGTCAATGGGGAACTTTTATTTATTTATTTTTTGTTTGTTTTTAAAAGAGTTAAGTTTCCCAGCCGATAACCTATTTACATTTTGTGTATTTGCACAAGTCCAAAAAAACACCAATTAATTGGCCATTCTCTAATTTCTGTGTAAAGTCTAACAATTATTAATTAGCCAATTCCATTCTTCTAATTATAGGATCTTATCTTATAAAAAATTAAAAAATGTGATCGAAATAGCGAAAGTATTATAAATTGTAATGGAAAATTATTAAATCTTGTAGAAATCAATGTAAATGCTCTTTTATAGAATATTAGAAATTATATTTTGAGATTAAGATTGAAAAATTATGATCTATGTCTTGTAAGTAATGAATTTACATTTTCCCATTTATTAAATAATTAAAAATGAATGTGACATTATTGTTTTACATGGATGTACCTTTGTTAGCTTATATGAATGTGACCTGTTAGCATGGGTATATTATTGAAGTTGTTTTTTGTGTTGTAGTGATAGAGTTAATGCAAATACATATGAAAATTAAGTTCATTAATAATCATAGATTAATTATTAAAAAAAATCGTTTCACGACGAGCCCCTTACTGTTTAGGGCACTTAATCTATGCGTTGCCTTAGGATGTGAAAAGCATAGGATTGGCGCTGGCCATTAATTGGCACAGGCAAAGCATTTTCTGGTGTTAAGGGAAGCTATTGACCACCTTTTTTATTTAGTCTTGACATAGTGTTTTTGTTATTCATTTCTATAATTCTTTTGTTTAATATTTGATAATTTGAACACGAGATCAATCACTGAATTTACTATTGGCTTTTTAAAACAATCTTTAGGCTTAATTCTTGGCAATCAAAGTTGTGCTTTTAGGTGTGTCTCCACCATCGGTGTCACCATTTTCTTCTCTGACTCTGACAAACCACAATCTCAGGAAGAGGGAAAGGAAACAACATCGAAGCTCAAAGGCTCAGGAAATATTAGGCCTGAGTGCTTCAAATTAAAATAGAAAAACAAGAAAAATAAAACCTAGAAGAAGAAGAAGACAGACATTGGAAGCCGTGAACTATTAATTGAGAAAAATATAAAATCAGAAGAACCCAACAGGTAAGAATGAATTCAAAGAAGAAGTGAATGGGGAAAAATTTTCGGAAATTGGAAGAAGTGTTATTGGTGATAGGGTACCAAACTATCTCTAATAACTTGATACGTGATGTGTACCAATGATGGGTACCAGCCTCACACTGGTCCACTGCCAAGGAAAGCTAAAACTTGACATAAAACTATAACTTTTTCTGGACTAAAATTATTTTATGAAAAATGGGTCGAGGTTTCTCATTAAATTTGAATATCCAACCTTAAAATACAACCGTCTCATCCTCAAGAATTATATGAACATATAATAGATATAGTCGCGCCTTCGAAAATTCCACCACAACAAAAACAGAATATATTTCTGCCAAATTTAAATTTATCTAACATCATGCCAAAGAGTAGCTAAAAAAGTATAATTAAGAAAAAGATGACTAATTCCAAAACCAATGACTTAAAAAAATTGAAACCTCAACCATATTTGACATGTGTATCAAATGTGATGAATACAAAACATGCGTCATTTGAATACCATGGCGGTCGGCTCAAAACTCCACTGGTAATCCAATAATGCTCAAGCTCGATCCTTCCTATAAGAAAAATGTTGGAAAATATATGAGCTGCTAACTGAGTGAGTGGAAAAGTTACCGCTTATCCTAGATAGTTTAAAGGACTTACTGGTCCAAAACCTTCTCAAGCTCAAGCATTTACTTTTTTAGTTTTTTTTTTTTTAGCAAAGCACCAACCAGACCCGTACGTCGATTTTAGGCGTCCGTCAAGCCTAGTTGGTGGGGGTTTTAAATCCGCCTACCTTTTTATTAATATGAAAAAATTAACTAAAAAAGGAGGGGGGTATAAACCTAACCTCCAAACACTGAAACACAACGAATATGTGAAAAGCAATAAATGAGGAGAGAGTTTCTCCCTAACAGTAATGAATAAAAGAATAACAGAACAATAATAAGGAGGTACTGCCTCCCTGTATAGAAAAATGAAAAAATGGAAAATAAACCATAAGGAAGAGCAAAGCAGTGAACTGTACCCTCGCTAAAGCCTACAGACCGACAGAAATCCATGACGATCCATCTGTAGGAAAGCTCAAGCCGGGGCAGGCATGTGATGTGAGTCATACTCTGCGTACTACTGCTGTTTTAACCCCTCTGAAGTGAGTGCATCGGCAACCTGGTTGCCTTCGTGAAAGATATAGGAGACCAAGTCCCGGTCTATCCTGAGGAGCCGGCGAATATGTCGAATAATAACCTATAGGCACCACGGGCCACCTCCCAGAACAACACAATGAACATCGATTGATGAGTCTGCCTCCACCCAAACTGTACCAACTCCAGGAGAATGTGCAAGTAATAGTTCGTCGAGAATGGCACGGAGCTCAGCCTCTAAAATACTAGTCGCCATAGAATGAAGAAAAGGCCTGGACACAGTGGCCAAGACGGTCCCGTAACACCCTATCCCTGCCAACTCTACCGTTAACCACATAGCTGTCAGTGTTAACCTTAAAGGAGCCCATAGACGGCATACGCCAAAACACCAGAACTAGAGGGAGAGGAATTGAAGTAACAATAGTGATGCCAAACAGGGTAGCTAAGTCATGATCACCCCAGCAATGAGAGGGACTATGAGAGGGACTAAACATCCCAGCGACATGCATGAGAGAGATAGCCCGATAGACATGCCAAATGATCTACTGAGAATCAACAAGAATGCCCCGATACTTCCCATCATTACGTGTCGTCCACAGATACCAAAAAATGAAAATAGGCACAATGATCCAATTGTGGCCCCGCATGACAAACTTGCCAGAATATAACCATTGGTTGGTACAGTGCCAGATATTGTCAGCAGTAGGGGAGGGAATATGAAAAGTGCTGCTAGACAAGAGACACAGCCGCACCACTGATGAAAACATGCTGAAGCATCTCCTCAGCAGAATAACACTGGCAACGTGAAGACATCTACTTTTTTAGTTAGAGACCAACGTCTGGGGCTAATGTAGGATACGCTCAATGACCTACTTGTTGCAAACGTAGATATATACTTTTCCACACCATTTATTTATGAAAACTAAACTAATTTAACTTGATGATATATAGTTATAATTTAAAAGCTGACAATTCTAAGTAAATTTCACATACAAAACTTTGAGTTTTTGAAATAATAACGTCATTCCCATTAATATCACCACTTTTTGATTCAAATAACCAATAGATATCCACTTGAGTTTTCGAATCAAATCTCATATTTCAACTTATTTTCAACAATCTGGGCAGCTTTCCTCGTTTCTCATCCAACCTTATAGCACAATTAACTCGAAATCTACGCTTATATATGCCTTTAGTGCACTTCCTTGCATAAATTGAGAAACATTCAGCAACCATTAATAAGTGATTCCTCTATTTTTCCTTCAAAACGTTATTAATCTTTACTCTAACCCTGACCACAAGTAGTCCCATGTAATCCAGACATAACCACGCCTTAAAACCAATTAATTCCAACAACCATAACATAATAACAATTTTATCACTTCAAACAACTTGTTTCAATAACACCAATCTCCACTTTCAATTACGTCTTTACCTCCTGATAATTCTTAATTAGTCCATAACAAAACTTAATCAAGCAAAAGAAATATTTAATTCCTCAATCCATGGCAATTTATAGAAAAATCCTAAAATTAATCTTACCACTTACCTCAAAATTATAGAGCAAAATTAAGCTAATCTCGTTTGCCACTTGACATTACATGGTGCTACGCCATCCTCTTCTTTTTGTCCCTTTTCTTTTTTCCTCTCAATTTTTCTCTTTCCGACAATTGAGATCGGCACTACGCTCTCAGTTTGTCAATTCCTCTTTGCCATATTGTAATCACATTTGGGGATCATGTATTAGGTTATAATAACTTATAGAATTTTGCAACTAAAGCCCAAAATTTTCTTTGAGCAGTTTCAGTTGATTCTTAGGAACTTCGAGTGTATAATTTGGCCCTTCATCTTGTAAATAATTTAAGAAAGCCCATAACTTTAGAGTTAGTCAAATTAACTCCTTTGTCGACTTAGACTTTGACCTATAAATGCCAGATTTGACTAGGTACTAGCTAACATTTTAACTAGCGAAAATTCTGGTCGTAACAGTCTTACCTGTTTAAA
This sequence comes from Jasminum sambac, assembly GCA_018223645.1. Lineage (NCBI taxonomy): Eukaryota > Viridiplantae > Streptophyta > Magnoliopsida > Lamiales > Oleaceae > Jasminum > Jasminum sambac. The sequence continues at coordinate 2,130,219 of CP073650.1, forward strand.
AGAACTTTGTCCTCGAAATTATGAAGAAGTCGAGATGTTTAGAACTTGATGACAATTAATTTCTCCATATGAATCGTATTATACCTTGAAGTTGATCCAAAGATAACATGATTTTGACCACAAAATAAATTACTATTTAATAGAAAAAATCGAGTCGTAACAATCTTACATCCTTTCAAGAATTTCATCCTCGAAATTTGATTAACTAGTACCCAAAATGATGAGAATACTTGACCCTAACATGATCTTCATTCTCCAACGTGAATCGTTTGTCGGGATAGTTTCTAATATAGCATATCTATAGAATTAGCGACCAAGTGGTCCATCACTTTTCTTGCTTACACAACTTTACATAATCAAAGTATCCTCAATAATAAACCACTAGCATCCCAAAATAAATTGGCATAGAATACATGATCAAAGACACAGTAGGTCATTTTCTATCTCAATCTCCCAGAAAAAAAATATAAATAAATTCATCAATCAAATAACTACTAGTGGTAATATCGACTCTATCATGAGATTCATAAAATCATTGCTCAAACCTACTCATCTCTCCAATTTGTACCACGTTGGAAGATACCGAGCTTGAGACAATGGATTTAGTTGCCCAAGAATTTTGTTACCATGAATTATGACTTTTACAAACTGAGTGACATGTTGACAATGAAATTACGTCTGAAGAGATTTTAAAAGCTTTAGAAAAAAAGAAAAGAAACATTAAAAGCTTTAGAAAAAAAGAAAAGAAACATTTGATACAATTTTCTGGACTGAGAAAATTCATAGTGATACTGGTAAGATAATGGGAACGATGCTTTGATACCACTTGACACTCCGCGCCCCAAATTATCTCTAATAACTTGACACGTGGCATGTGTTAATGATAGATACCGACCTTAAACTGGACCCGTTGCCAAAGCAAGCAAAAACTTGACATAAATCTATAGCTTCTCTGGACTAAAATGATTTTATAAAAATTTGGCAGGGCTTTCTCATTAAGTTTGAATACCAGACCTTAAAATACAACTGTCTCATCCTAAAAAATTACATCAACATAAAATAGATACGTTCTCTCCCTGAAAAATTCCACCACGACAAGAATAGAAAAGATTTCTGCCAAATTTAATTAATCTAACATCAAGCCAAAGAGTAGGTAAAAAGGTATCATTAAGAAAAAGATGAATAATTCAAAAACCAATGACTTTTAAAAAATTAATGCCTCAACCATAGTTGACATGTATATCAAAATGTGATGAATACTAAGTTAAACATGCATCATCTGAATGCTATGGTGATCGGTTCAGAACTCCACAAATAATCAAATAATGCTTAAGCTCAGCCCTTCCTATAAGAAAAACATTGGAAAATATATGACTTGGTAATTCAGCGAGTGGACAAGTTCCCAAATATATATATATACAATTCCACATCATTTATTTCTTAAAACTAAACTGATTTAACTTGATGATATATATATATATATATATATATATATATAAATTAAAAGTTGAGAATACTAAATAAATTTTACATACAAAACCTTCAGTCTAAAAATCTAAATTTAAATGATACTTAAAAATGGATATCATTAAGTACTGAAATCCGTCTGCGATCATATAATTCTAGATAGCAACATCGCTGGAAAGAAATACTGGAGACTCGAATGTAAATCATGTAATTTATGCATATACTATAAACGGAGTTTTGAAAGTTCAAACCTGAATAGTTACTAATTAACTAGAAAATTCTCACCAAGAGTACCATTGAGTAGTAATACACTCGTACAGAGTAATCTGAATGCATAAGGCGAACTTACCCAAAAGCTAAACCAGTAACTAAATAACTGGTGATACGCACACAAAGAAAAGCTCCAAAAGTTAAACACCACCGTACACGGCCCAAGCCTATGTATGTATGACGATGGGTCCCCAACACGTATATAAATCTGGTCATACACTGTGGAACAAATCACATTAGTGTACAGGGATAAAGATCACTAAAGACCACATCACACCGATGCAGAACTGGTAAAGATCACCAAGGTACTTTGGGTATTTTTAAAAATTTGCCATATAATCATTTTTAAAAGTTACTTATTGAAAATTCTGGGTTTCTTCACAATCAATACTGCATGCTCATCACAATATTGAAACAAGTGCTGAATATTGAAAACATGCTCAAAATTTCCTTAAATATATTTAATATCGAAAATAGTGTTTATGCACTCACGAAAACACGCATGGCAATCGCATAATCTCTTTTAAAACTAATACTAAATAAAATTCATGACATCCTTGAAACTTTATCTAAATAATATATCAAAATAAACTTAAATAGCATTTTAATGTTCAAATAATGCAATATTTGAAAAATATATGTTTTCCACTCGATGATTGTACACTTCAACTAACTCGCAGATAAATCGTTCCATTCGTCTTGTCGCAGCCTTAAATAATAACGACATTCCCATTAGTATCGACACTTTCCAATTCAAATAAGGAATATATATCCACTTGAGTTTTCGAATCAAATCTCCTATTTCAACTTATTTTCAACAATCCGAATAGTTTTTTTTTTTCATACCGTAGATTGCCAGACTAACCGGGAGAGCATAAAAAATTGATTTGTACCACTCATACCAATTGGGTACACCTTTTTTTTTTTTTATAAAAGTTCATTGTTAGAAACTCCACAGTTAAATGTGCATGTCTTGGAATAATTATGGGATGGGCGACCCCCTAGGAAGCTTCTCAAGAAGCATGCGAGTGAGGACAAGGAGCGGTGAAAAGAGTCGTGTTGGTACAGTGGGGACAGTTGTCAATCTAGCAGGTGACATGGAGCGTTCCAAATGGTATCAGAGCCATTCGCCAGCGAAAAACTTGGAACTAAATGCTATTCGAGAAAAAGTGCTCCACCGTAAGGTGAGAGCCATATCTTGAACCCGTAGGAACCACCTCCAGAATCCAACGCCTAGGACCACGGACTGACTGCAAATTTTCTTAAATAAAAATATCTAATCAAATAAAATTTTCCAAACTTCCCATTATAACTTCACCTAAAGGATTTAAGTTGTACACTCATGCAGTTGAATTTTATACGATTTATTACTATATTTAATCATTATAAGAAAATAGCTTGGGGAAAATTTCATTATTTCTCAAATTTATATTTGAGGACCAAACTTTCAAATTTGTTCATTTTAGTCCCTAAAATCAAAATTTTTATTCATTAAAGCCCGATTCTAGCTTCTAGTCCAAATTGAGTGTAGAGATGACCCAACCCAATTAGAACCTCGGTTAAGGCCGATTTGTGTTTCTTACCCATTAAGAATACTTTAACTAAGTTCTTAACCCTAATGTCCCCTTTAAATACGTTAGTTGAGTTGTTTCAACCCCTAGCCCCACCTTTAGTCCCTACACTTCACTATTAGCACATCCATTCCTCCATTTTCATTCAACATCAAGCAAGAACAAATTCAACAAATTTTCTACGAGTAATTTCCTTAACCCTTCATTTTAAATCTTTATTTCCATTATCTTGTCATGGAATTCAAACACACATACAAGTTCTCCATAAATTTGCTATTTTCACTACACTATTCAAGTAATTTATATGTTTTCATTTTACAAGCATCATAGGATTTTCATTACACATAGTAGATGACGGTTTTTTTTTTTTTTTTACAGTAACCATCAACAACACACAAACACACAGGCATACATACAATACACAACCACCGAGCACCACCACCACTGTCGCCGTCTCCACCACCGTTTCCAAACAACATACAAGCACAACAACGCATAAAAACATGCGCACACAACTATATGCATCTTGCATACAGATGCATATACGTATATACATACCACTAAAAGTCACCAAATCCTCCACCTCCACCTCAAAAACACCCTCAATTGTGCATTATCTTCATCAAAGCCTTCAATTGAGGCGGCCAATAGGACCACCAAACACCGCCGGACCTTCGCCGACAGCTAAAGGCGGTGCCACTACCGGAAACTGCCGATCCATTTTCTCCCTCGGTTCCTCGGCCGAGCGTGTATACAGAGAAAGGCGAGAGAAGCCATAGCGTAAGGTGATTACAATGGAATTGGGATTTATTTGGGAAATTTGGAAGTCTAATCCCTCAATTTCTTTATTTGTTTTAAGTTGGTCCCTATACTTTATTTAAATCATAAATCCTCAACTTCTAAATTTTATAACTTAGCCCCTAAGTTATAATTGCAAATTTAGTCCCCTAATTTATTTATTTTATTTAAGTAAGCCCTTAATATTTATTTAATTCTGAGTCCCTAACTTTCAATTTTTATAATGTGATCCCTAAACTTTTATTTCATTTTTAATCCTTCAATTTTCTTTCTTTCTTTAAGTTGACCCTCAAACTTTATTTGCACCTAAGTTCTCCATGCTTTAAAAATCATATAATTCAGTCCAAAGCACTTTTAGTTCAACTTTATTGCTTATTAGGTCTTCAATCCACAAATACATAATATTTAAGTGTGTTAACATAAATTAATTCTTTATTGACTTGACGGGCGTATGAACAGCTAGAGGATTGATTCTCAACTCTTATAAAGCTCAATACTCGGGGAAAGGATTATGGTAGACTCCTTCCTAAAAATTTTTTTTCCAAATGTGCGCATTTGTAATTGATATTATTATGAATACTTGCATGCAAATGTTATTTGATGACGTGCTTCCTCGGCACCATGATGATAGGTTTTAAGCCTAATTATAAATAATGACATATTTATTAGCACTATGATGATAGGATTCTAGCCTAATAAATAATAACGACGTGCTGTTAAACACTATGATGATGTGCACGATTAAAATGGATGATGAACGAACCTATATTACATATTTGTTCATATTTTTATGATGAATGATGATTATGTGCATTTAATTTGTAATATATATTAATTGTAGTGCGCAAGGTCTACTAAGTATTTAAAATACTCACGTTTTCTCTATCTAATTAACAAATTGCAGATTAAGAGTTGGATGTGCGGCGAGGAGTGGGAGCTACTTACGATTAGTAAATAAAATAGTTTTATTTTCGTTGCTATTTGAAGTGCTTTTAAACTGTTGAAGTATTCATTTCGAATTTTTGAACTATTTGGTACTTATTTCGGATGTTTTGAGCTATTAGAGATCGAATAGTTGTAAGATACTCTAATGTATTTATTATTTTAAATGATGTTCTATATTTTAATTATTCGTTATTTTTCGGCATTTATTATTATTATTATTATTATTATTATTATTATTATTATTATTATTATTATTATTATTATTATTGTTGTTGTTGTTGTTGTTGTTGTTGTTGTTGTCGTCGTCGTTGTTGTTGCTGTTGTTAAAATTTATGATATGTTTGAAAAGAAGAACTAACATTCTGGGTTTTCAGAATTCGGAGCCTTATAGCTTGGTATCAGAGCGGGTTTATATTTCTGGAGACTTGCAAATTATTTAAAGTATTTTTCAGAAAATTTTAAAATTTTAAGAGTTCTAGGTCCTAGGAACCACCACTGCCATCGCCTCGTCGTCGACTAGGAGGTAAAGAAGTTATTTATGAAGATTTTATTGTTCTTTTTCTGGATACATGGGACAAATGTTTTATGCAAGATAGAATGATGTATGTCAGATAGAAATGAAATACTTGTATCCATCCGACTAGGGAGAAAGAAACCGAGTTTGAGCATAATCGTGGAATTTTCCAGTGACGAATAAAGCATGACTTTAAGTATGTTTCATGGTATTTATACTCCTCAAAATTGGCTTCATGATTCTAAGAACGCATTGACTATTCTACAAGGATATTATTCTCCCCCATTACCTATCTGAATGATGATTTTTAAATATCAGTGATTGGGATTCTAGTTCAGTGTAATGCATTGAGATGACGTTTTAATTGATTATGATTGACTGTAATGGGATAATAACGCGGTGTAATGTTGTGTGTTCTTTATCTTTTCGGAGCAAGAGATGTCATGAAAAAGAAGGACTACCACACATAGGGCTAATCCTAATCAGATTGACTCGGCCACTTTCATGAGGAATTTCATGCAGTGCGTTCAGAATTTTGCGCAAGCTCCTCCTTCGCTTGCTCCCACCATATCATCGATCGTACAATTGAGAAAGTACAGTCCACCACTTTTGACGGTGAGAGCGGTCCTCTAGCTTTTGCGGAGTGGATTCAAGAGATTGAGAGGATTTTTAGACACATCTCATGCCCTGATGATCAAAAACTGCTACATGCTGAATTTATACAAAAGGGCAATGTTGGGTATTAGTGGGCATCGGATACTAGAACTAGGAGCGCTGAACAATAGAGTGCCTTCACTTGGAGAGACTAAGAAGTGGTACTTTACATGGCCGTGATAGAAGGAGAGGAAATTCTTGGATTTGGTATTCGTGTTTATGTGCTGATAGATTCGGGTGCTATGCACTTGTTTATTTTTTATGCCTATTTTGGTAGAATGGATTTGATAGTATAGAAGACTGACAGCATACTTGAGGCTATCCTACCATGAGAGGAAGTTATAGGAGTTGTCTCGATTTTCACCCCAATTTGTTGTTTCAGAGGAGAAGAAAGCACACCATTTTGAGACCGGTCTAAGCCCCGAGATCCGATAGATTGTGAGCGTCCTTGAGCTCCCCACTAATGGGGAAGTTGTTAGTAAGGCTCAGACAAGGGGAACAAAAGTAGCCAAAAGTTTCAACTAAAGAGGAAATGGCAAGGCCTAAGTCAGAATCAGGACAAGAACAAGAATCAGATGCCAAACAAAATGCCTAACTATGGACAAACTAAGGGCCAGACTTTAGGAGACGTTCCTCAGTGCCCAAGGTGCAAGAAGTACCGTGGAGGAAAGTGTCTTAGGGGCACTAGAGTTTGCTTCAACTGTGGAAAGCCAAGCCATATTGCACTAGATTGTCATTCCATGCAAGCTAGGAATAATTGAGGGCCATCGAAGCAGACTTAGCAAGCAAGGAAGGGAAAGGCTAGAGTTTTTTCTATGGATGCAGTAGGAGATACTGATGTGGTGGCATGTATATCATTTACACTAGTGCTCGCTAATATATCAAAGTCAACAACCCATCTCTTGTCCCTAAATGTATGTTCTAAATATGACCACATGTGTGCTATTTGTATTTGGTATTCGTGTTTATGTGCTGATAGATTCGGGTGCTATGCACTTGTTTATTTTTTATGCCTATTTTGGTAGAATGGATTTGATAGTATAGAAGACTGACAGCATACTTGAGGCTATCCTACCATCAGGACAGACTAACGGGACTGATAGAATAGGTAAGACCGTATAGATAGACTTTGATGTGATGGTATTAGAGGCAGACCTTAATGTAATTTCGATGAAGAATTTTGATATAATCTTGGGCATGGATTGGCTGAGGGCTGACCGTACTGCTATTATGTGCCATAAAAAGTAAGTCATTTTTTGAAAGGATGGGGAAGAAGTATTTAGATTTTATAGGTAAAAGATTAAGGCACTTCCTCTCCTTATCTCAGCTCTATAGGCGGAGAAACTTTTGGTGAAGGGAAATAGTAGGGGTTATCTTGTTAGCCTTTACGGTAAACCTTTTACATCTATATGTACAATCTTTACCTACATCTACAATATGTCAAAATGAACAATGGATTTGCAACTTTTGGCGTTTCATTTTTGCCCTTCCATTCTTCATTTTTTTTTACAAACTATGGCATTAACTATATTCCCCTAAACAATGAATGATATTAGCCCTACCCCCAAGCAATGAATGGCAATGCTCCTCCGATTACGATTAGGCATTGATGAATAATAATCTATTGATTTGTGTGGGATGCGAGAGTTGAAAACTCGAATTAAGATTAGGCATTGAATATCACTGTTGCAATAATCCCACACCGCAAGTATACGGATCGTGTAAGTAATATAGTGGACTTAAAGAGTCCAGGTATCGTGCCCACGAGAACCGTGAATACCGTGTTTAATGTTTTCCAACCTTAGCCGAAATAAATAGCCAGATGGTAGTTATTGTACTAAAATTAAATTAGAAGAGGTAATTAAATAAACTAAAATGAAAGAAGATGAGTTTGGAAAGAGAGTTGTGGAAAGCTTTTGAGAAATCAACATGCGAAGGTAGCGTAGGGGTTTCGAATCCCTGTTTCACCCAATTATTGCTCCGGATTAATGACTTGACAACTTGGTTAGGTTTAACGATCGAATTCTTAAATTATCAAATAACCTCTCTCGAGTGATATTCGACCTGTTGATGCCGAAATCAGTATGGACCAATTAAGTACCAATTCTAGTGAGTATCAGGACCTGGTTAACAGTAACTAGTGCAATGAAGAATGTAAATATATATATGGAGCCGAGCTCGCGCTAGTCTCAGATTACAGAGGATTTTCATGTGTCAAATAGCCACTAAGTGTTCTATTTATAGTGCAAGGAAGAGGTAGGCAGCGGTAGGTCATCATGAGGCAGCTGTACCGGTGCCAGAGTAGGGATGATGATTGCACCTGCTATACCTACAAGCCGTCTTGCATTTAAGGTGTTGACCTCGGAATTTGGGTGTAGCCGTCACTGCATTAATGGTGAAAAGATGCTCTGTCGGTTGCAGGTGGTGTCAGGGTGTCAGGTGACACGTGGACTGTCTTTGTTGTCGGCTACTGTGGCGAGCGGGACTGGTCACACACCATGGCCGAGCTTACCTTAGATCATCTGTCAGAAACTATAGCGGTGGGATAACCCTGTATGGTTTGGCCGACCTGAGCCCCTGGCCGAGTTAGAAAGGCTATCCGAGCTGAATTGGGACCCACTACCTATTCTCCAGTGGGGTGAATTCCAGGGTCAATCCGAACTGGGACACTAGACACGTCATCAGCCGACCTGGTGCCCCTATACGTCAGCAGGGGGTTCATATTGTGTGGAGGGCCGGGGCTGAATCTGTGCCACATCACCAGGGTGCCAACAATTGTCCCCAGCGTGAATGCCGACCTAGGTCAGGGTTGACGGTTCACCAGTCTGGGCTGGCACGCGCGTGGCACGTGGGCATGAGTCTGGAACACGTGTCGGCCGACCATTGGGGGAGGTCACGTCTTTTCAACTTCCGCCGCCTGCGCCTATATATACCCCCTCATTTCTTCGGTTTCCACTTTTCCGCTCTCTAAACTTGTCAAAATTTCACTCTCGAGCTCAAGCCCAGTCCGGTACCGTGCTAGCCTTCAGTTCGATACCGACCTAATCTTCAGGTATACTCCGGATTAAAAACTTTGTAAATTTCCGAAAAAATGTCGTCGAACTCTGATGAGGTATACGACTACGACATGGGCAACCAATCTCCAGGGCCCTCCCCCTCTCCGCACCTAGAAAACTCCCCGAGTGTCGGGGAAGTCCCCAAGGCTGTACCTCTACAGACGGTTAGGGCCACAGCGGAGGCCGCTGAACTCGCAGCCGAGGTGGGCACCTCCTTTCCGTCCGAGCCGACCTCACCCCAGCCGACCTTCCTGAGGAGGAGAAAGAAGAATTCGGCCAGGCGTGACCTGACGAAGCCGTGGGGCTGCTCCCAGTTCCCATCGGCGGTGACTGAGGAAATGCTGAGCTCGTGGCATTCCCAGTACCAGGTCTCACCCCTGGTGAGGTTCGTGGTGCCTGAGGCTGACGAGCGGGCTGACCTTCCGCCAGCAGGACGGGTAGCTGTGAACTTGGCGATGCTGGAGTCCGGGTTGAGACTGCCGTTCCCCAGGGCGGTGAAGCATTTTCTGAGTGCTTGGGGCGTAGCACCTACTCAGCTCACCCCCAACACGTGGAAGACCGTCCTGGGGATGCTGGTGTTGTGGCATAGAGCCGGGCTCAGCGAGTTGACGGTGTGGGACTCAACCACTTGTATACCTTCAAGTTAGATGGGCGACACTCGGTTTGGTACTCTTTATTCGTCCGGCGAACTGGGGGTACCTTTCGCACCGGCTTAGGACTTAGTCAAGAGTGAAGCGATTTGGTTACGGCGGAGGGGTGCCTGGTCAGTCCGGATGACAGAGAGGGGGAGGTCGCGATCCCCGTGAACTATCACGACCTCGGTAAGTATCCTTCCGACCTCGTTGTTATTTTATTTCGAACTGAACCGACTCGGTTTCTTTCGCAGACTTCAAGGAGGTCAAACTACTAGAGGGCTGGACTGAGCGTGCTGCCATCGCAAGGTCAATCTCAGATCGTGATTGCCTCTCTTGTTGACCAAGTAGAACCTGTTCAACGCCCGGCTCTCGCGAGCTCGCCCTCAGCGATCCTCCTCTACCTCGGGTATGTGTCCGAACTGCCCTACTCCATTACTTGCCGACCTCGCCTACATTTTGTTAACTGACCGTTTCCGAACTCCCAGCTCAATCCTTCTCTCAACCAATCATGCGAGGCCGTCAGACTTCCCAGCCCGCAACGAAGAGAGCTCGCACTGAGGCCTCGCCGACCTCGAAGCCAACTGACACCTGGCCTGCGGGCTCAGCCAGTGCCTCTGGCCTTCCTCCCAATCACGAGGTCGGGAAGGGCCTCATGACTGGTCCCAAGGCGCCCCAGGCCGGCCGGACAGACGTCGGCGTCCCCCCCACCGACATGCCCTACCTGGGCACCACACCAAGGAACGAAGAGGTGTTCGCGGGGTCCAAGGGGACAGCTCCGAAATTGTTGAGGGACTTCTTCCGGGCGAAGTCCCCGTCAGAAGGCGTGGGTGACTCCTCCCTGCCGTCCTCAGTAGAGTGTGCGTCAGTGGCCTTGGGGAGGTCCTGGACCCCTGTTCAGGAACATTACCTGGGCATGCTGAGCCCGGAGGACAACGCATCGACCGCCGTGGCACATTGCAGCCGGGCGATGGTGCACATGATCCGGAGTGGCGAGCAGTCTAGCGCGACGGTCCTGGAGTTGAGGGCCAGTCTGGCCGAGAGCGACACCGCCCTCGCCGAGTCCAAGTTCGGCCTGGCTGAGGCCCAGGGCAAGCTGAAAGAGGCCCAGAGCAGGGCAAGGGAGAGGGCCCAGGAGGCCTAGGACGTGAAGAAGGCCCACAAGGCCGAGGTGGAATCCCTCCGCGCTGAGCTGAAGGCTTTGAAGGCGGCCCAGTCCAATCAGGCCGGCCCGTCGTGGGAGCAGGTAATCGAGCAGTTCAAGGAGTCGGAGGAGTACACCTTCAAACTGAACTCCGCCTTTGTCAACGCGGCGGAGGACGTCATAGCCGACATCGTCGAAAAGCAACCTGACTGGGACATCGGGTTCTTGACCGAGGAAGTCAAGCGGCTCAGGGCGGAGTACGGGATGCCCGAGTATGAGGGTGGCCAGTGATTGTTTCTCTTGCTTTTTTTTTTTTTTGTATTGGACGCGGCTCAGTTCGGATGTTCCGAGCTGGGTCCTCTTTGTAACTTTCCGCTTATCTTGAATGGAATTCAGTTAAGTTCTTCTCTTGTTTCAATTGTAATTTTATATAACCGCACTCGAAGTCCGCTCACCTCACTAGGTCATCCCCGCGCCGGGGTCATAGGAAAAAACTTACACAATAATTTAATAAGTATTTGGTCCTGCTCTTGTGGATTCGTGCCCAGACCGTACCTCGCAGGTCGGCTAGGTTAGGGGGTGGGTCCACCGTAATGGACCTAGTATCCGATCTGAAGAGATGGGTATTTCAATTTTATTTTGCTTGGGTGTCACCTTGGTGCACCTGTCTCCAGGCCGGTTCACTTAGGTCGGCCATGTCAGGGAGTGGGTCCGCGGTGGCGGACCTAGGACGTTTCAATTTTATTTTGTCTGGATGCCACCTTGGTGGATCTGGCCCCAGGCTGGACCACTTAGGTCGACCATGTCAGGGGGTGGGTCCGCCGTGGTGGACCTAGGTCGTTTTCCTTTTATTTTGTTTGGATACCACCTTGATGGATCTGTCCCAGGCCGGACCACTTAGGTCGGCCATTTCAGGGGTGGGTCCGCCATGGCGGACCTAGGTATGGTAGTTAAGTATTGAACAACGAATTCAAACAACAGTTCAAAAACTTCCATTTATTACTGGAGTAGAGATATTACAACTGATTTTAAACATTTACAACTTTATAGCTACTAGAAATAAGTGTTCAACGTTCCAGGGGTGGGGGAGCTCAGCTCCTTCGGCCGTCCCGAGGCAGTAAGAGCCGTTGCAAAGGGCTCTGAGGACTACGAAGGGTCCCTCCCACTTCTCGGCTAGGGCTCCTGCGGCCTGATATTGGGTAGCGAGGAAGACCTTTCTGAGTACCAGGTCTCCGACCTGGAAGCTTCATTTCTTGACTTTCTGGTTGAAGTACCGAGCACTGCGGCGCTTGTATAGCTCAGTGCGCAGGTCGGCGTCAATTCGCTTCTCTTCCAGGAAGTCGACCTCGAGCATAAGTTCTTGGTCATTTGTGTGCTCAGAGAAGTACCGAGTTCGGAAGGAGGGTAACTCGACCTCGGCCGGTATAATAGCATCCACGCCATATACAAGTGCGAGGGGGTTTCTCCCGTGCTGGTCCTACATGTTGTTCCGTAGGACCATAGGACGGGGGGGAGCTCATCTGCCCACCCTCCTTTCAGGTCCTCCAATCGGGTCTTGGCGTGTGTTTGATGATCTTGTTCACGGCTTCCATCTGACCGTTGGACTGGGGGTGGTTCGGCGTAGAGTAGTGCTTCTTGATTCCCAGGTCCTCGCAGAAGGACCTCAACCGATGGTTGTCAAATTGCCGGCCATTGTCTGTTACGATGGACTCGGGTATCCCAAATCTGCATATGATTGCCCTCCAGATGAAGTCGGTCGTTTTCTGTTCCGTGATCCGAGCCAGGGCCTCAGCCTCCGCCCATTTGGTGAAGTAGTCCACGGCCACTATTGCATACTTCACTCCTCCCGGCCAATTAGCATAGGCCCGATGAGGTCAATTCCCCATTTGCAAAAGGGCCATGGACTGAGCACATGGGTTAGTTCAGCTGGAGGGGCCCGCCGACCTGGGCATGGCGCTGGCACTTGTCGCAGCGCCCAATGTAGGTGATAGAATCTTTCTTGAGGGTTGGCCAGAAGTAGCCTTGCCTCAGGACCTTGTGTGCCAGGGCCTGACCACCAGAGTGGTTTCCACACGTTCCGGAGTGGATCTCGTCAAGTAAGAAGGCCGCTTCTCTCTCAGTCAAGCATCGTAACAGAGGGCCTGAGAAGCTGCGTTTGTAGAGCGTGTTGACGATGATAATGTAGCGAGCAGCCCTAATCCGCAACTGTCTGGCAAGTCTGGGGTCCTCCGGGGCCCTACCATCCTTTAAAAAGGAGAGAATTTCATCCATCCATGAAGGGGGGCCTAGGTCTGCGGCTGCCACATGGGAGTGCTGGGCTATGGCTGACCTCATCAGCCTATTGATCGGTACAAACTCCAGCTCCTCGATCCCTTCACTGGTAGCGAGGCATGCCAAGGCGTCAGCCAGGTTGTTCTGAGTCCGGGGGATCTGTCGGAGGGTGACCTCCTCGAAATTCTTCATTTCGGTGGCAGCAAGGTCGGCGTAGCTGGTCGTCGGCTCGTCCTTAGCAAGGTAGGTACCATTGAGTTGGTTGACGACAAGTTGGGAGTCGCTTCGGACTTGGAGGTGGGAGAGACCCATCGCCCAGGCATACCTAAGGCCTGCAATCAGGGCCTCATATTCAGCTTCGTTGTTGGAGGCCGGAAACGAGAACCGTAGGGACTGGCAGAAAGATTCCAAGGAGGGGCTCAGAAGCACGAGTCTAGCTCCGGAGTGTACGTCTGTTGGGCGTGTTGTCGCAGTACGCCAAAATTTATTTTATTTCCTTACTCGGTTTCAAAACTACAAATTAATGTAGCAGTGGTAAGTAAGGGTCGAACCCAAGAGGAACAGTGTTTAATCTAATTGTTCTTATCAATTAATCTAGAAATGGGAGTTTTGTGAAGTTGGATGAAATTCGAAAATAAAATGACAAAATAAAAGAGATGAAAATGAAACAATTGAAGATATATCTAGTTCTCCGGTTCGGTTGTGTCAACATCTTGTGTTTATCTTTCCCATGCAACGTGTACTATCCCTTCTTCAATTTATCAACTCCAATTAATCAATACGATCTGATTAACAAATTCTTCCTTAAGTATATTAAATTAAAGTGAGTTCTTTAACTTAACGTCTAGCTATTGGATAATCCTAAATAAGTTCTTAGGATTTAATGCAACGCTAGTGTGAAATGAACAAGAAGAATGAGTTGAATTAGATGATCAATTTCACAAACTTGAATTAATACATCTAAGTTGATTTATTAACAAATATGCACAACATTCGTTTGCTACTGTGGATTGGAATCTAGTGACAATTACGGATCAAAAGTTCCAATCCTAGCACATAACTTGAACTTAAAATTAATTGATTCAATTGGCCAAAGTGAATGCAATAATCACATAAATTCAAAACGGGTTTAAAAGCATAACAAATCAATAAATTGATGTAGAGGAATAGATAAAACGTTAGCAAAGAGTTAGAAAAGATACCAACATGATAATTGAACATAACGTCCCCCTCGAACTAGATAGAGAAGTCTAACTACTCATATTAGCGGGTATCACCACTGCTATATGATAGATTATACTTCACTATCTCAAGTAATATATGCAAACTATAGAAATCACGTAAATAATGCTAAGAATTAAATAGAGAAGTCTAACTACTCATATATGCGGGTTAAATACTTATAACGGCAGTAACGCAGTATCACCTCTGCAATATATGAGAAATTATCTTTCTCAAATATGAAAAATAAAAGAAGAAGAGAAATTAGTGAAGAAATGCTCCACTAATCATATTCACGGCCGAAGTATCGTCGATTGATTAATCAAACCTAAATTTAGGTTTTTACTTCCGCCGGAATATGAAAAACTAAGAGCTTTCAAGTTAGAACTAAGAACAAATGATGAAGAGAATTTTATTGAGGAGAAAATTGGAGAGAATCACAAGCTAATTCTCTCTACAAGTTGTGTGATTCAAGCTTGGAAATGCCTCTATTTATAGGTAAAATATTACACCAAAAAATATTAAAAAATCATAAAAGTCTTCCTTCATGAGTCTATTGTGGTATGCTCAAGTTGTTTTATCTTTAAGAAATCAAGAAAATACCAAAAAACACGTTTTATGGTAGGTGGAGTCCGCTGGTCAAAATCTACAGAGGTGTCAGCGTGACTCGAGTCATCACATGGCTACGATCGAGTCACCGCGCACTCGCTTAGTTCTGCGCTGAATCTGAAGGCCAGGGAAGGTTGCAGGCATAACTCGATCACTTGCGGCGGTGATCAAGCATGATCGGGCGTGACTAGAGTCACTTATACCGACTGATCACGCATACGGCCGACTGAGTCACCCGAGTCACCCATAAATTGCACACCAAGTCCCTTTACTTTTGAATGTTGTTCATTTTGGTCCTTGACAAGTTGCATTGTGGTCCTCCAACTTTCTGAAAAGTTTCACTTTGGTCCCCCGACTTTTGAAAAGTTGCAGTTTGGTCCCCAACAGTTTGGCTTTGACTCTTTTAGTCCTTTTTCTTCAAATGGCCATAACTTTCACTAGGAAACTCCGATTTGAGATCCGAAAAAAGTTTGGGAATCCTCTTTTGATGTTCTTCGACTTTGGGGCAAGAAAAATTGTAAAAACAACTTTTCATAAAATTACATCGGAGGTCCTCCATCTTTGATTCGCTTGCATTTTGGTCCCGAGTTTCCGTTTTCATTCGATTTTCATCCTTTTTTACTCCTTTTGATTCTTTGTAATCCTAAACACCACAATAAAGGAAAAACACATAAAACGGAATATATAACACTAATAAAACACACAAATACATAAAATAGAAGAGTTATTTAAGTGCTTTTCTAGCACTTATCATCCGTCGAGGAGCCGTCTACGTAGAGCGTCTAGGGCTCAACTTTTCGACAATGGGGGACTGAACTCGGCTATGAAATCTACCAGGGCCTGACCTTTGATCGCGAGCCGAGGTCGGTAGAAGATATCAAACTGTCCGAGCTCCACTGCCCATTTGACTAGCCGACCTGAAGAGTCCGGCTTCTGGAGCACCTGCCGCAGAGGATAATTAGTCACCACCTCGATGGGGTGCTCGAGGAAATAAGGTCGAAGCTTTCTGGAACTGGTGACGAGCGCGAGGCCTAACTTCTCCATCGGCGTGTAACGCTTCTGTGGGTCAACGAAGGACTGAACTCGCGGCATGTTCAGAGACGGCGAGGTAAATGGAGAGGACATTGTCTGCCTTGGGCTTCGACAGGAGAGGAGGTTGGGCCAGGTGTTTCTTGAGCTCCTCGAAAGCTTCCTGGCACTCGGGGGTCCATCCGAAGACCTTCCCTTTCTTCAGGGCCTCGAGAGAAACGGGCAGCACCTGTCCGTGGCCTTGGACACGAATCGGTTCAGGGGCCGCTATCCGGACGGTGAGACTCTGGACCTCTTTAACCCTGGTGGGAGGTCTCAGGTCCAGGACGGCCCTAATCTTCTCGGGGTTTGCCTCAATGCCTCTCGAGCTCACCACGTTGCCGAGGAATTTTCCGAACTCAACCCCGAAGGGGCATTTTGTCGAGTTCAACTTCATTCGATACTCTCTCAGGACCTAGAACATGCGACCCAGGTGCTCGATGTGGTCAACGGCCTTCACACTCTTCACCAGCATGTCGTCGACATACACTTCCATGGTAATCCCAATCTGGGAGGCGAACATCTTGTTGACCAGGCGCTGGTAGGTAGCCCCAGCATTCTTCAACCCGAAGGGCAAGACCTGGTAACAGTAGAGGCCTCGATCAGTTATGAAGGCTGTGTGCTCCTGATCCGGGGGGTACATTGGGATCTAGTTGTAGCCCGAGTAGGCGTCCATCATACTGAGGAGCTCATGCCCCGCCGTGGCGTCCACCATCTGATCTATCCGGGGAGGGAAATGAGTCCTTCGGGCTGGCCTTGTTGAGGTCGGTGAAATCTATGCAGACTCTCCAGCTACCCATTGCTCTTCTTAACGAGTACTGGGTTCGCCACCGAGGTGGGGTATTTGGCTTCCTTGATGAACCCAATTTGAAGTAACTTATCCACCTCCTTCGCCAGGGCCTCATAGCTTTCCTGGTTCAGCGGACGCCCGGAGGTCTTACCGCGGGGTCGATATCTAGTCGGTGACAAGCAATGGATGCAGGTATGCCGACCATGTGCGAGGGCTCCCAAGCGAAGACGTCGGAATTACCACGGAGGAACTCAACCAAGGCGGAGCGCGTGGGCTCAACTAGTCTGCTCCCGATCCTTAAGACCCTTTCCGGATGCTCGACGTCGACCTCGACGGCGTCCAGCTCTTCCATTGGTTGTGCACTTCGGCTCTCAGGTCGGCTACGAAGGTTGTCGAGCTCGGCCATGGCGACGGTCATCCCCCCGGGCCGTTCGCGGAAAGCGGGCTGGGTGACGTCGCACCGGCAGGCTGCGGACTGGTCTCCCCAGACTATCGCTACCCCCGCTGGCATGCGGAACTTCATGGCGTAGTGGTAAATGGAGGTCGAGGCCCTGAGCTCGTACAAGAGGGGCCGACCTAGGAGGGCATTATTATTGCTTGGGAGGTCTACCACGATGAAGGTGGCCATGACGGCCCATACGCATGGCTTTTCCCCTAGCTCCCCCAGCATCGATATTTGCCCGACTGGCTTAGTAGCATGACCAGTTACTCCCACCACAGGGCCAAGGGGGCACGGGCTTAGGTGCCGCTCGTCGAGGCCCATCTGGATTAAGGTCCGGAGGTATAGCAAGTTAACCCCGCTCCCACTGTCAATAAGTGTCCGGTGTACGTGTGTACCGTTGAGGACCATACTGATGACAAGGGTGTCTTGGTAAGGGTGGCGAGCATGGGTTGCGTCGGCCTCCGTAAAGGTGATCCCTTCTTGAGGTTCGGACGGGCCGGAGCTGGTGTTGGTCCTCTGCGCGGAATACTGGTAGTTAGTACAGGCCTCTCTCGCCAACCTTTTGCGCTAGTTCCGTGATCCTATGAAGTGTTGGTTGCCCATGACCAACGTGTGAACCTCGTTCCGTGGCCCCGTAGGCGGTTGAGGCCGGTGGGAAGCCCCCGACTGAGGTCGGCCGTGGTCGGGTGGTGGGGGGACGAACTCGCGCAGCTGTCCTCGCCGGATCAGGCCTTCAACTTCGTTCTTCAGGTCCCGACAGTCATCGGTGTCATGTCCGGCTGACCTGTGGTAACGGCAGTACCTTTCCTGGTTCTTGCTCGAAGAGGGGGTCCTGATGAGGGTCGAGGGTGGTAGGACCCCCGATCCTTCACGTGCATCAGTATGCCCTCCAGGCTGGTGTTGAGAACGTGGAAGGTTTGGAACCTCTGGGAGGTGGTCGAGCGGCCTCTTGCCCGCGCTGCTGCTGGTGCTGAGCGCGTAGCGCCTGGGTCGAGTTGGTGTCCTTCTCCTTTCCTTTCTCGGGTCAGGGGTCCTGAGGCTTTGGCTCGGGGTCTCCGGACGCCTCCTCAGCCTCGATATAGCACTCAGCTCGGCTGAGGAACTCATGGTATTTCTCTGGACTGTTCTCATGGACCGACCACCAGAATCAGGACCTGTACCGGAGGCCGGCCAAGGCTGCCACCAGGGCCGTTTCGTCTGACACGCTGCCAATCTTTATGTATCGGCTATTGAACCGCTCCACGTAGCTCTTCAGGGACTCATCCCTCCCCTGCTTGACGTCTACTAGCCTCTGCTTTGGGGTCGACCTCAGCCGGGACCCCATAAAAGCTGTTTGGAATCGGGGCCGCGAGGTCGCCCCACATCTTCACGGAATGTGGCGGGAGCTTCTTAAACCACTTCATGGCCTTATCCCCTAGTGTCAGCTGGAAGGCCTTGCACATGAGCTCGTCACTCACCCCTGTAACTCCATGAAGGCGGCGTACCTATCGACGTGGCCCGTCGGATCACTGACTACGTCGTAGTTCCCTTCTTGAGGTAGTTTCAATTTGGCAGGCATGGGCTCGGCCTGGATCTTCAGGCTCAGCGGGGAGGCCTTCCCCACCCTGGTTGTGGGGCTTGGGGCTGCCTCCTTCGCTTCTAGCTCGGCCACCCTCTTCCGCAGGAGCTCGAGCTCGAACTGCGGAGGTGGGTCGTTCGCATTTTCGCCCTGCCCCTCGGTCGTGACGGGGGCCAAGCGGTCAAAGACACTATGAGTGCTTCAGGACGACCTGGCTTCCGAAAGGGTCGGGGTCTCCAACGGCACTGTGGTCCGCGTTGGGACGGGGGAGCGACTGAAGCGCAAGCGACGCCGGGTGCGGCGCCAAGATGAGCATCCTTTCCTAGGTGATATGACGCTGGACTTAACGGGCGCTTGTGGGGGTCGCATTGGAGAGTGGTAACAGCCTGGGTGAGGTCATCCGCCGCCGCATTTGGGCCGGTGACATCCAGAGCGAGTGTCGCCCGCCGCTGAGGGCGGTTCTCGAGGACGATCTGCGGGATCGGAAGTGCTCCCGTCCGTAGAGGCGTAGGACGCGCGACTGCGGCTCATGTCTCGCGTGAGGAATACTCCGTGGTAGAGCTGGGACGTGTTGCTTGGATACAAAGGGGGAGGCCCTCCTTTTAGCGCCAATTGTTGATGCCGAAATCAGTATGGACCAATTAAGTACCAACTGTAGTGAGTATCAGGACCTGGTTAACAGTAACTAGTGCAATGAAGAATGTAAATGTATATATGCAGCCGAGCTCGCGGTAGTCTCAGATTACAGAGGATTTTCGTGTGTCAAATAGCCACTAAGTGTTCTATTTATAGCGCAAGGAAGAGGTAGGCGGCGATAGGTCATCATGAGGCGGCTGTACTGGTGCCAGAGTAGGGATGATGATTGCACTTGTTGTACCTGCAAGCCGTCTTGCATTAAAGGCGTTGACCTCGGAATTTGGGTGTAGCCGTCACTGCATTAATGGTGAAAAGATGTTCTGTCGGTTGCAAGTGGTGTCAGGGTATCAGGCCGCTGGGTGACACGTGGACTGTCCTTGTTGTCGGCTACTGTGGCGAGCGGGACTGGTCACACACCATGGCCGAGCTTACCTTAGATCATCTGTCAGAAACTATAGCGGTGGGATAACCCTGTATGGTTTGGCCGACCTGAGCCCCTGGCCGAGTTAGAAAGGCTATCCGAGCTGAATTGGGACCCACTACCTATTCTCCAGTGGGGTGAATTCCATGGTCAATCCGAACTGGGACACTAGACACGTCATCAGCCGACCTGGTGCCCCTACACGTCAGCAGGGGATTCATATTGTGTGGAGGGCCTGGGCTGAATCTGTGCCACGTCACCATGGTGCCAACACGACCTATTCTCGCACACAACCCACCTATATCTTTATGGTGAATCTAAACACACAAGACTGCATTAAAGATTTGTGAAAACTTTAAATGATCACATAAAGCACCGGGGTACTCTCGTCACCGATCGGACTTCACGGTTTTCAATATAAGTCTAGTCTAATCACGGTTCATTTAAACCCAACATTATATTATATCTAACCTAACATGTACAGGAAAATAAAAGAAATAATTGAGAAAGCCATAGCCAGATGTATAATTATCTTAGTCTTGACTTTACTCTTCGCTTCGCTGGAAAATCCTTCTTCAAAGCTCCAAATTTTACTCTTGTGGTGTGCATAAGCTTCCTCACTTTATCCAAAAAAAATACCCTTTTATATATGTAGTTTTATGCCCTAATTTCATGAATGAAACCCATGTCCAATGGGTTTCCTAGTCCTAGTCCAATTTAAAAGAACCGTTCGGTTTTGGTTCGTTCTATCCGCTCGGTTTTGATTTTTTTGCCCACTCCTACTCAGTGGTACTTGTCTTATTAGCTCTGTAAATTGTAACATACAAGTCCTTAACTTTACAAAGAAGAGTTTGATTCAAAGAACTTTATAAAGAAGAGAAACATCTGGATTCGACTGGAACAATAGATTCTAAAAAGAATTGTAAAATGGAGAAGGGAAGTGTTGGTAAACATGTGATATTTTTAGTAATATTACTATTCCTAAGTAAAATATGGAAGCGGGAACTCTTTTACCGATTACGTAACGATATCCACAGCTCGAGCATACTTTATCTTTAATAATAAATTTTCCTTTGAAAACTTAGGTATCTCTATCAAAGAAACTATGATAAAAAACCATGTTGATCAGAAAACACATTGATAGAAAAACAAACTTAACATTAAGAAGCAAGGCCAGCATATCCTTTGTCACTTGTCAAAGTGAATGTGCGGCAAAACACACACCACAAATAATAATAATCTATATATTATATAAAATAAGGTTTAATTTGAAGTTATTAATTAAAAACCAGTTATTAGGACCAAAAGGTAGTTATTGCTTTGTTATTATAATTAAGTGCTGCTACATGTACAAGTGGTTATGTTTGTTAGCTAATAATTAATTAATACAAATAATAAGATTATTAGGATATGATTTGTTACTTAATTAATTAATTAATCCTGATTTTTCACACGCTTTGAAAATGGTTTATTATACTTTTTGTTGGCACCCTTGTGACGTGGCACGGACCCAGCCCAGGTCCACCGTGCGACATGGACCCCCTGCGGACGTGTAGGGGCACTCGGTCAGCTGATGACGTGTCTAGTGCCCCAGTTCGGATCGACACTAGAATTCCACCACAAGAGGATAGACCATGTGTCCCAGTTCAGCTCGGATGGCCCGCCTAACTCGGTCTATGGCCCAGGTCGGCCGAACCACGGAGGATTGTCCCATCGTCACAGTTTCTGACAGAGGGTCCGAGGTCAGCTCAACCATGGTTTGCGTCCAGCCCCGCTTGCTACAGTGGTCGACAACAAGGACAATCCACGTGTCACTTGACACCCTGACACCACCTGCAACCAACAGACTTTTCCCCATTAATGCTATGACGGCAACACCCAAGTTTCGAGGTCAACGCCTTAAATGCCAGACGGCTTGCAAGTACAACAGACGCCATCATTGCACCTATTCCGAAGCTAGCCCAGCCGGCGCCATGATGACCTACTACTTCCTACCAGATTTTGTACTATAAATAGAACACTTAGTGGCCATTCGAGGGGCTAAAAAAATCCTTTGTAATCAAGTGATAACTCGACCTCGGATTTAATACATATTTACATTCTTTACTTCTTCAGTTACTACTAATTAGGCCCAAACACCCACCTCAGTTGATAATTAATTGGTCCTTACTGATTTCGACATCAACACTTTTCATAGGCATTTTAGCGGTTGAGATTATATAGAAATAGTGGTAGACCTCCCAGGCAATTATAATGTCCTCCTAGGTCGGCCCCTCCTGTAGCTCAGGGCCTCGACCTCCATTTACCACTACGCCATGAAGTTCCCCATGCCAGCGGGGATAGCGATAGTCCGGGGGGGGATCAGGCCGCAGCCCGCCGGTGCGAAATCACCCAACCCGCTGTCCGCAAATGATCGGGGGGGTTGACTGTCGCCATGGCCGAGCTCGACGACCCTCGTAGCCGACCTGAGGAGCGACGTGCACAGCTGATGGAAGAGCTAGACACCATCGAGGTCCAGGCCGAGCACCAAGAAAGGGTCCTAAAGATCGGGAAGGGATTGGCTGAGCCCACACGCTCCGCCCTGGTCGAGTTCCTCCGCAGCAGTTCCGACGTCTTCGCTTGGGAGCTCTCGCATATGGTCGGTATACCTGCATCAGTAGCTTGCCACTAGCTAAACATCGACCCCGTGGTGAGACCTCGGCAACAGCAACGACGTCCGCTGCCCTGGCGAAGGAAGTGGATAAGTTACTTCAAATTGGGTTCACCAGGGAAGCCAAATACCCCACCTGGGTTGCGAACCCAGTCCTCGTTAAGAAGAACAACGGTAGCTGGAGAGTCTGCATAGATTTTACCGACCTCAACAAGGCCAACCCCAAGGACTCATTCCCCCTACCTCGAATAGATCTGATGGTAGACGCAACGGCTGGGCACGAGCTCCTCAGTATGATGGACGCTTACTCGGGCTATAACCAGATCCCTATGTATCCCCCAGATGAGGAACACACGGCCTTCATAACAGACCGAGGCCTTTACTGTTACCAGGTCATGCCCTTTGGGTTGAAGAACGCCTGGGGCAACCTACCAGCGCCTGGTCAACAAGATGTTTGTCTCCCAGATCGGGATTACCACGGAAGTATATGTCGACGACATGTTGGTGAAAAGTGTGAGGGTCGCTGACCACATCCAGCACCTGGGTAACATGTTCCAGGTCCTGAGAGAGTATCGAATGAAATTGAACCTGACAAAATGCGCCTTCGGGGTTGAGTCCGAAAAATTCCTCGGCTATGTAGTGAGCTCGAGAGGCATTGAGGCAAATCCCGAGAAGATTAGGGTCGTGCTGAACCTGAGACCTCCCACCAGGGTTAAAGAGGTCCAGAGTTTCACCGGCCGGATAGCAGCCTTGAACCGATTTGTGTCCAAGGCCACGGACAGGTGCCGCCCCTTTCTCGAGGCCCTAAAGAAGGGGAAGGCCTTTGGATGGACCCCCGAGTGCCAGGAAGCTTTCGAGGAGCTCAAGAGACACCTGGCCCAACCTCTTCTCCTATCGAAGCCCAAGGCAGAAGATGTCCTCTCCATTTACCTCGCCGTCTCTGAACATGGCGCGAGTTCAGTCCTTACTCGTGTCGAGGGGGGCATCCAGTACCCGGTCTATTCCACGAGTCAGTCCTTCGTTGACCCTCAGAAGCGTTACACACCGATGGAGAAGTTAGCCCTCGCGCTCGTCACCAGTTCCATAAAGCTTCGACCTTACTTCCTCGAGCACCCCATCGAGTGGTGACTAATTACCCCTTGCGGCAGGTGCTCCAGAAGCCGGACTCATCAGGTCGGCTGGTCAAATGGGCAGTGGAGCTCGGACAGTTCAACATCTCGTACCGACCTAGGCTCGCAATCAAGGGTCAGGCCCTGGCAGATTTCATAGCCGAGTTCAGCCCCCCATTGTCGAGTCCCAGTACCAAGGTCGAGCCCTGGACGCTCTATGTAGAAGGCTCATCGACGGACGTACACTCTGGAGCTGGGCTCGTGCTCCTGAGGCCCTCCTTGGAATCTTTCTGCCAGTCCCTGCGGTTCTCGTTTCTGGCCTCCAATAATGAAGCCAAATACGAGGCCCTAATTCGCAGGCCTTAGGTACGCCCGGGCCATGGGTTTCTCCCACCTCCAAGTCCGAAGCGACTCCCAGCTCATCGTTAACCAACTCAAATGCACCTACCTTGGTAAGGACGAGCGGATGACTAGCTACGCCGACCTTGCTGCCGCTGAAATAATGAATTTCGAGGAAGTCATCCTTCGACAGATCCCTCGGACTTAGAACAACCTGGCTGATGCCCTGGCACGCCTCGCTACTAGTGAAGGGATAGAAGAGCTGGAATTTTTACCGATCAACCGACTGACGAGGTCGGCCATAGCCCAGCCCTCCCATGTGGCGGCCGTAGACCTGGGCCCCCCTTCGTGGATGGACGAAATTTTCTCCTTTTTAAAGGATGGTACGGCCCCGGAGGACCCCAGACTGGCCAGACAGTTGCGCATTAGGGCCGCTCACTACACTATCATCGACAATACGCTCTACAAACGCAGCTTCTCAGGCCCTCTGTTGCGGTGCTTGACTGAGAGAGAAGCGGCCTTTTTACTCGACGAGGTCCACTCTGGAACGTGTGGAAACCACTCTGGTGGTCAGGCCCTGGCACACAAGGTCCTGAGGCAAGGGTACTTCTGGCCAACCCTCAAGAAAGATTCCATCGCCCACGTCAGGCCCTGGCACACAAGGACCTATGCCAACTTGTCGTGGAGGAGTGAAATATGCGATAGTAGCCGTGGACTACTTCACCAAGTGGCCAAAGGCTGAGGCCCTGGCTCGGATCACGGAACAGAAAACGACCGACTTCATCTGGAGGGCAATCATATGTAGATTCGGGATACCCGAGTCCTTCGTAACAGACAATGGCTGGCAATTCGACAACCGTCGGTTGAGGTCCTTATGCGAGGACCTGGGGATCAAGAAGCACTACTCCACGCCGAACCACCCCCAGTCCAACGGTCAGGTGGAAGCCGTGAACAAGATCATCAAACACACACTCAAGACCAGACTGGAGGACCTGAAACGAGGATGGACAGACGAGCTCCCGGCCGTCCTATGGTCCTACCGAACGACATGCAGGACCAGCACGGAGAGACCCTTCGCACTTGCATATAGCGTGGATGCTATTATACCGGCCAAGGTCGAGTTACCCTCCTTCCGAACTCGGTACTTCTCTGAACGCACAGATGACCATGGACTTATGCTCGAGGTCGAGCTGCTGGAAGAGAAGCGAATTGACGCCGACCTACGCACTGAGCTATACAAGTGCCGCAGTGCTCGGTACTTCAACCAGTAAGTAAAGAAGCGAAGCTTCCAGGGTGGAGACTTGGTACTCAGAAAGGTCTTCTTCGCTACCCAAGATCAGGCCGCAGGAGCACTAGCCGAGAAATGGGAGGGACCCTTCGTAGTCCTCATAGCCCTCTGCAACGGCTCTTACTGCCTTGGGACGGCCGAAGGAGTTGAGCTACCCCACCCTTGGAACGTCGAGCACCTGAATAAATATTTCCAGTAGCTATCAAGTTGCAAATGTCTAAAGTTGTAAATGTTGAAAATCAGTTGTAATCTCTACTCCAGTAATGAATGGAAGCTTTTGAACTGTTGTTTGAATTCAGTGTTCGATACTAAAGTAAGATGACCCAGGTCCGCCACGGCGGACCCACCCACTGACATGACCGACCTACGAGGTAAGGCCTGGGGACAGATCCACCAAGGTGGCATCCAAAAAATAAAAGTAAAATGACCCAAGTCCGCCACGACAGACCCACCCCCTGACATGGCCGACCTACGAGGTAAGGCCTGGGGACAGATCCACCAAGGTGGCATCCAAAAAATAAAAGTAAAATGACCTAGGTCGCCACGACGGACTCACCCCCTGACATGGCCGACCTACGAGGTCAGGCCTGGGGACAGATCCGCCACGGTGGCATCCGCACCCCAAATAAACTATTATTAAACGGGTACCTAACTAGAATCATTGTGCAACAGGAGATAAAGTGTGGTCATCAGATCGGCCACCCATGCCCACCCCGGTGGACTCGTCACCAAATAAAGTCGACCTACGAGGTACGGTCTGGTTACGGATCCGCTAGGGTAGAACCAAGTACTAATTTTTAAGTTTTAGTTCTTACTCCTATGACCCCAGCGTGGGGAGGACCTGATGAAGCGACCCGACTTCGAGTGCGGTTGTATAAAATTGCACAATGAACTGAAGTAATAAAGGAAGAGCTGAACTGAGAAAGCACTTGAATTAAAAGAGCATAATATTACAATCAAAACCCAGCTCAGAACAGTCGAACTGGGCTATGTCTAATACAACAAAAAAAAGCACAACAAAAAATAAAAAAAAATAATAATAATAAAAACATGGCCCTATCATTGGCCACCCTCAGCCTAAGGCATCTCGTACTCCTCCCGAAGCCGCTTTACCTCCTCCGCAATGAACCCGATGTCCCAGTCAGGCCGCTTCTCAGTAATGTCGGCCATAACGTCCTCCGTCGCGCTGACAAAGGCGGAGTTGAGCTCGGACATGTGCTCCTCCGACCACTTATACTCCTCGATGATCTCGTCCTTCGACAGTACGGGTTGGGCGATCTGGGAGCTCCTCGCGGCCTCTAGCTCGGCCCGGAGAGACTTGACTTCAGCGGCGTGGGCTTTCCGGGCGTCCTCAAGCTCCTTGGCCCCTTCCTTGGCTCGTCGCTGGGCGTCATTCATCTTGGAGAGGCACTGGCCTTGGCCTCCGCCAGGGCTGAGTCACTCTCCTTGAGGTCGCCCTGTAGTTCCCGGATGGTGGCCCTCGACTGCTCCCCAGCTCGAAGCAGGTGGATCAGGGCTGGGCTACAATGGACCGCCGCGGAGAGGGTATTGTCCTCGGTACCCATCTTCGACAGGTATTGCTCCTGGGCTGGGGTGCAGGACCTCCCTATCGCCACGGTGGCATTGTCCGCCGAGATCGGCATAACCGAGGGGCTTATTGTCCAGACCGGTGAGTTGGGCCGGTAAAAATCGCAGAGTGGCTTCGGCAGCACCCCCTTGTTCCGGGAGTGGGCCTCCTCCTGGGTCTCAGAGGTGCCAAGGTAGGGTAGGCCCACCTCCTCCGCACTCAGGGCGGCGCCCCCGGACTCAGCCGGCCTCGCGGCTTTCATCGCCCCTTTCCCGACCCCGGGCTGAGTGACCACGCAGCCGCCCTGGGGTGCTGAGGGTTGTGAGCTCGGCCCATCGGTGCACGACCTCTTAGGAGCCGGAGTTGAGGCCTGTCGTCCCCTCATCGCAGGTCGAGACATTGAGTGGGCTGTTGGTCAGAGGCGGAGTTAGACGACGAAGATAAGCTGAGACAGCGATGCCGGGCTGAGCAACATACCTGAAGTAGACGAAGATGTCTGTGGACGAGCCCTGGATAGACGGGCATTGAAGAGACTGTCCTCGGTGATGAGCGCTCTCCAATCACGGTCCTGCACCGACCTAGCTGCCCTAGCTCGATCGGGCCAACTTGCCGAAGGCCTGGCCTCCTTGTAATCTGCATAAAACAAATGGTTGGTTCAGTTCGAAATAAGTGTTAGCTCAGATCGGAGGATCCTTACCAAGGGAATGATAGTTGACCAGGATCGTTATCTCCCTCCTCCCGTCCGGCCGACCAGCAAATTTCGCCCGTAACCGCGAGCCACTTTGACCGAGTCCGGCACTGGCCACGAAAGCGCCGAAGTTCGCGGAATCAACAATAGTACCACCCGTCGCCCGTCCGACTTGAAAGAGTGCGAATTATTGAACTCCCACACCGACAGCGCTCCGAGGCCAGCCTGGTGCCAGAGGACATGCATCCCCACCACGGTCTTCCAAGTGTTGGGGGTCAACTGTGTAGGAGCCACCCCCCAAGCCTTCAGGAACTCTTCGATGACCCGGGCAAAGGGCAGTCGAACCGCAGACTCGAGCATAGCCAGGTTCACGGCGACGCACCCAGCCGGTGGGTAATCAGCACGGTCATCTGGGCCCGGGCCAGGAACTTCACCTGGGGTGATATTTGATACAGCGCATGCCACTGGGCGAGCATCTCCTCAGTGACCCCCGATGGGACCTGGGAGCACCCCCAGGGCCTCGACAAGTCACGCCTAGCCGACTTTTTCTTCCTCATCCTGATGAAGCTTGGGGGGAAACGACATGCCCGGACTGAAATGAGGAGCCCACCCCGGAGCCAAGGTTGGCGGATTCGGCGGTTTCCCTGACGGTTTGCAGAGGAACGGCTTCCAGGACTTCCTCGACACTCGGGGAGTTCTCTCTGTGCGGGGAGGGGGAAGGTTCTGGAGATCGGGTCCCATGGTCGTAGTCATATACCTCTTCGGAACCGGACGACATTTCTTAGAAAATTTAAAGATCTAAGGTCGGGAATATACCTGAAGGTAAGGTCGGTTGGGAACTGAAGGTCAGGGAAATTCCGGTATGGGCTTCAGCTCGAGAGTAAACTTTTTACAAGTGTAGAGAGCGGAAAAGTGGAAACTGAAGAAATGAGGAGGTATATATAGGCGATGGCGATGGAAGTCGAAGAGGCGCACCCTCCCCCAGCGATCGACCGACACGTGTTCCAGGCTCACGCCCACGTGCCACGCGCGTGCCAGCCCAGGCCGGTTAAGCGTCAACCCCAACCTAGGTCGGCATTCACGCTGGGGACAACTGTTGGCACCCTGGTGACGTGGCACGGACCCAGCCCAGGTCCACCGCGCGACATGGACCCCCTGCGGAGGTGTAGGGGCACCCGGTCGGCTGATGACGTGTCTAGTGCCCCAGTTCGGATCGACACTAGAATTCCACCACAAGAGGATAGGCCATGTGTCCCAGT
This sequence comes from Jasminum sambac, assembly GCA_018223645.1. NCBI lineage: Eukaryota > Viridiplantae > Streptophyta > Magnoliopsida > Lamiales > Oleaceae > Jasminum > Jasminum sambac. The sequence continues at coordinate 2,159,186 of CP073650.1, forward strand.
TCAGCTCGGATGGCCCGCCTAACTAGGTCCATGGCCCAGGTCGGCCGAACCACGGAGGATTGTCCCATCGTCATAGTTTCTGACAGAGGGTCCGAGGTCAGCTCGGCCATGGTTTGCGTCCAGCCCCGCTTGCTACAGTGGTCGACAACAAGGACAATCCACGTGTCACCTGACACCCTGACACCACCTGCAACCAACAGACTTTTCCCCATTAATGCTATGACGGCAACACCCAAGTTTCGAGGTCAATGCCTTAAATGCCAGACGGCTTGCAAGTACAACAGACGCCATCATTGCACCTATTCCGAAGCTAGCCCAGCCGGCGCCATGATGACCTACTACCTTCCTACCAGATTTTGTACTATAAATAGAACACTTAGTTGCCATTCGAGGGGCGAAAAAAATCCTTTGTAATCAAGTGATAACTCGAGCTCGGATTTAATACATATTTACATTCTTTACTTCTTCAGTTACTACTAATTAGGCCCAAACACCCACCTCAGTTGATAATTAATTGGTCCTTACTGATTTCAACATCAACACTTTTCATAGGCATTTTAGCGGTTGAGATTATATAGAAATAGTGAGTAAATTAATTTATTTTCTCGTCGCCATAACTATATTATAATATTACTGCGATTTTATATTACTCTTAAAGATTTAATGACATAATCGCAAGACATGTAAAATGTATAATTTATTGTATAACCTGTTAATTATTTTGATAAGTTATAAACTTACAAATGTACAATGACATAATTAATTAATTGTAGATATTGAATAACTTTATAACTTATTAATTTTACTTCTATATTTCAAATGTCACATAATTATTTCGAAATAAAAAGTAAATGATAATGCGAACAAAAGGTAAGTTTGAACATGGGAAGTGGTCTGATTGAAATGTATGTGTATGCAACTAGAAAATCTATATCTATATATATTATATACAATAGAGTTTCAATTGGAAGTTATAATTAGAAAGTAGTTATTAGGACAAAATGTTAGTTGTAGTTTTGCTAGACCAATTATTTGTTGCCACATATCAATGATTAACTACTGTTTTTTTAGAAATATGTAATTTTTCATTGAAACAAAACAACATAATAATTATTATTATATATCTAAATTCTAAAAGTCATTATATGTTATTAATCATAGTAGAGTTAACTCATTAAAGTTAATACAATTATTAAACAACTAGTACTACACCCGTGACAAAACTATAAAATTAAACTCATTAAAGTTAATACAATTATTAAACAAATTAAATATCAACTATAAAATTAATAGTGTGGACGTGACAAAACTTTAAATACAATAAATAAATAGTAATTACACATAAGCTTCAATATATATATAAACATATATATATATATATATATATATATATATAACATAATCTTTAAATAACATAAAATTCAATATATATATAAACATATAAATATATATATATATATATATATATAACATAATCTTTAAATATGTAAAAAATTATAAATTTTGAAATACTTCTTTGTACACAACATTAATAGTTGTATTGGTCGATTTTCCCTTTTTGTCTAATATAAAAACCTTCAGGCCTGTTCGACTTGTAACCCTGGATACTGTAACATACAACTGACCGTGGCTGAACACAGGTTTTTTCAACAAAAGTCCAACATGCGAAAGTGACTGGTCCTGATTTTTATTAATTGCCATCGCATATGATACAATCAATAGGAACTGACGTTTCTGGAATTTGAAAGGCAATCTCGTATCAGATGGAGTTAAGGACACTCTCGGGATAAAAACTTTGAGACCTGCTTTTGCACCAGCCAAAATTTGGGCCTCCAGAACATGGTTCCCAAGTCTTGTGATAATAAGTCTAGTTTCGTTACACAACCCGGTGGCATGATCAATATTTCTCAATAACATCACTGGAGCACAGACTTCTAGCTTCAACTCATGATTGGGAACACCAGAACACCTTATCCCATTCAACAAATCCGGAGAATGAATCTTGTCTACCACATCACCAGTTCCTTCAGCCTTACAAGTCGCATCAGAACTCAAGTTGACTCTACCTTCAAAGTCATTCAGGGAAATCATGTACTCATTTATTACATCGACTGCCTAAAGAGTTGGTGCCAATATTGTCGTACCCTGCAAAAAAGATACATCAATCACATGCCTTCGAAAATCGAGGTTAATGGCCTCAACAATCGCCTCAATTGCATCCCCAGATACTTTTATAAGAACATCTTCTGATAAGTCTATGGATGCCTATCCATCATTAGGACACCAATTGTTCCATCACCAATTCCACACATCCAGTCCGAAAAACTTTTTAGTTCAGCACCAATATCATCATCAAGAACATTCTCAATCCTCATATTCTTTGTTAGTCTCAAAGCAGTGCAATAATCCCATATATAAGATGAATTGATAGCAGCATGTACAACATCCCGACAATTACCTTTGGGAATTACAAGTAGGATCTGCCTAAAATCACCACCAAACACTATTGTCTTGGCTCCAAATGGCAGTTCAAAACAGTACTTGTGCATCATCGATGCTTCATCCCAAATGATTAACTTAGTCCTCGAAATTAAGTTCGCGAGAGGACTGCCCCGACTTATGTTGCATGTGGAGTTCTGAACTGGATTCAATGGAATAGCAAGCCGAGAATGGTTGTTCTTCTACCAGGAAATAACAATGAAGCAATGCCACTCGAAGCCACGCTTAACACAAATTTTCCCTCAGAATGTAATGCTGCAGATAGTGTTTTCCATATAAATGTCTTTCCTGTCCCACCATACCGCTATACAAAGAATACGCCGCCATTATATCCACAAATAGACTGTATGATTGTGTCATACACCTTTCTTTGTTCATCAGTCATCATTTTCACAAGGGAATCGTGCTGTCACACCATTTCTAACCTATTGTAATTGAGTTCATCAAATACGAGCCGATTATTAGCCAAAGAAGCATCAACATCCTGAGGATATGGCAATGTTGGATGATCGCGCAGACTCCTCCCTCTACTACGCAATATATTCGCAATCTCAAAAAGTATAAAGTTTTGGAGTTCTTCAACGGACAACATCAAACCTTAACGACAAAAAAAAGAAATCAAATCAAATGAATATAATAAATAGAATGGCTAAAATTTCAAATAATGTGTAAATTCCAATAACAATGAAATTATTAGATGTACCTTCATGTCCCAAAATATTCCTGCGCATGTGTAAGATACCATCCAACAAATATTCCCAACATCGCTACCAAACATGTTCTGGTAGGACCAAAGAATCTGACATCATCAGAGTTGCAAATAAATTCCTCAACATGTTGCCGGACCCCCATTCAGCACCCTCCGTAATTCCATCAATGTATTCTCTATCATCATCTAACAAACCAAGTGCATAGCATGCATCCCTATACGTATCATAGACAACTCCATCCACAGTTCTGATATCCTCGAAACACGTAGGCCCTCGAACAACATTCAACATCAAAGGCAAATAATACAACTCCCCAGCACCTGGTGGCATATAACGAAGTCGTCTAATCACCAATTGACGCTGTCTCGGTTCCCGCTGTCTCTTATCCGACTTCCAAGTAAAGTGTGTTGGAAATTCAATCTACTTCAAAGTCTTAGCAAGTTCATACTCCTTGTTCGCTTCGAGCCATGCAGTAAACATGCTCTCTTTAATAGTTGGCTTATTCACAACTTTTTGTAGAAAGGTATTTGCTTTGAACACGACATTCTGTTCATCAAGAAGGTGGAAGTGCAACCATTCAACGAAGGGCTCCCTATCGTGAATATCATAAGCAAAAATTCTCCATGCAGCTTCGCATGGTGAAACATACCTACAATCGTAATACATGGCCACCTCATCAACAGGCTTATTGCCATCAGGATACTCGCTCACAGTCTGGTAAAACTTCTCTGTCACACGGTCTTGGCCTTCGTTGACATACTTAAACAAATACTTGATTGCTCGAGTCTGGTTACACCACTCCACATTAATATGTATACGGTATTTCATTAAAAGATACCGATTGTGAGGTACAACATATCTGTTATTCAGCTCAACACCATTCTTGTTAACTGTTCGCCCATCATCTCAGCTACGATATACTGGGAATCCATCCTCGTCTACAGTCGTTTCCTGAACAAACCGTTTCGGGTAATGCTTAGTGCATCGATCGTCAACCATACATGGAGAGTCGTTTCGCGCTGTACCACACGGCCCGTGTATCATTAAATCACTTATAGCTAAATAATATTCAGGATCTGCTTCCTTGTCTTGAATCTCAACTGAAATGATAGCATCAATATCATGGCCGTTGCGATTTTTGGAATAGTGCGGCAGCCACAGTAGAATGTGTGCATGCAGTAATCTGCGTTTTTGAAACTCTATCGCATACATAGCTGCATAAAACGATTTAAACAAATCTTTATATTAGTAAGCAGAACAACATGAATAAAAATACCGATATTAAATAGAGAAGTTAATTTAAAATTTACCTGCCCTCACAATACCAAATATCTTATTTTCCTTAATATCTCTCACAAGCATTTCCAACTTCACCTTGAAAATTCTACACAATATGTCTGGTCGATCTTCTGCTTTCAAATTTCTCATTTCCAAATACCTGGTAACCTCAGGCCATTTTGGATTGCATGTGAAAGTGAGAAACAATTCGGGATAACCAAACCACTTGCATATTGACATTGCATCTTGGTAGTTCTGAATCATATACCGCGGACTTCCCATAAAAAATGATGGTATATAAATTCTCTGCCCCTGATTCGAAGGGTCTGTCTCGCCTCTAGAGAGAGCATCGTTCAACCCCTTAAACATGGCACTTCGCAATTCGGGCTTATGCAAGCGTACATATGCTAATCTTCCGGCTTCAACAATAGTATAAGCATCAACTGAAAATTGTTGAAATAACCGTTTGGAGAACAAAATATTAGGAGGCTTGTGAGCTCTTTCTTGAAGGCAAAATGCAAAAAACTCCCTCATAGTTAACTTCTTTCTTCTAGTTCCGGGACTCAGATCCTCACCTCTATGAGGAATACCTTCTCTAAATCCATCCTGACCATAGATGAAAATCAAAGGGTACTGCAATGCGAGATAGGACCGATGAAGCTCACTTAATCGCTTTAATACGCCTAAGCGACTTTCGACAATGATATCCTGGTACCAGGATCCCGTTTCAAAATCACCAACATATAAGACAACAACTTCATCGGCAGTCGGCAAGTTATATGTTCTTCCGCCAAGTGTCCGATTTCCAATTAATTTCAACTTCACGTCTGCACATGTTTCTGAATGAACCCTTTCGGAATGACATCTAAATGACCTCATTAACCAGTTATTATCATCTAACATTTTCTTCAGTTCAGCAACAATTCTTTCATGAAACGTCTCACCATTGGCATCAGACCTGTTCAATAAATTTCACAACAATTAGTAGTAAGATGAAAAATTCATAAAGTGAATAATTGATAAATAAATTGTTAATAATTTTTTTTAAAAAAAATACAAATATTAAACCCTTACCGAACAGCTTGCAGTCTATTTCGCACTTCAATATCAGTGTCATATATGTACAGCTGAGCAACCTTTGGATTCTATGGTAATTTTGGCTGCACAACCTGAACACTGGAGGGGCCCTTCCAGAGTTAACACCTTTATCTATTATTCTACCCATCGATGTGAATGAGAACATCGAATTGTACATTCGAATATTCTGCTGGAAGTGTCTCACTCTCTCATCTTGCCCATAAAGCAAGTATACCAAGAACAACGGAGGAACTTGCATGAACGGCAGCTGCACCTTTCCCTTTGAACAACACAACGAGATTTTCGATTCGAGAGTGTTGTGGCGCTTATCAAGTCTCTCTTCATACCAAAATATTGCACCGCAATGCTAGCACACGCAACATGCATCTCCAATATCCTTATATTCTACAATTTTAAAGATATATAAATTTAATTAACCAGAAAAAACTATTAGAAGTTCAATAAACGAAAATAGCAATTTTCATAATAAACAAGCTTAGAAACACGCATGAATGTTCTTTTCTATTTTTTAAAAATACTACTATGGGTAAGATGGGTCTCATATGTCGACATATTGTACAAATTTGTATATTAATAAATGAATTTAATTAACATTCATTAATTTAACAATAAAAAACATCTATCTGTGAGAAGTAACAAAATAATATGCATATAAATTACCTACAAACATTCAAGCCACACAGAATACATAGAAGGTTTCATGAGTTTCAATATTTGGAATACGTTTTACACACTACTAAATTAAACTTATTTAAATGTATTACGAATCGAAACAAAAAACAAACGAAAAAATTACAAATTTCGAAATACTTCTTTGTACACAATATTTATCGTTCTATTCGTTGGTTTCTCATCCCTATCACATGTAAGAACCTTCAATTATGTACAACTTCTAACTCTAGAAACTGCAACATATAGTTGACCATGACTAAATATCGACTTCTTCAAAAAAGGACGACGTGTGAAAGTGATTGCCCTTAACTCTTAATGTGTGAAAGCTAATATTAAACTAATAAGACTGAATACAATGTTAAAAAAAATGTAATCTTTAACTATTAAGAATTTGAAATTAAATTAAAGTTTACTATTTGAAAGCTAATCTTAAACAAATAATATAAAATACAATATTAAAAAAATAGTAAAAATTATATAAAGTACACTGAAGTTATGTATAATATAATGGTTCAAATGATTACGTCAAACATCTCAGCCTTTAATTCCATTGGCAAATTCTCTGCTTTTCCTTTTTTTGTTTCTTTTTTTGTAATTTAATTTTTTTTCTTTTCATGCAATGAAACCCCCAACTTTTGAAAAATGTGTATCATAAATCCAAATGAACGGAATGTTCGAAATTTTGTTAGCATTTCGAAAGAATAAAAGTAAATACAATTAAACAATAAAATGTAATTTTATATAAAAAAATTAAAACCAAAATAAACAAAACTTTAGAAAACTACTTCTTTTCCCCAGTCCACAACCCTAAGTCCCTAATCCTCTAAGTGATGACATGTATTAAATGTGAGGTCAACTAAAACTCTTATTTTCTTTTCTCTTTTACGTATTGGGAAAAGTAGAGAATTTGCCAATGGAATTAAAGGCAAAGATGTTTGACATAATCATTTGAATTAGCAATGGAATTAAAGTTGTACTAACATTAAATTATCAAAGGAAAAAAACCTAAAAGAAAAATATTAAACAAAACGTAGTTCAAATTATATGAATATGATCGGTTGTCATCATTTTAAAATATTTGAACTAATTTCAATTTTATAAGCTGCACTAACCATAAAATTAGCGAAGGAAAAAAATTTAAAAATATATTGAAGGGAAAAAAACACAATGTCAAAATAAAATAAATGGAGAATATATAAAAAAAATTTTAAACATTAAGGAATAAGCGGTTGATATATCCTACCCACTGTGAGTAACTTCTGTTACCCACAGTGGGAGAAAAAATTCGTAAGGGCCGGGTAAGACCCTCTACCATTAGGGGCAGTTATGTATTATTCATTTGACTTAACATAGATACTAAAAAAAATTTTAAAAAATTGATCGATGGTGTGGCGCCACGTCAGCATGGGTATGCCCTTATGTTACTCACAATGGGCAACTTAACATTTCCGAATGAATAAAGAAGTTCAATTGTAAACAAATCCAAATCTATTAAAAAAAGATATGTTAGACTTTATTAGTATGGAAAACAGACATAAATTAAAAGGAAAATAAAAAATAAAAATAAAAAAATAAAAAACTCAAAAAGGCCCATTTTAAACCGACATGTGAATAATGCCATATCAGCCCATGAACATGATTGATCCACCTGTAAAACTTTGTGGTGACCCGATAGAAAAGCCCATGTCTAGAAGGATCTATGGTCTGTGGTTATATTAGAACAGCCAAACCCTAAAATCGTTTCTCCTCTCTACATTACTCCTCTCTACACGCCGCTCATCCAATATCTCTCGTTTCTCACCCCCAATCACAACTGCTTCATTCATTATACACCAACCATTAAATTTTACGTGCTTAAAAAACTCATATTTGATTCTTTTTCATCCTACCGTGATATCTATAGACAGCAGCCGAGAGTGAATGTTTCCCATCAGATCTGTATCTTTGTCCCCTGGTTTTTGCAGTAGAAACATCGAGCATACTACTAAATCGGATATGGCTTGTTGGGCAAATCATAAGAAATTTTAAGACTATTTGAACTTTTACACATTTAATTTCAATTTTATTATTTTAATCTCTCTTTTTGACATATTTCTTCGCTTATTTCAGCGGATCGAAGCCAAAAACAATTCTTGAGTTTCAACTCGAGTCTAATAATTTAAGATTGGTAAAGTATTTTGAAATTATCACTTGTTTTATACTGTTACTTCCTGATTTATCTATGTCTCATAGTTTTTTCAGATATATTTACAGATGAAAGCCTCAACGCACAACCGATAGTTAATGTTTCCCATCAGATCCGTATTTTTTGTCACCTGGTTCTCGCAGCAGAAACATCGATCATACTACTAAATCGGATATGGCTGGTGGAGCAAAGGGTAAGAAATTTTAAGATTATTTGAACTTTTACACATTTAATTTCAATTTTTTTTTAATCTCTCTTTTTGACATATTTCTTCGCTTATTTCAGCGGATCGAAGCCAAAAAAATTCTTACGTTTCAACTCGAGTCTAATAATTTAAGGTTTGTAAGTATTTTTGAAATTATCACTTGTTTTATGCTGTTACTTTGTGATTTATCTATGTTCTCACATTTTTTTCGGATATATTTGCAGATTGAAGCCTCAACGCACAGGTGGATCAAAGATCTTCATTTTTCAAGTAGATCTATCAAGCACTGTTATGGAATATCCTTCAATTTCAAATTAAAGGTAAGATTAAAAAAAATATTATTCCATTTTCGTATTATTTTTTGATGTTCTGTGAGATTTATTGATGAAATTCAAATTTTTTATGCTGGTCACTTTTAACAACCGATGTATAATATGCGCAATCACTTCTGTTTAACCGTGTAACTTATTGTAATCGTGTTATTTTTTGGCTATACTTTATGATTTGTTAGCGAAATCTGATAATTTTCTTGGACAGGTAATATTAACAAAGAACAAAAGACTATCAAGCCAGTGCAAAAAAGATAAGTATCAATGTTGCAAAACATGTTTAACGTATTTTATGTTCTACTTGTTTATTTGTTGATGAAATTTGAAAATTTTCATGGACATGTAATATTAAAAAAAATGGAAAACTACCAAGCCAGTACAAAAAGATAAGTATTAATGATGTAACAATTGCATAACTTATTTTATGTCGTAGAATAGTAAGATTTAAAAAAAATTAATTTTCTAAAGTATCTATTGTATTAACTCCAGGAAAAATTCGTTTCTTTAGTTTGGATGACAAAGTAGACAAAGTGAGAACAATAGATAATAGAGCAGAAATCAAATTCTGAGGTAAATTTTATCTTTTTGTTTTTTATTTTACTCAAAAAGTGTGTTCATAAGTTAAAAAATGGATAGGAAGAACTTTATTTTCTAACTATGGGAGGTACTTTTTTTTGATAAATAGATAAAAGAGAAACATAGATCAAACAATTCCATAATAAATTAGAGCCTTGAATCAGAAATCCATATGAGAAAGGTCAATAGCAAGTTAAAAAATTGTCACTGAGTATGTAGCTTCAAATTTAACTCGTTTTAAAACTTGAAGCTTAGTTAATTTTGGACCCAATTTTTCGCCAATTTCATCAGGGCCTGACATTTATAGAATTTCAATCCCTAAAAAATGTTTATCGCTATACCAAAACTGAGTATTACTTAGAACTCTACTTTTAAAAAATTTATCTATCTCTACACCAAAACTCATTCTATAATGTTTAAATTGCAGGATCACACATCAACCAATCCTATGTCCAAGCTAATGCCACCTATGTTATAGAGTAGATAGTCTATAGTGCAGTTATGTAGTGATTAATTCGTATTCAGTGTATTAATTTATGTTGCAATTCTGGGTGTTTAGATATGTATAATGTTTTTGTAGTTTTTATTTGTAAAATGATGTAACCAATTAAGTGTCAAGAAAGAAGAAACAACATGCGAGGCCCGAACGACATGGAACTACAATAACAAATAACATTTTTAGTTAAACAGGAAGGTATACCCCTTGGATTAGCTATTCTCTCTCTCTCTCGATGACTTGCAAATTAACATCGTACTTTACATGTGAATAGGTCTTACACTATGGAGTCAACGTGCGGCAGGAAGATTGTATATTGCACGATGAAGGTATATCTAATACTATACTCCCATATCTATTAATCGGCATTGTTTTATGCATGTTTCTTATTAAGTGTTTGAATGTATGCCAAACTGTAGCCTTGTAATGCTTAATCGTGAATTAGTACAATTGCTAAGTGTATAGAAAGAAATAGGAAGTTACCTATTGGATTAGGACCAGTAGATAATCCTTGAGGACCTAAATGATGTCATAAAATCTTGCTTTAGTGAACATAAAGGTAAAAGATAAAATAATCAAGGACCTATTTAAAAGGTTCATCAAACAATAATGAAAATGTTTTGCAGTTGAATATAAAAAGTAAACCACTCTATTTTGTGAAAATATTTTTACCAATGGATGCAGTAGTAGGTTGCACAATCTGGGATTTCTTTGGTTTGCCTGTAAAACCACACACAAGTATGTGTTGTGTATTTTCTTATGAAGAAATATAAAATAATTTGTTGCTTGCAAAATGAAATACAGGAACAGCATTAAGAACAAAAGGGGAAAAAATTCAAACCTGAACTATTTGCTAAGGGACCAAGGTTAGCAGTAATTGTAGAAATACTACTGTTACTTTGATTAGCCGTACCAATCGTCGAAGTTTTGGGTTTCTTTTGTTGACTGATATTGTTAACTGACCTTGATCTGCCTTCATTCGTAATATCACTAAAAGGTAGTCTCGACTTGCTAGTAGGGCTGGGCATCGGGTCGGCGGGTCGGGTTTGGGCCCGACCCGAAAACCAACCCGATGCCAATCGGTTTGAAGGGTCCTGGCCCGAAACCAAACCGACGGGCCGGTTTCTCGGCCCGAAACCGACCCGAACCGATTCGGGTCGGTTTCAATCGGTTCAGGCTTCGGGTTTTTGGGCATAAATTTTGGATTTTTTCGTTTTTTTTTATTTCCTGAAAATCGATCGGTTTTCGGGTTGGTTCGAGCCAACCCGAAAACCGACCCGAACCGATTCGGGCCGGTTAGGGTCGGTTCGGGCCTGCGGGTTTTCGGGCCAAATGCCCACCTCTACTTGCTAGAGCTACCTCGTTTTCATTGTTTTTTGTTTGATGATGGAAAAGGTGGGGTGTGGGAGTACAGAAAATATTAACTTGTAAGTAACAGGGAAGGAAAAAAAGATATTAGTTTGATAGTACTGCTGGGAAATGGAGTTTAGGAAGTATTTTGTTTGTTATCCTCTTTCTTAGGAATAGAATAATTTCAGGGCAATCAAGAATTAAAGGGAAATGGAGTCTCTCCAGGATCAATATAATAAATGTCCAGATTCTTTGTTCTATTAAATAATTGATTGACGATATCTTAGGTCAACATATAATTATAAAATCCGATATTTAATTCTTATTATTTTTTGCTTGATTAATGATTTAGCCAATGAGTGGTAGCTTCAATCTGGACATTCACGAAGCTTATTTGCATTAATTATTCCCAGCAATTATTTGTTAAAACTTAATACTGATTATTTGCACTAAGTATTGCACAATAATTTGTTTCTCTCTTACTTTGGCCCTTTTTATCGTTAAATATGAATTCGATGTTTATAAATTCTGTTAGGTTTCCCCAATCGATTAAAATGTATAGGCTGACTTATTTCCACACTTGGTACTTTTAGTGTGTTGCTTGACTTTAGTTCTGAATGGCTACACTTTTGATTGGCCACACAGTGAAGTTATATTTAATAGCTTCAAGGAATCGTGCTTTTTGAGATTCGCTCGGTTTATATTGCTATTTCTATTGCTTGAATATAGTTGATTGATATAGATAAGCAATAAATTTAGCTGTAATAAACGTGTGTGATTATATTTCAATTTACAGTAGCCTATTTTAGTTTGCCTTTTTTTGATGCATGAATATTGTTTTATCAATTGCCCTCTGAATCAATTAGTTTACGACCCAATGTGAATGAAAAGTGAGTTGGACAGTAATGAAAACAAAAACCACAACTTGTAGGGGCCAACAATAGAAATAGTTTAAGACAAAAGAAAAATAGGTAAATGATTAACCATTTTTAATATAATTATTCAACTGCTGAATTAAATATAAAACATGAATCCATTGGTAACATTAGGGGAAAAAAGGTTATTACTTCCAGAGAGAATAGTAATTGAATACACCTGCTTTAGCTTGTTCATTCCTTTTCAACCTTCACCGGTTTTATTTTCTTTGTTGTTGACATCTGAGTGTCTAAATCTTCAGCATCTTTGCCATCTTCTAGGAATCCTCTTTTCATAGGTGTAGTAGCCACACAGCTCTCTCTCGACTCAAAATCTCCATGCTTCTAACAGATGACATAGAAATAAATGAGAAGTTACTGCAGAGAGTATGATATTCAAATATATTCTTTCAGAGATGTGTCCTATCAATAAAAATGCCAGGTTATTATTGTAGTTGGAATTTTCGTTCTCGACATCGGAGAGGAATAGAATTTCCAAATCCTAGAACAATAAATAGTTTTAAAAAAAGAAAAAAATGATATAGAATTAGGTCCTGAGAGCTGTTCAAAAAACGTGGTGAAATAAGATTAGTTATGAAATAATGTACCTCAATTCCATGAACTTGCTTTCTATAGTGCTTGACCAAATCTGCATCATTGTTGATAGTCTTCACCAAGTACACGCGGTCCAACCCCTTAATGTTTTCTTGCTTTATTTGAAATTTGAAGATGCACACAGTTCCTATAATGTCTTGGATCTCAGTTGGCAATCTTGTGTCATCTGCCTTTCTCTAATGAAACAGCAAAACCAAATGTTAACAAAAATTAGTATGTACAAGATACAGTAGGTATTGAACTTTTACCTTCCCACTCTTCTCTTTTATTTGGTCAGCTATCATTCTAATCAACGTGTGTGCATCGTCGTCCCATAGGAGCAGAACAATTTCTCCTATTTCATCGGCCACTCAAATCCTGAGCCTAAACTTAAAGACTCCGTCTGAACATTTTTTCTTGTGGTTTTCACACTTTAAGCCATCCGTAGATGTAGTTAGCTTTTTTGAGCATTTGCCACAAGCGTAGTAGCACCAGCCTCCACGCAAGATATAATTAATTGTTCCAACGATCCAAAAGTCACCAGTCTGAAAGTTAAGTGTAAAAAAATAAAAATTGGTGTGCTGGTTATATGGTAATTGAATTAGGGACGCTGTTGATAAATTTTTACCTCGTTCAAAGGCATAATATCTGACAGCTTTTGTACTTTTAGATCACTTTCAATCTCTTGTGTTGCAAAAGAGTTTGTTGAAATGCTTAATTTTATGGAGCTGTTATCTGTATGATTTGTCATCCTGCATAGAAGTAGAAAGTATTTAGGCATAGGTAGATAAGAAAAAAAATAAATAGTAGCCGTTGATTTAATGACAATTTCATAAACCTGCTCTTGAACTCTTGTATCTCGGGGATGTCTTGATCGAGAACAATTTTACTTGCATATGTTGGAGTCAAGTACGTGTCACCTGCAACATAAACATTTTAGCTGTTTAAATCGATTGTGTAGATTAGGTTTTGCACTGTTGAATATAGTCCTTTGAGAAAGAGGAGTACTTTGATAAATTTTTTCCTTGCAAAGTTGGATGATTATAATTGGCTTTGGGCAATCATTGAGTAGGTTGAGGGTTTTTGTTGCGTGATCCTCCCACAAAGTCGCCTTAATTGAGTTGTTTCTGTGGGGAAAAAAATTGAAAAAATTAGCACATTGAATTGCTTGTTAGAAAAACAGTGGGAAAAACCAGATTTGAACTCTAGTTTACCCTTCTTGTAAGACTATATCCAAAGACTTTGATCTCCTGCCATCCACATCGATGATCTTTCCAATGACATAGTGGTATAGAAATAAGTAAATCAGCTAGATTGAATTAGGAGAGTATTACATATATACAAAAAAAATTGTGTGGTATACCGAACAGTTCTGAAAGGTCAGAGTTTGGATCACGTAGTACGGATCCGATGTCTCTAAAGCTGTGTGCACTTAATGAAAATTTAGCCCTCCGCTCGATGTATACTAAAGTTTTTTGGATGAATTTTAGTCTCTACTCGTGCTTGGCTGCTTTGTAAGAAATTCTGTTTGGAATCACTGTAAAATGCATGATTCTATAACATCCATTCTCTTCAATTGCGTCTTTAAATTTGTGAATAAGGTCCTCCGCAGTAGAGGCCTGAATTCTTGCGCCCTAAGAGCAATAAATAAATAAGAACAAATCATTTGTAATGTAGTTTAGAATTGAATTGCAGAATTGGTTGACGGTTTTACCTTTGCATCGACAAAGAGAAATTCCATGGTTTGTTGTTGTGTCCCATCGTTTTGTGGGAACTCGAGGAACCACTTCCTTGCCACAAAAACCCTAATGCCCAACTGTTATTTCTTGTTGTCAATTTGGTCAATGTAGCTCAGCCAAGAAGTCATTTTGCTATTGAGATAGAGAATAGTGGGACAGATTTGTGCTGTACGTTTTTATGGCTTACCTACTCATATTTGTAGCTGGAGTTTTCTTTGAATCATTAACAAAATGCTGTCCAGATTCAATATTTATTATTGTTACCATTTATTGTTTCTTCAGAAAGGTTGGAAAGATTTGTCTTGTCCGTCCTTATTATTAGCTTGTGTTATTTAGGGAACTTTTTTTCTAATTAATAATAACAATAATTTTCGATTTCTGTAAATAAGTAATGACTACATTCAGTATTTATTAGTATATTACCATAAATGGTTTGTTAACATAACTGAAAAGATTTCTGCCTCACGCCTCTCTGTAAATAAATAATGACCAGATTCCTACACTGCACATTTCTCTATAAAGAAGTAGTGACCAGAATTATAATTTAATAGTATTTCCATAAATAGTCCCATGATAGAGGCTGGTTATATGTACTGTACATTTCCAATTACTACTGAGTTATTTAAGGAAAGATTTTGACTGTAAAATTAAAATAAATAGTCCCATGTCAGAGGCTTTTGGATCTGTACTGTACGTTTCCAATTACTACCGAGTTATTTAAGGAAAGATTTTGACTATAAAATTAAAATCCTCAACAGTCTTAAAATGAGTAGGTATATGAAAATCTTTTCATATAAAAGGAGTGCCAGCTAGGCAGTGCCAGCATGGCACTCTGCCTAGTTGGCACTCCAAGTTTTTTAATATAAAGATAATGAAATAAAATCATACGTTAATATCATAAAATTGAATATCATCATATGCTCATATATATTATAATATTTATTATATATGTATTATGTGTTACATCATCATATCAAAAAATCAAAAATTAAATAAAATATCATTCAAATGTGGCATGAAAACATGATTAGTAGTAAAGGTAGTAGAGGCGTGAGTTGTGCAACTACCAATCCAAAAAATTATAATTACAGATAACTATTCCATGATATATATACAATATCGGATGCAACCATGATACTAGAATAAAAGATAAACATGACAGTTTATGTTTTCACCACAACCATGAAACATGGTCATCAAACTTAATTTCATTAGTTAACTTCATGAATTATTCACATTGACCTACATTAATGTAGAGATAACTACATTCAAGTAGTCATAGTGCGGGTTAGTATATGTGTAAAAATAGATTTTTATAAATTTTAATGTGCTATAGGAGAGAGAGGAGTTGAATGGTAGAGATTTGCGTAGTATAGGTAGGTCCCATGAGATATGTTGATGTAAAATAGAAGAGGGCAAGCAATGTTAGCACCTATACTTTTTCTCTATAATTTTTCATACTTTTTAAATTTTAAATTTGGTCAAATAAATAAGATCCACATATCTTATATGATCCACATATACCACTAAATCTCTACCATGTAACTTCATTCATTCTCTCTCTTCCTATTCCTAAAAACTCATTTTTAAAAGTTTGCTAACACCCACTAAGTGGAGTTAAAAAGAATGTATAAAAATGTGTAAAAATTTGTAGGCTAGCGACGCATAATTTCATTTGAACATGGTCATAACTGCATTTTGGTAACTCTACCCTATTTTATAGGCATTCATATCATATCTTAATTTTTAGCAAGTCCTTATATGTGCGATTTAACTATCTATCATATAGTTTCAACACAACAATATAGCATTTCTATTCCACAAAACAAGGGAAGAAAATATAAGATTTAACATCCACACTATCCTCCGAGCAAGAATAATACATTTTTCATGATTAAAAGTGTCAATGGACAATGGTATATATATCGACGGGTTAGTATTTATTTACATAATGAAAGCTCAATCGTCATTTCCGATGGATGTAAGATAATTGAAAATGAATACAAGAATATTTTATGTGACGGAGAGAGTAAATTTCAGACAGAACAGTGTTAATACAATGAACAGAGCCAAAGCCAAGCATGTCATTATAAAAAAAAATTAAATCCATCAAACTCACAGAAAGCAATTACAAGAAAATCGAAGCCATCAAAAGGTATGAAAGGTATTGGAGAAGGTTTTATATTTTAATTTTAAGTCGTAACTATGTTATTACTCTTTTGAAAGTCATGTTGACAATAATTAATTTATTTAAATTGTAGCCTCAATTTTAAATAAATTTGGTAATAAAAAATAATAAAAATATTAAATAAATTTGTAACATCATATGTTATAAAATTTTTATTTTTATATTACGTTATGTTACAATCAATTAAAGACAATTATGAATCATGTATCAAATAATTTATTTTTCATTGTTGTTTACCACATAATTTAACTTATACAATTTTATTACCGTGCAATGCATAGGTGTGAAATCTAGTACTATTAATAATAATAAAACTCTAATCAATTAAACATGATTGTACTTCATCCACTAAATAGTCAATCAATGAAACATGATGCGTGAAAGTCAAAGGAAATTTCAATTAACAAAAGATGTTATTATGATGGGGCATTAGCATCAATTGCAAAAATAAGATAGTATTTACATAAAAATCAAAGAAAATTTCAGTCAGCAAGATTAGCAGCAAAATATGGAGTCTGATCAAAATACCGTTCAATCTTATGCATAATCCCTTTCCGCTCATTTTCTTTCTTTCCTTTTCCGATCATCTTCTCCAGCCAAACTTTCAATTCCGATCATCCATACAATCTGCCGACCTACAAAACTCTTCATTTCTAGTCATTTCTCCCAATTTTCTCCATTTCTGACCAACATTCCACTCATCTTCTTTGTAGATTTAATTTTTCAGATTTTTCGGGCCATTAAAGTTGTCCATCTTCGTCGGAGATGTGGATCTCCGAAAGATCTGGTTCTCTCCATGGATGGAGAACCAGAACTAGTTCGAAATTGTTCTCTTCATGGAGATGGGGAAAACCAGCCAAACCAATGACTAGTTTAGCTAGTTCCCCATGGAGAGAACTAGGGTTCTCCATGCATGGAGAGATCCAGTCAAACTGGTTCTGTCCATGGAGAAAACCAGTTCGAATTGGTTCCCTTCATGGAAGGAACCAGTTTGATCTGATTCTCCGGCAACTGGAGAGCTAGATCCAATAGAGAAACAGGGGTGGGGGTGGGGGGGTAATTTTGGTTTATGATTTAAAAAATTATTAGTTCTGCATATACAAATTTTAGTTGACTATTCAGTATTTTAAAAATTATTTCTTGACTTTCTTGCTATTTTCTCTATTATGATTTATGATCTAATATGCTTGTTATTTACCAGCAAACAAAATAGTTTATTAATTAATGATAGATAAATAAGTTACTGAGTTAACTAATAAACAAATTAATTTATATTTTTTAAAAAAAGCTCAATCCTGATTGTCTATGAAATCTGAGGCTTTCAAAACATATGAAGATCGATCATTGATCAAAACATCATTTCACAAGGAGAGGATAAATACACCCACTTTTTTTTTTTTTTTTACTGAGTACAGCCCCTTCTCACCAGCTTTCCATTTTACCATTCAGCCAATTTTTCTAAAAAAAAAAATAAAAAGGAAAAAAAAGAGAAGAAAAAGCTGTCATTAGCAGCCGAAGAAACAGCATCAACTAAGAAGTTGGCTTTAATTTTATAGAATTTGATTTACAAGGGCCATTCCTTCACCATCAAACACGGAAGAGAGACTCGACTGGTACATTGTTCTTCCAAGCATAAAGATCGAAGTAACAACTGCAAGCAACAAACAGTGAGTTGATTGCATTGGTCACCCTCTTGTCCTTCTTGTTGGCATCAAGCATATCCCGTAACTCGTCGATTGTCGGAGATAGCGGGTTGATTTCCAAAGTCTTTTCAACTGATAAATTGCAAGCTAAGTCAAAAACACGGTCGGAGACAACAACCTTCTTAACCTGGTCCCCAAGAACATCCTTGAACTTCTTTCGGAGACCCTCAAACTGCTGCTCAAATTGTTCCTTCCTTTTCTTCTCATCCTCATCATCATCAAAGATTGGTTTTTCTGTATTGGTCTTGTTCTCATGATCCAAAACCGAGATCGGGTACCTAATGAACTCGGAGTACTTGTCAACCAAATCCTTCAATCTACACTCCTCAAGGTATTCAAGCTGATCTTCTTTGAGGAATAGTGTAATCTTTGTTCCTCTGCCAAGCCTATCACCAGAGACGTCTCTAGCAATGGTGAAAGAACCACCGCATGCTTGGGACTCCCACACATACTGCTCATCATCGTTGTGCTTTGTGGTGACCACAACTTTATCAGCAACCAAGTAAGTTGAATAGAATCCAAGGCCAAACTGCTTACTTATTGGGACATCATCACGAGTAACAATGCCAGTTTCGATATATTTCTTGATGGTTTCCATATATGTCTCTGTTCGATCACTTGAAATTCTACCAAGTTTGCTTACCAAATCTACAATATCAACCAAAAACAATTAATTTCCCAGTCACAGAAAAATAATTAAATGCATCTTTACTCACCAGCCTTGGTCATTCCAATGCCACTGTCAATAATGGTCAGAGTGTTATTGGTCTTGTCAGGGACTATGTGAATGAAAAGCTTTTGTTGAGCATCAAGCCTGTTCTCCACAATAAGACTCTCAATACGGATCTTGCGAAGAGCCTAAAATCAACATGAAGCAAGTTAATTTCAGTGAATAAAGAAATTTTAATGATATTCTATGATGTAACGGTGGCAATAAGAGTCTCACAAAACTATAACAAAAAATTAGACTACAAAGCGCCAACAGCACAAATATGAAGCACCATCGATCTATAACATACTCAAAACGACGCTTAGAAACAAATGTTAGCATAGAAATGGCATCTTACACAAAAGGCGTAGAATTTTCCATCTAAGAAAGCCACACATAAAAAAAGACCAAAAAAAAAAGTAAAAAATTATACAGATAGCGAATCCACGAATCGGAGGAAAGCAATAGAAATCATACAAACGGATAACCAGACAAAAAAATGTCAACGCAAAAAAACACAGATCTACTAAAGATAATAAGAGAAACAGAGGATTTACAAAAGCTGAGTTATTGACAAGGTCGCACAGAAAGATCTCCTTGTTGCCGTAGGAAATGTTACCGATCAACCTCAAAAGATCATTGATCCCTGACTGAAAAGCAAACGTCTCTTGCTCCGCCATCTCAGATCTTTACTTTATGCTCTCTCTACAACGGTTTCTGGAGAAGCTTCGAAATAGAAAAGTGAAGGAACTCTGAATTGTTGGACGGTTTATATATATCTTAGGGATTCTGGGCCAAACCTGACGCGAGGCCCAAAGGGCCGACGCCTCAAGCTCAAAATTGTCAAGATACTACGAGATTTAAAAAGCGCAAGTGTTACATATAGCACCCTTTTTTGACAATTTTGTATCCTCCGAATGCCAGATCTTTTTCTATCTTTTCCGAAGTTCAAATCGTTTTCAACAAAGTTGGACTACGTACACTGCATATTCTTTTATTTCCAATCTTTTTGTATCAACTCCGACAAAATTAAAATTTTGTCAAGGTAAAAAGAAATTAATTGAAGTATATATGTCGTTCAACAAATAAAAAATCTGGGTTTGAAGAATCAAAATTTGACATAATAAAAATAAATTATTAGCTCTGTTATAAAAGTATAGAAACAATAGAGAGAATTTAGAGAATGAATTCTAAGGAATTCTCAGGAATGAATTTCATTAATAACTGAAGCCCTATTTATAGGAAAACTTCGAATGGTACAACCGTAATTACATAATTTCATCAAGGGTATAATAGTCATTCACATATAATAATTACATCTTTTACCAAATTATTCCTCCACCAAATTATTCCTCATAATTCATAACACTCCCCCTTGAATGACTATTAATACAAATGTCTTCTGGACTTGTTTGGAGAAAAATCCAAGTGGGAAAAAAACTTCCAAACCGATGCGGGATAGCTTGGAGTGGTTATATCTTCTTCATCAAAACATTGCTCCCCCGATGTCTTCCAAATGCAGATAGAGTATTCATGTGTCACTTTCGTTAAAACCTTGTCAAGAAAACCCTGGGAAAAAACTTGATCGAAGGAAAAAGAATACAATTTCTGTTTGATTTCATATCTTGAATCGATATCTTTACTTACGGTAAATGATTTCAATATCATCATCGTTTGGATCTAAAGCATTAGCTCCATTATAAACTTGATCCAATAGATACACTGTATCAATTTCTCCTATCGTTCTCAATATACCATGAATATGCCTCGTTAAAACCTTATTAGGAAAAACCCAATGGGAAAAACCCTAATGAAGGAAAAAGAGTACATTATTCATGTGAATACGCCTTTAAAGTTGCCTCATTAAAAACCTTGCTAGGAAAACCCAATGGGATAAAACCTCAATCAAGGAAAAAGAGTGCAACGCGTATTTTATACAATTATCTTTTAAGCATTTCAAAATCTTTCATACATTTGTATGAGTATCATATACATTGGTTTTATACTCTTCGTTTATTTAGAGTGCATCAATTTTCGTACACAACTAC
Source organism: Jasminum sambac (assembly GCA_018223645.1). Taxonomy (NCBI): domain Eukaryota; kingdom Viridiplantae; phylum Streptophyta; class Magnoliopsida; order Lamiales; family Oleaceae; genus Jasminum; species Jasminum sambac. The sequence goes on from CP073650.1 coordinate 2,180,479, forward strand.
AAAACATTCACCATGAACACATGTCTCCAAACACACAATTTAAAGCATATAAATTCATCGTAAAAACATGTAAACATATAAGTAAACCTTCATAACTAATTAACACTTAAAATATATCATTTAACATTTAATACTCACTTAATAGGTTACTTCATTCCAGGGGCTTAGCTCACCCTTTAGGGTACTCATAAACACGGGTTTAGCTCATCCGATCATTTAATTTCCTTTTCGGTACTACACACACGATCGGTAATTTAACTTTCATGAGCATGCAACATATAATGACCACCATGCTTATCTTTAAACTTGAGCAATAGTCATCATCACCTCATCATCTCATAAGTTAAGGATTTCACATTCACCATTTATCATCTTCAATATATCTCAATATTTTCATTATCATTGATCATATGTAGCGCTACATTTTCTTATCGTGTCGACACATTTCAATTTCATTTCTTTCCCCATATCGACATAACTTATCGAGATATCTCATTATCAATCCTCTTGTAGGATTACACAATATAGTTATGTCTATATACTCTTCAAGAGTATATGCCTCCGTTATTAAGACCATCTTTTATAATTTGCTTTGATATATATGTTTGGGGAAATCTCATAATATCAACGCTTCTAGCGTGCTAACTTATCAAAGCATCTTAACTGATATATGTGATTGTTCATAGCATCTTTTATGCATCTTTGAACTTCAAGTTCATATTTTAATTTTGAGGATATATCATGATGCATTTCACATATCATTTTCAATCTTTAATACTCCCCCTCATACTGAGAAAATTTAGAACACCAAAACTCATACAGTTGGTATGATTTTAATCATATATGTTCTCATCATTCAGCCTTAATATGGGAATTTAGACCGTTTGCATTCTATTCTCGATATCGGCAATTTATTTGAGGACTTTAAATAATTTGCCATATAATATCCCACTTGTATGCGCATACTCAATCCTTCAGGGATTTATTCAAGTATTGGGATATACATTTACTAGCTTTATCATTAAATCGAAATCATGCTCATACTAGTGAGCAAATATTTCATAAATTTCAAATTACTTAATCATATACACATGTGACTATCTAGTGGATCCATATCATAATATCTAGTAGTCCACATGGAGGATGAGTGGGCCCATACTTCTCATCCTTTATTCCAGATATATTTGGGATTTATTCCCAATATTGGCTAGTAATGATTTCATCATTTATCGAGAACAATCATTGAAGAATTCTTTTAATTCTTCACTTGAAATATTGATTTCAATAATTATTTAAACCGGGATGGTCAGTCCGATTTTGCAAACGAGTATTATTGAACTTCTAGTTCAGTAAATTCATATATCGATTTCACTAGTATCTGTATAATGCTCAATATGATTTATCATAGAAATAATTCACCGACATATTCCATCATCTTTTGGTGACATTATTGTCTACTACTGTTCAAACACGGAGTTACAGCTCATACGCATCACATCCGGCTATTATTTAATTCCGAAATCGTAGCTCTTACGCTTTATTTAAAATCGGAGTCTTATTTCATATGCGTCGTATTATTCTATAAATAAATCATCAAAATTATTGCAAAATTCATCCTAACAAGGGTCTATACATTATAATGGATCATATGCTCTCAAATCTTCGAAAATACTATCCATCACTACCGACCAAAATCCTAAAAAGGATTTATCGATGTAGGCTGGAAAGATTAAGGATGCTAATGAATAAGGGTATCCCACAAGATATCCGATGTTTGATTGAAGCAAAGGTTCGATTATTTGGTGAGGTTTCAATTCCTTCTAAATACATGCCTGGTATGGGTAAAAGTAGTTTTTCAAAGAAACGGAGAGCAAAAAGATTAGGAGGATGCTACAAGTGTGCTCGGTGGACATGTGACACTCGATGTAAATCTGTGGGGTACTTGTCCAGAAACCGAGAAGATAAAATAGCATTCATTAAGGATGGATTGAGTAAGGAGCCTTTGGATGATATTCAACAGGCTCTTGAGAAACATCCTAGTGGACACGTGCAAGGTGAGCTAATGGCCTTATGGGCCAAATTCAAAGATCAACAAGCACTTTATAGTCTTGAAATACTTACTTTAAAAGATCCAGTTTGTAAATTTAGTAGAATAACTTAGTATAATGATTTTCCCATATTTATGTAAGACAAATTTGTGTAATATAGAATATCAATATTTTTCTTTTATTTGTAAATATCGCTTTTCGATTTTCAATTTTTTTCGCTTATTTTCTATCACCGATGATATATGTCATTTTCACTTAAATTTTTTCTCTCAGATTTTTCTCTTTCATATTTGTCAAAAGTAAATAGTGCACTCAATTATTGGTTTGAAAATTTTTCTTTAAATAGAGGGATTCATATATCTATCATTCATTCGTTGAAAGAGAAAGATAGAGGTGGAGATGGAGATGGAGATATCAGAATCATCTCATGTAAGTCAATCTTTACCTCGCCAGGTAAAAACTATATGTGTTCTTGGTGGCTCCAGACTAGTAGGTCATATCCAATATGTGGATATGGCAGACCAACTTGTAAGGGAGTTAGGGAAACAAAATATCAATATACTATATGGAGGGACTAATAACAAACTATTAAGGAGTCTTACGATGGCCGCACAATTATGGGGGATAAGAGTGTCAAGTATAATACCTTTTATCGAATTGGAGGCGAATCGAATTGGAGTTAGAAATGTCATTATTCCAACTGGATTGATGCTACAAACACAATCCATCCATGACTGCCTGATGTACATGATGAGCAATAGTGAAGCTTTTATTATTCTTCCAGGCGGCTATAACACGCTGGAGGAAATATTCAATATAGCGTCATTTGCACAGTGGAATTTTCATACCAAACCCATAGGTTTATTAAATATTAATTATTTCTTCGATGGTTTGCTAGCATTTCTAGATCAGGGTGTAGAACATAAATTTATTTCTCGTTCAGTGAGAAATATACTTGTTTCTGCTAATACAGTTGCTAATCTACTCATCAAGATTCAATCATATGTTCAAAAATCTGTGGAAGCTGAAACCCATCGGTCACAGATCATCGGTGTCAAGCGAAAAAGAGATCCTTTGGATCTTTCATTATGAATCCTAATGTTGATGGTGGCAGAGTTACGGAGTATTTATACTCTCGAGACGCATCCCTCATTTATGGATTCAATATATATTTTCTTTTAGTATTTCTATATTTTCGAGTGTTTATTGTCATCTTTTGATATTCTCAATGTGTTCCACTTCGACTGTTTTGTACTTCTTCTGGAGTAATAATAATAATATCATATTGGCTTTATTCAAATACAGATATCTAGTGATTTTGCTTCTTCAAGAGCATTTTATTCTCATATTAATACAATCTCATATCATCGATAAGATTACTTCATATAAGCTTTCCATGCGATATATTTTCTTTGATTTATCAACATGGGATCTATTCAGCATTTTACTTGCGTCTATTTATCCAATGGTAACTTCAAGTACCACTTGCTCAATTTTCTCCATTCATATTCGGTATATATGAAGAAGTAATTTTATTCTCATCGTCTACTTCTTCGAGAGTATGATTAGAATATTTGATCAATTACTTCTTCTGGAGTAGGATTCGTTATAACCAATCATGTAGTATAACCCACCACATTGGAAATATATGCGAAATCTAAAGTGCGTAAATTTAAATTGCAGAAATTAAATTTCCTCCAATAGGTGGTCGAACCTACCTTATGGGAATTATTGCAATAAATATAAATTTACGGAATTTAAATAGCAAGAATTAAATTGCATAATGTTTAACTACTTCTTCAGGAGTAGGATCTGCTTAGTAGAAGGTATTACCCATCACTTAGCATATAAAGTGCGTAAATATATAAAACCTTCCGCTTAGTGATGGTTGAACCCATCATCAAGTAGGAGGTATTGCAAGAATTAAATTGCAAGAAATAAAGTGCGAGAATTAAATATTGAACTGCTTCTACGGGAGCAAATTTGTTCTTCTAGAACAAATACTCATTACTTCTACAAGCGCACACTTATCCTTCTAGAATAAGTACATTATGTAATTGAACTCTTCGGGAGTTACATTAATATTTCGATCTTTTAACTCAAATGGACTTCAAGCCATTTTATATAATCAATGGATTTAGAATTTCTTCATGAATATTCTATCCATTTTTCACTGTCGTTAAATTAGGTCGGTTTTACCCTAAAGGTAAAATTGTCCATTCCAATTCGCAAAGGTAAAATTGTCAAAAATATTTTATCAATGTTTTACGATTTAAAATTATCTCCTTTCTACTTCAATTTATCAATATCAAAATGTTCAAGGACTATTTTGTAACTTTTTCAAAAATTGGGGTACTGTTTTGCAAATTTTTTTGAAAGTTTACCTTATCAATATTAGTGTCAAATCGAAGCTCTCGTTAAATCGAGTATAATGGAGTCGAGAAAATTTGATTTTGATAACGTATACTCCTTATATCTCGAGAAAACGAATATTATAGTTTAATATATTATTATATTATAAAGTAATATAATTTATATATACCTTTTCCTTTTTCTTAGGGAGAAGCAATTGAACATGCACGTATTTCCTCCATTTGCCAATTCTTGAATTGCCCACAACTCTTTGTCTTTGCATAAATATTTTCTGTGAGTGATTGGGAAGATAGAGAGAGTGAGACGTGAGAAAGTGGGAAAAAGATAAGAGAGAAAAGAAAGATAAGTATTGATTGGAGATGGATTAGGTTATTTATAATAATTCGGTTTACGACATGTAAGATCATCTATAAGATGCAATCAGAGAGCATACTCCCTTCATATTACTCAAATGGCTAGAGACTCGTGCTGATAACGTGTTATAAAAGTATAGAAACAATAGAGAGAATTTAGAGAATGAATTCTAAGGAATTCTCAGGAATGAATTTCATTAATAACTGAAGCCCTATTTATAGGAAAACTTCGAATGGTACAACCGTAATTACATAATTTCATCAAGGGTATAATAGTCATTCACATATAATAATTACATCTTTTACCAAATTATTCCTCCACCAAATTATTCCTCCACCAAATTATTCCTCATAATTCATAACAAGCTCCTCCCATTCTTCTCCAACTCTTACTTTTCTGTTGTTTTATTATCTTCTATAATCAACTCCCATCAAAGTAGAAAGAAAATAAAATATCCTTATGTCATCTTATAAGATTGAGTTCCATTTACTGTTCATTACGACCATTCCAAAATGACATCTTTTTATTAGGGCTTGTTCTATCCACCATCTATATCTATATATTGATAACGAGAGATAGCTTTGGAAGGAATTTTCCCTCTCATTTTTCAGTCTTTTTGAATCTGTTTATTCCACTTAGCATTTTAAAATCTATATAGATCTAGAAATATTTGGAGCTTCTTTTTCCAAGTCATGACACATCAACTGCATTTTAGATTAATAATAATTAATAATTAACACACATATATATATATATATATATATATATATATATATGCCATTTTTCCCATTGTATCCCCACCTATGTATTTGAAAGTTGAAATAATATTTTGGGGGTTTTTTTCCGCCTATGTTTCCTTCCCTTTATTGGGTCATTTTAAGATTTGATTTTTTCTTTTTTTCGCTCTTCTTTTTTTTTCCTAATCCATATTAAATTTCTTAGGGATATTAGCGCAAATGGCCCAAAAAAAGTTGGTCAGGTGCGCATTTGGTCCAAAATAAAATAAAGTAGCTCAAATGATCCAAAAAATATTTCTTAGTTGCGCGTTTGGTCCAATTGGATGATTTCCGTTCATTTTGTCCATTAATTCCTTAAAATTTTTCTATTTTGTCCTTAAGTTTGGTCCATAATTTTACCTTTTTAATTGAATGATTATCATTAGATAAACTTAATTATGGACCAAAGTTGCACCTATAAAAAAAATAAAATATAAAATAATTTAATTTAATTAAAATTTTGGACTAATGTAAACAAATTTAAAATTTTGAGACCTAATTTTACTAACTCCCAAAGATTATGACCTTTTATGCAATTTTTCATAACATAATAACCAAAAACCCTTCACAAAAGAACAAAATAGCAAAATTTTCATGAAGTTAACAGACAAAATGGACGAAAATCATCCAATCAGACCAAACATACAACTACCCAATTTTTTTGGACTATTTGCGTTACTTTTTTTTTGTTTTAGACCAAATGCGCCAATCGAACTTTTTCTAAACCATTTGCTCCAATATCGCAATTTCTTAACATTATCAGTAATAACTAAGAATCTTCGTAAATCTATACATATCTATCTATCTATCTATCTATAATAATAATAATAATAATAATAATAATAATAATAATAATAATAATAATAATAATAATAATAATAATCTTTTATATCTATAGCTATATTGCCCATGATAGGGAACAATTTTTTCCAATTGTTACCACTTTTTTATACATTCTTTTTTTACCCTAAATCAATCACATCTACACATCTCGTCACATTCACAAATCTCCACCATTAAACTCCACTCATTCTCTCTCATCCTTTACATTAAAAATTATTAAAAACCATTAAAAAACAACCACTATCACCCACATATATCCATATCGATATTATTATTATTATTATTATTATTATTATTATTACTACTACTACTACATATGAATAAATTTTAATTAAAAATATTAATCGAAAAAAATCTAACATTAATTAATTTTTTTAATTAATCATTCATTTTTAATATTAATTAAAAATTTTTAATTAATTCATCTATGTCTATATTTATATCTTTTAAATTATAATATATATATATATATATATATATATATATCTCTTTTAAAATCAGATTCATACAATTTTTAAAACTATGGCTACTAAGCTAATTATTTTTGAAATAATTAGCTAACAAATAAAAATGATTTATATTACAACTAATCAAAATTACTTATATTGCTAAGATTTATTGGACATGGTTTCACTGGATAAAGATTAATCAAAATTAATATATTCCTAGAAGGTGAAAAATATAATTAATTTAAAAAATAAAAATAATGAAAATTAATTAGATTTTAATGGGTTGGCAAGATATTCCTAACAAAATAAAACAAAATAATTACAAGATACCTTTTAAATTGTAAGATATTTTAAAATTAGACTCATACGATTCTTAAAGCTATGGATATTAAACTGATAATTTTAGAGTTAGGAAATCATTTTCACATGTTGACATATTTTCGAAAATCAAAATTTTATCACATATATTTATATGGTACAGTTTCAAATGTTAAAACTCACATGTTGAAACCAAATCAACTACAAATATGATGGTTATACAAATTTATCAAAATTCATCATAGACGATTTTATTTTTTATTTTCATTTTTTTATGATTCCTCTAATAATATTTTTTTATTTTTTATTTTTAACAATCATCGATTAAGACATTAAGTCATCTATTTTAATTATTAATTATGTATTTTTAATTTATTTATCTTATCCAAATTAATTTAAATTTGATATCAAATCATTCAATATGTGATCAAAGATAATATAAAATGTATGAGATTTTTTATCAACCACATTAAGAATTTTATATAATTTAAATTATTTAAGATAAACATCTAAATTGATGTTTAAAAAAATGTTAATATGCCGAATATGTTGAATTGGTGAGTTTCTATTGAATATGTTAATATACATACTTAGTATGTTTAGAAGGTATTTATTGAAAAAATTAAGTTGTCATTAGTACATATTAAAAAAAATATAAATCAAAGTTTTCGATTAAATGATCACGATAGGGCGTGGATGAGAATGAAAATTTTCTAGCGGGACGAGGATAGAGAATGGGGAGTCAATATCCAATTGCAATTCTTATATGATCTTCAGTTGGCCTCGATTAAATGAGAATGTCACAAGGATGAGGATAAACATTTCTTTGCGGGCATGAACATAGTGCGAATATTTATAGGATGGACTTGATTGAAGTAGGGGTGAAATTCTATCGAAAATTTTAGAAAAATTTGAGCGTACATTACTTAAATCGTGTGATGTACAAGATTATAGTGTATTTTTTTATAATCATTTTAATACTGATAATGATGTTCTATTTATATTTGTGAAAAATCATATATTAATATATACAGTTTCCGTGCAACGCACACTAAGGCCTTGTTTGATTGGGGGTTTAGTTTTTCCGCGCAGTATTCCGTGTAAAAATGTGTGGTTAATATTATTTTGGGAAATATGTATGTGGTTGAAAATGAGTATGAGATATACGGAATTGCGTGCGGATTTGGTTAACACCGAATAAAACAAGGCCTAATTATTGCTAGTAAAGTTAATGTTAGTAGAAGTTACTCGAATTGCGTGTAGATTGTGTGGTTGAAAGTAAGAGATGGTATATTAAAAAATATAAAGTAATTATATGTATGGTTGAAAATGAGGAGAGAGAAAAAAAAATTGAATTCTATGGGGGAAAGAACGAGGCTTTAATCGACACTCAAAACGACATCATTTTTGTACCGACTTTTTGCTGATCAAGAACTCGCGGATCCTGGCCCAACTTGATTCATTGGTTAAACCTTTTCACCCGCGTATACTTCCTTCCTTGATACTCTTTTTTCTTTCTGTCTCTAATGGTAAACTTACGCTCCTTTCTCTCTCTATCGTTCTTCTCCGACTAACTTCTCCACCCCATATCTAAATTTCTTTATTGTCATTGTGATTCATCTGCCACTAATTCAGCTGCCGTAGATTGTCTCCCCACGAAACTAAAAAAGTGCAAGCAAGATGTTGGCTTACTCGGTGTTCCTTTCATATTCGAGACAACTTCTCAAATTGGATCCCGTGCCCTCAATGGTTGCACTGTGTGTTTTGGCACATCGTCTACACGTTGTTACGTTGTCGATTCCGTATCCCAAGGTACATCTTGAAAGTATACATGAGTTAGGGTTCGAGCCTGTTGGTTCGATTTTTCATCTTTTCCACGCCATTGCTTACAACTTTGTAACACTGTATGTTCTTTTGTGATATGTGTTCAACTGCAAGAAGATGCTTTTTTCCGTTTCTATTTTCTTTCTTGGAGTGAAAAAAGTGAGATGCTTAGGAAATTGTACTGTGGACTTTTTAATTTCAATTTTAAAAAAGTTAATTGAATAACCTGAGATTTCTGTTCTGACTGGATGATTTCGGTTGGGGATGTGTTGATTCTACTATAGTCATCTCTTTCGATGATGAGTAAAGTGGATTGTGATTTGCCAATAATAAGGGTGATAGAATTGATTTTTTAATTTTTTTTATAAATTTTTATGTGAAAGCGGAGAGAAAATGATTGGAGTTGAATGATGGAGATTTGCGTAATACAAGTCTCGTGAGATATGTGGATGCGATTGATTTAAGGTAAAGAAATAATAGATAAAAATGAATAAAAAAGTGAAAAAAGTGGTAGGCTATCACCCTTGATAATAATTTTTTTAACAACTAATTTTTGTCAATTTATTTTAGAAGTTAGAGTATTTTTGTAGAATAACGTTACATTGCCAATGAGAAATATAAGAAGGATTACAAGTTACAACCTTTGTACTTCTGGTGTTTTTGTAATAAGTTGAAAATTAAAACTTTGAAGTAAAGAAAATCAAGTGTGTGCGCCAAAGGTGGGAATGAACAAGGGAGAACTCCAATTTTTGTTCCATCTCAGAAGTACTCTTCTAGAGACATCACATCTCACATTGCATTGAAACCTAGGTTCGTTATTTACTTTTTTCCGTCTACTTTTGTTTTTGTTGATTATTTTTCTTTTATGTTATATGTTTGTGGGCTTCGTGAATGATAATCATTAATTTTTTTGAAGCATAATTATTTGATTGTTTAGTGATGTAGTATTTGTTGTCTATTTGATTGTGTGATGTGAATTTTCTGGTGACCTATCATGCAATTGGTCAATAAATAAAGGTCCGACCAAGAAATTGCCAGAAACGGCCATGAGGAATGAGGAATTACCTCTTTTGAATTGTAACAGTAAATATCTCAAAACCATGGCCTTTATTAGTTTGATTGTCGATGCAAAACTACCTTGCAGCGTAGGCCAGATGGCAATATTTAGAAAACCCAATTTCCACTATGTTTTTGCGAGAGTCGTTACTTCTTGATTTAATTTTACTTGCTCACCTTATGTATAGTTAAAATTTTGTCTTACTTGCCGTTATCGTCTTATATTTTTTAGTGATCAGCATCGTGTGAAGGAGATTAGTTTGAAGCGGATGTAGAAGGATCCAAACAAGACAGTTATGAACCTTTTACGTGGTAAGCAATTGTAGCTATCTGCTTTTATTTTGTAAGCATTGTAATCCATGTTTGTTGGTCATCCGCATTTTATATAATAGAAGTTTCAAGCATTCGTTGATACATCACCTCAGCTAGAAAATGTAAATACTCTGGTGATAAGAAAATGAAGGTCATTAGGCTACTACTACATTTTTAAAATTTATTTTACGAGCATCCACCTAAAAGATTATTTGGTCAAATGATCAATTTGAAATGCTGATCAGCCACTATAATTCATTTGATTTCATAACGCACACAGCATCTCGAAATATATCTCATTTGATTTATATTTATCTTTTTCGAGGACTGTTGGTGCGATTCTCGAGAGAAGTGAAATTCAGTCCTAGTGGTTTAAACTCGGGTGTGACATTATGGCAATCTTCTTGAATTGTATTTTGTAAATTAGTTATTTTTTCTTTTGCCTTTCTGCAACTAAAACGCGGACCGGTGTTAAATCTTTTACACTATTTCTTACTTGGAGGTGCAAAAGACATTTTAGGGAGTTTAATTGGTGAAACAAAGCAAACACAAGAAATGTTGGAGTTTAACTAGAGCCTTAACTTCGTTTCCAGTAGCTTGCTTCTGGCGACAATTAAACAATAATTGCTTCGTGCTACTTACTCTATATTCCACTATCTTAAAATATTTAGTCATTCCCATGGTGTCTTTTGAAAAGGTGGAAGAACTTTAGCATGAAAGGAAAAGACTCAGGGAAGAACTTCAATATGAAAAGGTATGATTTTGCAGTTTTATAGGTAAGCCGCTTCTAGAACCATTACTCTTGCCTATGTTCTCTTCGTGTATGATGAACTTGAATAGAGACAATTTGTCCTACAATAATTTTTTAATTGTTGTGATTAGTTTCTCTTCTTGTGCATGGAAGTTTCACTTTGACATTCCTATTTCCATAGTTTCATTAGTATAAAATTCATTTATGTTATAGATTACAAAATTGAATTAAGATCAAATTCTTTGATAATTTAGAGAAATTATTCTCTTATGTACGTAGATGTATGTTCAAATGATCTTTCAAAAAAAAAAAATAAATAAATCTGTTCAAATGAAGGACTCCTCCATTTATAGGTAAAAATTTTTAACTTTGTTATTTGCTGCCTTCTTTTTCTTTCTTCTTTGCAGGTTTTCAGGTTCAAAAGAGTGTTTATTTTTTTTGGCACTTAGGAACAGACCAATTTGTTGCTTCCCACTTCTTTATTCCCTTTCCATTTCTTTTCTTCTTTTTTTTTTATTGTGAAACGTGAACAAAAAACCTTAGAAATTGATTGGAGATTCTTTCTTTAATCTTCTATTGTCTTTTGCTCAATATAATAAATGTGTCAAAATTAAACTTATTGATTCTATTTAAATAATATGCCATTTTGGCTTTTTATTGCTCTAGCCTGGTGGAGTGTAAACCATCTCTTAGGTTTATTGGTAAATTAAACTAGCACGCATAACAATGGTGTTGTTTACCTTAATGTAGCACGCATAAATTTAGGTGAATTTCAAGATGGATTTTTTCTCATGTGATATTTGTACTTATATCTTTTTCAGGTGTTATTTTTGTGGTGTAATTTCACCTGAAATTGAGGGAGATTTTGTTCCTTTTGCGGAGGCCATAGCGCATTTGCTTATGCCATCAAGCCTTCATGTGAAAACAAGTTTGATGTTCATTTTTTCTCCTTTCTTTTTGTTTTTCTTTTTATTCAGAATTCTTCTAGTTTACTCTTTGCTGTTGCTCAAAAGTAGAATTTTATGTCAATTCACTATTGAAATTTTAAAGAAGTAATCATCTTTCTATCGTATTGGTTATCATGAACCTTCAATTTATTTCTATTTAATTTCTTTCACTCTGAACATTTTTGTGCAGTAATAATGGCAAATGGTTCTTTATTTTGGATGCTTCGTTTTGAATTTCAAATTTTTCTACTCGAACCCATGATTTAGGAGTTTCTACGTTTTCGACAGGGGCTTTACAATAGAATCTGAAGTTATGTGTTCGATTTGAGATAGGTGAGTTGAATAATTGATTTATTATTCTTCAAATAATTTGTTTATTTAGTCCTTTCAACAAATTTGTGAATCTTGCTGGATGAATATGGTGCTCAATTTGTTTGTTGATATTGTAGCCAATGAGGATAATAGACAAAGATTTTTCGAGATTGGCACAAGAGAATACTGTAAAAGACTTGAAAACCTATGAGGTTCTTGCTGGTTCACCTATAACAATCAAGGTTCCTTTTGTTTGTTTAACATAAATTGCCCTGCTTCAATCATACACGTACTTAAAGTTGTGTTTAGATATGTGCAGTTGAGTGAAAAATTTTATGTTACTACGCTCATAATGCCAAAGCAGGAATCAACTTCGTATTCGGTATTATATATCTATAAATTTGTATTATAATGCTTTATTCGGTGACATTTTTCACACATGATCCTTCTTTTTCCATTTCCCTCCTTTTTATCTAAATACCTTCTACAAAATTAGAATCTAAAGCTATATATGCATTATGCTATTTAACAAGATAAGTGAATATTAATTGCTTAAGAACTGTTTCAGGGAGTTGGTATTATTTAATGGCTCAATGAATGTGGAGGCTTCTTCTCCCCTGCTCTTGGTAAGTTTTAGTTTCATAATAGTTTTGTAAAATCAAGATTCCCAAATCAAGTGTTCCTATTGATTTATCGATGGTACTTCATATGATGATTTGTGCAATTTCTCAAACTTTTCAAGAGTCTAGCCTAAGTTTGTATATTTTTTTAATTGATGTTTCTCAAAGTTTTCGAGATTTTATACCTAATTATAATTTTTTAAAAAAATTTTTCTTTCACTAAGTATGATTCCTCTCGTTGTGTGTTTCAGGACAATCGCACGAAGATGACGATTGGCACTAGTAGAGAAGGGGGGCTTTATTTTTTGGAGGGGCCAAGCCATTACAAACAGAAGTTGGTGGTAGTACTCTACTTGCTAGTATTGGTTCTACTAGAGATAGGATCCTTTTATGGCATTGCCGGTTAGGCCTTCCTTCATTTCCTTATCTAGAGCGTGTGTTCCCTCATTTGTTTAGGGATATTTCTAGTTCCAGTATGCGATGTGAAAAATGTATTTTGGCGAAGAATCATCGTGTACCTTTTAAAATCAGTTCTAACAAAAGTTCTGTGTCTTTCTCTTGTGTCCATACTGATGTATGGGGCCCATTTTCCATTCCATCTCCTTCCAGTTGCAAATGTTTTATTTCGTTTGTCGATGATAGCACAAGCATTACTAGGGTATACTTTTTGAAATAAAAAAGTGATGTTATACATGTCCTTCCTAGTTTCTCACAAATGATTCTCGCATAATTTAATGCCAAAGTTCAAGTGTTTCATTCTGACAATGGTTGTGAGTTTGTGAATCAATCTCTTCATTATTCTTCACAACTCATGGTATCTTTCACTAAACAACGTGTGCTTACACACCTCAATAGAATGGCGTAGAAGAGCGTAAAAATCGCCATATGTTAGAGGTAGGGCCGGGCATTTCAATGGTCAAACCACCGAACCAACCGAAATCGACCGCATCGGGTCGGTTCGGTTCGGTTTTTTGGGGTGGGTGGTTCGGTTGGTGGTTTGGTTTTCACCAAACCGAAAAACCGATCGGTTAAAAAAAAAAAAAGAAAAAACAAAAAAAAAACCGGAAAAAACGGACAAAACAGACCGAATCGACTCGGTTCGGTTGGTTTTGGCTTACCGAACAGAGCCGGTCGGTTCGGTTCGGTTAAAAAAAAAAAAAAACCGACCGCGATCGGTCGGTTGTGGTTCGGGTGGAAAAACTGACCGAACCGACCGACGCCCACCCCTAGTTAGAGGTAGCTAGAGCTTTATGCCTTACTATGCATGTGCCTAAATTTGTGCCAAGGTTTTTGGTTGTGTGTGTTATTTTCATATCCACTCTCATCTACGTGATAAGCTTGACCCACGTGTTAGTTATAGTGTACAAGGTTCAATTGTTGGGCTGGGCTTTTAGTTGTCTTGGAGTTTAAGAAACCCCAAACCCAATAGGTTTGTCTTAAATCTATAAATAACTCAATATAGCCTCATAATACACAAGTTATTATTATTACATTGTCTCTAAATTCTCTCTAAATTTATCTAGCACTAAGATTTAGAGAGATAATCCTATTACGAAATTGTTCATTGCTCAGGACGAGTCTTGACGTGTGGATTAACGTTGGAGGCCGTACGTTTGGACGGTTGTGGAGGGAAAAGATCAAAAGAGAATTACGTCGAAAAATCCGCTTTATTGGTAATCTCTTAATCACAATTCTCGTCTAAGAGTCGAGACGAGAGGATCCGGTGTTTGGAATTGATTAATTTATTTCCGCTGTGCATGTTGTTAGATCAATTCATAACAGTGGTATCAGAGCCAACTCAATCTCTTGGTGGGATTTGATTTAATGTTATGTAAAACAATTTAGCTTGATTTATTTGTGACGATGTAATTGCATTAAAATTAATTTTAGATTAGATCTAAGAATTAATTGTTAATTGCATGAGAAAAAGGAAATAAATAAATAAATAGATAAATAAATTAAAAAAAGGGGCGAGGGTTTACAGTCGCCGGACGTTGGAGCTGCCGGCGGCAAGCGTGAGAGTCGCCGCTGCAGCGGCTTGTGCTGCCACCGGCAACGGCCGCCGGGGGTGCTGTTGATAGCAGCGGCGAAGTCGCCACTGCTATCACAACATTCCTCTCCCTGGCAGAAGTTGCAGCGGCCATGGTCGCCGCTGCCGCGTTCCTTTCGATCTACAGTGGAACCCTAGCTAGGGTTCAACAGTGCGGCGGCAAGGTGGAGACGAGGGCTCGGTGCACGCCGAGCCCGCCAGTTTTTAAGGAGACGTTGACCTCACCAAAAGTTTAGAAACTTGCGAATTGGTCCCTGATTTCGTATTTTTTAACAAAATGGGTCCTAGGGATAAAATAAAATTTCTAAAATTAATAATAAATCATATTTTTCAATTTTCTTGCAAATATTCAACTTTAAGTATTTGTTTCGAATTTAAAAATTCTTATTTGGGCAAAAGTTGAATTTTTGAAAATTGTAATTTTAGTTTATTCTTCCTTAGGGTGTATTTGATTGTAAACCCGGAAAATGGTTTGAAGGAAAACGTTTTTCGGGTAAATGAATTCCGGGAAAAGGTTTTCCAAGGAAAATACTAGTTGTAGGTGTTTGATTGGATTAATTTGAAAGTTGAGAAATGATGTTATTTTCTTTATTTTTATGTTTTTTTTATGAAATTTGATCATTTTTCTTATCTTTATATTTAAAGTAAATTGTCCATTAAAAAAAAGAAAAAATGGCCAAACTTTTCCAGGAAAACAAAAACCACCTTCCCCCAAGGAAAACGTTTTCCTTCAAAATAAGGAAAAGAATGGAAATCGAGAAAAAGTTGGAAAACATTTTCCAGGAAAAAAGGTGCAATCAAACAGCCACGGGTGGGAAAAAAAGTTGGAAAATGAGTTTTCCTGGAAAAAAAGCATGAATCAAACACACCCTTAGTGTTTTTGTAAAATTTTATTAAAGTGTGACTTTGATAGAGATGACAAATAAAATGTTATTTTGTCTGACCCGTCTTCAATAATATTTAATTAATTAGATTAATTATTTATTATTGCATGTAATTAATTAGATTGATTTGCAAAATTCTTCTTCTTTTTTTGTTTGTTTAAATTGTTTAAACAATATGGGTTGTCACAATAAATTTAGAAACTAAATTATTTATCAATATTTGATATTGTGGATGATTATCGACCAGACCAATATGATTGGATGAATGTATGGTTTTGATCATTATTTTGTGTTGGGGGCATGCGTGCCTGTTAATAATTTGGGGCCTGCGTGCCATTTAATCTTTTGATTTAATTCCGGACCTGCGAGTTCATATGATGTGGCGCATGTGCGAACTAGTATTAGATACAAGTTGAAGAAGAAGATGGATATCAATGGAGTTACCAATTGAAGACGAAGCTTCGCCCCTTAGGATTTGACCAGCCAGTTTTTCCTGGTGGCTCAGGAAAACTGGATAGAAACACATCCATAATTATCCACCAGTTTTATTATGCTTTAAATGTGTGCATGGTTGATGCATGATATTTTGCATGATATTTGATGAGACCGATTCCCCTTAAAATGATATTAAATTCGCGATTAAAGGTTAATCAAAGCTTTCGAATGTTACGGCGAAGAAAATTGGATTCTCACAATCGTAGTAAGTTTGTTGAGTGACTTAAGACTGCTCGATCGTAGAGAATGTTTTCTTCGCTGTTAGACATGTGATGTCTCTGAACATTGGGTCGAATTTAATTAAAATTTATTTCTTATTGAGTAACTCAAGGAAACAGAATTTTAGAGGCATGTCAAGTTAATACATAAAATGTATATGATAATAAGTTATCTACTTGATGATTTGGGAGTCACATAGAGATGTGATTGATAAATATATCTACCTGAACATCGGTTAGGGCTTGTTGAGTGGCTCAAGGCTCTAGTTGAACAATTGGGATCCTGGCCCACTGAGAAATTTGAGTAATTTATTTTTGCCAATGTTGGAGATCATTGATTCAGTGGGAGCATAGTTAGTATTATAAAAGTCCATATTTTATTAACTTTAGCATATAGTAATTACTCTCTCTTTATCATTACAGTTTATTGAATTATGACTGGTCACATGAGTTTGAGGGGCATACTTGATGCTAACAAACTTAATGGGTCGAGTTTTAATGATTGACACCGCAATCTGAGAATTGTTCTCAAACACGAGAAAATTGCATATGTTCTTGAAGAACAGTTACCGGAAGCCCCTGCAGAGGATGTAACAGCGAAAGTAGTGGAGGCATATAATCAACATGTGGATGATGATAACACTGCAGCATGTGTGATGCTTGCGTCAATGTCTCCCGAGTTACAAAAGCAACATGAGGATATGAATGCCCATACAATGATTGCTCATCTCAAGGAGTTATATGATGAACAGTCTCGCACTAAAAGATATGAGATATCGAAAAAGCTTTTCAGGACTATGATGGCAGAAGGATCTTCAGTAAGTGCTCACGTACTGCAGATGATTGGTTACATTGAAAAATTGGAGCAATTAGGTTTTACCATGGACCATGAGCTGAGTGTTGACTTGGTTCTACAGTCACCATTGGATGAACTGGAAACTGCTGAAAGGGAGATAACGACTCCAAGAACACGCCAGCTCCTCGTAAGTCTAGTAGAATGATACGCCCTCCGCAGAAATTAGATCTCATGATTACTAATGAAACATTATTAATAGAGGAAGACGAGCCTACCACTTATGAAGAAACAAAGTCAAATCAAATGTTGACTCGAGAAAATGGTAAGAAGCCATGGAATCTGAAATGAACTCCACGTATGAAAATAAGGTGTGAACCTTGGTGGATCTGCCTAAAGGGGTAAAACCAATAGGTTGTAAATGGGTTTACAAGAAAAAGATCGACATGGATGGTAAAGTTCAAACTTATAAGGTAAGGCTAGTAGTTAAAGGCTATAATTAAAGACAAGACGTTGACCCTGATGAGACCTTCTCACATGTGGCCATGTCTAAATCAATTCGAATTCTACTTGCGATTGCAATATACCATGATTATGAGATTTGACAAATGGATGTCAAAATCGCATTTTTAAATGGGAATCTCAGTGAGGATGTATACATGGCACAACCGAGAGGTTTTGAGTCAAGTGAGCTATATAGGGCATGCAAACTGCAAAGATTCATATATGGACTTAAGCAAGCATCTCGGAGCTGGAATCTTTGCTTTGATGAAACAATAAAAATGTTTGATTTCATTCAAAATGATGACGAACCATGTGTATACCAAAAAGGTAGTGGGAATAAAATCATTTTCTGAATCCTCTATGTGGACGATATACTAACATTAGGAAACGATATTCCAATGTTAAAATCAGTGAAATCCTGGTTATCCATAAATTTCTTCATGAAAGATTTGGGAGAGGTAGGATACGTACTTGGGATTAAAATCTATAGAGATAGATCTAGAAGATTGCTTGTCCTATCCCAATCAATATACATAGATAAAATCTTGAGAAGATTTAACATGAAAGAGTCGAAGAGAGGATTCTGTCCCATAGGGCATGGGATTAATCTCTCAAAAGATATGTGTCTGCAAATACAAGTTGAGAGAGATCGTATGGATAGGATACCTTATGCATCGGTAATAGGATCCATCATGTATGCGATACTATGTACGAGACCGGATGTCTCATATGCTCTGAGTGTCATGAACAGGTTCCAAGCGAACCTTGGAGAAAAATATTGGATTGCGGTTAACATCCTGAAGTACTTGAGGAGAATAACTAAGGACATGTTCTTAGTGTATGGAGGAAATGAATTAAGAGTTCAGGGATCCATGGATGCTAGTTTTCAGTCAGATAAAGACGACTGCAAATCCTAATCTGGTTATGTCTTTACCCTCAATGGGGTACCGTAAGTTGGAAAAGTTCCAAGTAAGAACCTACAGCCGATTCAACAACGGAAGCCGAATACATAGCTGCTTCAGAAGCAGCAAAAGAAGCGGTTTGGATCAAGAAGTTTGTCACCGAACTTGGAGTTGTTCCTAGGATTGTTGATCCGATACCATTGTATTGTGACAACAATGGAGCCATCGCGCAAGCAAAGGAACCGATGTTTCATCAATGATCCAAACATGTATTGAGGCGATACCATCTCATCAGAGAGATAATTTAGAGGAATGATATAAAGATAGAGCAAGTCCATACTGATGATAACGTGGCTAATCCTTTGACCAAAACGCTATCGCAGAATAAGCATGATAGTCATGTCTCGTCCATTGGTATAAGATACATGAGTGAATGGATTTAGTTTTGATGTCAGTACTCTCATGTAAGACATTTTGAGTCTGATTGATTATTTATATATGCACTTTATTGTGGCAGATCTTTTATATATGTTCATTGTTTTACTGTAACAATTAAAATGATAGAGTCCGTAGAATAAGTGTGAATAGACTTGATTAATCGCAAGTAGTTGTGATTGTGAGATGCAAGTTTTAGCACGTATTCTTAAATTATCCCCAGTCAAAGTAATAGCAAGACTCTGATATTGTTATTTTGGATAGATTGACATGTGTTGCATCTCTTTCTTAAAGAAAAAGTAACTGATCTCATAAGTTAGAATGTGGAGACATTCAGATGAACACATGATAACACCTTCTCATCGCCAAGGCATGAGATATGTCTAAAAATCTTGTCAATCTCTTGAATCCACTTGAAACATTCAAGGCAAGATTCCAACCAAAGCATTTTCAGTTAAAACATCAATTCCAGGCAAGATTCCACTGTGAAATGAAAAGATAGGATGAGTATCAGGCAACATTCAACAATGCCATAAGTAGAGAATGTTCTTTCCTAAGAAGTCAAATTATATAGTGCTGATGCATAGAGCTCAATCAATGCTATTGCCGATGCATAAATCTTGGTTAATGATAATCAACTATCAGCCACCACACATCAAACTATGTTGACTTTAGCTCAATTTTCTAAACATATTTCGATTCCACCTCGTAAAGGATCAAATTAATGGAGAATTAGCAAATCTGATTTTTCCAGCATTTCAATTTTCAATCCAAATAACTAGGACAGCGAACACATTCCACAAATAGAAAATAATAATTAACAAATCACACAGAAACTATTCAGAAAATATCCATAGTTATTCACGGAAAGAAAACAGAGGAAATTGGATCCAGAAAGGGGTAAAAACCAGGTGTGTTAACTATTGGAAATTCAGAGGATATATCACAAATGTTATATTGACACTAGTCATGTACAAATTAAAGTTCAAACAAAGAAGCAAATGTAAACTTGTATTACACTGAATGTTGAGGTGTGATGCAAAATTGAGATAATGAAACACAGTGGATGAGTTGAACTTCAAGTTTGAAGCAGCCATTCAAAAGAAAAGTTAGATTTACAAGCAAAGTACCAAAGATGCATTTGCAGATTTGAAGATAGAAATCCTTTACTCTCACTTAGATAAATCATTTTAACACCAAACACATTCATAAATGCCTATCAACTCATTGAACTTCAATGTGACTTCGCGCGATTGGTAATTACATGGAACCAAGTTAAATTCCAGGCATTCCCTAACCCATCAAATTGGCTAGAAAAATCAAAATGGAGCAGCAGGCAGGGGACCAAAATAACCTACTTAAGCATGCATTCCCTAACCCACATGGATACATAGATGCAAAAGCTGAATGATCAGCTAGTGGCAATCAAAACTTTCTACTTCAATGATGCCTAGATACAAACTTTTCAAACAACTATTCAGAGTAGGCATGAATATGCAAATTATTTTACCTTCTCAAAATAATTCTCTTATCTTAATTTCCCAAATAAGCTTCTCTTAGGTCTAGATTCCAATTGCAACCTAAGAATGCCAGGAAACAAACAATAAATTTGAAAATTTCAGTTATTACCAAAGCATATTTACACATCAAAGTCACATACACTAACATAAATATAGATTTGTCAAAGATGGAAAAGTCTATTGCAGCTTCTAAAGTCGACTCTGTTAGCAATCGATCCACAAGCACGACAAAGTGATCCCCATCCTCTTGTCCTTATAAGATTATCAGTTTATTTACCAAATTTCTCTGAGAATCATAAAACAACAGCCATAACTGTTTAATATCAATTCAATTGCATCCAAATTCTTTCAAAAGTTGGATTTTTGTAAACATGTGGTATTATCTAAAAGGGAAAATCAAAAAATTGATGAAAAATGATTATAAAATTTGAATTCAAAAAACGGGTAACAATTAAATTAAACATAAATAGTATCCCATCAATTAGGAAAATCATAAAGCAAGAAGAAAAAAGTATAAATAACAAAAAAAAATCAAAAACAAAGAAGCAAATTTCATAAACCCCCATTTCGTAAGAACCCATAAAGGCAAAGGGAAAAATGAGACATATCCAGATGCCAAAAAGTGTCATTTAAGAGAAATTAAATAGAAAGTTGTGAAAATTTAAGAGAAAAAGCTTTCAGAGCGGAGACTTACAAGAAGAGGATCAGATATCTGAAGGCTATGACATTGGCCCCATATACAATTTCCCCCACAACACCGCCGCACCACCACCGGCAGAAACTGCGATTGTTGTGAAACCACCATCGTCGAATGGTCGCGTTTGTTACGGCACGCCAAAGTTTAATTTTTTTTATTTCCTTACTAGGTTTCAAAACTACAAATTAATGTAGAAGTGATAAGTAAGGGTCGAACCCAAGATGAACGGTGTCTAAATCTAGTTGATTTTATCAATTAATATAAAAGGGGGTTTTGTGAAGTTGAATGAAATTTGAAAATAAAATGACAAAATAAAAGAGATAAAATGAAACAGTTGAAATAAATATCTAGTTCTCGGGTTCGATTGTGTCAACAACTCGTGATTATCTTTCCCATGCAACGTGTTACTATTCCTTCTCCAATTTATCAACTCCAATTAATCAATACGCTCTGATTAACGAATTCTTCCTTAAGTGTATTAAATTAAAGTGAGCTCTTTAACTTAATATCTAGCTATTGGATAACCCTAAACAAGTTCTTAGGATTTAATGCAAAGCTAGTATGAAATGAACGAGAAGAATGAGTTGAATTAGATGAATAATTTCACAAACTCGAATTAATGCATCTAAGTTGATTTGTTAATAAATACGCACGATATTCATTTGCTACTTTGGATTGGAATCTAATGACATTTACGGATCAAGAGTTCCAATCCTAGTATGTAACTTGAATTTACAGATTAATTGATTCAATTGGCCAAAGTGAATGCAATAATCACATAAACTCAAAAACGGGTTTACAAGCATAACAAACCAACAAATTGAAGTGGAGGAATAGATAAAACGTTACTAAAGAGTTAGAAAAGATAACAACATGTTAGTTGAACTAGATAGTGAAGTCTAACTACTCATATTTGTGAGTTTTATACTTTTTAGCGAGTGCTCGCCTTGTATCACCTCCACAATATAATAGATTATACTTCACTATCACAGGTAATATATACAAAATATTGAAAACAAGTAATTAAATACTAAGAAATAAATAGAAAAGTTTAATCACTCATATATGCGGAATAAATACTTTTTAGCGAGTGTTCGCCTTGTATCACCTCCACAATATATGAGAAATTATCTTTCTCAAACATGAAAAATAAAATAAAGAGCAAAACTAGTGAAGAAATGCTCCGCTAATCATATTCACGGCCGAAGTATCGTCGATTGATTATTCGAACCTAAATTTAGGTTTTTACTTCCGCGCCGGAATATGAGAAACTAAGAGCTTTCAAGCTAGAACTAAGAACAATAGATGAAGAGAATTTTATTGAGGAGAAAGTTGGAGAGAATCACATGCTAATTCTCTCTTCAAAGTTGTGTCTTCCTTCCTTACAAATGCATCTATTTATAGGTAAAATTTCATAAGAAAATACAATAAAAAATTACACTCATGCACCATCATGGGTTTATTAAATTGTATCCACCAAATCATGATAATGGAATTTCATCATGGTGTAGGTAAGTAGCTTGGCTGAATTATGCAATTGGAATTTCCTCTTTTGGATATTTTAATAGAAAGTTATGAATTTTCTACTAAAACATGGCCCAAAGAATCCTCCATTCAGAATAGTCACGGTTTTACCCATTTTTGACCACCATAATATCCGAATCATCTGAAGTCATGAACACCAAAGTTGTAGCCCTCTGAGTCTACTTTCCATAGGAACAAGAATTGGGTCAATTCGATATATTTAGCTCAATTTATGGTCAAATTACTGAATTGCGCCAGTAAATCCGAGTTGCTGATTTTTTTACACTTTTAGTCATTTTTCTTCAAACGGCCATAATTTTAACTAAGAAACTCCGATTTGGGATTCGGAAGAAGTTTGGGAATCCTCTTTTGATGTTCTTAAATATTTACACAATAAAAATTATAAAAATAACTTTTCATGAAATTGCATCGGAGGCCCTCCATCTTTGATTCGCTTGCATTTTGGTCCAGAGTTTCCGTTTTCATTCGATTTTCATCCATTTTGACTCCTTTTGATTCTTTGTGACCCTAAACACTAAAATAAAGGAAAAACACATAAAATGGAACATATAACACTAATAAAACACACAAACACGTAAAATAGAATAGTTATTTAAGTGCTTTTCTAGCACTTATCACCGAACTTGAGATTTGGTGAGAAGGAAGCAAGGAGAAGAAGAAAAAATTTGTTGTGTTTCTCGCGGAGATAAAGAAAGTGAGATCTAGATCTGGTGAGAAGCAAGAACGGAGAAATAGAGGTCGTTGGTTTTCTCACCTAGCAGAGGGTTTCTTCGATGTGTTTAAGCACCTTGCATAGGGTTTTCACCAGATCTCTGTGCCTCTCTCTAGTTTCGATTTGGGGATGAAAGCGAAGCGAGTTATGCCTTTTTTTTAATAACAACACCGAAGGGCCACGGTTATTCACTGTGACAATTCTCGAGAAATAGAGTCATGGTTTTAAACCGTGACTCTGTCTAAATCCATACAGTAACAATTTTAATGAAATGGTGTAGTGTGTTAATAACGTACATCATACTGATGTATAATTAATATCTCCCAACTTTTATAATTGTCTATAATAGAAGGCAAAATAATTTTGAAGAAAAAATCATCAGCTCTACAAATGTTAGTAAAGTTATTTTAGTATGATTATTTTGATAACTATTGATAAGTACTCGAAAAGCACTTAAATAACTATTCTATTTATGTATTCTCGTATTTTATCAGTGTTATATGTTTATTTTTATGTGTTTTTCCTTTATTGTGTATTTAGAGTCACAGGGAATCAAAAGGAGAAAAATTGAATGAAATTAGAACGAAAACGGAAACTCGGGACCAAAATATAAGCGAATCAAAGATGGAGGGCCTCTGATGTAATTTCATGAAAAGATGTTTTTGCAATTTTTCTTGTGCTAATGTTAAAGAACATCAAAAGAGGATTTCTAGACTTTTTCCGGATCAAAAATCGGAGTTTCCTGGTAAAAGTTATGGCCGTTTGAAAAAAACGACTAAAAGCGCCAATTCCCAAACTAGGGGACCAAAGTGTAACTTCTCATCAAAAGTTTGGGACCAAAGTGAAACTTTTCAGAAAGTTGGAGGACCAAAATGCAATTTTTCAAAGACCAAAATGAAAAACATTCAAAAGTTGAGGGACTTGGTGTGCAATTACTCAGGTGACTCGAGTCACAGCAGCCATGACTCGATGCAGCGCTGCAAGTGACTCAAGTCACGTCCAATCACACTCTTAATCCCCCGAGTCATGCAAGAGCACTCCCCAACCTTCCTCGTTCCTCGCCGCAATTGCCTAGTCAGAATTGCGTGGTGACACGAGTCTTGCTCGGCAGAATCGCGCGCGACTCGAGTTATACCCGAACCACTTGGTACAGATTGCGACCAACTTCCACAACTTGATTCCAACATGATTTTTACCAACTCTTTGACTTCCTTGAGATTAAACAACTTGAGCACACCATAATTGACTCATGGAATGTCACTTTTATAATTTTTTAATATTTTTTTGTAGTAATATTTTGCCTATAAATAAAGGCATTTCCAAATTTCAAATGCAAAATTCTTGAGAGAGAATTAGCTAGTGATTCTCTCAAACTTTCTCTTCAATAAAATTCTCTTTTTCATTTGTTCTTAGTTCTAGCTTGAAAGCTTGGTTTCTCATATTTCGGCGGAAGTAAAAACCTAAATTAGGTAACTAATAATCAATCAACGATACTTCCGCCGTGAATATGATTAGCGGAGCATTTCTTCGCTAGTTTCTCTCTTTGTTTCATTTTTTATGTTTGAGAAAGATAATTTCTCATATATTGCAGAGGTGATACAAGGCAATTACATCGCTAAAAAGTATTTTACCCACGTATATGAGTGGTGAAATTTCTCTATTTATTTCTTAGCATTAATTCACTTGTTTTCTATTTTTTTGTGTATTACTTGTGATAGTGAAGTATAATCTATCATATCGCAGTGATAATACAAGGCGGACACTCGCTAAAAAGTATGAAACCCAAGAATATGAGTAGTTCAACTTCTCTATCCAATTCGAGGGACGTTGTGTTTAATTAATATGTTGTTATCTTTCCTAACTTTTTAGTGACGTTTTATTTATTCTTCTACTTCACTTTGTTGATTTGTTATACTTTTAAACCCATTTTGGAGTTTATATGATTATTGCATTAGATTTGGCCAATTGTATCAATTAATCTTTAAATTCAAGTTACATGTAAGGATTGAAACTTTTGACCCGTAATTATCATTAGTTTCTAATCCAAAGTAGCAAATGAATATCGTGCATATTTGTTAACAACAATAATGTTCAAGTCCGCTCGAGCGTTCCTTAATTAAGGAACGCTTGGGCCATTTTGAGGGCCCGTTCGATCTCTATTTTGAAATCCGAAATCAAATCTAGAATCTACACGACAAGAGGGAGCACCAGCAATTTTGAAAATTTTTCGGCTATACTGTACGGGCCCTTGGTGACGGGTCAAACTTTTGGCAATATTTTTGCCCAAAAATGTTGTCAAACTTTGACCGGCCACCACGGGCTCATACGGTATCGCCGGAAAATTTTCAAAGTTGCTGGAGCTCCCCCTCCTCGTGTAGATTCTAGATCTGATCCCGAATTTCAAAACGGAAATCAAATGGGCCCTCAAAATGGCCTGAGCGTTGCTTAGTTAAGGAACGCTCGATGGTTCCTGAACAATATTGTTGTTAACAAATCAACTTAGATACATTAATTCAAATTTGTGAAATTTTTTTTCTAATTCAATTCATTCTTCTTGTTCATTTCACATTAGCATTGCATTAAATCCTAAGAACGTGTTTAGGGTTATCCAATAGCTAGACGTTAAGTTAAAGAACTCACTTTAATTTAATACACTTAAGGAAGAATTCATTAATCAGATTGTCCTGATTAATTGGAGTTGATAAATTAAAGAAGGAATAGTAACACATTGCATGGGAAAGATTAACACGAGTTATTGACACAACCGAACCCGAGAACTAGATATATCTTCAATTGCTTCATTTCATCTCTTTTATTTTGTCATTTTATATTCAATCTGCATTCAAATTTCACAAACCCCCTATTTTATATTAATTGATAAAAAAACCTAGATTAAATACCGTTCCTTTTGTGTTCGACCGTTACTTGCCACTTCTACATTAATTTATAGTTTTGAAATCGAGTAAGGAAATAAAATAAATTTTGGTGTACTGTGACAATCACACTAAGTTTTTGGCACCATTGCCGGGGAACATTTAACTAATTTAATTGTTTTTATTAATTAATTTCAAAAAAAAATTCACTCGTATCCATAATACTCGATCTCCTAATCGAATTCTTGAAAGTTTTGATTCGGAAATCGAGAAATCCATTCGAAGACGAATACGACAAGCAAAACAAATGGCATAAGAAATTGCAGAAAACAACAAGGAAAGAACTCTTAAAGAAATAGTAACTCATGAAGTTACTCAACAACAATTGTGTACCACCTTTCCAACCGTAGAAGAAGGTAAAGCTTTTGAGCTAAAATTCGGTTTGATACATCTTCTATCACCTTTTCATGGACGATCCGGCGAAGATCCATATCGACACTTGAAGGAGTTTCATGTGATGTGTGATAGTATGAGACCCCCAGGCATCACTGAAGAACAAATCAAACTCAGAGCTTTTCCATTTTCACTAAAAGATGTAGCCACAGATTGGTTATATACTTTACCATCAGGATTAGTCACAACATGGAATCAAATAAAGAAACTTTTCCTCAAAAAATACTTCCCCACTTCAAAGACCTCAAATATTAGGAAAGATGTAACGCCCCGATTTTTAAATATCGAAGAGTTACCAAAATGGCCTTTGCTTAATTGAAATGGGGGAAAATTGACGAATTTTTTTTTCTTTTATAACATTTTCAGTAATAATAATAACGATAATAATGACAATAATAATAGGAATAATAATAATAATACGGTTCAAAACTCACGTACTTAAATGAAATAATATCGAACAACTTGATATTCAATATTCATTTTCTAAATAAATAAATTAAACTCTAAACCATATGCAGAAGCTCAAAAATAATTTAATACTAAGTTTTGAAGGATCGTCTAATAAAGAAAACTAATTTAATATAGTAATTTTGGTGGATGATGTCGCCTCGTCCCTCGCCACTTCGCCGTTCTCCTTAATCTGAAAAAGGATTTAGAATATTTGGGGTGAGTATAACGTTGTTATACTCAGTGGGACACAGTAGAAAAAGACATTTCACCATATCACATATCCACACATGAAATTACAACTAGGGCAATTAAACTATAGAAAGGTCGAGTGTTGGAAACTCCCGTCCAACGTGGGGGAAAGTAGCTATGACTATCCGAATGGTCCTTATCCATTCCGTGGAAGATGGTACTTCTCCATCACATGCATGTCACATAGAAAATACTACAAATTATAATAACACGTAAAGAACATGATATGGATTTTAAAGTAAACAATCGCTTTCAGAAATAAAACATTTGCAATAAGTAAAACCATTTTGCATAAAGTAAAAACCATTTTGCATAAAATAAACCCCACCTTAATTTGTAGTTCTCGTAAATCCCTTGAAAGTAGAGCTGGTGTGATGCTAGTGCCTCTACGGACTTGTAATGTCGTCTAGCAGAAAAGTTTAAACATAAACTTAGTATTTGACCTTTAAATTGTGATTTAATAATTTATTCGGGTCTTATAGTGTAAATTGCGAGTTTTAGGGCCAAATTGAAAATATTTAAAAGTTTCTATAGGCATAATAAAAGTAAAAATATTGATTTGGAGGTTGAAACTGAATTTATTAGTCGACTAGGACTAATTTAAAATTTAATCAAAACTTTAGGGGTTGAAATTAAACTTTTAAAACTTTAATTTGGACTGGATTGAGAGAGATCATTGATTTAGGGACTGTTTTAAAGCTAGATTAGAACTTGGGGACTTAATTGAATAAGAGTTAGGAGTTAGGGGACTTGGGCTGCAAATCTCTCGAATTGGGTCTTAAGAATGGGCCTTGGGCTTCATCTTCTTCGTCAGAGAACACCAAGCACAGAGACAGGGGAAGAAACTGAGAGAGCTCAAGGAGGGAGAAGGGAATCCGAGAACCGCCATCGCGTGGGGAGGCGACTAGCCATCGCCGCCGTCGCCGGGGAAGCCGCCGGTGTCCGATGGCGGAGCGGCTGCCGTCGACGGAGGGAGTTGGCATGGAGTTAACCGGCCAAAGTTTAGTGCGAAATTCCAACGAAATTCATAGTATTCCGGCCTAAATTCGCCGACAAGACTCAAGTACAAGGTTCCCCTATGTTCAGCTATTGATTTGGGAGGGAGATATGGAAGAGAATTGAGGTCGAAGATGGGCAACCATGGCCGGGCGCTATTCACGCTCGCGGTACTGTTCACGGTCACTATTCACACAGAATTTTTTTTTTTTTTTTTTTAAATTCTCGAGCTTGGCCTCAGTTTGGAGATGATGGATTGAACATGAATTTTTTTGAAAAGTGTTTGCGAAAATCTGATTGCAGGACTTGTTTTTTTTTTTTCTTTTTTTTGATCGATTGGGTTTGAGAAGTTTGGTTGTGTTTTATGTTCATGTAATGGATTCATGATACATGAAAAAAATAGGGAAATTAACAGTAGGTTGTCTCGATTCAGTCTGTGAGGAAGGAAATAAATTGATATTGATTTGAATGTGTTTGGGCGTTGGATTGTTTGAAAGAATTCATAAGCTACACTGCAACCTACATGTAAACTAATACGTGCGCGTGTATATTGTGGATCTGCAGTAGTAATAATTGGAACGAAAAACAATTAACCATTGCATAAAAACTTCAATATGAGCAGAGAAAGGTAGTTACCTGCTGAAATTTTGAAAATCTGCAGAGGAGAATTCTTTGATGCCCAAGAACGTGAATGGTAGGGTTCTTTTTTTTTTGGAACGTAAGAATGGAAAAATTGAGCAGCCGGGTGTTTTTAAAAGTGTGAGTTGTGTAGGGTTATAGGCCCAACCTATATTCAAGATGAGCTTGACCCAGAAATTGAACAGGTCGTAATATATCGGCCCAATCGACGTTAGAAACACATTTTTAAATTGGAATTTGGGCTCAGAGCCCAGAAGACTAAATTTCGTGACTTTTCATAAAATTCGACCCGATTAAATTATTAAAGAATTATTTTCTTTTCTATTAGACGAGCGTTTGGCGTAAATTTTCAATTTAAAGGGGTTAAGTCGTAACGACGACGTTTCACTTAGAATTTTTAAAATTTGGGCGTGGTCGTTACAAAAGATATCTCTGGAGTACGCCAAAAGAATGGAGAAACTCTTTATGAGTATTGGGAGCATTTCAAAAAGCTCATTGGCAGTTGTCCGCATCACCAAATCAGTGAAAACCTCCTAGTACAATATTTCTATGAAGGGTTGTGTCGACTAGACAGAATCATAGTTGATGCTGCTGGTGGAGGAGCTCTGATGAACAAAACACTTGCTGAAGCACGAACATTGATTTCAAACATGGCTAAAAACACCCAACAATTTAGTACAGATCGGGAAATGAACATTTGAAGAATAAATGAGGTAAGTAATTCCAATGTTGAAAGCCAACTTTTTGAACTAACCCATCTTCTCAAACAAATTGTTGTAGGGAACAATCCACAAGTCAAAGCATGTGGATGCACAAATCTAGGGTATCTTACAGATGCTTGTCCTGTTCTGCAAGTGGATAATAATGAACTACTGAATTCAACAAGCAATTTCCCATTCCCAAGGTAACAGTATAATCCATACTCAAACACCTATAATCCAGGATGGCGACATCACCACAATCTAAGTTATGGAACCAACAAACCCCCAGGTTTCTTCCCTAACAAGCCTCAAGGGCAATTTCAACAGTAAGGAAATTTCCAACCCCGAGGGCAATTTCAACATAAACCTCAACCGTTAGGTATGTCTCTTGTAGTGGCCGCGAAATTTCCTAAATCAAAATATTTAATTAAAGTAAAATCTTAAACGTGTCGCTACAACTTCACCAACAGAATTAAATAGCGTACGCTTGTCTAGTTAAAAATTTTATATTATTTACTATTATATTGAATTATTTAAAATAAAATAATATATATATATATATATAACATATATTTATTTTCAATTTACATTTGAGGACCAAACTTTAGAAATTATTCGTTTTAACCCCTAAAATTTAACTTCTTATTCAATCATAACTTTATATATATTTTAAACCCAATTATAGACCCGTTTAAGGTCCAATTTTATTTCTTATGCTATAAGAAAGCTCAATTCCAATTCAATCCCATTTTAAAGTCCATTTAGAGGCTCATTTGCAAGTCTTACCCTATTTTCCACCTTTAAATACAATATTGTTGGAAGTGCTCAAACCCTTACCCAAGTTTCATTCTTTACATCACCATTACACAAGTATTGTCTTCATTCTCAAGATTTCTCATCCTACAACCATCTTCAAGTTCATCCCACCCACTCTCATTCAACAAATCAAACCAGCTTCAAGTGGTAAGATTTCTTGATATTTTTATTTAAATCTCCATTTTTATTCTTGTGTCTTAAGTTTTTAATCAAGATCTTAATCATCTACTTGCATTTTTCAAGTGATTTCCATTGTAGTTAGAATATATATATACACGCATACATATATACACGGCATCACAACCGCCGCGCCACCATCATCATCTAAGTCACGTTCGCCATACCCGCACCAGAACACACATACGCACGCATGTACATACACATACATACACACCATGTCCATTCACGCACAAGCTCGGCCAAGGGACAACACTCACATTCAAAACTCAACATCACAACACAAAAATCACACCCACACCTTCCCCTATCCTCCCAGAACGCCATAGGATAATTTAATTTCGAAAATCTTTGAGGGTTTGATCGAATTTTAAACATACCCAAATTTTTTTCCTAAGTGTTCTAGCTTCGATTTCTCCCCCTATACTCAATGAAATTTTCAATTAAAACCACAAATAGCTTCACCACCACCGTCTCCACCTTCGTCGGCCAAGAAACCGGCCAAATCGCCGGATTTTCCATCCGATGAGTCCGGCCAGAGAGTGTGCCGAGCGAGAGAAAGAGAAGCGTGAGAGAGAAGTTAATTTTGAATGATTTGAGTAATTGCAAGCTTAGTCCCTCAAGTTCTTGGATTAGTTTAAGTTGGTCCCTATAATTTATTTAATTTACAAAACTCAACTTTTAATTGTTACGATTTAATCCCTAAATATTATTTACAGATCTAATCCCCCATTTTATTTATTTTATTTAAGTGAGCTCTCAAAGTTTATTTAAATTCAAGTCCCTAACTTCCAATTGTTGCAATTTGACCCCTAAACTTTTATTTCACTTTTAATCCTTCCATTTCTTATTCCTCTTTAAGTTAGGCCCCAAACTTTAATTGCATATTAGTTCCCCATGTTTTAAAAATCTTAAAATTGAGTTTAAAATATTTTTAATTCAATTTTATTGCACTTTAGGTCCTCAAACTATTCAAGTCTTTCAAATTGACACCCCAAAGTTTTATATTCTTACTATTTTGGTCCACAAACTTCTATATTACTTATAGATACTTTATATTTAAGAGTATTAACATAAAATAAACTCGTTATTGACTAGACGAGGCGTACGAGCAGCTAGAGGACTGATTTTCACCGATTAGTAAGCTCAAAACTCGAGAGATATTTCAGGTAGGTTCAAAAGACTTACTTTTATTTATCGCGCAATTATAGTTAATAATCTGTACTAAATGAGTGCCTTTAGTATGTAATAGACTTGCCTTCGGGCCCAGAGTTACCTTCGAGTAAAAGACTTGCCTTCGGGCCCAGAGTTACCTTTGGGCAAACTACTTGCCTTCGGGACTAGAGCTGCCTTCGGGCCTAGAGCTGCCTTCAGGCCTAGAGCTGCCTTCGGGTCCAGAGTTACCTTCGGGTATTATATCACAGAGGTTACATATCTATTTGCCTTATATATTTGTATAGATGATTAACTTGCGCAGAGCCTACTGAGTATTATTTAAATACTCACGCCTTTCATTTTTATTACAGATTGAGGAGTCCGGAGTCGTGGTGTGTCATGTGAGCTCTATCTAGGCTTGTCGAATAAGAGACTTCGTTTCTGTTGTTATTTTGGTAAACTGATGTATGAGATTATGTCGTTTTCAAGCTTTTGAACTATTTAGTAACTTGTGTTGGATGTTTTGAACGCTTGGTGATAGAAAAATTTTAAGATACTTTACATCGTTATTATATTAAATGAATTTCCGCATTTCAAATAAATTGTTATGTTTCCGCATTTAATATATATATATTTAAAAAAAAGAAATGGTTAGTTTTAAAGAAAGAACTAACGTTTCGAGTTCTTCGAACTCAGGGCGTTACATCTCTTGAGGATATGGTAAAAACATTAGCAACTAACACTGAAATTTCAACAGGATTCCAAATCGAGCATTAAAAACTTGGAAAATCTAATGAGTCAGTTGGCAACCGCCATCAATCGACTGGAAGCACGATCTGGAGGAAAGCTACCATCCCAACCTGAGGTAAATCCAAAGAATGTTAGTGCTATAATCTTAAGGAATGGAAAAGAGATAGAAAACCCACACAAAGAAGTTTCCACACATGAAGATGAAGAAGAAAAGTTGGAAAATAAGGTAAGTCCTAACCTTTCTGTCATTACTAAAATGATCCATCCCCCTTTTCTTAGTAGATTAGCAAAAGCTAACAGAAAAGCCAAGGAAAAAGAAATTTTGGACACATTTAGGAAGGTAGAAATCAACATTCCCTTATTAGATGGAATCAAGCAAATCCCACGCTATGCTAAGTTTTTGAAAGATCTTTGCACTAACAAGAGGAAGTTGATGGGAAATGAAATGATAAAAATGGGAGAAACCATTTTAGCAGTATTTCAGAAGAAGTTGCCTCCAAAATGCAAAGACCCGGGTATGCTCCCTGTCCCTTGCACCATAGGCAATAACCATATTGACAAAGCACTTATAGATTTAGGAGCATCAATAAATGTCATGCTTAGATCCCTATATGCTTCACTAAATCTAGGAAACTAAAAGAAACTCATGTAATTGTGCAACTAGTTGTTCGTACTAATGCATACCCAGATGGAGTGATAGAAGGTGTGCTAGTCAAAATAAATGGCTTAGTTTTCTGTGCTGATTTTTACGTACTTGATATGGCTGATGAACATTTGCCTCACCCCACACCTATCATATTGGAACATCCATTTCTTTACACTTCTCCCACTAAAATTGATGTCTATAAGGGTACATTGTCCTTGGAATTTGATGAGGAAAAAGCAAACTTTAGTATTTTTGATGGCTCATTGCGCCATAATAATGCTTGTTCTATCTTTGTAATTAATTCAACTAATCTTTTTGTGTAAGAAATGTGTTAGTTGAATTGCAAAACCAGCATGCCATATAAAATTGAGCCAAAGAACAATTACCTCATCTTGAAGAAGGAAGCCATGAGAACTGAGAACCAAAAGTTTGGAGAAGGATTCAAGGTGGACCGCCAAGGAATCAAAACATTCGGAGGAAGCTATCAAAGACAAAATGTAGTTGCGATGGATTTGAGAAATCCTACTTGAAAAATGGGAACTGTGTCGAGCTAACGACTATAAACAAAAGCGCTTGGGAGGCAATCCAAGCATTTTTTTTCACTTTTATTTTTCTTTTGATATTTTCGTCATTTTTATTTTGTTTATTTCTTAATTTTTTATCTAACGTACTGAGGAAGATATTACTTTGTAACTATAGAAGGAAGGTATCTCGGGATTCAATTATTTGAGAAGAGACATCATAGTGCACAAATCGGCAATTAGCATTAATTACTGATAAAGTGTGGGGGTTAATTATTGATAACGGACAATTTGTCAACGCATTTTCTCGGATACTCCTCCCAACGTACTCTTTCTAGCACACTCTACGTGCATGGTTGTCGGTTGAAACAAGTGCTCACTTGATTATAAATTTGGATCCGTCTTCACTTAAAACCACAACCACAATCTCAAATCACTCTGTGAGTACTTCTTTCTAGCAGTGATTAGTAACTTTCTTCTTTTTTCTTCTTCTTCCTCTTATTTGTTTTTCTTTTTATTATAGCATGGATGTGGGTGATATTTTTGTATATATATGTCTACTCCTCATATTAATTGATTATGTAGTTTAAATTTGGTTTTTTTTCCTTCTTTAGTATTTTGTTTGAAAACATGGAAGAGAGTGATAATCCATTTTACTTAGTGATTTTGATGGTTTTAATCTTATTACTTTAGTTTTTCTTTTTCTTTCGTGTGTTACGTTAAAAAATATATATATATTTTAGTCGAGCCAACGGCTACAACCAAAGGCGCTATTTAGGAGGCAACCTAAGCACTCTCTTTTCTTCTACTTCTCCAAAACACTTGAATTTTCAATGAATAATAAATTTTCCAAAATCCACAAATATTACTAGTAACTACCTTTGAATGCTTTGAAAGGGATTTATTATTTGAGAGTATGACAGTTAAAGATGTTGATGGAAAAGGAAATGCTTGAGAATATTCATTGGTTGATTGAAGCAAAGGTCCGATTAGGAGGTAAAATACCATCTTTTAGTACCAATATGCACCAGGATTAGGCAAAAGTAATTTTTCCAAGAAACGAAGAGCAAAAAGAATGAATGTGTGCTATAAATGTGCTGGATGACATAAATGAACTCGATGGACCTGCAACTCAAGTAACCGTTCCATTGGATTTGTGTCCACAAATCGAGAAGACAAAATATATTTCATTAAGGATGGCATGAGCAAGGAGTCTTTGAAAGATATCCCTCAAACTCTTAAGACGTATCCTAGTGGAGCGGTGCAAATCAAACTTCTCAATTTGTGGACTGAATTTAAAAAGGAACGAGAGGAATATAGTCTTGGGAATCTGACTTTAACAGACCCTGTTTGCCATTCCCGACTCATAGAAGGCATTTAAGCCGTTTCTGGATTTAAAATCAGAGGAAGATGTGAGCCACAATCACAACTATGTGTACTTAATGTTATTTTTAGCCATTTTTGTGTTCTTGTGTCAGTTTTTAGTGTGCAAAGTCGACAACCTATGGAAGCTACTACTTCTGCCGGAATTGGGAGTTCAAAGAGGAAATTGACAATCATAAGTCTCTTTGGTGGACTCAATCTGGGACAATCGACGCTTCTAGCACCGGTTGTAAAAGCTAGAACGGTACTTGGAGATCGAAAGGGTAAGATAATATACGGAGGAGGTTACCGTGGACTGATAGGGTGTGCCATTCAATCTGTGTACATGCGAGGATCAACAGTGGTTGGTGTTATTGTGCCACCTTTAAAATAGGAGTATGGTAAAACCATCGGCTTCGAGGTAAAGACTAGATCATTTTTTGAATGCTTGACACTAATTGTAATGCATTCGGATGCTTTTATCGTATTACCAGGGGATTTTGAAACCTGGAATAGATCTTTTGCATAATTTCCTACGTCACGCTGAATCTACACTCTAAGCCAATTGGTCTTTTAAACGTTCAAAACCATTACAATGGTTCATTGGCATTTCTGAAATTTTTAGTTCATCAAAAACTAATTTCTCCTAATACACAAACAAATGATTTTCGTTGCACCATTAATTGAGGAATTATTGGAGAAATTAGAAGCTTATGTACCACAAATGAATGTAGAATTGCCCGCCATCAATTGGCCAAAGGAATTACGCAAAAGGAGAAGAGATCCGAATGAATTGGATTTAGAGTTAAGGTTATGAACGTGGAATAGCTAACTTTAGATAGTAGAATACGGAGTTTAACTTTGGAAACACATCTGTGTTACGCTTTGTAATAAACAAAAAAAAAGCCTAGATACTGATTTCTATATCCTGCCCAAAGGCGTAAAACTGGTCTTTTTTAATAGACCTTGAAGAACTATTTTCTTTTCTTTCTCATTCCTCTCTCTGGTCTTTTTTAGATACACATTAAAGATTGAATTTTAACTTTTCTCAATGGCATCTCCTCTATGTATTGTTCCTCTTCTACAAGTGCTTGACTCTTTTTCGATACCTACTAAGATCATGAGGCATATTGTTCAACTTTTTGATAAGTATGAACATTCTCTTTGGAATGTCATCACTTTTGGGGCAGGATAATCACGTTTTGCTCGCAAACGACGTGCTAAGCTCCTTAAATGTTGCTTCAAATGTGGAAAGCTATTGGAGGGGTCTCATTGTACTAGAAATCAAACTTATTCACAGCATGAATATGTTATTTTCTTCAAGGATGGACCGATTAGGTGCAAGGCCGAAAAGTCTATCAGGAGAAACAACCAGCTCGTAATAAGTGTGAAAGAGTTTGATAATTTGTTGGACCAATGACAACGTCTATTGGAAACCAAACTCGACGGCCTAACCATTGACCAGCAACTTTTTGAGCGTGATCACTTGCACCCATCCGAAGATGTAAAACT
Source organism: Jasminum sambac (assembly GCA_018223645.1). Classification (NCBI taxonomy): domain Eukaryota; kingdom Viridiplantae; phylum Streptophyta; class Magnoliopsida; order Lamiales; family Oleaceae; genus Jasminum; species Jasminum sambac. Next base: position 2,217,517 of record CP073650.1, read on the forward strand.
ACGTCTCATTCATTTGAGAAGTATCTAAGTTGGTCGTTCTGCTATAAATGTTCTCCCATTTGTTGGTTCATATGGGCTGTTCTTTATTGAATGGTTAACATATCTTGGCTTGGAGTGTAGGTTTCCAAACTCCGGTCCGAGATTCTTTCTTTAAGAACTCTTTAGCCTAAATCTAAATTGAGTAGCAAATCTTTTGTTTTAAAAACTTGAAATTATGGTGCTTGAGTTGGAGGTCGGACTAAAACCACCACCGGTGGTAGGGGATTGACTATAATAAGATTCACTTAGTCGATGAATCAAACCTATCTGTGGGATCACATAATGGCCTTTGTTGTCTCGCTAACAACTAAGCTGTGACATAGTGGGGGTAATGAGGGATTGCTCTGAGGACAAGACCCAGTTGCACCATCTCTTCCTGGGTGCCTTAAATTGCTGATGGGGTCAAACAGGCTATGGCATCAGGGTTTCTCGCTCTTCATTTGATGGATTGGTCATATAGGATGCTGAATTGGAAGAACATCCACCAACTTCAACCTCGTTATGTACCCAAAGGGAGTTTCTCTTTCTTATCTTTTTCATACTTTCTATAATTCTGCATTGGGCATAGTGTAGAAATTAAGTATGGGGAAGTGGGAGTGAAATATTTGTGTTATGTTTGAATTTTTTTTATGTCTATAGTTTTCCAAGAGATAGCAACTTTTAATCAATAATTGAGATTAACTTGCGTGACTTTGCCGAAACCACAGGATCTTGAAAAAAAATTTGTTGTGTTCTACTCTTTTCCATGCATAATCGGTTAATTTATTTGAGCACGTTTATAAGGTAATTTACTATCATTTTCTGAAACAAATTTGAAGGTTGAAAATGTTGATAAATTTTTTTCCATAATAAACAAACTCTTTTTCTATCCATTTGTCCTACTCAAAGTAACCTGAAAACATCATTTGTTAATAAGGTGGAGTTAAGATTGCATGGTCTCTGTTTTTTGTGAATGTGTCTTTTGTTGATAGAGTTTTAAAAGTTTGAAAGAAGCACTGACATATACTGAGAATAAATTCTACTTTTATGCTTAAAATAATGAGAGGGAGCAGGAGAAAGAGCTACCTGTCTCAGAGTATGAAGATCGTCACATCGAATGGGTGAAGAAGGCTGCCTCCAATGAAAAGGGTCAGCGTGAAGGCTATTTGTAGGGTAAAAGTTGAAAAAGACAAAATTGCAAAATTTTTCTCTCTTCTATTCAAAAAAAAAAAAATCAAATCAAGTGTGAAATTCGATAAATAAATTTCCTCAGTGGTTTGAAGTGCTTAATCTAACACTCTTAAAATCCAAGGCATATTGGTGATAAAACACCTACCATGCTTTGTTTAACTTTGCAGTGCTAACAATAGGTGATTTTGGTAAACAGAGTAATTTTAAGGAACCTTGGGAGGTATTGTAAAAAATGAGTGGAATCACGAGAGACGAATGGATATATTTGACCAATTCGGTTTGGGATTCGGATAGAACATCGTAAGCTTTCATTTTTTTTCTAGATAGTGATGGGATGATAACCTTAATCACACACACTCAAAAGCCGTTGTGTGTTTGAAAAGAAGTAAAATTTTCATTGCTCGGGAGAATATTTATTAAGCAAGTCACAATCTGTAGCTGGATTTCAACGTTTAAAGTCGCTAATCTCAGGTAAAACCAACGTGTTGTTTTGTGTAAGAAGGTTGTTGTTCGAGGGCGAACAACAGTCTAAGTGTGGGGGAGTTTGATAAGTGCTCGAAAAGCACTTAAATAACTCTTCTATTTTATGTATTTGCGTATTTTATTAGTGTTATATGTTCGTTTTTATGTATTTTTTTATTGTGTGTTTAGAGTCACAAGGAATCAAAAGGAGCCAAATTCGATGAAATTAGAACGAAAACAGAAACTTGGGACCAAAATGCAAGCGTATCAAAGATGGAGGACCTCCAATGTAATTTTATGAAAAGATTTTTTGTAATTTTTCTTGTGCTAATGCGAAAGAACATCGAAAGAGGATTCCCAGACTTTTTCAGCATAAAAAATCAGAGTTTCCTAGTAAAAGTTATGGCCGTTTGAAAAAAAGGACTAAAAGCGCCAATTCCCAAACTATGGGACTGAAGTGTAACTCCTCAAAAGTTTGGGGACCATAGTGAAAATATTCAGAAATTTGGAAGACCAAAATACAATTTTTCAAGGACCAAAATGAATAACATTCAAAAGTTGAGAGACCTTGTATGCAATTACTCGGGTGACTCGAGTCACAGCAGCCATGACTCGAGTCAGCGCCGCAAGTGACTCGAGTCACGCTCGAGCACTTCCCAGCCATCCTCGTTCCGCACTGCAATCCCTTAGTCAGAATCGCACATTGACTCAAGTCCTCTTCGACAGAATCGCGTGCGACTTGAGTCACGCCTGAGCCACCCGAGCCACTTGTTTGAGCACACCATAATTGACTCATGGAATGTCACTTTTATAATTTTTTAATATTTTTTGTTGTAATATTTTGCCTCTATAAATAGAGGCATTTCCAAGCTTTAAATGCACAACTTTGTATAGAGATTGAGCTAGCGATTCTCTCAAACTTTCTCTTCAATAAAATTCTCTTCTTCATTTGTTCTTTGGTCTAACTTGAAAGCTCTTAGTTTCTCATATTCCGGCGGAAGTAAAAACCTAAATTTGGTCATTAATATACTATCAACGATACTTCGGCCGTGAATATGATTAGCGGAGCATTTCTTCGCTAGTTTCTCTCTTTCTTTCATTTTTTATGTTTGAGAAAGATAATTTCTCATATACTGCAGAGGTGATACAAGGCGATTATGTCGCGAAAAAGTATTTAACCCGCGTGTATGAGTTATTAAACTTCTCTATTTATTTCTTAGCATTAATTTACTAGTTTTCTATTTTTTTTGTGCATTACTTGTGATAGTGAAGTATAATTTATCATATCGCAATGGTGATACAGAGTAAAGACTCGTTAAAAAGTATGAAACCCGCGAATATGAGTAGTTAGACTTCTCTATTTAGGTCAAGGAGCACGTTGTGTTTAATTAATATGTTGTTATCTTTCCTAACTTTTTAGTGGCGTTTTATCTATTCATCTTCTTCAATTTGTTGATTTGTTATACTTTTAAACTCATTTTTGAGTTTTTATGATTATTGCATTCATTTTGGCCAATTGAATCAATTAATCTTTAAATTCAAGTTACATGATAGGATTGGAACTTTTGATCCGTAATTATCATTAGCTTCTAATCCAAAGTAGCAAATAAATATCGTGCATATTTGTTAACAAATCAACTTAGATGCATTAATTCGAACTTGTGAAATTATTCATCTAATTCAATTCATTCTTCTCGTTCATTTCACACTAGCATTGCATTAAATCTTAAGAACTTGTTTAGGGTTATCAAATAGCGAGACGTTAAGTTAAAGAACTCACTTTAATTTAATACACTTAAGGAAGAATTAGTTATTCAAATCGTCTTGATTAATTGGAGTTGATAAATTGAAAAAGAAATAGTAACACGATGCATGAGAAAGATTAATCAATGCTAGATGGTACTTATTCTTTATCGTCAACTTGTTGAGCTCTTTATAATCAATGCACATCCTCATACTCCCATCCTTCTTCTTAACGAACAAAATAGGTGCTCCCCATGGAGACACACTCGGCCGGATAAATCCCTTCTCAAGCAATTCCTCCAACTGAACTTTCAACTCTTGCAACTCCTTTGGTGCCATCCGATAAGGTGCTTTAGACACGGGGGCAGCTCCCGGTACTAGATCGATAGCAAATTCCACTTGCCTATCGGGTGGAACACTTGGCAAATCATCGAGAAAAACATCTTTATACTCACACACAATAGGCACCGAATCCAATGCAACTCCATCTATAGATTCGCCTCGAAGGCTAACAAGATATCCCATGCTCTTCCCCTTCGCCAATAGCTTCTCCGCTTGTAGAGCCGAGACAAGGCGAGGAAGCGCCTTAATCTTCGACCCATAGAATCTAAACACTTCTTCCCCATCCTTTCGAAAAATAACTTCTTTCTCATGGCACAAGATGGCGGCATGGTTGGCACTCAACCAATCCATACCCAAGATAATATCAAAATCTCTCATCGAAATCACATTTAGATCCGCCTCTAGCACCATCCCATCAAAGTCTATCGGTACAGTCTTGGCTATTCTATCAGTCTCTATAGTCTTTCCTGATGGTAGGCTAACCTCAAGTATGCTATCAATTTTCTCCACTAACAAATCCACTCTATCCAAGCATGCATCAGAAATAAACGAGTGCGTAGCACCCGAATCTATCAACACATAAACAGGAATACCAAAGATATATAACACACATGTGATCGTATTAAGAACACACATTTAGGGAGGAGTGATAGGTAATTAACGATGACATGTTAGAGAGCACTAGAGTAAGTGATATACCTGCAATCACATCCGCATCTCCCACGGCATCCATAGCAAAACCTCTAGCCTTTCCCTTCCTGGCCTGCTCAATCTGCTTCGTCGGCCCATCATGGTTGACTTGGAGCGACAATCTGGTGCCATATGGCCCGGCTGACAACATCTATAGCAAACTCCCGTGCCCCAAAGACATTCTCCCCTATGATTCTTCTTGCACTTAGGGCACTGATGAACATCTCCCGAAGTCTGACCCTTAGTCGGTCCGTAGCTAGGCTTCTTGTTGGACATCTGATTCTTGTTCCTGTTCTGATTCTGACTTGGGCCTTGCCACTTCCTCTTTCCTTGGAACCTTTGGCCATTCTGATCCCCCTTGTCATTTGCTTCCTCCATAACATAGGCCACAGTCTGAGCTTTGCTAACAACTTCCCCATAAGTGGGGAGCTCAAGGACACTAACAATCTGGCGAATCTCAGGGCGTAGGCCCATCTCAAAGCGGCGTGCCTTCTTCTCCTCCGAATCAACAAACTGAGCCGCAAATCGAGACAACTCCTCAAACTTCCTCTCATAGTCAATAATATCCATGTCGCCTTGCTTCAGATCCAAGAACTCCCTCTCCTTCTTGTCACGAAGGGCCCGTGGAAAGTACCTCTTCCTCATTCCCTCCTTAAACTGCTCCCAAGTGAAGGCCCTTTGTTGCTCGACACTCCTAGTCCGAGTGTCCGATGCCCACCAATGGCCAGCATTGCCCTTCAACATAAACTCAGCACATAACACCTTCTGATCATCAGGGCATGAGATGTGTCTGAAAATCCTCTCAATCTCCTGAATCCACTCCTCAACAGCTAGAGGACCGCTCTCACCGTCGAATGTGGGTGGACTGTACTTCCTAAACTGCACAATCGATGACACGGCGGGGACAATTGGAGCAAGCGGGGGAGGAGGTTGCGCCAAATTCTGAACACACTGCATAAAATTCCTCATAAAAGTAGCCGGGTCAACCTGATTAGGATCACCCCCACGTGTGGCAGCCCTACGGGGTCGAACCATCTTCCTAAACAATCAAACCACACAATACAACACCACATCACATTCCCATTACAGTCGATCACAAATCCATCATTCCATCACAATCTCATCTCAATGCATAACACCAACTAAAGTCCCAATCCACCAGCAATTACAAATCGCCATTCAATATAGGCAACAGAGAGCAACAATACCCATACTCAATAGTCAATACTTTAAAAATCACGACATAAATTGTGAGGACTAAAACTATCATGCAACACATTTAAAATTATACTCTATTAGTCACTTGGAGATTTCACGCTTAGGCTCAAACTCGATTTCTTTCTCTCTCTATCCGGATACAAATACTTCATTTCTAAAACATTTCATCTCATGTATCCGAAGTAAACATAAAATCTTTATAAATAAACACTTTACCTCAGAGTCGGTGGAGTGACGACGATCATGGTAGTTCTTAGGGCTTAAAACTCTTAAAATTTTCAAAATTCATTTTGAAAACACTTTAAAAATGTGCAAGTCTACAGAAACGTAGACCCGCTCTGATACCAAGCTGTAACGCCCCGAGTTCGGAAGAACTCGGAACGCTAGATCTTTCTTTAAAACTAACCATTTCTTTTTTTTTCTTCTAATATTAAATGCGGAAATATAATAAATAATTAAAAGCGGAAATTCTATTGATATAAGAACCATCTAAAGTGTTTTAAAAATTATTGAACACCAAACGTCCAAAACATCCAAAACGAGTTACTAAATAGTTCAAAGGTTTGAAAATGACATAATCCCATACATCGGGTTATCAAACCAGCAACGGAAGTAAAGTCATTTATTTAATAAGCCTAAATAGAACTCCAATGCCTCGTCACGCCCCCGAACTCCTCAATCTGTAAAAGAATGAAAGGCGTGAGTATTTAAACAATACTCAGTAGGCTCTGCGCAAGTTAATCATCTATACAAGTATATAAGGCAAATAGTCATGTAAACTCTGTAATATAATACCCTGAAGGTAACTCTGGGCCCGAAGGCAGCTCTAGGGCCGAAGGCAAGTAATTTGCCCGAAGGAAACTCTGGGCCCGAGGGCAATTCTCTTACCCGAAGGTAACTCTAGGCCCGAAGGCAATTCTTTGCCCGAAGGCAAGCAATCACATCAATTACATTCATTTGCACACTCATATAGTACAGATAATTAACAATAATTGCGCAATAAGTAAAAATGACTCTTTTGAGCCTACCTGAAGTATCTCTCGAGTTTTGAGCCTACTAAGCGGTGAAAATCAGTCCTCTAGCTGTTGGTGCACCTCGTCTAGTCAATAACGAGTTTAATTTATGTTAATATTCTTAAAATATAAGTATCTATAAGTAATATAGAAGTTTGCGGACCAAAATAGAAAGAATATAAAACTTTGGGGGTCAATTTGACAGAATTTAATAGTTTGAGTACCTATTATGCAATAAAAGTAAACTAAAAATATTTTGGACTCAATTATAGGATTTTTAAAACATGAGGGACTAATATGAAATTAAATTTTGGGGGTTAAATTAAATAGGAAAAAGAAATTGAAGGATTAAAAGTGAAATAAAAGTTTAGGGGTCAAATTGCAACAATTAAAAGTTAGGGACTTGAAATTAAATAAAATTTGAGGGGTCATTTAAATAAAATAAATAAAATGGGGGATTAAATCTGTAAATAACATTGAGGGACCAAATTGTAACAATTAAAAGTTGAGGATTTTTAAATTAAATAAAACATAGGGACTAACTTAAACTAATTAATAAAATAGAGGGACTTGTTTGCAAAATCCAGATTTAAATGAATTGGGCCGGTTCTGGGTCACCTTCTTCACCCGACATCCTCATCTCTCGGCTTTCTCTCTCACGCTCGTCTCTCACTCTCGGGTTCTCTCTATCTCTCGACTTTTCTAGCGAGTTTTGCCGGTTTTTGGCCCGCGAAGGTGGTGGGGAGTGTGGTGAAGCTAGTAGTGGTTTTTTATTGGAGAAATATTGAGTATTTGGGGGGAAAATTGAAGGTAGAACACTAAAGGAAAATTTGGGTATTTTCAAAATTGGATCAATACACTAACTATTCTCGAAATTAAACTATACTACAATGTTCTAGGGACGTAGAGGAAGGTGTAGGTATAATTTTTGTGTATTAAAGTTGAGTTTTGGACGAAGTTGATTTTGGGCCGAGCTCATTCGTGTATGTGTAATGGCGTGTATCTATGTGTATGTATATATGCGTGTGTGTACGTGTGTTGATGATGATGGTGGTGATATGGTGGTGTTGGTGGCTGGTGAAGGCGGTGGCGCGGTGATGGTGGGCCGTTGAGACGGTGGTGGTGTGTATATACGTATATTGTATATGTATGTTTATATCTATCCTACTTACATTAATGACCAAGTAAACACTACAAAAATTTGATTAAGAACTTAAAACAATACAATAGAAATAGAAATAAGATAAAATGGGAAGGATCAAGAAATCTTACCACTTGAAGTTTGATTTGTTGGATAAGGATGGATAGATTGATCTTGAGGATGACAATGGAAGAGAATGGGGCTAGGATTTAAGCATGCTCAAAAAGAGTATTTAAGGGTAAAAATTAGAATAGCATTTGCAAATGGGCCTCTAGATGGGTTTCAAATTGGATTGGATTGTATTTGGACTTTAAATTTGGCCTTTAGCAACTAAAAATCTTTGGGGACTAAAATAAATAAATTTCAAGGTTTGGTCTTCAAAAGTATATTTTGAAAATAAATAAATTTTTATAAACAATTAAATATAACAATAAATAATATGAATTTCGACTAGACGAGCGTACACTATTTAAATTTTATAAGTAAGGTTGTAGTGACACGTTCTAAATTTCATATAATTAAATATATTTTATTTAAGAAGAATTTTCCGGCCACTACATCTTCATTAATTTATAGTTTTAAAACTGAGTAAGGAAATAAAATAAATTTTGGTGTACTGCGACAATCACACCAACTATAGCATTTATTGTTTTTTTATTTTGGGTTTACATCAGTAGTTTAATCTTGCAACGAACAAAATGTGGTATATTATTGCAATCTTTGCCACGAATTATCATCCTGTGCAAAAGCACTGGTGCAAGTGCTAATTGAGTTACTATTCTACTGTGAATAGTAAAATAAGTTGTGTGGATTTTCGTGAGTTGTTTCTTACATATTTTTGCAAGATGGATTAGTATAAAATGCAGGAGAAAGTCTGTCAAAATTTTTATAGAATTATTTTGTTACTTTTATTGATTAATTTTATTATTGTGGCTCATTTTTTACTTTAATTATTATTTTTAGGTTTTCTATTAACGCTAGTTATATTTATCAATATTGTTATTAGTTGAAAAATTTGTCCTTCCGTGCAACGCACAAGTGAAACATGATGATTAATATGTCAATATTATGTATCATTTCATTAGGGAAAGCTGAATTTGTTATTTCCTTTCTTTCTAGGATTAATTAGTTAGTTTCCTTTTGTGCATGAGTTGACCTAGGCTAGCTGGCTAATTGTAGAGATAATTGCAGTTGTATTCTTTCTGTATATTGCGTGTAAGAAAGGATTTTTTACATCAATGAAAATCGTCAGAGATTAATTATTCAAAGTCTTTTTTCAACATGGTATTAGAGCTAGTCATGTGGCCTCTTCGTGTTTTATTTTTTAGGCATTGATATTTGTCAAGGGAAACTCCGACATATCTGAATTTTGGTGAAGATAATTCTACCATCTCTTCGTCCAAACCTGTTTCCCATGCTGTTTCCTTCAACTTTGAACGGCCTAACCTCCAATTGCCATTCATAAACTGAATGGTGATAACTTTCTACAATGGTCACGCTTTGTGACATTGTATCTCTATGGACAAGGCTGTTTAGGTTACCTTACTGGTGAGGTCAAAGTTCCGAATCCTCAAGACCCCTCTTATGCTAAATGGGATTTTGAAAATTCTCTTATCATCACATGTCTCATAAACTCGATGGAGGTTGAAATCGGTCGGACCTATTTGTTTATGTCCACTGCTAAAGAAGGCTGGGATGCCATGAAGGAGACTTTTTCTGATTTGGAGAATTCGACGAAAGTTGTTGAACTCAAATTCGGACTTAAGGACCAAAGGCAAGAGTACTGATGGTGACTCAATATTATAGCATTTTGTACAGTCTGTTGCAGGATGATGTGTTTTATGTCCCTGAATGGTTGTGCCTTGAATATGCATCCATTTACCAGCAAATGCGTGATCGAGAATGGTTGTTTGACTTCCTTAATGGCCTTACTCGGGAATTGGGTAATGTTTGTGGTTGCATTCTAGGAAAAACAAGTGTTTGCTAGTGTCAAGCGTGAAGAGAGTAGAAAAAGGGTCATGATGGGTTCTACGTCAACTCCAGGTATTGATCACTTAGCCCTTGCAACACGGTGACAACAAAATTCTGGAGACAAAAGGGGTACATGCCGGGAACGTCCTTGTTGTGATCACTGTAATAAAAGTGGTCACGGGAAAGAGACCTGTTGGAAGCTGCGTGGCGAACTAGCTAATTGGAACCTCGAAATCAGTAGGATGGTTGTAGAGTGACTACTGCTAAAGCTAAGAGCTTTCCTTTCAGTCCAAATCACATGACATGGCTCCATCAGTTCCTCGATTTTGTTCCAACTCAGGGCCAAAACACTTCTAGCCGTGGAGTGAGTGCTGGTAAAGTAGAGAGCTTTCCTTTCAGTACAGATCAGATTGCCCAGCTGTATCAGTTTCTCAGTTCCGTTCCAACTCAGGGAAAAAACACTTTTGACCTAGGTACCTCAGCTGCTCTATCAATCCACAAAACTCCCTAGATTGTTGATTCTGGTGCCACAGACCATATAGCCCATCAAGCACATCATTTTTCTTCCTATAGTCCATGTTTAGGTAATCTTAAAAAAAAGGATTGCATATGGTAGTTTATCTATCGTAGCTGGTAAAGGTTCAGTTTATTTATCCCTATCTTTGACTCTGAAAATGTACTCCATGTCATTAGCGTGTCTTGCAATCTGCTTTCCATTAGTAAACTCACACTTGGCCACAGTTGTGTTGCTAAATTCTTACCCTTGCGCTGTGATTTTCGGGAACGGTCCTCGGGGAGGAAGATTGGGAGTGCGAGGGAATGTAATGGGCTATACCATCTTGATGTTAACCTAGCTCCAGTTCAAGTTAATAAATGTTTAGGCATTGGTTGTAGTGTTTCTCATTATGATGATATTATGTGATGGCACTATAGGCTAGGTCATCCTAGTTTTCCCTATCCAAAATATCTATTTCCTACTTTATTTCGTAATAAAAACTTGAGCTTATTTAACGGTGAGGTGTGTCAATTTTCTAATAATTCAAAGCCTCATATCCCCTTGCTATACTTCATAGTGACATATGGGGTCCTTATAGGGTTCCCAACATCACTAATACTTGTTGGTTGATTACTTTCATCCATGATCATACACGTTTAAGTTGGGTGTTCCCCCTTAAAGAAAAATCTGATGCAGCGGCTACCTTTAAAACTTTTCACTCCATGATAAAAAATAAGTTTAGTGCTAATATCCAAGTCTTGCACATTGACAACGATACTGACTATTTCAACTTCATATTAGGGGATTACCTAAACTCTAATGGTATTGTTCATAAAAGCTCTTGTGTAGGCATACCCCAACGAAATGGAATTACCAAAAGAAAAAATTGACATTTGCTAGAAGTTGGTCGAGCCCTTATGTTCACAACCTCCATGCCCAAGCACTTCTGGGGTAAAGCCATTTTAACCGCAGCCTATCGCATTAATCGTTTTCCATCCAAGGTACTTCAATGTCAAACCCTTTTGTCAGTTCTGCTTAAAATCTATCCTCAAACTCACCTCGTCTTTAATCTAATGTTAGTTTTCCAAGTATTTGTGCTACAACAAGTTCACACAAAAGTTCAAAGCGTTTGTAACCAAAATGGAGGACATAGCCATTCCAAGGAACATAGATGAAGCTCTCTTTAATTCTGAATGGAAGAAAGCAGTTGATGAGGAAATAAGAGCATTGGAATAAAAAAGGGAACATGGAGAATAGTTGATCAACCGAAGGACAAACATGTAGTTCGATGTAAGTGGATATTCATGATGAAACACAAAGCTGATGGTACTATAGACCGATATGAGGGGAGAATTATCACAAAAGGGTTCACTCAAACCTATGGAGTGGATTACTCAAAGACATTTGCACCAGTTGCAAAATTGAACACTGGCAGAATTCTACTGTCAATAGTTTCTAGCCTTTATTGGCCTCTGGAGCAATAGGATACCAAAAATCTATTGCTTAATGGAAATTTGGAGGAAGAAGTGGACATGAAGATTTCTCCGAGTTTTGAAGAAAAATGTGGAAAAGGAACTATATGCCACTTGAAGAAGTCTCTCTATGGCTTGAAGCAGTCTCTGCGCGCATGGTTTGAGAGGTTTAATCACGTGACTAAGAGAAATGGATATAAAGAACGCCAGTCAAATCATATATTATTCTTCAAGTGCGGAAAATATGGTAAGATTCTATTCTTATTGTCTACGTTGATGATATGATTTTGATTGGTGATGACATTGATGAGTTAAAAAGGCTTAAAAGTCAGGTAGCTCTAGGAATTTGAAGTCAAAGATCTCGATATGCTAAAATATTTTCTAGGCATGGAGTTTGTAAGGACGGAGCACGAAATTTCAGATTGCCAGCGCAAGTACGTCTTTGACTTGCTAAAAAAAGCTCGCATGCTTGGATGTAAGCCTGTAGCAACCCCTGTTGAACGAGAGTGAAGTATAAATAGGTGGTTAAAGAAAAATAGGTTGACAAAGGAATGTATCGATGGCTAGTGGGAAAATTTATCTATTTGTCACACGCAAGACCAGACATTGCTTTTCCCGTTAGTTTGGTTAGCAAACACATACACTGCCCATTGGAAGAACACTTGGAAGCAGTATATAGGATATTGAGGTATCTCAAGAAAACACCAAGAAATAGATTATCGATCAAAAAGAATGAAGACAGAGGTGTGAAGCTTTTACAGACTCCGATTGGGTATGCTCTATTGAGGACAGGAGATCAATGTCTAGATATTGTACTAAGTTATGGGGAAACCTTGTTATCTTGTTACTTGGAGGACTAAAAAGCAAGAAAATATTGCCAACACGCAGGAGTACAGAAGCTAAACTTAGAACCCTTGCTTAAGGAGTATGTGAACTTATCTCGGTCAATGAAATGACACATAACAAATTTTATTCAAAATTTTATCCTATTGAATTCACTAAATTTTATCTTTGAATTGACTCCCTTGGCACAAATTAATTATTATTATTATTATTATTATTATTATTATTATTATTATTATTATTATTATTATTATTATTATTATTATTATTATTATTTTGTTGACGATTTAACTTTTCATTTTGGTGTTATTAGTAAGACTTCAAATGTTTCGAAGGAATGAAATGTGTAAGAGGAAGCTTAAAAATTAAATTATTGGCATAGTTATTTTTGGATATCATGTTCTATTTAATTTTAACTATATTTAAAACTTGGCTATTTGATATTCGAATTCTTCTTTGTACGTCGAAATGAATTTCCCTTTTTAACTGCTTATTATCAACAAAGTTATTCAAGAAATGTAATTGTTTATATATGTATGTTTTATCCTGCAATGGTTTTGGAGTGGCTTTAGCTAGCGTCAGTGCAAATTACGAACTTCAACATGGACTGGGGTAGATATTATTATTATTATTATTATTATTATTATTATTATTATTATTATTATTATTATTATTATTATTATTATTATTATTTCTTGATCGAAACTTTGCTTTATACTTGCAGCATGGTTAATGAATTTTTGTTTCGATTGCTCTTGTGGGAATTAAATTAAATCTACATGAGAGTTGTTCTTCTAAACCATATTGCTAAGTAACATTTAAATGAAGATGAGGAAGGCTATTAGCATCATGTTGTTTCTAGTGGTGAAATGGTATCTCGACTTTTTTTGTTTACAGACAATCCGCAACTGTTACAATCCCATACATTTGGTGCTTCTTTTAGCTAAAGGTTGTGATGACGAATCTGTGTTGCCCAATATCAACATGCAAGCTCATGTATCGCAAAGAAGTAATAAAGTGATGAGTGAGTGTCGTTCCCATGAGGATTGTGCATTATAAAATTTTTGTAGAGATTAACGAAGACTAAAGTTTAAAAAGAGTTGATTTTGTTTTGTTTTCTAAATGTTAAAATAAATTAAAAACTAAAATAAGTAAAAGTAGTTGAAATGTAGTGAAATGAGGTTTAAAGAAGTGAAGAAAAGTTGTTTAAGTGAGACAAATATGACAAAAGTAGCTTGGATTGCTTCTGGGATAATTATGACACTACACCTACTTTGCGGTGACTTTGTTGTGATTTTACTATAGTGAAATGTTCTAGCAGCTAGAATTCTTAAATGATGTGGTTTGTCCAAATCTGTCTAAATTAATCAAGCTTGAAGGTTGACTCACATATTCATGTGCCAATCTAACCTCAAACCTCTCAATAAAAGGTCCAAGCTCTATTTTTGTTGCATGGGGCAACTATATATTACTATATTATTTGCAAGATTTGAACTTTAACCTACATTAAATCAAACCCATATCATTCAAGCACTATCCTATCTCAATTGACTTTTTCAAAGCTAATTTAGGTTTTAATTTTCTAAAATTGGTGATCAATCAATATTAGAAATTAAGAAATTTCATACAACTTGATAACAAGAAATTCACTAAGCGAAATCAACAAAGTAACATCTATATATATAATTATACCATAATCATCCCTTCAACAATCATACCATAAAGAGTGTAACGCCCCAAATCTACTTAGATTCAGGCCGCTAAACTTGCTGTTAAATATCATGAACTTAAATACTGTGGAAGGTAAATATTTTTTTAAAATGATTTAAATGCTCCAATCTCTCTTGCATCTCCAACCATGATTATAGAAAAAGAATGAGTAAGTAATGTTGAATAAACCAAACCTGGCCTTTAAATGGAGCTGCAAAATTAGGGTTATAAACTAGAGCTTATGAGCAATAATCTAAATGTCGCTAAAAATAAAAAATAATAAAGTAAGGTAATAAGCGGAAATTATAGAGCTTCTTCTATTGATTGCCACTATCGCTTGCTCCCCCGCTGCCTCCCTAATCTGCAAAATTTTGTAAAAGTAGGAAAAATATGAGTAATGAATTACTCAGTAGGTCCACGGCGCACGTTAGTCAAACTGAAATATATGGTAGGTACATGCATGCATTCGTGAATTTCTTGTGTCCGTACGAACAATAAACGTGCACGTAAACATTTAACAGTTGCGCGCCCGTAGGCACCTTGACATTCATGCGCCCGAAGGCTTCATAACATTGTCGAACTCGAAGGCTCTATTACATTCATTATTCACGAAAATAACATAGGCAATGTACACTGCACAAACGGTTATCATAACAAGTGCGCATAAAAGAAAATAAGGCTTTCGTTTAGGGACCTACCTTAATTTCTGAGTTTGAGCGTAGCTGTAGGTGATTCTTAATTCTCTAAACCCCGCGCGTCGTCTACAATTAAAGGAAATTATTAAATTAGGGCTATATGTTCGGCCTATAAGATAAACGGGTGGATTTGGTTAATGTTTAAAATATTTTTAGCTTTACCCATTCAAATTAAGTAAAACAATTAGAATAAAATAAAATAAGAATTATAATTTAAATTTAAGTAGTAATAAGTTAAATAAAATTAGATAATCGTTATAATAAAACTAAATGGAGTGAAATAAGATAAAAAATAAAGTAAATTAGAATATAATAGAATTTTCCATGAAACTAAATAATTTTTAGATATAACGATTTAAAATAGGATTTAACTTAAATAAAACAAACTTACCATTAAAAATAAAATTAAGTAAAATAATGTGTAATAAGAATAAAACTAAATAAGGTCGGGAAAAAAATGAAATAAATTAGGGGACCAACTCATAACGTGAAAACTTAGGATTTGGGGGCTGTTTTAAATAGAGCTAGGAACTTAGGGACCGACTTAAACGTTTATAGGATGATGGGGGACTAAGGGTGTAAAATTCTATTGAAATCCCCCAAATAGGAATTCCAATTGCAGATTCCCATCTTCCCTCTCGGCTCTCTCTCTCTCTGCCTATTCGAACCAGAATTGTCCCTCAATTTCTTTTCTTTTCCACAATCGGCTAGGGATTAATAGTATGAATTGGAGGTGCATATGCGTGTGTGTATGTATGTATCTGTATGTTTGTATCTATATGTATATATGCGTATGTGCTTGGGTATATGTGTGTGCGAGTTGGCCGTGGGTGGTGAAGAAGGTGATGGTGGTGCCGTGTGGTGGTGGTGATTGGCGGTGTGGTGGTGAAGAAGGTGATGGTGGTGGTGGACGATGGAGGAGGTGGTGGATATAAGATTCTCGAGTCGAGTTGTCAACTCGGATTAGAGTTTGGTTCCATTGGCTTCATATTCTCTCCTCTCTTCCCCTCTCGGCATACACGGTTGAACCCAGAAGGTGATAGCTGTGTGTGTAGTGTATTCAGCATAAATTAATGAAAGGAGTTAGGGAAGAAGAATCACCGAATGATGAAAGCTGAGGCTATCTTCCTTTTCAAACTTCAGGGAAAGATAATGGTGTTTGCTGGTTGTTTGGTGAGGGCGTACGGCAACAGATGCCACGAAACTGAGGGAGTTGTGATGCCTACGACTTGTGTTGCTGTGTACTTATAGGCTGATGAAGGATGGAGAGGTTTATTAGTTATAGGTTCCTTTTAGTTTTAGGATCTGAAGCTCTATGGAAGATTATCTCACGTGGGTAGGAAGAACTATTAGATGATGGTTGAGTGATTTAATCTTCACCATAGAGGAGATAATGGAGAAGAAAAATAAATAAAAATATAAAATATACATGTAAGATATACGTATATATGTATGTATAAATATATTTTAGTCTCTCGCCCTA
Source organism: Jasminum sambac (assembly GCA_018223645.1). NCBI lineage: Eukaryota > Viridiplantae > Streptophyta > Magnoliopsida > Lamiales > Oleaceae > Jasminum > Jasminum sambac. The sequence goes on from CP073650.1 coordinate 2,234,005, forward strand.
AAGAAAAATAAAAGGGTGGAGTATATATAATTTAATTATAAATCAATATATATATATATATATATAATTTTAATCTGTAGAGGGCGACGCGGATTTTTGATGATAAACTTGGGCACGGCTTAGCGACACATTAATTAAAATTTTCTTATAAATTAACATAGAATTTTTTTTGGGTCGCTACAACCTTACCCTCTTAAATTAATTTCGTCCTCGAAATTGTACTTACTTGATAGACGAGATCTGGGTAATTGGCTAATATTTCCTCTTCCTTCTCCCAAGTGGCCTCGTCGGTACCGCGTTTTCCCCACCGGACTTTGACTAGAGGAATACTTGATTTTCGTAGGACATGGACCTTTCTATCTATAATACTCATTGGTTCTTCCTCGTATGTAAGGTCCTTTTGAAGTTCAACAGTGTCGTAGCTCACTGTGTTGTTAGAATCTACAACGTACTTTCTTAACAGTGATATGTGGAATACATTATGGATGGCTGAGAGCTCTGGAGGAAGAGCTAAATGATAAGCTACATTTCCAAGCTCTTCTATTATGTCAAACGGTCCGATATAGCGCGGTCTGAGCTTTCCTCGTTTACCGAACCGCAATACGCCTTTCATCGGGGCCACTTTGAGAAATACCTTTTCCCCTACTTGGAACTTCAAATCTCTCCTTCTGGAATCTGCATAACTCTTCTGTCTATCTTGTGCTGCTTTAATCCGTGACTTGATCTTTTCAACGGCGGCAACTGTTCTTTCCACCAGTTCTGGTCCCAAAACTTTTCTTTCACCGACTTCGTCCCAGTAGACCGATGATCTACAGCGCCGACCGTAGAGTGCTTCGTATGGGGCCATCCCAATGGTGGCCTGGTAGCTATTGTTATAAGCGAATTCCACTAGTGGCAAGTGGGTTTCCCAGCTGCTGCTTAGGTCCAAGGTACATGCTCTCAAAATATGTTCTAGTGTTTGAATGGTGCGCTCGGATTGCCCATCAGTCTGGGGGTGATATGCTGTGCTAAATTTTAACCTGGTTCCCATAGCACTCTGTAGGCTTTCCCAAAATCTCGAAGTGAATTTTGGATCTCGGTCAGAAACAATCGATACTGGTACTCCATGGAGTCGAACAATTTCCCGTATGTATAACTGTGCCAACTGGTCTGCATTATGGGTTGTTCGGACTGGTAAGAAGTGCGTGGATTTCATAAGCCTATCCACTATGACCCAAATAGCATCGTGTCCCCTTACCGTTCTTGGTAAACCGATCACAAAATCCATTGTGATCTTCTCCCATTTCCACTCGGGTATCTCAAGAGGGTTCAATAATCCGAACGGCCTCTGGTGCTCGGCTTTGACTTGTTGGCAAACCATACATCGGGCAACAAATCTTGCTATACATCCCTACATCGGGCAACAAATCTTAGTCCCACCGGGATGCGCTGCATAGGGAGTCGAATGTGCCTCCGTCAAGATCTCATTTCTGATCCGCTCATTTTTCGGTACACACAAACGACCCCTAAACATTAGTGCTGTATCATGTGAAATCTCAAAGCCAACTCTTTTACCAGTGCCAACTTCTTATTTGATTTTGGAACTCCCGAATGAGCTGGTCCTATTCAATACCCAGAGCAGCCAATTGGCTAACACTCTTCCGGCTTAACGCGTCAGCGACCCTATTAGCTTTTCCAGGGTGATAGTGGATTGTGCAGTCATAGTCCTTTACTAGCTCCAACCAGCGGCGCTGCCTCATGTTCAACTCCCTCTGAGTGAAGAAGTATTTGAGGCTTTTGTGGTCGGTGTAGATTTCGCACTTACTCCCGTACAAATAGTGTCTCCAAATCTTCAGGGCATGTACAACTGCTGCAAGTTCTAAATCATGGGTTGGGTAGTTTTGTTCGTAGGGCTTTAATTGCCTAGACGCGTAGGCTATAACCTTCCCATTCTGCATTAGAACACAACCCAGCCCAAGCTTGGAAGCATCATCAGATAACAAACCCTTGAGCCCATCGGTATGACTAGTACTGGAGTCGAGACTAATCTCTTCTTCAATTCTTGGAAGCTGTTTTCACACTGTTCAGTCCACTGGAACTTCACTCCTTTCCCTGTTAGTTGAGTCATTGGTCCTGCTATTTTAGAGAAACCTTCGATAAAACGCCTATAATAACCAGCTAAACCCAAGAAGCTCCTCACTTCACCAACGTTAGAGGGAGTGGGCCAGTCTGTTACAGTTTCTACCTTAGCTGGGTCGACCTCAATCCCTTTAGCAGTGACGATGTGGCCCAAGAATCCTACTTTCTCTAGCCAGAACTCGCATTTCTTGAATTTGGCATACAACTTCTCTGTCCTTAAGGTTCCCAACACGATCCTCAAATGCTCCTCGTGTTTCTTGGAATCCTTGGAGTAGGCTAGTATGTCATCGATAAAGACAATGACATACTTGTCTAGAGATTGGTGGAACACCCGATTCATTAGATCCATGAACACTGCGGACACGTTGGTGAGACCAAATGGCATTACTGTGAACTCATAGTGGCCGTATCGGGTCCGAAACGCTGTTTTCGGGATGTCGGCGGGTTTAATCTTTAGTTGGTGATAGCCGGACCTCAAGTCAATCTTTGAAAACACAACTGCTCCCCTCAGTTGGTCAAACAAATCCTCGATCTTGGGAAGTGGATACTTATTTTTTATTATTAGCTTATTGAGCTCCCTGTAGTCGATGCACATTCTCATGCTCCCATCTTTCTTCTGGACGAATAAAACAGGCGCTCCCCAAGGGGATATGCTCGGCCTAATGAAACCTTTGTCCAATAGTTCCTCCAATTGGACCTTCAGCTCCTGTAATTCCTTTGGCGCCATACGGTATGGAGCTTTGGACACCGGTGCAGCACCGGGCACTAAGTCGACGGCAAACTCTACTTGTCTATCAGGTGGAATGCCCGGTAGGTCCTCGGGGAATACATCGGGATACTCACGTACGACTGGCACTTTCTCAACTGTTAACTCCTCCGTCGGTAGGCCCTTGAAACTGACCAAGTAACCCTGGCAGTTGTCCCTAGCTAGTAGCTTCCCCGTTTGCATTGCTGAAATAAGGCGAGGAAGCGCCTTCACTTTCGATCCATAGAATCTGAATGTCCCTTCCCCATTCTTACGGAACACGACCTCCTTCTCATGACACAGGATAGCGGCTCCATTGGTGCTCAACCAATCCATACCTAGGATCACGTCGAAGTCAAACATCGGGATGACATTGAGATCCGCCTCTAGGACTACTCCATCAAAGTCGATTTGTACCACCTTGGCGATCAACCTTGCGTGAATGATTCCTCCAGATGGTAGGTTAACCTCAAGGGTGCTACCCGTTAATTCTACTGTTAGGTTTACCCTAGTTAGGCATGCATTTGATATGAAGGAAAGTGTAGCTCCGGAGTCTATAAGGGCGTATACGGGAATACCAGAGATGGTTAATATTCCTGTTATCAGGTTTTTCCATTATCGGTATTATTATCATTGTTATTGGGGAGAAGGCCACATAATCGCTATAAATTGAAAGTGGATACTAGATAGAACTGGTACCTGCTATCACGTCAGAGTCGTCTGCTGCGTCCATCGCAAAAACCCTAGCCTTGGCCGTCCTGGTTGGCTCCTTTCCCCTTGCCTGATTGGTGCTCTGCACGGGTGGTGCACGACATTCATTGGCATAATGGCCTGGTTTTCCACACTTGAAGCAGACATTCTTACCCAGCAAGCATTCTCCTTTCTGCATTTTCTGGCATTTAGGGCATGGTGTGCGAGTTGAATTAGCGGGCTGTCCTCCGGCGGCGCCTTGGTTTGGCCTTTTGTTCGGACCTTGGCCTGATGCAGTTACGGTTGGGGCCCTGCCACTTCCGCTTCCCATGTGACTGAGTGTTGCTTTGACTACCCCGTCCTTCATATGAGACTCCAGAGTATGTCACTGCTTGCACCTTCCGCACAACTTCCCCGTATGTGGGTAGCTCAAGGACACTAACTATCTGCCTGATCTTGGGGCGCAGGCCCCTCTCAAAACATCGGGCCCTCTTCTCTTCCGTATCAACCAAGCGTGGCGCGTAGCGAGAGAGTTCATCAAACTTCCTCTCATAGTCTGTTATATCCATATTTCCTTGCTTGAGTCCAATAAACTCCGTCTCCTTGTGGTCGCGGAGTGCCTGGGGGAAGTATTTGTCCCTGAGCTTTCCTTTAAACTGTTCCCAGGTGAAAGTTGCTCGCTGGTCAACGTTCACAATGCGCTATCGATTTCCACGATTACTGGCCGGCGCTTTAGCATAAACTCTGCACACAAAACCTTCTTATTTTCTGGGCAGGTGATGTGTGTGAAGATCTGTTCGATCTCATCAAGCCATTCCTCCACGTCAAGTGGGCTTTTCCCACCATCGAAGATTGGTGGACGATACTTCTGGCGCTCCACCACGGACACAGCGGCGGTGGCCGGCTGTGCGTTTTGCCCAATATTTTGCATAGCCTGAACTAGGTTTTGCATCAGAACCATCGGATCCGGCTGATTAGGGGCATTTCCTTCCTGGCAAGCTACGTTCCTTGGTCGTCCACGTCCAGACATCCTTACACATTAAAAAAAAAAAATCTCTCACCATCCCATAACATAAACGAACAACAAATATATCTCAACTCTTAAATGAAGACGAATGAAAAGAATGGTTATCTTTATTAATCTCAAAATAAAATCCATCGTAGGTTATAGTGGAAAAGTGCTAAAAGAATAAATGGAGGGGATTCTATGCTATTTAACCAACTAGCATATCTAACAGACATTGTTATCAACTACAGTATCTCCATCATTTGGCTTCCTTGGTCCTCGAGAGGCATTGTAAGGTGAGGTGGCCGTGTCTTCTAGTTCCTTTGGGTCACAAGTGGGCGAGTAGGGAGGTGTGGCTGGGCTATACTCCTTATAAGTGCCTGACTCAGCCTCAGCCATTGGCCTGGGTAACCATGGCCTGCTAGGGGTGCGACGTAGCTCTGGGAGGGTGTCCCAATCCCTTGGCAAGCACGGTTTAGGTTGCATTGATTTCTCGTTTGCCACGTACCTATCCCAGTACATGACGAATTCGTCACAGACAATCCCGAGATTTGCAGTTCCTTCCCAACGCTCTTGTACTCCCCTATAAAATCGACGAGCTAGGGGTCGTTCGCCATATAAGAAGGTCGATAGCGGTGCTTGATGGAAGTCAGTGTCATTCATGTGGTAACTCGCTTTGCTCGCCTCCAACCGTAAACACCAAAAGCGATAAATGTAATCTGTCGTAGGCTCATTGCGTCCCTTCTCGCATTCCATGTACCTCCATGCCTCAGAACCTATCTCCATGTTTTAGTCTAATCCATTTATGCAAAGTCCAGCGTGGGTGGGGTTTACCATTAATATAAGCTCTATTAGCGAGGACAAAATATCATAAAATATCTTTAAAACTTCCAATTATGCTCAAACTCATTCTTTAATTATAACCATAGCACTTGTTTCTTTATCACTTCCTAGTACATCACTTACCGAGTACTTAACAAAATTTTTCACACAGATCATTACCTGGGAGACGGCAGACGGAGCAGTGGCAGTGGCAATCCCTATATTCTCCTTGAATATAATTTTAAAATAAAAAAGATTTTTTTTTGTGGGTAAAAAGGATCTACAGAACCGCTTTTAGAACGCTTAGCTCTGATACCAAGCTATAACGCCCCAAATCTACTTAGATTCAGGCCGCTAAACTTGCTGTTAAATATCATGAACTTAAATACTGCGGAAGGTAAATATTTTTTTTAAATGATTTAAATGCTCCAATCTCTCTTGCATCTCCAACCATGGTTATAGAAAAAGAATGAGTAAGTAATGTTGAATAAACCAAACCTAGCCTTCAAATGGAGCTGCAAAATTAGGGTTATAAACTAGAACTTATGAGCAATAATCTAAATGTCGCTAAAAAGAAAAAATAATAAAGTAAGGTAATAAGTGAAAATTATAGAGCTTCTTCTATTGATTGCCACTATCGCTTGCTCCCTCGCTGCCTCCCTAATCTGCAAAATTTTGTAAAAGTAGGAAAAATATGAGTAATGAATTACTCAGTAGGTCCACGGCGCACGTTAGTCAAACTGAAATAATATGGTAGGTACATGCATGCATTCGTGAATTTCTTGTGTCCGTACGAACAATAAACGTGCACGTAAACATTTAACATTTGTGTGCCCGTAGGCACCTTGACATTCATGCGCCCGAAGGCTTCATAACATTGTCGAACCCGAAGGCTCCATTACATTCATTATTCACGAAAATAACATAGGCAATGTACACAAGACAAACGGTTATCATAACAAGTGCGCATAAAAGAAAATAAGGCTTTCGTTTAGGGACCTACCTTAATTTCTGAGTTTGAGCGTAGATGTAGGTGATTCTTAATTCTCTAAACCCCGCGCGTCGTCTACAATTAAAGGAAATTATTAAATTAGCGCTATATGTTCGGCCTATAAGATAAACGGGTGGATTTGGTTAATGCTTAAAATATTTTTAGCTTTACCCATTCAAATTAAGTAAAACAATTAGAATAAAATAAAATAAGAATTATAATTTAAATTTAAGTAGTAATAAGTTAAATAAAATTAGATAATCGTTATAATAAAACTAAATGGAGTGAAATAAGATAAAAATAAAGTAAATTAGAATATAATAGAATTTTCCATGAAACTAAATAATTTTTAGATATAACGATTTAAAATAGGATTTAACTTAAATAAAACAAACTTACCATTAGAAATAAAATTAAGTAAAATAATTGTAATAAGAATAAAACTAAATAAGGTCGGGAAAAAAATGAAATAAATTAGGGGACCAACTCTTATAACGTGAAAACTTAGGATTTGGGGGCTGTTTTAAACAGAGCTAGGAACTTAGGGACCGACTTAAACGTTTATAGGATGATGGGGGACTAAGGGTGTAAAATTCTATTGAAATCCCCCAAATAGGAATTCCAATTGCAGATTCCCATCTTCCCTCTCGGCTCTCTCTCTCTCTCTGCCTATTCGAACTAGAATTGTCCCTCAATTTCTTTTCTTTTCCACAATCGGCTAGGGATTAATAGTATGAATTGGAGGTGCATATGCGTGTGTGTATGTATGTATCTGTATGTTTGTATCTATATGTATATATGCGTATGTGCTTGGGTATATGTGTGTGCGAGTTGGCCGTGGGTGGTGAAGAAGGTGATGGTGGTGCCGTGTGGTGGTGGTGATTGGCGGTGTGGTGGTGAAGAAGGTGATGGTGGTGGTGGACGATGGAGGAGGTGGTGGATATAAGATTCTCGAGTCGAGTTGTCAACTCGGATTAGAGTTTGGTTCCCATTGCTTCATATTCTCTCCTCTCTTCCCCTTTCGGCATACACGGTTGAACCCAGAAGGTGATAGCTGTGTGTGTAGTGTATTCAGCATAAATTAATGAAAGGAGTTAGGGAAGAAGAATCACCGAATGATGAAAGCTGAGGCTATCTTCCTTTTCAAACTTCAGGGAAAGATAATGGTGTTTGCTAGTTGTTTGGTGAGGGCGTACGGCAACAGATGCCACGAAACTGAGGGAGTTGTGATGCCTACGACTTGTGTTGCTGTGTACTTATAGGCTGATGAAGGATGGAGAGGTTTATTAGTTATAGGTTCCTTTTAGTTTTAGGATCTGAAGCTCTACGGAAGATTATCTCACGTGGGTAGGAAGAGCTATTAGATGATGGTTGAGTGATTTAATCTTCACCATAGAGGATATAATGGAGAAGAAAAATAAATAAAAATATAAAATATACATGTAAGATATACGTATATATGTATGTATAAATATATTTTAGTCTCTCGCCCTAAAGAAAAATAAAAGGGTGGAGTATATATAATTTAATTATAAATCAATATATATATATATATATAATTTTAAACTGTAGAGGGCGACGCGGATTTTTGATGATAAACTTGGGCACGGCTTAGCGACACATTAATTAAAATTTTCTTATAAATTAACATAGAATTTTTTTTGGGTTGCTACAAAGAGTTTAGCCAAATAAAACATTGAAATTAATTACAAGCTTTAAAAATAAATTTGCCATAGTCTCCAAGTGGAAATAAAGAGAAAGAGAGTAGAAAGAGGAAACAGAAAACTCTATATATGGATCCTTGTCTTTTTCTCCTCCATTTTGCACTCCAAGAATACCTTTTTTCCTCCTCAATCTTGGAGCCTATTTCCTCCCCTTTTTGCCTCCTTTCGCCTTTTTTAAGATATAAAATTGTCGATCTCAAAGGCGAGCCTCCTTTTTGCCCTAAGTAGTCTTGGCTCTCTTTTTACTCTTTTGCCCTCCTAGGGTTGTACAAATGATTTGGAACATTTTTTGGCTCTTTTCCAAGTTTGTCCCTCCCTCGTTTTAAGTGGCCTTATAGTTGACTTTCACTCTAAAATTCACCTCCATCTATGTATAACATAAAAAGCATTCAATGGACTTTTAACTCATTTCTTAATAAAAATAAGAGGTCACTAAGTTTACAAGTTAGAAATGAGCACAATAACTCTAATAAAATAAGAATTATCAAACCTCCCCAAACTTAGAACCTTGCTTGTCCTCAAGCAAGTCACATCCCCACAAGACAGAGGCAAACTCAACCAAGTGTAAAGCATTGTCAATACCAAAACATGTTCAAAAGGTGTGGGAAGTCTTTCATCCGCAAGATTACAGAGTAGCCACTCATAGATGTGCGTCAAACTGATTGTTTCACATGGGTGTTCAAACAATTTTAAGCAACTTCAAAATATAATTCTCCAAGTGTCTGTGTGTGTGAAGTGCTTAATGCTCACATAAAGATCCCCCAAGTTAAGCTAAGTCATGATCTTCAAGCCTAAATGTTGCCTCTTTAAGTTACCTTTTCAACCCCCGATCCACTAGTTAAAGGAAAAACACAGTCAATGATCAAACAGATTTTTACTTGCTTGTAATGTAAGGCTTAGGCTAGGGTGGGTTAGAGGAAATTTTGTGGCTCAATTACCATAAGCATGAACATTAAACAAGCACCTTCTGAGAGCTATTAGCACAACAAAAGATCACACCCCCAAACTTATTAGGCAACACTTCTCAAACTTTCAATTGAGTACCAACCGTTTCAACTTTATGGAACTATTTAAGAACACCTTTTTTTCCCAATATTTTCTCATAACATACAAACATAAAACGATGGCACATCTCAACAACTATCCCCTTTTCCCCCATTTTTTTTTCACACTAGCCACTTTTGTCTCAACCCCCAAGTGTGCAAAATAACTTTATTTCGGTCCCTGAATTTATGAGGTTAAAAAACAGTTATTTACAAACGGCCAGGCTTCAAATGTTCGTTCATCAAGAAAAATTGGTCAGTTTAGGCCCAAAAGGGGTGCGCAAAGGATACATTAGCATTCTTGGTTGGCTAGAAAGGCTCAAACGATCCAAAGATTGCTTAGATCATTACACCAACTATGAGCTTCCTCAAATTTCGCTTCAAGGTGAATCCCAAACTAATTCTAGAGGTTTAAACTCTCCCACAAACTCAATTCATTCTAAGTTCACCTTAAGTTAATGTTAGCACTTGTGCTCAAAGTAGATGGAGAACACATTTCCCTACTGTTTACTAAAGGTTAAACCCCCCTGCAATTTAATTAATTATTCACATTTCTAAAAGAAACTTCCTCCTAATAATTTTCATCATTGAAGACTTCCCACACCTGAAGTTTTTTCTTTTTCTCATTTTTTTCTTTGTTTTTTCCAACACAAGAAAAACACACTACATATAAGACACAACATCGCAATAAACAATGACAGCTAAATAACAGAAAGAAAAAGACAATGACGATACAAACAAAGAAAATAAACACACAAAGTAAGGCAACACCCCCCCCCCCCAAACTTAAAGCTTGGCAGTGTCCTCACAGCCACAAACATGATATTCATAACACAGCCTAACCACAACATCTAAGTATCCCACAAAAAAGAAAAGCAGAAATAAATTCAGATTTAAAGAAAGACAGAGACTTCCATGAAATGTTGTGACAAAGCCACTGAAATTAGTCACTTTTTGTTCTTTCCAATTATCTGATTTCCCTCCTAAAAACAAAACAAACACATCACATTAACGACTAACACAATCTAAATAAAAAATTCAAGTTAAACTAAAACGAAAAAAATTCAAACTTTAAAGAAAATAAAACTAAAAAGAACTTGGGTTGCCTCCCAAGATCGCTTCTTTTAGAGTTGATGGCCCGACTTTTCCCCATTCAAACTTCTTCTAGTAATATGGAGGTTTTTTGGCGATCCACTTTATCTCCAAAGTAGTGTCGGACACTTTGCCTGTTCACAATGAAAGTTCTCCCGGATTTTTCGTCCATTAATTCAATGGCCCTGAATGGTAGAACTTGATTTATATGAAATGGACCAGACCATCTAGACTTCAATTTGTTAGAATTAATAATTATACACGTAATTAAATCACCCAAGATCATCATTGTGTCAAATTATTGAGATTAATAATCGTAAAACATACTTGAATATGTAATGGCCATCATCAAACTTGATGTGGAATCTTCATTAGAATGACTGGAAAACAAGGTTAGACAGTGGTGCTATGGTATTTCTCAACCAAATCTCCTTATTCCGAATATGAGATCTAATATTTCTTTCCACGTGGGGAGAAGTAGAAACTATATGTGATTTGGTGTATTGTGGACCATGACCTGGGGTGTCTTTATATAGGGACTAATTGGAGTATTCCATAAAGACTCAACCAGACCCTTGTCGGTATCTATTTATTCAGCCCACATCAAATTCTGTAGTCTATAGGTTTCTCTAAATTACACCATTTAATTTAACCTACTTAAATTGAACAATTGATATAATTGATATTAATATGTTGCCCACAAATTATTATTGGGAATAAAGTTTCAACAATCTCCCACTTGGGCTACATATTACAGTTGAATAATTATATCAACAAAATCCTTAGGCACGCAACTATATGCTATTCATCTTCGACTACTCTTTAAACAATCCGGTCCATCTCATACACTACCGATGGAAATAACACGGCTTTTGTCACAATATCGCTGTGACTAAAGCACGACAATCACCATACTAATATACTCGATGACATAAATCTAATATGGATAAGTAGCATGGAAATTATATGCAATGTGACCTCATACATGTCTATTTCTAACTGGTCCAATGTTATTCTTTATGAGATTATAATAAACCTTTCCAACCTTAGTGCCAAATCGCAATCGCAACTCGAAAGATTGGATTTTAGAGATTAATAACAAAACCATGAACTTTATTCTATAGAAGATAATGATAGAAGTGTTTCTATCACCAAAAGAGCACCACATGCAAACTCCCACCAAACTAACACAATGCTATATACAATACCCATATAAGTGATGTGCTTACTAAATATGCTAGGTAGATAAACCTTCGGTGAACGGATCCAAAATATAGAATTTACGCCCTTATGCTCATTAGACACTTAATTACTCTTAATATTAAATGATCTGTAAATAAGTGAGCGTATAGCCATTTGTTCTCTACAAATACTAAATAACCCTATCGGATAAATCCATATTAGAGTTATCAAATATCTGCCATCCTTACTATGAACGCCAAATCCAAATCTATGCATACTTAAGTATATATAAGACTCTCTACACCGACGTGTAGAGAATCTTTTGTAATCATTATGGTTCAAATTCAATCATGGGGCATCTATTGAGGCTGAACATGTATCCCTTAATAGTAGAGATATCCCCTGGTATACAGCCTGTCATGTCGCATACAGCCTTTCATGTCGAATCTCTTTAGATCCTCTTGAGAATAGCATCTTGAGAATAGCATATAACTCTTTTGTGATAACACAAAGTACCTCGAGACAATCTTGATGTATTTGTATACCTTATACAAAAGAGACAACTTAATGATCCTTTATCTCACGAAACTTCTTTATTTTCTAGCAACAATATTGTTGCCAGAAGACGTTACCGACATATAATACTAGAAAGGATATACTTACTCCCACTGAACTTGAGGTTCACAATTGAATTTATCTCATATCCGAATGAGATAATTAATTTGATGAAATCCGTGATAGTTATGACCAGAGGCTTGTTTGGGGTCGTAGATGGAATTCCTTAGTTTACAAACCATTTTCTTTAACTTACCAAATGTTAAAGTTCAATGGTTGTGTATCGGTATTAAATATTGCAACCAATCAGCTCTATATCTTCAGGCAATTCGATGAAATCTTTATGTTATTGTCTTTTATGGATTTTATTTCACCTTTAATGGCATCTTTACTTGAGGTTGTTGAGCTTGCCCTTTAAGGCCAATCTCTTTATTCATGTAGGGAGCTTCAATATTGCTTTATTAGACCGAATGTGCATGTCGAACAATGTACATAATCATTGTCAAGAGTAGCAACATGGAGATGAGTAAATTCCCCATCGAAGACAACATATCTAACCGTATCTCCCTTCCAAACTGAACATCCTCAAGGAATTCTGCATTTCCCGTTCAAAAGAGGACAAACTTTAATGGATTGCAAAACTTGCAAACTCTTAGCTTTTGAGAGTGTTCCACAAATTAGTTGCCAATAGTTCTTTAATCCAATTTCTTGTCATTCGGCTTGTAAAGTTTTGACTCAATTACACGGCCCCAAATATGCAAGTGTCTAATAATAGACTTCTTGCTTTCTGAAATATTAGCTACTAAATTGTTTTAGAACTCTATTAAGAATGTAAGCTGCAGTCGTTAGCCGTTTTCTGTATTCGTCATATTTGCCATATGATCAAATTTGACAACTTTAACTTTATTGTTAAATTCATATTTGAACTTTAACTATACGTCATTAAACATATTCAATAACTAGCGCTTCTCATAACTCAAGTACAAGTTGCCATTACTGAAGTAAACGTCTACAAACAAATAATGCACTGCTGACCATTCGAAAAGCCATCGGGAATGGTCTTCAAATATCAATACAGATTTATTTCTTAGACATTAGAACTTTAATTGGCACCCAAATTTCTTTAGTGTTTGTCTGTTTCCCTTGTGACACTAAATATTAACCTTATGTCAGGTCATAGGGAATGAAATAAGGCAAAACTACCTCAATTAATGTGTGGAGATGTTATCCACAACATGGTAGAACCTTTATTGGTTAATTTTCATTTATACCATTTGGACTGCTATGCAAAGTTTCAGTATATAAGGCAATTATAAAGAATCTATATGAGCAAAATTAGAATTTTGTAGGACTAAGTTTACTGCTTCTAATTGAACAATGATATCCCAATTGGTCCGATATAGAAACAAAACCAAATTTCATCAAAGATGTAGTGACCGCGAATTTCCCTAAATTAAAATATTTAATTAAAGTAAAATCTCAAACGTGTCGCTACCACTTCACCTATAGAGTTAAACAGCGATACGCTCGTCTAATTAAATTTTATATTATTTACTACTATATTAAATTATTTAAAATAATAATAATAATAATTTATAAAACATTTATTTATTTTCAATTTACTTTTGAGGACCAAACTTTAGAAATTATTCATTTTAATCCCTCAAAGTTTAACTTCTTATTCAATCATAACTTTATATATATTTTAAACCCAATTATAGGCCCGTTTAAAGTCCAAATTTTACTTCTTATGCTATAAAAAAACCCATTTGGAGGAGTAACCTAGTTTTTACCCTATTTATACAAGTTAAGGTTGACTTTAGAAACCCTAGCCTCACTATTTTCCCCTCTTTCCACAATTGGTATCTTCAAGTTCATCCCACTCATTCTCATTCAACAAATCAAACTTCAAGTGGTAAGATTTCTTAATATTTCCATTTATATCTCCATTTTTATTTTTGTTGTTTTAAGTTTTAATCACACACAAGCTTTAATCATCTATTTGTATTTTTTTTTCACTTGATTTTTTTCACACAAATACATACATCACCGCCGCGCCACCACCTCGTCGCCGAGCCACCACCTCACCACCGCACCACCACCACACCTCCACCATCTCCCTCGTAATCTCGGCTCAAACACACACACACACACTCACGCATACATACACACATGTACGCATAGCATCTCGGCCAAAAACACCCATGCTCAAAACTCAACTTCAAAATACAAAAAATCACACCCACACCTTCCCCTAGCTCGCTAGAACATCGTAGAATAGTTTAATTTCGAAAATAGTTAGGGAATCGATCGAATTTTGAAGATACCCAAATTTTCCCCTAACTGTTCTAGCTTCAATTTCTCCCCATATACTCAATATTTCTTCAAATTGACGCCACCACTAGCTTCACCACCTTCAACTCCACCTTCGCCGCCATTTTTGCCGGCCAAAAACTGAGAGAAAGAGAGAAAGCCGAGAGAGAGAGAGAGAGAGAGTCGAGCATGCGAGAGAGAGAACTGGGTAGAGAAGAGAAGATCCGATCCATCTTTCTATTTTTTTTTTAAATTTATTTAAGTATTTGCAAGACAAGTCCCTCTAGTTCTTTAATTAGTTTAAGTTGGTCCCCAAGTTTTATTTAATTTCAAATCCCAAGCTTTTGATTGTTATAATTTAGTCCCTAAGATTACTTGCAAATCTAATCCTCCCATTTTATTTACTTTATTTAAAGGAGCCTCAAACTTTATTTAAATTCAAGTCCCTAACTTTCAATTGTTGCAATTTGACCCATAAACTTTTATTTCACTTTTAATCCTTCAATTTCTTTTTCCTATTTAATTTAAACCCCAAAATTTAATTGCATATTAGTCCCTCATGTTTTAAAAATCTTATAATTGAGCCCAAAATATTTTTAGTTCACTTTTATTGCATAATAGGTCCTCAAACTATTAAATTCTTTCAAATTGACCCCCAAAGTTTTATATTCTTTCTATTTTGGTCCACAAACTTCTATATTACTTATAGATACTTAATATTTAAGGGTATTAACATAAACTAAACTCGTTATTGACTAGACGAGGCGTATGAACAGTTAGAGGACTGATTCTCACCGCTTAGTAGACTCAAAACTCGAGAGATATTTAAGGTAGGCTCAAAAGACTCACTTTTACTTATCTCGCATTTATAGTTAATGATCTGTACTGTATGAGTGCCTTTAGTGTGTAATAGACTTGCCTTCGGGCCCAGACTTGCCTTCGGGCCTAGACTTGCCTTTGGGCAAATTACTTGCCTTCGGGCCTAGAGCTACATTCGGGCCCAGAGCTACCTTCGGGTATTATATTACAGAGTTTACATAACTATTTGTCTTATATATTTGTATAGATGATTAACTTGCGATGAGCCTACTGAGTATTGTTTAAATACTCGCGCCTTTCATTCTTTTACAGATTGAGGAGTTTGGAGGCGTGACGAGACATGAGAGTTCTATTTAAGCTTACTCAATAAGAGACTTCACTTCCGTTGTTATTTTGGTAAACCGATGTATGGGATTATGACGTTTTCAAACTTTTGAACTATTTAGTAACTTGTGTTAGATATTTTGAACGTTTGGTGATCAAATAATTTTAAAACACTTTAGATGGTTGTTATATCAAATGAATTTCCGCTTTTAATTATTTGTTATACTTCCGCATTTAATATTAGAAAAAAAATGGTTAGTTTTAAAGAAAGAACTAACATTTCGAGTTCTTCGAACTCGGGGCGTTACAAAAGAGATGGTGCGATATAAGTCCCTTTTACAATTCAAATAATGATCAATCTTTGACAGTAAGCCTCAACCATAACTCTTTGTCTTTGCCCAAATAGATGAATCTTTCAGCATCAAGTGGCAATTGACTTATAGGTAATCTTGCATAGAGACATATGTGTGAGTAGTAATGGTAAATCCATTTGCCAAGTGCAGTACAAAAGCTAAATCAAACAAGACAAACCAAAATGAAAAGCACACATTTCTTTGCGCGCTAGATAATGTTCTCAGGGCATATTCCTTTTTTACAAATCCACAATTCATACAAAAGTGACAAATGAGCACCTTATCCTGTTCCTTCCGCACATCCCCAACTGCAACTTTCTTATCATCTTTCCCTTGGAGTATTTCTTTAGCTGTTACTTTCAATCCATTCCCACTTCAAAATCTTTATATTCTTATGTAGACTAAAATAAACTCACTAAGAGCTGTTAATCCTTTAGGGTGTGGTGTATAAAGAATATGATGCAGCCCCTAGTTTATAAGCGATATTGGATATTTCCACAAGCACTTGATTATATTTCATTTGTACGCCATTGAAACAATGTTATCCAAATGAGTACTTATTTACATTTTGCATTTAAACGAAACGTTGATCAATATTATAAAGGAAACCTTAATTCACTCCTCAAACATAGTGCCCAAGGATTATTTAATTCTTTAGATTTGTGTCATTAACTACATAAATCATATTTTTAATTGGCAAAGCAGGGTGAATATTGAATGAGAATACGGTAAATTATAAGCTTACAAGGGAATAATCATGTTACAATATAATATGAAAGATGACAATAGTGGCCTCATTACAAGATACCTACAATAACATTAATTCCTCGTCTTTGGATAGAGAAACTAACCCTAAGTGGTACTCTGCGTGTAGCAATCAAGCATCGATGTTAAAGTCTGTCAAACAATATGCCTTCATTTGGACCGACTTATTGTCCACATGATAACTGAAGAATCAACCCAACCATAGTGTGTCTGTTATTTGTCCAAACAATAACCTTCCTTTGGGATGATCATTGCTCGCATAAACAATATTCATGTGCATTTTAATATTCCAAAATAAATAAATCTATATGGTAGAGGTCACTTTGGCAACTTGCCATTTTGATCTGTTCATTTCGAAATTAGAACAATCAATTCAATGAATTAAAAAATTAGGGTTGATAATTATCACATACTTATTACTGCAAGTGTATTTGTTATTTGGCCAAATAGTGACATTGCTTTGGGCCGACCACTGTTTGCATAAATAACAGACACACGCATCTTTACATCTAAAAACAAATAAATCCACAACAAAGATTACTTTGGCAATATGTCTCTTCAATTAATTTATTTCAAGATTTCAAACAATAAAATTAACGGATTTTAAAATGTTATGTGATTAAATTTTAAATTCCATGACTTTTGGGGCCGATTTTTTGAATCCAAACTTTAAAGGTCGAGATCTGAAATCCAAAACCTTATGGACCAAATCTCAAAATCGAAAACTTGTGAAGGGTCAAACTCGAGAATTTAAACTTTAGCGGCCACTTTAAGCTTCATTGGTCCAACTACAAATTTTAAGAACTTTCCGAGGCCCAAATTAAAAACTAAAAAAAAAACTGAAACATGAGGAAATAAATCTTAGATCTAAGACTTTAAATAGGATTGAGAATTTTAAAACTTGAGGAACTAAATATTTCAAATCACAAACTTTATGATTTAAAATCTCACAGTCAAAACTTTAGGAATTAAGATCTAATTCTTAAAACTGTAATGGCTGAAAATTTTAAAATTTCAAAAACTTGAAGGATCTAAGACTTTATTTTGAAAACTTCACGGGCCAAGTCCTCAAAATTCAATCGCCTTCTAATTCAAAGTCCAAACTATAAGAACTAAGAATATAGAATTACTACTTTATAAGACCAATTTCCAAGTAATTGCACAATTGAGGATTCAATTGCAATGTTTAAGGCAAACCCTTAGTGGCCAACTTAAATAATTTGTAAACTTGAGGCTGAAGTTGAAAATTAAATATCAGGGATTAAACTTTAATCCTTAATAACCACTAAAGACTCATATGCAAATAACTTTATTTTTCTGAAATTGCATTGCAGTCCCCGAAGCCAACAAATTCACCAGCCGTGCGCTGGTCTCCAACTAGAATCGAGCTAGGGGTTTCGAAATCCTAGTAACCTGATCGATGGCCGCCGTCTTAAAATCTGACAGGGCGGAAACATCCACCAAGAGGCAACAGTAGTGTTGCTGCAATCTTTTACAGTCGTTGGCTATCTTGTCGGTGGCCCAAAACTAAGGCTCCAATGCCTTTTTTTAATTCTAATTAAACCTAGGGCCAAAACTAGATTATAGCTACAATGAAAGAACCAAAGGATAACGAAAAATTCCAAACACAATCGAAATCACGTTTCCATTCAATTTCAAGATGCAGTAATCGAATAGCAGAAAAATTTTACTTAGCCAAAGGAACCATAGCCGGTAAACCTCAATAATCATGCAAAATTAAAGGAGATAAGGTCTTTAATTAGGAACCGAAAAATATTGGCAATTCATCTTCAGCACAAAACATGAATCCATAAATCGATAATCCAGTTTGTTTCTATTTCATATATAAATTGAATCCATAATAAAATTTCGCAAAAACTGAATTTGATTTGCAATTTCAAAGCAAAAACTATATGCCATGAATAGATAAAGGAAATTCTTCACTGAAGTATATATATTCATATATGTGTTGGTAAATTTATATTTCCATATATGCATGTCGGCAATAGATTTACATGGCTCTAAGCCTCTAATTTAATTATACATGTAATTAAATCACCCAAGATCATCATTGTATCAAATTATCGAGATTAATAACCGTAAAACATACTTGAATCTATAGTGGCAATCGTCAAACTTGACGCGGAATCTTGATTAGAACAACTGCAAAACAAGGTTAGACGGTGGTGCTATGGCCTTCCTCAACCAAATCTCTTTATTCCGAATATGGGACATAATATTTCTTTCTACATGGGGAGAAAGAGAAACTGTATGTGTTTTGATGTATTGGGGACTTGACCTGGGGTGTCTTTATATAGGGAGTAATTGGAGTCTCCTATAAAGGTTCAATCAGACCTTATTGGTCTCCTGCTTATTCGATCCACATCAAATTCTATAGTCTATAGGCTTTTCTTAATGAGACCATTTAATTTAGTCCACTTAAATTGAACAACTGATATAATTAATATTAATATATTGCCCACAAATTATTATTGGAAATAAATTTCTAACACAATTTTCCCTGGAAAAAATTCAATCTTGAATTAAAGAGTAGGACTTGTCCCATCTCAAAAGTTTTTGGGAGTATCTTCTTGTTATGCCACAACTTTATTTTTTCCTTGTAAATTCAATCATTTTCAAATGCTTCTCTTTGAAATTCATCAAGCTCATTCAATTGCAACAAACAAATTTCCCCAGCCTCATGAAAATCCAAATTCAACTTCTTAAGAGCCCAAAATGCCCGATGCTCAAGCTTCAATGGTAAATTGCAAGCCTTTCCAAACACAAACTTATAAGGAAACATAACCAACAATGTTTTGAAAGTCATCCCATAAGCCCACAAAGCATCATCTAACCGAATTACCCAATCTTTTTCGAGTTGGACTCACCATGTTTTCCAACATCCTCTTGATTTCCCAGTTAGAGATTTTGGCTTGACCACTAGTTTAAGGGTGATAAGCCGTGGGGACCTTGTGCCTTACTCCATACTTAGAAAGTGCACTCTCAAACTACTTGTTGCAAAAATGGGATCCTCTATCATTTATAATTACTCTAGGTGTGCCAAACCTAGTGAAAATGCTCTTCGTTAAGAATCTAATCACCACCTTGGTGTCATTAATGGGAAACATTGCCGCTTCAACCCATTTTCAAACATAATCTATGGCCACCAAAATGTACTGGTTTCCAAAACCTGATGAAACAACCCCATGAAGTCAATTCCCCACAAATCAAAGAGCTCTACCTCGAAAATGTAATTCAAAGGCATCTCATGTCTTCTTGAAATATTCTCTATCCTCTGACATGGATCACATCTAACCAAAAAAAGCATGAGCATCCTTGAATAGTGTAGGCAATAGAAGCTTGATTAAGACAATATTGAGTACAACGAGTTTGGGATTTGGGAATTGAGATATGCGTAAATCTATATGTTGATTTTCTATGGGGGGAAGACAAGCTAGAACGTTATCACAAAGCAAAGGATAAGACCCGTAGAAAAATACCGAGAAAGGAAGCATGCGTGAAGACATTTTTATTAAAAATAAAAAAAATAAAAAAGGGGATGTAGGGCAGGAAAATATTAAAAATGAATTAAAAATAGGATGAAATACTTTACTATTTTATATATATAGATGTTGGTATGTTATTTAAAAACTTTTTTTCTAGATGGCGAAACACTCTCAAAATAGTGATGATAAAATAAATTAAATGATTTCCCTAAGAACGAAAAAGAATTTGATAAAAGGTAGTAAATGATTTCTGTAAAAAAGAAAAGGGAAGAAGTATACCTCGTTTTCAATTAATATTATACTTTGGTATTTTTATAATTTGATAAAATTATACTTCGGTATTTTTATTGTTATTAAGTTTTTTTTGGAACCATTTTATTGTTGTTATTTTGCTAACTAATGCAACTAAATCAGCTTGAGTGTTACTCTATCTCCATGTTAACTTTTTGCTATTATAACAACACATAATAAAAATTTATTGATAGTACAATATTTTCATTATACTAATTATCTAGGGCATGTATGCTTTTGATTTTTACAAAATCAATTCTCATTCAAACTCATTTCCATGCATTAAAATAACTTCCATCCAGATTCATAAGTTTTTCTTATTTTTCAATCACACGCTCCTAAAAGATCACTTTTCACAAAATCAACTCCACCATCACCCAGTTAACTTTTATATGTACATTGCTACATCATTTTATAATTCTAGATAGATTCTTTTATCTGTTTGATGAAGACATGAAGTATAGTAATAGTATTCTTATGAGGTGTCTAAATTGAGAAATTCAATTTCTTTTGTCTCTATAAAACTTAAATGAAAAAAAGGAAAATGAACAAAGAGTTCATGATAGATGCGAGTCTATACTGTGAACAAAGAGTTCATGATAGATGCGAGTCTATGCTGTTATTTTGCTATATTTTAAGTTTTAGATTCAACTGTGGTGATCATTATAAGATGTGTGGACAATAATGATCAATGATTTGAAATTTGTAGTTAGTTTTGATGTTTGATTGATTAGTTGACTCTAATATTAGGTAAAAAAGAATTAACATATACCTTTTTTGTATGTAGAGTTGGGAGTAGATGGCAGATTTTTTTAAGAGGCTACAGCAATTTTAAGAGGCTATTCAATCTAGCACTACATTGTCATGGCTTAATTGTGGAGCGATAAAATTGAAGGTGATACGAAAACATTGAAAGAAACTTGACACTTTGCACATGAAGTATGTGAGGAAACAAGATGTTTGTGTATTTAACCAAAAAAAAAAAAACAAAATTAAAGAACTTGCTTGATAAATGCTACTTTGAGCTACTTTGAATTGACAAATGCATGAGATTGAAGGAACCAATTTTTTCATGGGATTATGAGTGTTGAATTGCAATTATCTTGCATCACATACTATTTTACGATTTAAATGGATAAATATTATTGTTCTTTCCAATGAAAATGCTATTAGCTTATCTTACGCTCAAGTATGGTTGACCATAGGTTGATCTTCTATTTGTACTGCAAAGATGGTTAAGTGCTTGTTTAGTGTGGATTTTGAAAATCATTTTTTCAAGCATCATTATCAAACAAGCTATTTCATTGATGGTACAACTCCTTCACACTTTTTTTAAAAAAAATCTTTGAACTACATATTCAAAGACTAGAAGCTGTTCAAGAGCTATGAAATTGTCCTCTATCATATTAGAAGTCTCAACGATAATTTTGTCAGTGGAAAGTATTGTACTCAAAATTATCACATGCGCAAATTAGTTACTTTTCCAGTTTCCTGCAGCCGTTGACTGCTGGAGTTGATTGTATGTGCTATTTTTCCCCTTTTAAATGATGATTAGTATGTCGAATTAGATAATCAATTTTTCGTTTTACATACTTAGTCAAAATGATTGCCCTTTAACGTTAACTCAATACAGATGTTATCTTCCAGAAGCTTCTTTTAAACGCCTAAAATTTAACCTATGAGCATAATTTACTTTTGTATTTTGCTAATTGTTATTCTGGCTCTTCTTTTTTTGTCGAAACTAATCTTAACTTTTTCTGTATAATGGTAGTGATAGAAAGGAAAATTTACCCATCCCTTTTCTATCTTTTTTGTATTTTTTATTATGATAGACGAGCTGTTTCACCCGTGCGTTACACGGGAGATAAATTTTTCAACTGATAACGATATTGATAAATGTTAATAATATTAACATAAAATCTAAAAAAAATAATTAAAATAAAGAATGAGTTACAATAATAAACTTAAATAATTTAACTTGAAACAATTCTATAAAAATTTCGAAAGAGTTTTTGTTATATTTCGTACTAATCCATCCTACCAGTATGCA
Organism: Jasminum sambac; assembly: GCA_018223645.1. NCBI lineage: Eukaryota > Viridiplantae > Streptophyta > Magnoliopsida > Lamiales > Oleaceae > Jasminum > Jasminum sambac. The sequence continues at coordinate 2,256,394 of CP073650.1, forward strand.
AGAAATAACTTATGAAAATCCACACAACTTAATTTACTATTCTCCACAGAATAGCAACTTAATTAGCATTTACAGCCACCCGTACTTTATATGGAATGATAATTTGTAACAGTGATTGTGATAATATAAAATATTTTGCTCATTGCAAGATTAATCTACTAATATAAATCTAAAATAAAATAACCTTAAATATTATAGTTATCAAAATAACTCTACTAACGTTACTAGGGCTCATTGTTTTTCTTTAAAATTATTTTATATTTTATTATATGCAATTATAAATTTTGAGAGATATTAATTATACATCAGTATGATATACGTTATTAATAATTAATACGTAAATAATGATTTTTAAGTTTTAATTATGAAATATAATCAGTATAGAGATATATTATAAAAATAATAATGTAGTAAATAATGTCCGACGGACCCTAACGTCCCGTTCCTTCCATGCCGGAAAACACTTATCCTCATTCCGGTCCATCCTCATTTACTCTAGAGCGAGCGAGGATGATATGAGAATTACAAACTTCCATTCCCCGTCCATGCCCGCTAGAAAATTCTCATCCCCGTCCACGCCCCATCGTAATGGTTTAATTGAAGGCTTTTATTTCGATATTTTATTTCTTCAATAAATACCTTCTAAATATACTAAACACGTGTATTAACATATTAGGTATAAACTTACTAATTTAACATATTCGACATATTAAATATTGAATGATTTGATATAACATTTAAATTAATTTGATAAGACAAATAAATTGAAATATATATGATTAATACTTAAAATATACAATCTATTTGATGATATTTAAAAATTAAATAAAATCTCAATTGCCAAAATTTGATATAAAATAAATAATTTAAAGTACGTGGGATTTTTAATATTTATTTAGGAGATAGAAATTTAGATAAATATTTAACATAGTTGAAACCCAGTTAAAATATTCTAATTGAGTCATATAATTCTAATAATTGATTGAGTTGATAACTAATTGTTTAGCAAGAATTCTTAGACTTATTTTCTAACGAAAGCGACATATTGAACCAAAAATTATTATATAATTGTTGGTTTGAGTAGTACCAAAATAAAAAATAATACTATTTGAAAACCTGTTTTTGGAGCTTGTTACTTGAAAAAAATGAGAAGATCCTTTGAAACACCTGTAACTATGCAAAAGAAAATATTAATGTTTTGTCATCAACTGTAACTCAAAAGAAATATTATAGAAAATACAAAAATACACGAGCATCAAAAGAAAAGCATGTTTTGAAAAAAGCATGATACTGAAAAAAGTAAATAAATTTAATTATGGACTAATGATCAGTCGACTTACTTTGCAATAAGATGTAACATCCAAATTCTAAGAATCCAGAATCTTATAGGTGTTAACTTAACTTTAGTTTAAAATACGTAAAAAGATAAATTAATTTCGCAAGCATATTTTTCTTCCCCGTAGCAATCTAATTAATTTTAAAAAATTTTCATTTTTTGAAATAATTATGTTTGTCCCTTTTTAGTAGTTTCATTAATTTTGATTAATTTTCGTCTAATAAAACTCTCTCAATTTTCGTCAAATGAAAATATATCCAATTAAATCTAAGAAATATAATTAATTGTAATATAACTAATTCTAATTAATTCTTGTTTTTAGCTAAGTATTTATAAAAATAATTTACTATTTCTAAATAATTTATATTTTAACCACAGTTTTAAGAATTGTAAGAATCTAATTTTAAAGATATTTTATAATTAAAAAGATATCTTGCTTGTCAAAAGATATCTTTCATTTTTTAAGAAAAATCAGCTAACCACGGTAATCTAATTAATTTTAATTATTATTTATTTTTCAATTAATGTTATTTTTCTATTTCAACAATACAATTGATTAATTTTCATCCAACGAAATCATGTCAATTTTCGCCCATTGAAACCAAGTCCAATTAAATAATAATAGTATTACTAATTTTAATTAATGGTATAAGAATTAGTTTTAATTGATTTTCATTTTAGCTAATTATTTATGAAAATAATTAATTATTTCTAAAATTACCATTTTAATATTTATACTTTTAAGAATTGTATAAATCTAATTTTTAAGAAATCTTATAATTTAAAAGATATACTACAATTAATTTGTTTTCATTTTTTAGGGAAAACCTGCATCAATTTAATGATTTTTTTAAAATTAATTATATTTTCCCCTTTAAGAATGTAACTAATTTGGATCAATCCTTATCTACTGAACACATGTATAGCAAAATATTAGCAACGAAATTTATTATTTTAATTAATTATTGTTTAAATAATTATAGTTAATTTTTTTATTTAATTTAATTATTTCTAAAAAATTAATTATTTCAAAAATAATTTGCTTCATACCCATAATTTTAAGAATTATATGAATCTAATTTTAAAAATATCTTATAATTGAAAAGATATCTTGAAATTTAAAAGATATAGATATATAGGGTGATAGGGAGTAGTTTATAAATATTTTTAATGGATTTTAATGTAAAAGAGGAGATAGAATGAGTGGAGTTGAGTGGTTGAGATTTGTGGATGTGATTGATTTAGGATAAAGAAAGAATGGATAAAAAAGTGGTAAAAAGTGATCAAAATACTTAAAAATAGTTGCTTATCTGGTTAATAGATTTAATTAATTAAAAAATTGATTAATGTTACAACTGAATGATTAATTAAACAAAATTGATGTTGCACGTTTCTTTTAATTTTTATGTAAACATTAAATGAATTATAATTTTTTATCCCACAAAAATTAAATCTTAGCGAAATCGCTAATGTTAATTAATTTTTATTTATTAGATAATTATTATTTTAAAAAATAATACATTCATTTTAAAATTAATTAAAGGGTCCAAGCTAAATTTTAAATTTTCATATTACACATTTATTTTAATTTTTATGTAAAAATTTAATGAATTGTAATTTTTCATCACACAATAATTAAATCTTCTAAAAATTGGTAATTTAAATAAATTTTTGTTCCTTAACTAATTATTTATAAAAATGATCGATTGTTTCTAAAATTAATTATTGATTCCAACCTAATTTTTAAATTTTTTACTACAAATTCGGAATCATAGTGGTGGGATTTTGTGTCAAACTCGAGCCAACTACCGGTAAATTTCTTTTTATTTTTGTGTAAAACTTTAATGAATCTTAATTTTGTATCGCAAAAAAATTGAATCTTAGTTTTAATTAATTTTTTCTTGTTAGCTAGTTATTTATAAATTAATTAATTATTTCTAAAATTAAGTAACAGGTCTGATCTTATTTTTTGATTTTAATGTTAAACCTTCATTTGAATTTTTGTTTAAAAATTTAATCAATGGGAATTTTGTATGGCATAAAAATGAAATCTTAGTGGAAATTGTTAATTTTAAATAATTTTATTTTTTTAAATATGAAATTATGAAAAAACGATAAGTCAAAAAGTCATTCTAATTTCTAGAACACCCGTATATTGTTCAAGACATAAACTTATAAATTGAAGATTTGAAAGAAAAAATAAGAAATTTTGAAATTTACTGATTCAAAATAAAATTGAAATTTATCACAAGTGTATAACATTTTCCGATTTTGTGTAATTACACGAGAAATTGTATTTAAGTACTATATCAATATATAAATTATTATTTTGGCAAATTAAATATTTATTAGAAAAAAATTATCTAGTTTTAAACATAAAATAAAGCTAGCTTTACCATATATTTGCGAGATAAACAAATTGAAGCATTATTTTTCATTTAATTTATTTTCAAGGTAAATCAAGCATGGAATGGAATTAAAAGTTAAAACAATTTATACATTTCATTATATTTTAATTTTACACACAAACATCGATTAAGCGTCGTAACAAATTATTAATTTGTATTTAAGCTGGACATTAATTTATATATTTGTGGTAAATTTTAATTTTTTGAAAAATAAAAATTTATGTATTAATAGTATACTTATTTTAAAGCTCTCATCAAATCGAGTAAAATATAATGACAAATTTTTTTTATATGTAGAAAATGAAAAAAAAAAAAGAGCGAATGATAGAGAAAGTATTTAGATGTTATGAGATTGGATAAAGTATGGAGAAATAATAAAATAAAATCTATATACATTAATATTAATATATTAAGGAGAAAAAAATAAAGAAAGTTGGATATGGATTCGAAAATAAAAAATAAAAAGAGATTTTTTTTTTAAATGGGAATACGGATTTAAGATAATAAAAAATATAATAAGAAAAAATCATCATTTTCTGTATATATATATAAATTATTCTATATATAGATAGAAAATTATATTAGGAAAATTTAATAGGCGGGAAAAATTGAGGGTGCATTTAGGCGGGAAAAAATACTCTTTTAATATATATATAGATTATGGATAGAGAGAACAATTGGGATTTCATTTTTTTTAAGAAATTGATTTTCTTACTTTACATCCCTGTAGAATGTTTAATTGCTTACTGTGTTCATAGGTTGGATGTATCCTTACCAAAGGTGATCGTGTATAGAGCGGCTTAACTTATATGTACTAATATAATGTTTTAGTACACTTTTAATTTGTACAAAATTAATTTGCTACGTTAAATAGTGGTGTGAACAAAATGTGTTAGTAATAATGAATTGTCAAAGTTAAATTTCAAGTAGAAAAAAGTTAAAATGAAGATTGGCTAAGAATTGCACTTCCTGGCTATCTATTAAAAGATTATTGGAAGAAGCACAGGATTTGGTTTCGTTACGATGTCCACAACCGAGGAAGCTGACCTTGCGGCTCGACAATTTAATGGATATGTAAGTTTACAGCATTTTTAGTGGTCTACGGGCACATAAATGATTTGGCTTCTATGGATTCTATACATATGATATGAAGTTAGATGAACATATTAACTGTATTATTCATACTAAGTCACGAGTTAATTTATTTATTCTAATTGTTTTTCTATTCAAGAATTGTGGTTTGCACTATGAACTTGAGGGCCAACTACTAAACCTGAATATCTCAAAGGGATTTAACGCATGTTTGCTTTTAATGTCTGCAGGTTATGCTTGCCACTATGGTTCTGATGTGTTTTCTATTGAGGTGAATGACTTTTCTCGTGAAATTGTAACTTATATTGTTTTTCTATCTTAGTTATCATAAATTAATCAAACGTTTCTCAAGTTACTTCTCTACCTTTGTTCTGATTTAACAATTTGTTAGCCCACCAATAATCCGCAATGCCAGATTTTTTATTCCTTGTCTTTGGAATTTCACAAGTGGTATTTTACCTTTGTTTTTGTTCTAAATTCTTGAATCATCTATGCATTTGCAGATGCCAAGGAATATTTTTAATTAATTGTGATAGTCATATATCTTTGTTTGTTAAATTAGCAAGGTGGTTGTCAGTGATTACCTGGCCTTTAGCTAAACAAACTAAATACTTTTCTTTAGTTTAAAGCAATATTAAAGTATAAAAAATTTTCAGGTTGGATTACATTAGATTATTAGAATAGCAAATATTATGCGTGACATCTACTTGTTGGCTTTGTCATGTAAAAGTTAATTAACTGTAATTGATTTGTCATCATAAATACTTAAATCTAAGATTTAGATGACAATAATTAACATTGCATAATTGCTTATAAATAGTAATACTATTGTCAACGCTTTTATACGCTATATTTATATTTTTTTAAAATTAAAATATTTGACAAATCATTTAAAGGACGAATAGAAAGATGGTCACCTATGTTAAAGAAAAAATGGTACTATTCTTCTTTCAACCCGATTAAATTTTATCTTATTTAAAATTTTTAAATAATTTTTCTAAAATGGATAAAAATATGAATTACTTAAGACAAAGGGTATATTTGGCAAGCCAAATAAGCTAGCTTATAGCTTATTTCAGAGCGCATAAGGTCCTACTAATTAAATAAACTCTGTTTGGTTGGAAGAGCTTATTTAAAAAGTCTTTTTTATTAGTTTTTCAAATAAGCTCATAAGTTTTTTGCTTTTTATTTCATTTTTTACCCCTATAAATTTCTAAAAATATATTTTAAACATATCCTTTTGTGCAATTTTCGATTTATGAGCCAACTTATCAGTTATTTTGCCAAACATTTTTATTTATATGAACTAGTTTATTAGCTATTAGTTGTAAGTTATAAACTGTAAGCTATCAATTATCAATTAGCTTATCAGCTAATTCTAGCAAACATACCCAAAATGATACTATTCTTTTCTCAATCCAATTAAATTAGATTGTTAAATTGTACTTACTAGATTTATGCCTATGTGATGAACGGGATTTGCGATTTTTAAAAATTTATTTAAAATTCAATAAATAAATTTTTGAATCACATAAATAAGTAGTAAAGAACAAAATTATTTTTCTTAACCATTTAAAATAACAATCAATTCTTTTTTACTTGAAAGGTGGGGGTGAAAGTGCATTAAGCATACTTTAACATACTGTTTTGAAACCTGATTCCACTTGCCGGACTAGTAAATATGTGACTCGACTAAAAAACCAAGCCCTGTGATGCCTAAAACCTGAATTGCTCAAACCTGAATAAGGTCCTAGGTTTTCTCGGAAAATCTGATCAAGTTGTGTGACTTGGTACTCTAATCTACGTTTTCATATATATATATATATATATATATGTATATTTTTTAACTAAGTCGTTTCTCTTTTTCTTTTTTTGATTTTGAAAAACCATGTCTAGCACTACATTCACGCCTCGGAAAGCCTCTTTCTTTTTCAATGCATATCTAAATTCCATTCTATTGTTTTTCAAGTTGCCCATTGCCCGTTCAAAATCGATGTATTTATGGATACTATAGTTCACTGGGTGTTGTTCAAGATCAATGTAATTTTGTTGTAGGTTAACGGATATTATTATTGTTGGATATAAACGTGAAATTAGGATGTTGACAAATAATTTTGCATTATCATGTGTTGATGTTGATTTCTATAAGTTTTGCCAATATTTACCAGATGGAACTAGTTGAATTGTAGACGAAACTCTATCGAATTTTTTAAAACATTTGAACATGCTTTACTTGACTAATGCGATATTCGGTATTGTAGTGAACTTTTTAAATCATTTTCAGTACTGTTAATAACAAACTATTTATATTTATGTCAATTATGTATTAATGTACACTGCTTCTGTGCAACGTATGAGTGTTACCGCTAAAATATATAAAGGGAGGCCATTTTTCCTATTATTTTCCAGCCGATGTATTTCAAATTTCAAACAGCATTTCGGAGGTCTTTTTCTGCCTATGTTTTCTTCCATCTATTGGCTAGTTTTTTAATTAACATCTATTTTTTTAATTTTTTATTTCTTAATTCATATTAAATTCATTAACAATTATCATGACAGGACAAGAATCTTACCAAATCTATCGAATAATAATAATAATAATAATATAATAATAATAATAATAATAATAATAATAATAATAATAATAATAATAATAGAATATTTTACCATATTTTTAATTCATTTTATAATGTTTTCCTGCCTTTGTGCCTTCTCCTTTCCTTTTTCAGATTCCTCATTTTTAAAAATTATTTTCTACACTTCAATACGCCTCTACCTTTTTTATTTTTCATTTTTTATTTTTCTTTTCAATTATCTCACACGTCCTTCCGTTTTGAAATGGTATACACACGCAATCCCAATTCCCAAATCATCTCAATACGCATTCAATCTGATTTGTAGACTTCGGCAAATCCAAATTAATCCCACGATTTGCGCATATCCTCTTCAAACACAGATCTCCTCCAAATTCAAATCCTCCTACTTCAAGTTTAGGGATACACCCAATTTGATTCGACTTTTCAGTGATTTAGTTTGTCACACTACAATTTTTGTTAGATTTAAGTAATTGGTTTCGAGTTGTTGATTCATGAAATTGTGAATTCCAATAGTGTTTTGTGGATTTATGCTTCCTATGGGGAGATCGACTGCCTGAGCGACGGTGGAAAGAGATTCAGAGGTTTTGTGCTAGTTGAAATTCTGTGCTAGTTGAAATTCTACCCATTTTTTGAGGTAAATCTCTAGCTTTACATAAATTCCGTTGCTTGTTTGAGAAATACTTTCTGAAAGTGCATTTTTTTTAAATTCATTTTGTAAGTATGGGACAGATAGAAAAATCAACAAACGCTGGCATAGAACTGATGACATACAACAACAACCTCGTGTAGATCTTGGAAAAAGTGTTGAAGACGTTAATGACGCCAAGTAATTTCAGCACAACTCCAAAGTCCTTCAATTCCAGTGTGACCAAGATCTCTATGAATTGCAAGAATTGATTAAAGGTTCAATTTTTCGGTTTTTTCCAAGTTTATTGTTAATTCCCGACAGCACTGTTTTTCTTTTATGCACATGCTTTAAATCCTTTCAATATTTTTGTGTCATTTCTATGCTCTATAAATTTCTTTCGCATTAGTAGATAAATTCTTTAGAGTGGCATTCATCTTTTGAGGTAATCTGAATGTAAAAGTTAATTCAACATTCAATATTGAAGTTTGAGGTAATTATGACTTTTTTCAATTGTTATTCATCTCATTCAACATGACCTCTTTCGAGTTACTTTTCAATATTCAATATCAAAGTTTGAGGTAATTCAGAATTTTTTTCAATTTATTTATGAATTGTGTGAAATTACTCTTTTGTGATTGTGAACGAAAAGAAGAGAAATGTTATTTTTTTTTTTATTTTTGGTTTTCGCAACATTAATTATGTCTGGTTTAAATCTTTTATATTCGCACTCATCTGACTTGCATTATGCAGTTCAATCTCCATGAAATGACAAAACAATTTGGTTTTCGAAAAAATAACTTTCGCTATTGGTTATGGTTTTCTTGCAGAAGTTTTTCATCTTTCAATCTGAAATTCTATGTGAGAAGATGAGCATTGATAAATTGTATTTTATTTTATTTTATTTTTGTTTTGCAGTGTTAACTGTGCAGAGTTTGATTCCTACTCGTGAATGTCTTTATCGGCTCTACTATGTAATGAGTCAAAATTTAAACCTATCTTTTTCCTATAATTAATTTCAATTAGCAATTGCGATTCACTCAGTTACTTCATCTTATCGTGATTAACTTTTTTTTATTTTCTTTATCTACTAGAATAGCTTTTCCCCGTTTAGAATTTCTAAATGCCTCGTAAATGCTGTCAAAAAGTTTGGCAATCATAGATTTCACGCTACAAGAGTGTTAGCAAATCTGAAAAAATCCATCGGTGCTAAAGCAGCCGAAAATTTTCAAGAGGATGGTATTTCTTCGATCATAATTCTAATTTTCGTTTCATTTACGTAATAAGAATTGTTAGTTGTTAGTTGTTATGTTACTGTTTATGGAAATATATATAAGTACCAAACACGCACTTCAAAATTATTAGCTGCGCTTCGCACTGGCTTCTTGATCCTATAGATGTATTAGTCCTTACTCTATGGAAAAATGAATTTTATTTTTTGTTATTTTGAATATAACTGGTTGGAAAATTCAAGATAATGCTTAGGAGTGACGACGAGGATATACACACCATAGTTTGCAGGTATTGCCAAATTTGGTGCAATATAGTAGAGTTCCGCCGCGCAAATGGACGTCGCCTATGATGAATTTGTTGGTGTTTTTCATCTTTGCTTTTCCCATCATAATCCTTTTGCCTCTTGGGATTTTGTCGATTCCTGCAAGTTACAAGGGCTCTCCTAAACCCTATTAGCTCAACTCCATTGCTCGCAATACCGTCATTTAGTAAGAATTTAACTATGTGGTTCATTTGCATTGAATTCTTGTGGTTATTTTTCCTCATACAAAATCAGATTTGCGTTTTTTTTTTTGCTTTTGTTTAGATATGATAGAAGAAGAGGAGAGGAAATATGAGTGGATTGAAGTCCTATCTTGGGAACCCAAAGCTTGCATTATTTACAACTTTTTGGTTTGATTCTCATTCGCTTCATTGTTGTCTGGGCGTGTGTATATGAATTTTAGATCTTGGAATACTTTTGTTAGCTGAAAATTATGAAAGAAGTCATCCTGTGAATATGATTGAGCTATGTTTGTTAAGGTTCATACTATTATCTGAAAAATTCTGCAATGGATTGTAATTGTTAAGCTCATTTAGGATTTTGATCCTTCTGGTTGTTTAAAACATGTTTTGTAAAATAGGGGAATTTATCCGTTTGCACGAATAAAAGGGAAGTTTAATTGGGAACTTGGGACGAGACTCCATGTTCTCTGCATCAAGAAGCTAATTTAAAATGTGCAATTTGTTTAGTTGTGTAGAAGATGTTCTATTGAAGTTTCATTCTCAAGAAAAATAAGAGTTGATAATGGACAGAATGGACTATTTGCTGGTTTAGTTGACTCGCATGCCAATTAGATCAAATAACTTCATCACGTTTAGTCCTATGATTGTATGTGTTGTTCGATGGAACAACTTACTATTTGCTTGCTGAGTTTATGTAGCTTTTAGTCAGAAGAAATCTTACCCATCCTAACAACAGTTTGAAATGGTTTGATGTAGATAAAAAGGATTAGGCATACACCATTCTCCAATGGATAACCAAGTATCATATGGTTTGTTGGAAGGTTGCCAGTGTGTTAATCTACCTCTTCAAAACCCTCCTAGCACAAGCCTTCCTCCTGAACTGATTAGTGATGCTCTTGAGGTGATTTCTTAATATCAACCAGTTCATGAAACTTTCTAAAACATGATATAACATTAGGTTGAAGATATGAATATAAGTTCTTGATTGTGTGGCTCGTTGATTTGAGTTGTTGGAATTGAAGCAGATGCAAAAGTGAGGTGTAATTTAATAATCTATGAGTGTTTCCAATCTTAAATTACTTGCCTTGCCTTTGAGGTTTATTTATAGTTGGCAGGATCCCTACTTTGCTATTTGTGTTACAATATCTTAGATTTTGTGGGAAGGATTTTTCCTTTGATTGTCATGGATGCTTTGATTGTCATGGAACATTGTAAGAACATTTGAATAAGTGTTTTCCCTTTTCTTTCATCTCCCTAATCGACAATGGGAATCAACCTGCAACCCAGGATGTTTCCAAAACCATCGATGGGTTTTTAACTATGGCACCATCAAGCTATTTTGATGGCTCGTTCGACCTCCGTTTCGAAATCCGGAATCAGATCTAGAATCGAGGGGGAGTTCCACGAATTTTCCGAATTTTTTCCGGTGGCACCGTGACCGCCGTGACCGCCGGTCAAAGTTTTAACAATATTTTTGACAATATTGTCAAAACTTTGATCAGTCACGGCGCCACACGAAAAATTTAAAATTCGTGGAACTCCCCTCAGCCGATTCTAGATCCTGCTCCTGATTTCAAACTGGCCGAACGAACACCAAAACGACTGACGATGGTGCCATAAGATCTAAAGCCATCGATGGTTTTGGAAACTTTTTGCAACCCGCTGATATTACTAAAATGAGTTTAGTAAACTTAGGCATTGTTCTTTTGGTGACAAACTTTATCAATTTTTTCTGTCTTTATTTCCAAACACTTATTTAATTATTTAATATATGTTTTTCAAATTTCAACCATACATTCAACACATAAATCGAGTAAATATAATTTTATCATCAAACGAACAAGGGCTTAAGATATTAGATCTTTGTCGTAATGTTATTACCACTTACGTGTGGTTGTATATCAAAAGATAAATCATTTCTCACTACTATTTAAGAGTTAAGACTATTTGCTTTAGGAATTTTTGTCGAAATCTATGAATGGATTGGTCCATCTATCAACTACTGTAGAGGCTCAAGTCTGTTCGTACAGCGGCAGAATATGGAAGTAGCGACAAAGATAGACAACAATTCTACATAAACAAATATCGAAGGGTGAAGAAAATAGAAAAAGAAAAGTTGTCCTTTATTACTCCGATGAAGAAGATGAATTCAAAGATGTCAATATGTGTTGAACTATTTTCCAATTTACGAGGGTGTATTCAATTGAGATTCTAAAGGAGTTTTAAGGACTTTTAAAGAATTTGATGGATTTAGAAAAGTTTGGGTGTATTCAATTGAGACTTTTAAAAGTCAATTAAAATATTGGGGTATTCAATATAGATTTTTATGGATTTTTTAAAAGTCCATTAAAGTTATGAGGTATTAAATGGGAACTTTTAAAAGTCTTATGAAATTATGAGGTATTCAAAATTGTCTTGGATTTTTAAAAACTTTAATGGAATCCTTTAAGTACTCATCTTTAAGCATAAAGTACAAACATAATTTGTCATATAAAATCTATCAGTCATCCCTAAGATTTTGATGGATTTTTATTCATCACCACTACCCACCACTACCACATAACCACCACTGCCGCCACCGTCCCTCCATCACTGCCACGACCACCACCACCACCACCTTCCCGTTGCTGCCATCGCCGCCACCACCACCACCATCATCACTACACTACAAAAAATAGGACCTTAGAGGCGACAATAGTCTCTATAACCTCGTACCTATAGAGTAATAGGAACAACATACTCATGTCTATAGAGGAATAGTAGTAACGTCGCTTCTATTTCTCACAGGCACGAGACTATAGGGATGATGTGACCGTTCCTAAAGGTCAAGTTTCCTATAGTGCCACCATCTCTCATTACCCTTTCTTTATTAATTTTCTGTGTCACAATGAGACCGAAGTAAAAAAATTTCTTATGACATCTTTTATCTTCCTTTTCTTCAACTTTTAGTGGAAAAATAATTATTTACAAAAGTTCGTAAAATTTTTTTAAATTTATAATTAAATATTTATATTTACTCATTATTTTAATAACTTGATATATGTTTTGACATACTGATTAAACATGAGATAGTTTTTTAGTTTTTCTCATTAAATTATATCAAAATGTTGCTAAATCTCTGTTTGCAATAGTTATGTATTTTTGTAGTTCAAAAATTATTATCTTTTTAGAAAAATATTATATAGACAATAATTAATTATTACTAATTTTTTCTTTGGAAACGATAATAATTTAATGACAAAAGAAAATAAAGGCGCAATCTCAATAAGTTTAATAATATTTATTTTATGTAACAAAAATCTATATTATCAAATAAATTATGAAGAAATCAAATAAAAGTTTTGATATAAAAGTCCTTCCAAATCCATTGAAGATTTTTATGGATTCTCTGGAAATCCGTAGAAATTTATCAAAAATCAATAAAAGTCCATTAAATTCCATGAAAGTCATTTAATTTAAAAGTCTATTAAAATTCATATAAATCCAAATTAAATACAGCCCCCTTAGATTTGATCATTTTGTCAATTTTTTATCTTTAGGTTTTATACAGCAAGAGATTAAAACAAGGGAAATTATTTCTTTCAAGACAATTTGAATAGACTAAAATTGAGTGGGTACACATACATTCGATTGTTGGACACGGTTTTCGAAATAGCCTTATTAAAAAATTAAAATTAATTAAAATTAATTAGATTACTATGTCTTGATTTTCCCTAAAAATCAAAGATATTATTATTATTATTATTATATATAGTTCCGATTTGAAGCGATTTCTTCGTGACACGAAGTTTGTATTTTTACCATATTTTCCCGCGCAACCGAAGACCAACTCCAACCCCTTCTTCTTCTTTCTCTCTTCTTTTTTTTTTATTATTATTATTTTTTTTAGGAACTTCCCTTCTAATCCTCTAGCCGATTGGAAAGTTTTTATTTGTTATTTACACAAAAAGATCGTTTATTAGATTGTTGGGGAATGTGAGTTTGTGCCTCTAATTTGTTATGTTTGACCTTCTCTGAATTTTTTTCTCATCTACAATATATAAAAAGGGTGCATCGATTACAAACTTTTGCAGCATAAACGTATTTTGCAGCATGTGTTTTCACAAACGGACTTTATCCCCACAAATTCTCTACCTTTAAACCCTGAAACCACTGTGCCATCCGCTATCATCATAAATTAAAAATCCATCAAACCTCCCATCCTCCGCTAGCGTCGATGGTAAATCAGTACAATACCATAGGTTCTATCGATTGTCCCATCAGAAACTGGATAGGTTTGGTGGCGGCAGAGAAAGATGAGGGACGGTGGTGGTTTCAGAGGCGTGGAGTGCGCGTTCTTCCACTTGGCCGGCCCCACTTAGATCATTTAATTATCGAAATGTGGTGAAGCTATGGATTTTAGGGGCCAACACCACTTTCAGATTGCGTTGCACAGGAATTGCATTTATCGTTATTGGTGGCCGCGTTGTCTGTCAATGGATTTTTTTGAGGGACTTAATTCCTTTGATACCAAGAAATTGTAAGAGGCGTCCGTTGGTTGATTTGCACTATATTTTCGAAATTGGTTAATTAGCCAATTCAAGTCACTCATGCCTCTAAAATTGGAGAGCAGGTTTGTTGTTCTTTTGTTGATATATCAACATATCAATTCAAATGTTAAAATACGTGATTTCCTTTGTTTGAATTCCTCTTTTCCAATTTTACTTAAACCAGACCAAGGACCTCCATTTATCGTCAATAGGCGAAGTTTAGAGAACTTCCCATCAGATGAAGCTATTTCCGAGTGCTATGATGTTGGTATTGCCAACAGATTGTTGTTGGTGAAAACATGGCTGAAACGAATTGCTGAAACGATTCATGTGAAATCAATGATGGAACGATTTATGTCAAAGACATTTAAATTCAATAATGTAATATGGCATTGTTCTAGATCTGCATTGTCGACAACTAATCCTCGGAAAATTGACCTTTTTATGCGTAAGCATGCCGTTTATATGTGTGCCATTTTCCCTTATGAAGATGCCATGAATTTAGACATTCCGTAATTTTCTTCCTGAAATTTTACGCTATCAAAGTTTTTGTTTTGACAAATATTATTGAGATGTAAAAAAATTGTGCAGAAACAGGGAAATTAAAGAAAGATAAAAGTTTCAATCTTTTTGCAATAAGTAAATAGATCAATAGACTATAAAAGTATGTTATACTACTTTTCATAAAGAATTCAAAATTACATTTCTGTGAAGAAAGATGCTAACTAGAACAAATGACTATTTATAGTCAATTAAATTATGTACAATAATCCATCTTATATTGCTTTTTATATATCGTAGATAGCAGAACGCTGGTCGTTTAGATATGTTATGGTTACCGAGGTTGAATTATGATGACTTATGCATCAATATTATGGAACTAATGCAGTCGTTATTGTTATAAAAGTATAGAAACAATAGAGAGAATTTAGAGAGAATTAATTCGAAGGAATTCTCAGGAATGAATTTCATTAATAACTGAAGCCCTATTTATAGGAAAACTTCGAATAGCACAATCGTAATTACATAATTTCATCAAGGGTATAATAGTCATTCACATATAATAATTACATCTTTTACCAAATTATTCCTCCACCAAATTATTCCTCCACCAAATTATTCCTCATAATTCATAACCACCACATTATTCTCAATTATTCATAACACCTAATAATTATTCTTCAATTATTATTCATAACACTTCTCGAACGACTATTAATACAAATGTCTTCCTGACTGCTTTGGAGAAAAACCCATGGGAAAAACGCCCAAACCGATTGCGGGATAGCTTGGAGTGGTTATATACTGCTTCATCAAAACATTGCTCCCCCTGATGTCTATCAGCGGCATATGAGTATTCACGTGCTGCCTCGTTAAAACCTTGTCAAGAAAACCCAGTGGGAAAAAACTTGATCGAAGGAAAAAGAGTACCGCTCCGCTTGATTTTATATCTTGAGAACTGATATCTTTACTTACGGTAAATGATTTCAATATCATCATCGCTTGGACCTAAAGCATTAGCTCCATTATAACTTGATCCAATAGATACATCACATCAATTTCTCCTATCGTTCTCAATATACCATGAATATGCCTCGTTAAAACCTTATTAGGAAAAACCCAAAGGGAAAACCCTAATGAAGGAAAAAGAGTACATTATTCATGTGAATACGCCTTTAAAGTTGCCTCATTAAAAACATTGCTAGGAAAACCCAATGGGATAAAACCTCACTAAGGGAAAAAGAGTGCAACGCGTATTTTATACAAGTATGTCATAAGCATTTCAAAATCTTTCATACATTTGTATGAGTATCATATACATTGGTTTTATACTCTTCTGCTCATTTAGAGTGCATCAATTTTCTTACACAACTACAAAACATTCACCATAAACACATGTCTCCAAACACACAATTTAAAGCATATAAATTCATCGTAAAAACATGTAAACATATAAGTAAACATTCATAACTAACTAACATTTAAAATATATCATTTAATATTTAATACTCACTTAATAGGTTATTTCATTCCTGTGGGCTTAGCTCACCCTTTAGGGTACTCATAAACACCGGTTTAGCTCATCCGATCCTTTAATTTCCTTTTCAGATTACACACACGATCGGTAATTTAACTTTCATGAGCATGCAACATATAATGACCACCATGCTTATCTTTAAACTTGAGCAATAGTCATCATCATCTCATCATCTCATAAGTTAAGGATTTCACATTCACCATTTATCATCTTCAATATATCTCAATATTTTCATTATCATTGATCATATGTAGCGCTACATTTTCATATCGTGTCGACACTTTTCAATTTCATTTCTTTCCCCATATCGACATAACTTATCGAGATATCTCATTATCAATCCTCTTGTAGGATTACACAATATAGTTATGTCTATATACTCTTCAAGAGCATATGCCTCCGTTATTAAGACCATCTTTTATAATTTGCTTTGATATATATGTTTGGGGAAATATCAACGCTTCTGGCGTGCTAACTTATCAAAGCATCGTAGTGATATATGTGATTGTTCATAGCCTTTCATGCATCTTTGAACTTCAAGTTCAGTATTTCAATTTGAGGATATAACATGATGCATTTATTTTCAACCTTTAATACTCCCCCTCATGCTGAGAAAATTTAGAACACCAAAACTCATACATGGTATGATTTTAATCATATATGTTCTCATCATTCAAATTTTTAATATGGGAATTTAGACCGCTTGCATTCTATTCTCGATATCGGCAATTTATTTGAGGACTTTAAATAATTTGCCATATAATATCCCACTTGTATGCATACTCAAATCCTTGAGGATTTATTCAAGTATTGGGATATACATTTACTAGCTTTATCATTAAATCTGAAAATCATGCTCATACCATGAGCAAATATTTCGTAAATTTCAAATTACGAATCATATACACATGTGACTATCTAGTGGATCCATATCATAATATCTAATAGTCCACATGGAGGATGAGTGGGCTCATACTTCTCATCCTTTATTCCAGATATATTTGGGATTTATTCCCAATATTGACTAGTAATGATTTCATCATTTATCGAGAACAATCATTGAAGAATTCTTTTAATTCTTCACTTGAAATATTGATTTCAATAGTTATTTAAACCGGGATGGTCAATCCGGTTTTGCAAACGAGTATTATTGAACTTCTAGTTCAGTAAATTCTTATATCGATTTCACTAGTATCTGTATAGTGCTCAACATGATATCATAGAAACAATTCACCGACATATTCCATCATCTTTTGGTGACATTATTGTCTACTACTGTTCAAACACGGAGCTACAGCTCATACGCATCACATCCGGCTATTATTTAATTCCAAAATCGTAACTCTTACGCTTCATATTATTTATTTAAAATCGGAGTCTTATTTCATACGCGTCGTATTATTCTATAAATAAATCATCAAAATTATTGCAAAATTCATCCTAACAAGGGTCTATACATTATAATGGATCATATGCTCTCAAATCTTCGAAAATACTATCCATCACTACCGATCAAAATCCTAAAAAGGATTTATCGAGGTAGGCTGGAAAGATTGAGGATGCTAATGAATAAGGGTATCCCACAAGATATCCGATGCTTGATTGAAGCAAAGGTTCGATTATCTGGTGAGGTTTCAATTCCCTCTAAATACATGCCTGGTATGGGTAAAAGTAGTTTTTCAAAGAAACGGAGAGTAAAAAGATTAGGAGGATGCTACAAGTGTGCTCGATGGACATGTGACACTCGATGTAAATCTGTGGGGTACTTGTCCAGAAATCGAGAAGATAAAATAGCATTCATTAAGGATGGATTGAGTAAGGAGCCTTTGGATGATATTCAACAGGCTCTTGAGACACATCCTAGTGGACACGTACAAGGTGAGCTAATGGCCTTATGGGCCAAATTCAAAGATCAACAAACGCGTTACAGTCTTGAAAAACTTACTTTAGAAGATTCTGTTTGTAAATTTAGTAGAAAATTTTAGTATAATAATTTTCTCATATTAATATAAGGAAGCTCGGTGTAATAACGAAGATCAATGTTTTTCTTGTAATTGTAAATATTGTTTTTCGATTTTAAGATATATATATATATATATATATATATATATATATATATATATATATATTATTTTTCAATCACCGATGAGATATATGTCATTTTCACTTAAAAATTTTCTGCATTTTTTCTCTTTCATATTTGTCAAAAAGTAAATAGTGCACTCAATTATTGGTTTGAAAATTTTTCTTTAAATAGAGGGATTCATATATCTCTCATGTTCATACATTAAAAGTATAGTGCAAAAAGAGAGATAGGAGTAGAGATGGATATGGAGATTTTAGAATCATCTCATACAAGTCAGGTTTTACCTCGCCATATTAAAACCGTATGTATTCTTGGTGGATCTAAACTGGTAGGCCATATCCAATATGTGGATATGACCGACTTGTAAAAGAGTTAGGGAGACAAGAAATCAATATACTATACGGAGGAACCAACAACAAACTTTTAGCTAGACTTATAATGGCCGCACAATCATGGGGAATAAGAGTTTGGCGTAATACCTTTCCATCTAGTTGGATCTAATACTCGAATTGGAGCCGCTTCTACCATGGGTCCAAAGCAGGTTGGGGCTACAAGCGCAATCCATCCACAACCGCATGATGTATATGATGAATAATAGTGATGCTTTCATTGTCCTTCCAGCGCTACAACACACCTGGAGGAAATATTCAATATAGCCTCGTTGGCACAAAGTGGAACTTTCATATCAAACCAATAGGTTTGTTGAATATTAATAATTTCTTTGATGGCTTACTAGCGTTTCTAGATCGTGGTGTAAATAATAAGTTTATCTCTCATACAATGAGAAAAATACTTATTTCTCGCTAGTATCGCTGATGAACTACTCATCAAATTTCATGCATATGTTCAAGAATCAGGAAGCTCAGTCCGCTTGGCCACAGATCATCGTGTCAGCGAAAAAAATTCGGATCCTTTAAATATTTCATTATGAATCCTAATGTTGATGGTGGCGAGTTACGGAGTATTTATACTCTCGAGACGCATCCCTCATTTATGGATTCAATATATATTTTCTTTTAGTATTTCTATATTTTCGAAGTGTTTATTGTCATCTTTTGATATTCTCAATGTGTTCCACTTTACTGCTTTGTACTTCTTCCTGAGTAATAATAATAATATCATATTGGCTTTATTCAAATACAGATATCTAGTGATTTTGCTTCTTCAAGAGCATTTTATTCTCATATTAATACAATCTCATATCATCGATGAGATTACTTCATATAAGTTTTCCATGCGATATATTTTCTTTGATTTATCAACATGGGATCTATTCAAAGATTTTACTTTCGCCTATTTATCCAATGGTAACTTCAAGTACCACTTGCTCAATTTTCTCCATTCATATTCTGTATATATGAAGAAGTAATTTTATTCTCATCGTCTACTTCTTCGAGAGTATGATTAGAATATTTGATCAACTACTTCTTCCAGAGTAGGATTCGTTATAACCAATCGTGTAGTATAACCCACCACATTGAAAATATGCACACCAATCATGTGGTATTACCCACCACATTGGAAATATACTCAAACTATAAAGTGCATAAATTTAAATTGCAGAAATTAAATTTCCTCCAATAGGTGGTCGAACCTACCTTATGGGAATTATTGCAATAAATATAAATTTACGGAATTTAAATAATAAGAATTAAATTGCATAATGTTTAACTACTTCTTCAGGAGTAGGATCTGCTTAGTAGAAGGTATTACCCATCACTTAGCATATAAAGTGCATAAATATATAAAACCTTCCGTTTAGTGACGGTTGAACCCATCATCAAGTAGGAGGTATTGCGATAATTAAATTCGAAATAAAGTGCAAGAATTAAATATTGAACTGCTTCTACTGGAGCAAATTTGTTCTTCTAGAACAAATACTCATTACTTCTACAAGAGCACACTTATCCTTCTAGAATAAGTACATTATGTAATTGAACTCTTCGGGAGTTGCATTAATATTTCGATCTTTTAACTCAAATGGATTTCAAGCCATTTTATATAATCAATGGATTTAGAATTTCTTCATGAATATTCTATCCATTTTTCACTTTGTCGTCAAAATTAGGTCGGTTTTACCTAAGGGTAAAATTGTCCATTCCAATTGTAAAGGTAAAATTGTCAAAAATATTTTATCAATGTTTTACGATTGAAAATTATCTCATTTCTACTTCAATTTATCAATATCAAAATGTTCAAGGACTATTTTGTAACTTTTTTAAAAATTGGTGTACTGATTTGTAAATTTTGAAAGTTTGATAATAACATATTTCAAAACGAGTTATTACCCTATCAATATTGGTGTCAAATCGAAGCTCTCGTTAAATCGAGTATAATGGAGTCGAGAAAATTTGATTTTGATAATGTATGCTCCTTATATCTTGAGAAAACGAATATTATAGTTTAATATATTATTATATTATAAAATAATATAATATATATACCTTTCCTTTTTCTTAGGGAGAAGAATTGAGCATGACGTATTTCCTCCATTTGCCAATTCTTGAATTGCCCACAACTCTTTATCTCTGCATAAATGTTTTGTGAGTGATTGGGAAGATAGAGAGAGTGAGGCGTGAGAAAGTGGGAAAAAGATAAGAGAGAAAAGAAAGATAAGTATTGATTGGAGATGGATTATGTTATTTATAATAATTAGGTTTACGTCTGGTAAGATCATCTATAAGATGCAACTGTAGAAAGATACTCCCTTCATATTACTCAAATGGCTAGAGACTCGTCTTTGATAACGTGTTATAAAAGTATAGAAACAATAGAGAGAATTTAGAGAGAATTAATTCGAAGGAATTCTCAGGAATGAATTTCATTAATAACTGAAGCCCTATTTATAGGAAAACTTCGAATGGCACAATCGTAATTACATAATTTCATCAAGGGTATAATAGTCATTCACATATAATAATTACATCTTTTACCAAATTATTCCTCCACCAAATTATTCCTCATAATTCATAACCACCACATTATTCTCAATTATTCATAACACCTAATAATTATTCTTCAATTATTATTCATAACAGTTATCCTATTATCCAATGGATTTTACATTTTTTTAATGTAGTGTCAAATGATCTCATACTAATTGAGTTATACTAATTGACTTAGGATGAACAAGGCCAAGAAATTGCAATTTTACAATGTGTCTTTCATTTGTCAATTCTGACGGGTAAGTAACAAAAGTTAATCTTGATGCATAAGTAATAATGCCAATTAATGATTGTTCTCCCACCTCCAATTTTTTTTTTTTTAAATGAAATTAAAAAATAATGATTGTTGCCTACTCATTTCATAACCCCTTGGGTATTAATGATTTTGAATAATGCGCTGTTTAGTTTGTACGACTCTTCAATTTGAAACTTATTTTGAACCATATAATGATAACAATTAATGAGAATTAATGAAAGGTTTAACATATTGCATTTGTTACCTATATATATATATAAAGTAGAACCCACTACTTGAGCCATGCACCTAAACGTTCTACACATAATCCCAAAATAGGTTACAATTCATGCTATCCCTTTCTCTTCTTTTTTCCTTTTTATTTATTATCTCTGTTTAATAATTTCTTATTCCGTGTTGTGTATTGTACACTTTGTACATAAGGACCACAGAATCATGGAGCCACCATAGGACATGCCACAGACCCCGTTGCTTCCATTGAACAATCGAATGACTCTGGTCTATTCCTTTATACTCTAATAGATTTACGGTTTCCCATATGCGATTGTATTTGTTTGAGGTTAAAAGAATTGTTTCCACAATTTTAGGATTCGTATCACCAATAAAAGATGAATATACACCATAAAACAATTGACTACATCTCAAGATGAGTAATTGTGGCGATCCAAAATTTTTGATATTTAAAATTCTTTCACTAGTACAAAAAGGAGATTGGGTGGCGGTTGTTTTAGACTTCGGGTGACCTTTTTTTTGATCGCCACCCAAACCAGCGACACCCAAAGTCGTCGAAAGGGTGGCGGTTGAAAAAACGCCACCCAAAGTCGACTTCGGGTGAAGCACTTTGGGTGGCGGTTTTAGTGCAAAACCGCCACCCAAAGTCCACTAATTTTTTTTTTTTTTTTTAAGATCTGAGCTATGAAAAAACACACGAAATAATTTTTATTCAAAACCAATTGCATCCAATTACAACAAAATGAACAATCTAAGAACAAAAACACAAAACTATAAGATGAAAAGTTAAAAATTGCGTTTTGAGGCCTTAGACGACCTCAGATCGGCCTGAAACATGGGGTCACAGCAATAGCAGTGAGTGTTGTAGATCTCGTCGCGACGATTCCGGAATGTACTCGTGGGCTGAAAACGGACATCGTATGCAAAAGTTATGGCCATTTAAAGTTTACATACCCAAAACTCGAAAAATACACAAATTTGAAAGTAATAGGTAGAAGAAGTTTACCTTGCATCAATTGCAGCTCCAATTTGCAAAGAACATTAGCATAAAATCCGATTTGTTTACCATAATTTGTAAGTTTTGCACTTGAGAGGAAGAAAAATGAGGAAGAAAGCAAAAAATAATGATGTAGATCGTGTTTCTGGTATTTAATCTGATTCAATAACGGGTGGCGGTTGTTATTTAACAACCTCCACCCAAAGTGAATTTTAAAATTTCAAATTTCAAATTTCAAAATTTTTTCGCATTTTGGGTGGCGGTTGTACAGTACAACCGCCACCCGTTTTTGACATTGGGTGGCGGTTGTACTGTACAACCGCCACCCTTTCTTTTCGAATTTTTTAAATTTTTTTTCCAAATTTTAGGTGACGGTTTTAGTGTACAACCGCCACCCGTTTTTTACATTGGGTGGCGGTTCCTTTCTGCAACCGCCACCCTTTGTTTTTTTTTAATTTATATTTACTTTTGGATGGCGGTTTTTTGTGACAACTGCCGTTGTCTTTGGGTGGCGTTTTCTTAAACAACCGCCACCCAATATGCGACACCTAATCTCTCTTTTGTACTAGTGTTTAACGGGTCATTGCAACCCTTTAAAATTTGATGGTCACAATTAAAAGTCTACACGTGCTTATCTAGTCCCAGATCAAATTTTAAGGCGAAATATTATTATTATTATTATTATTATTATTATTATTATTGCGAAACGCTTTTATATAAACTTAATACTTGATCAAAATTAAATTCTCTATAAATTCTAGCCCGAGCCGAAATTATAACTAGCCCAAGTGTTTTTTTCAGGCTCGTCCAACAATTTCCTTAACCTAATCAGAAGCCTGGAACAAAGCCCCATTTAAAAAGTTTACATCCATTAGTGGTTTCCTCGCCACGTATTTAATAATATGAATTCTTAGCATCTCGAACGTCTCATCCAAATAGGAGTTCATCAGCAACGGAAACTCGGGTTCTTAGCGTGACTCGGGACTCAAAACTGATTCAATGTCTCGCGTTATAAAAATCCCCAGTAGTTTCATGAACTCATTCACCCCCATTATTACCTTCATCTCACGCATACTCCATCGGCAGGCCCTAGTGTTAAGTCAAGTAAGTCTTCTACATACACACAATACATTCATTCTCGTATTCTTTGATTGCAAACCATCTTTCCCTTAGCCATTCGTGTGTTACAGAGACAAAAGGTGGGAACTAAGGCAAGTTATTGAAACCAATCCAAACCCGAGTCGAGAACTCGGCTCGGGAATTATGTAGTTACCACCACCGCCAATCACCTCCACCAACGCCCATCAATTACCGCCACCAACGTCACCACCACCACGGTTCACCACTGCCTCCATTAACCTCCGACACCACTAGCCCACGACTCACACAATCACACGCGGTTACATATACATACATACAACGCACACACGCACACAGATATGGATATATCTATCAATGTGTATATACACATATATATATATATACACCATTGATTAGGACCTAGCCCCAACAATCAGTGGACAGGAAAGGAGCTTGAGGGAGGAATCAGGTTTTGGAAATCAACGTGCACATTCGAAGTCCCTTTTTTTTTTCTTTCTTTTCGCAAACAGAGAGAGCCGAGTAGACCTGTAGAAGCCACTGTAATTGGGTTCAATTTGGGGGATTAGTTGAGGGTTTTACACGTGTGGTCCTCCATCTTCCTAGGAACATTTAAGTTGGCCCCCAAGTTCTGAATGCAGTTTAGAGCTAGTCCCATATCCTAAGTTTCACTTTTATGAAGAGTCGGTGCCTATTTTCTGTTTTACTTTTGCAAATAGTCACGAAAGCCGAGTTTTCCGCTA
Organism: Jasminum sambac; assembly: GCA_018223645.1. NCBI lineage: Eukaryota > Viridiplantae > Streptophyta > Magnoliopsida > Lamiales > Oleaceae > Jasminum > Jasminum sambac. Next base: position 2,281,112 of record CP073650.1, read on the forward strand.
GTCAAATTGCATCACCTACACTATTTTATTTTATCCAATATTAATTGTTTTCGTCATAATTTTTATTACATATTATTTTACTTAATTTTGTTTCAATGGTAAGTTTATTTTATTTAGCTTAATCCCATTTAACCTTGTTATGATGAGTATTTTATTTTAGTTAGCTCTACTTAGTTTTATTATAATGATTATCTAATTTTATTTAACTTAGCTCTATTTAGATTAGAATTCTTATTTTATTTTACCGTAATTATTTTACTTATCTTAATTAAGTAAAGCTAAAAATATTTTCAATATAAATCAAGCACAAACCCATTCTAATTAAGCTAATTGCTTATCATCTTTAGGACTAGACGAGGCGCGTGAGGCAATTTAGAGGTTTCGATGCTCAAACTCGAGAATTAAGGTAGACTCCTAACTACAAACTTACTTTTTCATAAAATTGCGCATTAATAATCGCTTGTGTTATATACCTGGCATGTATGACTATATTCTTAAGTTTACTTGCTTCTTGTAAGCATGGGTTACTTACTTTTTATAAGCGTGATTTATTTGCTTAAATATAAGCATGAGTTATTGCTTGCTTCGTATAAGCATGAGTGATCGATGAGAATTGCTTGAATATCATGATTATGTGCCCTACTTGTAATACCAAATGATTATTATTGCGCGGAGTCTACTGACTATTTAAAATACTCATATTTTTCCACCTCATAAAACATTTTGCGGAGTATGGAGTCCGCGACGGGGCGAATGGCAGTGGCGAGAATTAATAAAGAATAGAATTAATTTCGAGTAAAGAATTTGTAGCAGAATTTTAGAATTTTTAAAATTATTTTTGGTCATGCAATTTCATTAAATTTGTTTCGTTTATTTTTAAGATATTAATTGTTGGAGATTTTATATCCAAATAAACATTTTATATTTAGATTCAGTTAATTTTTTCCGCGCTTTATATTTAAAAATTTAGGCTTGAGCGATATAACTTAGCGTCCTAAGTGTTTAGGATTCGGGGCGTTACAGTAATGGACTATAAAGGTTTTACTCCTGTGTAAAGGATCTGTTGAAACTTACAGCAAGAATGGTCCTGTCGAAGTTGTGAACATAATTTTATATGACGAGAAGGTACTTTACAATTGTGTATCTACCTAATAGAATTCTTTCTTACTAAAAAAAAAAAAAAAACTGTTAGAATGGTAGTTTTTCTGCCTTTTTAGAAATTATTTTGAATTTTTGGTCTTTGGCACGAGTCTATTTATTAATTTTTTTGCGTGTTTATTGCGAAAAAAAGTAAGCAACCAAAGATTCAAGCTACCCTATTTAAGGAGACAAAAGGGATACTCCTTCCCATGATTAAGAAGGACGAGGCATACCAAATCACAATGGAAAGATAGAAGCTGTCAGTCCGAAGTACATAAATGTGAATGATGAAATTGAATTAAATCTCACCCCGAAGACAGATATCAGAAATTGAAGTGTTCATTCCCCAAGACATTTCAAAGCTGTGTTTTGTGAAATTTTCGCATATCCCACCATTTGTTGGCGCCGAAAAATCTGTTAGGTACCATATCTTGACTTAAGAATTTTTATTTTCATGCTTCATTTCTGACTAAATACCTCTTTGGTTGCCCCCCCACAAAAATTTTCTTATGTTCTTTTTTAACGTTTGCTGTTTCTTGGGGCATAGACAGTACGGGTGCAGCTATAAGTGTCAAGCCAATTTTCGCTCTCAAGAACAAGCAAGGTGAATGGAAAAAGAATGCGAAATTGTACTCATCAATGATAGGTTAATTCAATACCTACCCAACAAATTCCTATAAATTTTGGCGAACTTTCGAAGTTGTGGTAGGAAGTATCATTCCATAAAATTGGCACGTTTGCGCGTAAGAGGTATCTAATGGTTGGCGTAGTTAAGTTAAAATACCATAAATATTTATATATGGAATTCTCTATCTGCATCCTTCTATGCAGAAGTCGTCAATTGTATTCTTTTTACTGCAATTTTCAATATATTTATGATCATATTCTTTATAACTCAGCTATCAACCTTTGTTCTATATTGATGACCTTACCTTATTTGAAATTGCAGCTCAGAGTCAATTAAACTGAATTTGTGGGAAGACATGATGGAGTTTGAAGGGTAGAACTTCGAGGAGAATACTGGCAACTTTCCAATTGTTGCTGTATTTAATGTTAAAGCAAGCACCTACGAAGGTGCCTTTCATTTTAACTATTGCATTAAAAACAATACTTATGGCTCACATAAACAACTAAACTAGTTTAGGCAGGTGAGAGCAATTGAGATACAAGAAGAAAGAGTTACATACTGACCAACCTGGACATAAATGCAGCAACAAAGATCAAAGAAATGTAAGCATTACAGAGCTCCATAAAGTTTATTTATTTATTTTCCTTTTATCCTTAGGCTCCCCTGATTACAATGATAAACCTAATACTTCTTTTCTTTATATAATAATAGGCTTTCAAGAGTATCGAATGGAAATGCTATTCAAACACTATTGTTGCCGTCAAAGCGGATGGAAGATGCACAAATAGTGTTGCTTAATGACATAATTGTTGACAATGTTGGAAAGTTGTTATGTCCATTCATTGGTAAAATTTTGAAAGTGGAAAACCGTGGTTTGAAAATTGTAGTTCATGTAATGCAAGGGTTTACCCAATGGGAGATAAGTCTATTGCTACATGTACTCAATGCAATATTGAGGATGCGACATACATTCGAAGGTTCTTGTTGAAACTTATAGTCTCTGAGAGAGACACAAAAGCTTTTATTACGTTATTGGACGTTGCGGAGACCATGGTTGGTTGTGGTGTATTGCAATATGCGAAGGAAGTTCTAACAGTACTTTGATGTATTTCTACCCATCACTATATTTGGGGAGTTTTTAAGTCTTTCAAATGTTTGCACCAGGGGCAGAAGGAGAAGAGCTTATACTACAGAAATTTGGTGTTAGTTGAAGACTCGAATTCAAGTTCGTGGTGAAGGTGGATGCAAAAGGTCAAAGTGATAGGGCTAAGAAACAATTCACGGTACAAGAGGAATCGAAAGCTCCAGATGGAATGAAGAAAATAATGAAAGGCAAATGCAATGATATTGTAAAGAATAAGAAGATAAAAATAGAGAAGTAAAAATGCTGCTTTCTATTTTAAAAAACCTAATGTTTGGAACAATTTATGCGTTTGTTATCTTATCATTTGTCGTTACCAAATACTCCCTCCGTCCCAATTATATAGGGCTCGTTGACTTTTCACACATATTAAGAATTGCATGGGAAAAGTAAATAATACAAATGATTTTCCATTTTGCCCTCATTAATAAGTTAAAAAATTATTGGAACTAACAAAAGACTTTAAAATTTTCAAATTAAATAGGGGTATTATAGTAAAAAAATACGAAAGTTCCTATATAATTGGGGCATCCCAAAAAGGAATAAAACCCTATATAATTGGGACGGAGGGAGTAATATAATAAGTTGTGTTCGCTTTAATGGATGTCAAAATTTGCGAAGTTGCATTGGCACTTTGGTATTGTGGTGTGGTTTTCAACGTTAGTACTAAAGTCAGAATGTTGTATATATTCCCATTGCAAAACTTGCCAATATATACACCCCAAGAGGGAAAAGTAGGTAACAAATATCACGTTTCCAAACGAATTATTATTATTATTATTGTTATTATTATTATTATTATTATTATTATTATTATTATTATTATTATTATTATTATAAATAAAAGCACCTGCTATAACGAGTAAAAGTGCTGATAAAATGTTGATATTTTTTACTTATTTCAATAGACCACTAATGATCTCCTCCCAATGTGGGGAGAAGTTATTCTCCCCATCTGCCATGTGTCAGCAGATGGGGAGAATACATCAATAATGAGGCCCAAGTCCTGATGATGTGTTCCCCCCATCTGCTACCACATGGTAGATGGGGAGAATAACTCCTCCCCACATTAGAAGGAGATTATTAGTATTCCATAGACACCTATTATGTAATAAAACCACTTTGTAAGCTTTTTTGGAGAAAAGTCCAAGTTTTGAGATTCGAGAAAAAAAATCCAATTCAACTTTCTTTTAAAGTGAATTTGCATGTTTTGTGAGATGACAAATCAAAATCCTTAGATTAATGTGATGAAGAGCTTAAATAATCTCTAATGTAATAAAAATTGATTTTAAGACAATCTACAGCATGAAAAATCGAATATAAAACCCATTTTCAGAAATAGAGTTTCTAATCTAATATTTTTTAAAATATCGAAAACAAAAAGTGTTTTCAAAATTATATTTGAAGGGATAAAATGAAGAACATAAACCTCATTGAACTCTGTAACCTATAATTTTGTGGAGTGTTCAAAAAATGCATATTTTTAAATTTTTTTTGAATAAAAAATACATGATAAGTACTAGAAAAGGTTGCAGAAGCACTAAATCTAAACGCTATAAAAATAGGATCATGCTATAATACCATAATAGATACCATAATGATTGACATAATAGATATGTGGCATGATCTTACAATTTCGACCACTCCATCACTTTTAGATGGACAGTTATTAAATATACCAACTACCATTATGTCAACCATTATGACATTCATTATGGTAGTTTAGCATTTCCCATAAAAATATAACTAAAAACACTCTCTCTTCCCCCATCTCTCTCTATATATATGTATTGTTTGTTCAAACAAAAACGCACGCTCTCTCTCTAATCTACACGTTATAATAATAATATAACTACACACTCTCCTCAGCGCCCCCCGCCCCCCCGGGCCCGGCTCTGTGTATAAATATATAGTTTCCAAAATTTCCAATAATTTGCTTTATCCACTACGTACCCTTTCATTAAATCTACACTAAATGTCCTTGCTTTCTTACGCTCCTGATCACCTGCCCACTAGTGGGCAGGTGCATATACCAACTGTGACGTGGCAGTCGACGTGGCGCGCCACGTCGGCAAATTTTAAGGGATAGAGGATGACGTGTACAGAGGACCAACTTGCACATTTCTGAAGAGAGCAGCCACCGATGGAGATAATATTGCAGAATCAAACAACAAAAATCAAAATTGCTCGGCTGCCATCCATTGAACCGGATTCGTCTCTTCTCTTCCCCTCTTTACTCCGTACAGTTCATCCCAATAAGAACCCTAATCCTCCCTCCCTCCTCCTTCAAGATCTACGAAGGATTTCCGACAGCGAATCAGGCTCTCTGGGTCCCTTAACACCGCCTTTGGACTGAATCAGTTTTCTACCCAGATCCGTCGAGGTCGAAGGCGCCGATTTACGAAAATCCGTCGACGTTGCGGAAGGCCAAATTTTCACCGGGTTCGCTGAATCGAAATCAAAGAGAGAAGAGAAGGTGGGGTAAGGTGCGCAGTATACTATTTTTTTAAATTTGGGATTCGTTTCTGGAATTTCGTAATTGTTTGTACTGATTTTTAGTTGTGAATGTTGATAGTACTTGAGAGCCCGATTCATTAAGCATAAGGCAACTTGATTTCAACTTTTCTAGTAACTTTGTAGCGTCACTCTGTCAACGCAGGTCTGGTATCCCAGATGGTCAACCCAAATTGTTGCTCTCTTTGATTCCTAATTATGCTCTGTTAAGTTGGTGAAGTTTAGTTGTTTACAACTTTTTTTGTTTATATAATCGTGGATTTTGCAGTTCATAGAGTAGATGATGAAATAGAAATTGTTGTTTAGTCGAGGTTGTTTAATTTTGAATGAATCATATGATAGAGTTTGATTGTAGAATGGAGAAAGTGAATTTCAGAAATTGGATTCATCTAAATCATACGTTGGTGAAAATGTGCTGATTAATAGAGTACGCATTTGTAAGGGTAAACTTAGTTTCTGTCGAAGGATGTTTAGTTGGTATGTTGATATGAGGGAACTTTCCGTCAAGAATTGGCAAATATTCTAAGTGGTGTAGTTTTGTAATGGAATCTTGGAGTTCAAAACTTGTGGCAGTTTCATATGATCAATTTCATGGTAGCTTGAGTAAAACTAACTACATCTCACATTCTATATAAAATAATTGGATGACACTGTTTCAATTCCTTGCATTTAGCAAGTTTTGTGTTATTTCATGTGTTGAATCTTGTTGAATGCTGCAGAAGTGAATTTTAAGTTTCTCTTTTAAAATGGGCGTGTCGTTTACATTTGGTTGTAATGATTGTTTTATGATCTGAAGATTGCTTTTTATGAATCGAAACTGTTTCTTGTCATCACTTACCAGCCTTGACAAGCAATGTTGGAAAAATAGCTCATGGAGAAAAATCAAGCTTCTCTCTATGAGCCATTTTTCCAACATTGCTTATCAGGACTGGTAAATGATGACAAGAAACAGTTTAAAACAGGAAAGTTACCAATCAGTGAAAGCTTTTACCTGATGGGCACTAATGATCTTACGAGAATCTTGAGCAGGGACTCGAGACTCTAACATGATACAATTCAATTGATTTGGCATGTGATTTTTTTCAAATTTTAATTTTTATTTTATTATTATTCCTTTTTGAAGGAATTTGTCATGCATAAGGCTGGCAAGCGGAGTCGAGCAGCTCAGCTCGACTCCAACCATAACAAAAAATTGCTTGTATGCAGTCTTTTTTGGAAGCGAAACTCTACATACTACTCACAACACTCATCAAACTCCAATGACGAATAATTTGACAAGAAGTAACAACAATATGAAGCACTAGTTTGACATCAAATTATGAAGCACCAACTCGTATCTTGTATATTACACCAAAATGTCAACTTATGGAAACATAAGTTGTCAAGCACCAAATTAACGGTTACTAATAATACAACGAAGGGCACAAGTACAAAATAGCTCAAAATACAAAAGGAAATGTATCAATAGTCCCATACATAACATGATACATACACAAGTACAAAATTCATCAAAACACAAAAGCTAAAAATTCGACATGGACAATTTTTCTATCCACGGGTGAAACTGAGGAACTCATCATCTTGCAATGTGTCATTGTACTCATCCAATGCACCATAAAATCCACTTGGCGTGCAAAAATTGTCTTGCAAACTGCTATGATAACCGCATTCCATGGATAGCGTATCAAGGTGATAATGGTCATCGTCACTGTCCTCTTCATCTACCAATTGTGACCTGTGTATGAAATAGACAAATTTGTAGTTGATAGGCATTGTAATTGGAAAGAGAAATGATATTTAAAATAAGGAAAATAATTTAAGAAAGCATTTTGAAATGCAGCTCCCAGTTTTTCAGAAACTTTGTTTTCAATATGCTAAAGGCACAAGCGATGCATCGTATTAGGTAGAAGCTCGAATACCGCATTCCCAATTGCCTGATCCTGGTCTGTTATAATAATTTTCGGCGTAACACGGTTTGGCATGCAAGCGAGGAACTCCGAGAATAACCACCTGAATGAGTCGGTCGTCTCATCACTAATCAAACCGGATCCGAACACAACTGTCTGACGGTGATGGTTCACACCCACAAAAGTTCCAAGAATCATAGAGTACGCATTTGTGTTGTAAGTCATATCGCACACAAGTACGTCTCCGAAATATGCATACGCATTCCGTGACTCACAATCAGCCCAAACACATCTCTTAAATACCTTCACCTCATTTCCTTCGGCGGTCTCCATGGCATCTGTATCATAAACGTAGCAGCAATTTGGATTCCGACTCTTCTCCTTCTCCAAGAAGTATATGAGGGACTCCGCATCTTGACCCAAAAGCTCTCGGCGCAAGTCACGTTTGTAGTTTCTCAAATCCCTCTCACAAAAACCAACAGACGACGGACCACCGGTATCTACCTCCATAATTCGAAACTGTTGAGATAACGGAACATTTGCTTGTGTAAGTTGATCAACAACTTTCTTCCTAGATTTCGGCATCGCCCTGTGCGAACTGAGGAACTGTACCTTCTTCGGAGTAGCTAGAGGATGCGTGTGCTCTTCTACGAACTTGCTAATAATAAACCCATCCCCCTTAACTTGTCTCCTAATAGACATACTGGCCATACACATACAACGCGTTTCTCCCCGATTTCTTTCACCAGTTCTTGGTTGCTTATCTTTTATTTTCTCTTGATATGTGTCATCGGTCTTTCCCTCCCTCGAGCAAACGAATGTCCTATAACGATACTGCCCGGGTTTGTTTTTAACACAATTTCGTCTTCGTACACTAAAGCCCTTCACCTTCGCATATTGATTGTAGAACAAGTACGCATCCTCCTCCGTGTTAAATGTCTTCCCCACTTTCGGAACCTCTACATTCTTACTACATTCCATACCTACGAATCAACAATGGTAAGATATATAGTATCACAAAAAATATATGTAAGGCCGGTGAATAGCAATAGTTCCGGGGACATCGATGGATAATAAATGATTAGTAGTTAGAACGTGTGCTTTAAAACCATGTTGAAATTTATCTGAATTTGTGAACCGCTTAAAAATTGCTAGCCAAGCAGAAGTTCATCTACATTATAAGAAATGATAAATCATGTAAAACCAACTGAATAAAGCATTTGAGCAAAGTCAAAAGTTCAATTTCCAACTAGAAACATAAAATTGATTGACAAAATAGCAAACTCCCACAAATTCGTCTCTTATCTAATATAGCTTTCAACTACAGGCTTTTCCACCTTTCAAGAAATAACACCGCCTCCCTACCGCACCCCCACCCCACCTCATATCACTTGTCTATACATCTACTAAATAGAAAACCTCATTCTATCAATACTGATCAGTACACGTCACACATATTTAGAGAGGGAATGTCAGTAAAGTTCAGAGACATATATAGAGAGGGAGGGTCAGTAAAGCATTTGCTTTAAATGCTTCAAGTTGTAGTGTTTTTCGACTGAATAATATAAATATGAAGAAATATACACACCACCTGGTCCTGTAGGCTCAACTACAGCTTGGCCGGGGGCTTCAGCGGTGTCAGACGCTAGTGGCATCTGTGCTTCACCATCGACGGATTCCGATTCATTGCCGGGCAGCGTCATTTGAGAGGGGAATTTTGAGATTTCCGAACAGCAGCCTTCAGCAACGTCGACGGATTTCCGTAAATCGGCGCCTTCGACCTCGACGGATCTGGGTAGAAAACTGATTCAGTCCAAAGGCGGTGTTAAGGGACCCAGAGAGCCTGATTCGCTGTCGGAAATCCTTCGTAGATCTTGAAGGAGGAGGGAGGGAGGATTAGGGTTCTTATTGGGATGAACTGTACGGAGTAAAGAGGGGAAGAGAAGAGACGAATCCGGTTCAATGGATGGCAGCCGAGCAATTTTGATTTTTGTTGTTTGATTCTGCAATATTATCTCCATCGGTGGCTGCTCTCTTCAGAAATGTGCAAGTTGGTCCTCTGTACACGTCATCCTCTATCCCTTAAAATTTGCCCACGTGGCGCGCCACGTCGGCTGCCACGTCATCAGTTGGTATATGCACCTGCCCACTAGTGGGCAGGTGATCAGGAGCGTGCTTTCTTATTGGATTACAGATACAAAATGCCGGTCATTACTTTGCTCTTTTAAAAATTTATTTATTTTTTTTAAATACAAAAGGAAAACGGTCGTTATTGTAGGACACAAAACGCCAATCATTGGAGTGAGGAGAGTCATCTACCAAGACTTTTCTCTTGAGAAAGAAAAATGCCTAATTTTGGTATTCGGATTTATTGGCTTCATTTTCTCTCGCATCGACAGGGAAAGATATAAACTCTTTGCAAGAAATGAAGAACTAGACAGGATTCGATTAACAATGGCTGACCATTAACCCTGGATGTGGAAGAGTTAGGGTAACGCGATTGAGAAATTGAAATGTGGAGGCACTTAAGTTTTGGTCGATTTGAACCTACCACTTCTTAAAATGTAAAAGTATATACGTGTTGAAGTTATTCATGAACGCATTGCGGGAACAGCTGACCAAGCTATTGACGCATGAGATGCCAAGTCCCCCGATTTCAATAAAAAGGAAATTGGATGCAATAGTACTCATGGTCAACTTATAAGAAGTTGCCTTTTTACATATACTAGCATTTTCACCCGTGTGTTCATCAAATATCTACATTTCTTTTTCGTTAAAAAAATTTTAAGCAAAATTTATATGATTCTTTAACAAATTCGACCGAGTATCCCCTGTTTTTGGGAAAATCTACCTGTTAATACTTATAATTCGGATACCAACAATTCCAACTTAACATCATTATATCTGGGCCACAACCTTACCAATAGCACCAACAATCAAAATACAATCATATGCATTGCTCTCCACAGTACAAACAACACGTAAAAGATATTAATGAATACATCTTTGAAAGAATCATCGAAACACCTAAAGGAGCAAAGCAACTAATGTACGCCTCATATCCCTTCATCCCCTATTTCATCTTTGAAAAGCTCCATTGGTTCCCGCACCATGGATATCGTGTCCCACACAATCAATCTACATAGAAGGAAGTTTTATTAGAAAATGAAGGGCATAAATTCCTTTTGGTGCAAATTTGCCAAACTAATTAAACTTATATTACGATAGTGCTATGTGAAATTAATAAATTCTTGTCATAAAATAAATATAAATTAGCAATCTAATTAAATCCAATTGAAAAAAGAATGGTATCATTTTATCTCAAATAATTCATATTTTTACCTATATTAAAAAGTTATTTAAATTTTTTTTTAAAAAAATTATATTATGATAGTACTAAGAAAACTTAACAAATACTTGCTATAAAATAATTCAATTAACATATTATTAATCTTGTCGATTAATCTCTTTATCACGCTCATAGTATTACTAATTAACTATTTTTGCGGTAGCATTGAGTACTTTAGCAGCTGACATAGCTAAAACAACCAAAAATGAATGCTGATTGAACTTTACGAATCATATAATTATTTTGACTCTAAATTTAATTCAACTTGTGTATCAAAAAAAAAGATACCAGAATTCTAGTGTTTTCACCCGCACATTGTACAGGAAGATATGTTCAACAAATCATAATTTTTAAAATTATTAACAGTATGGCATCATCCCATCCCTTCCCCGTTAGAAAACTCTAATCCTAGTCCATGCCCCATCATAATCGTTTAATCGGATACTTCTATTTATAATTTTTTAACATGCATTAATTACATTTAATTTTTTCAATGAACATCTTCTAAACATCGCCAAACATGTATATTAACATATTTATTATTAACTCACAAATTTAATATATTCAGTGTATTAATATATATTTTTTAACTCGCCAATTTATATGTTAACTTTGAATAATTAAAATTATTTAGTGTTCGTAATGTGGTTAATAAAAAATCTCTTAGATTTTGAGTACAAATTGGGGGTTGTAGGGGCGGAGTGTGGTGTCTCAAACCTAGGATAAACCGGTAAGGGGATTATATATTTTATGTTATCTTCAAACAAATAGTGATTTTAATAAATGTAATAGTATGGCAATATAAAAAAAAAAATTGAATTAAATTCTTGCCAGAGAATGTTAATTTTTGAGTAACAGAAAAAATTTTATAAAAATTTTGACAGAATTTCCCCTTTCGGACAAATCCATCATGTAAATATTCAACGTATAAGTCGACAAACTATAAAAAAATGTAAAATAAAAGAACAACAAAATATATAACATTTCTATTGATCTTATAATTCAAAAATATTCATCTCTTCATGTAACTCTAAGGGGCCAAAATTTTAGCCAAAAAACATTCAAGAGTGGAACAGAAAAATCTCAACTCATGTTAGATGTGCTCATGGCCCTACAACATGAAGGAGATATGGATTTTGTTCATGTGATTACACCAATTTCTTTTTGATACATATATATACTGATGCAAAGTGAACTTCCTTAACAAAATATCACAAACCTTATCACCATCCTTATTAATATCATTTGACTTTCAAGTAGCGAACTGAATATCGATACATTTATATTCTTCATAATATGTTTGTAAAACAAAATGCATGCACCCATACTTCCTGCAATTTTGTAAACAGAGCTACATTTGGAGAACAAAAAAATACCGTCACTTTATGCTATCTTGCATGCCAATCCTGTTCAGGTACCATCGATGGTGCCATATTATGGCACCATCGATCCACGTGTCGGTTGGAGAAGCGGCCGCGTCAGCGCCTGTTGTTAAGAAAAAAAAGGCTACTCCCGGTGCCATAAGTGAAAGAAGCAACAGATCTGAGGGACCTTTCTGAAATTAATTGAAATCCTTCCCCAAACCCGATGGTTGAACAAACCCTAATTCAATTCGCAGGCTGCTTCTTTGTGAAAAGAAGAGAGAGAAGGGGTCGAAGGAAGGGTTTTCTTGAATGAAATCCAACAAAATTGAAGCTTCAATCCGCAAAAATTGATCGATTAACTTCAGCTATGGGTTCTACTACATCCTTACACTTATTTGAAAGCAGAAGTGCAGGAGAAATTTGAAGTTGAATTTGGTTCGCCATGGCTGACTACCTTGCTGCGTGAAGCCTGAGATTTCTTCTCTTAATTTTTTTTTTTATTTTTATTCTTTCAGGGTCATGCATAGTGAGTTGAGATGAGGAATTGACAATAATGTTTGAGTGGATTTGTATTTGAAGATTTATACAATATTCACCGTGTGTTTGTATAAGTTATGCTAATTCTGTGCTTGATGAAATGTTCGAATGAATTTTGAGATGGTGGTGAAGAAGATGATAAATTATTTACCTGGTATGTATGTTTGTTTCACGAAGAAGAAGGGCGAGTGAATGAAGCTCGTTCAATTCAATTTGGGGTAAAATTTCAATTATTTGCAGAATGGTCCCTGAAATCAACGCCTGCTGTCACTTATGGCCCTGAGCCTTCTGTTTTTTTTTAAAAAATTAACCGCTGACACGGCAAGCCCTCCTTGCGACACGTGGATCGATGGTGCCATAATATGGCACCATCGATGGTACCATAATATGGCACCATCGATGGTACCAGATCAGGATTGATCTTTCATGCACGTTCAAGAAAAATGAATTCTAACATTCTCCTCGAATGTCGATTTTGAACGGCAACTAACAAAAATCATCCTTAGAGGTCCAATGTAGATGCACGATTGCACGAATATCATTGAAACTATCCCTGCTGTCTGGACCTAAAAGAAGAGCTTATCATCATTGACATCGGCCATATTGTAGTCGTCCTCTCCATAATAAAAATTTTCATCCTGTTCATAATCAACCTCATCACTGAATTGTATCTGCTTCCTCTTCATTTCTTTCATTGCCGTCTTCCTCATCTTTGTGCTTTACTTTACTTTCTTTCCTTTCCTTCTTAGCCTTGATGCTCTGTTTGATACAATTAGAAAGGCCAAATGACGCCAAAATTTAGATGGCAATTTGCATTGAAAGAAAATATGAGTCGTAGACTCCTAGCTACAACATCGAGCATAGATAACGCCCAAAAAATATTTTTCACCATGCCACAAATTCTCGAAAGTATGCATTGCGCCATGACAGATTTGCCAAATTTTGCCAAATAAAGCTCTTAACTCTTTGAAGAAGAAGCTTACCCAACTTTTGTCCAATATCATCTGGTTACATCTAAAATTGGCTTAAAATCTATTACTAAAGATCAGGAACTTGCATTTATATTTTAGGACACCTGAAGAACATGTCTAGCAAGATTTTGCAAATCTAGACAAAACCATGACCCTCCCTATTAAGTAGAACGAATGGAGAAGATAATGGCAAATGAAATTTTACCTACACTACATATACAAGTATTAAGAATAGCAAGCAACTCCTTTGAGCATGTTATGATGTCATCCAGTTCTTCTTGCATTGGAATTCGAAAAAAATAACTTCCTGCAGAATATAGATGAAAAGGCCGTGTTAGGTGATGAGTTAGCAAATATAAAAAAAAATAAAAAATAAAAAAAAACTCATATTACAAAAACTCAAAAATGAAATACAGAGAACCGATATGCATGATTTAACCTGGCTAGATGAAATACTTCATTTTTTTACCTGTGAGAAATGTCTCAAAATATCGAGGATACCTCCAAAAATGGAATAAACTCTTTGAGTAAATTTTAGAACACCACACGAAGGATCTACATTTTCAAGCATCCATGTAAGTTCAACACATTAGATTTCTAGGGGAAAAAAAGAAAAAATGACCCGAGCTAGAATTGGATTGAATAATACAAGCACACCATAGGAGGTGTTTATTCCTAAAAGGCAGAGCAGTAAAGTTGAATGTCAGAAAAAAGAAGCACTTAAACATTATAAGAATCGAGAAGGAGTGAAAAAGAAACAGATCAGTCCGGCACACCTCTCTGTGGAGTTGAGTATGCAACTTTTGCAAGCCCGTGAATGGAAACTGGGAGACAAATGCACTAGAAGAGAAATTCAAGTGTCACATGGTTAGTCGAACCCTATTTCTTCACAAAAAAAAAAAAATGCACAAAGGGGAAAAGGCACAGTAAGGGAAAGTTCAGATCATACATAGAAGTCGCAAGTATAAGTGACAAGGGAGAAATTTCAGAAAGACATTGTAATTACTTGCATATGGATGTCCATGTCAACCTTCAAATAAACTTGATGTAACCTCAACTTGAATGCCAACCTGAAAGCTATAAGCTCACGAATTATTTAATTTGATGAGATGATAGTATTTGATTTAATTTGGTGAAATGTGAGGTTAGAGTAAATGAGTAACCAAATGATATAATCGTAAACTATGATTCTCCATTAAATCGCCGCATCATCTTGTAGTTAACAGCTGAAGCTCACCATAGTATAAAGAAATACCATTGGAAAATTGTGAAGAAAATCAGTTGAAACGCACATTTGGTGAGATGAGAGTATTTGATTTAATTTGATGAATTTACTGGAGCTTCTTTGTATCGCTCACACTATTAAAATCTGCCTTATCATAAGGATCAACATTGCCCCATAAAACTCACCAATCTAAGGATCGAGGGTGCCTCAATTTACTATGGGTTGCTTCACCAGCAGCTACCATTCTATCGGTGGTCTCAATATCTTCGTGCAAACCAAAAATAATAAGCATGGAAATTAAAATAAAATGTAAGATATAACTTTGTGGCAATATATCCAAATGTTCAAGAAAGGCGCCAACCTAGATGTATACCCATTTTAACCCTATAAAAATCAATGAAACCATAGAAAAAAAAGATACGAAGCCAGAGGAACAACAATAAAACTTAAGTACCTGTTAGTAGCAATTTCTTGAATTCACATCAACTCCATTTTCCATCAACAATTCCACAATCTAAAAATCAAAACTTTACCGAATCTAGAACAACACGACAACAAAAAAACCCCACAAATTCTTAAATTTAACCAAATTCTCCTCTAGAATTGTCATCTTAAATTAAACATAGCAAAAAATGGCAGAGAAATTCGATTTGAAAACCCAAAAAAAGTACAAATTATTTAACCCCAAACTAAATACAACGAATAAAGAACATTTACCTTAATCAGAGCTTGTCGGGTTTCCCTTAATAACAAAAATCCTTTTTCCATCTAAAAGAATAGTAGAAAAGCCCTTTGATGATTCGGGTTCTTTCAGCAATACGGTAGGGATCGCCCTGCAAGTTTTGTTTAAAATTTCAATCATGCCACCGACGAGCTAAATACGGCTTCTATGAACTAAAGTTCGTAATTAAGGCTCACCATTGGTTCATTGAATTGTCGTAGATCTGAACACCAACATCAAGCTTGATTCATTTTCCCTCCCACTAATGACATACTAAATTAAGACAAAATGCTCCCTCATAACCAAAACTTTTCCATTGTTTGCAAGAAAAATAACCAAGTATCATAGAACTAGTTTCATACCATTTTATTTGAGCCAATGTTAATAGCCGTGTCATAGCCTTTCTATTTTAAATAAAATTCATTTGATGAATCTTTGTGGAGACCATCTGCAAAGAAAGCTGGAGCTTTCCCCTGATTATGAACTTGACAAAAATATATATCAGAATACAAAATCTCACTTACCAAACAAATAATAATAATAATAATAATAATAATAATAATAATAATAATAATAATAAAGTAAGGAAAAGTTAGTCAAAACATAAAAAAACTCTCCATCAATACCATGGAGAAGCCAAATAAAATTGAATTTGGTACACAATGATATTAAGCACAGAAGAGAAAAGAACGTAAATCAATTTGGATCTCAGGTAACGTATAAAGGTTCAAGTAGAACAGAAAATCTCAAAAAAAAAAAAAAATAGAAAAGAAAAACAGTCATTAAAATTTTGGATTAAATAAACGATAAAAGGAAGAGGAAATGAAGAAAAATGTCAATAAAGAACACAAAATAGAAAGCCTAATTGATGGCCGTAATTTCAGGCTCGAAATCACCGCTTTAATCGGCCTTTTCACTTGCTAGGCCTTCGTAAACTTAAAATCTAGAGAAGAACAGAGAGATGTTGATGACGGGAACGCAAAGATCTTGGATGTTACAATTTGTTTCTGATTTTGGGGATTAGTGTTTGCAATTGAAAGCTGTGATTGATTTCCCCCATTACAACTTTGAGAACAACTTTGAGAAGAAGACTATGAAGCATAATGAATGGCAGAGAGCCAAAGATTATCAAAGAAAGCCCAAAATATCTGAAGGGCTATAGGAAGAAGAAGGCAAATCGACCATAATTTTGGTAAAGGGATCTCAAAATTGGAGATGATTAAGGATGGGAATCCCCATTTGCGCATAACATTTATCAACGAAGATTGAAGCGGATTGAATCTAATCGAAAAACCAACAAAGAGGTTGGAAAAATATGGAAAGATTGGCTTAATATTTTTTATTCCTTTTCAGATGCATTAAGGCCCATGGGAGGGGAAAAAGAAAGAAAGAAAGGAAAACAAGCAGTGTAAGTTTGAGCCGGAAAACATTAAAAATTGAATTAAAAAATATGGTAGTATTATATATATATATATATATATATATATATATATATATATATAAAATATAATATATATACATACATATAGATCTTCTTTATTTGCACCCCACTAACACTACCTACCTTCAATTCCTTTCATTATCATCCCAGTTCTTCGTCTGTAACCAATCATTTATTTTTGCCCGGAGACAATCCATGTCTTTCTAGGAGATTCTCAACATTTGCAGCCAACCTTCGCCCAACATGAATAAAACCTAAGTAATAATTGATGAATTAAATAAAATTGGCCAATTTCTATCCCTTCACACGAAGAATTTGTTTCCACCCATCGATTATCTGCTATGTGTCTCTGTTTTGGTCCATGTGCCAAGGTTTTCATATGCAACCTCATGGACCATTAATGTGTTTACGTCTTTGTGTATGTGAAGGCCTTTTCAAGTACAAATTTATCTCATGCTCAATTTTACATTTTATTATTATTTTTTAAAAAATAAACTAAGAAAAAATTTGAGGTACGATAATGTGTTTATCTCAATTTGCGAATGTAGGCAGTGTGAATCTTTATAGCGAGTTTGATCAGAAAGTACAACCATCCTACAGAACTCAACCAAACACAAAGGTCTACCAAAGACGAAAGAGAAGAAGTAATAATAACAGTGGCAAAAAAAATACTTTCTTTGTACTAATTCAGTGAAACTGAAGACTAAATTATATACTTGATCAATGACATTGGTAAGGTGCAATGAATATATTCTGGTTGAGATGTGTATTTCTTATTGTCTACATCAAACTTTATAGACGTGATTGTTTAACACCATTACAATTTGAAATTCAATATTTTACAAAAGAGTCAGGTTTCAAAGATTCCCCCGCATAACAATAAATCATAATAACACAATTAACCACAGGATAATTCACAAAAAAAATATAGATGGATTGATCGAGACGAGAACCTACAAGTAATTAGGACTTCATTAAATTTATTTTTAACAAATCGGGATAATAAATTGAAAATAAAACTATTAAAAAAATTATCAAGCAGTTTATTTCATAATGACAACCAAAATACGGATTTAATTTAATGAAGTAAAATATATTGGATACTTTGTTGAATATGGAAAACATAAAAAGTAGAACTTCTACCCATCAACGAACAACCCCAACTCAACAGGCCTTCGCAATGGGAAAAAAACCTAGCTACTAACACAAAAAATCACGTTGAAACATTAGAATGCTTAACTCTTTGACAAGAAGCCATGACATTGATATTTCATGTTAATCATACATTGTGTCATGTATGATTATTTTCATTTTTCTGGGCATGGAAAATCAAAGGAGAAAGATTGGTATTCTACACTCTCATTCGAAGATAGGAGGAAAAGAATAGAGCAATCCTGCAAATAAAAATGACAAAGATTGTACGAATAAGGCACTGGTTGCACGAGCGGAAATGAAAATCCGCAAGGTACAAAAAAAAAACCACATATGTTTTTAAATAAAAATATACTATTCATCGTTTATACTTCAAAATTCTTGCAATATTAATCTAAAGAATACATGATAAAGTACAATATTTCACAGGATAAACATGTTGCAAATCTCTTCATTCTTCATTGAATGAATTAAGAGTGACGGCGCTATACATCTTGTGCCATGCAGGAAAATTCGAGCATGAACTAGCAACGTCTTGTTGCCACAGTGGCCAAGTACGAAATACAAAATGCAAAGAATTATAAAAAAAATGACATTTGAACCATTTAGATGATATAAAACTCACCTCTCCATTTTGAATGTCCAGGTCCAACTTGCTGAGCCTGATGTGCCTGAAGATTTATATCAGCTGTTTACTTGCAATCTGAAGATCATGTATCTTTTAGGAGAAAGATCAGAGCCTGTAATAACATCTTTTTGTTCACTTCATTTGACGTACAATTAGATCAAAAACTTACAGCTTCAAACAAAGGTGCCTACACATTTAGAGCACAAAAATAGACTTACCATGATTTTCCATCATTGTTACCTCGGGATATACCGAAATTTTTCCAACTATATTTCTATGACACAGACAACGAACTGTGAAATTGGAAGGGGACACTAGAATATGCTGATCTCAATCATTCTATCATTGCAAAGTTGATGGACATTGTGACAAGTAATGCACATGTTAAACTCTGCCGAAGCTTAAAGGATTTGACACCCATTGAAGATATACATATTCATATTGCTAGCAATGTCGCTTTAGAACAACGTGTGTACAATGCTCTGACAGTGGAACAAGTAGGAGTCATTCAGATAGAGGGAAATAATGTCAATATACCATTTGAAAGAGAAATCATCATCCATGCACATTCAGGAAGCCAACATAGAATCAATTTTTACGATTTGCTACAATATCCTTTACTTTTTGCTAGAGGTGAGGTTGGATGGCATCAAGATATATAAAGGAAACTCGGAAGGCAAAGAAACCAAGATAATGCGGAGAGTTCATCAAAAAATACCAATCAGCTGCCAAATTTCCATTCTGTTTGTGACATAATAGCAAATGAACAGCCAGGTATCATATATATTCACCTACGAACCTTTACAGCTTACTCTAAACACAATAGAAGCACCACTGCAATTAAAAAGTTTAACATTTTAAATCCGTTCCCACAATTATTAGTACAAATGACTCCTCAAAGGTCTCTTGCTAAGAATTCTACTATTATAAACTCCAGATAAGGGCCAATGTCCAATCCACACTTCTCTTGGCTGGGTGACTCCTACAATAGTATATTGTGGATATATATATATATATATATATATATATATATATATATATATATAAAGATTGAAATAGCAAGATTGGATTTCTTTAAGAATAACCAACCTCACATAAGATCAGAACTATATCAGAGAATTATTGACATCGTGAATACAAGAGAAACAAGAGCAGAAAAAGTTTGCAAAAGAATAATTCTACCACCAACTTTCATTGGCGGCCCTAGAGATATGTGGACTCATTTTCTTGATTCCATGGCATTGGTGCAACAATTCGGTAAACCTGACCTTTTCTTGACTATGACATGCAATCCAGAATGGGACGAAATTAAACGAGAGCTTCAAGAAGGACAATGCCCTCAAGACAGGCCTAATCTCATATCAAGAATTTTCAAATGGAAAGTGATGGACTTAAAAGACCAAATATTAAAAAAAATATTTGGCAAAGTGGCTGCATATGTATATGTCGTTCAATTTCAAAAAAGAGGTTTACCACATATCCACATGTTGATCATACTCCAGAGTGGTAACAAGATAACAATGCGGACCCGTATGACAAGTACATTCATGCTGAGATTCCGAACAAAAATAGCAAACCAAGTCTTCATGAAGCAGTAGTAAAACATATGTTGCATGGTCCATGAGGAGCAAAAAATGCAAAAAATCCTTGCATGAAAAATGGAGTATGTCGGTTTCGTTACTGAAGAGCTTTCAGGTCAAAGACTATGCAAGGAAAAGATATATATCCAATATATAAAAGACCAAATGACGGCAACAAGGTAAACCTCATGCTTAAAGATCTTTTCCTTAAACAAATAAGATCCTAGCTCACCAATAATATATTTAACATTCTAGGTACAAGTACAGAATTTTGGTTTTGATAACCAATAGGTAATTCCTTACAATCCATATCCACTATTGGGATACAACTATAATATAAATGTTGAAATATGTTGTGGACTAAAGGCCGTAAATTATTTATATAAATATATCTACAAAGGCCACGATAGAGCAGCAATACATATTTCGCTTGATGACAATAATGCTGTCATAAACGAAATACGACCATTTCAAGATGAAAGATGGGTTTTCGCACAAAAGACTTTATGGAGAATATATGAATTTCGATTGAATGAAATGACTCCAGCCATAATAAACCTTCAGCTCCACGTTCGAAAGCAACAATCAATTTCATATTTTGCTAAACAAAACTTGGCCCAGGTTGTACATTCAGATCGTAGCTCAAAAACGATGTTGACTGAGTTTTTTGAAATATGTAGATAGTATCCACATGCAAGAAATCTATTGCATAGAGAATTCCCGGAGCAATATGCATGGGACAAGACAGAGCAAAAGTTGTCTAAGAGGAAAAAAGGACATGTCATCTCCAGAATTGTAATAGCAAATCCTAGTGAAGGGGAAAGATACTACTTGCGATTGTTATGAAACCACGTAAAGGGACCAACATCTTTTGACTACTTACTAATGGTTGGCGGAGTACGCTGTTCAACATTTAAAAAGGCAGCACAGGAAAGAAGACTCCTTGACTCTAATCAAAGCATTATCAAATGTCTAGATAAGGCAGCAACATTTCAATTGGCTTTTGAATTCAACCGACTTTTTACCACATTATTAGTTTACTATGATCCACCTAAAGTAAGAAAATTATGGAACACGTATTTAGAAGACTTGACAGAAGATTACAGAAGAAGTGATACGGGATCATCCCAATATATTGTTCAGCGTACTTTGCGAGATATACAATCTTTCCTCCGATTTATGGAAAGAATGTCGGTGCGTACGATTTGCCTAAACTCATTGATAGCTTTGACAATACCAATCAACAAATGCAAAGGAAATTTCAGATGAGCTGGTAATAGAGGTCTCAGATGTGGATAGTCAAGCCGCCTCACATCTAAACACAAATAAAACATATGCTTTCGATCTTATACTCGAGCAAATGAACAGTGGTAGTAGCCATGTATTTTTTGTGGATGGTCCAGGAGTGTAGTGACTACAAATTTTCATAGAAATTTTTTTTAATTAAATAAAATTTTGAATGTGTCGCTACGATTTTACCTATAGAATTTAGTAGCGTACAGTCATCTAGTCAAAATTTATATTATTTATTATTATATTTAATTATTGTAAGAAAATAATTTATAATAATATATTTATTTTTCAAATTTACTTTTCATGACCAAACTTTTAAATTTGTTCATTTTAGTCCCTACAGATTTTTATTTTATTCACCAAAGCCCAATTCATTGTCCAATTTGAGTATATAGACTATTTACTCAAATTAGTTGGCCATTTAAGGCCCAATTGTGTTCTGGCCCAATAAGACTAACCTAACCAAGTCGTACACTAGAGTACCCTTTAAATACTTATTGTTGGTATTATCTCAAATCCTAACCCTATTAATATCCTAATTTTCCTCCATTGTCATCCCCAACCTCAATCCATCCATTTTTATTCAACAAATCAAGCAAGTTTCAAGTGGTAAGATTTCTTAACCTTTTTATTTACATCTCTATTCCAATTCCTTTTATTTAGTATTATACTCTCTTCATCGTTTGTTGTTCATTTACATCTTCATTTGAGTTAATTGCACTTTCTTATGGTGATTACTATGTTTTTATTTCACAAGAAATTTCAAGTGCTAACTGCAGTTTTCTTGGATTTCTTCCCAAAGTCACCACAACCCTTTTTCGGCAACATCACATTCACCATCACAGTAGTTCTTCATCATCATCACCACCACTACCAGTACCACTGTGCACCTACATACACACACGCGTATGTACTTGCTTATTGATATGCGTGTATTTTATAGGCTTTTTAATCCCATTTTGTTCCCCCATTTTGGATTGAGTATAGCTCGTTTACATGCTTTTGTACGATATTTGTTGTTTCAAATGGGTATTGCTCTTCTTTTCTTTGTTTGTGGTGTGTAGACATTTTAGAAGGTAAAAGTGGAAGAATCGCCGCCAACGAGAAGATCTCGAGATACAAGAGCATGAGGACGAAAAAATGGGAGAAAAAGTCATTTTTCATATCACTAGGAGATGCACAGAATCAGATGACCGCACGGCCCTATGCCATTCCACACGCCCTTGTGCCACTTTGCATGGCCTGTGTGACGGTATTTTCTGGCCTGCACGTATTTTAGGGTTTAATTAGTCATTGGAGCCCATATAAAAGGCTCTCCAAAGCCAATAGATGACGGCCAAACTTGTTTAGTTTTAGTTTTACCTAGCTTACGTATTCTCTCTTCTTCCTACATCAAAAACATTAATTCTAGAGTAGACTACAACTTGTTTTTGGATTATTGTTCAAGTATTAAAGATTACATCTTCTCTATCATCTCAAGCTATTGCGGTTTGATCTTTGTGATCGGTATTTCTTCATTTATTCGGTTCAATTTATCTAATTAGGTTTTTGTTTATTTCTATATGAATTCTTGTTGGTTAACTTATTTAATTACATCAGCTCTTAATACGGAGAAGTAATCCCCTTTTGGGGATTAGGGTTCATCTACCCTAATTGCAATGAACGCGTAATTAGAATTGGTTGTTAGTGTGAATAATTAAACTAGGGTTTCTATGCTAGAATTCGTAATGGTTGATGTCGGTATAGCGCTCATCCGGTTTCAATTCATCGTACAACGAGTCAAGCACCGAGAGGTTGATTTCTCCTTGTGGACCCCCTAGCGTAGATACGGCTAATCTTTGATCATGAGAGTGGCCTAGACAACCATGGAGACCTTCTAAGCTTTGAAAAAAGTTAGAAGCTAATTTCTCAACTTTAGTTTTATCTTTTACACCTACATTTATCCCTAGGAAAAAATGGTCATTGTCAATTAGAGCAGATGACACCCTAACCCCTGTTTTTAACATTGAAATTTATACCGCTTCATTCGCTTACATTATTTAATTGCTTTACTATTTTAGTTAAGAGTAGTTTTTATTCATTCCACCATCAAAACTCGATCGATTTAGCTAATTAATTGGTGAAAGAGGAATAGACAACTTTAGCCTTCCTGTGAGACGACCCGTGAGTACAGCGACACCGTATACTTGCGGATTCATACTAACAAGTTTTTGGCGCCGTTGCTGGGGAGGCATACGGTTGATATTTTGTGCTTTTGCCATAAATTAGACTAAATCATTTTTTTTCTTATTTTATTTTACTTATTCTCATTTTACTTTGCTTTTGTTGTTGATTTCTTCTTATTGAGCAACTTAACAATTGTTTTCGAATAGTTGTTTTTGTGCATGCATAGGAGATCTCAGGCTCACGACCTAGTACCACTGGATCAAGATCTTAATATCACCTTGCGTGAGCTAAAGAGGCAAATTCGGGAGAGACGAGCTCACTTTATAATGGCTAACAACAACAATGATGCTACCAAGCCACTTAAGGACTATGCCTCTCCCAATGCACAAGGGCCACAATCTAGTATTTCCCGACCTGATGTAGCCGCCAACAATTTCGAGCTTGAACCGTCCCTTCTCTCTATGGTCCAACAAAACCAATTAGGCGGACTTCCCACCGAGGACCCAAACCTCCATATTCAGGTATTTCTCGAATACTGTGATACTTTAAAGATTAACGGGAACACTACCGATGCAATCCACCTTAGACTCTTCCCATTTTCCTTGAGAGACAAAGAAAGAGCTTGGCTCCATTCACTTGGGCCAGGTTCTATCACCACTTGGGCTCAACTTTCACAAGCTTTTTTATCCAAATACTTCCCACCTTCTAAAACAGCCCAATTGAGACACCAAATCACAACTTTTACTCAAATGGATGGGGAGTCCTTATATGAAGCTTGGGAAAGGTTCAAGGAATTGCTCTGCCTTTGCCCACAGCATGGGTTAGAGAAGTGGTTGATTATGCATACTTTCTACAACGGGTTGACCTATAGCTCGAGAAATTCCATAGATGCAGCCGCAGGCGGGGCATTGATGAATAAAGGCCTTGATGAGGCCTATGAGCTCATTGAGAACATGGCCCTCAACTACTACCAATGGGCCAATAAGCAAAGCACGCCCAAGAAGGGGGGTAAGTATGACATCGAGGTACTATCTCTTCTAGCTAACAAGGTTGATGCATTAGCTGAAAAATTTGATCAATTGCATACCTCTTCTAGTCATGTTACTCCTAATGCTTTAATGTTTTGTGAGCTTTGCGGTGTGCAGGGTCATCCAACCAACGAGTGCCAGCTAGCTTTGCCTATCAATCCCAACTCATCGATGGAGCAAGTAAATTCTTTCCAAGCTATGAACCCCTGTCCTTTCGGTAATCCGTACTACAACACATATAACCTGGGATGGAGGAATCATCCCAATTTCTCTTGGAAGAACCCCAATGTTCCCCTACAACCCTATAACCCTCTTGGTTTCCAACCTAGACCTAACCCACAACAGGCCCCTCCACAAAAGTCTAACCTGGAAAGTTTGATAAAAACTTTCATTGCCACCCAGGCTAAGACAAACGAAACCATCCATAACTCTATCCAACAATTGAATACAAAATTTGACTCCCTAGTCACCCATAACAAGATGCTTGAAACTCAATTGGCCCAACTTGTTAGCTCTTCCGCTAGGACTCCTGGTGCTTTACCAAGTCAACCAGTGAATCCTCGGGACCAATGCAATGCCATCACATTGAGAAGTGGAAAAGAGCTAGAGGAGCCTAAGAGGAGCGAGGAAAGGGCCAAGAGTGATCAGGTAAATGAAACTGTTGAGAGTGAGCCCAAAACCCCCACTACCGAACTTGAGGGAAAAAAGGGAGAGAAACATGAGAAGCCCAGTGAGAGTGAGGACGAAAAAGGAAAAGCCCTAAAAAAAAATATCATTCCCACCACCTACAAGTCGAGACTTCCCTATCCACAAAGGTTTGCCAGAGCAAAGCTGGATTAGCAGTTTGGTATATTCCTCGAAATTTTGAAAAAACTCCATGTCAATATTCCTTTTTCTGATTTAATGACACAAATGCCATCATATGCTAAATTTTTAAAGGATATATTGACTAGGAAGAGGAGTCTTGATGAGGTTGAGACCGTTGCTTTTACAGAAGAGTGTAGTGCTCTTCTTCAAAATAAGTCTCCTCCTAAACTCAATGACCCCGGGAGTTTCTCAATCCAGTGCACCATAGGTCAAATGAATATTCAAAAAGCCTTGTGTGACCTCGGTGCCAGTGTTAGTGTGATGCCCTTTTCCATTAGTTAAAAGCTTAACATGGGGGAGTTGAAAAACACACACATGACTCTCCAAATGGCTGACCGTTCACTTAAGCACCCTGTGGGAATTCTAGAGGACGTACCCGTTAGAGTAGCGAAATTCTTCATCCCTGTAGACTTTGTAGTCTTAGAAATGGACGAAGATTCTCAAATACCCATCATCCTAGGGAGACCATTTTTGGCCACGGCAGGGGCAATCATAGATGTTAAGAATGGGAAGCTAAGTCTGAGTGTGGGGGAAGATAAGGTCGAGTTTATGCTAACCAATGTTTTGAAAAATCCTATGCTCGAAAGCTCCTGTTATTTGATTGATGCAGTTGAAAGCATATCTAGGGAGCATACCCCTAGAGACCTCACTCACGTTTGTGCTATGGAGGTGGATGAAGAGGAACTTAAATAGGTACTTGAGAAGGACAATTTGACTGGTAAGGCCAATGATTCGACTCTTGGCCATGAGATACAGAAGATTGAATTGAAACCCCTTCCTCCTTCCTTTAAATATGCATTTTTAGATGAAAATGAGCTACGTCCTGTGATGGTCAATGCTAGACTGGATGACGAACAACCTTTTAAGATGCTCTATGTTTTAAAAGCAAATAAAAAAGCCATTGGATATAGTATTGATGTTCTTACGGGTATAAGTCCTGACCCTTGCATGCATCGTGTTACATTCGAAGAGGTTTACAAAGACCGCACTAGGCAATGGCATGACAAGTGCATCCCCCACCGAGAGTTTCACGAAGTAGTCAGGATCTTTCCTTATAAAACCTTTGTGTGTTGTGAAAAGTGATACAAACCCGGAAAGCTCCATGTCGACCGAACCACCCCACGTGCCGTACGGGCCGCTCACACGAAGCCGAGCCAAGAAAATGGGACGAGCTTTGATGACCTGGGTTGAAGAAGTGTGTCAACATGTCCCTACCAAGTCATCTCCAGCCTTGGAATGGTCCACAGGAGTTCCTGAGCCGAAAGAAATCCTCCAATTACGAGTCGGGGACGTTGGAACTCAAGAATGCCATACAGACGAAATTTACGGCCGTAACCGTATTCATTACGGCCGTAACTCAGCCATTACGACCGTAACCTAAATCCATACGGCCGTAACCCAGGAAGCTGAAGACCAGAGATTTACAGAGAGTTCAATACGGCCGTAACCTTTGGGACATATGGCCGTATCAGCCGTTTTACGGCTGTAACTTTGATCCTTACGACCGTACCCTCAGTTTCCAGCTTTTGGGCCAAATTATGCAGAGAGTTCATTACGACCGTACATACTCAGCATACGGCCGTAACGCAAGACTTACGGCCGTAACCCTTGTCCATACGGCCGTAACGCAAGAATCAAGTTTGGGCAGTTTTGAGGCAGAGAGTTTATTACGGCCGTACTTTTGAGTCATACGGCCGTACCAGAGGATTTACGGCTGTAAATCCTATAATTACGGCTGTAATTTTAGCCGACCTAGGGTTAATTTTTAGATATTTTCGGATTTTTTCATTATTTTATTATTATTTCAATTTTGGGGCTTGTATATGAACAAACAAGCCATTTGTAAGAAAAAAACTTTGGTTGATACATGAAAGAGAGCTCTAAGCTTGTTGTTGAGAATTTGATTTCTCTTCTTGTTCTTTTGAACAAATCGAACTTATCAAGAGCGTGATCAACTCTTGTGGCGTTCACCCCTGCCGGTTGTCTACTACGCACAGTTGAAGGTGATAGGTTTCAGCCTATTGTTGTCACTTCGTGAGTAGAAGGTCGTCAGGTTTTTCGATCTCCACCAGTGATTGGCTTTTCTGGGGTCTAATCCAATCTGGATTGGGTTGCGTTGGCATCATGACCAACAAGGCCCGTATCAGTTGGTATTAGAGCACAGATTCTAATCATTTGGTATCTATCCTTTGTTTTATGTCTTTATAGTATAAGCCCTTTGTTATTAAGTCTTAGATTGTTATGTTAGTGATTGTTATCGGATTAGAATCGTGAGTATTGAACGTTAAATTTGTAGGATTTTAGTGTGTGTTCTTGGTGTTCTTGGTGCAAATTGCTTTTGTGCTTAGAATTCATCCAATTTCTAGTATTGTATTGGTATTGAGATTATAAGTGTTGTGTTGTGAAAAAAAAAAAGAAACAAGAGAGAGCCGAAATTGAAAAAAAGAAAAAAAAACAATGGCTCTAATGTTGTGTTGAACGAGTGTTAGTCAATCCATTGGCGACACTTAGTATCGTATTGTTGTTGCATTGTCTAAGGGTTGATCCACATTGTCTTACGTGCTAGGGTTTACTTTGAGTTGTAATTTAGTTTGCATTATTCTAGTATAGTGTTGTGTCATTGAGTTGTAATCTAGTTGAGCAACTGCTTTGGCATTGTTTTGGTGAACTAACAAGAAGATCTTACCTTGGTCAAGTTCGTTGAGTTCGATTGAACAAAAGAGTGTGAGTGCATTATTGAGTGTTGAGTGAGAGAGTGTTGAGTGATATACACGAGTGATATTCACGAGAGGACACTACAGGGCTTGCACACACTTGAACACAATGTCTGATACAGGTTCAGTCGAGGGACACGGATCTAAAGCTGCCACCTTGGATGATATCCAGTCGG
Organism: Jasminum sambac; assembly: GCA_018223645.1. Taxonomy (NCBI): domain Eukaryota; kingdom Viridiplantae; phylum Streptophyta; class Magnoliopsida; order Lamiales; family Oleaceae; genus Jasminum; species Jasminum sambac. The sequence goes on from CP073650.1 coordinate 2,309,654, forward strand.
TTCTTCAGGCTTCTATGACCGCAATGGAGCGTCGGTTGAGTCAACAGTTACGAGAGGATGTTGAGCAATCGGTAGCTAGGTTGAATGTTCGTAGACCGGAGTTTGAAGAAGGTGATGGGGATGATTATGAGGTGATATATAGAGGTGGTAGAGGTAGAGGCGGTCGAGGAGGTCGAGGTAATGAGAGACCACGATAGGAGGAAAGTGATGTGAAAAATGTGAAGGTTGAAGTACCTTCATTCCAAGGTAAAGCCGATCTGGATGCTTACTTGGATTGGGAAAGTCGGGTAGAGTTGGTGTTCCAATTTCATAGAATCCCGGAAGAGAAGAAAGTTCCGCTTCTAGTGAAAGAATTCACGGGATATGCTCTTAGTTGGTGGAAACAAACAACTACGGCTCGGCGAAGAAATTTGGAAGCTCCGGTGAGTACTTGGAATGAGTTGAGAACGATGATGAGAAAGCGGTTCGTTCCTACATATTACTACCGAGGTTTGTACAATAAATTGCAAACATTAAATCAAGGGGGACGAAGCGTTGAAGAGTATTATCAAGAGATGGAGTCTCTTATGACTAGAGCCGATATAGGAGAAGAAGAAGAGGCTACTATGGCACGGTTTCTTAGTGGATTGAATCGAGAAATTGCCAATCTTGTTGAGTTACACGATTATGCAGATATTCAAGAATTGGTACATAAAGCCGCCAAGGTTGAGATGCAATTGAAGAAGAAGAGTTTCATTAAACCTCAAGCCAGGGGAAGTAGTAGCTTTGGGAAACCGAAATGGAGTAGTGACAAGACTACAACTCCAAAGCCGGCTTGGAAAGGACCGAGTGAACCACCTAAGTCTTCTCCGGTGGGGGAAGATAAAGGGAAAAGGCCAGTGGGTGCACCACCCCTCTGGAATCGAGAAATCCAATGTTTCAAATGTCAAGGACGGGGACACATTGCCTCAGAGTGCCCTAATCGCCGAACAATGGTGATAAGGGAGAATGGTGAGATTGAAACGGAGGATGAGGAAGAAAACCCTCCTATGGTGGAGGAGGAGGAGGAGGAAGATTCGGATGAGCAATATGTGATGAATATCCCAGAAACTCTAGTTACACGGCGAGCTCTTAGCGCGAAGAGGAAGGTGGATGGAGTGACCTCTCAACGGGAGAATATCTTTCACACTCGGTGCCTAGTGCAAGGCAAACCATGTAGTTTGATTATTGACGGGGGAAGTTGTTCGAATGTTGCTAGTTATATGTTCGTTGATAGGGTTGGACTTCCATTGATCAAACACCCGAGACCGTATCGATTACAATGGTTTAGTGATACAGGCGAGGTTCGGGTTACTAAGCAAGTGAAGATCCCTATCTTGATTGGAACATACGAGGATGAAGTGGTATGTGATGTAGTGCCCATGCAAGCTACACACATATTTCTAGGCCGACCGTGGCAATTTGATTGACGCGTGACACATGATGGATATCAAAATAGATACAGCTTCAAGTTCAATGGGAAACCAATCGTACTTGCTCCTTTGCCACCACAACAAGTGTATGAGGATCAAGTTAAGCTCAAAAAGGAAGTTGACGAGAAGGAACAGGAGAGACGAGAGTTGAGTGGGAAAAGTAATGAGAGAGTAAAAGGAGAGAAGAGTGAGCAGGAGGGAAAGAAGAAATAGCCCTTCTTTGCACGGCCGAGAGAAATTGTGAGGGCTCTTTCGGAGGACCAACACGTGATCTTGTTAGTGTATAAAGAGAGTGGTCGAGTGCTCAATTCTAACCTTGAACCCCTCCCCAATTCTATTGTTTCTCTCTTGCAGGAATTCAATGATATCCTTCCCGAAGAATTGCCAAGCAGGTTGCCACCAATTCGAGGCATTGAGCATCAGATTGACCTAGTTCCCGGAGCCGCGATTCCAAATCGCCCCGCTTACCGTAGCAACCCGAGGAAACAAAGGAGTTGCAACGCCAAGTGGAGGACTTGCTTAGCAAAGGATATATCTGAGAAAGTCTAAGTCCATGTACCGTACCGGTCTTGCTCGTGCCCAAGAAAGATGGATCATGGAGAATGTGTGTTGACTGTCGAGTTGTCAACAACATCACGGTAAAATATCGCCACCCTATACCTAGACTTGATGACATGCTTGATGAACTATATGGTGCTAGTATTTTTAGCAAAATTGATTTGAAAAGCGGTTATCACCAAATCCGAATGAAAGAGGGTGACGAATGGAAAATGGCTTTCAAAACCAAACAGGGTTTATATGAATGGTTAGTTATGCCGTTTGGTTTGACGAATGCACCAAGTACATTTATGAGACTAATGAATCACGTGTTACGTGCTTTCATTGGTAAATTTGTAGTGGTGTACTTCAATGACATATTGATTTATAGTAGGGGGATCAATGATCATGTGAAACACCTTAGGCTTGTGTTGGAAGCACTAAGGAAAGAAAAATTGTTTGCAAACCCTACTAAAAGTCACTTTTGTCTTGAGAAAATTGTGTTTCTTGGTTACGTGGTGAGTGCCAATGGAGTAGCAGTTGATGAAGAAAAGGTTCGGGCAATTAAAGAATGGCCTACTCCATCGAGCATAGCCAATGTTCGTAGTTTTCATGGTTTAGCTAGTTTCTGCCGTCGATTCGTGCCTAACTTTAGTACACTAGCTGCACCATTGACTGAAGTAATCAAGAAAACAGTTGGGTTTAAATGGGAAAAAGAGCAAGAACGAGCTTTTCAAATGATTAAAGAAAAACTATGTTCTTCACCCGTACTTGCTCTTCCCGATTTTAACAAAGCTTTTGAGATTGAATGTGATGCGTCGGGCATAGGTATTGGCGCTGTGTTGATGCAGGAACGAAGGCCAATTGCATACTTTAGCGAGAAATTGAGTGGTGCCACCCTCAATTATCCTACGTATGACAAGGAGCTCTATGCATTGGTTCGAACGCTACAGAATTGGCAACACTATCTCTGGCCGAAAGAGTTTGTGATCCACACTGACCACCAATCGCTAAGGCATCTCAAAAGCCAAGGCAAGTTGAACAAGCGACATGCTAAGTGGATGGAGTACATTGAGACATTTCCCTACGTGATCAAGTACAAGCAAGGCAAAGAAAACATTGTTGCAGATGCTTTATCACGCAAGTATACCTTACTTACCACTCTAAATACTAAATTGTTGGGTTTTGAATTAATGAAAGAATTATATGAGAAAGACCCGGACTTTAGTAGTATCTATGTTGCTTGTGGAAAGAGTGGATTTGAGAAGTTCTATAGGCTAGAGGGGTACTTATTTCGAGAGAGAAAACTTTGTGCTCCTTCTAGTTCTATACGAGAGTTGTTAGTGAGAGAGGCTCATGGTGGAAGCCTCATGGGACATTTCGGTGTAGAAAAGACATTTGAAGTCTTGCGTGATCATGTCTATTGGCCTAAGATGAAACGAGACGTAGAGAAAATTTGCATGAATTGCATTACCTGTAGAAAGGCCAAATCCAAGGTATTACCTCAAGGACTTTACACTCCCCTTCCCATACCTCAATCACCATGGGAAGATATATCTATGGATTTCATCTTGGGGTTACCTAGGTCTAGAAATGGGAGAGATTCGGTTTTTGTGGTAGTTGATCGATTTAGTAAAATGGCTCATTTCATACCCTGTCACAAAGCCGATGATGCAAGTCATATTGCCGACTTGTTCTTTCGTGAGATAGTTCGGCTACATGGAGTGCCGAAGACAATTGTGTTAGATAGAGAGGTCAAATTCCTTAGCTACTTCTGGAAGACCTTGTGGGGAAAACTAGGTACCAAACTACTATTTTCAACCACGAGTCATCCCCAAACTGATGGTCAAACTGAAGTAGTAAACCGTACGTTCATAATTACTTCGGGCTATCATTAGTCGGAATATTAGGACGTGGGAGGAATGTTTACCACATGCTGAATTTGCTTATAATCATGCTAAACATTCTTCAACTGATTTTTCGCCTTTTGAAGTGGTTTATGGTTTTAATCCGCTAACCCCGTTAGATTTGATTCCTTTACCTGTAAGTGAAAGGGTTAGCTTGGATGGTAAAAACAAAGCCGAGCTTGTTCGGTCCATACACGAGAAGGTAAAACTGCAGATCGAGAAAAAGAACCAACAAGTATCGACCAGGGTGAACAAAGGGCGAAAAGAAGTGATCTTTGAGCCGGGAGATTGGGTTTGGCTATACCTCCGAAAGGAAAGATTCCCTCAACTACGCCGATCGAAATTGTTACCACGAGGCGATGGGCCTTTTCAAGTAGTTGAACGAATCAACAACAACGCCTACAAACTCGATCTTCCAAGTGAGTATAATGTGTCTGCCACATTTAACGTCTCTGATCTTGTTCCGTTTGACGCAGGAACCGATTCGTGGACGAATCAACCTGAAGAGGGAGGGGATGATACGAACCCGGAAAGCTCCATGTCGATTGAACCACCCCACGTGCCGCACGGGCCACTCACGCGAAGCCGAGCCAAGAAAATGGGACGAGCTTTGATGACCTGGGTCGAAGAAGTGTGTCAACATGTCCCTACCAAGTCATCTCCAGCCTTGGAATGGTCCACAGGAATTCCCGAGCCGAAAAAAATCCTCCAATTACGAGTCGGGGACGTTGGAACTCAAGAATGCCATGCAGACGAAATTTACGGTCGTAACCGTATTCATTACGGCCGTAACTCAGCCATTACGGCCGTACCGTAACTCAGCCATTACGGCCGTAACCTAAATCCATACGGCCGTAACCTAGGAAGCTGAAGACCAGAGATTTATAGAGAGTTCAATACGGCCGTAACCTTTGGGACATATGGCCGTATCAGCCGTTTTACGGCCGTAACTTTGATCCTTACGGCCGTACCCTCAGTTTCCAGCTTTTGGGCCAAATTATGCAGAGAGTTCATTACAACCGTACATACTCAGCATATGGCCGTAATGCAAGACTTACGGCCGTAACCCTTGTCCATACGGCCGTAACGCAAGAATCAAGTTTGGGCAGTTTTGAGGCAGAGAGTTTATTACGGTCGTACTTTTGAGTCATACGGCTGTACCAAAGGATTTACGGCCGTAAATCCTATAATTACGGCCATAATTTTAGCCGACCTAGGGTTAATTTTTAGATATTTTCGGATTTTTTCATTATTTTATTATTATTTCAATTTTGGGGCTTGTATATGAACAAACAAGCCATTTGTAAGAAAAAAAACTTTGGTTGATACATGAAAGAGAGCTCTAAGCTTGTTGTTGAGAATTTGATTTCTCTTCTTGTTCTTTTGAACAAATCGAAATTATCAAGAACGTGATCAACTCTTGTGGCGTTCACCCCTGCCGGTTGTCTATTACGCACAGTTGAAGGTGATAGGTTTCAGCCTATTGTTGTCACTTCGTGAGTCGAAGGTCGTCAGGTTTTTCGATCTCCACCAGTGATTGGCTTTTCTGGGGTCTAATCCAATCTGGATTGGGTTGCGTTGGCATCACGACCAATGAGGTCCGTATCAAAAAGGGTGATAGTTTCAAGGGGCGCGGCCAACGACTTAAGCTCTACTTCAATTGAAAACACACAAGTACATTTAAGACTATACTTTTATGTGATATTCTCCCATGGAGGGAAAGCTGATCATTAATAGTAGCATGGTCGTGCGGGACATTAAACCAGCGCTTTTTGGGAGCAACCCATGTTTTTCCATTTATTTTCCTTAGTTTTATTATCGTTCTTTGCTTTTATGTCTTTTTACCATCCTCCGCATTGAGGACAATGCTCAGTCTAAGCTTGGGGGAGGTGGTTAGTCTAGATGTACATCGATTAGTTTTAGTTTAGAGTCCTTTTAGGTAGGGATTTGACCTTGTCTTGCTTTTATTCTTCTTTTGGTGATTTTAATTGCTTTATTGGTATCCTTTCTTTCTCAAAAAAAAAAAAGAAAAGAAAAGAGAAAAGACATCAGCTCACTGCACTGGCCCCTGTGCCACTCCGCATGGGCCGTGCAGACCACGTCATCATGCCACACCTCTATCCTTATATTGCACTCATCTTAGCATCCCTTTTAGACCCCATGGAACAATATACCAACGATTTGAAATGTTTGGGGTCCTAGTGCTTGATATACGGAGTTTGTGAACGTGGAGAAATTTTTCATTATGCCAAGGAGTTCTTGCTTGTGCACGTACTAGTAAAGTCGTATGTGCATCATTTTGAATCTTGAGCAATGATAGGCATAACCCGGTGAGGACTTTTGAGCCTTTGCGACCGACATCATATTACTGGTCTTCTATCTCCTTTCACAAGTGTGTTCTCTAATTATTGTTACCCTCTAGAACTTGCTTGCGTTCTTCGAGGCAACATTGATGCATATGCATTTGTGAACATGATAGAGGCATTCATTTGAAATGGCCTCCTAGCCAAACGGCCACCAGTGCATAATTAACCTACTTGATAGCCCCATTGAGCCTATAAGCCTATTTTCTTTGTCTTACCCGCATAATAACCTCATACCCTTTGTCATCCCCTTTGGTCTAGAAGGGAATTGTGAGGCATAAAGGAGTCATGATCGAGTACGTGGATGGTTAAGAGTTCTTCCCCTCTTTGAGATTGTTTGAGCTCTCACCCAAACAAATCCTTCTTTTTTACTCCTTATTTCCTTCTATTTCTAAAAATTAAAAAATAAAAAGAGAGAGAGAGAGAAGAAAACAATGGAACAAAAAAAAAAAGAGAAAAAAAGAGAGAAAATAATGGAAACCAAGAGGAGAAAAAGAAAGAATACATGGCTTTTCAGTGAGGGGAGAGAGAAGTTTTTGGACTAATAAGAAGGGAAAACCCTTTACTTTGATCCATTGAGGTTGTTTTTACTTGAGTTATGTGGACTTTGATTTGGTTTGTTGATTTATGCTTCACTGTTCTCTTCTTTAAGCACCACATATCCCACAAATTTCCACACCTATTACCTTATCCTCCATTACAACCCGGAAAAGACCTTTTGATTCATGATGCATTTGTAATCGCAAGTAGTGGAGATTGAGAACTCTTGCAAGCTTATGGTAGGGAGTGATAGATCGAACTTGAGCGAATGATACCTACACCAAACACATGAGAGACTGAGTGAAAATGATGACTTTTGGTAAGGGTCTATTTCGTTGCTCTCAATTCAACGTGCATGTATTGCACACTAAACTTTTGATATGCACATGTGAGTTCTTCTTTGCATGGTGAAGTTTTGATGCGCTAGCATTCTCTTATTGACAGCTCAGGATCAACTTGTTTATTTTGGAACTTGTTTTTAAATGTGTTCTTGTGGGGTAGTGAGAGATGTTTATGACGTGGCGTGTATTAAATGGTGTTTTGTTTGAAGGATGTTCCTACAAGCCCGTTCCGATTGACTTTTGCTTCCTTGAGATCCTTAACTTTATAGTCCGATTTCTTGGGACCAATTTCCATTTATGCTTTCTGATAAGTTTGCTTGAGGACAAACAAAGTTCTAAACTTGGGGGAATTTGATATGCGTGTGTTTTATAGGCTTTTTAATCCCATTTTGGATTGAGTAGAGCTCGTTTACATGCTTTTGTACGATATTTGTTGTTTCGAATGGGTATTGCTCTTCTTTTCTTTGTTTGTGGTGTATAGGCATTTTAGAAGCTAAAAGTGGAAGAATTGCCGCCAACGAGAAGACCCCGAGATACAAGAGTTGAGGACGAAAAAATGGGAGAAAAAGTCATTTTTCATATCACCAGAAGATGCACAGAACCAGATGACCACACGGCCCCCTGTGCCATTGAGCACGGCCCTATGCCATTCCACACGCCCTTGTGCCACTTTGCATGGCCTGTGTGACGGGATTTTCTGGCCTGCGGCGTATTTTAGGTTTAATTAGTCATTGGAGCCCATATAAAAGGCTCCCCAAAGCCAATAGATGACGACTAGACTTGTTTAGTTTTAGTTTTACCTAGCTTACGTATTATCTCTTCTTCCTACATCAAAAACATTAATTCTAGATTAGATTACAACTTGTTTTTGGATTATTTCAAGTATTGAAGATTGCAACTTCTCTATCATCTCAAGCTATCACGGTTTGATCTTTGCGATCGGTATTTCTTCATTTATTCGGTTCAATTTATCTAATTAGGTTTTTATTTATTTCTACATGAATTCTTGTTGGTTAATTTATTTAATTACATCAGCTCTTAATATGGAGGAATAATCCCCTTTTGGAGATTAGGGTTCATCTACCCTAATTGCAATGAACGCGTAATTAAAATTGGTTGTTAGTGTGAATAATTAAACTAGGGTTTCTGTGCTAGAATTCATAATGATTGATGTCGGTATAGCGCTCATCCGGTTTCAATTCATCGTACAACGAGTCAAGCACCGAGACGTTAATTTCTCCTTGTGGACCCCCTAGCGTAGATACGGCTAATCTTTGATCACGAGAGTGGCCTAGACAACCGTGGAGACCTTCTAAGCTGTGAAAAAAGCTAGAAACTAATTTCTCAACTTTAGTTTTATCTTTCACACTTACATTTATCCCTAGGAAAAAATGTTCATTGTCAATTAGAGCAGATGACACCCTAACCCCCGTTTTTAACATTGAAATTTATACCGCTTCATTTGCTTATATTATTTAATTGCTTTGCTATTTTAGTTAAAAGTAGTTTTTATTCATTCCACCATCAAAACTCAGTCAATTTAGCTAATTAATTGGTGAAAGAGGAATAGACAACTTTAACCTCCCTGTGAGACGACCCGTGAGTACAGCGACATGGTATACTTGCGGATTTATACTAACACTTATACATAAACGCAATTAGTCGAGACCAAAAAGAATCACGCACACTCAAACTCAACTTGATAACCTGAAAATTACACCTACACCTTCCCTTACCTCCAAAGAATATCATAGAACCAATTAATTTCGAACAGGGTTAGAGATTAGATCGAATTTTTAAAATCCCCAAAATTTTCCTTGACCTTCAACCACCAATTTCAAGCTAAATAATCATTGCTTCTTCAATAAAAAAATCACCAAGAGGCCCACCACCGCTTACACAACCTTCCCCGGTAATCTCCACCGCAGCCACCGTGGGATAGCTGGCCAATATTTTTCCTTTTTCCATCTTCAAATTTGGCCAGAGAGAGGCATGAGGGAGAGAATAGAGAACCGATTCTCTTTTGGCAATTCATGAGTTGAATCAAAAGTGCAAACCAAGCCCCTCAACTTTGTTGTTTAGTTTAAGTTAGTCCCTATATTATATTTAAATCCTAAACCCTCAACTTTTAACTGTTATGATTTAGCCACTAAGTTATATTTACAGATTTAGTCCCCAATTTATTTATTTTTATTAAGTAAGCCCTTAAAATTTATTTAAATTCTAGTCCTTAACGTTCAATTTTTACAATTTGACCCCTAAACTTTTTTTTTCAATTTTAATCCTTCGATTTCTTATTCTTATTTAAGTTAACCCCAAACTATTCAATTCTTTCAAATTGACTAGCAAACTTTTATACTCATTTGATTTTGGTCCAAAACTTCTATATTATCTATAAATACTTAATATTTAAGAGTATTAACATAAACTAAATTCCTTATTGACTAGACGGGGTGTATAAACAGGTATACAATTGATTCTCACAACTTAGTAGGCTCAAAACTTGGGAAAGACTTAAGGTAAGCCTAAAAACTCATTTTTTACTTATCACGCATTTTAGTTAATAATCTGCATCATATGAGTGCTTCTAGTATGTAATTGACTTACCTTCTAGCCTAAACTTGCCTTCTGGCCCAGAGTTGTTAGGACAAATTACTTGCCTTTGGACCCAGAGTTGCTTTCGGGCAAATTACTTGCCTTCGGGCCCAGAGTTACCTACGGGTATTATATTGCGGAGTTTTTATATTTATTTTCCTTATATACTTGTATAAATTGATTAACTTGGGGAGACCCTAGTGAGTATTGTTGAAATCTCACACCTTTCATTTTTAACAAATTATAAATTGAGGATATTGGAGGCGCAGCGAGGCGTGGGAGCTTTCTAGGGTTCATTAAATAAGAAATTTCATTTTTGTTGTTATTTTGGGTAAACTTGATATACTAAAGTATATTGTTTCAAGTATTTTGAACTATTTAGTAGTTTATGTAGAACATTTTGAATTTCTAGAGATCGAACAAATGTAAGATACTCTAAATGGTTGTTATTTTAAATGAATTTCTGCATCTTAATTATTTGTTATTTTTCTGCATTTATTAATATCATTATTATTATTTAAAAAATTATGAAATATTTTAGAGAAAAAACTAACATTCTGAGTTCTTAGAACTCGGGCCGTTACACGGAGGCATAACGAAAACATTTTTGTAGAGAGCATTACTAGAAAGAGTTCGATCTCCAAAGATGATTGCACTTGCAACAACAACTTCAGGTGTTGTAGCATCAATAATTCTGGGGGAAGAACTCCCAATTCAAGACCCAATATCCCACTGCAAAGTAATAAAACAATTATGTGTAATATCAAAACAAAGTAGGTACTACAGAATTGATTAAACAAGTGAAACTCATAATATGGGATAAAGCGCCAGTGGCCAACAAATTCACGATAGGGACAATGGATAGAACTTTGCGGAATATTTTGAATAATAAGCATTCAGGGGAAAGATTTTCATATTTGCAGGAGATTTTCACCAAGTGCTTCCTACCATGCCGCAACTAACAAAGAACAAACTATTAACCAAAGCTTGGTTAGATCATAGCTCTGGAAAAAAATGGAGACAGTACAGTTACGCCAAAACATGCGTGCGCATAATCACCATCGATTTGCGCAATACTTACTCCAAATTCACAATGGAATAGAACCATGTACTGAAGAAGAGTTCATTACCTTACTGATGTGATCCCGGAGTCAACAAGTTCACAGGATGTGCTTCCTATACTGGTCGGGCGAATCATGAAGGCTAGTGGCCACATTGACGATCGCATTGGCGGGATTAATGGAAGAAACAAGTGATCAATGCCGAAAGATGTCGCTTAGAGGCTTGGAACTTGGGTTAGAGTCAAACGGGGCGAAAGAGATCAGCATGATGAGCGATAGAGACGCGCAAAATGAAGAATGAAGGAACTGGGCAAATTAACGGTCATACGTCACAGATTACGGCCATACTTCATATAATATGGCCGTACAACATGGAGCTAAGGAAGCAAAAAGTTTCAAAGGCAAAAAGCTTCAAAGAGTTTTACACTATCGTACCGTGTATATTGTGGCTATACTTTTGTATTTATGGCCGAACTTTTTGTCTTACGACCGTAAAATGAAGATCTTCAGCGTTTGGGCAGTTTCAAGCGGAGAGTGTTTTAAGGCATAACTTTATTTATACGTTCGTACTTTTGGATTTTACGGCCATAACCCATATTTTTATCGCCGTAAATTAGACCGACTTAAGGTCAATTCTAGGATAAGTTCAGATTTTGAATATTTTATTACTATTTTTATTTGCCTTGCTTCTGTAAACATGAAGCAAGCTCATTTGTAAGAACCAACATTGAAAAATATACAAAAGTTGTGCTTTGGAGAGTTGAGTCTTCTCCAATTTGTTCTTCATTGGACATCGAACTTATGGCGATCGTGATCAAATCTCGTGGCGTTCAACCCTCGTTATTTGTCGGTGTTGTTAAGTTGAGTCGAGAGATCCTCCTCCTTGCCAGAAAGTGACGAGTTGTTACCAATCATCCGTCGGTGAGTAACTTTTTTGGGATTGCACTAATCTCGTGTGGGTTGTGTTAACTCAGTTCTAGCATTCATATCAGTTGGTATCAAAGTGGAGGCTCTAATCATTCAGTATCTATCTTTATTTTATCTGTTTGTATTATGTCCAATTTTTAGGATTTAGGTTTCAGTTAATAGTTGAATCTAGGTTTTCGAATCAATTTCTTGTGTTTTTATGTTCTTGAGTTGAACATGGGATTCTTGAGATATCCTTGATGATCTTAAGTAGTTCTTGAGTGAGTCTTGAAGGAATTTCTAGTTTCTGGTAGTTGACTTAAGGATTTGTAATTGTGTGTGAGCTATTGTTCTCAGATTGCCCAAAAAAAAAGGAAAGGGCTCGAAAAAAATTTAAAATTAAAAAAAATTGAGATGTGCTCAAAAACAAAAGAACAGGATCCCCAACGACATTGAACAAGTGTTAGTCTAAGATTGGCTACAAGTAGTTTTTTTTTTGGTACTTGAAATTCTAGTGCTTGAGTTGTAATTGTGTTGTAATTGTGAACCACGATACACTATCAAGCGTGAACTGGTGGAATTTATTGTTTCTTGAATTACATTTGTTTCGTCTTGGCAATTTGGCATTCTACATCGGATTGGATCAAGCGGGATTGTTCTATCTTGTTTGGGTTCGTTAGTTCTTTAAGAGTTGCGTTGTGAGGAGAAAACAAGAGATAAAAGGCCGAGTAGAGAGAGTATTATTAGGTAAAAGGCCAATTGAGTGACAAACACAAGAGAAAGAATTCCCGAGAGAACACTTTCACACACTTGCACCCCCATTACGTCTAACATGCATTCACACACAAGGAAGTCGACAGCCGTTTCGAGCACAAGAATAGATAGGTTGGAGGTTAGACAATTGCATCGAAATCGCAGTGCAGACGCCCGGCATAGTGACCTAGAAGAAGACGAAAAAGAACCTTGGATGACTACGAGAAGAGATAGGGGTGAAAGGATCGACATGGAAGAAATGAGGATGAAGGGGAAATGAAAAATGTTAAGATTGAGATTCCATCATTCCAAGGTAAATCGGATCCAGATGCCTATCTTGATTGGGAAGGAACGGTTGATGTTTTGTTTCAATGTCATAGAATTCCGGAGACTATGAAGGTGATTTTGTTGGCTAAGGAATTCACGGGATATACAGTAAGTTATTGGAAGCAACGTACTATGGCCAGGAGAAGAAATGATGAAGACCCCGTTGAATCTTGGGAAGAGCTGAGGTTCCTAATGAGGAAGATATTTGTTCCTATGCATTCCCACTGGAGTTTGTATCAAAGATTGCAAGCTTTGAACCAAGGGCCCATTGACGCCTGCTACCGAGAAATGGAATCATTGATGGTGCGGACCAATATTGTACGGACGAGGAAGCTATCATGGCTAGGTTCCTTAGGGGATTGAATAGAGAGATTCCAACTACATTGAGTACAAGAGTATACGACCCTTGAGAAGTTGTTACACAAGGCCGTGAAAGTGGAGGCACAACAAAAAACGAGAATACCTAACAAGCCTAAATCCAAGGGTAGTAGCAACTTTGAAAACAAGAAGTGGGTTGACAGTCGTGGAGATAAAAAAGCTTGGAAAAGTAGGAGTGAACCACCTAAGGAAACACTAAAAACCAACCCTAGTTTGGAAGACAAAGGCAAGGGAAAGTTAGTAGGAACATCGGGACAAAACCGAGATGTCAAGTGCTTCAAATGCTAAGGGTTTGGCCATTATCTGTCCAATTGCCATAATAGACATACTATGTTGGTGTATGAAAGTGGAGAGGTAGTCACCAAGGATGAGGAAGATGAGACTCACTTCATTGAGGAAGAAGATGAGTTGGAAGTCAATGATAAGAGCATAGCAATTATTCCCAAATGATTGGTTACATTGTGAGCTTCGAGCACCCCAAGCTACGGTTCTGCTTTCCAATAGGAGAACATCTTCCACACTCGATGCAAAATGAACAGTAAGCCTTGTTAGGTTATTATCGATGGGAGTAGTTGTACCAATGCAACTCGTACACTTTTGTGGAAAATGTGGGATTGCCACTTGTTCCACACCCTAAACCATACCAGTTACAATGGTTTGGTGACTCGGGAGAGATCAATGTGAAGAAACAAGTTAAAGTACCTATAGCTATTGGTTTTCATGAAGATGAAGTGATATGTGATGTGGTGCCAATACAAGCTACTCATATTTTTTTAGGACATCCATGGCAATATGATAGGAAGGTTATGCATGACGGATATAGAAATCGTTATACCTTCAAGATAAATGGGAAGCCGGTTACTCTTCCTCCATTATCACCAAGAGAGGTCTATGAAGATAAATTGAAGGTGAAGAGTGAGTTTGAGGAAAGAGAGAAGAGGGAAATTGAAAAAGGAAAGGCGAGAGGAAAAAGGAATGAGGGAGTAAAAGGAGAGTTGGGAGAAGATTCAAGAGGGAAAGAAGAAAGAAAGTTTCTTAGCCACGAGGAAATGTCAAGATCCCTTTCGGAAAATCAATCGATGATCTTGTTGATGTACAAAGAATCCTCATATATGCTTACCTCTAACAATTCCCTCCCCTTTGTTGTTAACTCTCTTTTATAGGATTATCAAAATGCACTACCGAAGAATTGCCTAGTGGGTTGCCTCCTTTTCGAGGCATTGAGCATCAAATTGATCTTGTACTTGAAGCTGCAATTCCAAATTGTCTTGCTTATCGTAGTAACCCAGAGGAAACAAAGGAGTTACAACGTGAAGTAGAAGATTTATTGAACAAGCGGTACGTGAGAGAAAGCTTGGGTCTATGCACCCTACTAGTACTTTTGGTTCCAAAAAAGGATGAAACGTGGAGAATGTGCTTTAATTGCTGCAGAGCAATCAATAACATAATGGTAAAGTATGGCCACCCGCTTTACATTGTAATTTTTACATTGTAATTAGCTAATAAATGAAAATTAATTACATTGTAATTAATTAAAATTAATTGTATTGATTAGATTTAATTGGACTCGATTTCATTGGATAGAAATTAATCAAAATTAATTATATTGCTAAAGGGGGAAAATAAAATTAATTTAAAAGAATGAAAAGTAACTAAAATTAATTAAATTGATACGAGTTGATAACATTTCTCTCTTAGAAAATGAAAGATATCTTTTAAATGAACCACTATAAATGTTATTTACAAATAAATTTTTAGTAACTTATAGTATATTCCTTCTCAATTCCATCTGATATGCTCCTATCTAGGAAGCCGCATGTGTTCTAAATGAAAAATTATATTATCTATCTGCTTTATTATCGTAATTATCTCATATTTGTACTCACTATATGATTCTATGTCCTTCATTTTCTAATAATGCTTATCCTTTTATGTAGATTGGTCGCATGGGAAAATAAATCAACGGTGTGCGAACAAATGAAGGTTTTTGACGGACGGAATAAATGATGAACGAGAAATGTGAGATATAACTGAGTTGAATTGCTTCTTTAAATGATTCAATGATTTTATTAAAAACCTGTGTGTTTAGGTATTTTATGTTTTGTTTGTATCGTGGAGAGCGTATGTGTTGATTGTATTAGGTGTGTTGTTGTGATTGCTAAGGTTGTCGATAATATATAGTTATGCTATCTCGAAATTTTTCGTACTTATATTATGTGTATTAATACCCTAGACTTTTCTAAAATATAGGGTAACTCTGTCAAATTTGTTAAAGAATCGTATGGACATTATTTTTCCCTTTTTAGAAAAGCTACATAATTGTTTGATTGATGTATCTTCCCATGCAACGCACGTATTACAATACTAGTAGTAATAGTAGTAGTAATAATCTTCTATATATTAAGAAAAGCAAGGAAAATCCATCTATTTTTTCAATTCCAATAAATATGTTTTCCCGCCAACATAAGGAATAATTTTTAATTATTTTTTTAGGTTGCTTAATAACATTTTATTAAGGTAATTAACCTCAATTCCATAAAATTCCCGCTTTCATCTCAATTCTCACGCGTGGCCAAACTAACATAAATTCCCAGCTCCTAAAAATCAATGCCTATCTTCTCCCAAATCTTAGGGATTTACCGTATCGTGGCCCTTTAACCAGCCTCTATCTTCTCCTAAATTGAGATTTACCAAATCAAAATTCTAAGCAATTTCTTTCTTCCCTTGATTTCTTCTTCCCTCATTATCTTGCTCACATTTGGAAGTGATTCGTTATACCATTACAATTCCTATTACTTTTAGAATCTATCTCAACAAGTATTCACACTAATAAATACTCGATCGCCACCCAGAGTCTGAACATAGTTTCAATGTTGTCTTCTCTTGCGCTATTTCGAGATATTCGAAAATTAAGGCTCACTTTTGTAGACTCCTTTGATTTTGTGCGATTTCCAGGTTCGAGTGCTCATGAATTGTAGATTTTATTTGCCAATTTTCTCTTCCGGAGTTTTGCAGATTTTCGCTTCCATTAACGTCAGTTTTTCTATTTCTTCCTCTGCTAGTGTTTACTTTTTTCGGTTTTTTTTGAGTGTTTTGCCTACTCTGCTTTTTGGTGTTCCACTATTTGGTTTGACTCTGAATACCATTGATGGAGGACCTTATTATCGAGCATTTTGTTTGATGGTAGATTTCTTATACTTATAGTGACTTAACGATGACCTTCACCAAATTTGTCCCTTCTTTTTGTAGATGATATTGAGCCCTTTCAGCCTCTCAAAGCAACTGCAGAATATTCATTCATGTATTAATTTTGAGATAGAATACAAATTCTAAATTATTTATTCATTAATAGTTGAGGTATAGGTGATGTGATGCATTTTGTGAAATGGTTTTGACCTGAGTTGGTAAGTGGTGGTTTCTTTAGTTTTGGTCATATGTTACAGGCAATTTTTTTTTCCGTGTGTGTGTAGTGTAAAAAGGATGTATGAATTTTGAAAAATGGAGAATATAAGCAATGTTTATGATCTTCTTAGACAAGCTATTTTGGAGAAGTTTCAAGCAAAGCATCTCCAAGTGATCTCATAAGTGGAGGAGGTCTTGCAAAAACTATGCAAAATGAGACAGATATCGATCGAAAAAGAGTGGAACTTGAATTGTCAATCAAAAGATTTTCTTTGGAGGCCAATGCTTGGCAACAATGGGGCAAAATACAACTAGAACATAAGTTTAATCTCCAGCAGATGTATACTGCTTGGCAACTTAAGTGGCTTACTTTGTGTATCATTCCTATTAGTTAGTATTTGACTTTGGCCGAAATTACAATGTAATATATTCCTAGAAATGAGTTAATTACAAGTTTGTTTTACTAGTTGATTTATACAAAAAGTTTTTCTTTAACTTATTATTATGAATTGAAATAATTTTTGTAATTAAAGCAAGTATAAACCATAACAAACGTAGACACAATTTTTTCATAACCTTTTTACAAAAATTAGAAATAATTTTTTTTCAAAATTAAGAGTACATATATATATATATATGTCTAGCACTCTATTTTCTATTATTATATTTTTTATTGAATTATATTCTACTACTTATTTGCATATGTACACTGTTACTCAATTCAATTATTTTATCTGGATTTATTGATATTCCACAAATTCTCTCCTTTCTTGTATTTCTTTTGAAAATCGTGTTTATAGATTAATTGGACACATTAATTAATTTTAGAAATAATTGATTATTTTTATATATAATTAGCTGAGAAACCAAAATTAATTCTTTTAAAAAATATATAGTAAAATTAATTAAAATTAACAATTTCAATAGGATTTAATTTTTGTGATACAAAATTACCATTCATTAAAATTTTACACAAATTAAAAGAAAAGTGTAACATTAAAATTTAATCATTAGATTGGGCGCATTAATTTATTTTAGAAATAATTAATTATTTTTATAAATAAATAGCTAAGAAATGAAACTTAATTAAAATTATCAATTTCACTGAGATTTAATTTTTGCATGATACAGAACTATAATTCATTAAATTTTTACATGAAAGTAAAATAAACGCGTAATATTAAAATTAAGTATATTTAAATTAATTAAGATTAATATATTTTTAAGATTTAATTGGAGTCGGTTTCATTGGACCAAAATGGACACTGTTTTATTGGATGAAAATTAGTCAAAATTAATTATTTTATTGCTAAAAATGGAAAATTATTAATTAAAAAAATGACTTAGATTGCTATGGGTTGGCATGATTTCCTTTACAAATGAAAGATGTCTTTTAACTAATTGCAAAATATTTTCGAAAGTAGATTCATATAAAAGAAAATTTTGGCAATATTGATTTTATTGGACAGGATTTTACAAATAGCCATATTGCAAAAATAAACAATAATTAGATTTAATTAGGTTGCTATGGGCTCACAATATTTCCTCGAAAAATGAAAGAGATCTTTAAATTTTAAGATATCTTTTAATTAAATTTATACAATTCTTAAAGCTGCGTCTATTAATTAAGCTAATTATTTTAGAAATAATAAACTCTTTTTATAAATAATTAGCTTAAAAAATTGATTATATTACAATTGAATATGATTAATTATATTTCTAAGATTTAATTGGACATGTTTTCATATACGATTTCATTGGACAAAAAATAATAAAAATTAATTCGATTGCTAAAAGGTGAAAAATATAATTAATGTACAAAAATGAAAAATAATTAAAATAAATTAGATTGCTATAGGGAAGAAAAATATATTTCCGAAATTAATTTATCTTCTTCCACTTTTTAAAATAAAGTGAGGTCAACAACTATAAGTTTTTGGATTTCTAAAATTGGGATGTCACATTTTATTTTGGCATGAATCCATTGATCATTGGTGCCTAATTAAATTCATTTACTTTTTTGCTAATATTTTTTTCCGAAAAATATGCTTGTATTTTGATTCTGACGTGTTTTTGCATTTTCTATAATATTTGTTTTGAGTTGCAGTTGATGAAAATTTTATCTATATATAATTAGTGATATTACTGGTGGACAATCATTTTCATATGGTGGCATTTTTTTTTTTTGAAAAATGAATTATGGTTATGTATTACAATTTTAAATGTTACAAATCATATTATATTTAAAATCATGATTTGCAATAAAGAAGGAAACCAACTACAAATTTGGTGTTTATTAGTTTATATAAATTTATCAGAATTCACAGCGTAGTTGACTTAATTTTTTTACAATTCCTCTAATAAGATCTAAAGTTTTTTGCCTTAATTTTTTTTTATTATTTATGTATTGACATTAGGATTCATAATTAATCGTTTTAAATTGTTTATTTTCTTTACCAATTTTTGATAGTTTAGATTTTATTTAATTTTTAAAGGTCATCGATTAAGTTTTCTATTTTAATTATTAATTATATATATTTCATTTTATTTATTTTATCCAAATTAATTTAAATTTGATATCAAAGTCATTCAAAATTTGATCAAGATATCGTAAAATCTATGAGATTTTTTTATCAATGCACATTAAGAATCCTATATAATTTAAATTATTTATAATAAACATCTAAATTGATAAGTTTAATATGTTAATATATCGAGTAGGTTAAATTGGTTAGTTTCTACTCAATATATTAATATATGTGTTTAGTATGTTTGGAATGTGTTTATTGAAAAATTGGATATCATTAATACATTTTTAAAAAGTACAAACAAAAGTTTTCGATTATACAATCATCATGGGGCGTGGATGGAGATTAGAATTTTCTAGCGAGGGAAGGGATAAAGAATTAGGAGTTCTCATCCTATTGCAATTCTTATATGATCCTCGATAAATCTCTATTAAATGAGGATGTGGTCAAGACGAGAATAAGTGATTTCTAGCGCGATAGGATCGCTGGTGGTATTGGGGCCTATCAAATTGTATCCATTATATTGTCATTTCTACAATATATCATTATGTTGATTATATTTTAAAATAAAATTTTAAAAATTATTATTTATATATTCATTATCAATATCATATATCACATGGGTGTATAGTTTATATATCCCGAATTTGTAATTGAATATAATAGATTGTAGAATAATTTTAAACAAAAAACTATAATCTCTACGAAAGTTAATATAGTTTGTTAGTATGGTTATTTTGATAACTATAACATCTAATTTAATGTTATTTTATTTTTCATTTATATTATCACAATTTCTATCGCAAATTTTCATCTCGTGCAATGCAGGTAAAATTTTGTCGAATTTTTAATAGAATTCTTTTGTTATTTATATTAATTAAGTTTAATGTTCTAACCAACACTGAGTTCATATTTTTTTGTAGTGGTATTTTCATATTATTAACATTTATCAAAACTACCATTTGTTGGGAAATTAGTATCCCCTACAACGCATTGGTGAAACAGCTAGTAATAATATTAATAATCATCATCATCATCTATATTTATATCTACATCTATATTATTATTCTTATTCTTATTCTTATTCTTATTCTTATTTTTATTATTATTATTATTATTATTATTATTATTATTATTATTATTAAAAATACTAATTGAAAAAACTCTAATATTAATTAATTTTTTAATTAATCATTTCAATGTAACAGTAATCCAAGTTATTTAATTAATTAATTGAATCTATGTCTAGATTTACATCTTCTCAATTGCATGATATCTTTTAAATTATAATATACATCTTTAAAATTAGATTCATACAATTTTTAAAACTACGGCTACTAAGCTAACTATTTTTTAAATAATTAGGTAAAAAATCAAACTTAATGAAAGTTATTTATATTTTAATTATGGACATGGTTTCACTGGACAAAGATAAATCAAAATTAATTATATTGCTAAAATAAAAATATAATTAATTTAAAAATAAAAAATAATTAGACTGCCACGGGTTGGCAAGATTTTCCTAACAAAATGAAAAAAAAATCTTTTAATTGTAAGATATCTTTTAAATTTCCAGATATTTTTAAAATTAGATTCATACATTTCTTAAAGCTATGGATATTAAATTGATAATTTTAGAGTTGGGCAGTTATTTTTACATGTTAACATTTTTTGGAAAATTAAATTTTTTTATGATATATACACACACACATATTAAAGTTTCAAGTGTTAGAAATCACATCATATTGAAAACCCCAGTTTGCAATGAAGATAGGAAATGAAATAAACTACAAATAAGGTGGTCACACAAATTTATCAAAATTTATCATAGTTGAATTTATTTTTTTTTAATTTTTTACAATTCCTCTAATAAGACCTTAAGATTTTTTTTTATCATTTTAAAACTTATAGATTAAGTTGTCTATTTTTATTTTTAATTATGTATATTTCGTTTATTTATCTTATCCAAACTAATTTAAATTTGATAACAACTAATTCAATATTTGATCAAGACAATATAAGATCTATGATATTTTTTTTCAAGCACATTAGGAATTCTATATAATTTAAATTATTTAAAACAAAAATCTAAATTGATGTTTAAAAAATATTTTAATATGCTGAATATATTAAATTGTTGAGTTTGTTAATATACGTGTTTTGTATGTTTAAAATGAATTTATTGAAAAAACTTAGATGCTATTATTATTATTATTATTATTATTATTATTATTATTATTATTATTATTATTATTATTATTATTATTATTATTGAAATAGGAGCTTTATTAATGAAGAACGTAACACATTGACGTAAGGGCATTAAGAATACAACTCGGGATGTCATAGTAAACCAAAGAACAAGCGTGTACACGAGCCTCCCTAACTCAAGCATGAGTGACTACGTTAAGTTGCCTTCTAATGTAACAGACCAAGAAACTCTGTTCTTGAGCTAAAAAACCATTGGAATCCGTAATAATGGAGCCAAATTCAGTGATATTATAATAATTAGCCTTCAGAGCTTCAACTGCCAACTTTGAATCAACCTCAAAGGTAACCTTTTGAAGGCTCATTGAACGAGCCCAGGTGAGAGCTATAGGAGGAATTAAATGGAAAATATTGACGAGGCCTTCAAGGCCGAGCTGCTGGAACGAGAGAGAGAGAGAGAGAGCACTAAACAACAGTGCAAATATTTGAGGAAAAGGTTTAGCAAATTTCATTCATGTGAACAGCATTTATACACCAGTTTACCTACTAGCCTAGACTACTGCTATTACATAGAGATAATTACAAAGAATATTGTGCCAATTAGATAAATACAAATACAGGTGATTGTGCTAGCTAGATAAATACAAACATAAGTGATAATACAAAGGAAGAATAATACAAGATATAAACATATACAATTTGATACAAACTGGAACTCTATGATGTTGGTGTTTTTGGAACATTTGCATGGACACGTTGGATGTTTGCTTGGGTATACTCCTAACATGCCTCCCTCAAGATGGAGGGTGGTAACACTCCAATCGTGGACCGGAGAAGATTGTGACGGGGACCTGGTAGCGGTTTGGTAAGGAAGTCAGCTAGCTGGTCGTCAGACAAGACATGGGAGACTCGAAGCTTGTGGGATTGAACGAGCTCTCGAATAAAGTGAAAGTTCATTGCCAAGTGCTTCATTTTGGTATGAAATACAGGGTTGGGACACAAACTAGCGGCACGAATGTTATCACAATAGATTATCCGTGTGCCGGAAAGTGGAATGCCAATTTCAGAGATGAGAGAGACGAGCCACTGAATCTCTGCTGCGGTGGCAGAAACTAATTTGTACTCTACTTTGGTGTAGGATCAGGCAACAGTCATTTGTTTCTTGGAGCTCCATGGGACGGGTGTCCCTCCTATATAGATAATGTAAACACCGGTGGATGAGCGATCTTCAATGTTTCCTCCCCAATCAGCATCAGAGAATGCATGTATAGAAAATTGTGGTGACCTTTGAATGAGAAGCCCAAGGTGTCAAGTACCAAATAAATAACGTAAAATACGTTTCAGAGCTGTCAAATGGAAGGTGGTGGGTGTGTGCATGTATTGTGAAAGTTTGTTAACATTATATGAGATATCGGGTCTAGTTAAAGAGAGATATTGCAAAAAGCCAAGTAGTGATCGATACTCTCTCGAATTTTCTAAGGGGATGCTAGAGCCAAGGGTGGAGAGGAAGTTGGAAGCGAGAGGGGTGGACGCAGGTTTGGCTTGAGACATGTTGGCTTTGATGAGAAGGTCACGGATATATTTACGTTGTGAAAGAAAGAGGCCGGTAGAGTGATGGGCGACTTTGACGCTGAGTAAGTAGGATAAAGTACCCAAATCCTTGAGAGAGAATTTTGAGTATATGTGATGAATAAGTGTTTCAAGAGATTGAGACGAGTTACCCGTGATGACAATGTCGTCAACATAGATGAGGACAAAGATTATGGCATTCTTGGTGGAGTAGATAAAGAGGGAGACATCAGTTTGAGAGGATCGAAAGCCAAGCTACTGGATTAATGTTTTAAGGGACTGGTACCATACGTGTGGGGCTTGTTTAAGGCCATATAGTGATTTGTTGAGGTGGCAGACGTGGTGAGGGCGAGAAGGGTCTTTGAACCCGGATGGTTGAGCCATATAGACATTCTCAGAAAGGTGGCCATGTAAGAATGCATTATTAATGTCAAGTTGGCGAAGGGACCATCCATGTTGGATAGCAATGGTAAGCACTAGGCGGACCGTGGTAGTTTTGATAACCGGATTGAAAGTGTCGGTATAGTCAAGCCAATGCCAATGTTTAAAGCCTTTGGCTACAAGGCGTGCATTGTAGCGATCAATTGATCCATTGGGTTTCCTTTTGATGCGAAATACCCATTTAGAACCGATCACATTTTGATCACGGGCAAGGGGTACCAAGGTCCACATATTGTTGTGAATGAGGGCCGAGTACTCATCACGCATAGCAGCAAAGGCACAAAGGGTCACGAGAGCTTGTTTGATAGTGGCGGGCTCTATAGGATCAGGGGTCAAGGATTGAGTTATTTGGGTGGCATGGAAGGCTGTTGGTTGCATTTTGCTTGAGCTCGAGTAACCATTTGATGGATTCGTGGGCGCTGCACGTGGAATGGTGAGTAGATGTGGGAAGTTGTAGGAGATGGTGGTGATGGAGGTCAATTTATTGATGGTGAGCGAACAGTTTTGGAGCTTGTGGACAGTGACGAATTGTTTGTCAAGGGGGATTCCATTTGTTGAAGAGTTGGGGGGCCTAAGGGATGTGTATTTTGCATAAGATCTGAGAGACGATGTAGAGGTCTATTTGATGGAGAGTTGTAGCTAGGTTGATCTTGTGTAAGAGCGTGAGTTGTTGTTATAGGGATTTGAGGAGATAAGTTATGAGTTGAAAGAGGAGTTGGAGTGGAAGGTGGAGTACCAAAATTGATTGGCGCGGATGTTGATGTGGAGGTGTAGGATTCTTTCATGGGCAATTGCTGGTCACCTTGTGCACGCATCTGGACGGGTAATACAGGCTGTTCAAAAGTCAACGTGAGGGGTTGGGGATGAGCTTGACTATCAACATTTGGTGAAGACTCGTGACATTGAGAAAATGGAAACATGTACTCAATGAATGTGACATGGTGAGAGATAAATATTTTCCCGGTGTCATGATCATTGCAAAAGGAGGCACTTTGAGTATTAGAGTAACCAAAAAAGACACAAGGCTTAGACCTTGACTCAAGTTTGTGACGAGTGTGTGGTCGTAACCACAGGTAACAAAGACACCCAAAAACTCGTAGCTTTGAAAGATTGGGTGGTTTGTTAAATAATTTTTCAAATGATGACATGTACCCTAGTTGAACCTTTGGCATTCTATTAATTAAATAGATTGCAGTATGAAAGGCATAGGGCCAAAAACGAGTAGGGATAGAGGCGTGGTGCAAAAGAGCAAGTCCAATTTCAACGACATGGTGATGTCGCCTTTCGGCAAAGCCATTGTGCTCGGGTGTGTGTGGAGGAGATGTTAAGTGAGTTATGCCATTGGTGGAGAAAAATTTGATAAGGCGATGAATTCGCCGCCATTGTCGCTATATAGTCGAAGTATTTTTGAGTGGAAGAAATTTTCTACGAGTGCTTTAAATTGTATAAATGTATCATTAACATTAGATTTTCTACGTAAGCTATAAAGCCATATATAACTTGTATAGTGGTCAACAAGAATTAAATAATATTTGAAACCTTCATTAGATTCAACAGGCGATGACCAAACATAAAAAAAAATTAACTCAAGAGGACATAAACTAGTTGATGTGGAGCTATCAAATGGAAGCTTGTGACTCTTCATGCAGTGACATGAGTCACAACTAAAAGGTGACGACATAGATAATTGGGGCAATTTTTTAGAATTGACGAAGAACTTTAAATGACGGATGACCTAAACGACGATGAAGCAATTCAAGGGAGATTGATAGGGCATTGAATGTGGGTTTGGGACTAGCCTGAGCTTGAGAAGAAGGCCACATATACATGCCGTTTTTAATGTCTCCCTGTAGGATTGGTACTCCCGTGTGTAGATCCTTCACAAAAAAAATTAGACGATAAGATTTCAATGGAAGTGTTTTTTTAGGCGCAAAAGTTTGAAACAGAAATTAAATTTTTTGACATTGCAGGGACACACAACACATTTTGAAGGTGAAAATTGCCATATGACATTGGAAGTTATGTGGTACCTGTGTGTGTTATTGTGAGACCTATACCATCACCGATATCATCAGGACCAAGGTAGTCAGAATGGACGGATAAATTGCTCAGGTCGGTGGTGGCATGGTGGGAGGCCCCGGAGTCAAGATTCCAGACAAATGATTGGGATGTGTTTGGTAGGGTAAGATGAGCTCTTGGGTTGCTTTGGTAAGGACGGTTGGTCTATTGGGATCGGGTAGTTTTGTTGTGGATGGGGTTGGTGTTTTGAGCAAGAGTTAGGTGCCATTTAGGATAGTTTTTGGCAGAGTGGCCTTGTTCTCAACAAAGTTGACATTTGCCGAGATAGGGTCGAGGTGTGTAACCTTGGTTGGTGATGTCATTGGAAGAGCATTGGTTAGGGGGCGATAGTTATTTTGGCATGTGGTGTTGTTGTTGTTATTTCGATTGTTGGAAGGTTTATAGGTTGCATTCGTAGTCAGTGGAGAGGAGAGTTGTGAGACATATGCTTCGGCCTTAAGCTGCACTTCTGTGGTGATGAGTTTTTCGTGTAATTCATCGAAAGAAATCAATGTTTCTCTAGTGTGAATGGCACCTGAAATTCCTTCATACTCAGGCCCCAGTCCTTTCAAAACATGAAGTGTAACTTCGTCCTGGTCAAGTGTGGCATTCATCATCGAAAGGGTCTCTGTTAGGCTCTTGACTTCGTCAATATAATCTGTGATTGTGGAATCTCCCTTAACCAAGGTGGTGCGTTTGCTGTTTAGACCCATAATGAGTCCACGTGAAGGCTTGGCATATGTATTTTGAATTGTAAGCCAAGCTTAACGAAATGAATTTGTCGCAGCAATAAATGATACTAGGCTTGGCATAATCGAACTGACAAGAGAATTCAAGAGCAATTTGTCTTGACGAATCCGATGTGAGAAAGCTGGATTCGGCATAGCTTGATTGTCGACTTGTATAGTGGGCGGTGGACATGGAAGAGACCCGTCTACATAACCTATCAAATCATATCCGATGACCAAACTATGTATTTGAAGGTACCATACTGGGTAATTAGTGGAAATGAGTTTGATAGGCAATTGTGACTGGGCATTGATGATGATTGGTGGTTGTAGAGTTGTTGTTTGTGGATGTGGCAGTGGTGGAGTGGCACTGGGGACTCTAGAGTTTGTGGAGGAATCATTTGTGAAGGCCATTGATCTCAAAACTGCAAAGCAAGAAGCTTTGATACCATATCAGAGGAATTAAATGGAAAATATTGATGAGGCCTTCAAGGCTGAGCTACTGGAACGAGAGAGAGAGAGAGTGTAGAACACTAAACGACAATGCAAATCTTTGAGGAAAAGGTTTAGCAAATTTCATTCACATGAACAACATTTATACAGCAGTTTACCTAGCCGAGACTGCTACTACTAGATAGAGATAATTACAAAGAAAATTGTGCTAACTAGATAAATACAAATACAGGTGATTGTGCTAGCTAGATAAATGCAAATATAAGTGATAACACAAAGGAATAATAGTACAAGATATAAACATATACAATTTGATACAAACTGGAACTCTAGGATCGTTGGTGTTTGTGGAACATTTGCATGGACACGGTAGATGTTTGCATGGGTATACTCTTAACAAGAGCATGCAATAGTCTAGATGCCTCAGCTTCTTTAGTCGCAATCTATCTAGGAAGAAAAAAACATACGATAAGTAACGACGACGCAACACCCATCTCGAACCACCATACCCAGTCCCACAACTCTTGATGAAAGGGAGATAAAAGCATCCACATTGCACTTGAAGGAAACTGACAAAGGTCGGTGCCACAAAGAGCAGAAACTACCTTCTCCATGCTGTTGAGTTGTCATAACCTGCCTCCTCGATTGAACCTGAAGCCAGTCAAAGAGAGTTTCTTTGGCCATGAAACAAGTTTCCGCTTGTTTGAGGGACAAATTATTCCATAGTTTGTCATTGTGGCTCTTCCACATACTCTATAGAACAGGAACAAATGTCCCATTCTCCTCAATGTTCAATTGTTCTAAAGCGTCAAAAAATAGTCTGTAAAGCTATCAGCTTACAAAGCGCACTTATGAAGTACGGATGATAAGTCAACTTCAGTCCAACAATTATGTACATAATCACAAGCATAAAATAAATGCTACGAATTCTCAATATGATGTGAGCAAAACACACAGGAATTTGGCACCTGAACGCCTGTGGTTTGAAGGTTGCTTCTATCCGATAAACATCCCCTACAAGCTCGCTAAAGGAAAGACTTTATCTTTGGAGACACTCGAAAACTCCACAATTTATGCCAACGTCCGGGAATCTACAATGTTGCTGAGTCCATAAACGAATCCATTGTAATGCGGTATGGTGATTTCACAGTGTAGTGGCCGCTTGGACTAAAATTGCAGATTAAAATATCCTCGTTCAGGCCGAGCACTAAAGGAATATTCAAAATAACATTCACATCTCTATCATCAAGGACCTCCTGTAAAAAATTGACATCCCATTCATGTCGTCCTTCAAGCAGAAGACCATTAACTTTTAAGTCTCTCACGTAATCTGGCATTGGAATGTGAAGTCTCAAAAGTCATTAGACTCTCAAAGCTACGTTTCAGTCCACATATTTATAAGTTCTCCATTTCCAATCTTCCAACGAAAGCCCTTCTCCACCAATGTTTGGGAACACCAGATACTTCATCAAGTAAAACTTGGATTATGCCGCAGTTTGGACAGATAAAAATCCCCATTAGGATAATATGCAGCTTTAAAAATCTTTCAAACTAAGTACCCGGGTTGGTAAGAAGACCCAACCTTGTTTCCCTAGCATAGTAAGATTAAACCCTCGACGGTTACGAAAACCAAGACCCCCATTTTCTTTCCTCAGCACAACTTCTCCCAACTAAGCCAATTTATACTCCACTTGCTGTCTTTATTCATTCCCCAATAAAATGAATTTTTCATTCTCTCTACTTCCTCAGCCAAAGTCGACAGTTGTAGAAATGAACTCATAACATATGTAGGAATTGATTGAGCAACCGTTTTGATTGGGACCTCACGACCTGCTTTGGAAATGGGCTCAGGAGGCCAACCAAGATTTTTCTTCCAAAGTTTATCCTTGATGAAACCTAACACGATTATCTTTTTACGCTTAACGAGTGATGGCATGTCGAGATACTTTCCCATATCAAGCTGGTTATTCACACCTAGAATATCTGATATAGCAGCTTGCTATTAGTACATATTAAAAAGTACAAACAAAAGTCTCCGATTAAATGATCACGATGTGGCGTGGACGGGAACGAGAATTTTTTCGCAGGGATAAGGATAGAGAATGGGGATCCCATATCCTGCTATAATTCTCATATCATCCCCTCTTGACCTCAATTAAATGAGAATGTGGTGGGGATGAGGATAAGTATTTCTTAACGAGCATGAAAACGGTGCCAATATTTACAACATGGAATTGACCAAAGCATAGGCTAAACTCTGTCTAAGATTTTAGAAAAACTTGAACATGCATTACCTAAATCGTGTGATGTACAAGATCGTATTGTGTTTTTTATAATCATTTCAGTAATGGTAATGATGTTTTATTTATATTTTTGGGAATCATGTATTAATATACAAGATTTCCATGTAACGCAGGGGGTTACTGTTAGTTATTTTCTAAAAGTAGTAGAGAAATTTCCTAGCATACATTGTATTCTACATATGAATTAAAAATTACAAAGAATCACAATGCTTTGACGAATATGTGAAGATGAGTTACTGATTAAAATGAAACTATTACGTAATAATTTTGATTTCGATGTTCCTTTTAGTAGGATTAGAAAATGTACATATTTTTTTTATGTGAATTATATAAAGATTTAGGAGATCCCCCCTTTGTGGTCCATTTCGTAACGCGATTTATCGGTATGATGAAAGAACACATAAGCATTATGAAAGATGACGAGTTTTAAAATTTGCATTGTGTTGTAAACGGCAACTGATCAAGCTTCTAGGAATGAGAGATCCTCTGGTTATCTTAAGTGATTTACTATATAGCATGAATGGAAAACATAGTCATTTTGTGCAAACCATTCAATCCTATAACATGATGTTTATATCAAGGGAAGGACAGATGGGTTCTACTATTAATGATGGAAGGTTACAAATGCATCTTATAGATGAAAAGTATCATCTGTAGTTGCCTTCGTACTTAAATAAATGGCAAAAGAAAAAATAAAAGTAACAAGTAAATTCACAAGTTAAATTTACGCTAAACCTATAACTTAGACAATTCCATTCTAATAAACAAACAAATTCACACACAGAGAAAGAAGCTAAGGGAAGCCATGGAGGATAATTGGCCATATAATTATGCATTTGGGTTGGTTTATTTTAATATTAATTGGCCTACAAGTTTACAAACATTCCATAACAAGGTCTGAAATTGGATAAACAACCCCGGATCAGCATTGAGTCATCTTCTTCCTCAGGGCTGTGCATAATCTCATTTCATGGCCACAATTTTTTAACCATGGACGGCGAGAGAGAGATTATACAATCAAGTGCAATTTTTAGACAGAGAAAATGCAAAATTTATCACCAAAAAATATAAAATAAATAAATCTTAAATATATGTGCTATTAGGATCTACATATAAACATACCTTTACTGGATCTTCAATGGATATGGATCTCGAAGTCTGAAACTAGCTTGAGGAAGAAGAGAAAGAAGTCCGAAACTAGCTTGGGTATCTCAAATGGTGAAGGAGACGATGTGAAGGAGAAGGGCATCTCGAATGGTGAATGAGAACTGGATCGACCTAGAATTTCGGGTCTCCTGGAGAAAGCAAAAGGGATCTCGATGAAGCAGACGATGTGAAGAAGCGGATCTCGTCGAAGGAGATGACTGAAGAAAGGGATATCGATGAAGGAGAAATTGAGTTAGATACCTACTGCAAAATAATGAAATATACACAACACACACATTACAGACACCAGCTACTGAATATTGATGTTCATTGAAGTGTGAGAGATAGAGTGTGTGTGTGTGTGCGCGCGCGCGTGCACGCGTATGTGTGTGGAATGAGATTACTATATGGCAGTGATTTCTAACAAACTTATGGGCAGAGATATGAGATTTGGTGGAATTTAATTAATTTTTCATTTGTTAAGTAGCCAACCTTGTAGGGGAAATTGGTAAAAAAAAAACAAAATGGACAAGAATGCAAATGTGTTAATGTCTTGCTACTTTTGAAGATCCTACTAAAAAATTATCGAATTTATGCAATTTCCACTTCCTCTAATAAGGGCTGAAGAATTTTTTTATTATTTTTAAAAATTATCGATTAAGTCATCTATTTTAATTATTAATCATATATATTTTCATTTATTTATCTTATCCAAATTAATTTAAATTTGATATTAAATCATTCAATATTTATGAAATCAATGAGATTTTGCATCAACCACATTAAGAATTCTATAATAAATTATTTTAAAAAACATCTAAATTGATGTTTAAAAAAATATGTTAATATACCCAATATATTCAATCATTAAGTTTATATTGAATATGTTAATATACGTGTTTAGTATGTTTAGGAGGCATTTATTGAAAAAAATAGATGTCATTTATACATTTTTAAAAAGTACAAATAAAAGTCTCCAATGAAACGATCACGATAGGGCATGGACGTGAATGAAAATTTCCTAGCGGGGGCGAGGATAGGGAATGAGAAGTCCATATCCTATTGCAATTCTTATATCATCCTTGTTTGACCTCGATTAAGTGAGAATGTGGTGGGGATGCGGATAAGCATTTCTTAGCGGTGCATGAACATGGTGCGAATATTTGCAGAATGGAATTAACCAAAGTACAAGCAAAATGTTTCGAAGATTTTACAAAAATTTGAACATGCATGACACATCACACGATTGTACTATATCTTTTTATAATCATTTTCAGTACTGGTAATGATTTATATTTATATTTATATTTATGAAAATCATGTATTCATATAGACAGCTTCCGTCCAACACACGGGAGTTACTGTTAGTTATTTTCTTAAAACAGTAAAGAACTTTCCTACATATAAATTAAAAATTACAAAGAATCACAATGCTTTGACGAATATGTGAAGAGGGCTTACTTATTAAAATGAAACTATTACATAATAATTTTGATTTCTTTGTTTTTTTTTGGGTATGATTAGAAAATATATTGACTTTTTTCAGGTGAATCTTATACAGATTTAGGAGATCCCTTCTATATGTGTCAATTTCGTAACACGATACATTGGTACGACGAAAGAATGCATAAGCGTTATGAAAAATGTCGAGCTTCAAAATTTCCATTGTGTTGTATGTAAGGGGAAATGATCCATCTTCCACGAATGAGAGATCATCCCGCTATCTTAAGTGAGTTACTATATAGCATGAATGGAAAACGTAGTCACTTTATGCAAACCATTCGAGCCTATAACATGATGTTTACATCAATTGGAGGACATATGAATTCTACTATTAATGATGGAAGGTTACAAATGCATCTTCTAGATGAAAACTATCTCATTAGTCTTCACTAAATTTATCTTATTGTTTAATATATAGTAGAGTATCTCATTAGTCATTCACTAATTTTATCTTACTGTTTAATATATAGTTTGATTACGTTATGTTATTATTATATGTTTCTACGTTGGTTGAGCTTCTTTTTTTTTTTTTTTAAATTCTCATTTCCGTAAGCACAATTTGTTTGGGCAATGAAGAAATGCACTGTAGGCTTACACAATATCATGTTACTTAGATGAATAATTATTGGGAATTGGTTTCAAATCAATCTATCATGGTTATATTATGCCTTTGTCGAGTTCAAAGTTTGAATAATATTTAATTGGTATTTTTTACATACGTCATTTTTCAATTATTATTTTTCCAATTCACGTAAAAAAAAAGTAAGTTTAAAACATTATACATTATCCATTCATAAGAGAAGCACAATTAATGGACAGTCATCACGAGATATGACTATTAGTTAATGCTGATATATTTGGAGTGTGTACATGTCAAGGAAAGTAATTAGTATTTCGATAATGTTTAATTGATTATATATTTTGTATTTAATAGATTTTTTTTATAATTTAATTTAGGATGATAGCAAGGCACATATGAATTTTGTAAATTATGAGTACATCATAAAATGAAAAATATGAATTTTCTTTTCTATAATATTTTATTCTTATTAACACGAGTTATTTGGTTGTTTTGAATTACATTTAATTTTATGTTGAGCATTATCTTGATTTCCTTTCTAATTAATATAATTTTTCTATTAGTGTATCATAAAGTAATTTTTAGCTTTTTTTTTACACTTATTATCGTATTTTAATAAATTGGTTTTGAACTATGATCTGGATTTTGATTAATGTTACTTCTCTTTTAGTTTTTGTCGTCTTTTTTATTTTTTATTTTTCTAAAATCATATTTACATTTCGCATAAATTAAAATTTTAAAATAATCAAATTATTGCCTACCTAATGCTATTAGGATATTTAGAAAGAGTGCTCATATCAACCATAATTTATTTAATTAAAGCAAAATATCAACTATGTTTATTTTAAATAGTTTATAGCATCACATGCTACAAAATATTTACAATTTATATTACATTATGGTATTATCAATTAAGTACAATTGTCATCTGTTAAAAAATTTTATTTTTTACTATTCTTTACCACAAAATTCAATCTACACAATTTTGTTTTTTAGATTTCACGTAAATGTCTATAACTTTACTCCCATATACCGCACAGGGGTGAAAACTAGTTTAATTGAATACCATTTTCTTCAGTTAATTTTTTGAATGGCACATGCATTTGAGTTTTAACATCTTTTGATCCAATCTAAGAAAATACTGTGTAAGCCAATAAAAAAGCTCACACTTTCACAGGAGTATTACACATATTAGGCGGTAAATTGGAATTGACCGCTTTTTTTCAAGCCTTTTGTTAAACGAGATCTTTCAATCAAGCCTCAAATATTTACACGTACCTACGAAGTGACTATGCGGGGCTATTCAGAATAGTGAGAATAATACACCTAATGGACTAATTCTAAGAACATCTCAATTGCATGTGAATATTAAAGTGTGATGTGGAGGAGAGAGATAGCAAGAGGATGATTATTTTAATTGAAAAACGAATAAATGATGTGTAGTGAAAAAGAGAAGGAAAAGTGAAAAAAACAGGAGAGATATAGAAATAAATTCAAAAATAATAATAAAATACTAGTGGACAGATGTGAAAATGGGCTTCGAGACGTGGAACATGGTACGAGAATTTGTGCACAAAAGTGGAGAAAAGTGAGAAAAAGAGAATAAAATATGGAACCCATAATTTTTGTATGTGTTTTATCTCTCCTTGATGTAAGAAAAAATAGAGGATGTAGAAGTTATGCGATGGATTTGCTCTTATTGTGATGTATTGAGTCAAGAAAGTTAGCGTGTGTTCGTTTCCACTTATTTTCATCTAAAAATTACCTATTACTAAAAGTCAAAGTCAAACATCAATATCAACCACACATTTCACATCATCACTCATTATTATCCACACATCTCGTGGTCCCCACCACTACACTCCACTTTTAGCCAAATTTTAGGCAAAAATAAGTACACACGAACACACGCTTAGTTTAGGGGTTGTCTAGCAGTTATCCGATAACCTGAGTCTGACCCCACAAATAATTTAGGGTTCTAACTACTTTTTCGGTAAATTGAAAATTAGCTTTCGGCGCCTCCCCTAAATCGCGTTCAACTCGTAATCCAAGAAAGTAAAATTTTTCGGAACAAGCATCGAAATTGGTTGACAACATCATGAGAAAGATACAAAAGAGACCCATAATTAATGTTTCTCTATCTGTCTATATTCTATGGTAGGGCTGGAAGAAAAATACCGGGGTACATAAATTATGTATATCCCTGCTTGTATTTTCTGAAAAGGTCTTCAGTTTTGGCATTACGGAAAGCACAGCATCCAATTAGATAGAGAAAGATTAAAGCAACGAGGGATATAATGAGTATAATGTTAGCCCTTCTCCACTCAGTCCTGAGATTAGCGAGCAATCCAGCTTTGCACGAATCACACGAATAGCATAGTTGGGTTTGCTCGTTGTTCCATTGCAAGCAGTCCATGTCTGCACCTGTGTCTATTGGACTGATCCAATATGTTGGGTTCACAAATGTGTACCCACATTGTGTCGGTGGTTTACAGCATCCTGACTAAAATTAATAAGTAATTAAATTTTCACATAGGAAAAAAACTAAATAAATAAATAAAAACTAGTCCACATTCACATGAATGGTTATGCTTAAAACGTTACCATTGCTTGCATGAATTTGCATTCTTTTCTTTGTAATAAGGTTTAATACTTCAATTCAAATATAAATATCACATAAGCCTCCTCCAACAATACTTAATAATTCGTTTTCACTCGAATTTTAATATTATTTTCTACGAATTTA
Source organism: Jasminum sambac (assembly GCA_018223645.1). NCBI lineage: Eukaryota > Viridiplantae > Streptophyta > Magnoliopsida > Lamiales > Oleaceae > Jasminum > Jasminum sambac. Next base: position 2,344,478 of record CP073650.1, read on the forward strand.
TTTTACTAGGTTTGATATTTTACCCACATTTGGGCATGTTAATATGTCCACATACTGATGTCGCAATTTGCAATCCATTTGCTAGTCTGCACCACATGCAAACCGTGGCATCAGCGTGTGGGCATATTAAAATGCCCATGAGATCAAAATTTTTGATTTTTCATCTATAACATTGACAAGTTCAAAATTCAAGATGTTAAATAAAAAATCAATTTTATCGACATAATTAATTTGTAAAAAAAAAAAAAAATAATTCAAACGCATGCTTTTGTTGCCAAATCAAATTTGATCTAGCTATGCATGTGTTTTCTTGTGCCGAACATTGTTTGCTAGTAGTTTAATTACCTGCAATGGAGTGATATGGGCATTAAAGAAATCTTGAGCCATTCGATAACTCTGATTCAACTCAGCACACATGGTTGAAGAGCTAAGGCAAATCCTAATTCGATCCCACTTGTAAGAACTTCTAACTCTCCTTCTGAGCCAACCGGAAAAGTCGTCTAGACGATACTCTAAATAAGCTCGGCTGGGTGCCGGATGACCAGAACCTCTCACTGTCACCATATACACGAAAACAACCAAAGACGCCAACAATACTATCATAATAAGCATTGCAATGAGGTATACAATAAGCAGCCATGGAATCCTCCAAAACCCTCCAATGAAGCCAGCAAGTCCCACAATTAAGATTAAAACACCCAAAATGATAACTGGCCATTGTAGAATCTTCACACAAGAGTTATCTGCTTCTGTTGCGAGCCAGATTCCTGCCCCAATTATAGGAACCGAAACAAGCATTGCAACAAAATTAACTGCACCGATGATGTTGTTACTTAGTGCCATCTCTTCTCCGATCAGTTACTACTGTCTATTTGGGCGTGCGATAAATGCAAAACACGGTTAAATATCAACTTTAGACGCACTACTACTTATTAGGGTTCCTTCCTTGAATGCATCAAAGGAACTAAAGCATAAAATAATGATTTGTAAAGTGATTTCTGTTCTCTCTGTCGCAAATTTCAATCCACTTTTTCACTTTTTCAAAGGACGACAGAAAGAAAATGTCCCACAGAGAAGAAATTTCGCGCTGTGGTCACCGCGTGAAGGTACCATTTTGCTTTATTCTCAAACTAGCTAGTTTTACGATTCATGAAACGCCTCAGAACTTTTTCGGGCATTTAAACACTAAAATTAATGAATAATTCTAGGTGTACACACAAATCCATTACCACACACTACTACATCCTAATACATAAAATACGAAAAGACTAAAATGCCCCCTAAATGTGGGGGGTCATACACCCATTAGTATATAGTATTTTACCACAAAAAAATATGTGTACTCCAAAAATAGTCCAAAATTAATGAGTCAAACATGTTAGCAGACCCGTTGGACCATTTTTATAATACACAGGTGCCCAATGATGAAGTATAGTCTAGTCTAAAACGACACCCAAAATATGTGATTTATGTATTTTATTGTGAGTTCAAGTGGACACTAAGGTAATTATTAAATTATTATCACATGTCAATTATGACACATATTATAATTAATTGATTGGTGTTATGAATAATAATTGAAGAATAATTATTAGGTGTTATGAATAATTGAGAATAATGTGGTGGTTATGAATTATGAGGAATAATTTGGTGGAGGAATAATTTGGTAAAAGATGTAATTATTATATGTGAATGACTATTATACCCTTGATGAAATTATGTAATTACGATTGTGCCATTCAAGTTTTCCTATAAATAGAGCTTGCTATTAATGAAATTGATTCTGAGAATTCCTAATTCATTCTCTCTAAATTCTCTCTATTATTTCTATACTTTATAACACGTTATCAAGACGAAGATCTAACCCTTTGAGTAATATGAAAGAAGTATGCTCTACAACAGCATCTTATAGATGATCTTCAGATTTAAACCTGATTATTACGAATGAATTAATTCATCCTCATCAATCCTAAATAATTATCTCTTTGCAAATACATCATTGAAACTTCCCTTTTGTTCATATTCATCTCCCACAATTCCTCATTCTACACAACCTGCTTGGAGATGTCTCAAATCCCAAAATTGGAAGAATGGAGTCCAAAGAATTTTCCGATCACGTAAATGGATTGCAAGTAAATCTCATCCATGGAATAATTAGAGAAATGAAAAAAGGTAAATCATATGATTTTATAATATAATAATATATTAAACTATAACATCTGTTTTATCGAGATATAAGGAGCATACATTATCAAAATCAAATTTTCTCGACTCCATTATACTTGATTTAACGAGAGCTTCGATTTGACACCAATATTGATAGGGTAATAACTCGTTTTGAAATATGTTATTATCAAACTTTCAAAATTTACAAATCAGTACACTAACTTTTGAAAAAGTTACTAAATAGTCCTTGAATATTTTGATATTGATAAATTGAAGTAAAAAGGAGATAATTTTCCAATCGTAAAACATTGATAAAATATTTTTGACAATTTTACTTTTACGAATTGGAATGGACAATTTTACCCTTAGGGTAAAACCGACCTAATTTTGACGACAAGGAAAAATGGATAGAATATTCATGAAGAAATTCTAAATCCATTGATTATATAAAATGGCTTGAAGTCCATTTGAGTTAAAAGATCTAATATTATTTTAACTCCAAGAGTTCAATTACATAATGTACTTATTCTAGAAGGATAAGTGTGCTATTGTAGAAGTAATGAGTATTTGTTCTAGAAGAACAAATTTGCTCCCGTAGAAGCAGTTCAATATTTAATTCTCGCACTTTATTTACTGCAATTTAATTACTGCAATACCTCCTACTTGATGATGGGTTCAACCGTCACTAAACGGAAGGTTTTATATATTTCTGCACTTTATATGCTAAGTGATGGGTAATACCTTCTACTAAGCAGATCCTACTCCTGAAGAAGTAGTTAAATATTATGCAATTTAATTCTTACTATTTAAATTCCGTAAATTTATATTTATTGCAATAATTCCCATAAGGCAGGTTCGACCACCTATTGGAGGAAATTTAATTTCTGCAATTTAAATTTATGCACTTTATAGTTTGAGTATATTTCCAATGTGGTGGGTAATGCCACACGATTGGTGTGCATATTTCCAATGTGGTGGGTTATACTACACGATTGGTTATAATGAATCCTACTCTTGAAGAAGTAGTTGATCAAATATTCTAATCTTACTCTCGAAGAAGTAGACGATGAGAATAAAATTACTTCTCCATATATACCGAATATTAATGGAGAAAATTGAACAAGTGGTACTTGAAGTTACCATTGGATAAATAAATGAAAGTAAAATGCTTAATAGATCCCATGTTGATAAATCAAAGAAAATATATCGCATGGAGAAATTATATGAAGTAATCTCATCAATGATATGAGATTGTATTAATATGAGAATAAAATGCTCTTGAAGAAGCATAATCATTAGATTTCTGTATTTGAATAAAGCCAATGTGATATTATTATTACTCCAGAAGAAGTACAAAACAGCCGAAGTGGAACATATTGAGAATATCAAAAGATGGCATTAAACACTCGAAAATATAGAAATGCAAAAAGAATATACATCTGAATCCATAAATGAGGGATGCGTCTCGAGAGTATAAATACTCCGTAACTCTGCCACCATCAACATTAGGATTCATAATGAAATATTTAAAGGATCCGAATTTCTTTTTCGCTTGACACCAGTGGTCTGTGACTGACGGACCCGGACTTCCACAGATTCTTGAACATATGCATGAAATTTGATGAGTAGTTCATCAACAGTACTAGCAGAGATAAGTATTTTTCTCGCTGAATGAGAGATAAACTTATTATTTACACCCTGATCTAGAAACGCTAGTAAGCCATCAAAGAAATTATTAATATTCAACAAACCTATTGGTTTGACATGAAAGTTCCACTGTACAACGAGGCTATATTGAATATTTCCTCCAAAGGTGTTGTAGCCACCTGGAAGGACAATGAAAGCATCACTATTATTCATCATATACATCATGCGCTTGTGGATGGATTGGCGCTTGTAGCCCCAACCCTGCTGGACCCATGGTAGAACTGGCTCCAATTCGAGTATTAGATCCAACTAGATGGAAAGGTATTACACTCGAAACTCTTATTCCCAATGATTGTGCGGCCATTATAAGTCTAGCTAAAAGTTTGTTGTTGGTTCCTCCGTATAGTATATTGATTTCTTGTCTCCCTAACTCTTTTACAAGTCGGTTTGCCATATCCACATATTGGATATGGCCTACCAGTTTAGATCCACCAAGAATACATACGGTTTTAATCTGGCGAGGTAAAGGCTGACTTGTATGAGATGATTCTAAAATCTCCATATCCATCTCTACTCCTATCTTTCTTTTTGCACTCTACTTTTAATGTATGAGCATGAGAGATATATGAATCCCTCTATTTAAAGAAAATTTTTAAACCAATAATTGAGTGCACTATTTACTTTTTGACAAATATGAAAGAGAAAAAATGCAGAATTTTTTTTTTTAGTGAAAATGACATATATCTGTCGGTGATTGAAAAATAATATATATATACATATATATATATATATCTTAAAATCGAAAAACAATATTTACAATTACAAGAAAAACATTGATCTTCGTTATTACACCGAGCTTCCTTATATTAATATGAGAAAATTATTATACTAAAATTTTCTACTAAATTTACAAACAGGATCTTCTAAAGTAAGTTTTTCAAGACTGTAACGCATTTGTTGATCTTTGAATTTGGCCCATAAGGTCATTAGCTCACCTTGTACGTGTCCACTAGGATGTGTCTCAAGAGCCTGTTGAATATCATCCAAAGGCTCCTTACTCAATCCATCCTTAATGAATGCTATTTTATCTTCTCGATTTCTGGACAAGTACCCCACAGATTTACATCGAGTGTCACATATCCACCGAGCACATTTGTAGCATCCTCCTAATCTTTTTGCTCTCCGTTTCTTTGAAAAACTACTTTTACCCATACCAGGCATGTATTTAGAAGGAATTGAAACCTCACCAGATAATCGAACCTTTGCTTCAATCAAGCATCGGATATCTTGTGGGATACCCTTATTCATTAGCATCCTTAATCTTTTCCAAATTTACCTCGATAAATCCTTTTTAGGATTTTAATCGGTAGTGATGGATAGTATTTTCAAGATTTGAGAGCATATGATCCATTATAATGTATAGACCCTTGTTAGGATGCATTTTGCAATAATTTTGATGATTTATTTATAGAATAATACGACGTATGAAATAAGACTCCGATTTTAAATAAATAATATGAAGCGTAAGAGCTACGATTTCGAATTAAATAATAGCCTGATGTGATGCGTATGAGTCAGAACTCTGTTTGAATAGTGGTAGACAATAATGTCACCAAAAGATGATGGAATATGTCGGTGAATTATTTCTATGATAAATCATATTGAGCACTATACGTATACTAGTGAAATCGATATAAGAATTTACTAAACTAGAAGTTCAATAATACTGCTTTAAAACCGACTGACCATCCCGGTTTAAATAATTATTGAAATCAATATTTCAAGTGAAGAATTAAAAGAATTCTTCAATGATTGTTCTCGATAAATGATGAAATCATTACTAGCCAATATTGGGAATAAATCCCAAATATATCCGAATAAAGGATGAGAAGTATGGGCCCATTCATCCTACATGTGGACTACTAGATATTATGATATGGATCCACTAGATAGTCACATGTGTATATGATTCGTAATTTGAAATTTATTTAAATATTTGCTCACAGATGAGCATGATTTTCAGATTTAATGATAAAGCTAGTAAATGTATATCCCAATACTTGAATAAATCCTGAAGGATTTGAGTATGCGCATACAAGTGGGATATTATATGGCAAATTATTTAAAGTCCTCAAATAAGTTGCCGATATCGAGAATAGAATGCAAACGGTCTAAATTCCCATATTAAGGCTGAATGATGAGAACATATATGATTAAAATCATACCAACTGTATGAGTTTTGGTGTTCTAAATTTTCTCAGCATGAGGGGGAATATTAAAGGTTGAAAATAATATGTGAAATGCATCATGTTATATCCTCGAAATTGAAATACGAACTTGAAGTTCAAAGATGCATGAAAGGCTATGACCAATCACATATATTAGCTACGATGCTTTGATAAGTTAGCACGCTAGAAGCGTTGATATTTCCCCAATCATATCTATCAAAGCAAATTATAAAAGATGGTCTTAATAACGGAGGCATGTGCTCTTGAAGAGTATATAGACATAACTATATTGTGTAATCCTACAAGAGGATTGATAATGAGATATCTCGATAAGTTATGTCGATATTGGGAAAGAAATGAAATTGAAATGTGTCGACACGATATGAAAATGTAGCGCTACATATGATCAATGATAATGAAAATATTGAGATATATTGAAGATGATAAATGGTGAATGTGAAATCCTTAACTTATGAGATGATGAGATGATGATGACTAGTGCTCAAGTTTAAAGATAAGCATGGTGGTCATTATATGTTGCATGCTCATGAAAGTTAAATTACCGATCGTGTGTGTAGTACGGAAAAGGAAATTAAAGGATCGGGTGAGCTAAGCCCGTGTTTATGAGTACCCTAAAGGGTGAGCTAAGCCCCTGGGAATGAAATAACCTATTAAGTGAGTATTAAATGTTAAATGATATATTTTAAGTGTTAGTTAGTTATGAAGGTTTACTTATATGTTTACATGTTTTTACGATGAATTTATATGCTTTAAATTGTGTGTTTGGAGACGTGTGTTCATGGTGAATGTTTTGTAGTTATGTATGAAAATTGATGCACTCTAAATGAACGAAGAGTATAAAACTAATGTATATGATACTCATACAAATGTATGAAAGATTTTGAAATGCTTGCAGCATACTTGTATAAAATACGCGTTGCACTCTTTTTCCCTTAACTGAGGTTTTATCCCATTGGGTTTTCCTAGTAAGGTTTTTAATGAGGCAACTTTAAAGGCGTATTCACATGAATAATGTACTCTTTTTCCTTCATTAGGGTTTTTCCCATTGGGTTTTTCCTAATAAGGTTTTAACGAGGCATATTCATGGTATATTGAGAACGATATGAGAAATTGATACAGTGTATCTATTGGATCAAGTTATAATGGAGCTAATGCTTTAGATCCAAACGATGATGATATTGAAATCATTTACCAGAAGTAAAGATATCAGTTCTCAAGATATGAAATCAAACGGAGCAGCTGTACTCTTTTTCCTTCGATCAAGTTTTTTCCCACTGGGTTTTCTTGATAAGGTTTTAACGAGGCAGCACGTGAATACTCATATGCCGCTGATAGACATCAGGGGGAGCAATGTTTTGATGAAGCAAAGATATAACCACTCCAAGCTATCCGCAATCGGTTTGGAAGTTTTTTCCCACTGGGTTTTTCTCCAAACAGGTCCAGAAGACATTTGTATTAATAGTCATTCAAGGGGGAGTGTTATGAATAATAATTGAAGAATAATTATTAGGTGTTATGAATAATTGAGAATAATGTGGTGGTTATGAATTATGAGGAATAATTTGGTGGAGGAATAATTTGGTAAAAGATGTAATTATTATATGTGAATGACTATTATACCCTTGATGAAATTATGTAATTACGATTGTGCCATTCGAAGTTTTCCTATAAATAGGGCTTCAGTTATTAATGAAATTGATTCCTGAGAATTCCTTGGAATTCATTCTCTCTAAATTCTCTCTATTATTTCTATACTTTTATAACAATTGGTTAATTATATACTTATGACATATCTCCTGTAATTTGATCGGTTCTCAATTAAATCGTAATTATCTTTGTTTACTAGTCAATTTAAAATGTATTTAAAATATATTATTTGACCTTATCCAAGATATATTTTGATTCTCCCTAATTATAGTGGACTGCGACCTCTATACCTATATATAGAGCCCATCTCCCATTGCTATTCACGCCAACAAAGCAAATCATTTTAAATTCGCTTTAGTTCTTCCTCTATCTCAATCTCCCACAGTTTCATCTTAGGAGTTTTTGCCTTGGTTCAAATCAAAGTAAGTGCAACTCGTTTACTACACAATAAGATTAAGCCATGTTATGGATTCCTTATCTTCAAGTATATTACAAGTTTCGGGATTAGAGTTTAGTAGCTAGATCTACACGTAAGGATTCACGACACCCTGTGAAGTCGAGTCTCCTTACATCTTTTATTTTATTTGATGTCTATGATCAAGTTATGTAAGTTAATGATGTAGTAATGTGTTTGTATTTACTGAGATTAAGTCTCATACTTTCATATTATGTTTTATTTCAGGTAATTACCAGTGATATAGATCAAAACTTGATGTGGTGCGGTGGTCGGGCTGATTTTCAATTTTATTTATGCTATTTAGATTATAGTTATTGCTTCTCTTCCAGACAAGATTATTTTTTTAAAGTTGTTTTACCGTTCATCATGAATAAAGAGGGGTTTTCCCTAACTTTTATGAGTTATAGCTTTCAATCTCGGGTCCAAAAGATTCAGATGTTACAAGTAGTATCAGAGTGGGTTTACTTTCCTATAGACAATCACCCACAAAAAAAGAAAATAAAAACTCCATCCTATTTTATTATGGTTTATTTTTATGAAAGGCCGACTACATCCTGTCAACCTTCCAATCTCTACACTAGATATTGAGTTATGATATGTGAATTAAAAGTAGGAAAGCATGTAAATTAGGAAATTTATGAAATATGCATGTACTGGAGCTCATGTGAAACTATGGGACTTGCAATTTATGAATTATATATGTATTAGAAATCATATGAAATTAGAAATCCTTATGCATATAGAACTTTATGATAGTATAAGCATGTTAAATATAGTATTCATATGCTTATGTTATTCATGTAGATTCAAATTATTATTGATGGATAAGAAAATCTGTATTATGCTTCAAAATACATTAATTAAACATTGAATCTAATGTCCAATTTTTTATTTTTATTTTTTGAAACGATCTAATGTCCAATTTACTAGTGGGTATAATGGCAAGGCTGAGAAGGACTTTGTCACCAATACTTAAATTGTCTAACCCGAGCTTGGGATTTAAACGGTCTAAGTAGCCCCCCTCCCCAGCTAGTAGTCCTATCAGTTGCACTTTATGCATATTAGTCGAGCGAAGCATTGATTTTTTTTTAAAAGAAGAAAAATCATTTATCGAAACCCTCTATTCCTAAACTTTTCATTTTGAAAACTTCCATTATAGAAACTATAATGACATGAAATATTCCTTTTTTTTTCAAACTTCTATATTTTTGTGGAGCAAGTATGATTCATTTTCTATTTTATTTCCAATAAATTGTGCAAGCACATTTTCTTCGTTTCGAAAAGAAGTTAATGTTCGAGGTGAATATTTTTTTTAGGTGTGTAGTGTATAACTCCCTAGAAATTTTTCGAGCATGTAAACCTGAAAATTAATGGCCCAAATATATGTGAGTAGGCCCCTTTGGCATTTTTATGATATATTAGAGCCCAAGGATGAATTATAGTCAAGTTTAAAACTAGTCGACACACAAAAAACATGATTTACATATTTTATTGTGAGTTTAAGTAGATGTTGAGGTGATTATTTATTTATCATCACATGTCAAATATGCCACACGTTATAGTTAATTGATTGGTCAATTATAAGATTATGACATGTATTATGTGATTTGATTGGTCAACAATTAAATTGTGGTTGTCTTTGTTTATTAGTCAATGATGAATGTTATTTAAAATATGATTTCACCTTATCCAAGATATATTACGATTGTTCCTAATTCTATTGCACTACAACCTCTATCCCCTTCTCTCATTCATTCTTTACACACCAACAGAGCAAATCATTCTAAATTCGCTTTATTTCTCTCTCTCCCCGCCCCTTCTCCCCCCCTCCCCCTCCTCCTCCTCCTTCTCCTAGTTGCATATTATGAGTTCTTACCTTAGCTCAAGTCAAAGTAAGTACAACTCGCCTACTACACATCAAGATTAAGCCATGTTTTGGATCCCTTATTTTTAAGTATATTATATATAAGTTTTGGGATCAATGTTTAGTAGTGCTACACATAAGGATTCACGACACGCTATGAAGTCTGGTCTCCTTGCGTTTCTGATGTTATGTTATGTTATGTAATGAGTTTATATTTATTGAGATTTAATCTCACACCTTTATATTATGTTTTATTTCATGTAATTACCAATGACGTAGATCAAGACTTGATGTGGCGTGGTGGCTGGGCCGATTTTCAATTTTATTTATGCTATTTAGATTATAGTTATTGTTTCCCTTCTAGACGCGATTATTTTTTTTAAAAGTTGTTTTAACATTCACTATGACTCAAGATGGATTTTAACTAATTTAATAAGTTGTGGCTTTCAATCTCAGGTCCAAAAAATCTGGGTCTTAGAAGTGGTATCAGAGCAAGTTTAGTTTCCTGTAGATAAAAAAAAATATTCTAGCGGTGGTACTGTTCACCCGTGAGAAAAAAAAATTACGCCTATTTTATTATGGTTTATTTTATGAAAGGCCCACCACATCTCGTCGAGTTTCCGATCTCCACACCAGGTATTAAGTTATGATATGGGAATTAAAAGTAGGAAAGCAAGCAAATTAGGAAATTTATGAAATATGCACGCACTAAAAATCACGGGAAACTATGAAGCTTGCAATTTGTAAATTATATATGTACTAGAAATCATGTGAAATTGGAAATCACGCAGATAGAACTTTATGATATTATAAGCATGATTATAAGCATGTTAAATATGGAATTCATATTCTTGCTATTCATGTAGATTCCAATCATTATTTATAGATAAGAAAGTCTTTATCATGCTTTAAAATACATCAATTAAACATTGAATCTATTGTCAAGTTCACTAGTGGGTACAATAGCCAAGCTTAAAAGATTTTGTCATGTCTAAGCCAAGTTGGGATTTAAGAGGTCTATGTGATCCCCCTCCCTAGCTAGAAGTCTATCTATTGCACTTTATGCGAATTAGTCGAGCGAAGCATCAGATTAAAAAAAAAAATTATTCATTTAAACCCTATATTCCTGAACTTTGAATTTTGAAAACTTTCATTTTAGATACTTCCACAGTATGAAATACTCCCCGCCCCCTTTTTTCAAATTTGTATGTTTAATGGCGAAAGTATGATTCCTTTTCTATTTTATTTCCATTAATTTATGCAAGTAGATTTTGTCCATTTGAAAAATAAGTTAAATTTTGAGGACGAAAATTTTTTTAGGTGGGTAGTTTTTAATGTCCTAGAACTTTGTCGGCCATTTAAACTTTAAATTAATGACTTAAATATGTTAGCAGACCCCCCTTGTGCCATTTTAAAAATATGGTGGAGCCCAGTGGTGAATTATAGTCAAGTCTGAAATTAGCCCACACCTAGAAAATGTTATTTATGTATTTTATTGTGAGTTTAAATAGATATGGAGGCTATTACTTAATTATCATGATATGTCAATTATGCCCCATTAATTAATTGATCGGTGCATTATAAGCTTATGACATGTCTTATGTAATTTCATTGGTCCACAATTAAATCGTAATTATCTTTGTTTATTAGTCAATCAACAATGGTATTTAAAATATGATTTAACTTTATCGAATATATATTGTAATTCTCCCTAATTCTATTGGATTGCAACCTCTATTCATAGAGATAGAGCCTCCCTCCATTCATTCTATTCACACCAACAAAGCAAATCATTCTAAATTTTCTTTAGTTCTCTCCCGCTCTCCCATGGTTGTTTTAGGAGTTTTTGCCTTAGCTCGATCAAGTCAAGGTAAGTACAACTCGTGTACTATGCATTAAGATTAAGTCATGTTATGGATCCCTTATGTTTAAGTATGTTATAATTTTCGGGATTGGAGTTTAGTGGCACTGCATGTAAGGATTCACCATACCCTATGAAGTTGGGTCTCCTTACATCTCTTCAGTCATGTTATGTTTAGGATCAAATTACCCAAGTTCATAATAGAGTAATGACCTTGTTTTTGCTAAGTTTGAATCTCAAGCTTTCATATTACATTTCATTTCAGGTTATACCAGCAATGTGGATCAAGACTTGACGTGGCGTGGTGGCTAGGCTAATTTTCGATTTTATTTATGCTATTTAGATAGATTATAGTTATTGTTTCCCTTCCAGGCAATTTTTTTTTTAAAGTTGTTTTGCCGTTCATTATGGATAAGGATGGGGTTTTCCCTAATTTTTATATGTTATGGCTTTCAATTTTGGGTCCAAAAGTTTCGGGTGTTACAGTTCTTAGCTAGTGATTGTAGTGGGAACAAATCTTGCAGCATGGTTGCCACTTGGGCACCTATTCGTTTACCTCTTCTGGCATCTGTTTGCTTATAAGACTATCCTGATGTAAACTTACCTCATAGTTTAATTGAAGGACATAGAAGATGATTATTATACTACTAATATTCCACCATCACAAGATATTTCGCATACCAAAACCGTGGTCTAAGTAAAGTGTAACGCCCCCACTAGTTCCACATACATACACATCATCTAGACGTCATATTCACCGTATAAAGTGCACGTAAACATTAACATAAAGGCACCCTTTTGGCCCCGTGCACGTTTTCTTTTCATTTATCATATATAACATACATATGTTGGAACTAGGGCACGCTACTCATACATATCGTATTCGAAACCCAAAGTACATACTTTAAAACGTTCTAGGGTTTCGGCTTACCATTCCATAGCACACAAGACCATCTGATTCCCTTTCCCAAGCACACACCAACGTCATAACATCTGGGAGACTCTTCGCCAACTCCTTTGCACGTATCCTAAGCATAACACATAAACATACATAGAGTGAGTCACAAAGACTCAATGGATAATAGAGATGCAATGCAATGCATGGAATGCTCGTGTCACCATTTTCTTCCTGTCATTGGGCCCTGTTGTCGACCGTATGCTTACAAAGGCGCCATATCATAACGTAACATAACGTAACATGACATGTTGGCCGTGATCTCAATCCTCTTGCGGGCTTCGCCCGTGAGACTTCCGACCAAAGGTCTCCATCCTCTTGCGGGGCCTATTCCCCGGAAGACCATAACATATTTGTAAGCACCGGTAGTCAACATCACATACATATGCTCATGACATCATTACATCTACATTTACCTCTTTATTGCGTTGACTTCCTTTGAGCATTGTTAGTCGTACGTAACATATATGCAAGACTTCGCAATCATGTCATAAGCATCATAAACATAAGGCACTATACATTCCTACTTTGGACGACTCCCATATAGCGTCCCGTAATGTCATAACATTCCATTCACACCACATACATGCATAACGTATTCGTATTGGCTCATAGAAACATATACATCACAACCATATCCTTATCACATGCTCATCATAGAAACATGCATTTATACCACGCTTATCACATAAGCCGTTTCGTTCCTTGTTCATCACTATACATTACATAACTAGAGTTCCCTACTTTCATGCTTCCATGAATTCTTGTAGCTACAGAAGTCACAAGAACAAGCATTGAGGATCACATAAGCCACATAAACATATACATTACATAATCACTTCATGACATAATCATACAACAAGGCCAATAGATGCTAGTATCCTCTACATATTCATAAACATCATAAACATGCATATTTCTTGGATAACTCTATGTGAATCATATATTTACCTCTTTCCATAGGTAAAGCAACTATTACCCACCTTGATTCATAAGGAAACCAAGCAACCAAGCAAAGAGGCAACCCCAAGCTTCCTCTTCCTCTTCTCTCTTCCTTTCCCTTCTTCTTCTTCCTTGCATAACTTTGATGGTAGACATGTATCACCCCATTACATAACATGGATTGGGAGTCTTGGGGATGTTCTTGGGTGGATTGGGGTCCTAGGGGTCGAATATGGTAGAATAATCCCCAAAAATGACCGAGAAGACCTTAAAACCAGTTTCTGCCGACTTAAAATTACGGCCGTAACTTTTCCATTTACGGCCGTAACCCTTGACTTACGGCCGTAACCCAATATCCTTACGGCCGTAACCTGACAAATACGGCCGTATCATAGCATCATACGGCCGTAATAATCTCACTGTAAATCCAGTTCTTCCCCTGTTCTGGACTTACGGCCGTATCTTTAGGCCTTACGGCCGTAACTACAACCATACGGCCGTATCTCTGAATCATACGACCGTATTTTGCTCTCTGAAACTTTGGGACATTTCCACTGTTCACAATTTACGGCCGTAACTCTTATACCTTACGGCCGTAACCATCCTTTACGGCCGTAACCCTTGAACCATTACGGCCGTAACCCTGACTTTTACGGCCGTAATCTTGACATTTACGGTCGTAATTATGGTTCTGCAGAATTTTCCCATTTTCATGACTTTGAAGGCCGTTTCGGATTCCGAGGCATTTCATATACTCCCAAACATGCCGTAAACATATCGTATACATATCTGTCATATTGATAGGTCATCATACTATTTCGTACCATATACGGAATCATATACGGACTTATATTCGTATTCGGGACGAACATGAACGGGGCATTACATAAAGTGCCACTTATTATTCATATGGGTTTTATCAATTTTTCCTTCAGTTTGACTACTAGTTTATTCTCCACCACCTTGCATGAACATTAGTTGGTTAATTTTTTTTTCTTCTTTGAAGACTATTTGGACTATAAGCATTTTCTACTAGATTTTCCATTTTTTTAAAAATAAAAAAACACTTTCTCTATTTATCCATGTGAAAGCATAATTATAGTATGAAATATGATTAAGTTTTTTTCCTGAATTGTTTCTTTACTGATACTCTTGCTGAGAATGCTCTGCTAGCTATATTTCCTCCCAAAGATGACTGTCCATACATGGAACGTATCAATGCAGAAGTCATGGCATCTGATGGGTCAACATGAATGGCATCTTTCTGTGTAGGTTTCTCATAGACTGCATTTACCATAATTTTCATTGTCCATTTCGTACTTTTTTCAGGAATGTGACTTCCTGAGCCATGAACCTGATCTCATCCTAGTGAGCATTTTATCCATTTGGTTCTTTCATGAAAATGTTTTAGCACTTGGCGTCGGTAAACATGCAAAGATTACATACAATGAGACATGACGTATGTATTTTTTAAGGCAGTATGGCCCTACTAGATGCTGGCATTCCATCGAGAGAATATGTGGTCGGTCTATGTGTAGGCCTCGTTTGTGAGATTGATCCATCTACTGTGAAATCACTGATTATTGAATCTTAACTGATATTTTGGTGAGGATCTTTTCCTTTTTTTGTTCAACTTGCATAGATAGTCTCTTCTATGAGATCCTACACATAAATTCTTTGTTTTCCCCTGCTTTTGAATTCTCCTAAGAGCTATTCTTTGTTGCGCTCTGATGCTGAAAATAAGTGGAAAAGGTTGAGCCGCTTTTGTGATGGTATGTCTTCACGAGGTAATTTGTTCTATACTACAAAATTTTAAGAAATGAGGTAGAGGAAGTGTGACAAGAAAATATTTTCAGGGAAATAGAAGTAAAATAAAAAAAGATAAGCAATGTATGTATTAGAAATCATGTGGAACTAGGAAAACTTACGAATTATGGAATGTGAATGCATTAGAAATCATGCGAAACTAGGAAATCTATGCTCTATGAAATGTGTTCATTAGATATCATGCAAAACAAGAAATTCATGAGCTAGGACTTCCTTACGACTTATGTATATAGAAAAAAAATTAAAATCCTTGAATAAGGTGATATCCATTAAAATTTGTAGTTAAGGTTGGACGATTAAAATTAACGAAATGAATGCTCCATACTGAACTAAGTACTAAATCCAATGCTGGGTTTGCTAGTGGGCACAATTGCTACACTAGAATGAGCTTTGTCACCAAGACTAAACTGTCTAAGTAGGGCCTAGGATTTAAGGGATACATGTGATGGCCACCCCAACTGGAAGCCCTTTCAGTGGCATGTTGTGAAAATAAGGAAAAAAATAACGAGTTTAACAAGCGCGAAATATATATGAACATAAATAAATTTGCCTTGTTGCTTTTGAAAAATCCTATTTGCCAAAAACTCCTAATAATGGGAACCAACTATTCCTAAACTTTCAATTTTCAAAAAACTCCTATTTTTGAAATTGCTGAATGTAGGAATTACCTTATCACAATTCTATTCAAGGAAATAGCCTTCTGTAATAGGACAAATAAAAGCAGAGGTAGAGGAGTGAACAACAAGGATAGTGGCAGCAATCAGTTTCAACAATTCATGGAAACACTCCTTAACATGGCTCAAACCCAACCAACAAGCAATATTGGGAACAATGCGATAGCTATGGTGCAGCAATTTCGAAAGCTACAACCCCCAACCTTCGACGGTTGGCCTGACCCTCTGGTGGCCGAAGATTGGGTGGCAACAATCGAGCAGATATTTGATCTCACCGACTACCTAGCAGTCAAGAAGGCGATATGTGCGATGTTTGTGCTACAGAAAGGAGCAAAGCACTAGTGGGACACGACTACTTGGTCCAAATCATGGGGGAATGCATGGACATGGGAATGATTCAAGGAGTTGTTGCTCAGGAAATAGTACTCTGCAAAAGTTTGCAATCAGAAGGAGAAAGAATTCCTAGACCTAAAAAAAGGCAACATGACCCCTGATTGAATACAAAAGGAAATTTGACAAGCTGTCCCACTTTGGCCTAGGGTAGGTCGACGCCGATGAGAAACAGTCTATACATTTCGAGTTCAGACTAGGGGATGATCTCTGTCAAGCTATAGTGACGTTTGAGCTACCCAAATTCGATGAAGAGCTTTCCAAGGAACAACTTGTCAAGCTTAGAGAGATCAATAGCGAGAGTGGAAATTCCTTATAGTCGAAAACCTCAAAGAAGCATAAGTTGGAAGACAAAGTTGAAGGGATAGAACCTTGTGCGAAGAAGATCAAAGAGGAGTTCACTCTAAATCGTAAACGAAACTTCCCCTTGTGCGATAGGTGTCAAAAGCATCACTCTTGAATTTTCCTCCTCGAAAAGCATACTTTTTTTGGTGTGGTGAACAAGACATGGCAAAAGACTGTCCTAGAAATAAGCAGCAACATCCTACCAAAGCTATGGGAAATGATCAGCAAAGTCAACTTGCACATACTTAGAAGAGACAGTAGCAAAACAACAAGTGGAGGCAATGCAATGCCCCAAACAGACAAGCAAGAGTCTATGCACTAGTAGGAAAAAATGAGGATTGGTTCCCTCAAGAGAACGAGGACCAGTCTTGATTGGGTGACATGGAGTAAGGTAATTTTCAAGGACGAAAATTCTTTTTAGGTTGGTAGATTGTAACGACCCAAATTTTATTTCTGCCCTTTAAAGCCACGAATTAATAATCCAATTCGTTACGAAACCCTTTGGGCCATTTTTATGATATGTTGGACTATTGGAGCCCAAAGGCGAACTATAGTCAAGTCTAAAATTAGCCCACACACAAAAAGTGAACTATATGTTTTATTGTGATTTTAAGTAGATATTGTGGTGGTTATTTAATTATCATCACATATAAATTATGCCACATGTTGAATTTAATCGATTGGTTAACTATAAGCTTATGACATGTTTTATGTGATTTAATTGGTCCACAATCAAATCATAATTATCTTGTTTTATTTGTCAATTAAGAATAGTATTAAAAATGTGATTTAATTTTATCCATGATATATTATGATCCTCCCTAATTCTAGTAGACTGTGACCTCCAACCCAACAAATAGAGCCCCTCCCCCATTCATTCTACTTACACTAACAAAGCAAATGATTCTGTATTATCTTTAGTTCTCTCTCCCTTTCCCGTAGTTGCATCGTAAAAGGTTGTTGCCTAAGCTCAAATCAAGGTAAATACAACTTGTCTGCTACGCATTGAGATTAAACCATGTTATGGATCCCTTATGTTCAGGTATGTTATAAGCTTCAGGATCAGAGTTTAGTAGCGCTATACGTAAGGATTCCCGACACCCTATGAAGTCAAGTCTCCTTACGTCTCTTATGCTATGTTATATTTATGATAAAGTTATGCAAGTTAATGTCGCAGTAATGAGTTTATATTTATTGAGATTTAATTTCACTCTTCCATATTATATTTGTTTTTCTTAGGTAAGTACTGATGAAAGGAACTGGACTTTGCCGTGGCGGGGTAGCCTAGTAAAAATTTCTACTATGTTTATGCTCTTTAATTTTCAATTCGTGCTTTTCCATCTTTAGACAAGTAAGTTTATTATTTTATTAGTTATTGCTATGACTTTCGCTTTTGTTATGAATATTTCCCCAAACGTTCAAGTTATGTTTTTCAATCTCGAGTCCAAAGGATCAGGCTAATACAAGTAGTATTAGAGCGGGTCTACTTTTTTGCATGCAACAAAATGCTATTCAAGTGACGATACTGTTCACGGGTGCTGTTCACTCGTGAGGGAAAATATTTTTCTCTCCTATTTGATTATGGTTTATCTATGAAAGTCCCACCACAACATCGCATCAAGGTTCTGATCTACATACCAAGTATTAAGTTATGATATGTGAATTGAAAGTAGGAAAGCATATAAATTAGGAAATTTATGAAATATGGACGTACTAGAAATCATGTGAAACTATGAGACTTGCAATTTATGAATTATATATGTATTAAAAATCATGTTAAATTAGAAGATTATATAAGTTAGTAACGCGGTATACAGTCGTTGGTAATTGTTTGGCCATATTTCAGTGATCAATGGGAGGTGAACAATGTGAAATGAGCTAACCAAATTCCTTTACGTGTTGAGATTGATTCAAAAAAGTGTGGTAGGTATTCTTGTAACGGACGATAGACCCAAGTGTTGTTTGAATTGGTATTTGAGAGAGAGTTTGAGAGTGTTTACTTTTTTACTATGTTGTTGGTTATCCAATTCGGGGTAAATATGCGATATGTCTATCAATTGTGATACTTGATTTTTGTCTTTTGTCTTTTGTGTAGTTTTATCTTTAGTTTTTAAAGAAGATTATTGATTGTTCCGAAGAAGAAGTACATCTACACCATTGACCATGACTGTTTCATAAGTTCTCAATCCCCAATCTTCCTCTCTCTATCTGTGTATTTGATTTAAATTTTTGTGGTTGATTGAGTTTGATTTATGAATCCTAAATTAACAATTTTTTCTTTACTGTATTATTTTGTGTCCGTATGTGCAAATTTTTCGTCTGTCAACTGGCATTGCTTGGGTGAATTTTTTTGAGTAGGTGATTACTGCTTAGGAGTGTCCGACATAGTGAAAATAACTTTATTGAAAAACTAATGGGAATTAGAACTTATTTAGCTGAAATTTCCTCTCGAAACCCACTAAATCTGACATCTTAACTGATGATGCAAATGCCCAAGTGGTTGGCCTAGCGGAAAAAGCACCTCTTTACCGGGTGATTGGCCCAAGTTGAAGACACCACCCCACCCTTATGATTCCCATCTTGTATTTAAAAGAAACACTAATGATGCAAATGATATTTTCCCATAATCCCATTCTTGGGCAATATTTAGTTTCTCGTGGAAATTGTGTTTTGCGCCAAATGATAAACTACTATCACTAAGTAGAACCCTATTAACTGTGGAAATATAAAAGAAGGCTTATTGTTCAAAGAATAATCGGAATTTTCAAGGCAATCAATGCGTTGAAGGTGACAAATTAGTTTTTTTCCTTGTAATCATATTACTCCCTTTGTCTCTCAAAAATAGTCCCATTTTTTTTGTTTGTCCTAAATTATAGTCTCATTTTCTTATTTAGTTTATTAATTGTCCTATATATCCCTATTTAATATATATCAGTATAAATATATAAGAATAATTAAAGTTGAATAATATATATTTGAAATGGTATATTAGGTAAAATGCTCATACGTGCTACTTTTCAAAAAAAAAAAAAAAGAACAGTAATTGATCTTTGCAAATCTTTTCGACAATGAAAGTGAGACTATCCTTATGGGACGGGGGGAGTATTATTATTGCCATAGTGAAGGCTTCCAACAACTTTATTTCATGTACAAAAAAGTAAGTTATCTAGATATACATACAGATGCTCCATAAAATTTCCTCTTTTTTTGACAAATATAGACCTTGACATTTTAAAATCGTGATTTTAAATTGGGAAACACTATTCCAAAGTGTATATTATGGATTGAGTTAGCCTGACGCCATGCTTGGAATCCAAAGCTTGATACATGCACTCAAAGTTTAACTTTGCAATATCCTATGACGTTTTTATGCTAAAAATTAAAATTCTGCTTATTTTAAGAAAAATTAAAATTTAAATTTGATGTTAAGTACACACTAAGTAGTTATACTTCAAGTTTCACATTACAATAGAGTCGTGTCTCTTTCCACAAAAAAAATAATAATAAAGGAAGAAAGAATAGAGTCGCTCAATTATGCCTTTTTCACTCAAAATTATATAGTTAAGTGGAGTTAACCTATAACTAAATTCCCTTAAAAAGTAAAGAGTAAAACTATCTCTAAATAATATATATAAATGATTAAAAAATATAAATATATAAAAAATATGAGTAACAAAATATAGAAATTTTGTTAAAAGAAAAGTTGCTTTGACACTTAATTTTAATTGTCATCTAAATCATGGAAAGTAAACAATGACAAGGTAATTAAATAGGCCATTCAAATAGATTTGAAATTCAAGGTGCTTTCACATCTTGTCACAATACTTTTAAAAAATTTAGATTAAATTGTTTACTATTTAGATTCACTTATTTGTAATAATATATAGGATTAGCTTTTTCTATTCCTCATATTTATGTAAGAAAATGAATTTATTTATATTATAATCAATTATGGTATGTTTGATATGGATTATTGAAAAAATAATTTTTATATGTGTGTTTGAGAATTAAAAAAAGAATATAAAATTGTTAAATCAAAGTATGAGTAGTTGAAAATAATAAAAAAAACATAATTTAAATTTAATTTGCATCGAACAAGTCCTAAATTTAACTGTCAAATACTTCTTCCATGCAATGCACAAGTGTAAATGCTATGAGGTTGAAGGACTTCAGAAGTTAATTGCGTAATAACGTTCTTTTTTATATCTTGGACATATATCATCTCGTACAACACACGGGTGAAACAACTAGTCGTCAATACTACTACTATGTCAATACTACTAATATGCCTATTACCATGATAATTACTATTATTAATCACCATCATTATTATTATTATTATTATTATTCTTCTTCTTCTTATTATTATTATTATTATTATTAATGATATTATAATTGCTACCATTTCGGTGATTAACTTATGTTTAAGCTATCGATTGTATTATTATAATATGATAAGTGCTAGAAAAGCACTTATATAATTCTTCTATTTTGTGTATTTTCATATTTTCATTGGTCTTATATGTTCGTTTTTATATGTTTTCGTTTATTGTTGTGTTTAGGGCCACAAAAAGTCAACCCAAACTAGATGAAAATAGATCGAAAAATGGGAATTAGGGACTAAAATGCAAACAGATCAAAAATGGAGGACCTCCAGTGCAATTTTATGAAAATTGTTTTAGCAATTTTATTGTGAGAAAGTGAAAGAGCATTAAAAAGAGGATTTTCACACTTTTTTCGGATCCTAAATCGGAGTTTCCGAGTAAAAGTTATGGTCATTTGAAGAAAATGGCTAAAACGATCAAATTCCAAAAGTTTGGGTACGAAATCATACCTGTCCAAAAATTTGGGGACTAAAGTGTTACTTTCCAAAAAGTTCAAGGACAAAATGAACAATTGAAAGTTGAGGGACTTGGATTGCAAATTACTTGGTTGCAGCAACATGACTCGGGTGACTCGAGTCCTTGTAGCCATGACTTGAGTCAACGCCGCAATCATCCATGTGTGGCTCAAGTTTGTGCTGCAAGCATCCAGGCGTGACCCGAGTAGCGCGCATCACAGGTCGTATCCCAGCAACACGCACGACTCGAGTCACCTGGGCAAATCTTGTCCAGTTTCGGCCAGAGTATTCCAATTTAGTTTTGATGAGACTTTTACCTAATTTTTGAACCCATTGAGACGTTAGGAGGTAGGCACAAGATAATAGACTCATGGCAGGGCCACATATATAATTTTTCATTATTTTTTCTTGTGAATCTTTGCCTATAAATAGACGCAAAAATCAAAAGGAAAGGCACACAATGTAGAGAGAATTAGATGGTCTTCTTTTCTATTTTCTCACTCACTAAAATTTAGTTATTCATTCTTCTGAGTTATAGCTTGAAAACTCTTAGTTTTTCACATGCCGGCGAAAGTAAAAACTAAACTAATTAACTGTAACTAATCAATGATACTTCAGCTGTGAATATGATTAGCAGAGCATTTTTTTGCTAGTTTCTACTATTTTTGTATATTATTTGTGTGAGACAAATATGATCTCTCCTATTTCAGTGTGGATACCAGGAGAAAATGTGCGAAAAAGTATTTAAGTAGCGAATATGAGTGGTTAGACATCTCTATCTAGTTCAAGGGAGACATTGTGTTCAACTAACATGTTGTTATCTTTTCCATCCTTTTACTGATGTGTTATCTATTCTTCTACTTCAATTTATTGGTTTGTTATACTTTGAATCCGGTTTTTGAGTTTATATGATTATTAGATTCATTCCGGCCAATTGAATCATTTAATCTTTAAATTCAAGTTATATGCTAAGATTAGAACTCTTGATCCATAATTTTCATTAGATTCCAATCCAAAGTAGCAAATAAATGTTATACGTATTTATTAACAAATCAACTTAGATGAATTAATTCAAGTTTTTTAAATTAATCATCTAATTCAACTCATTCTTCTCGTTCATTTTATATTAGCATTGCATTAAATCACAAAATCTTGTTTAGGATTATTCAATAACTAAATGTTAAATTAAAGAACTTGCTTTAATTTAATATACTTAAGGAAGAATTCGTTACTCAGCTAGTTTTAATTAATTGGAGTTGATACATTAAAGAAAGAATAGTATCATATTACATGGAAAAGATTAATAAAAGTTGTTGACACAACCTAGATATTTCTCTAAACTGATTTATTTTATCATTCTTCACTAGCCATTTTAGTTTCGAATTCCATTCAATCTTCACATAAACCCCCCATTTTTATGTTCTAATTGATAAAACTACTACATTATGTACAGTTCCTTATGGGTTCGTACTTTTCACTTCTACAATAACTGGTAGTTTTAAAACCTAATAAGGAAGATAAAATAAAATTTGGTGCAATACAACAAGGCACTAACTTTTTGGCGCCATTACCAGGGAACGGTTAACCAATTTAGTTACTTTTATTAGTTAACAAAAAAAAATCTTTACTGTTATGCATAATACCCGATCTATTAATAAACTTCTTGAAATTTTTGACCCAAAAATTGAGAAATCTATTCTAAGACAAAGAGGACAAGCAAGACAAGAGATGGCAGAAAACAACAACAACAATATGACTCTTAAACAATTGGCAACTCCCGAGGTTGCTCAACAGCGATTGTGTATCACCTTTCCCGCCATAGAAGAAGGTAAGACTTTTGAGCTCAAATCAAGTTGGATACATCTTCCGCCATCTTTTCATGGACGATCTGGTGAAGATCCGTATTGGCACTGGAAGAAATTTCATGTGGTATGCGATTGCACGAAATCCCGGGCATTTGCTGAAGGGCAAATCAAGCTTAGAGCTTTCCCATTTTCATTAAAGGGTGCCACCACGGACTGGTTATATGCCTTACCATCAGGGTTTGCCACCACATGGAATGAAATAAAGCAACTTTTCCTTGAAAAGTACTTCCTCACGTCAAGGACTTTGAATATCATGAAGGACATCTCTGGAGTACGCCAGAATAAGGGAGAGACTCTTTATGAGTATTTCAAAAAGGTCATAGCAAATTGTCCATATCACCGGATAAGTGAAGACCTCCTAGGGCACTATTTTTATGAGGGGTTCTGCCAATCGGATAGAAACATTGTTGATGCTGCTAGCGAAGGAGCTAACCCCTGCTAAAACAAGAACTCTGATTTCTAGCAAGGTTGAAAACTCTCAACAATTAAGTACAGATCGGCAGATGAATGTTCGAAGAGTAAATGATGTAAGGTATTCTACAATTGAAATTCAACTTTCTAAACTAACATATCTCGTCAAACAAATTACTGTAGGAAATACCCAGCAGGTCAAAGCATGTGACATATGCACAAATTTTGGAAATCTTACAAACGCTTGTCCTCTTCTGTAAGTGGATAATGGTGAACAAGTAAATGCAGTAGGCAATTTCCCTTTCCCAAGGCAACAATACAATTCAAATTCAAACACCTATAATGCAGGATGAAGAGATCACCCTAACTTGAGCTAAGGAGCCATTAGGCCCCCGGGTTTCTTCCGTATTGAGGCCTGTTTCAACCGCTAGGGAAGTTCCAACCCTAAGGGCAATATCAACAAAAAGTCCAACCATCAAGTATGTCTCTCGAGGATATGGTAAAAACATTATCATCTAATACTTTGAAATTGAAATAGGACTCCAAATCAAGCATTCAAAACTTGGAGAATCAGATGAGTCTATTAGCAACTGCTATCAATTGGTTGGAAGCACAATCCGGAGGAAACTACGATCGCAACCTGAGGTTAATCCAAAGACTGTCAGTGCTATAACTTCAAGGAGTGGGAAAGAGATTGAAAACCCACACAAAGAAATTTCCACACCTGAAGATGAAAAAGAAGAGCTAGAAAAAAAGCAAATCCCACGCTATGTAAGGTTTTTGAAAGAGCTCTGCACTAACAAGAGGAAGCTGATGGGGAATGAAATGATCAAAATAGGAGAAATCATTTCGACGATATTTTAGAAGAAACTACCTCCAAAATGCAAAGACCCAGGCATGTTCATTGTCCCTTGCACTATAGACAATCACCATACGGATAGGGAACTAATAGATTTAGGAGCATCCATGTAATTGTGCAACTAAAAGAAAACTAAAAGAAACTCATGTAATTGTGCAACTAGCTGATCGTACTAATGCAGACCCCGATGCGGGCTTAGAAGATGTGCTAGTTCAAATAAATTGCTTAGTTTTTCTCACTGATTTTTATGTGCTTGATATGGTTGATGAGCATTCCCCTCACCCCATACCTATCTTATTTGGATGTCCATTTCTTTATACTTCTCGCACTAAGATAGATGTTTATGAAGGTACACTTTTATGGAATTTGATGGAAAAAGAGTAAATTTTAGTATTTTTGATGGCTCATTGCGTTGTAATAACGTTTGTTCTGTCTTTGCAATTAACTCAAATAATCTTATTGTACAAGAAATGCCTATGTTGAATTGCAGGGACAGCGTGCCACATAAGACTGAGCGAAAGTTCAACAACCTCATCCCGAAGAAGGAAACAACGGTAAATCAGAATCAAAAGATGGGTAAGAAATTCAATGTGGACTTGGAAAATCCTCCCTAAAAGTAAAAGTTGGTCAAGCCAATGACGATAACCACAAGTGCTACTTAGGAGGCAACCCTAGCAGTTTTTCACTTTTATTTTCTCTTTTGGTATGTTCATTATTTTTGTTTTATTTTATTCTTTTCAGCTTTGCATTTAACGTGCAGAGGAAGGCATTGTTTTGTAATTGTAGAAGGAAGATACTGCGGGGTTCAATTATTTGGAAAGTGGTAGAATGGGGCACAAATAGGTGATTGACATTAATTTAATGCTAATTATAGATAAGTGCGGTGGTTAAAGAAAAAGTAGGGGACAATCAGATAACGCGTCTTCTAGGATACCATTGCTAGCACGCTCTATACCACACTTCACCTGCATAATTGGAGGTTGGAACAGTGTACAACCGGCTATAAATAGAGGTCATTCTTGATTAGAAGCCACAGACGAAAAATCTCTTAACCCCTCCATGCGTACTTCTTTCTATCAGTAATAAGGTAACCTTGATCATCTTCTTTTTAATATTTTAGGGATAAGTGTGATACTTTCTTGTACATATATCTTTTACCCATATTTATTGAGTGCGTGTTTCAAATTTTATTACTTTAATTTTCTTTTTCCTTAGCATTTTGTGTTAAAATATGGAAGAGTGTAATAATCTGCTATACATAGAGAGTTTGAAGGTTTTAATCTTATTACTTCAATTTTTCTATTTCTTTCGTGTGTTAAGTTTAAAAAAAAAAAGAAAAAAAGTCGAGCCAGTGACTATAAACAAAGGCACTACTTAGGAAGCAATTCTCTTTTCCACTTATTTTGCAAACACTTGAATTGTTAATTTTATTTTTATTTTTTTACAAAATGGATAACAAAACTCTTGAAAATCCACAAATATTACACATCGTTGCCCTTAAATGCTTTGAAAAAGATTTATTATTCTAGGGCAAGGCATTTAAAAATGTTAGTTGAAAAATGAATGCCTAAGGATATTCGTTGGTCGATCAAAGTCAAAGTCCGATTGGGAGGGGAAATGCCAACTGTCAGTACTAAATATGCACTAGGGTTATGAAAAAGTAATTTTTTTCAAGAAACAATGAGCAAAAAGAATGAATGTGTGCTTAGATGTGCTAGATGGCCTTATAACTGCACTCTTTGGACCTGTAACTTAGGTAATCGTTCCGTTGGGTTTGTATCCACAAACTAGGAATATAAAACTATGTTTCATTGAGGATAGCAAGAGTAAGGTATCTTTGGATGATATCCATCAAACTCTTGAGATGTATCTCAGTGGAATGGTGCAAATCGAACTTCTCATTTTGTGGACTGAATTTAAAAAGGGACGAGAATTCTATAGTCTTGGAAATTTGACTTTAAAAAACCCTATCAGCCAGTCTATAATAAAACTGGATGGGAAGCATATTCCTAACTCATGGAAGGCGTTTTACCCATTTCTAGATGTAAAATAAAAGGAAGGTGTGAGCCACAATCACAACTACGTGTACATATTATTCTTTTTAACTATTTTTGTGTTCTTGTGTCAGTTTTTAGTGTGCACAGTCGACTCTCTTCGGAAGCTACTACTACCGTCATGGCAGGGGACTTCAACTAAAAATTGAAAAGCATATCTCTTTTATGTGGAATCAATCTGGGAATACCTGAGTTTCTTACGGCAGCAATCACAGTTAGGGCGACACTTGGAAATCAAAATATTAAACTAATATACGGAGGAGGTCTTTGTGGGCCGATAGGAAATCCTATTGAGGTTGCTAACAAAGGAGGATCAACAGTGGTTGGCATTACCATATCACCTTTAAAACAGTCATATGGTAGAACAATCGACAGTGGGGTAAATGCTAGAACATTGTTTGAACGCTTGACAGTAATGACAATGAATTACGATGCTTTCATCGCATTACCAGGGGGTTTCGAAACATTGGAACAAATCTTTTGCATAATGTCCTAGGCCGAGTTGAAACTACACTCTAAACCAATTGGTATTTTAAACATTCAAAACAATTTCGATGGTTTATTGGCATTTTCTAGACTTTGCAGCTGCACAAAAACCTAATTTCTCCTACCGCACAAAATGCACAAAAAATTATTCTAATTGCACCATCAATTGAGGAATTACTAGAGAAATTACAAGGTTATGTACCACAAATAGATGTAAAATTGCCCAGAATCAACTGGCTACAGTAGAGGTGTCAATACGGGTGGGCCGGGCCGGGCCGGCCCACCTCAAGTCGGCCCGTGAACAGCCCGCTTGGGTAGATGGCCCGTTCATACGGGTTCGCGGGCCGGGTTGGACCGGCCCGCATTTTTTGGGATGAGGCCCGGCTCGCCCATCAACCCGTACGGGCTGGCCCATATGGGCCAACCCGTGTGAATTAATCAAATGGGCTGACTCATATGAACTTTTGGGTTGTTCCAATTTGATTCATTTGAATCATTTTTAATCTGTTAAAGTTAAATATGTGATTTTTAATAAATACTTTTTTAAATATTTTTATATGTAAATAAAAAAATATAAATATAAAACTAAAAATAAAAATTTTAAAATTGGCGGGCCAACGGTTAACCCGCCAGTGCCCGCCAGATCCAACTCAATGTGGACCGCGGCCGTGCGTTGTTGGTCGGCCCGCCGGTCCGGCCGAAGCGAGTGGGCGATGCAGGTTCGACCGGCCCACCCATCTTGACACCACTAGGCTACAGGAATTAGGCACGACGAAAAGAGATCCGAATGAAGTAGATTTAGAGTTGAGGTTATGAATGTGAAATTGCTAACTTTAGATGGTATAATACGAAGTGAACTCCTGAAACAGATCTATGTTATGCTTTGTAATATAAAAAAACTATTCGAAGAAATTAAACTATAACCTTTCGTTAGCTGTGGATAGTCTTGCTAGCTGACTTTAAATGGATCCAGTGCCCACCTCCAATTAGTAAGGGGACTTTGGATACTAGTTTATATGTCCCTCCCAAGGGCATTAAATTGGTATTTTTCAGGTAAACCTTAAAAAAACAAAATTTTAACTTTTCTCTATGGCATACCCTCTACGTATTGTTGTTCTTCTGCCATTTCTTGACCTTTTTTCTATACCTATTGAGATTGGATTATTCAACTTGATCTCTTTGGAATTTCATCGTTTTTGGGGCAGTATCATCACGTTTTGCTTGCAAATGATGTGCTTAGAGCCTCAAATGTTGGCTCAAGCATGGAAAGTTATTGGAGGACCTCATTGTACGAGAAATCAAACTTATTCACAATATGAATATGTTGTTTTCTTTAGGGATGCACGATCAGGTGTAGGGCCGAAAAATCTATCAAGAGAAACAGCCAACTTGAAATAAGTGTGGGAGACTTTGATAATTTGTTGGACCAACGCAACGTTTGTTGGAAACCGAACTCGATGGCCTAACGTTTGAGCAGCAACTTTTTGAGTGTGATCACTGAGCATCCACCCGAAGATGAAAAATTGTGTCTCATTTATTTGAGAACTGTCTGAGTTAGGCATTCTGCTATAAACATTCTTCCAGTTGCTTGTTGTTGTGTAGAGCGTTCTTTATTGATTGGTTAACATACCTTGGCTTCCAGGGTTGCCTTCCAAACTTTTGTCTGAGATTCTTTCTTTAAGAACTGTTTAGCCTAAATCTAAATTGAGTAGCATAATCTCTTCTTTTCAAAACTCGAAATTATGATGCTAGAGTTGGAGGTCGAGCAACTGACTATAACAAGATTCATTTAGTGAATGAATCAAGCCTATCTGTGGGATCACAGAATGGATATTGTTATCTCACCAACAACTAAGTTGTGATACAGTTGGGGTAATGGAGGATTGCTCTGAGGACAAGATCAACCTGTAAATATTTTGATTGTAGGGCTCCTGGTTTGTTGAAGCGATCAAACGAGGTGCTAAATTGTAAAACAACCCCTACGGGGTAAAAGCTAAAAAGAAAATTACAAAATTCTCTTCTTCATTGTTAAAAAATGTGGATAGATAAATAAATTTACTCAGTGGTTTAAAGTGCTCAATCGAAGACATATTAATGATAAAAAACCTACCATGCTTTGTTTAAGTCTGCAGTGCTAACAGTTTGTGAATTTTGGTGAACATGGTTATTGTAAAATAAGGGTGTGTTTGATTGTAAAGCCGGAAAGTGGTTAGAAGGAAAACGTTTTCCGGGTAACTAGGAAAAGGTTTTCTAGGGAAATGGTAGTTGTAGGTGTTTGATTGGGTTAATTTGAAAGTTAGAAAATAAAGTTATTTTCCTTATTTTTGAGTTTTTTTAATGAAATTTGATCATTTTCCTTATCTTTATGGTTAAAGTAAATTGTCCATTAAAAAAAGGAAAAAAAGTGTCAAATTTTTCCCGAAAAACAAAAACCACTTCCCCCCCAAGGAAAACATTTTCCTCCAAAACAAGGAAAAGAACGAATTTCGAGAAAAGTTGGAAAACCTTTTCGAGGAAAAGAAAATGCAATCAAACACACCAAAATCCGAAAAAAATGGAAAAGTGATTTTTTCCTAGAAAACATTGTCCAATCAAACACACCGTAAGAGTGGAATCACGAGAGAGGAAAGGACATATTTGACCAGTTCTAGTTAGGATTCAAGAAAGAGCGTATTAACCTTTCAATTGTGTCCATTCGGGGATGGAAAGTTATCCTTAATTGCACACACATACACATACGCTGTTGTGTATTTGAAAAGAAATGTGTAACAAAAAACCATTGCTTGGGAGAATGTTTACTAAGCAATTCACCATCTATGGCTAATTTAAACATTTAAGTCGCTTACCTCGTTTCGTCTTTTATTATGGTTGTTGTTCAACGGCGAACAACAATCTAAGTATGGGGGAGTTTGATAAGTGCTAAAAAAACACTTGAATAATTCTTCTATTTCGTGTAGTTTTGTATTTTTATTGGTTTATACCGTTTCTGTTTATGTGTTTTCTTTTACTATTGTGTTTAGCGTTACAAAAAGTCAAAAGGAGCCAAATTGGATGAAAAGAGAACGAAAAATGGGAACTAGAGACTAAAACGCAAGCGGATCAAAGATGGGGGACCTCTGGTGCAATTTTTTGAAAAGTTGTTTTAGCATTTTTCTTGAGTAAAAGTGAAAGAGCAGTAGAAGAGGATTTTCATACTTTTTCTGAATCTGAAATAGAAGTTCCCTAGTAAAAGTTATGGTTGTCTGAAGAAAAGGACCAAAAGAGTCAAATTCAAAAAGTTTCAGGACCTAATTGTAACTTTCAAAAAGTTTGGGGAGTAAAGTATTACTTTCCAAAAACCTTCAAGGACCAAAATGAACAAAAATTGGAAGTTGAGGTACTTGGGTTGCAAATTACTTTACTGCAGTAGCATCACTCGGGTGACTCGAGTTGTAGCAGCCATAACTCGAGCAGTGCGCAATTTGAGACACCTTGGTACATCTTGTCCAGTTTCGGGCAGAATGTTCCAATTTGGTTTTTATGAGACTTTTACCTAATTTTTGACCATATTGAAACATTATGAGGTGGGCACATGATAATAGGCTCATAGAGGGATCATATATAGAATTTTTTATTATTTTTTTCATGTAAATGTTTTCTTATAAATAGAGGCAAAAATAAAGAGGAAAAACACACCAATATAGAGAGAATTAAATGGTCTTCTCTTCTACTTTCCCCTTGACTAAAATTATCTTCTTCATTGTTCTAAGTTCTAACTTGAAAGCTCTTAATTTTCATATTCTGGAGGAAGTAAAACTAAACTAATTAACTATAATTAATTGAGCGTGTTGTCGCAGTAACGCCAAAATTTATTTTTTTCCTTACACGGTTTCAAAACTACAAATTAATGTAGAAGTGGTAAGTAAGGGTCGAACCCAAGAGGAACGGTGCTTAATCTAGTTATCTTTATCAATCAATATAGAAAAGTGGGGGTTTTGAGAATTTTGAATGAAAATCAAATGACAAAAGATAAGATCAAATAAAACAATTGAAATAAATATCTAGTTCTCGGGTTCGGTTGTGTCAACAACTTGTGTTTATCTTTCCCATGCAACGTGTTACTATTCTTTCTTCAATTTATCAACTCTCAATTAACCGAGAAGCTCTGATTAACGAATTTTTCCTTAAGTATATTAAGTTAAAAGTAAGTTCTTTAACTTAACATCTAGCTATTGGATAACGCTAAACAAGCTCTTAGGATTTAATGCAAAGCTAGTATGAAATGAACGAGAAGAATGAGTTGAATTAGATGAATAATTTCACAAGCTCGAATTAATGCATCTAAGTTGATTTGTTAATAAATATGCACGATATTCATTTGCTACTTTGGATTGGAATCTAATGACAATTACGGATCAAAAGTTCCAATCCTAGCAAGTAACTTGAATTTAAAGATTAATTGATTCAATTGGCCAAGGTGAATGCAATAATCAAATAAACTCAAAAACGGGTTTACAAGCACAACAAATCAACAAATTGAAGTAGAAGAATAGATAAAACGTTACTAAAGAGTTAGAAAAGATAACAACATGTTAGTTGAGCACAACGTTCCCCTTGAACTAGATAGAAAAGTCTTAACTACTCATAATTGCGGGGTTTCATACTTTTTAGCAAGTGTTCGCCTTGTGTCACCACCACTATATGATAGATTATGCAAAATATAGTAAATAAGTAAATAAATACTAAGAAATAAATCGAGAAATAAAAGGGAAAAGAGAACTTAGCGAAGAATTGATCAGCCGGAATATGAAAAGCTAAATCTTCAAGCTAAAACTAAGAACAAATGAAGAAGAAAATTTTATTGGAGAGAACTACTAGCTAATTCTCTTCTACTAAGTTGTGTCTTTCCTTCCTTACAAATGCCTCTATTTATAGGCAAAATTTCACAAGAAAACATGATAAAAAATTGTACAACTACTCCATTATGATTCCACTAATTGGTAACCACCAAATCATGATCTTAAATTGCTCCATTAGTTCAAATATTGTATCATGGTATAGGTAAGCATCTTGGCTGAATTGTGCAATTGGAATTTCCTTTGTTTGATATTTTAGTAGAAAGTTATGAATTTTCTACCAAAACATGGCCCAAGAAATCCTCCATTCACATCACTCTCGGTTTTGCCCATGTTTGACCATGATATGATCCGAATCATTTGAAGAGGTCAACATCAAAGTTGTAGCCCTCTGAGTTTCCTTTCCAACAATATACAGTGCAGGTCAATCCGAATTTTGTAGCAAACGTTATGGTCAAATTACTGAACTGCGACAGTAAATTCGAACTGCTGATTTTTTACGCTTTGTCCTTTCTCTTCAAATGGCCATAACTTTCACTAGGAAACTCCGATTTGGGATCTGACAAAAATGTGGAAATCCTCTTTTGATATTCTTTGATATTGGCACAATAAAAATTGTAAAAACAATTTTTCATAAAATTGCATCGGAGGCCCTCCATCTTTGAATTTGCTTGCATTTCGGTCCTAAGTTCCGTTTTCGCTCCATTTTTATCCATTTTTGCTCCTTTTGATTTCTTGTGACTCTAAACACACAATAAAAGGAAAACACATAAAAATAAACATATAATACTAATAAAACACACAAATACGTAAATAGAAGAGTTATTTAAGCGCTTTTCTAACACTTATCAAACTCCCCCACACTTAGACTGTTGTTCGCCCTCGAACAACAACCCATATGATACAAAACAACACAATGATTTTAGATGAGATAAACAACTTTAAACATTGAAATCCTACTACAGATAGTGACTTGCTTAATAAACATTCTCCCGAACCAAGAAAATTTCACTTCTTCTCAAATACACAATGGCTTGTGAGTGTGTGCAATTGAGGTTATCATCCCATCACTAACTGGAACCAAATAAAAGCTTACGATGTTTATCCAAATCATGACCCGAAATGGTCAAATATTTCCTTTCATCTCTCGTGATCCCACTCTTATTTTACAATGATTCCCATGGATCCTAAAAATTACTCTATTCACTAAAAATCATCAACTGTTAGCACTGCAAAG
The DNA here is from genome assembly GCA_018223645.1 of Jasminum sambac. NCBI lineage: Eukaryota > Viridiplantae > Streptophyta > Magnoliopsida > Lamiales > Oleaceae > Jasminum > Jasminum sambac. Next base: position 2,378,089 of record CP073650.1, read on the forward strand.
AAAAAAAGAGGGCATGGCAGGTGTTTTATCACAAATATGTCTTCAATTTAAAGAGTGTTTAGATTGAGCACTTAAAACCACTGAGGAAATTTATTTATCTAACCTCACACTTGGGTAGCTATCACATTTCTCGCGATTTTTCTTTTTTTTTTTTTGATGAAGAAGAAAAAGAAGAAGAAGAAGAGCTTTGCAATTTTCTTTTCAGCTTTTACCCCACAGGTAGCTTTCACACTAAACCCCTTTCATTGGAGGCAGCCTTCTTCACCCATTCGAGGTGACGGCTTCACACTCTGAGGTAGGTAGCTCTTTCCTGTGGTCCCTCTCCTTATTTCGAACATAAAAGTAAAATTCATTCTCAGTATAGGTCAATGCTTTTTTCAAACTTTTTAAACTCTATCAATAAAAGACACATTCACAAAAACCAGATACCATGCGATTATAACTCCACCTTGCTAACAATTGATATTTCCATATTACTTTGAGCAGTACGAATGGATAGAAAAAAAAGAAAAAAAAGTTAGTTTACTATGGTCTAGAAAGTTAGAAAAAAAATCAATATTTTCAACCTTCAATTTGTATTCCAGAGAATGATAGTAAATTACCTATAAATGTGCTCAGATAAATTTCCCAGCTGTGATTGGAGAAGAACAGAACACATTTTTTTTTCGAGATCTTGTAGTTTCAGCTAAGTCACACAAATTAAGCTCAATCATATTCAAAAGTTGATATCTCATGCAAAATCGTCGACACAAATAAAAAAAAATCACACGCAGACCACAATATGCCACTCCCCCACACTTAAATTCTACATTGTCCCCAATGTAGAAATATAGAAAGCATGAAAAAGAGAAAAAATAGAAACTCCCTTATGATAAGCAATGAGTCGTGCCGATTTGGGGATGGTGGTTGCACAATGTAGTACTTCTGAGGAATACCTCGACAATCCAAGAGTAAGAGACCTGCAATCAACATATTTACAGAACAAGAAAAACAACAGCTGAAAATATTTTGGTTTTTTTTTGTGATGAGGAGAAATTTATATACAAAGCGACTTTGGGAGTTGACAACCCTCTGAACATCTTGAAGTAGTATTCACATCAAATTAATGATATGATTCCATCAAGTCTGATCCGCATGGAAACTATCAGAATCAGCATACTCTCTACAAAACAGTTTGACAACCAACATTAATGAAAAGGCCCTCCATATCGCCACATGACACATAGGTATGTTTACCATTCAATAAAGAACAGCCCCACAAGAACCAACAAATGGGAGAACGTTTAGAGCAGAACGTCCAACTCAGACACTTCTCAAACGAATGAGACGTAGTTTTACATCTTCGGATGGCTGCTAATGATCACGCTCAAAAAGTTGCTGCTCAATGGTTAGGCCATCGAGTTTGGTTTCCAACAGGCGTTGTCGTTGTTCCAACAAATTATCAAACTCTCTCACACCGATTATGAAATGGTTGCTTTCTCCTGATAGACTTTTCGGCCCTGCACCTAATCGGTCCATCCTTGAAGAAAATAACATGTCTATATTGTGAATAAGTTTGATTTCGAGTACAATGAGGTCCCTCTAATAGCTTTCCACATTTAAAGAAAATTTTAAGGCGCTTAGCACGTTGTTTGCGAGCAGATCGGGATGACCCTGCCCCAAAAACTATGACGTTCCAAAGGGAACGCTCATACTTGTCAACAAGTCGAACAATCTGAATCTTGATATCAAGAGGCATAGAGAAAGAGTCGAGTACTTGTAGAAGAGCAACAATACGTAGAAGGGATGCCATAGAAAGAAATGAAAATTCAGTGCACTTTGAGGTATCTGCAAAAGACTTGAAAGAAGAAGGTTAATAGAAGAGAATACAGTTCTTTAAGGTCTACTGAAAAAGATCAGTTTAACGCCTTTGGGCGAGATACATAAACCAGTATCCAAGGTATTTTTTTTATTTTTTTTATTTTTATTTTTTTACTTTTTATTTATTTATTTATTTTTTCAGTTACGTAACACACGAGAGAAAAAGAAACACTGAAGTAATAAATTAAAACCATCAAAATCAATAAGCATAGTAGATTATCACACTTTTTCATATTTTCATAGATATTGAAGAAGGAAAAAATAAGAAAATTTGAATTACATAATCAATTAATATAAGGAAAAGACATATATATACAAAAATATCACACACATCCATGCTTTAAGAAAAAAAAACAAATAAATAGAAGGAAGAAGAAGACGGTGAAGAAGAAAGAAATTACCTAATTACTGCTAGAAAGAAGTACTCACTGAGACTTAAGATTGTGGTTGTGATTTCGAGTGGAGAACGATCTCTTATTTATAGTCAAAGTGGGCACTGTTTCAACCGACAATCGTGCATGCAGAGTGTGCTGTAAAGAGTACGTTGGAGTAGGCATCCGAGAAAATGCGTTTGACGGATTTGTCATTAACCTGCCCATTATCCGTAATTCTCGCTAATCACCGATTTATGGGCCATCATGTCTCTTCTCAAATAATTGAGTCTCGAAATATTGTCCTCCTACAGTAATAAAGCAATATCTTCCTTAATACGTTAGATGAAAAGTAAACAAATTAAAAACAAAAAAAAATACAAATATTAAAAGAAAAATGCTTGGGTTGCCTCCCAGGAAGCGCTTTTGTTTATGGTCGTTAGCTCGACACAGTTCCCATTTGTCAAGTAGGATTCCTCAAATCCATTGCAGCTCCACATTGTCTTCGATGGCTTCTCCGAGTGTCTTGATTTCTTAACAGTCCTTCTTGAATTCTTTTTCAAATTTTTTTGGTCTCATTTCTTTCCATGGCTTCCTTCTTCGAGATGAGGTAATTGTGCTTTGGCTCAATCTTATGTGTTGTGCTGGCTCTGCAATTCAACTTACACAGTTCTTGCACAAAAGGATTAGTTGAATTGATTGCAAAGACAGAACAAGCGTTATTAGGGCACAATGAACCATCAAAAATATTAAAGTTCGCTTTTTCCTCATCAAATTCCATGGATAGTGTACCCTCATAGACATCAATTTTAGTGCGAGAAGTGTAAAGAAATGGACGTCCCAATATGATAGGTGTAGGGTGAGGTGAATGTTCATCATCCATATCAAGCACGTAAAAATTAGCAGGGAAAACTAAACCATTTATTTTGACTAGCACATCTTCTATCACTCCATCCGGGTATGCATTGGTACGATCAGCTAGTTGCACAATTACGTGAGTTTCTTTCAGTTTTCCTAGATTTAGTGAAGCATATAAGGATCTAGGCATGACATTTATGGATGCTCCTAAATCTATGAGTGCTTTGTCAATATGGTGATTGCCTATGGTGCAAGGGACAATGAACATACCAGGGTCTTTACATTTTGGAGACAACTTCTTCTGGAATACCGCTGAAACGGTTTCTCCCATTTTGATCATTTCATTTCCCTTCAATTTCCTCTTATTAGTGCAAAGATCTTTCAAAAACTTAGCATATCGTGGAATTTGTTTGATTGCATCTAACAAGGGAATGTTGATTTCTATCCTCCTAAATGTGTTCAAAATTTCTGTTTCCTTTTCTTCTTTGTTAGTTTTTGCTAATCTACTCCGAAAAGGGGGAGGGATCACTTTAGTAGTGATAGAGGGGTTAGGGCATACTTCATTTTCAAGCTTTTCTTCTTTATCTTCATGTGTGGGAACTTCTTTGTGAGGGTTTTTGATCTCTTTTCCAATCCTTAAGGTTATGGCACTAACATTCTTTGGATTTACCTCAGGTTGGGATGGTAACTTCCCTCCAGATTGTGCTTCCAGTCGATTGATGACAGTTGCCAATTGACTCATCTGGTTTTTCAAGTTTTGAATGCTCAATTTGGAATCCTGTTGAAATTTCACAGTGTTAGTTGCTAATGTTTTCACCATATCCTCGAGAGACATACCTGATTATTGAGGTTTTTGTTGAAATTGCCCTTGGGGTTGAAGATTCCCATGTTGTTGGAATTGGCCTTGAGGCTTGTTAGGGAAGAATCCTGGGGGTTGTTTCCATAGCTTAGATTGGGGTGGTCTCGCCATCCTGGATTATAGATGTTTGAGTACGGATTGTATTCTTGTCTTGGGAATGGGAAATTATTTGCTGAGTTCACTTGTTCGTTGTTATCCACTTGTAGAACAGGACAAGCATCTGTAGGATGTCCTAGATTTGTGCATATGCCACATGCTTTGACTTGCGGATTGTTTCCTACAACAATTTGTTTGAGAAGATGTGTTAGTTCAGAAAGTTGGCTTTCAATATTGGAATTACTTACCTCGTTAACTCTTGAATGTTCATCTCCTGCCTGCATCAATTGTTGAGTATTTTCAGCCATGTTTGAAATCAGTGTTCTGGCTTCAGCAGGGGTTTTGTTCATCAAAGCTCCTCCACTAGCAGCATCAATCATGTTTCTGTCTGATTGACATAAGCCTTCATAGAAGTATTGCACTAGGAGGTTTTCACAGATTTGGTGATGCGGACAGCTTGCAATGAGCTTTTTGAAACGCTCCCAATACTCATAAAGAGTTTCTCCATTGTTTTGTCGTACTCCAGAGATATCTTTCCTGATATTTGCGGTCTTTGAAGTTGGGAAGTACTTTTCGAGGAAAAGTTGCTTCATTTGATTCCATGTTGTGACTGAACTTGATGATAAAGTGTATAACCAATATGTGGCGGCATCTTTTAGTGAAAATGGAAAGGCTCTGAGCTTGATTTGCTCTTCAGTGATGCCCGGGGGTTTCATGCTATCGCACACCACATGAAACTCCTTCAAGTGTCGATAAGGATCTTCGCCGGATCGTTCATGAAAAGAAGGTAGAAGATGTATCAATCCAAATTTTAGTTCGAAAGTCTTACTTTCTTCTACGGTTGGAAAGGTGATACACAAAGGTTGTTGAGTAACTTCGGGAGTTGCCAGTTGTTTGAGAGTTCTTTCATTATTGTTTTCTGCCATTTCTCATTCGGTTTGTTTTGCTTGTCTTATTCGTCTTCGAATGGATTTCTCGATTTCTGGATCGAAACTTTCAAGAATTCGATTAGTAGATCGGGTATTATGCATACAAGTGAAGAAGAATTTTTTATTTTTTTAAAAAAAATTAATTAATAAAAGCAACTAAATTCGTTAACCGTTCCCCGGCAACGGCGCCAAAAAACTTGAGCGTGTTGTCGCAGTTACGCCAAAATTTTTTTTTTCCTTACTCAGTTTCAAAACTACAAATTAATGTAGAAGTGGTAAGTAAGGGTCGAATCCAAGAGGAACGGTGCTTAATCTAGTTGTCTTTATCAATTAATATAGAAAAATGGGGGTTTTGAGAATTTTGAATGAAAATCAAATGACAAAAGATAAGATCAAATAGAACAATTGAAATAAATATCTAGTTCTCGGGTTCGGTTGTATCAACAACTTGTGTATATCTTTCCCATGCAACGTGTTACTATTCCTTTTTCAATTTATCAACTCTCAATTAACCGAGAAGTTCTGATTAACGAATTCTTCCTTAAGTATATTAAGTTAAAAGTAAGCTCTTTAACTTAACATCTAGCTATTGGATAACCCTAAACAAGCTCTTAGGATTTAATGTAAAGCTAGTATGAAATGAACGAGAAGAATGAGTTGAATTAGATGAATAATTTCACAAGCTCGAATTAATGCATCTAAGTTGATTTGTTAATAAATATGCACGATATTCATTTGCTACTTTGGATTGGAATCTAATAACAATTACGGATCAAAAGTTTCAATCCTAGCAAGTAACTTGAATTTAAAGATTAATTGATTCAATTGGCCAAGGTGAATGCAATAATCAAATAAACTCAAAAACGGGTTTACAAGCATAACAAATCAACAAATTGAAGTAGAGGAATAGATAAAACGTTACTAAAAAGTTAGAAAAGATAACAACATGTTAGTTGAGCACAATGTCCCCCTCGAACTAGATAGAAAAGTCTTAACTACTCATAATTGCGGGGGTTTCATACTTTTTAGCGAGTGTTCGCCTTGTATCACCACCACTATATGATAGATTATGCAAAATATAGTAAACAAGTAAATAAATACTAAGAAATAAATAGAGAAATAAAAGGGAAAAGAGAACTTAGCGAAGAATTGACATGCCGGAATATGAAAAGCTAAAATCTTCAAGCTAAAATTAAGAACAAATGAAGAAGAAAATTTTATTGGAGAGAACTACTAGCTAATTCTCTTCTACTAAGTTGTGTCTTTCCTTCCTTACAAATGCCTCTATTTATAGGCAAAATTTCACAAGAAAACATGATAAAAAATTGTACAACTACTCCATTATGATTCCACTAATTGGTAACCACCAAATCATGATCTTAAATTGCTCAATTAGTTCAAATATTGTATCATGGTATAGGTAAGCATCTTGGCTGAATTGTGCAATTGGAATTTCCTTTTTTGATATTTTAGTAGAAAGTTATGAATTTTCTACCAAAACATGGCCCAAGAAATCCTCCATTCACATCACTCTCGGTTTTGCCCATTGTTTACCATGATATGATGCGAATCATTTGAAGAGGTCAACATCAAAGTTGTAGCCCTCTGAGTGTCCTTTTTAATAATATAAAGGGCAGGTCAATCCGAATTTTGTAGCAAACGTTATGGTTAAATTACTGAACTGCGACAGTAAATTCGAGCTGCTGATTTTTTACGCTTTGTCATTTTTCTTCAAATGGCCATAACTTTCACTAGGAAACTCCGATTTGGGATCCGACAAAAATGTGGAAATCCTCTTTTGATATTCTTTGATATTGGCACAAGAAAAATTGTAAAAACTATTTTTCATAAAATTGCATCGGAGGCCTCCATCTTTGAATTTGCTTGCATTTCGGTCCCAAGTTCCGTTTTCGCTCCATTTTTATCCATTTTGGCTCCTTTTGATTTCTTGTGACTCTAAACACACAATAAAAGGAAAATACATAAAAATAAACATATAATACTAATAAAACACACAAATACGTAAAATAGAAGAGTTATTTAAGTGCTTTTCTAGCACTTATCATTAATCGACGATACTTCGGCTGTGAATATGATTAGTGTAGCATTTCTTTGCTATTTTCTGCTGTTTTTGTATATTATTTGTGTGAGATAAATATGATCTCTCATATTTCAGTAGAGATACAAGGCGAAAAGTCGTTAAAAAGTATTTAACCCGCGAATATGAGTGGTTAGATATTTCTATCTAATTTGAGTGGGACATTGTGTTCAACTAACATGTTATCTTTTCCGTCTTTTTGTGATGTTTTATCTATTATTCGAGTTGAATTTAATTATTTGTTGTACTTTTAATCTTTCCTTGAGTTTATATGATTATTGCATTCATTTGGGCAGTTGAATCATTTAATCTTTAAATTCAGGTTACATACCAGGATTAGAACTCTTGATCAATAATTGTCATTAGATTCTAATTCAAAGTAGCAAATAAATATCATACATATTTATTAACAAATCGATTTAGATGAATTAATTCAAGTTTTTAAATTAATGATCTAATTCAACTCATTCTTTTCGTTCATTTCATACTGACATTGCATTAAATCGTATGATTTTTTTTTAGGATTATCCAATAGTTAGATGCCAAGTTAAAGAACTTGCTTTAATTTAATACACACAAGTAAGAATTCGTTAATCAGATCATTTTGATTCATTGGAGTTGATAAATTGAATAAAGAATAGTATCACGTTACATGAAAAAGATTAACAAAAGTTGTTTATACAATCGAACCCGGAAACTAGGCATTTCCTTCAATTGATTTATTTCATCGTTATTTATTTTCCATTTTATTTGGAATTCTATTCAATCTTAACATAAATCTCCCTTTATGTTCTAATTGATAAAACAACTAAATTTAATACCGTTCTTTATGGGTTCGACCTTTACTTTCCACTTCTATATTAACTTGTAATTTTGAAACCGATTAAAGAAAATAATAAATTCTGGTTCAATACAACAGTGCACCATAATACTAACTTGACAATCTATCAGGGTTTATATATATTAAATGTGACGAAATATTCCTAGACCAATTATTATATGTTTAGTGATAATGTATTTTCATTTACAAGGTCAAATTATTATTTTAAGTAAAAATTTGGAAATTCTTCTATTGTCTTATATGCCTAAAGGGATTTTGGCGCAAATAGTCCAAAAAATGAGGCTCTTCGCAAGATTGGTCCCAAAAAAAAAAAGTAGCTCAAATGATCCAAAAAAAAAAAAAAAATTTGGTGCGCAAATTGTCCATTTTAAAGTTTTCCTTTCAGTCAAACCGTTAGTCAACTCAAATTTTTCTATTTTGTCTTTTTGTGCAGGGCTATTTTGGTCATTTAGCTGTTTAGAATAAACATGCGACTTGGCTAGTTTTTCTGGACCATTTGAACCAAAATCCATTTATTTGTTCTATGGGTGTTTATAATACATAATTAATTTTATTAATTAATTTGATACTAATTAAATAATTTTTTATTAAAAAAATTTCAATACAGTAATATTTATTCGCATTAATATCATAATTTTCGAAAAATTTTCTTTAGGATCATGGACGCACAGATTTCAATGTAAACTTGTATCTATAAAAAATTTAATTAAAAATATAATACAATAAAAAATATATCGAATAAAAAAATTAATAAAATTAAATAATAAAAAATCAAAAAACCCACCCCAATTAACAAATATTCAATACTCCCAATTAACAAATATTCAATCTATCGACAGACATTTCGCAAGGAATGAAAATCCACTTTGGATAGTTGATAATTCCTCGAAACAAGAATCAGTTCACATTCAAACCAAATACATGATCCGTCTAACTTCCCAAATATAAACCCTGAAAATAAAATTTTAAGGATTAGAATGGGAAAGAACAAGCAAGGATGAGATAATACCTTTGTGCCATAATCAAAACTATTGGGTCGACAAAGCTTGGAATAAATGTCTCTTTTACACAAATCTTTACAAAAATCACCAGTCTCCCCAAAAACCCTTTGTACAAGACAAGAATAATTCTTAGGCAATTTACTCCCACACAAAATCAGTAGATGCAGCCCCACTAAAGGCCCTATTCAATACGGCAAGCTTACAAATCTCCGGTGCGTCTAAGTATGGGAGAACTGATGCTGCGCAGCTTTTCGACGAGTATCCGAGTCCCGTCTCCGTCAAATGGGCCGTTGGATAATTTTCATGTGAAGTCAAATACGAAACAGATAAGCCTACCAAATTACATATTCGAACCACTAGCTGCTGCAGCAGTTAACCACCAGCTGATGGTGGTTTTCTGCCGCCATCACCACCCCGATTGGTGGTGCTGCTGGTTTAAGAGATAGGGAAGGGTGGCGTTGGGTGGGGGCAGGGTGGGTTTTGATTTTTCATTATTTGATTTTATTAAATGTTTTATTCGATATATTTTTTCGCTCTTATATTTCTAATTAAACTTTTTATAGATACAAGTTAAAATCAAAATGTGCGCGATGATGTTAAAGAAAATTTTCAAAAATTATGATATTAATACGAACAAATGTTACTGTATTGAAAACTTGTTGATAAAAAATTATTTAATTAATATCGAATTAATTAGTAAAATTAATTATGTATCATAAACACTCATAGAACAAATAAAGCGATTTTGGCACAAATGGTCCAAAAAAACTAGCCAAGTTACACGTTTAGTCTAAAATTTACATGACCAAAATTACCCCACATAAAAAGACAAAATAGAAAATTTTGAATTGACTAACAGTTTGACTGGACGGAAAACATCCAAATGGACTATTTGCGCACCAATTTTTTTTTTGGGATCATTTAAACTACTTTTTTTTTTAATTTCGGACCAATCTTGCAAAACGCCTTATTTTTTTGGACTATTTGCTCCAAAATCCCATGCCTAAATTATGATTATTTATATTTGTTAAACTATGTGATAATTGGTCAAATCTATTTAAAATCTTGGGATAGAGGTTTTAAAATATATGGGCTCGAATTAATTTATTAAAGGGCTTACAAATCCAAAGTATTTTTGATAAATGAAAAGAATAATTTTGTAGCCCAGGCCCAGTTAAATAAAATTTTTCCCAATAAAGCTGGTAAAAAAAGTCTCGCGGCATCACGTTGCTTTTGCTTACTAGTTCCTCACTGAACAAAATAAGATTACTCATTGCTCAATGAAATATAAAAAATGGTACCCATTCGTCACTCTATTAAAATCCGTTCGTTATGATTACTGGAATTTCATATGTGATGGAATGAAAATGATGTGGCATATTAACATCTTTACATTGCCAATGGGCAAGAAAAGGTCAACCAAACGTAACTTTCCCCATCAAAATTTAAAACCACGTTGCTTTTTTGTGCTCCCTAGAAATCCCAAATTAAAAAGGGTCTTTGACCGACAACTACACTTAAAGGGAAAATTTGCCCACTAAATCAAGCACAACTCTTTTTTTACCACTAATTCATCTTTTACACATTGAGACCAAAATAGAACTTAAAAATCATAAATCTACAACAATTGCTACTCTAACAAAATAAATATTCAAAATAAAATAAAATAAACACACTTTCTCTCTATATAGATTACCACCCCATGTAATCTCGATCGATATTGAACTTCTCACTTCTCTCATCTTTGAATTTCTCTCTCAACTCACGTTCTGTCACCTGATTACAACCCAAAGTAATCTCAATAAAGATCCAACTCCTCGTCTCTCATGTCTTCGACTTTCTCTCGCTACGTACTTTCTCTCTCCCGATTGCCATCACAGGTAATTTCGATCAACTTCCAACTTCTCACTTCCCCATCTGTTACTTTCTTTCTACATATTTTCTCTCTCCAGATTACCACCGTAAGTAATCTTCATCAACATTGAACTTTTCGCATGTGTCATCTCCGACTTTCTAACTCTATACATTTTCTTTCTCAGATTACCACCTCAGGTAATCTGAAACGATGCTCAATTTCTCACTTTCATCTTTCCCTACTTTTTTCTCTCTATGTACTTTTCCTCTCTAGATTACCATCCTAGGTAATCTCGATCAACATCCAACATCTCGTTTTCCCCGTCCTCGACTTTCCCTCTCCACGCATTTTTTCTCAATAGATTTCCACCTCGGTAATCTTGCTCAACATTCAACCACTTGCTTCTCCCATCTCTAACTTTCTTTCTCTATGCACTTTCTCTCTTCAAGTTATCGCCCCAGGTAATCTCGATCAATGTTCAACTTCTCGCTTCCGTCGTCTCTGGCTTTCTCTGTGCGCACTCTATTTGTAATGACCCGTACTGTCCCCACTATACCAATACGAGTCTTTTCAGCATGCTTTGTCCTCACTCGCATGCTCTCCGAGAAAACTTCCCAGGGGGTCACCCATCATAGAATTGCTCCAAGTCCAGCACGCTTAACTGTGCAGTTTCTAACGATGGGCTTCCGGAAAAGAAGGTGCACCTTGTTGGTATGAGTAGTACGAATCAATCCTTTTAACCTCTCCTAATCGGTCTGGCATTCTGGGGTATTACAACCACCCCCCGTTGGACTCGCGACGTCCTCGTCGCGATCGAACTATCTAAGGATCTGTCGCCAGGCATTAGGATTCTAGAGGTGGCTCCTACGGGTTCAAGAGGTGGCTCCCACCCTATGGTGTAGCACTTTGTCCCGCATAACACTTAGTTCCCGATTTCCGGCTGGCGAATGCTCTGATACCATTTGTAATGACCCGTACTGTCCCCACTGTACCAATACGAGTCTTTTCAGCATGCTTTGTCCTCACTTGCATGCTCCCCGAGAAAACTTCCCAGGGGGTCACCCATCATAGAATTGCTCCGTGTCCAAAGACGCTTAATCGTGGAGTTTCTAACGATGGGCTTCCGGAAAAGAAGGTGCACCTTGTTGGTATGAGTAGTACGAATCAATCCTTTTAACCTCTCCTAATCGGTCTGGCATTCTGGGATATTACACTATTTCCCTGCAGATTGTCACCCAAGGTAATCTCAATCAACAGTCAATTTATCGCTTTCATGTTCCTAACTTTCTCTCGCTACGCACTTTCTTTTTCTAGATTACCACCATTGGTAACCTCGATCGACATTCCACCCCTCGTTTCACCCGTCCTTTATTTTCTCCCTCTACAAACTTTCTCGCTCTAAATTACTACCCCTAGTAATCTCGATCCACATTCAACCTCTCGTTTCTCCCATCTTCGAATTCTTTCTACATACTTTCTCTCTCCAGATTATCGCCCTAAGTAATCTGGATCAGCATTCGACTTCTCCCTTTCCTCATCTCCAACTTTCTCTCTCTGCTCACTTTTTTTCTTTAGATTACTACCCAGGTAATGTCGATAAACATTCAACTTATAGATTCCCCCAACTCTGACTTTCTTTCTCTATTCATTTCCGGTCTCAAGATTACTGCCCAGGCAATCTCGATCAACATTCAACTTTTCTCTTTCCCCATCTTCGACTATCTCTCCCTATGCACTCTCTCTGCAGATGACAGCCCCACATAATCTCGATCAACATTCAAATTCCCGTTTTCCCCACCTCCGACGTTCGCTCTCCACAAATTTTCTTTTTCCACAATACCATACTAGGTAATCTCGATCAGCATTCACATTCAACTTCTCGTTTTCGTCGTCTCCGACTTTCCCTCTCGGCGGATTTTCTCACTCTAAATTACCACCATAAGTAATCTTGGACAACATTTTCACTTCCCTTGTCTCCCACTTTCTCTATCTATGCACTTTCTTTCTCCAGATTACTATCTTAGGTAATCTTGATAAGCATTCAATTTCTCGCTTCCCCCATCTCAAAATTTCTCACTCTGCCCACTTTTTCTCTCTAGATTGCCACCTAGGTTATCTCGGTCAACATTCAACTTCTCTCTTCCGTCTCCGACTTGCTCTCTCTATGGTTTTTCTTTCTCCAGATTACCACCCCAGGTAATCGCGATCACCATTCAACTTCTCGTTTTTGTCGTGTCCAACTTTCTCTCACTATGCATTTTCTCTCTCTAGATTACTGTCATTGGCAATCTTGATCAAGATTCAACTTCTTGATTCCCTTGTCTCTGACTTTGTCTCTTTACGCACCTTCTCTCTCTAGATTACCACCCCAAGTAATCTTGTTCAACATTAAACTTGTTGCTTCCCTCGTCTCTGACATTGTCTGTCTATGCACTTTCTCTCTCTTGATTACCACCCCCAGTAATCTCTATCATCATTCAACTTCTCACTTCCCTTATCTCGACCTTTCTCTCTCTAGATTACTACCCTCAGTAATTTAGATCACCATTCACTTTCTCTCTTGATTACCACCACCGGATAATATTATTACATGCCCCCAATAATAATATTACTGACCCAGATAATCATAACTAAAAACAAATAAAACGCCACAACTTTAGCTCCACATACACATACCTTTAATTTTAACACAAAAACTTGGGAAGTTTAGAGATCTCTTACTCTTTTAAAATCAAAATAATTGGATAATCAAAACCGTGATAGCTAGGAAAAGAATCACAATTATAAATTTCCACTATTGGAAATAATTTGATAATTCCAAAGATAAAATATATAAATACTTTTTCTTTTGAATATAAGAGGAAAATGATGTCATCTTTTGCTGTCAAACTTTGAAATTCAAAACAACATGGAGAAAAAAAATACACGACACAGGGCTTCTACGCAATTAGCAAAAGGAATGAGTCATTATATGTTACCAATCCTTTCCAACTGTAATGGCCACAATTTCACAAAGAATGAATGTAGTGGCCACAAAAAAAATACCCGACACAGGGCTTCTACGCAATTAGCAAAAGGAATGAGTCATTATATGTTACCAATCCTTTCCAACTGTAATGGCCACAATTTCACAAAGAATGAATGTAGTGGCCACAAATTTTCTTACATAAAAATATTTAATTAAATAGAAATTTTCCCAAATGTGTCGCTACAACTTCAGCTAAAGGATTTAATAGTTTAGACTCGTCTAGTTGAATTTTATATTATTTATTATTATATTTAATTATTATAAGAAAATAATTTATAAAAATTTATTTATTTTTTAAATTTACATTTGAGAACCAAACTTTCAAATTATTTCATTTTGGCCCCTAAAATCTTAATTTTTATTTAGTGAAGTCCAATACTAACTTCTACTCCAAGTTAAGTATAGAGACAACCCAACCTAATTAGAAACCCACTTAAAGCTCACGTGTATTTCTTACCCTAGTGTATCCTTTAAATACTTGTAGTTGGGATTCTTTCTAACCCTCTTCCCAACTTTATCCTCCACATTTCGCCATCATCATCATCTTCAACTCCTCCATTTTCATTAAACATCAAGCAAAAACAAACCAAGGCAACTTCAATTAGTAAATTTTTTTGTTAACTTTTCATTTCATCTCTATATTTTAATTCTTTTAATTTAGCATTTCTACACATAGATAAATAGATAAAAATTTCATTACATTTTACTGTATTCCTCCAACCCACTACCTTCACAATTCACAACAACACACAACAAACGCACAAATACATACACACTGCCCTCCTCCACCACCACCGAGCTCCACCACCTAAAGCACCATATCACCACCTCGCAGCTGCCACCACCTCCATAGCCGAGCACCACCATCTCCACCACAAATGACCATCTATCGCCTCACATACATACACGAAGTTAATACACACACTCGCAACTATACATACACATATATACATATACACATCCCGCACAAAGACATAAAACCCTTCATTTTAACCTTCCTATCACCCTCAAAAGGTCCAATAAAAAGGAAGAAAAACTGATTGAATTTCAAGAAATCCTATATTTTATCGTAAACTTCAACCCTAAAATTCTTCATTTATCTTCGCCATTCCCTTCAATTACCACCGCCAAAACCACAAACTACCTTCTACCAGCCCTCACCGACGACCGGTAGTAATGCAGCTGTCGGCACCACCATTTTCTAGTCAGCAGCCGAGTGCAAGAGAGAGAGAGAGAGGGAGCTAGCCTGGTTGCTGGTGTATTGGGATCAAATTTAGTAGTTATATTTATTTCAATTAAAGGAATTCGCACATCAGTCCCTGAGCTTTTTCATTCCTTTAAAGTTAGTCCTTATGTTTTATTTAAATAATAAGTCCTCAACCTTTTAATTTCTATACAAGTTATTTATTTTATTTAAGTAAGCCTTAAATTTTATTTAATTCTAAGTGCCTAACTTTTAATTCTTACACTTTGATCCCTATACTTTTATTTCAATTTAAATCCTTCAATTTCCTATTCTTATTTTTAGTTGACCCCTAAATTTTAATTGCATTTGAGTCCTCACTGTTTTATAAATCTTATAATTTAGCCGAAGGTATTTTTTAATAAAATTTTATTGCATATTAGGTCCTCAAACTATCCAATTCCTTCAAATCAAACCCCAAACTTTTATATTCTTTCAAATTTTGCCCATAAGTTTCAATATTATCTATAAATACTTAATATTTAAGTGTATTAACTTAAATTCAACTTCTTATTGAGTAGATGGGGGCGTATGAATAGCTAGATGATAGATTCTCACCGCTTATTAAGCTCAATGCTCGAGCAAATGTTTAAGGTAGACTCATTTTCAAAAAAGTGGTTTTCAAATGTGCGTATTTACAATTGATACTCGTTACAAATACTTGCATATAAATATTATATGGCGATAGGCTTCAAGCCTACTTATGACGTGCTTCCTTGGACTGGGACGATAAGCTTCATGCCTACTTACGACGTGTTTATTAGCACTATGATGACAGGCTTTTAGCCTAATTAATAATAACTACATGCTTTTAAACACTGTGATGACATGCACGATATAGAGAGATGATGAACAAACTTGAATTATATACTGGTTCATATTTTTATGATGAATGATGATTATGCACATTTAATTTGCAACATATATTGATTGTTGTGCGCGGGGTTTACTGATTATTTAAAATGCTCATGTTTTCTTATTTTAACATCTTTGCAAAATGAGGGATTGGTGGCGCAGCGAGGTGTGGTATCCACTTGGAGTTTATTTCATAAATAACTTTATTTCTGCTGTTATCTTAAGTAACTTTGTATTGTTAAGGCCTTGTTCCATGGGAGATAAAGTTTAGCTTTTTTATTTACGTATTGAATGTGTGGTTGAATTTGAGAAAAATATATTAAATAATTGAATGAGTTGTTAGAAAGGAAGAGAGACAAAAAATTCGATAATTTTTATGTTTGATAGAACAGGGCCTAACTATGTTAGGCCTTGTTCTATTCTGGATAATTTTTATCCCACACTCTTCTCTCTCCTCTTTTCAACCACCTACATATTTTTTAATACAATATTAATCACACATTTTACATGGAATATCGCGCGGATAACTTTTATCCCCAATCAAACAACCCCTTATTTTGGAGGTTTAGAACTTATTGGGTACCCCTTTAAAAATGTTTGGAGTTGTTAGAGATCGAACGGCGTAAGATACTCTATCGTGTTTGTAATTTAAATCAATTTTTGCATTTTAAATATTTGTTATTTTTTCGCATTTATAATTAAAATATATCTATATATATACACATTAAATGTTTTCGAGAAAGAACTAATATTCCGGGTTCTTGGGACTCGGGCCGTTATAGCTTGGTATCAGAGCGAGTCTACGCTTCTATAGACTTTCAAGTTATTTAAAGCATTTTTCAAAAATTTTGAAAAATTTTGAGAAATTTTAAGAGTTTTAGTCCTAAGAGTTACCACGATCATCGCCTCTCCACCGACTCCGAGGTAAAGAAAATATTTATGAAGATTTATTGTTCATTTTTCGGATACATGAGATGAAATATTTTACGTCAGATAGAATGTTTTATGTAAGATTGATACGGACCTCGTTGGTCTCGATGCCAACGCAACCCAATCCAGATTGGATTAGATCCCAGAAAAGCCAATCACTGGTCACGATCGAGAACCTGACGACCTTCTACTCACGAAGTGACAACAATAAGCTAAAACCTATCACCTTCGATTGTGCGTAGTAGACAACCGGCAAGGGTGAACGCCACAAGAGTTGATCACGCTCTTGATAAGTTCGATTTGTTCAACAGAACAACAAGAGAAGATAAATTCTCTCAACAAGCATAAAGCTCTCAAATATCATCTTCACCAAGTTGTGTTCTTACAATGAGGGGGTTTTGTACATATACAAGTCTCAGTTGGAAATAATGATAAAATAATAAAATATCCAAAAAGTAGACACAAAAATGACTAAGTCGGCCAAAATTACGGTAGTAAGGTGCAGGGTTACTGGCCAGTAAATTCCAAAGTTACGGCCGTAAGTCCTAAAAGTACGGCCGTAATAAACTCCCTGCCTCAAAACCGTCCAAACTGGATTCTTGAGTTATGGCCGTATGTGTGAATGTTACGGCCGTATATCCTTCGTTACGGCCGTATCATGAAATGATACGGGCGTAATTAGTTCTCTGCATATTTTGGGCCAAAAAGTGGAAATTGCCGATACGGCCGTAAGTATAATCGATGCAGTAGTAAAATTTATGATCTGACCGTATTTTACAAAGAAATGCGGCCGTATTTTACTCTCTGTAAATATTGTTCTTCAACCCCATGGGTTACTGGCCGTATAAGCGGGTTCTGGCCAGTAAAAATTGGGTTCTGGCCGTAAGTTATGGGGTTACTGGTAGTAACTTTGGTCTGCCCTTTTCCCTTTGATCTCTAACATCTCCGACCTGTAATTGGAGGACTTCTTTCAACTTCTGAACTCCCGTGGACTGGTCCAAGTGTGGAAATGACCTATTCTGGACTTGTTGACATACGTTTTCGACCCAGGTCATCAAGGCTCGTCCCATTCTTTTGGCTCGACTTCTCGTAATCGGTCCAATCGGCCAATGGGGTGGTTCGTCCGACGTGGAGGCATCCGGGTTCGTATCATCATCCCCTTCTTCAGGTTGATTCGTCCACGAATTAGTTCCTGCATCAAACGGAACAGGATCAGAGACATTAAATGTAGCTGACACATTATACTCACCTGGCAGATCGAGTTTGTAGGCGTTGTTGTTGATTCGTTCAACTACTTGGAAAGGCCCGTCACTTCGGGGTAGCAATTTCGAGCGACGTAGTTGCGGGAATCGGTCTTTTCGAAGGTGGAGCCAAACCCAATCTCCCGGTTCAAAAATCATTTCCTATCGCCCTTTGTTCACCCTAGTCGAGACTTGTTGATTTCTTTTTTTGATCTGTAGCTTTACTTTGTCATGTATGGATCGAACAAGCTCGGCTTTTCGTTTGCCATCCAAGCTAACCCTTTCACTCACAGTAGAGGAATCAAATCTAATGGGGTTAGCGGATTAAAACCATAAACTACTTCAAAAGGCGAATAAGCAGTTGAAGAATGTTTTGCATGATTATAAGCAAATTCAGCATGTGGTAAACATTCTTCCCATGTCTTAATATTCCGACGAATGATAGCCCGAAGTAATTGTGACAACGTACGGTTTACTACTTCAGTTTGACCATCAGTTTGGGGATGACTCGTGGTTGAAAATAGCAGTTTGGTACCTAGTTTTCCCCACAAGGTTTTCCAGAAGTAGCTAAGGAATTTGACGTCTCTATCTGACACAATTGTCTTCAGCACTCCATGTAGCCGAACTATCTCATGAAAGAACAAGTCGGCAATATGACTTGCATCATCGGTTTTGTGACAGGGTATAAAATGAGCCATTTTACTAAACCGATCAACTAACACAAAAACCGAATCCCTACCATTTCTAGATCTAGGCAATCCCAAAATGAAATCCATCGATAAATCCTCCCATGGCGAATGAGCTACAGGAAGAGGAGTGTAAAGCCCTTGGGGAACTACCTTAGATTTGGCCTTTCTACAAGTAATGCAATTCATGCAAATTTTCTCTACGTCTCGTTTCATCTTAGGCCAATAGAAATGATCACGCAAGACTTCAAATGTCTTTTCTACGCCAAAATGTCCCATGAGGCTTCCTCCATGAGCCTCCCTCACTAACAACTCTCGTATAGAACTAGAAGGAACACAAAGTTTGCCCTCTCGAAATAAGAACCCCTCTAGCCTATAGAACTTCTCAAATCCATTCTTTTCACAAGCAACATAGATACTACTAAAGTCCGGGTCTTTCTCATATAATTCTTTCATTAATTCAAAACCCAACAATTTAGTATCTAGAGTGGTGAGTAAGGTATACCTGCGTGATAAAGCATCTGCAACAATGTTTTCTTTACCTTGTTTGTACTTGATCACGTAGGGAAATGTCTCAATAAATTCCATCCACTTAGCATGTCGCTTGTTTAACTTGCCTTGGCTTCTGAGATGTCTTAGTGATTGGTGGTCGGTGTGGATCACAAATTCCTTGACCAAAGATAGTGTTGCCAATTCTCTAGTGTACGAACCAATGCATAGAGCTCCTTGTCATACGTAGGGTAATTGAGGGTGGCACCACTCAATTTCTCGCTAAAGTATGCAATTGGCCTTCGTTCCTGCATCAACACAGCACCAATACCTATGCCCGACGCATCACATTCAATCTCAAAGCTTTGTTAAAGTCGGGAGAGCAAATGCAGGCGAAGAACACGATTTTCTTTAATCATTTGAAAAGCTCGTTCTTGCTCTTTCTCCCATTTAAAATGAACTGTTTTCTTGATTACTTCAGTTAATGGTGCAGCAAGTGTACTGAAATTAGGCACAAATCGACGATAGAAGCTAGCTAAACTATGAAAACTACGAACATCGGCTATGCTAGATGGAGTAGGCCATTCTTGGATTGCTCGAATCTTTTCTTCATCAACTTCTACTCCCTTAGCACTAACCACATAACCAAGAAAAACAATCCTTTCAAGACAGAAATGACTTTTAGTAGGGTTTGCAAACAATTTTTCTTTCCTTAGAACTTCTAAAACAAGTCTAAGGTGCTTTGCATGATCAGTGAGCTCCCTACTATAAATCAAAATATCGTCAAAGTACACCACTACAAATTTACCAATGAACGCGCGTAACACGTGATTCATTAGTCTCATGAATGTACTTGGTGCATTTGTCAACCCAAATGGCATAACTAACCATTCATATAACCCTTGTTTGGTTTTAAACGCCGTTTTCCATTCGTCACCCTCTTTCATTCGAATTTGGTGATAACCGCTTTTTAAATCAATTTTGCTAAAGATACTAGCACCATACAGTTCATCAAGCATGTCATCAAGTCTAGGTATAGGGTGGCGATATTTTACCGTAATGTTGTTGACAGCACGACAATCAACACACATTCTCCACGAGCCATCTTTCTTGGGCACGAGCAAGAGGCTGATACACATGGACTCGCACTCTCCGGATATACCCTCGACCGAGCAAGTCCTCCACTTGGCGTTGCAACTCCTTTGTTTCCTCGGGGTTACTACGGTAAGCGGGGCGATTGGGAATAGCGCTCCGGGAACTAGGTCAATTTGATGCTCAATGCCTCGAATTGGTGGCAATCCACTTGGTAATTCTTCTGGAAGGATATCATGGAATTCCTGCAAGAGAGAAACAATAGAATTGGGGAGGGAGTCAAGGTTAGAATTGAGCACTCGTCCACTCTCCTTGTAGACTAACAAAAGCACTTGTTGGTCCTCCGAAAGAGCCCTCACAATGTCTCTCGGCCTTGCAAAGAAACACTCTTTCTTTTTTGTCTCATGCTCACTCTTCTCTCCTTTTACTCTCTCTTCAATTTTTCCACTTGACTCTCGTCTCTCCTTTTCCTTCTGATCAGCTTCTTGTTTGAGCTTGACTTGATCCTCATACACTTGTTGCGGTGTCAAAGGAGCAAGCACAATTGGTTTTCCATTGAACTTGAAGCTATATCTATTCCGATATCCATCATGTGTCACTCGTCTATCAAATTGCCACGGCCGGCCTAGCAATATGTGTGTAGCTTGCATGGGTACTACATCACATACCACTTCATCCTCATACGTGCCAATCAAGATAGGGATCTTCACTTGCTTGGTAACCCGAACCTCGCCTGTGTCACTAAACCATTGTAACCGATACGGTCTCGGGTGTTTCATCAATGGAAGCCCAACCCTATCGACGAATAGATAACTAGCAACATTGGAACAACTTCCCCCGTCAATAATCAAACTACATGGTTTGCCCTGCACTAGGCACCGAGTGTGGAAGATGTTCTCCCGCTGAGGCGTTGCGTCATCCACTTTAGCCTTTGTGCTAAGCGCTCGCCGTGTAACTAAAGTCTCGGGGATAGTCATCACATATTGATCATCCGAGTCCTCCTTCTCCTCCTCCACACTTGGAGGGACTTCTTCCTCATCCTCCGTCTCAATCTCACCATTGTCCCTTACCACCATTGTGCGGCGATTGGGGCACTCCGAGGCTATGTGACCTCGTCCTTGACATTTGAAACATTGGATATCTCGGTTTCGGGGTGGTGGTGCGCCCATTGGCCTTTTCCATTTATCCTCCCCCACCGGAGAAGACTTAGGTGGCTCACTCCGCCCTTTCCAAGCCGGCTTTGGAGTTGTAGTCTTGTCACTACTCCATTTCGGTTTCCCAAAGCTACTACTTCCCCCGGCTTGAGGTTTGTTGAAACTCTTCTTCTTCAGTTGCATCTCAACTTTGGCGGCTTTATGAACCAACTCTTGTATATCGGCATAATCATGTAACTCAACAAGATTGGTAATATCTCGATTCAATCCGCTTAGAAACCGTGCCATGGTAGCCTCCTCTTCTTCACCTATATCGGCCCTAGTCATAAGAGACTCCATCTCTTGATAATACTCTTCCACGCGTCCCCTTGAGTTAACGTTTGTAACTTGTTATACAAACTCCGATAATAGTAGGTAGGAACGAACCGCTTTCTCATTATCGTTCTCAACTCATTCCAAGTACTCACCGGAGCTTCCAAATTTCTTCGCCTAGCCGTGGTCGTTTGTTTCCACCAACTAAGAGCATATCCCGTGAATTCTTTTACTAAGAGTGGAACTTTCTTCTCCTCCGGGATTCGATGAAATTGGAATACCAACTCGACTCGGCTTTCCCAATCCAAATAGGCATCCGGGTCGGCTTTACCTTGGAATGGAGGCACTTCAACCTTCACATTCTTCACATCACTTTCCTCCTCTCGTGGTCTCTCATTACCTCGACCTCCTCGGCCGCCTCTACCGCCTCTACCACCTCTATATATCACCTCATATTCATCCTCATCGCCTTCTTCAAACTCCGGCCTATGAACATTTAACCTAGCTACCGATTGCTCAACATCTTCTCGTAACTGTTGACTCAACCGACGCTCCATTGCGGTCATAGAAGCCTGAAAAAC
The DNA here is from genome assembly GCA_018223645.1 of Jasminum sambac. Lineage (NCBI taxonomy): Eukaryota > Viridiplantae > Streptophyta > Magnoliopsida > Lamiales > Oleaceae > Jasminum > Jasminum sambac. The sequence goes on from CP073650.1 coordinate 2,400,468, forward strand.
TGATTGGATATCATCCAAGGTGGCAGCTTTAGATCCGTGTCCCTCGACTAAACCTGTATCAGACATTGTGTGCAAGTGTGTGCAAGACCTGTAGTGTCCTCTCGTGAATATCACTTGTATATTTCACTCAACACTCTCTCACTCAACACTCAATAATGCACTCACACTCTTTTGTTCAATCGAACTCAACGAACTTCATCAAGGTAAGATCGTCTTGTTAGTTCCCCAAAACGATGCCAAAGCAGTTGGTTAGCTAATTTACAACTCGCTGACTCAACACGATACAAACTAAATTACAACCTGATGTAACCCTAGTACAATATAACTCGGCTACAAGATGATGTAACAAGCATACAACAATAATACTAAGTGTAGCCAATGTGTAGGCTATCACTCGTTCAACACAACAAACAGAGCCATTGTTCGTGGTTTTTTTTTTTTTTTAACTACATACATTTACAACCACAATACCAACACAATACTAAGATTTGGAGGAATTCTAAGCACAAACTCAATTTGCACCAAGAACACCAAGAACACACACTAAAATCCTACACATTTAAAAGTTGAAATTCAAGATTCTAATCCGATAACAATAACAAGTATAACAATCTAAGACTTAATAACAAAGGACTTATACTATAAAAACATAAAACAAAGGGATAGATACCAGATGATTAGAATCTGGGCTCTGATACCAACTGATACGGACCTCGTTGGTCTCGATGCCAATGCAACCCAATCCAGATTGGATTAGATCCCAGAAAAGCCAATCACTGGTCACGATCGAGAACCTGACGACCTTCTACTCACGAAGTGACAACAATAGGCTAAAACCTATCACCTTCGACTGTGCGTAGTAGACAACCGGCAGGGGTGAACGCCACAAGAGTTGATCACGCTCTTGATAAGTTCGATTTGTTCAACAGAACAACAAGAGAAGATAAATTCTCTCAACAAGCATAAAGCTCTCAAATATCATCTTCACCAAGTTGTGTTCTTACAATGAGGGGGTTTTGTACATATACAAGTCTCAGTTGGAAATAATGATAAAATAATAAAATATCCAAAAAGTAGACACAAAAATGACTAAGTCGGCCAAAATTACGGCCGTAAGGTCTGGGGTTACGGCCGTAAATTCCAAAGTTACGGCCGTAAGTCCTAAAAGTACGGCCGTAATAAACTCCCTGCCTCAAAACCGTCCAAACTGGATTCTTGAGTTACGGCCGTATGTGTGAATGTTACGGCCGTATATCCTTCGTTACGTCCGTATCATGAAATGATACGGGCGTAATTAGTTCTCTGCATATTTTGGGCCAAAAAGTGGAAATTGCCGATACTGCGTAGTAAGTATAATCGATGCAGTAGTAAAATTTATGATCTGACCGTATTTTACAAAATGCGGCCGTATTTTACTCTCTGTAAAATCTTGTTCTTCAACCCCATGGGTTCTGGTAGTATAGAAACCGGAGTTCTGATCGTAAAAATTGGGTTACGGCCGTAAAGTTATGGGGTTACGGCCGTAACTTTGGTCTGTCCTTTTCTCTTTGATCTCTAACATCTCCAACCTGTAATTGGAGAACTTCTTTCAACTTCTGAACTCCCATGGACTGGTCCAAGTGTGGAAATGACCTATTCTGGACTTGTTGACATACGTTTTCGACCCAGGTCATCAAGGCTCGTCCCATTCTTTTGGCTCGACTTCTCGTAATCGGTCCAATCGGCCAATGGGGTGGTTCGTCCGACGTGGAGGCATCCGGGTTCGTATCAAAGATAGAAATGGAGTACTTGTATCCGGATAGAGAGAAAGAAATCGTGTCTGAGCGTAATCTTGAAATTTTCGAGTGATGAATAAAGCATAGCTTTAAATATATTTCATGATATTTCTAGTCCTCGAAATTGACTTCATGATTCTAAGAACTCATTAACTATTATGTAAGGATAATACTCCTCCTCATTGCCTCTATGAATGATAAATTGTAATTGCTGGTAATTGGAACTCTAAATCAGTGTAATGCATTGAGATAAGGTTGTAATATATTGCAATTGACGTTAATTGGACTTTAATTCAATGTCATGCATTAGGATGAGATTGTAATGGAATGATGGACGTGATTACGAAGGAATTGGTCTTTGTTATGCTAGATATTCCGAGATTCTTGAGTGTAAAGGATGAAATACAAGACGAGTAAGGATATTCACGACTGTAAGTTAGTATGCGATATTAATTGATCATGGATATTGTTGATTTGATTTTTTGCACCCGTGATGAGATTATTCGATTGCATTGTTATGAAGTTTTAATGCAATAGAAAATTATATCTTATCGTCTACATTTTGGGTCGAGAATATGCTATTTTATCCTGAAAGTGAAGATTGTGAGTTTTATACTTGCATGTTATACTATTGAATTTTTGCTTTGATTTGAATTATTTTTAGTGTTGATGAATTATATGATATTGAGGTTGAGTGAGAATTTGAAATTTTCATATGTAATTTTTATGAAATGATTTTTGAGGATATCGGATTTTGATTTAGAGGATTAATTATGCAAAAGGTGACTGTATGATGATGTTGATTTTAAGGATGTAATGTGACTTTAGGAGGCATGATTTTGATTTTGAGAGTGTGATTGATTTTAAAATTTATTTAGATTTTGGGACTGAAGAATTTGAAATGTGAGTTTGTAATTGAAAAAATAAGGGAATTTTTGAGGCATACATTGAAGCGTAATTCTTAGGCGAGTTTGTAATTGAAAAAAATAAGGGAATGTTTTTTTTAATGTATGAGCTTATTTTGGATGAGTTTATTGGAAGTGAGAGAGTCGCTTTTGAGAACATTCGAGCCATAAATGATCCAAATGAGAATATTTTAATGCAAGCTCGCGAAATTATTAATCAAGTTTTCAATCGACTCTCACCAACCTTTCCAACTTGATTGATCATTCATTTTCGAATTTTGTTAAGTTGTGTTTGATTCAAAATATATTTCTTGTTGTGAAAGAAATAGAAATGATTTCGAAGATGTGTTCAATATTAGGATTATTATTATTATTATAAGGATGTGCTAGAACTTTTTTTCTTACTTCTTTGATAAGTGAGAATGTTTTGAGCATAAGTTAAAACATCATTAGGAAGTTTTCTTTAGCCTTCAATTGAGGATGGAAAGTTGTTTAAATGATTTTGTGATTTAAATTACAATTCTTATTATGAAAAGAAATTTTGAAAACTTTTGCTTTTTCAACGTTTGGCCTGATGTCAGTGCCGGTCCTGTAATTTTTGAAGCCTGAGGCGAAAGGTATAAAATGCGCCCCTTAAAGTATAATAATTACTAAAATTTATAAGTGCATTACGAAAATTAATAATTACCTAAAAATAGTACAATAATAAAGAAAAAATCTCTCATATCATATTTGACATTATAATCTAATAACAATTTCAAAATTTAATATTTATTGTTTTGATAAAGAAGGAAAAATATTAATCAAATTTTCAATAATTTAGCCTTTTTACCTTACAACTCACAATTCTAAAATGAAACTTTCAAATTCATAAAGTATTGTTTGATCTCTATAGTTTATGACATTTTATCCATATATGATATTATTGATATGTATAAAACTTATATTTTGTTATTAAATAATTGTCATGAAATTTATAAAATCTATTTTGAATGTTTTTTGTTCTTCATTTTAGTAGAAAGTGAAGATGAAGATGGCGAGTCGAACTGAGATCGATTATATCAGTTAAGATCTGGTACCCACAGTCCCTAAAAAAATTTCGTGGGGGCCGCACCGGCCCCTCCACCATCATGGGACAATTATATATTATTCATCTAATTTAATATAGACATTAAAAAATTGGCCAACGTGGTGCCTTGTCAGAGCGCCACGTGGTGTGGAGATGGTACCCACGTTGGGACCTGAGCAAATCCGTTGATTATATATATTGATAAGGGAGTACTTTTATCATTAGAAAACACACCTTAATATATTTTTTTCAAAATCTTTTATAATTTATTTATGTTCTAAACCAACACGATTTGATTATTCCGAATACATTTTATTTGATAATATGAAATTTAAAAAAAAAATACATATATCTATATATATACATGTGTGTGTGAAACTAGATGAACTATTTCAAATTCTATTTATAATTAAGTTTGAGCAAATTTTTTTTAGATGATGCTAAATAATAAATAATTAATATTTGTTTTACAAAATTTTAAGTAAAAAGAAATAAATAAACAATAATAATATGAAAAGTGCAAAATGGAGGAGTCGAACTTGGTTGAAGGGGAATATAAAAGCTAAATCTCTACAGCTATCCACCATGCCACATCGAAAGTTCAGTAGAGTGGGCAACGGTTCACTATATAATGTGAACTTTTGTGTATGAAAAAAAAAATTCGCCCGCCTCCGATTTTGCGCCTGAGGCGACGGTCTCAATCGCCTCAAGAATAGGACCGGCCCTGCCTGATGTGCAAAGGAAATGTGTTGAAGTATTGAATTTTTTTTGTTACTTGCTAACAATCAGTTTCGGGATTTTGACCCATACTTTTAATCAAATTATCTATTTAAACTCGAACAAACAATTTATGTGAAGAAAGAATCTGACAAAGTTTCATTTTCTATTTAAACTTCTGAGTTCAAATTAATGAATATTCCATTTATTTTCAAGAAAATTATTTCCACTCCTATCAAGAGATGTCTATTGGATTGGGTGACGATCAAATTTCAAAGGGTTTTCGATAATAGAGGATATGTTCAAGAAAATATTTCCGGTTCAATAGAAATTTTTGGAACGTTGTTGTGGTTTTTGGATTCGAGACTTGAAAATTTTGAAAGAAAAGAGCGGCTTACGATTATGATGTCATTTCCAAATTACCTTGGGTTGTACTATTTTGTGATTCAAAAATCTACATAGATGAGAACAATGTTCTTTTGACTTCATGAGGTACTTGTGCCCATTGTTTCAAACCGAGATCCAAGGTTTACCTCGAGATTTTGGGAGAATTTACAGACGGCTATGGGGTTGAAGCTTAATTTCAATGCCGCTTATCACCCCCAGATAGATGGGAAATCTAAGCATACCATTTAGATATTATAGGAAACTCAATTGCCACTTGTAGAGTTTGCCTGCAACAACAGTTTCTAGGCTGCAATTGGGATGCCACCTTATGAGGCATTGTATGTTCGATGGTGCCGATCACCAATCTACTGGAACGAAGTTAGAGAGAAAGATGTTTGGACCAGAAATGGTTGAGATAATTATTGAGGCTATAGAGAATAGCAGAGTAAGGATAAAGGTTGCACAAGATAAACAAAAGAGCTACTCAGATCAAAGAAGAAATGACTTGAAGTTTAAAATTGGAGAGAAAGTGTTTCTCAAAGTGTCTCCAATGAAGGGTACCATACGCTTTGGAAGGAAAGGAAAATTGAGACCACAGTTCGTTGGACCATTAGAGATATTGGAAGAAATTGAGACAATAGCTTGTCCTTTGGCTTTGCCACCTGTGCTTTCATTAGTGCATAGTGTATTTCATGTCTCACGGTTTAGAAAGTATGTCCACGATCCGAGTAATGTGGTGACCTTTCAATTTTTGGATATTCAGAAGGAATTGTCATATCAAGAGACACCCGTGAGCATCATAGCTCGAAAGGTCCATGTTTTGAAAAATAGAAGAGTTGTTCTAGTAAAAATCCACTAGAGTAGTTATGGTAAGGATGAGGCAATATAGGAAAAAGAAGAAGAAATTCTATCCAAATACCGAAGCCTTATATATCAAGCAAGTTTAAATTTCGAGGACAAAATTATTTTAAGATGGTAAGGTTGTAGTGACAACAAATTTTCTTAAATAAAAATATTTAATTAAATAAAAATTTTCCCAAATGTATCACTACGACTTCATCTAAAGGATTTAATAGCGTACGCTCGCCTAGTCGAATTTTATATTATTTATTATTATACTAAATTATTATAAGAAATTAATTTCTAAAAATTTATTTATTTTTCAAATTTACATTTGAGGACCCAACTTTCAAATTTCTTCATTTTAGTCCCTAAAATCTTAATTTGTATTCATTGAAGCCCAATTCTAACTTCTCATCCAAGTTGAGTGTAGAGACAACCTAACCTAATTAGAAGCCCACTTAAAGCTCACTTGTATTTCTTATCCTCGAGCACCATTTAAATACTTGTAATTAGGATTCTATCCAACCCTAGCACCAACTTTGGCCTTTACATTTGACCATCATCATCTTCAACTCTTCCATTTTCATTCAACATCAAGCAAGAAGCAACCAAGGAAAGTTCAATTGGTAATATATATATATATATATATATATATATATATATATATATATATACTTTTCATTTCATCTCTATATTTCAATTCTTTTAATTTAGCATTTCTAGACATAGATAAAATTTCATTGCATTTTACTATATTCCTCCACCCCACTGCCTTCACAGTTCACAACAACACAAAATACACACACAAACACATACACATTGCCTTCCAATACCACGCAAGCGCCACATCACTACCACGCAACCGCCACCACCTCCATTGCCGAGCACCACCATCTCCACTAGAAACCACCGTTTGCAGCCTCACATACATATATACAGTTAACATGCACACCCACACTCAGACGTATACACACACAGATATACATATGCACATCCCATACAAACAAACCAAATCCTTCATTTTAACCTTCCGAACTATAGTACCCCAATTTCTAACAACCAGGAATGTAAGTTCCTTCTTTAAAACATTTTATTTTTTTTAATAATAATAATATTAATAAATGCGGAAAAATAACGAATAATTAATAAGGTGCGGAAATTCATTTAAAATAGAAACAAATTGGAATATGTTACATTTATTCTATCTCTAATAATTGAAAACATCCAAAATAATATACTAAATAGTTCAAAACATTCAAAACACCTACTTCATCAGTTTAAAAGTACTCAAAATAGCAACGGAAATAAAACTATCTTATTTGGTAATCCTAAGTAGCTCCCATGCCTCTGACTCCCTAATCTGCAATTTCTTCATTGGATAGAGAAAATGTGAGCATTTTAAATACTCAATAGACCCACCGTACAACAATCAATACGTTATAAATTAAATGCACATAATCATCATTTATCATAAAAAAGGAACAAGTATGTAACACAGGTTTGTTCATAATCCCTCTTAATTGTGCACATCATCATAGCGTTTAAAAGCACATCGTTATTATTTATTAGGCTAAAAGCCTATCATCATAGTACTAATAAATGCGTCGTTATTTGTAATTAGCTTAAAGCATATCATCATAGTGCCGAGGAAGCACATCGTCATATAACATTTAAATGCAAGTATTTATAACAATACCAATTGTAAATGTGCACATTTGAAAAGAAATTTTTAGGAAAGGAGTGTACCTTAAACCTTTACTCGAGTATTGACCTTAATTAGTGGTAAGAATCAGTCGCCTAGCTGTTGCCACACCCTGTCTAGTCAATAAAGAATTTAATTTATGTTAATACACTTAAATATTAAGTATTTGTAGTTAATATTGAACCTATGCACAAAAATTGAAAGAATATAAAATTTTAGGGGTCGATTTGGAAGAATTAACTAGTTTGAGGACCTAATATGCAATAAAATTGAATTAAAAATACTTTGGACTAAATTATAAGATTTTTAAAACAAGGGGGGCTCAGATACAATTAGAATTTTGGGTTCACTTAAATAAAGGAGGAAAATTGAAGGATTTAAATTGAAATAAAAGTTTAGGGGTCAAATTGTAAGAATTGAAAGTTAAGGATTTAGAAATAAATAAATTGGGGGACATAGTTTACAAATATAACTTAGCGGTTAAATTATAAAAAATAAAAGTTGAGGATTTATGATTTAAATATAATAACTTTGCCTAAACAAATTAGGGAAACATAAAAATTGGACGGCGATGAAGGTAGTGATTGTGGTGGTGGCTTCAACAGCGATTTTTATTGAGAGAAATGGTGAAGATTGGGTACTAATTTTGTGTTTGAAACTTGAGGAAAAATTTGGGGATTTCTAAAATTCTTGCTCCTCTCTTCTCTTTTCTCCTTTCTAATGATTCGATTGAGTACCTTTAAGGTGTATTGAAGTGGGATGGAGAATTTGAAGTGTTTGTGTGAGATGGGGGCGTGTGTATATGCGTGTTCGCGTGTGTATGCTGTATGTATGTGTATGCATGTGTTTATGTTGAGCTAAGATGGTAGATGTGGTGGTGGTGAAGCTAGTAATGAAATTTTATCTGTGTAATGAATATGAAATAATGATGAAATATTAAAAGTAAGATAATAGAGATAAAGATTTGAAATGATAGATTAAGGAAACTACCAATAGAAACTTGTTTAGTTGCCCTTACTTGATCTTGAATGAAAATGGAAGAGTTGAAGATGATGACGGTGAACTGTGGAGGATAAAGTTGGGGCTAGGGTTAGAAAGAATCCCAATTACACGTATTTAAAGAGTGCACTAGGTTAAAAAATTGGTTAAGGCATTCTACATGGGTTAGAACACAAAGAGGGCCTATAATGAGCTTCTAATTAGATTAAATTGCTTCTATGCTCAAATTGGACTATAAGTTGGGCTTGAATAAAATAAAAAATCTTTGGAGTCTAGAAATGAATAAATTAAAAGTTTGGCCCCCCAAAAGTAAATTTGAAAAATAAAATATTTTTTATGAATATTTTCTTATAATAATTGAATATAATAATAAATAATATAAAATTCGACTGGACGAGTATGCCCTATTAAATTCTATAACTAAAGTCGTAGCGAGACATTTGGGAAATTTTAATTTAACTAAATATTTTTATTTCAGAAAATTTGTGGTTACTACACTAACACCCTCAAGTGGTCCAATAGATCGATTGGAAATGAGAAAAAGGAAGAAAAACCGATTGAATTTCAAGAAATCCTAAATTTTCTCATAAACTTCAACCCCAAAATTATTGATTTATCTTCACCATTCCTTTCAATTACCACAACCAAAATCATAAATCACCTTCTACTAGCCCTGGCCGATCGGCCCCACCATTTTTCGGCCAGCAGCCGAGTGCGGGAGAGAGAGAGGGAACTTGCCTATTTGCGTGTGTATTAGGATCAAATTTAGGAATTATATTTATTTCAACTAAAGGAATTTTCAAATTAGTCCCCAAGCTTTTTAATTCCTTTTAAGTTGGTCCTTATGTTTTATTGTAATGACCCGTACTGTCCCCACTGTACCAACACGAGTCTTTTCAGCATACTTTGTCCTCACTCGCATGCTCCCCGAGAAAACTTCCCAGGGGGTCACCCATCATAGAATTGCTCCAGGCCAAGCACGCTTAACTGTGGAGTTTCTAACGATGGGCTTCCGGAAAAGAAGGTGCACCTTGTTGGTATGAGTAGTACGAATCAATCCTTTTAACCTCTCCTAATCGGTCTGGCATTCTGGGGTATTACAATCACCCCCCGTTGGACTCGCGACGTCCTCGTCGTGATCGAACTATCTAAGGATCTGTCGCCAGGCATTGGGATTCTAGAGGTGGCTCCTACGGGTTCAAGAGGTGGCTCCCACCCTATGGTGTAGCACTTTGTCCCGCATAGCACTTAGTTCCCGATTTCCGGCTGGCGAATGCTCTGATACCATTTGTAATGACCCGTACTGTCCCCACTGTACCAACACGAGTCTTTTCAGCATACTTTGTCCTCACTCGCATGCTCCCCGAGAAAACTTCCCAGGGGGTCACCCATCATAGAATTGCTCCAGGCCAAGCACGCTTAACTGTGGAGTTTCTAACGATGGGCTTCCGGAAAAGAAGGTGCACCTTGTTGGTATGAGTAGTACGAATCAATCCTTTTAACCTCTCCTAATCGGTCTGGCATTCTGGGGTATTACATTTATTTAAGCAATAAGTCCTCAACTTTTTAATTTCTATAATTTAACCCCTAAACTATATTTTTAAATTAGGTCCCCAATTTATTTAATTTATTTAAATAAGCCCATAAATTTTATTTAATTCTAAGTCCCTAACTTTTAATTCTTGCAATTTGACCCCTAAACTTTTATGTCAATTTAAATCCTTCAATTTCTCATTCTTGTTCAAGTTCACCCCCCAAATTTTAATTGCATCTAAGTCCTCAATTTTTTAAAAATCTTATAATTTAATCAAAAGTATTTTTTAGTTCAATTTTATTTCATATTAGGCCCTCAAACTATCTAATTCTTTCAAATCGACACCCAAACTTTTATATTCTTTCAAATTTGGCCCATAAGCTTTAATATTATCTATAAATACTTATATTAACTTAAATTAAACTCCTTATTGACTGGATGGGGTGTATGAATAGCTAGATGAATGATTGTTATTGCGTATTAAGCTCAATACTCGGGGAAAGGTTTAAGGTAGACTCATTTTCAAAAAGGTGGCTTTAAAGATATTTGTTATAAATATTTGCATGTAAATATTATATGACGATTGGCTTCAAGCCTACTTATGACTTGGTTCCTCGGCACTATGACGATAGGCATCATGCCTACTTATGACATGTTTATTAGCATTGTGATGATTAATAACGACGTATTTTTAAACACTATGATGGCGTGTATGATATAGAGGGATGAGGAACGAACCTGTATTATATACTTGTTCGTGTTTTTGTGATTAATGATAATTTGTAATATACATTGATTGTTATGCACGGCGTCTGTTGAGTATTTAAAATACTCATGTTTTCCTATTTTCACATCTTTGCAAGAATGAGGGTCGGTGGCGTAGCGAGGTATGGTATCTACTTATAGTTTATTTCATAAATAAGTTCATTTCCATTGTTATTTAAGTAACTTTGTACTGCTAAGTATGTTATTTTGGAGGTTTTGAACTTATTGAGTGCCCCTTTAAAAATGTTTGGAGTCATCAGAGACCGAACAGCGTATGATACTCTATCATGTTTGTAAATTTAAATCAATTTTCCACATTTTAAATATTTGTTAATTTTCTGCATTTATAATTAAAAAAATATATGTATTAAATGTTTTGGAGAAAAAACTAACGTTCCAGGTTCTTAGAACTCGGGCCATTATAGTAAGCATTCAATCAATCTTCTCTACTAAGATTAACACAATGAACCTATTTTGATGACAAATCTAGACAAACAGCAAAAGCAGTTAAATTACAAATCTAGAAAATTTTGAATGCACAACAAGTAAACAAAATTTAGAGCATACCCAACTTTAGTAGACAGTAAATTCAGCGCATTAACATGTCCACAGACCTAATAATAACTGAAAATTTAAAGATAATATTACAAATCATGTAACTTAGCCACAATGCAGTGGATTGTACACAAAAGAACATATAAAATAGATGAACAGTCAATTTCCAAAACTATTCAAAGTATATACAATTTCAATAAACCTCTAGTTATCTACTTGCCAAATACCTAGCTTTGTCGTCAAACAGTGATGCAGCTTTTTCTATAACAATTTTCTTAGCCTCCTACATTTCTTCTTCACATTAACAATCATGACTATCAACCTATCTTTGGGGGATCATTAACCAGAATATGCATGCGTCGACACACTTAACCTACATGAAATTGCCGATTAATTCATTCACCATCCACATAACAAACCTCAATATTTATATTTGATCACAATAATCTAATTTTATCAACAAATAGGGAAATAGAGGCCACAACAGAAGTGTTAGAATAACTCCTTAAAATTTAGTTGTGTGAGTAATTAAATCACCAAGATTATCATCATGTTAGATTATTGAGTGCAACAAAGGTATAGAAAATCCCTAGATCCATTGTAGCAATAATTGAACTTGATGAGGAAATCTAGAATTGAACGACTGCACGAATGAGCAATTGGTAGTGCTATGGCCTTCCTTAACTAAATCTGTCTTATTCCTTACTATGGGAGCTGATGTCTTTTTTCCTAATGGGAAGAAGGAGACTATTGTGATTTTGTGTATCGGGGACCATGACCAAAGTTGTCTATATATAGGGACTAATTGGAGTCTCCCATAAGGACTCAACCAGACCCTTATTGGTCTCTACTTATTCGGTCCACATCAAATTCTATAGTTTATGGGCTTCTCTTAATTAGACCACTTAATTTAGCCTACTTTAATTAAGCAACTGATACAATTAATATTAATATGTTGCCCACAAATTATTGTGGGAAATAAATTTCCAACAATCTCCCACATGGGCTAGATATTACACTTGAACAATCTATGTATTATATAAAATAAGGTTTAATTGGAAGTTAGTAATTAAAAAACGGTTATTAGGGCCCAAAGGTAGTTATTGCTTTATTGTTATAATTAAATGCTGCCATTTGTACAAGTAGTTATTTTTGCCAACAGTAATAACTAATACTTAATTAATACTAATAATAAGATTATTAGGATATGATTTGTTTCTTAATTAATTAATTAATCCTGATTTTTCACACGCTTTGAAAATGGTTTATTCTACTTTTCATAGACATTTTAGTGGTTGAGATTATATAGAAATATTGAGTAAATTAATTTATTTTTTCTTCGCCATAACAATATTATAATATTACTATGATTTTATATTACTCTTAAAGATTTAATCACATAATCGCAAGACATGTAAAATGTATAATTTATTGTATAACCTGTTAATTATTTTGATAGGTTATAAACTTATAAATATACAATGACAGAATTAATTAATTGTAGATATTGAATAACTTTATAATTTATTATTTTTACTTCTATATTTCAAATGTCACATAATTATTACGAAATAAAAAAAAATGATAATGTGAACAAAAGGTAAGTCTGAACATGGGAAGTGGTCCGATTGAAATGTATGTGTATGCAACTAGGAAATCTATATCTATATATTATATAAAATAGAGTTTCAATTGGAAGTTATAATTAGAAAGTAGTTATTAGGACAAAAAGTTAGTTGTAGTTTTGATAGACCAGTTAGTTGCTGTCATATGTCAATGATTAACTACTATCTGGGTTTAACCACAATTTATAATAGATTGAATTTCTTTTGATGAATGACATGTCCAGATTTTCTCATGTAATTTTTATTTTATTTTTATTTTTTAGAAATATGTAATTTTTCATTAAAACAAAACAACATAATAATAATTATTATATTTATTATATATCTAAATTCTAAAAGTCATTATATGTTATTATTAATAATAGTAGAGTTAACTCATGAAAGTTAATACAATTATTAAACAATAATGAAATAAAATCATACGTTAATATCATAAAATTAAATATCATCATATGCTCATATAATTGCAAAGTATATATTATATATTATGAGATTTATTATATATGTGTTATGTGTTACATCATCATATCAAAAAATCAAAAATTAAATAAAATATCATTCAAATGTGGCCTGAGAACGTGGTTAGTGGTAAAGGCAGTAGAGGCTTGAATTGTGCAACTACCACTCCAAAAAATTATAATTACAGATAACTATTCCCTGATATATATACAATATCGGATGCAGTCATGATGCTGTAATAAAAGATAAACATGACAGTTTATGTTTACATCACAACCGTGAAACATGGTCATCAAACTTAATTTCATTAGTTAACTTCATGAATTATTCGCATTAACCTGCATTAATGTAGAGATAACTACATTTAAGTAGTTATAGTGCGTGTTTATGTATGTGTAAAAATAGATTTTTATTGATTTTGATGTGATATAGGAGAGAGAATAGTGGAGTTAAATGGTAAAGATTTGTGTAGTATAGGTAGATTCCATAAGATATGTTGATGTAAAATATTGACAGGGCAGGCTATGTTAGCACCTACACTTTTCTTTATACTTTTTCATACTTCTTAAAATTCAAATTTGGTCAAACAAATCAAATCCACATATATCATAGGACCCACTTGTACTACTAAATCTCTATCATTTAACTTCATTCATTCTCTCTCTTCCTACTCCAAAAAACTTATTTTTAAAAGTTTGCTATCACCCACTAAGTGAAGTTAAAAAGAATGTATAAAAATATGTAAAAATTTGTAGGCTAACGGGCGCATAATTTCATTTGAACATGGTAATAATTGCATTTGGGTAACTCCACCCTATTTTATGGGCGTTCATATCATATCTTAATTTTTAGCAAGTCCTTATATATATGCGGTTTAACTATCTATCATATAGTTTTAATCAGTGTTCTAAAAAGCGCGCCTAGGCGCCGCCTAGCCTAAACGCGCCGCTTATGGCATAAGCGTGTAAAACGCGGTCAACGGTTTTCGTTGACCGCTTAGGCGCGACTAGTCGCGCTTTATAAAGCTTAATCGTGTCTAGTCGGAAGGCATGAAACAAGTTGAAGATTGAACTCACTAATCATGTAATCACTAATCACTAAATATCATATGGTATTGAGATTTGATACCATTTTTTGTTGGGATGTATGAAGTACTTAATCCCAATTAATCTAGTATGTAGGAATTATCCATCTTTTGACTTTTGAAAATTATAAATCGTATTTTAAATTTGTTGAAATCATGAAATAGATCAAATATTTATGATTTTAGTCCTTTTAGATGTATTTACAACTTTAATATACATTATTTCAATCATTTAATAGTTTAGATCAATCAAAAAATTTTTTAAAAAAAGACAAAACGCTTTTTAACGCCTAGGCGTCGCTAAGGCGCGCTTAAGCTCGCAATGCCTGAAGCTTCAGGCCCACGCTTTTCCACGCTTCACGCTTTTTAGAACACTGGTTTTAATACAACAATATAGCATTTATATTCGATAAAAAAGGGAAAAATATAGGATTCAACATCCACACTATCCTCCAAGCGAGAATAACATATTTTTCATGATTAAAAGTATCAATGGACAATGGCATATATATCGGTGGGTTAGTATTTACATAATGAAAGCTCAATGGTCATTTCCGATGCATGTAATATAATCGAAAATGAATACAAGAATATTTTATGTGACGGAGAGAGTAAATTTCAAACAGAACAGTGTCAATACAACGAATAGAGCGTAAGCTAAGCATATCATTATAAAAAAAGAACAAAATCAAATCCATCAAACTCACAGAAAGCAATTCCAAGAAAATCGAAGCCATCAAAAGATATGAAAGGTATTGGAGAAGGTTTCATATTTTAATTTTAAGTTGTAATTATGTTACTATTTTTTGGAAAGTCATGTTGACAATAATTAATTTATTTAAATTGTAGCCTCAATTTTAATTAAGTTTGGTAATAAAAAATAATAAAAATATTAAATAAATTTGTAACAGCATATGTTATAAAATATTTATTTTTATATTACGATATATTACCATCAATTAAAGACAATTGTGAATCATATATCAAATAAATTATTTTTTACTATTGTTTATCACACAATTTAACTTACACAATTTTACTACAGTGCAACGCACGGGTGTGAAAACTAGTTATGTCAACAAAATCATTAGGTGACCAATTGTATGTTATTCATCTTAAACTACTCTTTAAACAATCTGCGCCATCTCATACATTAGTAATGGAACTACCACGGCTTTCATCACAATATCACCGTGACCAAACCACGATAACCACCATGCTAATTTCCTCGATGACATAGATCTAATGTGGATAAGTAGCATGGAAATTACATGCAATGTGATCTTATACATGTCTATTTCCAACTATTCCAACTTTATTCTTTAACGAGATCAACGAGTTCAGAAATGAAAATAAGCCATCGACTTTATTCTTTAGAAAATAAACTACTGAAGATATAGTAAATGTGTCTATACAAAATGACTCCCACTAAACTAAGCCATCATTAGAAACAACACCCATAGTGTCCTCATGAAACACCTTAGGGGTCAATCCTTCAGTCAATGGGTCTTCTAGCATCGAATTTGTCCCTATATGTTCTATAAAAATCTTTTTATCTCGAACTCTTTCCTTGAAAAATAGATACTTGATGTCAATAAACTTCAACTTTGGTGAGCTCCTATTATTGTTGGAGTAAAGCACAACTGAGTTATTGTCACAGTAACTCTTCAATGACCGTTCAATGCCATCTACCACACGCAAACCAGTGACAAAATTTCGTAGCCAAATACCGTGATCTGATGCTTCGTAACAAGCTATAAACTCTGCATCCATGGTGGAGGAAGCTACTAGAGTCTGTTTGGCAGATCTCCATGATATAGCTCCTCGAGCCAATGTGTAAATATATCCTGATCTGGAGCGCCTGCTATCCTGGCATCCTGCAAAATCAGGGTCAGAGTACCCAATGACCTCTAAACTATATGATCTCTAATATGTTAGCATATAATCTCTTGTTCTTTTCAAGTAATGCATCACGCGTTTGACTGCCACCCAATGATGCATGCCTTGGTTACTCAAGTATCTCCCCAAAATCCCTACTATAAATGCCAAGTATGGACGAGTAAAGACTTGAGCATACATTAAACTCCCCACTGCTACGTCATAGTGAATTTTCTGCATCTCTTTCTTTTTAAGATCATTGTTGGGGCATTGTTTGATACTAAACTTATCTCCTTTAGCTACGGGCGTATTTCCTGGCTTGCAATTTTTCATGCCAAATCTACTCGGAACCTTATTGATATAGCTCTATTGTGACAATCCTAAGATACCTTGAGAACAATCTCTAAGTATTTGGATTCCTAATACAAAAGAGCCATCACCAAGATCTTTCATTTCAAATTTCCTCATCAGAAATTTCTTTGTTTCATGAAGTAAATCTATATTGCTGTTAGCAAGTAAAATGTCATCAGCATACAATACCAAGAAAATGTATTTATTTCCACTGAACTTATGGTAAACACAATCATCAACGACATTTACCTCAAAGCCATAAGAGGTGATGACTTGATGGAAGTTGTGATATCGTTGATGGGGAAGCCTGTTTGAGACCATAGATGGATTTCTTTAGCTTACAAACCATAGACTTCGAGTCTCTTGATATAAAGTTTTCTAGTTGTGCTGTATAAATTGTTTCTTCAGTGTCTCCATTGAGAAACATAGTCTTAAAATCCATCTGATGTAGCTCCAAATCAAAATGAACCACTAGTGCCATAATAATCCTAAAAGAATCTTTTGAGGACACCAGAGAGAAAGTCTCATAAGTATCAGAAAAGTACTTAAATAACTCTGCTATTTTATGTATTTGCATATTTTATTAGTGTTATATGTTCGTTTTGATGTGTTTTCTTTTATTATTGTATTTAGGGTCACAAAGAATCAAAAGGAGCCAAATTAGATGAAAAGAGAATGAAAATGGAAACTCGGGATCAAAATGCAAGCGAATCACAGATGGAGGACCTCCGATGCAATTTTATGAAAAGTTGTTTTTGAAAATTTTCTTGTGCCAATGTGAAAGAACATCAAAAGGGGATTCCCACATTTTTTCCGGATGCCAGATCGGAGTTTCCTAATGCAAGTTATGGTCATTTGAAGGAAATCACTAAAAGTGTCATATCTCAAATTGTTGGGGACCAAACTGAATCTCTCCGAAACATTGGTAGATTGCATGCATTTTCGTCTAAATTGCTCCCACTTGATTTTAACGTGATTTTTACCTAATTTTTGACCTCTTTGAAACACTACAACTTGAGCACACCATAATAGGCTCATGGGAGGTTGCGTTCATAATTTTTTAATATTTTTTGTTGTAATGTTTTGCCTGTAAATTGAGGCATTTCTAAAGAGGAAATGAACAACTTTGTAGAGAGAATTAACTAGTGATTGTCTCCAACTTTCTCTTCAATAAAATTTTCTTCTTCATTTGTTCTTAGTTTTAGGTTGAAAGCTCTTAGTTTCTCATATTCCGGCAGAAGTAGAAACCTAAATTAAGTAACTAATAATCGATCGATAATACTTCGGCCATGAATATGATTAGCGGAGCATTTGTTCCCTAGTTTCTCTCTTTTTTTTATTTTTCATGTTTGAGAAAGATAATTTGTCATATATTGTAGAGGTGATAAAAGGCGATTACGTCGTTAAAAAGTATTTAACCCACATATATGAGTGATTCAACTTCTCTATTTATTTCTTCGTATTATTTACTTATTTTCTGTACCTTTTGTATATTACTTGTTATACTGAAGTATAATCTATCATATAGCAGTTGATGATACACGGGAACATTCGCTAAAAAGTATTTAACACACGAAATATGAGTAGTTAGACTTTTCTATCTAGTTTGAGGGGAACATTATGTTCAATTAACATGTTGTTACGATTTCTAACTCTTTAGTTACGTTTTATCTAGTTCTCTACTTCAATTTGTTGATTTGTTATACTTCTAAACCCGTTTTTAGGCTTATATGATTACTGCATTCACTTTGGTCAATTGAATCAATTAATCTTTAAATTCAACTTACATGCTAGGAGTAGAACTTTTGATCTATAATTATCATTAGATTCTAATCCAAAGTAGCAAACGAATAGCGTGCATATTTATTAACAAATCAACTTAGATGCATTAATTCAAGTTTGTGAAATTATTCATCTTATTCAACTCATTCTTGTCATTCTTTTCACACCGAAGTACATTAAATTCTAAGAACTTCTTTATCCAATAGCTAGATTTTAAGTTAAAGAACTCACTTTAATTTAATACACTTAAGGAAGAATTTATTGATCACATCGTCTTAATTAATTGGAGTTGATAAATTGAAGAAGGAATAGTAACATGTTGCATGGAAAAGATCAACACGAGTTATTAAAATAACCGAACCCGAGAACTAGATATATCTTCAATTGTTTCATTTTATCTTTTTTTTTTATTTTGTCATTTTGTTTCCAAATTTTGTTCAAAATTCACAAACCCCCAATTCCTATATTAATTGATAAAAACAACTAGATTAAACACCATTCCTCTTGGATTCGACCCTTACTCACAACTTCTACATTAATTTGTAGTTTTAAAACCGAGTAAGAAAAATAAAATAAATTTTGGTATACTGTGATAACGCACCAAATTTTTGGAGCTGTTGCCGGGTAATGGTTAGCCAATCCAGTTGCTTTTATTAATTAATTTCCAAAAAAAGAAAATTCTTCACTTATATGCACAATACTCAATCTAATAATTAAACTCTTGAAAGTTTCGATCCGGAAATCAAGAAATCCATTTGAAGACGAATAAGACAAGCAAAACAAATAGAACAAGAAATGGCAGAAAATAATAACAAAAGAACTCTTAAACAAATGAAAACTCCAGAAGTTACTCAACAACCATTGTGTATCACATTTCTAACTGTAGAAGAAGGTAAGACTTTCGATCTTAAATCTAGTTTAGTACATCTTCTACCATCTTTTCATGGACGATCCGGTGAAGATCCATATCAACACTTAAAGGAGTTTCATGTGGTATGTGATAACATAAAATCTCTGGGCATCACTGAAGAGCAAATCAAACTCAGAGCTTTTCCATTTTCACTAAAAGATGCTCCTACTGATTGGTTATACACCTTGCCATCAGGGTCTTTCACAACATGAAAGTACTTCCTTACACGAAGGACCTCAAATATTAGGAAGGACGTCTCTGGAGTACGCCAAAACAATGGAGAGACTCTTTATGAGTATTGGGAGCATTACAAAAGGCTCATTGGAAGTTGCCCGCATCACCAAATCAGTGAAAACCTCATAGTGCAATACTTCTATGAGGGGTTATGTCAATTAGACAAAAACATGGTTGATGCTGCTAGCGGAGCAGCTCTGATGAACAAAACGACTGCTCTTTAGCATGAACATTGATCTCAAACCTGGCTGAAAACACTCAACAATTCAGTACAGGCCGGGAGATGAACATTCGAAGAGTAAATGAGGTAATTAATTCCAATGTTGAAAGCTAACTTTCTGAACTACCCATCTTCTCAAACAAATTGCTATAGGAACACAATCAACAAATCAAAGCATGTGGCATATGCACAAATCTAGGACATTCTGCAAATGGATAATAATGAACAAATGAACTCGGCAAGCAATTTCCCATTCCCAAGGGAATAGTACAATTCGTACTTAAACACCTATAATCCAGGATGGCGAGATCACCACAATCTGAGTTATGGAACTAACAATTCCCCTGTAGTGACCGCGAATTTCCTTAAATTAAAATATTTAGTTAAAGTAAAATCTCAAACGTGTCGCTACAACTTCACCTATAGAATTAAACAACATACGCTCGTCTAGTTAAATTTTATATTATTTACTACTATATTAAATTACTTAAAATAATAATAATAATAATAATAATAATAATAATAATAATAATTTATAAAACATTTATTTATTTTCAATTTACATTTGAGGACCAAACTTTAGAAATTATTCGTTCTAATCCCTAAAAATTTAGTTTCTTATTCAATGATGACTTTATATATATACTTTAAACCCAATTATAGGCCCGTTTAAGGTCCCAATTTTATTCTTACACTACAAGAAAGCCCATTTGGAGGTGTGGACCCTAGTTTTACCCTATTTATATAGTTTAAGGTTGATTTTAAAACCCTAGCCTCACTACTTTCCCCTCTTTCCACAATTGGTATCTTCAAGTTCATCGTATTCATTCTCATTCAATAAATCAAACTAGCTTCAAGTGGTAAGATTTCTTGATATTTTCATTTATATCTCCATTTTTATTTTGTTGTTCTAAGTTTTTAATCACACACAAGTTCTTAATCATCTTCTTGTATTGTCCAATTGATTTTTTTGTTTACACGTACATACACTGCCGCACCACCATTTCACCGCCGCCCCACCACCATCTCCACCATCATCTCGGCCCAAAAACACGCACACACGCATGCATATACACACATGATACATACACGCCATAACCAAGCTCGGCCAAAACTTCACCCATGCTCAAAAAAATCCACTTCACAACACAAAAATTATACCTACACCTTCCCCTACCTCCCTAGAACATCGTAGAATAGTTTAATTTCGAAAATTATTAGAGATTCGATCCAATTTTGAAAATACCCAAATTTCTTCCTCAACTTTCAACAACCAATTTCGAACTCAACCTCCAACATTTCTTCAAATTGACTTCACAACTAACTTCACCACCACCACCTTCACCTTCGCCAGCCAAGTCGCCGGCCAAATCGCCGCCAACCACCGACGAGTGAGAGAACTGAGAGCGAGAAAGAGAGAGAGTCGGGCGAGAGAGAAGAAGATCCGACCTTGTTTTCTATTTTTTTATTTGAATATTTGCAAGCCAAGTCCCTCATCCTCTTTAATTAGTTTAAGTTGGTCCCCAAGTTTTATTTAATTTCAAATCCCAAGCTTTTGATTGTTATAATTTAGTCCCTAAATATTATTTGCAAATCTAATCCCCCATTTTATTTATTTTATTGAAATGAGCCCTCAAACTTTATTTAAATTCAAGTCCCTAACTTTCAATTCTTGCAATTTGACCCTTAAACTTTTATTTCACTTTTAATCCTTTAATTTCTTAGTCCTATTTAAGTTATCCCTTAAACTTTAATTGCATATTAGTCCCTCATGTTTTAGAAATCTTATAATTGAGCCCAAAATATTTTTAGTCCACTTTTATTGCATAATAGGTCCTCAAACTATTAAATTCTTTCAAATTGACCCCCCAAAGTTTTATATTCTTTCTATTTTGGTCCACAAACTTCTATATTACTTATAGATACTTAATATTTAAGATTTTTAACATAAATTAAACTCGTTATTGACTAGGTGGGGCGTACGAACAGCTAGATGACTGATTTTCACCGCTTAGTAGACTCAAAACTCGAGAGATATTTCAGGTAGGCTCAAAAGACGCACTTTTACTTATCGCGCATTTATAGTTAATGATCTGTACTATATGAGTGCCTTTAGTGCATAATAGAATTGCCTTCGGCCAAATTACTTGCCTTCGGGCCTAGAGCTGCCTTCGGGCCCAGAGTTACTTTCGGGTATTATATTACAGAGTTTACATAACTATTTGCCTTATATATTTGTATAGATGATTAACTTGCGCAGAGCCTGCTGAGTATTATTTAAATACTCACGCCTTTCATTCTTATTACAGATTGAGCAGTCCGGAGGCGTGGCGAGTCATGGGAGCTCTAGCTAGGCTATTAATTATGAGATTTCATTTTCGTTGTTATTTTGATAAACCGATGTATTAGATTATGTCGTTTTAGACCTTTTGAACTATTTAGTTCCTTATGTTAGATGTTTGTAATATCTAGAGATCAAACATTTACAAGATACTCTAAGTGGTTGCTACTTTAAACGAATTTCCGCATCTTAATTATTTTTACATATATTTTCCCATTTTAATTATTTGTTATATTTCCGCATTTAAAAAAAAAGTTTTAGAAAAAGAACTAACGTTTCGAGTTCTTCGAACTCGGGGCCTTACACCCCCAGGTTTCTTCCCAAACAAGCCTCAAGGCCAGTTTCAACAGTAAGGGAATTTCCAACTCCAAGGGAAATATCAACAAAAACCTCAATCATAAGGTATATCTCTCGAGGATATGGTGAAAACATTAGCAACTAACACTACGAAATTCCAACCGGATTCCAAATGAGTCAGTTGGCAACTGCCATCAATTGCCTGGATGTACAATCTGGAGGAAAGTTACCATCCCAGCCAGAGGTAAATCCAAAGAATGTTAGTACTATAACCTTAAGGAGTGGAAAAGAGATAGAAAACCCACCCAAAGGAATTCCCACACATGAAGATGAAGAAGAAAAGCTTGAAAATGAGGTAAGTCCTAACGCCCCTGTCATTTTTAAAGCGATCCCTTCGCTTTTTCCTAGTAGATTAGCAAACGCTAACAAAAAAAAAAAGGAAAAAGAAATTTTGGACACATTTAGGAAGGTAAAAATCAACATTTCCTTGTTAGATGCAATGAAGAAAATCCCACGCTACGCTAAATTTTTGAAAGATTTGTATACTAACAAAAAGAAACTGAGAGGGAATGAAATGATCAAAATCGGAGAAACTATTTCGGTGGTATTCCAGAAGAAGCTTCCTCCAAAAGGCAAAGACCCAGGTATGGTCACTGTCTCTTGCACCATCGAAAATCACCATATTGACAAAACACTTATAGATTTAAGAGCATCTACAAATGTCATGCCTAGATCCCTATATGCTTTACTAAATCTAGGAAAACTAAAAGAAACCCACATA
Source organism: Jasminum sambac (assembly GCA_018223645.1). Classification (NCBI taxonomy): domain Eukaryota; kingdom Viridiplantae; phylum Streptophyta; class Magnoliopsida; order Lamiales; family Oleaceae; genus Jasminum; species Jasminum sambac. The sequence continues at coordinate 2,423,681 of CP073650.1, forward strand.
ATTGTACAACTAGCTGATCGTGCTAATGCGTACCCTGATGGGATGTTAGGAGATATGCCAGTTAAAATAAATGACTTAGTTTTCCCTACTAATTTTTATGTGCGTGATATGGTTGATGAGCATTCACCTCTTCCCACACCTATCTTACTAGGACGTCCATTTCTTCACACTTCTTGCACCAAAATTGATGTATATGGGGGAACACTGTCTATGGAATTTGATGAGAAAAAAATGAAATTTAGTATTTTTGATGGCTCATTGCGCGCGAATGATGCTTGTTCTGTCTTTACAATTAATTCAACCAATCCTTTTGCACAAAAAATGTCCAAGTTGAATTGCAGAGCCAGCGTGGCACAGAAGATTGAGCCAAAGCATAATTACCTCATCTCGAAGAAGGGAGCCATGGGAACTGAGAACCAAAAGTTTGGAAAAGAATTCAAGGTGGACCGCCAAGAAATCAAGACATTCGAAGGAATTTATCAAAGACAAAATGTAGCTACGATGGATTAGATGAACCCTACTTGACAAATGGCAACTATGTCAAGCTAACGACTTTAAACGAACAGCTTCTTGGGAGGCAACCGAAGCAACTTATCTTTTTTATTTTTGTTTTGATGTTTTCGTTATTTTTGCTTTTATTTCTAAGCTTTTTATCTAACGTACTGAGAAAGTTATTGCTTTGTAACTGTAGAAGGAAATTATCTCAAGGTTCAATCATTCGGGGAATGGACATGATGGTACACAAATTGGTGATTAGCATTAATTATTGATAAAGTGTGGGGATTAATTATTGATAACGAACAATCTGTCAAGGCATTTTCTCGGATACTCCTTCCAACGTACTCTTTCAGGCATACTTTACATGCATGGTTATCGGTTGAAACAATGCTCATTTGACTATAAATCGGGATCCTTCTCTACTTGAAACCACAACCACAATCTCAGTCACTCTGTCAGTACTTCTTTCTAGCAGTGATTAGGTAACCGTCATCTTCTTCTTTTTTTTTTTGTTTTTCTTCTTATAATTGCATGGACGTGAGTGATATTTTTGTATATATGTGTCTTTTGCTCATATTAATTGATTATGTAGTCCAAATTTTGGTACATTTTTCTTCTTCAATATTTTGTGTGAAAAAATGGAGGAGTGTGATAATCTTATACTTAGTCATTTCTATGGTTTTAATCTTATTACTTCAATTTTTCTTTTTCTTTCGCATGTTATGTTAAAAAAATAGTCAAGCCAACGACTATAAACAAAGGCACTACTTAGGAGGTAGCCTAGGCAGCCTAAACACTCTTTTTTCTTCTGCTTCTCCAAAGCACTTGAATTTTCAATGGATGACAAATTTTCCAAAATCCACAATTATTAGCCGTTACTGCCCTTGAATGCTTTGAAAGAGATTTATTATTCGAGGGTAGGAGGGTTAAAAATGTTGATGGAAAATGAATTGGCTGAGAATATTCATTGGTTGATTGAAGCAAAGGTTCGATTAGGAGGTGAAATGCCAACTTGTAATGCTAAATATGCACAAGGGTTAGGAAAAAGTAATTTTGTCAAGAAACGAAGAGCAAAAAGAATGAATGTGTGCTATAAATGTGCTAGATGGCCTGATAACTGCAATCGATGGACCTGCAACTCAGGTAACCATTCTATTGGATTTGTGTCCACAAATCGAGAAGATAAATGTGTTTTACTAAGGATAGCATGAATAATGAGTCTTTGGATGATATCCATCAAACTCTTGAGACGCATCTTAGTGGAATTGTGCAAATCAAACTTCTCATTTTGTGGACTGAATTTGAAAAAGAACGAGAACGATATAGTCTTGGGAATTTGACTTAAAAAGACCATGTTTGCCAGTCTATAAGAAAACTGGATTAGAAGCCTATCCCCTACTCATAGAAGGCATTTAAGCCATTTCTGGACGTAAAACCAAAGGAAGATGCGAGCCACAATCACAACTACTTGTACATATTATTACTTTCAACTATTTTTCTATTATTCTCTCAATTTCTAGTGTGCAAGTCAACTATCTATGAAGGCTACTACTATTATCGAAACTGGGAGTTCAAAGAAGAAATTGAAAACCATAAGTCTCTTTGGTGGAATCAATCTGGCGCAATTGATGCTTCTAGCACCAGTAGTCAAAGCTGGAATGACACTTAGAGATCGAAAGTGTAAGCTAATCTAAGGAGGAGGTCTCCGTGGGCTGATAGGAAGTGTCGTTCAATCTACGTATGTGAGAGGATCAACAATGGTTGACATTGCTGTACCACTTTTAAAACAGGAGTATGGTAAAACCATCGGCATTGAGGTAAACGTTAGATCATTGTCTGAACACTTAACACTAATGATAATGTATTCAGATCCTTTTATCGCATTACCATAGGGTTTTAAAACTCTGGAATAGATCTTTTGCATAATATCTTGGGCCAAGTTGAACCTAGACTCTAAACCAATTGGTCTTTTTAAGTGTTCAAAACCATTTCGGCAGTTTATTGGTATTTCTTGAATTTTTAGTTCATCAAAAGCAGATTTCTCCTAATGCACAAAAAATAATTTTCGTTGCACCATCAATTGAAGAATTACTGGAGAAATTGGAAGCTTATATACCACAAATGAATGTAGAATTGCCTATCATCAATTGGCCAGAAGAATTACGCAAAGGGAAAAGAGATCCGCATGAATTGGATTTAGAGTTGTGGTTATGAATGTGGAATAGCTAACTTCATATGGTAGAATATGGAGGTAACTCTGGAAACACATCGATGTTACGCTTTGTATTAAGAAAAAAAACAAAAGAAAAAACCCTAGATATTGGTTTCTGTATCCCCTCAAAGGTGTTAAACTGGTCTTTCAGTAGACCTTAATGAGCGGTTTTCTTTTCTTTCTCCTTCCCCTCTCTGGTCTTTTTCAGATACACCTTAAAGTACTGAATTTTCGCTGCTATCCATGGCATCTCTTCTACGTATTGTTGCTGTTCTGCAAGTGTTCGACTCTTTTTCTATACTTACTGAAATTAGGATGGCCATTGTTCAACTTCTTGATAAGTATAAACAGTCTCTTTGGAATTTTGTCGCTTTTGGGGTGGGATCATCACGTTCTGCTCACAAATGACGTGCTAAAAGCCTCGAATGTTGCTTCAAATATGGAAAGCTATTGAAGGGACCTCATTGTACCAGAAATTAAACTTATTCACGACATGAATGTATTGTTTTCTTCAAGGATAGACTGATTAGGTGTAGGGCCAAAAAGTCTATCAAGAGAAATAGCCAGCTCAAAATAAATGTGAGAGAGTTTGATAATTTGTTGGACCAACGGCAATGTCTGTTGGAAACCAAACTCGATGGCCTAACCATTGAGCAACAAGTTTTTGAGCGTGATCACTAAGGACCCATCCGAAGATATAAAACTATATCTGATTTATTTGAGAAGTGTCTGAGTTGGGACGTTCGCTATAAACCTCTCCCATTTGTTAGTTCTTGTGGGGTTATTCTTTATTGAATGGTTAACATACCTTGGCTTGTTGTGTTGCCTTCCAAACTCCGGTCCGAGATTCTTTCCTTAAGAACTCTTTAGCCTAAATCTAAATTGAGTAGCATAATCTCTCGTTTTCAAAACTTGAAATTATGGTACCTGAGTTGGAGTTCGGACTAAATCACCCCCTGGTGGTGGGGAATGACTATAACAAGATTCATTTAGTCAACGAATCGAACCTATCTGTGGGAGCACAGAATGGCCATTGTTGTCACGGCAACAACTAAGCTATGACATAGCCAGGGTAATAAGGGATTGCTCTAAGGACAAGACCAACCTGTACCATCTCTTCCTGGGTACCTTAAATGGAAGAGGGGTCAAACATGCTGTGACATCAGGTTCACTACTTTCTATTCCAGTTTTAATAAAATTGATAGGCGTAGCTTACAAAAATAAAGTTGAAGGAATTACATATGGGGCCCAAAGTGCACCCGGATTCCACTTTAATTTTGTACTTATTTTCTAATCTTATTGTTTTGAAAGTTATTTTATAAATTTGTTTCAATTCCTATTATGATATTTGTAAAAAAAGTTCAACTGTCATTTTTCTTGTCCTGTAAATATGTTGATTTCAGTGTATCTTGCTCCTAGTTTATTGAGCAGGTCATACGAGGTGCTAAATTGCAGAACAACCACTACCAATCGACTTGACTCACTGCATACCAAAGGGGAGTTTCTAATTCTGATCTTTTTCATACTTCCTATAATTCTACATTGAGGACAATGTAGAAATAAAGTGTGGGGGAGTAGAATGTTGTGGTATGTTCATGAATTTTGTTTGTTATATCTACAGTTTTGCATGAGAAAGCAACTTTTAAATATGATTGGCCTTAATTTATGTGACTTGGATGAAACCACAGGATCGCGAGTAAAAAAAATTGTTGTGTTCTATTCTTTTCGTGTATGGCTGGCTAATTTATCCGAGCACGTTGATAAGATAATTTACTCTTATTTTTTGGAACAAAATTGAAGGTTGAAAATATTGATAATTTTTTTTGGACCATAGTAAGCCAACTGTTTTTCTATCCATTTGTCCTGTTCAAAGTAACTTAAAAACATCATTTGTTAGCCAGGTAGAGTTAAGATCGCATGGTCTCTGTTTTTTGTGAATGTATCTTTTTTTGATAGAGTTCAAAAAGTTTGGAAGGAGCACTAACCTATGTTGAGAATAAATTTTACGTTTATATTTGAAATAATGAGAGGGACCACTGAAAAGAGCTACATGCCTCAGAGAGTGAAAGATCGTCACTCGAATGGTTGAAGAAGGCTGCCACTAATTAAAGGGGTTAGTGTGAAAGCTACCTGCGAGGTAAAAGTTGAACAGAAAATTGCAAAATTCTCTTCTTCAAAAAAAAAAAAAAAAAGAAGAGAAATGTGATAGTTAGTCAAGTGTGAAGTTAGATAAATCAATTTTCCTCAGTGGTTTGAATTGCTCAATCTACCACTCTTAAAACTGAAGACATATTAGCGATAAAATAGCTACCATGCTTTGTTTAACTTTGCAGTACTAATAGTTTGTAATTTTTGGTGAACAGAGTAATTTTTAGGATCCATGGGAACTTTTGTAAAATAAGAGTGGAATCACGAGAGATGAAAATATATATTTGACCATTTTAGGTCAGGATTATGATAGAACATCGTAAGCTTTCATTTATTTCCAGATAGTGATGGGATGATAACCCTAATCGCACACACTCACAAGCCATTGGGTATTTGAAAAGAAATGAAATTTTCATAGCTCTTGACAATGTTTATTAAGCAAGTCATTATCTGTAGTTGGATTTCAACGTTTAAAGTTGCTTATCGTATGTAAAATCAGTGTGTTGTTCTGTGTCATCAGGTTGTTGTTTGAGGGCAAACAACAGTCTATCTGTGGGGGAGTTTGATAAGTGCTAGAAAAATACTTAAATAACTCTTCTATTTTAGATTTTTGTGTATTTTATTAGTGTTATATGTTCATTTTTGTGTGTTTTCTTTTATTATTGTGTTTAGGGTCATAAAGAATCAAAAGGACCCAAATTGGATGAAAAGAGAACGAAAACGAAAATTCGGAACCAAAATGCAAGCAAATCAAAGATGGAGGGCCCCGATGCAATTTTATGAAGAGTTGTTTTAGCAATTTTTCTTATGCAAATGTGAAACAACATCAAAAGAGGATTCCCACTCTTTTTCCGGATCCAAACTCGGAGTTTTCTAGTTAAGTCGTTTAAAGAAAAGGACTAAAAGTGTCAAATCTCAAATTGTTGGGGACCAAACTGAATCTCTTCGAAACATTGGCAGATTGTATGCATTTTCCTCTAGATTGCTCCCACTTGATTTTAATGTGATTTTTACCTAATTTTTGACCTCTTTGAGATACTACAATTTGATCACACCATAATAGACTCATGGAATGTCACTTTTATAATTTTTAAACATTTTTTATTGTAATATTTTGCCTATAAATAGAGGCATTTCTAAGGAGAAAATGAACAACTTTGTAGAGAAAATTAGCTAGTGATTCTCTCAAACTTTCACTTCAATAAAATTCTCTTCTTCATTTGTTGTTAATTCTAGCTTGAAGCTCTTAGTTTCTCATATTCCGATAGAAGTAAAAACCTAAATTAAGTAACTAATAATCGATCGACGATACTTAGCCAGTGAATATGATTAGCGTAGCATTTGTTCGCTACTTTATCTCTTTCTTTTATTTTTCATGTTTGAGAAAGATAATTTCTCATACAGGGCAGAGGTGATACAAGGCAATTACGTCGCTAAAAAGTATTTAAGTTGCATATATGAGTGATTAAACTTTTTAATTTATTTTTTAGTATTTATTTACTTGTTTTCTATAATTTCTGTATATTACTTGTGATACTGAAGTATAATCTATCATATAGCAGTGGTGATATATGACGGACATTCGCTAAAAATTATTTAACCCGCGAATATGAGTAGTTATACTTGTCTATCTAGTTTGAGGGCATTGCGTTCAATTAACATGTTGTTATCATTTCTAACTCTTTAGTTATGTTTTATCTATTCCTCTACTTTAATTTATTGATTTGTTATGCTTCTAAACCCCTTTTTAAGTTTTTATGATTACTGCATTCACTTTGGCTAATTGAATCAATTAATCTTTAAATTCAAGTTACATGCTAAGATTTAAACTTTTGATCTGTAATTATCATTAGATTCTAATCCAAAGTAGCAAAGGAATATCGTGCATATTTATTAACAAATCAACTTAGACGCATTAATTCAAGTTTGTGAAATTATTCATCTTATTCAACTCATTCTTCTCGTTCATGTCACAATAGCATTACATTAAATTCTAAAAACTTCTTTATCCAATAGCTAGATGTTCAATTAAAGAACTCACTTCAGTTTAATACACTTAAGGAAGAATTCGTTAATCAGATTATCTTGAGTAATTGGAGTTGATAAATTGAAGATGGAATAGTAACACATTGCATGGAAAAGATTAACACGAGTTATTGATACAACTGAACTCGAGAACTAGAAGATATATCTTTAATTGTTTCATTTTATCTTTTTTTTTTGTCGTTTTGTTTTCAAAGTTCCTTCAAAATTCACAAAACCCCAATTCCTATATAAATTGATAAAAAAAACTAGATTAAACACCATTCTTCTTAGGTTCGACCCTTACTCACCACTTCTATATTAATTTGTCGTTTTGACACTGAGTAAGGAAAATAAAATAAATTTTTGTGTACTGCGACAATGCACCAAAGTCGCTTTGTAATCTATGCCCTCCTTTTGAGTGAATCCTTTGGCAACAAGACGACCTTTATAGATCTCTCAACATTTACTTTCGAATCCCTTTTGATTTTAAATATCCATTTGCAACCAATGAGTATCGCTCCTTTAGGCAATTCAACAAGATCCCAAACGTCATTGCCTTTCATTGATTTAATCTCATCATTAATGGCATCAATTCAATTTTGAGAGTTAGAACTTTTCATGGCTTGTCGAAAATTGATTGGGTCAATGTCTCCGATGCCGTCCTCATGTTCTTGAAGAAATACAATGGAATCCTCCGGAACTGCGTTTCTTCTCTCTCTATTGGATCTTCGTAATGGCACCTCTTGAGATTGTTGAGTTTGAACTGGGTTTGTAGGTGGTGCTTCAGGAAGAGAATAATTGTTGTCTTCATCTAAAACTGTCTCAAAAATAAGTATCTGAACACCATTGTCAGGAATTATTTCTTGAACAGCAATTGGTATGGAGCCCTGATCACTGCCAATAACATTTTCTTCTTCAAAGACCACATTCCTTATATTCTCTCCGCCCCAAAACTCAACATCATCAAGAAATCTCGCATTTCTCGTTTCGAAGAAGGATCTTGAAGTGGGATTGTAAATCTTATAGCCCCGCGAACATTCAGCGTACCCAAAAAAATAGCAGCTCATAGTTCTTGAGTCCTATTTTAACTCATGCGGCTTATAAGGTCGCGTCTCAGCTGGACAACCCCAAATGTGCAAGTGCCTAATACTAGGTTTCTTGTGTGTCCAAAGTTCATATGGGGTTTTGGAAACTACTTTACTTGGTACCTGGTTAAGTATATACACTGCAGTCTTTATAGCTTTTGCCAAAGCGACTCTAGTAAGGATGAATGACTAATCATGCTCCTTACCATGTCCTTAAGAGTCCGGTTTTGTCGTTCTGCAAAACCATTCATGCTGGTTTTCCTTGGCATTGTATATTGCGGAACGATTCCACACTCTTCGAGGAAAAGTGAAAACGGTCTTGGACGTTGTTCTCCTAATCCATCATATCTACCGTAGTATTCACCACCACAATCAGAATTGATAGCCTTAATTTTCTTTCCAAGTTGAAGTTGAACTTTAGCTTTGAAAGACTAAAAAACATCCAAAGATTGGGATTTCTTGTGTATCAAATATAGGTAACCACATCTAGAATAGCCGTCTATGAACGTAATAAATTATTGTTGTCCATTTCAAGAAGCCGTTGGGAATGAGCCCCAAATATCAATATGACTTAGTTCTAAAACATCTTTAGCGCTTTCTGCACGTAATTTTCTTTCGTTTGTTTGTTTCCCTTGATATACTCAACATACTTGAAAATCTGTTAAATCTAAGGGTTCAAGAATTCCATCAGACACAAGCCTCTGAATTCTCTGTTTAGAGATATGGCCCAAGCGCTTGTGCCATAAAGAGGCAGAATTCTCACCTAATTTTCATTTTCTACCTCTTGAGCTTGTTTGCAGTATCATATTATAGAAACTTACAATATTATGCATATATAAATTATCAATCAAAGAACTGGTGCTAATAAACTATGAATTCAGAATGAGACTAGCTTTATTATTTCTAAATGAACAAGAATAACCTGATTTGTCCAAACAAGAAAGAGAAACAAAATTCCGTCTTATAGACGGTACAACTAAAGTGTTAAACAAATCCAAATAAAGTCCAGTCTCTAATTGTAATCTAGAAGTTCCTATGGCTTCCACAACAACTTTAGTGCCATCACCGATAACGATAAATCTTTCATCATCATTTGGCAACTGCCTCCATCGGCAACGCTACATGGACATACTTGTGTGAGTAGTAGCACCAGAATCTATACACTAAGTATCCATAGGTATAGAAGCTAAATTAACTTCAGAACAAACTAGAGTAAGAGGCATACCCTTCCTTACACGCCAGCTAGCGTACTTGGGACAAACCTTTTTATGTGTCCTGGTTTCTTGCAGAAATAATAGGTAATTTCCTTACCCTATTTCTTCTATTTCTTCTGAGAAGATCCCTCTGTAGTGTCCTTAGCTCTCTTCTTTTTATTTTTCTTGTTCTGAAAGTTCGTGGCCAAGTGAGCACTTTCAGTCTTATCTCACTGTTGTCTCTCATCCTCTTGCACACAATGAGAAAGGAGCTCATTAAGAGTCTATTTATCCTTTTGAGTGTTATAACTCACCTTAAATTGCCCAAAGTGTGGAGGCAAAGCAATCAAAACCAAGTGCACAATTAAATGATCAGACAATTCCAACTTTAGTGACTTTAGTTTTGAAGCAAGATTTGACATTTCCATAATGTACTCCCTTATGTTCCCTTTTCCTTTATATCTCATAGAGGCAAGCCTAGCTAAGAGGCTAGTTGCCTCCACCTTTTCATTCCTAGCAAAATATTGCTCAATTGCCTCAAGGAACTTCTTGGCACTATCGCTCTTAGTTATAGAACCCTAAATTCCTTCCAGAATGGAGCGCTTCATGATCATAAGACACATGCAATTGCACCAATCCCACTTCTCAATTTTAGCTTCATTAATATTTTCCGTAATGGAAGTGGGTCGTTCTAACCGAAGTGCCTGATCCAAATCCATAAAACCAGGGACAATTACCACGGTGTCTTTTCAAACCTTAAAGTTCGTCCCACATAACATTGGGATATTGTTTACTTGTGCAAAATCATTTGTAGCTATAGCAATAGCAACTGTATTGAGAACAAGGCATAAACACAAATATTATCAAACATGTGTGAACAAAAGCAAGACATAATAAATTAATGGGAACACATAATGAGATACGTAGCACAACATCAATTCCTAGTCTTTAGATAGAGAAATTAACTGTAATTGGTGCTCCATTCAATGATCAGATACTGACAATTAATTATGTCAAAAAGTGAATGAAGCCTACTAAATGAAATAGCATTATAAAGAGCAAAAATATCAGCAACCAATATCGGACCAGCTCCATAGTTTTCAAAGTAAGCAAAGATCAATTGACCTGCTGAAGGAATATGCTTGACGAACAATAACCCTGTTACTAGTTGCAGTAGAACTCAATATGTAGATGCCCCTCAATGCTCAAAACAATAACACTGTTACTAGTTGTGTTAATGTAGGCAGAGAGGAAACCAAGTATTTTTATTGGACCCTTTTAATTGTTTCACACTTCTCAACAGCATATTCTTGCATACACTCTCAAATTAGTAAAAGACAATTCATGTTTGCCATGAGGTATATGTGATTGTGATGTGTGATTTAAATGTGACAACTGGCCCATATGATACAAATTACCTCCATATCTTTCAAGGATGCATCATTTGGAAGGATTGATGTTTGATCATGTGGTCACAAATCTAAAGAATCACCAGTGGGCAGCCTGCCGCAGAGAAAATTTCTTGCTGCTTGTATAACAGTTTGGGGAAATCCATCTAGTGTAAATCCTGATTCACCTTTAGCTTCTCCTGTCTCGAGCCTCTTTGACAATAAGCTTATAATTATCTCATTAGATATTAAATTCCCTTGGTTCACAATCTTTGAGAGCTGTAGAAGTGAACCAAGAAAGATGAATCAACAACATAAAACACCAAGTTTGTACACATAACAAATGGACGCAATCCTAATCACTACAATATTATATATTTACTACACACTCATAGAATCAAGCACAACTGCCAAAATTCGCTAATATAGAAAAAAAGAGTTTGTATAATAGAGTATGGAACCAAAGACTATCAATTATCAATAATTTTTGAGTTCCAAGTTTGACATTTCTAACTACAAGAGATCTCAAATATATGGAGATCATTTCAAGCCCCAACGTGCAGCTACATATCCATTTAGAGAGAGAGAGAGAGAAAAAAAATCACTTTTATTATGATTTATAATACAAGTTCCTGATCTGAACATAAATGGTGGAACATCTCAATTCCTCATTTGCAATGGTCTAAACTATAATATTTATACTACAGAGATGCACATATATATAACAAGGTAAAGAGATGACCTACTTGCTTGGAGAGTGGGCTAGAGGAGGAGAGCTCCTCGGGGATGAGATCTCCTATGGCGATGTGAGGGACGCTGAGGTTAATACATCTATTAACTATCTTATAGCAATGTGTCCAATCACTAAGAATGGATGTATAAGACTAAAAAAAAAATCTATGAACATAATTCTGAGACTCCAACATATATTCATCACTATTTATTCCGGGTGCAGTCTCACCTTCCTTCAATAACTACAATCCCACCAAAGAGTAAATGCAACAATTAGAATTCATATACGATGAAAACTAGGTTGATACATTTCATCATGATTTGAAGGTTGTGAGGAACACGAAATAGGTTAGTCGAAGCACCTGAGGATGAGTTGCAGTTGTTGGCTGCCCTATGTCATGAACTATGCTGGTTGAAGACACACAAGATTTGAATACCTAAGAATCAATCAATGCACCAAAGTTGAGCAAATATATGGGGGGGGGGGGGGAAGAAATAACGTTTCTGCAAGTTCGAATTTCTAAATCATATCCAGGACAGAATCTTACAAATCAACTCTAATGTTTCAATGTACCAAAGAAACTGTACTGTAGGTGTTTTATTCAAACTCATACATTGCTTATTATCAGCAATAATGGAAATTTTACCTGTATAATTCCAAGTGGTTTCATAAAGAGCAGTAAAAAAATTAGTTCTCAAACAATGAGGGGCAAATTTCATCTGCTGTCGGCATTTAAAAGTAAACCTTCTAGATTTGCAGTAAAAAATAGCTCAAAATGCAATTTAAAAAAGAAAGAATTACACTTTGCAGCAGACATTATGCTTAGGGTACTAATCAAATTCAGTTCCACTAATTCTTCTAGCATAAGGCAAAATATTTATACCACTGTAAAAATATATCCATAACCTACTTAATGCGGCATTAAATAGAGACTAGAATATTTTTTGAAATTCAAAAATCATCAAAAAGGAACTCATTTAGTTTGAAATAAATAGAGAAGAAAGGTGATTACGAACTTGATTGAAGAACTTGGAAGAGGTTCTCTTCAATAAGCCACTTGAACTGAGTCAAAGAAGCAATGAGTGCATACACAGAGCCTGACCAGAAAACTCAGACGCAAAAATAGATGTAGTAGACCCAAAAGTATACAGCAATAGCAAACATCTCAGATACTAAACATACACCCGGATCTTGAGAAATCTCACCATAAATTCTGGAAGAGGAGGACGACCGACTGAGAACTCCACCAATAACCACCAAGAAACTCCATTGGAAAACAGCGAAATCACGGGATTCTCGAAATTTGGCTGCTGGCCTTCAACCGACGACATGAATCAAATACTCCACCACAAGATTCCAACACAAGCAGTCTCCAACACTCCTCCACCACCGGAAATTCCCAAGAAGAAGAGAGCCGGAAACAATTCCTCCCTCTAATCAACAATGTCAAATGCCCCCTAGATTGTTGAGATGCTTTGAGATTTTGGTGGAGAAAGAAGATGGATTTCTCTATTGCGATCAAGGTCTGATTTCTCGAATTGGATCGGAGGTAGAAACCACTCAACGGTAGGTGATTTATGGATTCCTTTAATTTGGGCTTTATTGACCGTACATGAGGTGAGGTAGAAATTGTACGTTTTGGCCAATAGTTAACGTTAATTTGCTTTTTTATGGATATTATTAGGGACATAATTTTTAACTCTCAATAATATGAGTTGATAAGTAAGGAACAGCCAAAAAAGAGAGACATTTTTATTTGTTGTAATTAATATTAATAGAGGCAAAACAAACTTTTGTCTCTAATTAAATATTAGGAACATTTTTATTTGTCCTACCTAATATTAATAGAGACATAATATATTTTTTACTCTAATTATTTATTAATAGGGACATATGGAATATTTTGTCCCTATTCCAATGTCCCTAATACTCAGAAATTTAGTAGTGATTGGAGAACAAATCTTACTTTTTAAAACGTTAGAAATGTACTGTTATTATTATTATTAACTATTGAGTAGCTACTTAGACATTTTGAACAATGCTCAAGTAACTTTAAGTTAGTATTATGTATATAATTTTTTATATGAGAAATAAGCATAAACCAAAAGACACTAAGATTTTGTTAATAAATAAAAATTTTAAGTTAAAAATAAAAAATGTAAACTAATTATATTTAATCTTAAATAATTTGTTTAATCCACGTTCGTTGACTATATATGTCTACTAAATAATTAGTTTTCACATTTTGGAATGCAATGATTTAATAGTTTATTATTAAATTTTATATTTCCACATAAGTCATTAATTATATTGTCGTAGGTCAAATATCAAATTTGATAAGGATGGTGAACACACCAATTCAACGTCAAATGTCGACTCTAACAAAGTCTTCCAAAATTTAAATTTAATTTTTATGCACTTTCAAGCTTTTGGCTCTTCTCATATTCTGTAATGGTATTTACAATCAAATTAATTGACGTGGTTTTTTCCGTGTAACGCACTGGTGCGATACTAGTTTATACAAGAGATAACAATCCTATCTTACTAATTGCTATCTGATAACTATACATGATACAAAATAATTTTTACAGAGGTAGGCAATGTTTGGTAAACATAGTTGATAAGCGCTAGCTAATGGTTGAAAATTTAGTTGGAAGTTTATAGTTAATAAATGAAAAACTAGCTAATATAAATAGAAGTGTTTGGAAAAATTAGCCTAAAAACTCACTCAAAAATATAAAATTACAAAACGATATTGTTGATGCAGAAAATCGTATAGACTACTTAAGTATCAACTTTAATGAGCGTCAGGGGCTGATTAGCAGTAACTGGTGCAGTAATAAATGTATTTATAGTCGAGCTCGGAACTGGTACTGATTACAGAGGATTTTCTTGTGTCCGAATGGGCACTAAGTGTTCTATTTATAGTGCAAGGATGTAGTAGGCGGTGGTAGCTCATCATTGAGGCGGCTGTGCCGGCCCCAGAGTAGGCGTGATGATTGCTTCTGCTGCACATGCAAGCCGTCGACATTTATGGCGTTGACCTCGGAACTTGCGTGCGGCCGCCTTTGTATTTATGGAAAGTGTCCTTTCAGTTGCAGATTGTGTCAGAGTGTCAGATGACAGGTGGATTGTCCTTGTTGTCGGTTACTGTAGCGGTTGGAAGTAGTCGTGCACTCTGGCCGAGCTGACCTCAAGCCACTCGTGAGGAACTGTGAAGTGGGAACAGCTCCCACTGGTTTGCCGACCTGGGTACTGAGGTCGAGTTAGGTAAGTCTGGCGAGGCCGAGCTGGGCTCGGACTTATCTTCCAGTAAAGTGATTTCGGTGTCAATCCGACCTCAGGTCCTGAACACGTCGGCGATGGGGCCCACGCCATGGCGGGCCTGGTTGGGCTCGTGCCATGTCATCAGGGTGCCAACAGATATGTTTAAAATAATTTTTAAAAAAATGAAGAAGTTTAAAATGGAATTAAAATAGAAAAGCTCGTGGAGTTCATTGAAAAGCTAATAAAAAAAAGTTTTTGAGATAAGCTCGAGCTTCTCAAATAAACACATCCAACCAAACATGGCTTATTTGAGTAGAGAATGAGTTTATAAACTCCCCAAATAAGTCATAAACTAACTTATTCTAACGGATAATTACAATAAATTACAACATGAATAATATTATTTAAAATAGTCATTCCCCATATTCTAGCATTTTTTTCTTATCCGAACTCAAGAGATGAACCCCTTAATAAAAATAAAACAAAAGAGAAATTATGAAGAGATGAGCACGAAGAGTAGTTTTTGTGCACTTCTTGAAATTGTTTTTATATTTGATTGAGTATAAAATTTTGGTCCCCCACACTCGTCTATTTAAGGCATCATGCAGTATTTTGACAGTAATTATTATATTTGGGAACGGAAACAAAATACTGCATGTGTGTGCTGTGTGAGAGAGAGAGAGAGTGGAGAGAGAGAAACCTATCCTCCTTTTTACCAACTTTTTGATGCAGAAAAGCACAACACCTATAGTGACTTCTCACATGCATCATATCCTTTGGTCTATTCCCTCTAAACCATTAGTCCTCTACGTATTGTTTTAAGATAAGTTGGTCACCAACATTTGAAGACGTGCTAGAGTGTCTTTCATTTTCTATTTCAGTCCTGAAAATGCTATTTTTATTTGTCGCATTTCCTTCGAATTCTTTCCTCTTTTTACTTAGCCTAAAATTAGCAAAACAGAATTTAAGAAAGCGGAAAAACAAATTCACTAGAAAAATGTATACATAATAAATAATAAAAAATAAACAATAAACGGAACATTAAGACATATCACATACCAAAATATGTATCAAGAGGAGGGGGCTTGAAAGTCTATCTTGACATACCCCGCCTCAAATTATCTCGAACAACTTGGCACATGGTGTGCGCCAAAGATGAATACCAGCTAAACATTGGGTCCACCGTCAAGACTAAGCATTACTATCCCTATGTGATTTTTGTCTCAATTTAAATCATAACAAAGATTTTATAAAAATCCCAACCGAGTTTCTAATCCTCTGTATTTTGGACATAACAATCTTGTAAGGATCCACAGCAGAACCCAACAAACCAACATAGCATACATAGAATTTATTCCTCCAATCCCTCAATTGCAAAAATATTTAAAGACAATAACATCCATCATAGTTTCAGGCATCAGTGTAAACTGCAAAAACTTAAATAACAACAATGTTTGAAAGGAATTAATGAATCAACTCTGAATAGCCTATACCGAGCAGTAGCACCATGGGTCTCCATTCAAGATAGTTTTAAAAAATTTAAAAATTACACTACAAATAAAATACTAAAATCACTAAAATTTAAAAAAAAATGAAAATGGAAAATTTTACTACAAAGAAGCAAGGAATTAATGAATAAGAGAAACCAATCTTGTATTTTTACGGAGTAAGAATTTAATATCCTTTTCGATTCAGATGTAAATTATAATTTGTAATATCAAATATACAAAAAATAGAATGCCAAAAGGATTAGAATCCATTTTTACTGCCGGCCCAATTTTAATTGCCAATTAGAATTGCCACTTCTAATTGACAGTCAATTAAAATTTGATCTTAATATTCATTTTAAAATAAAAAGTTAAAAAAATAAGAGATAAGAAAAAAAGTTAAACACTCTAACAAAAGAAGATACACACACAAGCTAGTAAAGTGCCTTGTAAAAAACTTGAACCTTGCACAAATTATAGCTAAGAACATTTCAAGTATTCCAATCAATGCACTAGAAATTATGTCAGCGCTTTATTTGACATGGAAATGTATATCTAAATAAAACATTTGTCAATTTTGGGCCACAGAAAGTTTCTAATTTTTGGGCCTTGAGTCGGAGGCCTCTTGAGCCTCAAGCAAAGTCCAGCTCTAAATTCAAGTTGTAACACAACAATGTTTGTGTCTCAATTTGAATATGCTCCGAACCCAAACAATTTTAATTGTGTAAGAAGTTGAATAAAAGGTATGTGATATATATATATAGGCGTTAAGAAGGATTTGGAAAGTTCAATCCATGCTAGGGATTAAATTTTAGACAAAGAGTAAAATGTCAAGGACAAACTTTTCCATCATAAGAAAGGTTTGGACTCGACTTGCTAAGCTGCCAATAACATAGGGATCAGTGATGAACAATTCCTCTCCTTATTTGAGTAGAACCCTACATCTCCACACCTCTCTCTCTCTCTCTTCTTGCCACACACAAACTCACAAGAAAAGCTTTGAAAGACCCTAAAATGATTGAAATCTTTTAGTTCGAATGAAGTCAATAGCGTATGGGCGGGCAAAATGCTGCAATAGTAGAAACATGGAAACCCTTTCTTCAAACGAACTGGCAAATTTCATCATCTCCAATGACACCTTAGACACTCCCCATCAACTTCATGCTGCAGCCACTGGCGGTGGTGGAATTAGCTGCTCTTCCTCCTCCATGTCAGCGGCGGCTGTGGTGGTCCAAGGGCGGAAGAAGAGGCGGAGAAGAGCAAAAGTGTGCAAAAACAAAGAGGAAGCTGAATCCCAAAGAATGACACACATTGCGGTCGAAAGAAATCGTCGCAAACAAATGAACGAGCATCTTGCAGTCTTGCGCTCCCTCATGCCCGAATCTTATGTACAAAGAGTATGTTCATTTATCTTTAATTTACACAATTTAATTTCTTGCAAAATTGAAATCAATAAATATACTATAGTCATTTGTGTTGAGTTGTTCCTCTTTTAGATTCAATTCAACTAACTAGTAGTGTTCATATGTTTAATTTGGTTGGTTCCAAAGCCTATAGCTAGCTCTTATAACAAGACTACAAAATTTTTTCTCGGTCTGTGTTTTTGGACATATATTCTTGTTTTGATTTGTTTGAGGATAAGCCAAGCGTATGTGACAAAAAATTCCAGCTGTAAGAATATAACCGTATATACCAAACAAGGGTAAATTGTTTAGCTAGCTAGAGATCTGATATGATATATATGTATATAGATTGTTGTGCCCTTGAAATTCAAAATTAAGATTCTGGGTCTGACTAGTATTGAGTATATATCAACAAATTAAAATAAAATTGTTGAAAATTTGAAAACCCTAAAAATATGTATATTAATTTTTTTGCAGGGTGACCAGGCGTCAATTGTTGGTGGCGCCATAGAATTCGTGAAGGAGCTAGAGCATGTATTACAGTCACTAGAAGCTAAGAAGTTGGCCACACTTGGCGGTGGAAACGACAATATCAATTGCCGTTTCTCTCAATTCTTCACATACCCACAATTCAGCTCCTCCACTAACTACAAGTATACATCTCAGAACAAGGCAGCCATTGCAGACATCGAAGTCACCTTGATTGAAACTCATGCAAACATACGAATCCTTTCGCGTCGACGAATAAGACAGCACTCCAAGATTGTTGCTGCCTTTCACACTATCTTTCTCTCCATACTTCACCTCAATCTCACCACCTTCGACCCACTTGTTCTCTATTCTATCAGTGCCAAGGTATGTATACGAAGGATCCAATATCCATCATTTATGATCTGTGTAACATACTTTCGATCCTCAACTCAATTGCAGACGTATTAGTATGCTTACACGTTGATTTGATAATTAGCAAATGGTCCACGTCGTTATGCGGGTCACATTGTGAATCATTTGTAAATTGCCATATCAACTCATACTACAAGAAATTGAACTTTTAGATGTGGTCTGTCCCTTTTATTCCCTCGTGCCTATAGACCTTTAGGAGCTTTAGGGGTAATATAATAGTATATTCCCCCTAAAGATTTATAGGCACGAGACTATAGGGCGACAAACTACCTCTAAAAATCTTATTTATGGTAGTTTCGTAAGTATTTTAATATATCCATACTATACGTTAGTAGGGGATCAAGACTGCCACGCAATAAATTACAACATCTTGACCTTTCTAGCAGGTACATTAATAAAAAAAAGTATGTGTCACATATATAAAACATGTAGTCGCTAGTACGTACGTAGTCCATGCACCCCCGCACCCTACACTATAATGATAACAAAATTTAAACTGTACACAATGACAGTAGAATGCAGAAGAATCTACTTTACACATGCTACGCGTACTTCTATACCAACAACAGGTTTGAGTTTGACAGTGTATATATCATATCATATCATATGCTGTGTGTGATGTGTCTATATATGATGCTATTATGGGTACTAATAATTCACCATGCTTGTGCAATAATGGGTAGAAAACGGTGTTTTTGTTCTTTTTTTTTTTTCCAAAATTTGTTTCATTTCTAAACAGAGTTAGGGTTGTCATTACAGTTTACATTTAGATTCAGGAAATAGTTATCTATTTTTCTGAAACCCAGAAATAGTTATTTATTAGTGTGTATTAATTTGCAAAAAATTTCGTGTTGCAGGTGGAAGAAGGTTGCCAACTAAACTCAGCAGATGAAATAGCGAGGGCAATTCACCACATGCTAGGAGTAATTGAGGAGGAAGCTATACTATCTTGTCATTCGTAGGTTTATATATATGTATCCAACCTTAATTTCTGTGTATTCTTGTTAAACCCTCGACTGGTTCATTTAAAATTTTGTTAAGGACTGATGTAGGAAATTAGCTGGATGTTCCATATCAGTGCTTCTAGCTCGCTTGACAAATAATTGGGTGCAGGCGTGCAGCTATCTGCACCCCCCTCTTCCACTTTTACAAGCCCCTCCACTTAAAATTTTAAACTTTACACTAAAATTACCAACTTACCTCCTTCAAAAAAAAAAAAAAAAAAAAGAACTCTACGCACCCTCCACCAAAAACAACAACAAAAGAAAAAGAAAAAAAGATGAAGACGAGAGAGAAAATGGAAGGAAGAACATAAGGAACAATAACTATTAATGGCAGCCAAAGCTTTGGTTGCCATTAATGGCGGTTGAAGGCTTCGAAATGGTAGCCAAAGGTGGTGAAGATTAGGGGAAAAAAATTTTTTGAGGGTGTTTCCCTCTGGTGCTTCGACCTTTATGGGTCGAAACACCCAAAGGTGTTTTCGGCCAGCAATGGTCGAAACACCTTTAGGCCAGCAGTGGTCGAAACACCTTTTGGTGTTTCGACCATTGCTGGCTGAAACACCTTTTATGGGTCGAAACACCCTTTGGTGTTTCGACCCATCAAGGTCGAAACCCTTTTTTTTTTTTTTTTGAAATTGCAATGAGTAAGTTGTGGACGAAGAACACGAAGCTGTGGATGACCAACAATGGTGGATGAAACCACGAACCACCATTTTCGTCCAACATCCAAATTTTTGGAACACTAGATTTATTTATTTATTTTTTTGTAATGATTTGGACAGAAAAAAAAAACCAAAAAGAGAAGAAGAAGAAGAAGAAGCTTACCACCAACAATGGTGGCCACACCACTATCAACGGTGGTTTCATGATGAAGAAGAAGAAAAAAAATGAAGAAAGAAGAAGAAAAGGGGGTGATTGAAGAGGGTTTTTTTTTTTTAAAAAAAGTTGAGGGTAATAAGGGAATTGGGGTGGTGTGTAGAGTAATTGGGATGAGCTCAAATGGGTCGGGGGGGTTTGACTAAAGGGGGTGTGGAAGTAAGTTTGGGGGGTGTGTTTAGTTGCACCCAAAATAATCAGAGTCCCAATAACAAAATAACTGTCTACATTACCAATGCATTTGGGTTTTGGGGCCTGACAATCTAAAGAAATTTTCCCTAATCAACATTTGGGTGCTTTACAATTGTACAAAACTTTAGGCATGCTATTTGAAAAATAAGATAAAATCAAAACAATTGTAAAGTCATACATTTTCGGTCTGGATGGGTTCGGGTGATCATGTCTTCCGATCGCATCGCATAAAATTCATGAGATTGTATGGTGCAAATTGTTTTTTTCAAAAATTTGAAAAATGGCTAATAACTCACAAACAAAATATAATTTGCAAAAAAACTGAGATTAGCACCAACAAAACAGGTGGTTGAAATGGGTATGTTGAGTGATGAGTAAGTTAACGGTGTTTATTTTGTAGTCTTAATCGTGTTCAATGTGTCATATTTTGCTTAATTGCCCCTTATTTGAATTGCTTTTAGGTGGAAAGAAACCAAACGAGGGTCAAGTGCAGTACAAGTATGAAAAACGATGAATTTGAGCACAATTGATGAAGTTTTTGGTCAACATATGAAAGGAATCAAAGTTGGACGACCAGAAATTCCAAATAAGGGAGAATTATTTATGGTATGACAAGTTGCGCCCGCACAATTGAAGAAATAACCCGACGAACACTCTGTAGGCCGCAGAAACAGAGCTGCGGCAGCAGAACAGGTAGTGCGGCCGCAGGGAATCAAGCTGCGGCCGCAGGTCAGCAAGTTGCGGCCACAACTTTGGAATTTTCAGCACTCTGCGTATTTTTGTGAACCTGTTTCCTACTTGGACTCAACTTCATTTGCATGCACGATTGGAGGCATCTTGCGGAGACCTAATAAGGGATATAAATACACCGTTTGGAGGAGGAAAGGGGGCTTTTGAATGAGGAGAGATTCACATGGTTTTTGGAGGGGATCTAAGATCGAGTTGACGCGGGGTGCAAGATCAACTATAATTGCACAATTCTTCTTGTAATACCGGGGATGAACTCCTTTATTAATTTCACTTCTTTGTTATTTAGCATGAACAATTAATTTCACTTGTTGGGATGAACGATGTAATTTAGATTGAATATTTGATTTTCGACTCTCATCTTCTTGAACTTCTATTCCTATGTGTTGATTTTACTTCTATGCCTAATGTTTGATTTAATTTATCACTAAATCATTTATCCGTGAATGCTAATCAAGCGAGAGGTGAGTTAGGTATTTAGACCACGAAGTGAAATCCGACAATTCGTAAGAGCTAGAGATAGACTTCTATGATTGTCGAGATCCCACGTGACAGGTGGAGATACATATATGAATTCCTATGAGCGATAATGCATTTAATTAAGATTTATTCAGACTATACATAGAGATATGGTAGTTGGCTTAGTTAAATAGGATTGATTTGAACTCAAGAGAGGTAAATTAAATCAATTTCGAGAATTCGGTCTAACACAATTTGAGATTAAAAATTGAGAGGAGAAATCAAATAGGAGATCTAAAGATAAATCGGGATTCCCAACTTCACTCTACATTGCTTCAACCACTTTCTATTATTTTGCAAATTTATTACCGCTTCATTTACAATTTCAGCTAAATTCTCAATCTTTGATCTTTATATTTTTATTTGCTTTTGTTAAGATTAGTTTAAACTGATATTGAGTAAATTAGTCCTCGTGGGAACGATAATCCAGACTCTAAAAAGTCCACTTTGCTACTTTTGTGGCGATATCGTGCACTTGCGATAATTTTCACAACAAATTTTTGGAGCCGTTGCCGGGGAACTTATTCTTAATATCGGTTTATATTAATCGTGGTTTTTAATTTTATTTTTAGTTTAATTATAAGGGAATCTTGATACTTGTTCTTGTTTAAATCCTTTGCAGCAAAGTCCGTTTAGTGCATGACCCGTTCTCAAGGGGGAACGCTAGAAGAATTTGACTCAGAAGTTGAACGTACATTCCGAGCCAGATGAAGATTGGTGATGGAACGCACGGCCGAAGAAGAAGCGAGACGCAGGGCGGAGGCTGAGGAAGAAGCAAGAAGACGATTGGTTTTGATTAATAGGCGAGACCAGGAACATGATCATGCAGAGGAAGGTGATGAAGACGATGGTGTAAATTTACCTATGGCTCAATTCTTGGCTCCACCAGCAGGCCCATCCCGATCCAGCATCGTATACCCTCCGTTGGGGAGGAATGAATTCCAACTGAGAGCCGATCTTATCAACTTGTTCAGCAACAGCCTTCAATTCTACGGCCACACCCATGAGAACCCGCACACTCATCTGGCAAGATTTCCAAGAATGTGCCAAAATTTTAAATTTGATGGAGTCAATGAAGATGCTATCCGGCTTAGACTCTTTCCGTATACACTAAGAGACAGTGCCTTGGAATGGCTAGACTCGGAGCCTGATGCCAGTATCGCGCCTTGGGATGACCTAGCCCGGAAGTTTTGTAATAAGTACTTTTCACTGCAAAGGTTGCAAAAATGAAGTTGGATATTTCAACTCTCCAACAATTTGAAGGTGAAAGCTTCCACGAAGCTTGGGATCGGTTTAAGGGCATGCTGAGAAAATGCCCAATCATGGGATTGACAAAGGGACCCAGGTGTAGTACTTTTATTCCGGACTATCCCCACAGTTCAAATCCATTGTGGATTCATCCTCCAATGGATCCATCACGAACAAAAGAGTGAATCAAGCATGGGACTTATTGGAATTAATTGCCAAGACACACACCATGTTCCCATCTGATCGCGTGGTCTTAAAGAAAGGACCCACAGCGACTAAGAGTGATGTACTGGGATCCACTAATGCCCAGATTGCTGTACTAACGAAACAAGTGGAATTGCTCGTCAAAGCACAAACTCAGGGGGTACATTCCGTCCAAGCAGCCCCAGTATGCGAAAATTGTGGAGCAAATCACGCCATCTCAAACTGCATGTTGTTGGCGGCGCAGAATGAGCGGTTAATTTTATGGGAAATGCCAACCGACAGTAGTTCAACCCATATTCACAAACATATAATCCGGGATGGAAATTCCACCCAAACTTGAGATATGGGGATAGCTCAAATAATCCTCCATCGGAGAAAAAGCCAAGTTTGGGGGACATGTTTCAGCAATACATGCAGAAAACAGATAAAATGCTTGAGAGACAAGAGACGAATTACCAAAATCAACAAGCCTCAATTAAAAAGCTTGAAACTCAGCTAGGACAGCTGGCTCTACAGCTGTCTGAGAGGACACCTGGAACGTTGCCAAGCAATACAGTGACAAACCCAAGGGAGCATGTGCAGGCAATCACAACAAGAAGTGGAGTGCAACTCCCCGAAATTTATGTAAAAAGGTCGGGGAAGGAGATCAACGTCCCAACTATTGAGGGATCAACCACTGAAAAGAAGGAAGCTGAGTTACCTGTTGATAAGCCCGAAGAAGAAAGCAATGAAGATGTGAAAAAGGAGCCAACTCCTATGAAAGAGTACGTACTGCCGATCCCATTCCCGCAGCGATTGCAAAAACATAAGCTGGACAAACAATTCGGGAAATTCTTAGAGGTCTTTAAAAAGTTACATATCAACATCTCGTTTGCAGAGGCCTTAGCACAAATGCCTAGCTATGCGAAATTCATGAAGGATATCTTGTCCAACAAGAGGAAACTGGAGGATAATGAGACCGTGTGCCTCACGGAAGAGTGTAGTGCAATCATTTAGAAGAAACTACCCCCTAAGCTCAAGGATCCAGGGAGTTTTTCAATTCCATGCACTATCGGCTCTAATATTTTCTATAATGCTCTATGTGATTTAGGGGCAAGTATTAACTTAATGCCTCTTTCCGTTTATAGGAGACTGGGATTGGGAGAAGCTAAACCAACAACAGTCTCCCTTCAACTTGCAGACCGATCCATTAAGCGCCCCAGGGGCATCATTGAGGACGTCCTAGTTAGGGTAGAGAAGTTTATTTTCCCGGTCGACTTCATCATTCTGGATATGGATGAGGACAGTGAAATTCCCATTATTTTGGGACGACCATTCTTGGCTATAGGCAGGGCTCTCATTAACGTTTGTGAAGGCAAGATGATGTTACGAGTGGGGGACGAACAAGTCATCTTCAATGTATTCAAAACAATGAAATACCCAAAAGGTTCAGATGCATGTTATCAAGTGGAAGTGGTTGAGAAATGTGTCGCAGACGCGCTGGAAGTAGACTACGTAGAAGATGACCTTGCCTCGTGCATTATGAGATAAAAAACCACTCGATCCGAAAACTCAGCAATGAGGATGTGTGCTCAATTGCTTGAAGAAGCCCCACCGGTGACAACTAAAAAACACAGATACTACGCCTCATTGGGCGAAAGTCCATCGAGACCAGTACCTTCGGTTGATAAGGCACCTTCTCTTGAGCTTAAACCGCTTCCAAACTACTTACGGTACGCTTATCTCGGCAACTCAAATACCTTGCCGGTAATAATTGCTAATGAGATGACTGAGGAAGAAGAGGAGAAATTGCTAAGGGTGCTAAGAGAGCATAAGACGGTGATTGGGTGGACCATAGCCGACATCAAAGGATAAGCCCGTCTCTATGCATGCATAAGATTGTCATGGAGGACGATAGCAAACCCAAGGTTGATGGGCAACGCAGATTGAACCCCACCTTGCAAGAGGTTGTTCGGGGGGAAGTCCTAAAGTTGATGGATGCTGGGATAATATACCCCATTTCGGACAATCCATGGGTAAGCCCCGTCCATGTGGTACAAAAGAAAGGAGGGATCACTGTACAGAAGAATGAAGATAACGAGTTGATTCCGATGCGCTTGGCAACGGGGTGGAGAGTGTCCATTGACTATAGGAAGTTAAACAGTGCTACAAGAAAGGATCACTTCCCCTTACCGTTCCTGGATCAAATGCTCGAAAGACTCACAGGTCATTCCCATTACTGTTTCTTGGATGGATATTCGGGATATAATCAAATCCCGATTGCCCCGGCGGACCAGGAGAAAATGACATTCACTTGTCCCTACGGGACGTTTGCATTTAGAAGAATGCCATTTGGGCTATGTAATGCCCTCGCCACCTTCCAGAGATGCATGATGGCGATATTTTCGGATATGGTGGAGCTATTTATTGAGGTATTTATGGACGACTTCTCAATATTTGGTGATTCCTTTGATGATTGCTTGGAAAATCTATCTCAAGTGCTTAAGCGGTGCGAAGAGACTAATCTAGTGCTGAACTAGGAGAAGTGCCATTTTATGGTTAAAGAAGGAATAGTTTTAGGGCACAGAATCTCCCAAAAAGGGATTGAGGTGGATAAGGCGAAAGTGCAAATAATAGAAAAATTGCAGCCCCCTACCCCTGTTAAAGGAATAAGAAGTTTTCTAGGGCACGCGGGATTCTATAGAAGATTTATAAAAGACTTCTCTAAAATTACAAAACCATTGTGCACCCTGCTTGAGAAGGATGCACATTTCAACTTCTCCGATGAATGTCTCCAAGCTTTCACCACCCTTAAGGACAAACTAATTACTGCACCAATTATAGCGGCACCTGACTGGAGTCTCCCATTTGAATTAATGTGCGATGCCAGTGATTACGCGGTGGGCGCGGTACTCGGGCAAAGGAAGGACAAGGTGTTCCAGGTGATATACTATGCTAGTAAAATGTTGAATGATGCTCAAGTCAACTACGCCACTGCCGAAAAGGAGATGCTAGCAGTCGTGTTTTCCTTTGACAAGTTTGGCTCTTATTTGATTGGGTCAAAGGTGCTTGTTTACACTGACCACTCAACCCTCAAGTATCTGTTCGAGAAGAGAGACTCAAAACCAAGGCTTATATGATGGGTTCTCTTGCTGCAAGAGTTTGATATTGAGATCAAAGATCGAAAAGGCACCGAAAATCAAGTAGCTGATCATTTGTCAAGATTGGAGCAACCAAAAGAGATAACCGGAACTGAAATTAATGAGGAATTTCCTGATGAACAACTTTTTCAGCTTAGATAGGCACCATGGTATGCCGATATTGTCAACTAATTTGTAAGTCATGTTATGCCACCGGGAATTCACCTATCAGCCAAAAGAAGAAGTTGCTACATGAGGTAAAGTTTTATTACTGGGATGAGACGTACCTTTATAAGAGAGGTCCTGATCAAATAATTAGAATGTGCATTCTAGAAGAAGAGATGAAGCCTATTCTAACACGAGTGCATGCTTCGGCCTATGGCGGGCACTTCGGTCCCACCAAAACAGCCGCTAAAGTACTTCAATGTGGATTCTACTGGCCAACTCTCTTCAAAGATGCACATAGCTTTTGTCGATCTTGTGATCGATGCCAAAGAACTGGTAATGTTTCGGTCCGCCATGAAATGCCCCTGAATAATATTTTGGAGGTAGAATTGTTTGATGTTTGGGGCATTGACTTCATGGGGTCGTTTCCACCATCTTATTCCAACAAATACATCATTGTGGCAGTAGATTATGTGTCTAAGTGGGTTGAAGCGAAGGCATTGCCAACGAATGATGCTAGGGTTGTGGGGAGCTTCATGAAGAAATATATCTTCAACCGATATGGGGCACCCAGGGCTATACTTAGTGCTGGTGGCACTCACTTTTGTAATTGTGTTTTCAGAACCATCCTCCATAAATATGGGGTGCAACATAAGGTGGCCACAGCATAACATCCCCAAACCAGTGGCCAGTTCGAGACATCCAATCGACAGTTAAAAAGAATCTTGGAGTTGACTGTAAGCTCTACAAGAAAAGATTGGTCGAGGAAGTTAGATGATGCACTGTGAGCTTATAGGATTGCCTACAAAACGCTAATCGGTATGACACCTTATAGGTTGGTGTTTGGAAAAGCATGCCATTTGCCGGTAGAATTTGAGCACAAGGCTTATTAGGCACTAAAGCAATTGAATATGGATTTGGAAAAGCGGGGAAAACTCGTTTGCTCCAATTGAATGAACTCGATGAATTGCGATTGGATGCATACAAGAATTCATTAATTTACAAAGAGAAAACTAAACGGTGGCATGATAAGCAGATTCACAAGAGAATTTTTAGAGAAGGGGATCAAGTACTGTTGTATAACTCCCGATTGAAGCTACTTCCAGGAAAATTGTGCTCAAAATGGTCATGACCATTCACTATCTCTAAATTCTTCCCATACGGTATAGTAGAGCTCTACCATCCAGATAAAGGGAGCTTTAAAGTCAATGGTCAAAGAGTAAAGCATTACAGTGAAGAATTCCCTACTACGAAGTCAACCATTGACCTCGCCGTGCCAGAGTAGAAGCTGCAAAAAGTCGAGCTGCAGACTATAAATATAGCGCTTAATGCGAGGCAACCCATTTTTCGTTCCCTATCTTTTTACTTTTTTTTTTTACGCATGGCATCACCTCATAGGATTTGCATTTGCACATTTAATTCATGCAGGAGTTCGTTTGACAAGTTTTACAAATATATCGTTATCCCAATAGAAAGTTGGTCATGCATACGCACACACACAAAAAAAAGCCGAAAAAGGTGCGGCCGCACCATAAGGAGGTGCGGCCGCATATATGGCAACGGCCTGCAGAGTAAACTCTCTGTAGGCCGCAGCCGGGCCGCACCCATCAAGGGTGAGGCCGCACGGGTCACGAACCAGCTAGGGTTCGTGACCCGGCCTTATCCCCCCCCCCTTTTTACCCCTTTTTAATGCCATTCTTACCCATTTCGAGCCAAATTCTCGCCCCACAACCTCCAAACTTCTCCTAACAATTTAAAAATCTATGCATTTCCTCTAGTGTTCAAGTGATTTTTGAATAATAAATCCACATTTTACTCAAGAATCAACTAATTGTAGGGCTTCACTTCTCCCATACATTTTGAGGTAAGTTCTAATCCCCTTCTTAACTTGTTCTTGAATTAAGCATTACATGGATGAATCTCTTATGCCTTTGGACGAAAATTAACAAAAAAAAAAACACATATTTGCTATTAATGTATGAAGAGGGGCGAAATATAGCAGATGCATGTTGGGGATTTCAAATTTTGAGCATACATATTGATTGCAATGCATGAATTTTATGAATTCATGTTGTCATTGGTGATTGGGAAGGCTTTGCAAGCACAATGGGCTTCAATGCACTACCATTAGTAGCCATTTTAGAGCTTGACAAGTTATGCATACCAAGTGTTTGCTCAAATGTCTCATTGAAAGTTTTCTTCTTCTAATGCATACTTTGTACTTGCCATTGCTTGTGAACCTCATTTTGAGTTTGGATGGTGGTTTGATGCAACGATTTACTACTTCTTTGCAAAACGATTTAGGCCACCACATTCCCTACGCATCGCAATCACACCACGTAGCACACGTTTGTTCACACTACTATGCTTCCCCCCTACATCACGCACGCCCTAGTTGAGTTTCCATGTTCGATAACCTAACTATCCATTGCATGCTATTCATTGTAGGGTTTTCCATTCACCATGCCACCAAGAACCCGGGGGACTATGGCACAAAGTAAAGGAAAGGAGCCACACGGAGCATCAACTTCCAACCAAAGCAAACGGGCCAGGACGGAAGAGCCTCCATGGGAGAGACACCCCTCCGCAAGAGCGCTTCTTCGAAAGGAGCTAATTGAAGATTGGGGATTCACCTATGAGAGAGCGGTCAATATGGCTTCATTGAATGATCGGCTCTTACTAAAATTAATCAGTCAAAATAGTTGGGTAAGCCTTTGCAAGAATCTCCATGAGGTCAATGAAGACGTGGTACGAGAATTCTATGCCAACTTTAATGAACATTTATCAATGGACTTCGACGAACATGAAGAAGAAGGAGATCCACATTCACACGCCACTTATGTGCGAGGGATTTGGGTCCCTTTTAGTCCTGAAGCAATTCAAGAATACTATGCAATACCCGAAGGTGTGGAGGTACCGAGTATTCGTAGTAACGAGTGGGACACGGTTGCACAGACATTAATAGCCCATGATGAAGGAACAGTCGTCACTTGGCCCCGAGAGTTGAAGAATGATTCTTTGAACTTGGAAGTCGGTCTCTTATCAAATTTTATGAGCACCAACTTGAAACCAACCACTCATCTCGGTACTGTTCCCAAGAATTGGGCTACTATACTGCACGCTATGGCGAGGGAAGTTAAAGTTCACATTGGCACCATTATCTTTGAGTCTATCTACAAGCTCGCCACAACCATCGAACGAACCTCCAAACTCAAGTCAAAGAATTCGGAACCGTCTGAGCCACAAAAGAAAGAAAAAAAGAACTCCCTCATTTTTCCCAGTCTGATATCGGGATTATGTGCTCGTGCGGGAGTGCCGTCCTGGGCGGGTGATAAAAAGAAGAAGAATGCTGCAGCAGCAATTGACATTTCGACTCTTGTTCAAATGAACATTCAGACACGGGCGGCACGCAATCGCCAAACAGCTAAGGGACGAGAGACTAGTGATGATCAACGAAGACAGACATCTGTGGAGCCTCCCATTACTGGCAGCCTGCCCTACCCCAGTTCCGCTCCCACCCAGTGTGATCATAGTGGAGATTTCTAGGCCATCCGCGAGGAATCGCCACATTGCGAGCCGAGGCATTAGAAGCTAGAAGGTGGCGAGAAGAGGATACACACGCTAGACGGCGCGAGCATGAGGAGTTGATGGCCCGCCTTGCTGCTTTCGGTTTTCCTCCATCCTGTGGCCATCCACCACCATCCGACCCTTGACTCACGCGCTGGGATATTTCGTAAACTTTTCTTTTCTTTCTTCTTTAATTTTCTTGTTTACCATTGCGGACAATGTTACTCTTAAGTTTGGGGGAGGTGATAGGCGTGTCGTTTTAATTATTGTCACTGGGTGTCGTGGTAATCCTAAGTATGTTGTTATTAAAGACATAAGCTTGGTTTTTCTAAAACAAAAAGAGAGAGAGAGAAAAATCGTGTGTCAAGTAGAAAATCACCGATGATTGTTTCTTTTGGGAAAAACCGGAAATAGAATGACAGTTGGACCTTTAAACGTCACTTGATCCTTTTTCTAAAAAAAAAAAAAAATTCCTCTTGTCACTTATTGGTGCACGATTAATTCTATATGAGCACATGGTCATTGTGTGACGTAGATTTATGTTGGAGGTGTAATCTAGATGCTGTGTTTCCCCATATTACCCGATGTTAACCACTTAACCCTTAGAAGTAGGTAATTCTCCCCAAACGGAATATAAGGACCACTACTCGTTTAAAGGCTAAGTTTGGGGGTGGTGAGACTAGTGACTTGATGTTGGGGGAACTACGGTTTGACGTTTTGATGTTTTGCTTTGAGTTGAAGGATTTTTGGTTGGCGAGTTTATACCGGCACTGACCAATGCTACCATTCTCCCGTTAACAAAAAAAAAAGAAGAGAGACAGCATTCACTCACTTCGTTGCTGCCCCATTCTCTTGCCTCATTGACTCGAGTGATTAAGTTTGAGGGGTATTTTACCTGGTGGCTTGAGTGATGAGCTCGGGAGTCACCGACCTAAAGCTCGCTACACGGGTCCTTGAGAAAGCATTATTGTTGGGGCATTGCATTTGCATATCATGATCTTAATCCCAAAAAGAGAGAGAGAGAGATTTCAGGAAATAAAAATTGAAAGGGGTTTGAAGTGTCGGGAAAAGACTCAAAGACTAGAGATTTGAAAAACTTTGGGGCGAGATGGATGGATTGATGGCGGTAGTTCTTTTAACACCTAGTCACTTGTACTTACCACGAGGGGATACAGGCATGGTATTGTGTTGTGCATTCTGTGATTACATCCTCACATGGATTTGAGTTGAGCAATGACTAGCACACACACACCGTATGTCGTGCATATGGCAAGTGAACAGTTTGTGACTGTTTATTTGGTGTGGCGGGAATTCTATAATTCACCTGAGACGAATGGCATAATACTTGACATATTTTGAGTTTTGTGTGGGGGTTAGTGTTTGTTTCGTGAGTGTTTTCTATATTTTGTTTTTCATTTCTTGCTCGAGTGCGAACAAGGGCTAAGTTTGGGGGTGTTTGATGAGTAAGTTAACGATGTTTATTTTATAGTCTTGATTGTGTTCAATGTGTCATATTTTGCTTAATTGTACCCTATTTGAATTGCTTTTAGGTGAAAAGAAACCAAACGAGGGTCAAGTGCAGTACAAGTATGAAAAACGATGAATTTGAGCACAATTGATGAAGTTTTGGGACAACATATGAAAGGAATCAAAGTTGGAGGACCAGAAATTGCAAATAAGGGAGAATTATTTATGGTATGACAAGTGGCACCCGCACAATTGAAGAAATAACACGACGAACACTCTGTAGGCCGCGGAAACGGAGATGCGGCCAAAGAACAGGAAGTGCGGCCGCAGGTCAGCAAGTTGCGGCCACAACTTTGGAATTTTCAGCACTCCGCGTATTTTTGTGAAGTTGTTTCCTACTTGGACTCAACTTCATTCGCATGCACGATTGGAGGCGTCTTGGGGAGACCTAATAGGGGATATAAATACACCGTTTGGAGGAGGAAAGGGGGCTTTTGAATGAGGAGAGATTCACATGGTTTTTGGAGGGGATCTAAGAACGAGTTGATGCGGGGTGCAAGATCAACTATAATTCCACAATTCTTCTTGTAATACCGGGGATGAACTCCTTTATTAATTTCACTTCTTTGTTATTTAGCATGAACAATTAATTTCACTTGTTGGGATGAACGATGTAATTTAGATTGAATATTTGATTTTCGACTCTCATCTTCTTGAACTTCTATTCCTATGTGTTGATTTTACTTCTTTGATTTAATTGATCACTAAATCATTTATCCGTGAATTCTAATCAAGCGAGAGGTGAGTTAGGTATTTAGACCACGAAGTGAAATCCGTCAATTTAAGAGCTAGAGATAGACTTCTATGATTGTCGAGATCCCACGTGACATGTGGAGATACATATATGAATTCCTATGAGCGATAATGCATTTAATTAAGATTTATTCAGACTATACATAGAGATATGGTAGTTGGCTTAGTTAAATAGGATTGATTTGAACTCGAGAGAGGTAAATTAAATCAATTTCGAGAATTCGGTCTAACACAATTTGAGATTAGGAATTGAGAGGAGAAATCAAATAGGAGATCTAAAGATAAATCGGGATTCCCAACTTCACTCTACATTGCCTCAACTACTTTCTATTATTTTGCAAATTTATTGCCGCGTCATTTACAATTTCAGCTAAATTCCCAATCTTTGATCTTTATATTTTTATTTTCTTTTGTTAAGATTAGTTTAAACTGATATTGAGTAAATTAGTCCTCGTGGGAATGATAATCCGGACTCTAAAAAGTCCACTTTACTACTTTTGTGGCGATATCGTGCACTTGCGATAATTTTCACAACATTGAGAAACAAGAAAAACATATAGTATCTATCCAAAACGAACACCGTATACAATTTTTACGCTCCAAAATCATTGCACTATCATTAAACATCATTACACAAACATTACAGATGCAAATCACGTTAGAATGGTACTAACGCAATCCGCACAAGATTATAAAAACTTAAAATTTGACGAAGTTGATCGGTGAGTTGTCAACTTTCTACTCACGACATGACAATAACTAGTAGACTAAACCAATCACCTACAGCGATGCAGAGCTGACAATAAACAGTGTTGAATGCCACAAGATGTAGTGACCGCGAATTTTGTTGAATAAAAATATTTAATTAAATAAAATTTCACAAATGTGTTGCTACGACTTCACCTAAAGAATTTAGTGGCGTAAGCTTGTATAGTCGAATTTTATGTTATTTATTATTGTATTTAATCATTATAAGAAAATAATTATAAAAATTTATTTATTTTTCAAATTTACATTTGAGAATAAAGTTTCAAATTTATTCGATTTAGTCCACAAAATATTAGTTTTACTCAATTATGATCCAATTTGAGTGTAGAGGCAATCCAATCAAATTGTAAACCCATTTAGGGCCCATTTGTACTTTTTACCCATCAAGAATATTTTTATCAAGTTCTTTATGCTGTTTCTTTTGAATACCTTAGTTGAGGTTATTTCAAAACCCTAGCCCTAATTTTCCACACTTCACTATTATCATCTTCAATTTCTCCATTTTCATTCAATATCAAGTAAGAACAACTACAAGTTTTTCAAAAGGTAAACACTCAACACTTCTCCATTTTAATTCCCTATCTCGATTTTCTTTTCAACATTCAACAACACACAATAGTTCTTATCATTTGCTATTAACTTGCATTTTCACTTGATTTCACCACACTTTCTCATAGTTTTTGCCGTGTTTTCACTCCACAAACACCTAGTGGCTAGTACATTTTCAGCAGCAAAATGCATACAAGCTCACACACGCTGCAGCAGACTCAAACCATCAATAGCTGCCCAAACAACACCACTTTCACCACCACCTTTCACAACCACCACCATCTCTACTTCAACACCACTACCACTGCCACTTTCACCACCACAACACCATCATCTCCCCAAACACAACAGCTTGGCACACACACGCATATACAGTCTTGGTCCAACTCACAATCAACAACCCCACACAAAACCTCCACTTTACGTCACAATAACCTTCACAAACCCTATCAATCAATTAGAATCAAGGAAAAAGAAGAAAATAGTAAAGAGCTGAGGAAACATCTCAAATTTCCCCAGAGACAAACAACTAATTTCGTGCCCAAAAATCCTCCGTTTCCTTCAAATGGCGCCACCTTCGCCCTAGCTAGCGGTGACTTCACTGCTGGCAATACCACCTTCTTGCCCGGTTTTCTCTCTCGGTCGAGCCATCTCAACTTTTAACTCTTATAATTTAACCCCTAGGTTATATTTTCAAATTAGGTCCCCCAATTTATTTATTTTATTTAAGTAAGTCCTTAAAGTTTATTTAATTCTAAGCCCCTAACTTTTAATTCTTACAATTTGACCCCTAAATTTGTATTTCAATTTAAATCCTTCAATTTTCCTTCTTTATTTAAGTTAAACCCCCAAACTTTATTTGCATATAAGTCCTCAATGTTTTAAAAAATCTTATAATTTAGTCGAAGCACTTTTAAATTAACTTTATTCCATATTAAGCCCTCAAACTATTCAATTCTTTCATATCAACCCCAAAAATTTTACATTTTTTTAATTTTGGTCCATGACTACAATATGAGTATCTATAAATACTTAATATTTAAGTTGACTAACGTAAAATAAACTCCTTATTGGCTAGACAAGGTGTACGAGCGGTTAGAGGACTAATTTCTCACCAAGAATTAAGCTCAAACTCAGGAAAAATTAAAGGTCTGCTCAAAATTCAATTTTCAACTTTATTTTGCGCAATTATCATTAATTATCTATACTATATGAATGCTCTTAGTATGTAATTGATATGATTGCTTGCTTTTAGACCTAGACTATATGAATGCTCTTAGTATGTAATTGATATGATAGCTTGCTTTAAGACTTCGAGTTGCCTTCGAGCCCAGACTTGCCTTTCGGCACCAAACTTATCCTCGGGTATTTTATTAGAGAGTTTGCATATCTATTTGCCGTATATACCAATATAGATTGATTAACTTGCGCAGAGCCTACTGAGTATTTCTTGAAATACTCTTTCCTTTCTTGAAATACTCATGCCTTTCTTTTTTTAACAAATTGCGGATTAGGGAGTTGGAGGCACGACGAGGAATGGGCGTTTCTTAGGGTTTATCCAATAAATAAATTTTAAGTCCGTTGTTTTCTAAAGAAACTTTGAGGCATTAAAGTATGTTATTTTCGAACTGTTGGAACTATTTAGTATTTTATTTTGGAGGTTTTCTATTATTAGGGATTGATCAATTGTAAGATACTCCAACATGTTTGCCATTTTGAATGAATTTCCGCATTTTGATGTTTGTTATTTTTTCAATTTTATTATTATTATTATTTATTTTTTCAATTTTATTATTATTATTATTACTATTATTATTATTATTATTATTATATAAAAAATTATATGAAATTGTTTTTGAAGGAAGAACTAACGTTTTGGGTTCTTCGAACTCGAGGCGTTGCACAAGAGATGATCAAGCTCTGACAAGTTCGATGTGTTTTAAAGAGAAAAGAATATTGGAGGAAAGGAAAGTCTTGTAAAAAAGTTCTTGTCAGAAATGAAGAGGAAAGTCTTATAAAACCAAAATAGATGCTAATTTGGGTGCAAGGTAAAAATCGAAATAATAATAAAATATATAAAAAAATCCTAAAAGTAGGCAAAAAGCTACAAAAATCGGCATGGGTTACGGTCGTAAATGCTAGGGCTACGGCTGTAAGTCCCCATTTACGATCGCATTCCACCTTTAGTTGCGGTCGCAGGTAAGCCCCCATTGAAATGCTACCTTTAGATAGTTATGGTCGTAAGCATATAGGTAATGGCCATAAGTAGTCCAGTTGAGGATGCAACTCCCCTGTTGCAACCGCAACTTAGCTTGCTGCAAAAATCCTGTCTTTTTATGGCGTAATTTTCCATCTTCAGCTTTTTCCCCTGTTGATCAACAACACGACTTCTTTTGCGTCACTGACCCCCAATCCACATTCCAAGCTATGAGATGATGTTTTTGGAGGACTTTACCATATCTCTTTAATTAATCCCGCCAGTGCCATCTTTAACTTGTTAGGTAGAGCTCATGTAATCGATCGATTGGAACTCGGAGTTAGTCAATTGGCATATAGCTCCCATGTATCACATCATCCACTTCCTCTTCGGGCAGATGCATCCACGAATCATCACCTATATTAAAAGAAGAAGAAACACCAAACTCATCTACAAGGTCTAGTTTATAGGCGTTATCGTTAACTTTCTAGGCCACTTGAAATGACTATCACCTCTTGGTTGTAGCCTCAACCACTGTTGTTGTAGAAATCTCTCTTTCGACAAATGTGACCAAACTTAGGCCTTGTTCTCCCCACTATCTTTTTCCACTAACTTCCACTAACTTTTTCTCTCTCATCATTTTCAACCACCCATTTAATTACTTTATATTTTATAATATATTTTTCTCAATTTTCAACCACACATCCAATACGCAATTCGAGTAAATCAACAAAACACTCCAAAGAACAAGGCCTCAATCTCCCAGCTCGAAGATTACCTTTTTCTGTCCTTTGTTGACCATATTCGAAACTTGCTGATTATGTTTTTCAATCTACATCTCCACCTTTCATGCAAGTCTCTAACAAGCTCCACCTTCCTTTTACCATCTAGGCAAACCCTTTCCTCTACAAGTAGAGGGATTAAATCTAAAGGGGTCAATGGATTCTAGCCATAAACAATTTCAAAAGGAAAGAAATTAGTAGCAGTATGAATAGTAGCATTATAAGCAAACTCAGCAAATGACAAACATGCTCCCTAATTCCTCAAGTTTTTAACTATTTCGATTTCGCAGTCAATTTGTGGATGGCAAGTAGTGAAAAATAAAAGTTTCATACCCGACTTGCCCCACAACGTTTTCAAAAAGTAGCTAAGGTATTTAATATCACAATCCGATACAATTGTTTTGCAAATGCCATGCAATCATACCACTCCATAAAGAAGAAGTTGGGTACATGTGTGGCATTGTCGATTTTGTGGCAAGTATAAAGTGTGCTATTTTACTAAACCTATCTACCACAACATAAACCGAATCTCGACCATTCTTAGACCAAGGTAACCCGAGCACAAATTCGATCGAAATATCATCCATGGTGCTTGTGGCACTGGTAAAGTCATATAAAACCCTTTGGGTAAAACCCTAGACTTGACCTTCTTACATGTTATGCAGTTAGCACAAACTTTCTCCACATCGCGTTTCATTCTAAGCTAATAGAAATGTTCTTGGAAGACATCCAAGGTTTGTTGAATGCCGAAATGACCCATTAAACGTTCACTATGGGCCTCCCACACTAACAATTGTCTAATAGAGCTAGTAGGCATAGGCAACTTGTTCTCTCTAAACAAATATCATTCTATCCTATAGAACTTGTCAAAACTCCCTTTTCCACAACTAGCAAAAATACTAGAAAAATCAGCATCACTCTCATACAAATCCTTTACCATTTCGAATCCTAACAATCTAGTACTTAAAGTGGCAAGCAAAGCATACTTGTGTAACAAACCATCAGCAGCAACATTCTCTTTACCTTGTTTATACTTAATCACGTATGGAAATGTCTCAATGAATACCATCCACTTTGCGAGCCATTTGTTCAACTTTTCTTGTCCTTTGAGCTGCTTTAGGGATTCATGATCAGTGCAAATCATGAACTCGATAAGCCAAAGGTAATACTGCCAATTTTCCAATGCTAGAACTAAAGCATACAACTACTTGTCATACGATGGATAGTTGAGTGCGGCCCTACTTGACTTCTCGCCGAAGTAAGCTATTTGTCTCCTTTCCTACATCAAAATAGCACCAATACCTATTCTCGATGCATCACATTCACTCTCAAAAGCCTTATTAAAACCGGGGAGAGATAGCACGGGCAAAGAACACAATTTATCCTTAATAGATTTGAAAGCATGCTCTTGTTCAATGCTCCATTTAAATCCCACACTTTTCTTAACTACTTCAATTAGTGCTGTAGCTAGAGTACTAAAATTAGGCACAAACCTCCTCTAGAAACTAGCCAAACCGTGAAAACTCCTAACTTCAGTTATGCTTTTGGGTATAGGCCATTCTTTGATTGCTTTGTCTTCTGTTCATCTACTTCTACCCCATCAGCACTCACTATGTAGCCAAGAAATACTATCTTCTCCGGAAAACATTGGCTTTTAGTAGGGTTAGCGAACAACTTCTCTTCCCTTAGAATCTCTAAAACATGCGTAAGGTGACCCGCATGAACTTCTCAACCATGGTTATAAATAAAGATATAATCACAATACACCACAAACAAATTTACTAATAAAAGCATTTAAAACATAATTCATTAGACGTACGAAAGTACTAGGTGCATTTGTGAATCAAAATGGCATAACCATCCATTCATACAATCCACACTTAGTTTTGAACGTCATTTTCCTTTCATTCTAATCTGATGAAAGCCACTCTTAAGATCGATTTTGCTAAAAATATTAGCACTACGCAATTCATCTAGTATACCATCTAACTTAGGAATATGGTTCCGATACTTTACCGCAACATTGTTGATGGCTTTGTAATCAACACACATTCTCCATAAGCCGTATTTTTCTGGTACTAGCAACACTAGCACTGTTCATGGCTCATCCTCTACAAGTTTTATCCTATGCTCACGAAATCTTCCACTTGGCAATGTAATTCCTTCGTTTCCTCGGGATTACTTTGATAAGCGGGACAGTTTGGAATTGTAGCTTCGAGTACCAAGTCAATCCGATGCTCTATGACCTTAATGGATGGTCATCCACTTGGCAATTCTTCCGGTAGCACGTCCTCAAATTCCTACAAGAGAGAATTAACCAAACCGGGGATGGAATCAAGGTTAGAGTTAAGTATAAGGCAAGACTCCTTGTACACGAACAAACCAAATTGTTGGTTTTTCAAAAAGGCCTTCAAAATGTATCTCTGTTTTTGAAAGAAGCATTCTTTCGTCTTACTGTAGTAACCATCAATTTTATTAAATTAAAAATATTTAATTAAATAAAATTCCAAAACATGTCACTACGATTTCACCTAAAAAAATTTAATAGTGTAGCTTGTTTAGTCAAATTATAAATTATATTTATTGTTTATTTATTCATTAAAAATAATTTATAAAATTTATTTTTTCTTCAAATTCACATGTGAGGACCAAACTTTCAAATTTATTTGATTTAATTCCCAAAATCTTAGTTCTTATTCATTAAAGCCCAGTCTTAACTTCAAGTCTGATTTAACGTTCAATTTTAGTCCAACAATCGAATTCTAAAACTTACTTCTTATTTAATTTTAATCCTTGGACTTTAACTTTAGTTATTATGTCATTAAATTCAAAGAATTGATCTTTCTACTAAATCCATGACTTTCAATAATTTGCGATTTGGACCCCATTGAACTTTATTTTGATCTTTAGTATCTAAATCCTAATTATTTTCCATTCTTGCTTGGTGATTTAATTTAATTTCCAGGATTTTCAATTTCTCGACTCTTAAATCTAAAGAGTTCGCAATTAGCCCAAAATAAATTATTCAAGCCGAATTTATTTCTTAACCTAATTACAAATTTTATGCCAATTTGCAGTCAAATCTAATTAGAAGCTCATTTAACACCAATTTTCATCTCTTGTCCAATAAGAAAGTTTCACCATAGCTTTCGTACCCTAATTCCTCCCCTTTAAATATTTTAGTTTAAGCATAGACCTACCATCCTTAAACCCTAAATCAAAAAACACAAGCTTCAAGACTATTCCATCCTCAATCAACTCTATCAAGGCAATCAATAATGGTTCCATCCTCATCTTCATGTCATTCCCCATCCACAACTAAGAAGAAGAAATTAAATCAACTTCAATAGGTAAGTTCTTCACTTTTCTTCTTTGTATTCTATTCGTGCGAAACCGCAAGTGTACGGGTCGTACTAGTAATAAAGTGGACCTAGAAGTCTGGATATCATACCCACAAGGATTAGTATTTGTATCGAATTACTTATTCTAGCGTGAAGTAACCTATACAGAGAAAGCACAAACAATTACAGATTGGAAAGAGAATTAAACTAAACTAACCAAGAAAGCAAGAAAGCAAAGACATGAAACATGGGCGAGAAATGGGATTAACCTTGGATTGAAGGAGTAGTCGGGATTCATGATTTCACTCACTACTAGTTACACTAATCCGCTGATGAACACAGCATATTGCCCATCTTCTATGTAAGATCCGATTTTCCTTATATAGGTGGTTCCTCTTTCGAATGTCAAACTCCCCCTAATCAATTGATTCAACCTGCTATATTTCTGTGTCGATATGTTATCAATCAATCACATAGAGGTTTGTCAAAATAGTTCAATGGATCATCTAAGGTTAGAAGTATATTTCTATCCCCTATAAGAATTTAGAGTGAATGCTCCGTGGTCTAGCGTGCATAGTCTCCTTTCGAAGCCTATACGCGTTACTACTGCATATAATTGGTGATTAAGCAATTACATGTAGCAAACTCAAAAGCAATCACACATGAGATGACAAGACAAATCCATTCCGTCAACATATATGGATTAATATAACTAGATTAAGATTCATCAAATCATCCCAACATTACAATAAGTAGCTCATCATGAAGAAATTACAAGACAATAATACATATACAGCACAAATGGAAGAGAAAATGAAAGAACGAGATACAAGTTAGGATTTCTCCCTTTTTGAAGCATCACTCTTTGATTCTTCTGTCTCTACCATATCTCCTCTTGATTCTTCATCATTCTCTCCAAGGAATGATCCCCAATCAAGCCCAAAACAAGAAAAGAAAAGAAAAGAAGAAAAGAAAAGAAAGAAAGAAAATAGGAGAAGAAAAAGGAAGAGAAAACCTAACCTAAGCTAAGGAAGACAATGGAAAATTGGGGGTGAATTGGTGTGTTAAAATGCCCCAAATTCGTGTGTCCATTTATCCCCAAAAGGTACCTCAAGCGTGGTGAAAGAAATGGCATTTTTTGGATTTAATAGTGTACGCCCCGTCTAGTTGAATTTCATATTATTTATTATTCTATTTAATTATTATAAGAAAATAATTTATAAAAATTATTATTTTTCAAACTTACTTTCGAGGACCAAACTTTTTAAATTTATTTATTTTAGTCCCCAAAGTTTTTTATTTTATTCATTAAAACCCAATTTACAGTCCAATTTAAGTATAGACCCAATTTAATCCAATTACAAGCCCATTTACCGGCTCATTTATGCTCTAACCCATTAAAAATTCCTTAACCAATTTCTTAGCCTAGTGTACTCTTTAAATACTTATAGTTGGGATCCTTTTAAACCCTAACCCCAACATTCTTCCTTAACTTCACCATTTTCACATTCATTTTCTCCATCTTCATTCCACATCCAACAAGAGCAACTAATCAAATTTTTATAGGCGATTTCCTCTTAACCTATCATTTTAAATCTTTATTTCAATTATCTTTTTTTAATATTTCATTATTTCATATTAAAACACACACATAATTTCTTGAAAGATTGTTATTTCTAGGTAGATTGTTATTTCTAGGGCTGTCAATGGATTGGATTTTGATCCGAATTCGATGAAATTAACGGGAGATGGATTTAAGGTTTTGATCCGATAACCCGATAAATATCCGAATCCGATAATCCATTAATTAAATAGAGCAACAATGGATTGACCTATATCCAATCTGATAACAATCCAATCCGAATTTTTTTATTATAATATATTTTATATATTTTTTCTAAAAAAATTCCGTATACTTTTTAAAGTTAAATTCTTTAAATTCAAATTATAAAAATTATCAAGTCAAGTCAAATTATGACATATAATATATTATTATTATAATAATATAATAAATATAATATTATATATGATATATGATAGTGTGTTAGTAGTTTAGCACTTTAGTAGCAAAGTGGTCATGGGATTGGTGGGATTGTGGGAAATTGGGAATGAATTTCCTTGACATAATGGCAGACAAGAACAATTAGTTAAGGGATGAACTTTTCGGCTTCCAAAGATGACTTTTCAGTTTTCATCCTCACCTAATCACCTTGTACAATACAGAAGAGTAAGAACCTTCCAGAATCAGTATTCCTGCTTCTGGCCTTCTTGGTTCATCAAATCACCACTCCATTACTTCACCTCTAGTTCTAGTTTTAAGAATTAAACAAAATTCTTCAAGTCTTCCATTGATCAACCTGTTAAGTGTTAGATATTTTTTTCAAATTTATTTTCAATTCGGTATTTTGCATGGTAAAGTATCACATGGTGGAAATAAATATTTTGTAACCTTCATAGATGATTTCTTGAAATATGCTTATGTATATTTACTAAAAAGTAAAGATGAAGTCTTAAGCAAATTTATAATCTATAAAATTGAAGTAGAAAATCAATTGAATCAGAAAATTCAAGTCCTATATTCCGATAGGGGAGGTGAATACCAAGTAACAGAATTGGGAAACAAAACCTATAAGTGCGTATTTATAGGGTATTCAAGAAATAGTACTGCCTATAGGTTTCGAAAATTAGAATCCTATGACATTATCGAGTCAATTGATGCTAAATTTTTTGAAGATATGTATAAGTCTTCCCCCATGTTGAATCATCAGATACAGAACCTAGACGAAGTAAGAGACGAAGGAAAGAAAAATCGTTTGGTCCTGAATTTTTGACTTCTTTACTTAAAGGTGACGTAAGCACTATTACACACCAAAGTAAGTTAACAATGGACAAAAATAGTAATGACCCTATCACATATTCGGAGGCCGTTGGTTCTCGAGATGCTGTCTTTTGGAAAAAAGCAATCAATGACGAAATGGGGTCCATTATGTTAAACCAAACATGGGAGTTGGTTGACTTACCTAAAGGTTCCAACCCGATAGGTTCTAAATGGATCTTCAAGAAGAAATTAAATTCAGGTGGTTCCATAAATAAATACAAAGCTCGTCTAGTAGCAAAAGGGTACAAGCAACGTCATGGCATAGATTAATTTGACACTTATGGTCCAATGGCAAGAATATCATCTATCCGTATGTTGTCCCTAGCAGCTATTCACAACTTGGTTGTTCATCAAATGGATGTGAAAACCGCTTTGCTAAATGGTGATTTAGAAGAAGAGGTATATATGGAGCAACCAGAGGGTTTCGTTTTATCGGGACAAGAGAAGAAAGTTTGCAAATTGATTAAATCTCTCTATGGTTTAAAACAAGCCCGGATGCAATGGAATGAAAAGTTTAATAAAGTAATGTTGTCGAATGTTTTCAAGGTTAATGAAGCTGATAAGTGTATTTATTCTACAAATGGAGCTTGTGTTCTAATTTGCTTGTATGTAGATGATATGCTTATCTTTGACCCTAACCTAGAATCAATAAAAGAGACTAAACTATTACTAGAATCTAATTTTGATATGAAGGACATGGGTGAGGCAAATGTGATCTTAGGGATTCAAATAATAAGAAATAACGGAGTTATATCGTTGAACCAATCTCATTACATTGAAAATGTCCTTAAGATATGGTCATATGGATCACAAACCCGTGTCTATTCCGTTAGATCCTAGTATCAAGTTAATGAAAAATACCGGTAGGTCTTACGATCAACTACAATATACTAGTGTGATTGGATGTCTTATGTATGCTATGTATTGCACTAGACCAGATATTGCATATGCAGTTGAAGGATACACAATGCTAGTTGGAATAATATAGAGTCAAATTCTAAATCCACAACCGGGTGGATTTTTACTCTGGGAGGTGCAACTATATCTTGGTGTTCTAAGAAACAAAGTTGTATATCATAATCAACTATGTTGGTAGAATTTATTGCCTTGACTGATGCATCTAAAGAGGCTGAATGGTTGAGAAACTTATTGATTGACATTCCTTTGTGGAAGAATCCATCTCCAACGGCGATGATTTATTGTGATAGTAAGGCTACTCTATATAAAGCAGCTAGCAAAACTTATAATGGTAAACAAGGATATCTCAGCCTTAAACATCAGTCACTATGAGGATTGCTTAAGCAAGGGATAGTGATAGTTGACGATGTAGAGTCAAAGAACAATCTAGTAGATCTTTGACGAGAGAATTGGGTGAGAAATGATTATGAAAACATCAAGAGGAATGGGATTAAGGTCTACGTAAATTGAGTTAGCTTTAATGGGAACCCTACTTATGTTTTGAAATATAAACAAAGTTCAAAGGGTACAAACAAAGTCAAAGTCTAACTTATGTGAGACACTAGGTTCCTTAGTTAGGTCCCATTCATAAAATTCCTAATGTATGAAGTCTTCTACATGATAGAGGTTGGATGTTATTCCTTAATAAGTTCAGATGTGAGGGAAAGTGAATTGTAGAATAAGTTTATACGAACTTACCTATATGACTGAGAAAGTCAGGCCGCTTTCTATGAGATTTAGACCTTCTCTAGAGCATTCATGAAATTCGGGATATTACGCAAGTCCACTAATGCGTTGAAACAAAAGCGAAACTCCTTTATGGGATAGTATGTGTG
This sequence comes from Jasminum sambac, assembly GCA_018223645.1. Taxonomy (NCBI): domain Eukaryota; kingdom Viridiplantae; phylum Streptophyta; class Magnoliopsida; order Lamiales; family Oleaceae; genus Jasminum; species Jasminum sambac. Next base: position 2,468,249 of record CP073650.1, read on the forward strand.
GTGACTCTGGTTGAGTCATGTACGGGTCCTTGGTTCAAGATTCGTTCACCATAGCACCTGCGCTAAACTTTGAGTTGCTTGCACTAAGTAGAAGTTTAAAGTCAAAAGCCACTTTCATTTGTGTACGATTTTCCTACGACGATGCATTTACATTTGCATTTGCATTTGCATTACAAAGAACTACGGTGGCTTGATCCTAAAATGGTACATAGGCAATCATACTAGGTGATGCAGCCATTGGACATTCATCATTTTTCTTTCATAAAATAAATTTTGACAAAATAAGGGAGAACTGTTAGATATTTTGCTCAAATTTGTTTTCAATTTGATATTTTGCAAATGATTTGCCGCCTCAGTTAATGTGTGCTGCTTCGCAATGGGGGTCGAGGGGGCAGCCCCCCTCATGGGGGCTCAGGGGCAATGCCGCCGAAAGGTAAAAATAATTTGTGTTTGTTTGGGTTAAGGATCTTATGTGAAAAATTGTGTCTCTTTAGATAATAGACACATCTATTTGAAGAAGAAGAGACATGTCTCTTCGAAAAGGCATATCTATCCATTGAAGAGACACAACTCAAACGAAGGGACACAACTCAATTCAACAGACACGAACTCTCTATAAATGCATTGTTTCGGTCATTTGCATAATAATCCGAATTAAAAAATAGTGTCACCTATTCTAACCTGCATTCGGCTTCATCAGTTTTATATCCGACTCTCTCTTTGGTTTTATCAAACGTGTCACTATTTGAATCAAACGAAAAACTCCATTGTATCCTAAGAGAGATCTTTGCTAACCCGAAGTGACATTATTGAAAAGAGGAGAAACATCTCTTAAAAGATAGCGAACATTACGTGCCTTGGCGTCATTACTGCTTTGATATATTACCCTCAATTTCCCAACATTAAGTACTACCACAAATTCTTCATCATTTCAATTTATCACTAAACAGGTACGCGTCTTTTTATTTTATGCATATATATATATATATATATATATATATATTGTCAAAAGAATACTAGTATAACATGACATTTGTTACACTATTGCATTATGCCACACCGATACATTATTCCCATTTGCAGCATGTATACATCTTTATGTGTTAGAAATCCTATATTTTAAATCCATTTCATTTTTCCACTGAAAAACTAATGATTGGAATCTGTGAGTAACTGAGTATATTTTTATTTTATTCATCCATGGAGCCATTTTCTGTGATTATATACATTACTTATTCAATATTTTGAAAGAATATTAAGTGATGTAATATATCAAATTTATGTATGTAGTGTATCTATATGAGGAATGATGAGGTAGATGGTGGAGTATGAGGGCATCCGTGAGGAAGTGTGTTGGTATTGCTGAACGAAATTGAGATGAAGGGAACAAAAAGTAGTTTAAGGAAGAAGAAAATGGAGTACTAGACTGTGAGAGTAAGGAAGAGAGAGATTTTTCATTTTAATTAAGGAAGAGATAGATTTTTCATTTTAATTTTTCACCAAGGCCATGGGAATTGATTAATAATGCTTATACACATCTGACCATTTATTTTGCTTAAACTTGTGGGTATTAAGATCAATAATTATTTAAAATTATCAAAATGCATGCTCTAATTAGTGATTTTACATGCCTAAATTACTATCTATCGAAAGTTTTTTTCTTAGTTGGCTTTGGTTCTTGTCAGGTACATACAATGGCTAACAATCCTAGTAATATTGAAGTAGACGACAATGTTGCGTGTGAGAATATTATACAAGTTGAAGATTCTCCGCCACTTTCTCCTAAGAGACGAAAATTGACATCCAATGTATGGAATGACTTTTCATGCAAACTGCAAGCATTGTCGTAAAGAATTTGTAGGGGAGAGTTGTAAAGGAGCTAGCCAGTTAAAAAGTCATTTGCAAATATGTAATGCAAAAGGTAATAAGGATATTGGATCAATTTCCAAAAATTGCATTGAGGTTACTCTTAAAAATGATAAGTTTGAGCAATGGAAAAGCAGGATGGATTTTGCTAAGATGGTTATCAAGCATAATTATCCTTTTAATATGGCGGAACATGAATATTTTGAGATTTTTTGTAATGGTTTACAACCGATGTTCAAACTTGTGTCAAGAAATACAAAGAGCTCGGATATGTTTGAAGTTTACAAAAGTGAGAAAGAGAAGTTGCAGAACTACTTTGAGAAACGTCCAGGTAGAATCACTCTAATCACTGATCTTTGGACATCTGATCATCAAGATATTGGCTATATATGCTTGACATCTCATTTTATTGATGATGAATGGGTATTGAACAAAAAAAAATAATTGGTTACAATGTATTGAGTATCCTCATAATACAGAAACACTTTTTAGATATATCATTGATATGATTTTGGATTGGAATTTGGAGAAAAAATTGTTTTCCATGGTGGTTGACAATGCTAAAGTAAATGATGTAGTGATAAGAAGTTTGAAAAGTTGGCTTTGTGATAAGTCTGCAATACCTTTGGAAGGTGAGTTACTTCATGTTCGTTGTAGTGCTCATATTCTTAATTTGATTGTGCAAGATGGGTTGAAAGAAATTGGATAGTTTATTCTTAAAGTTAGAGAAACTGTGAAGCATTTGAAAAGGTCTCCATATGCGAATCCAAAATTTCATCAGGCAAAAAATCAACTTAAGCTGAAAGATAAGAAAAAGGTAAAGATGGATTGTTCTACTAGGTGGAATTCTACATTTGAGATGATTGAAAATGCAATAGAAATGACAGAGATGCTTTGGCGTGTAGCACAAACTGATCGTAATTATAAATTGTATCCAAGTGATGAAGAGTAGAAAAATGCTAAAGTTCTATGTGATTGCTTGAGAATATTTTATGCAGCAACAAATCATTTTTCTGGTTCTCATTTTCCTACATCAAACGTGTTTTTCCTTGACGTTTGTAAAATTCAACTGCATTTATCTAAGTGGGAAAGTAGTGAGCATGAGTTTTTGCATATTATGGTTGGGCCAATGAAAGAGAAGTTTGATAAATATTGGGTTTTTTTTTTTTGGAATTAGCACTTGCCATTTTTTTATCCAAGATTTAAAATGGATTTGGTTGAATATTATTATGATAAGCTCTATGGTGATGATGCTTATACATATGTTGAAAGAGTTTGTAAGGTGACATTTGCCATTTTTAATGAGTATGACAATGGGTCATCTCAATCTGAAGTGGAAATAAGTCAAGATATTGGTTCTAGCAGTAGTGATCATGTTATGAGGGCTTCATTAGAGGACCAGTTGAGTGGGTTTGATTCGTGGTCCACACAATCTCGATCTTCAATGCTTACTCATTTAAAAAGTCCGAGTTAGAGAAGTACTTGGAGGAACCATTATTTCCAAGGATTGCGAATTTTAAAGTTTTGAATTGGTCGAAGGTTAATAGTGCTAAATTTCCTACTCTTGGAAGAATTGCTTGTGACATATTAGCTATTCCGGCAACTACTGTGGCGTCTGAGGCTGCATTTAGTGTGGGAGGAAGAGTAATTGATGATTTTCATGCTTCGTCACTTCCAGAGACGGTAGGCCTTGGTAACCACACAAGATTGGCTTCCTTCCAAGAAGAAAAATACTAAGTATGCTAATAATTAGGTTGATAATTTTTTTAATAGCTATGTATTATTATTTATTCTTGATTAGTTCTTAATTTTTCATGTTCTTCTTGTAGACCTTGACATGGATACTACAAACAAGGACAACTAAAACAAAAAACAATGTTTCTTAAAGCTCAAGTTTATGTAAGCTTGTCTTATAAAGTTGTGCTTTCAATTTCTTAAAATTGTATCAATTTTTATAGCTTCTACACATGTTTCTCTTTGTTTTAGGTTTGGTGGATTGGTTGGTGATATGATTTTGCAAGAGCATTAGAAGTTATTAAGTTGGAGATTTTTTTTCTCCGTTTTGTTGCTTGCTCTCCACAATTTTTTGTTATGTACTAATTGAAACATTGCATATTTTGGTTTTTTTTTTTTTTACTTGATGATGGTATATGTCAATTGTTCTTGAACATGTTATTGACCCATGCCAGCCGACAAGTTAATATGGTTATTTCATTATAATTTTTATTTTATTTTTAGATAATATTATGGTTTTAGATTCATGAATGCTTTGAATATGACTATACGAGAGTTCTTTTTTATACAATAATTTACGATCTTTAATTAGCTTAATAAGTAACATTCCAATTAAAAAATATGCTATAAATAATTTCGGATCTATTAATCGGATAAGATATCCTTTAAGATAACAAATCGAATATGGATTTAACTGTCAAGAATCCGTCAGATTATCGGATCGGATCGGAAAATTATTATTATCGGATCGGATCGGATATAGACAGATTCGATCCGAATCCGATCCATTTACAGGTCTAGTTATTTCATTGCCACTTTTCAAAGCATCTACTGCATCTTTTTACTTCATTTGCAAAATTACAGCTCAACACACATAGAAACAATAGCCCAGCAACACAACAACCTAGCATTCATTGCATCTCTACCCATTGCGCACACACATACACGCAGCAGCCTAGCATAACAGCAACAATGATCAGCATCACCATTCACACCACCATCTCCACCTAGCCATCAGCTAACACAGCAACTCGACACAAACACCACCTGCGGCCACCACACACAATAGGCACAAAAAGCACACACATACGCAGCAAACACACTAACTCACGATCCAACCACACACACCCCTCCACAATCACCATTAAGCATACACTAACACCTTAAGAAGCTCTATTGTTCGAATAGGGAAGAGGAAAGTAAGAACATTAAAAGAAATTTCCAATCATGTCTTGAACTGTTTCACCGATTTCTTGCTCAATCCTTACTCATTTCCGTGGATTTCTGCCACCAATAGCGTCAACTAGCACCGCCGCACATTTGACGCCCGCCGGCGACAGCATCGCTGGCCACCACCAGCGTCATTTCGGCCGTGTACAGCCAAGAGCAAGAAGAGAAGCCCGAGTGTGCGTGCGTGACTTAGGGATGAAGATGAATTGGGGATTTTAATTTTTAATTAAACGAGTTTGCAAGCCTAGTCCCTAATGCTTATAATTCCTTTTAAGTTAATCCCTTTACTTTTTTTAAATTATAGATTCCCAACTTTTAATTTCTATAATTTAACCCCTAAACTATATTTTCAACTTATGTCCCCCAATTTATTTATTTTATTTAAGTAAACACTTAAATTTTATTTAATTCTAAGTCTTTAACTTTTAATTTTTACAGTTTGAGCCATAAACTTTTATTTCAATTTGAATCCGTCAGTTTCTTATTCTTATTTAAGTTAACCCCCAAACTTTAATTGCATCTAAACCCTCAATGTTTTAAAAATTTTATAATTTAGTCCGACGTATTTTTAATTCAATTTTATTGCATATTAGGTGCTCACACTATTCAATTCTTTCAAATCGACTCTCAAACTTTTATAATATTTCAATGGGATTTTGGTGCAAATAGTCCCAAAAAATAGCCATATTACAGATTTGGTCCCAAATAATAAAAGGTAGCGCAAATGCTCCCAAAATAAAACTTTGGTGTGCAAATGGTCCATTTGGATGGAATCCGTCTGTTTAACCGTTAGTCAAAGTCAACTGCTGAAAACTTGGGTGCGCATTTGGTCAATTTCACTTGAAATAAATTGTACAAAAGGTCCTAACTTTAGATATTGTTACAATCAAATCCAAAAGTTTGAAAAATATATACTTTAGTCCCAAATTTAGTTAAATTGTATAATCTTTTATATTTTATTTTTTCTATGGGTGCTTATTTTGTATGTAATTAATTTTATTGAATTAATGTGATACCGATTAAATATTTTTTATCAAAAAATTTCAACACATTAGCATTTGTTCGTATTAATATCGTATCACAACTTTCGAAAATTTTCTTTAGCATTAGAGATGCGCACATTTTGATTTTAACCAATAGCTAATAATAAATATAATAATTTTATATTCATAACAATAATTTTAAATAGGTACAATAATTATATTTATTATAAATCATTATACAATTTAACTAAATTTGGGACTAATTTTAATTCAATAAAATTAATTACGGACCAAATAAGCACCCATAGAAAAAATAAAATATAAAAGATTATACAATTTAAATAAATTTGGGACTAAAGTATATATTTTTCAAACTTTTGGACTTGATTATAACAATATTTAAAGTTAGGACCTTTTGTGCAATTTATTTCAAGTGAAATGGACCAAATGCGCACCCAAGTTTTCAGTAGTTGACTTTGACTAACGGTTAAACGGACGGATTCCATCCAAATGGACCATTTGCGCACCAAAGTTTTTTTTGGGACCATTTGCGCTACCTTTTATTATTTGGGACTAAATCTGCAATATGGCTAATTTTTTGGGACTATTTGCGCCAAAATCCCTATTTCAATTTAGGTCCATAAGTTTAATATTGCTTCTAAATACTTAATATTTAAGAGTATTAACATAAATTAAATTTCTTATTGACTAGATGAGGTGTACGGGTAACTAGAGAAATGATTCTCACCACTTAGTAAGCTCAATACTGGGGTAAAGGTTTAATGTTGACTCATTTCCTAAAAATTACTTTTGAAATGTGAGCATTTACAGTTGATATTGCCATAACTACTTGCATGTAAATGTTATATGACAACGTGTGTATTCCGCACTATGATGATAGGCTTCAAGCCTAATTACGACGTGCTTTCTCGGCACTATGATGATAGGTTTCAAACCTAATTACTACTGTTTAATAGTACTATGATGATAGGCTTCCATCCTAATAAATAATAACGACATGCTTTGAAACACTATAATGACGATTGAGATGGATGATGAGCGAACCTGTATTATATACTTGTTCGTATTTTTATGATGAATGATATTTATGTGCATTTAATTTGTAAAATATATTGATTTTATGTGTGGGGTCTGCTGAGTATTTAAAATACTCACATTTTCTCTATCCAATGAACAAATTGTAGATTAAGGAGTTGGAGGTATGGCGAGACGTCGGAGTTCCTTAGCGTTCTTTAAATGAAGTAGTTTTATTTTAGTTGTTATTCTGAGTACTTTTAAACTATTAAAGTATGTATTTTGAATGTTATGAACTACATAATACTTATTATTGGATGTTTTGAGTTATTAGAGATCGAATAGATGAACGATACTCTAATGAGTTTGTTATTTTAAAAGAATTTCGGCATCCTAATTATTTGTTATTTTTCTACATTTATTATTATTATTATTATTATTTTAAAAATTGAAATATTTTACAGAAAGAGCTAACGTTATGTGTTTTTAGAACTCGGAGCGTTACAACTTGGTATCAGAGCGGGTTTATGGTTTTGTAAACTTGCAAGTTGTTTAAAGTATTTTTTGAAAAATTTTGAAAAATTTAAGAGTTTTAAGTCCTAGGAGTCACCACGACCATCGCATCTTTGCCGACTCTGAGGTTAAGATTCAAAGTTTTTAGATTTTAAAGGACTTATTGAGTTTCAAAGTTCTTTTTGAGAAACTATGTTTTGATCTAGAATGAAAGAAGAAAGTTCCAAGAAGTTTTTCAAATATAATAAGAAAGAGTATTTATGAATGCTCTAATCTCTTTAAGAAAAAGTTTATGACAGATACAATATTAAAAGTTTTATGAATGTTTGTATCTGTTTAGAGTCAAGAAAGCCTCTGTGAAGGTTTTTATCGAATTAAAAATTTGATACCAAGATTAGAATGTTTTGCAAGTAATTGTATCTGAATTGAGGGATTTTCTATCCAGAAAAGAAAGAGTAAACTACTTTTACTTGAGAGAGATGGGAATTATGTGATTTGAAAGAAATGAGATTTTATATTACTGAGTTTGACCCTAAGTGTGAACTTTCATGAGATGAATGGAGCATAAGTTTAAAGAATATTTTCAATGTATTTTAGTCCTCAAAATGAGCTAAAAGATGTAAGAAATCTCTAGACTGGACTTTACATAAATGGTATGATGTACTTGATTTTGATATAATTGAGCTTTTGCCATATTAGATACTCCTAGATTGGCAAGTGTGGGGATGAACGAAGACAAATAAGGATATTAAATTGTAGAACTTAGTGTGTGATTATAACTGATCGTAGCTATTGTAGATTTGCTTAAATGTTGTGCATTATACTCAAATTGAGGTGTTGTATTACTACGTAGTTTTACTGCTGCGATAAATTTATATCTTATTGGATGCATTTTGGTGTTAGAGAATATAGTATTTTCTTCTTAGGATGGAATTGTGAACGTTATACTCGCATGTTATGTAGTGATTGGAAATTTACTTAGACAAAAATATTTAATTAAATAAAATTTTAAACGTGTCGCTACGACTTCACTTATAAAATTTAATAACATACGTTCGTCTAGTCGATATTTATATTATTTATTGCTATGTTTAATTATTATAAAAAAATAATATATAAAAGTTTATTTATTTTCAAAATTTACTTTTGAAGACCCAAACTTTTAAATTTATTTATTTTAGTGCCAAAATCTTAGTTTTTATTTCATTTGAGTCCACTTCTAATTAGTAGCCCACTCAAGGCCCAATTATGTTATAGCCCAATAACAATGCCTTAACTAAATTCTGACTCTAAAATACCCTTTAAATGCTCATTATTGGGATTCTCTCAAACCTTAACCCCATTAATATCCCCATTTTCCTCCATTATCATCGTTAAGTTCATTCCACCCATTATCATTCAACAAATCAAGCAATTTTCAAGTGGTAAGATTTCTTAACCTTTTTATTTGCATTTCTATTCCAATGCTCTTTATCTAGTATTACACTCTCTTGGATAGTTGTTAGTTCTTTACTTTTTTCACTTAATTTTACCACCACCAACTCCACCACAATCACCACCATATCGCCACCACGTCACCACTGGTAGCCACCGCTCAAACACACCAAACACGGATATACACACGCATCTATACATACACGCATAACCCACGGCCAAGTAGCTCAAACTCAATATCACAACCTAAAAATTACACCTACACCTTCCTCTTTCTCCACAGAATATCATAAAACCAATTAATTTTGAAAATGTCTAGAGATTAGGTCGAATTTTAAAAATATCCAGAATTTTCCCTCAAGCTTTCCCCTTCAAATTTGAGCCGATTAGTCATCTTTTCATTCAATTAAAACCAGCACGATGACCACCATTGCTGCCACTAGCTTCGCCCGTGACCACCGTCGGCGGCCCCATCGGAAAACTGCCACGAATTCTTGAATTTTTTTCCCAAGTTTCGGCCATAGAAGAGACACAAGAGAGAAGCCTGCATTGCTGTGCCATTTTTTAACCTTTTTCATGATTTAATTCAGGACATTGCAAATCAAGTCCTTTGATTTCATTATTTAGTTTAAATTGGTCCTTATATTTTATTTAATTTATTAATCCTTAACTTTTAATTTTCATAATTTAGCCCTTAAGTTATTATTTCCTATGATGTCTCCCAAGTTATTTATTTTATTTAAATAAACTCTTAAATTTTATTTGAATTACAGTCCTTAACTTTCAATTGTTGCAATTTGACCCCTAAACTTTTATTTCACTTTTAATCCTTCAATTTCTTATTCCTATTTAAGTTAACCTCCAAACTTTAATTGCATCTTAGTCCACCATGTTTTAAAAAATTTTTATAATTGAGTCCAAAATATTTTTGGTTCAATTTTATTGCATATTAGGTCACCAAACTATTGATTCTTTCAAATTGACACTGAAACTTTTATATTCATTCAATTTTGGTCCAAAACTTCTATATTATTTATAAATATTTAATACTTAAGAATATTAACATAAATTAAATTCGTTACTGACTAGAAGAGGCGTACCAACAACTAGAGGACTGATTCTCACCGCTTAGTAGGCTCAAAACTCGAGAGAGATTTAAGATAGGGTCAAAAGACTCACTTTTACTTATCGCGCATTTATAGTTGATAATCTGTACTATATGAGTGCTTTTAGTATGTAATAGACTTGCCTTCGGGTCTAGACTTGCCAGCAGGCCCAAAGTTGCTTTCGGGCAAATTACTTGCCTTCAAGCCTAGAGCTGCCTTCGGGCTTAGAGTTTTCTCCCGGTATTATATTACAAAGTTTATATATCTATTTGCCTTATATACTTGTATATATTGAGTAACTTGTACAGGACCTACTGAGTATTATTGAAATACTCATGCCTTTCATTTTCAACAAATTATAGATTGAGGAGATCGGAGGCGTGGCGAGTCGTTGGAGCTCTTTAGTGTCTATTAATAAACTTGATGTATGGAAGTATGCTATTTTAAATGTTTTAAACTAATTACTATTTTATGTTGAATGTTTTGAATTATCAAAGACTTAACAATGTAAGATACTCTAATATGTTTGCTATCTGAAATGAATTTCTGCATCTGAATTACTTGTTATGTTTCCGCATTTAATATTATTATTATTATAAAAAAAATGAGATGGTATTAAAGAAAGAACTAACGTTCAGGGTTCTTAGAATTCGGGGTGTTACACGTTAGTTTGTCCTAAAAGGAACCCAATATGAGACTGAAGCTTGTAGATTGAGAAAAGTTAGTAAAGGAAACGAATACGTAACTTTTCTTTTTCTTAAGATGAAAATTATGATTTCTTTATATTTGCATGTTAGGGTGTCTTGAGAAGTGCATGGTTTAACTGAAGGTGACATATCGAGGATGATTAGTAATCTCTAAGTATGGAGATAATTCTATTACGGGATAAGCAAAAGTTAAAGTGATTCTTAGTAATTGTCTTATTGAAGAATGAACTTAAATCGTATGATTTGAAATTAGATGTATTAATTATGAAACCGGTGGCATTTCTTCTATATCATGTTGATTACGTCTAATGATAAAGACAAGGAAGTTGTACCCTATGGAATTTTAGTTATTTTCGAAGAATATAAATATTTATAACAATGAATTTCGAGACTACATGAGTTTGTTTTTTAGGATTAATTGTGTGAGAGATGGCCACTAGATAAGTTTGATTTGTAGCATTAACTACATGAAAAGTGATCCTATGATGCATGAGTTTGGATTTGGGAATGTAATGTGACTTCAGGTTATATGATGTGGATTTTGATACTGCAAGGTAATTCCAAAAAGCTATTCAATTTCTGGGTTTGACATTTTAAAGTGTAAGGATAGAGGTTGTGGTGTTGGAAAATTGAAATTTTGTGAATTTGATTGAGTATGTGGTTGGCAGACTAGGAAAAAGTCATGATTTATGTGCAAGACTGTTATAAAAGTATAGAAATAATAGAGAGAATTTAGAGAGAATGAATTCTAAGGAATTCTCAGGAATGAATTTCATTAATAACTGAAGCCCTATTTATAGGAAAACTTCGAATGGCACAATCGTAATTACATAATTTCATCAAGGGTATAATAGTCATTCACATATAATAATTACATCTTTTACCAAATTATTCCTCCACCAAATTATTCCTCCACCAAATTATTCTTCATAATTCATAACCACCAAATTATTCTCAATTATTCATAACACTCCCCCTTGAATGACTATTAATACAAATGTCTTCTGGACTTGTTTGGAGAAAAACCCAGTGGGAAAAAAAAACTTCCAAACCGATTGGGATAGCTTGGAGTGGTTATATACTGCTTCATCAAAACATTGCTCCCCCTGATGTCTATCAGCGGCATATGAGTATTCACGTGCTGCCTCGTTAAAACCTTGTCAAGAAAACCCAGTGGGAAAAAAACTTGATCGAAGGAAAAAGAGTACAGCTGCTCCGTTTGATTTCATATCTTGAGAACTGATATATTTACTTCTGGTAAATGATTTCAATATCATCATTGTTTGGATCTAAAGCATTAGCTCCATTATAACTTGATCCAATAGATACATCAGATCAATTTCTCCTATCGTTCTCAATATACCATGAATATGCCTCGTTAAAACCTTATTAGGAAAAACCCAGTGGGAAAACCCTAATGAAGGAAAAAGAGTACATTATTCATGTGAATACGCCTTTAAAGTTGCCTCATTAAAAACCTTGCTAGGAAAACCCAATGGGATAAAACCTCAGTCAAGGGAAAAAGAGTGCAATGCGTATTTTATACAAGTATGCTGCAAGCATTTCAAAATCTTTCATACATTTGTATGAGTATCATATACATTGGTTTTATACTCTTTGTTCATTTAGAGTGCATCAATTTTCTTACACAACTACAAAACATTCACCATGAATACATGTCTCCAAACACACAATTTAAAGCATATAAATTCATAGTAAAAACATGTAAACATATAAGTAAACCTTCATAACTAACTAACACTTAAAATATATCATTTAACATTTAATACTCACTTAATAGTTTATTTCATTCCAGGGCTTAGCTCACCCTTTAGGGTGCTCATAAACACGGTTTAGCTCATCCGATCCTTTAATTTCCTTTTCGGCTACACACACGATCGGTAATTTAACTTTCATGAGCATGCAACATATAATGACCACCATGCTTATCTTTAAACTTGAGCATTAGTCATCATCATCTCATCATCTCATAAGTTAAGGATTTCACATTCACCATTTATCATCTTCAATATATCTCAATATTTTCATTATCATTGATCATATGTAGCGCTACATTTTCATATCGTGTCGACACTTTTCAATTTCATTTCTTTCCCCATATCGACATAACTTATCGAGATATCTCATTATCAATCCTCTTGTAGGATTACACAATATAGTTATGTCTATATACTCTTCAAGAGCATATGCCTCCGTTATTAAGACCATCTTTTATAATTTGCTTTGATATATATGATTGGGGAAATATCAACGCTTCTAGCGTGCTAACTTATCAAAGCATCGTAGCTGATATATGTGATTGTTCATAGCCTTTCATGCATCTTTGAACTTCAAGTTCGTATTTCAATTTCGATGATATAACATGATGCATTTCACATATTATTTTCAACCTTTAATACTCCCCCTCATGCTGAGAAAATTTAGAACGTATGATTTTAATCATATATGTTCTCATCATTCAGCCTTAATATGGGAATTTAGACCGTTTGCATTCTATTCTCGATATCGGCAATTTATTTGAGGACTTTAAATAATTTGCCATATAATATCCCACTTGTATGCGCATACTCAATCCTTCAGGGATTTATTCAAGTATTGGGATATACATTTACTAGCTTTATCATTAAATCTGAAAATCATGCTCATACCGTGAGCAAATATTTCGTAAATTTCGAATCATATACACATGTGACTATCTAGTGGATCCATATCATAATATCTAGTAGTCCACATGGAGGATGAGTGGGCCCATATTTCTCATCCTTTATTCCAGATATATTTGGGATTTATTCCCAATATTGGCTAGTAATGATTTCATCATTTATCGAGAACAATCATTGAAGAATTCTTTTAATTCTTCACTTGAAATATTGATTTCAATAATTATTTAAACCGGGATGGTCAGTCCGGTTTTGCAAACGAGTATTATTGAACTTCTAGTTCAGTAAATTCTTATATCGATTTCACTAGTATCTGTATAGTGCTCAACATGATTTATCATAGAAACAATTCACCGACATATTCCATCATCTTTTGGTGACATTATTGTCTACTACTGTTCAAACACGGAGTTACAGCTCATACGCATCACATCCAGCTATTATTTAATTCCGAAATCGTAGCTCTTACGCTTTATTTAAAATCGGAGTCTTATTTCATACGCGTCGTATTATTCTATAAATAAATCATCAAAATTATTGCAAAATTCATCCTAACAAGGGTCTATACATTATAATGGATCATATGCTCTCAAATCTTCGAAAATACTATCCATCACTACCGATCAAAATCCTAAAAAGGATTTATCGATGTAGGCTGGAAAGATTAAGGATGCTAATGAATAAGGGTATCCCGCAAGATATCCGATGCTTGATTGAAGCAAAGGTTCGATTATCTGGTGAGGTTTCAATTCCTTCTAAATACATGCCTGGAATGGGTAAAAGTAGTTTTTCAAAGAAACGGAGAGCAAAAAGATTAGGAGGATGCTACAAGTGTGCTCGGTGGACATGTGACACTCGATGTAAATCTGTGGGGTACTTGTCCAGAAATCGAGAAGATAAAATAGCATTCATTAAGGATGGATTGAGTAAGGAGCCTTTGGATGATATTCAACAGGCTCTTGAGACACATCCTAGTGGACACGTACAAGGTGAGCTAATGGCCTTATGGGCCAAATTCAAAGATCAACAAACACGTTACAGTCTTGAAAAACTTACTTTAGAAGATCCTGTTTGTAAATTTAGTAGAAAAATTTAGCATAATGATTTTCCATATTTATGTAAGAAAGCTCGGTGTAATAACAAAGATCAATATATTTCTTTTATTTGTAAATATCGTTTTTCAATTTTAAGATATATATTATTTTTCAATCACTGATGACTATATGTCATATCACTAAAGAAAAATTTACGCTTTTTCTCTTTCATATTTGTCAAAAAGTAAATAGTGCACTCAATTATTGGTTTTAAAATTTTTCTTTAAATAGAGGATTCATATATCTCTCATGTTGAAAATATAGTGCAAAAAGAGAGATAGGAGTAGAGATGGATGTGGAGATTTTAGAATCATCTCATACAAGTCGACTTTTACCTCGCCATATTAAAACCGTATGTATTCTTGGTGGATCTAAAGCGTAGGCCATATCCAATATGTGGATATGGCAAACCAACTCAGTAAAAGAGTTAGGGAGACAAGAAATCAATATACTATACGGAGGAACCAACAACAAACTTTTAGCTAGACTTATAATGGCGGCACAATCATGGGGAATAAGAGTTTGGCGTAATACCTTTCCATCTAGTTGGATCTAATACTCGAATTGGAGCTAGTTCTACCATGGGTCCAAAGCAGGTTGGGGCTACAAGCGCAATCCATCCACAACCGCATGATGTATATGATGAATAATAGTGATGCTTTCATTGTCCTTCCAAAGCGCTACAACACACGGAGGAAATATTCAATATAGCCTCGTTGTACGGATGGAACTTTCATGTCAAACCAATAGGTTTGTTGAATATTAATAATTTCTTTGATGGCTTACTAGCGTTTCTAGATCGAGTGTAAATAATAAGTTTATCTCTCATTCATTGAGAAAAATACTTATTTACGCTAATCTTGTTGATGAACTACTCATCAAATTTCATGCATATGTTCAAGAATCATGGAAGCCACGTCCGTCGATCACGGACCACTTGGTGTCAAGCGAAAAGAAATTGATCCTTTAAATATTTCATTATGAATCCTAATGTTGATGGTGGCGAGTTACGGGTATTTATACTCTCGACGCATCCCTCATTTATGGATTGATATGTATATTCTTTTGCATTTCTATATTTTCGAGTGTTTAATGCCATCTTTTGATATTCTCAATATGTTCCACTTCGATCGTTTTGTACTTCTTCCGGAGTAATAATAATATCATATTGGCTTTATTCAAATACAGTAAATCTAGTGATTATGCTTCTTCAAGAGCATTTTATTCTCATATTAATACAATCTCATATCATCGATGAGATTACTTCATATAATTTCTCCATGCGATATATTATCTTTGATTTATCAACATGGGATCTATTCAGCATTTTACTTTCGTCTATTTATCCAATGGTAACTTCAAGTACCACTTGCTCAATTTTCTCCATTCATATTAGGTATATATGAAGAAGTAATTTTATTCTCATCGTCTACTTCTTGAGTATGATTAGAATATTTGATCAACTACTTCTTACGGAGTAGGATTCGTTATAACCAATCGTGTAGTATAACCCACCACATTGGAAATATGCACACCAATCGTGTGGTATTACCCACCACATTGGAAATATACTCAAACTATAAAGTGCATAAATTTAAATTGCCGAAATTAAATTTCCTCCAATAGGTGGTCGAACCTACCTTATGGGAATTATTGCAATAAATATAAATCTCACGAATTTAAATAGCAAGAATTAAATTGCATAATATTTAACTACTTCTTGAGGAGTAGGATGCCTTAGTAGAAGGTATTACCCATCACTTAGCATATAAAGTGCAAAATATATAAAACCTTCCGCTTAGTGACGGTTTGAACCCATCATCAAGTAGGAGGTATTGCGATAATTAAATTGCAGTAAATAAAGTGCGAGAATTAAATATTGAACTGCTTCTACGGGAGCAAATTTGTTCTTCTAGAACAAATACTCATTACTTCTACAAGAGCACACTTATCCTTCTAGAATAAGTACATTATGTAATTGAACTCTTCGGGAGTTACATTAATATTTCGATCTTTTAAATCAAATGGACTTCAAGCCATTTTATATAATCAATGGATTTAGAATTTCTTCATGAATATTCTATCCCATTTTCACTGTTGTCAAAATTAGGTCGGTTTTACCCTAAAGGTAAAATTGTCCATTCCAATTCGCAAAGGTAAAATTGTCAAAATTATTTTATCAATGTTTTACGATTGGAAAATTATCTCCTTTCTACTTCAATTTATCAATATCAAAATGTTCAAGGACTATTTTGTAACTTTTTCAAAAATTGGAGTCCTGTTTTGCAAATTTTTGAAAGTTTACCTTATCAATATTAGTGTCAAATCGAAGCTCGTTAAATCGAGTATAATGGAGTCGAGAAAATTTGATTTTGATAACGTATACTCCTTATATCTCGAGAAAGCGAATATTATAGTTTAATATATTATTATATTATAAAATCATATGATTTACCTTTTTCCCTTTCTCTAATTATTCCATGGATGAGATTTACTTGCAATCCATTTACGTGATCGGAAAATTCTTTGGACTCCATTCTTCCAATTTTGGGATTTTGAGACATCTCCAAGCAGGTTGTGTAGAATGAGGAATTGTGGGAGAGGAATATGAACAAAAGGGAATTTTCAATGATGTATTTGCAAAGAGAGAGTTATTTAGGATTGATGAGGATGAATTAATTCATTGGTAATAATCCAGTTTCTGATACAGAAGATCATCTATAAGATGCAACCGGAGAGCATACTTCTTTCATATTACTCAAAGGGTTAGAGACTCGTGCTGATAACGTGTTATAAAAGTATAGAAATAATAGAGAGAATTTAGAGAGAATGAATTCTAAGGAATTCTCAGGAATGAATTTCATTAATAACTGAAGCCCTATTTATAGGAAAACTTCGAATGGCACAATCGTAATTACATAATTTCATCAAGGGTATAATAGTCATTCACATATAATAATTACATCTTTTACCAAATTATTCCTCCACCAAATTATTCCTCCACCAAATTATTCTTCATAATTCATAACCACCAAATTATTCTCAATTATTCATAACAAAGACTATATTTTCTGGTTTAAATTGTTTGGAATGAGTGAGAGTTTCTTTTGAGGAGTTCATATAAATGGCCCGAATGAAAATATTGGAATATAGGGGAAAAAAAGCTTATGAATTTCTTTTGAAGTGAATGGCGTTCCCCATTGTATAAGAAATAGAAATTGGTTTCGAAAATGTGTTGAACATTATGAAGTTTTCGTTAGCCTTCAATTGAGGATGGAATATTATTTAAATGGTTTTATGCAAAAGAAATGTGTTAAAGTATTGAGTTTTTCTATTTAGTTACTTGTTAAAAATCTGTTTTGGGATTGTAACCCGTATTTTTAATCAAATTATGTATTTAAACTCAAACAAAAAATCCTTGTGAAGAAAAAATTTGACAAAATTTTTTTTTTCTATTTAAACTCTTCGGTTGAACTTAATGAATGTTCCATTTATTCTCAAGAATAACTATTTCCAAGAAAGAATTTGACAAAATTTCGTTTCCTATGTAAATTCCTCAGTTGAACTTAATGAATGTTCCATTTATTCGCAAGAAAAATTATTTCCACTCCATTCAGGAGATGACTATTGGATTTGGATGATGATCAAATTTCAAAAGGTTTCGATAGTGGTGGATACATTCGGGAAAGCATTTGTGGTTCGAGAGAAAATTTTTGGAACATGACATGAATTGTAGTGGTTTTGAATTCGAGACTTGAAAATTGGCAAGGAAAAGAAGGTACAATTTTGATGTTTTTCCCAAATTACTTTAGGTTGTACTATTTTTAGCTAAGTAGAAATGGTCAGTTGGTACAAATTGTAAAGATCATGTTATTTTCAAAGGAGAAGATCACCAAGGGTTTCGTGATAGGTTTACCAAGATTAGTGAGAGGACATGATGCTATTTGGATTATTGTGGACCGATTGACTATGAGTTTGATGACTTATAGTGTTGACCAATTAGCATACTTGCATGGTAGAGAGAATGTCTGACTCAATAGGGTACTTGTATCGACTGTATAAGGTCGAGATTCGAGGTTTACGTCGAGATTTTGGGAGAGTTTAGAAACGGTTATGGGCACCAAGTTTAACTTCCGTGCTACTTATCACTCCCAGACAAATGGGCAATCTGAGCGTACTATTCAGATACTAGATGATATGCTGAGAGAATGTGTTTTGGACTTAGCTGGGAGTCGGGAAACTCATTGCCCCTTGTAGAGGTTTCCTAAAACAACAGTTTTCAAGCCATGATCAGGATAGCACCTTATGAGGTGTTGAATGGCCGATGGTGCCGGTCACCAATATATTAGGATGAAGTTGGGGAGAGAAAGATGTTAGGGTCAGAAATGGTTGAGAGAACTATTGACGTTATAGAGAAGATCAGAATAAGGATCAAGGCCGCACAAGATAGAAAAAAAAGGCTGTGCCAATCAAAGAAGAAATGACTTGAAATTTGAGGTTGGACAGAAAGTGTTTCTCAAAGTGTCCCCAATGAAGGGTACCATATGTTTTGGCAAGAAAAGAAAGTTGAGACCACGGTTCGTTGGACTGTTTGAGATATTTGACGAAGTTGGGACAGTAGCTTATTTTTTTGACTTTGCCATCTGAGCTCTCATCTATGCATAATGTATTTCATATCTCACAATTGAGAAAGTATGCCCACGATCTGGGTCATGCAGTGAACTTTCAATCTTTGGATATTTAGAAGGATTTATCATATCAAGAGACACTTGTAACCATCATAGATAAAAAAGCCCATGCTTTGAGAAATAGAAGAGTTCTTCCCGTCAAAATCCAGTGGGCTAGTCTTGGCAACGATGAGGCAACATGGGGAAAAGAAGACGAAATCCTATCTAAATACCTAAGCCTTATAGATCAAGTAAGTTTAAATTTTGAGGACGAAATATTTTAAGAGGATAAGGTCGTAGTGATCGCAAATTTTCTTACTCAAAATACTTAATTAAATAAAATCTCAAACATGTTGCTACGACTTCACCTATAGAATTTAATACCGTACGCCCCGTCTAGTCGAATTTTATATTATTTATTATTATATTTAATTATTATAAGAAAATGATTTATAAAAATAATTTATTTTTCAAATTTACTTTTGAGAACCAAACTTTTTAACTTTATTCATTTTAGTCTTCAAAGATTTTTATTTTATTCATTAAAGTCGAATTTACAATTCAATTTGAGTGTAGAGTCAATTTAATCCAATTAGAAGCCTGTAACGCCCCGAGTTCTAAGAACCCGGGACGTTAGTTCTCTCTTTAAAAAAAACACTTAAATTCTTTAAACCACAATTTTTTTTATTTTTATTTTTATAATACCAATAAATGCGGAAAGATAACAAATAACTTAAAACGCGGAAATTATTGTAAAATAGCATAACATTTTAGAATTATCTCACATCTGTTCAATCTCTAATAGTTTCAAACATTTAAAACATTCGAGTGACATACTTAGACATCTTGAGTTCACAAAAGAAATAACGACGGAAACGAAGTTTCTTATTAAATAAACCCTAAAGAGCCTCCATGCCTCGCCAAGCCTCCAACTCCCTAATCTGTAATTTGTTCATTAAATAGAGAAGACGTGAGTATTTAAAATACTCAGTAGATCCCCCGCACAACAATTAATTTATATTACAAATTAATAGCACATAATCATTATTTAACATAAAATACGAACAGGAATGAAATACAAGTTCTTTCATCATCCCTCTAAATCGTGCACGTCATCATAGTATTTAATAGCACGTCATTGTAAAATATTAGGCTAAAAGCCTATCATCATAATGCTATTGAAACACGTCGTAAGTAGGCTAAGAGCCTATCGTCATAGTGCCGAGGAAGTACGTCATAAGTAGGCTAAGAGCCTATCGTCATAGTGCCGAGGAGGCACGTCATAAGTAGACTATGAAAGCCTATCATCACATAACATTTACATGCATTATTTATAATAATATTAATTGTAAATGCGCACATTTAGAAGAAACTTTTAAGAAAATGGGATCTACCTTAACCCTTAGCCGAGTATTGAGCTTACTAACGGTGAGAAATCAGTCCTCTAGCCTGTCGTACGCCTCGCCTAATCAATAATGAGTTTAATTTAAGTTAATACTCTTAAATATTAAGTATCTATAAGTAATATAGAAGTTTGTGGACCAAAATAGAAAGAATATAAAACTTTGGGGGTCAATTTGAAAGAATTTAATAGTTTGAGAACCTATTATGCAATAAAAATGAACTAAAAATATTTTGGGCTCAATTAGAAGATTTTTAAAACATGAGGGACTAATATGCAATTAAAGTTTGGGGGTTAAATTAAATAGGAAAAAGAAATTGAAGGTTTAAAAGTGAAATAAAAATTTAGGGGTCAAATTGCAACAATTGAAAGTTAGGGACTTGAATTTAAATAAATTTGAGGGCTCATTTAAATAAAATAAATAAGATGGGGGATTAAATCTGTAAATAATATTTAGGGACCAAATTATAGTAATTAGAAGTTAGAGATTTGAAATTAAATAAAACTCAAGGACCAACTTAAACTATTTAAATAAATTGAGGGACTTGTCTTGAAATTTTCGGATTAAGAATGGATTGGGCTGGTTCTTCATCATTCTCACCCGAACACTCTCTTGCTCGACTTCTCTCTCTGCTCGACATTGGTTCTTGGCTAAGGTCGTCGATTTGGCCGGCGATAATAGCGGCGAGGGTGGAGATGGAGGTGGTGAACCTAGTGGTGGTTTTTCATTGGAGAGATATTGAGTATTTGGGATGAAATTGAAGGTTGAAAGTTGAGGAAGAAATTTCGGTATCTTCAAAATTGGGTCGAATCTTTAATTATTTTCGAAATCAAACGATTCTATAGTGTCCTAGGGAGCTTGAGGAAGGTGTGGGTGTGATTTTTACATTTTGAAGTTGAGATTTGGGCATGGTTGATGGTCGGGCCGAGGCTATGGCGTGCGTGAGTGTATATATGTATGCATATGCGTGTATCTATGGCTGTGTGTGTGCGTGAGTTGCTGTGATGATGGTGATGATGGTGGTGGAGTGGCGGTCGACGGTGGTGGTGATGGTGGTTGACGGTGGAGGCACGGTGGTGGTATATACGCGTGTATATGTATGTATACGTTCCACCCACAATGGAAAAATCAAACGGAAAGCAAATACAAGAAGTAAATTGTAACAAGATAAATAAAATGGACAATAGTTTAAAATAGGAAATGAAGATGAAAAGTTAAAGATCTTACCACTTGGGAACTAGTTTGATTTGTTGAATGAGAAGAGAATGAACTTGAAGGTGAAATGAGGCTAGGGTTTGAGGGGATCCTAAAATGAGTATTTAAAGGGTTTCCATTTCAAATGGGATTATAATTGGGCTTAAAATAAATATGGGATCGTTATTGAATAAAAACCAGACTTTATGGACTAAAACGAACAATTTCTAAACTTTGGTCCTCAATTATAAATTTTGAAAATAAATAAATTTGTATAAATAATTAAATATAACAATAAATAATATGAATTTCGACTAGACGAGCGTACACTATTTAAATTTTATAAGTAAGGTCATAGTGACACGTTCGAAATTTTATTTAATTAAATATATTTTATTTAAGAAGAATTTTCCGGTCACTACAAAGCCCATTTACAGGCCCATTTGTGCTCTAACTTCTTAAGAATACCTTAATCAATTTCTTAACCTAGTGTACCCTTTTAAATACTTGTAGTCGGGATCCTTTTAAACCCTAGCCCCAACATTCCTCCTTTAACTTTACCATTTTTACATTTTCTCCATCTTCATATAACATCCAACAAGCGCAACTAATCAAGTTTCTATAGGCAATTTCTTCTTAACCAATCATTTAAAACCTTTATTTCTGTTATCTTGTTTTTAATATTTCATTATTTCATATTCAAACACACACATAATTTCTTAATCGATTGTTATTTCATGGCAACTTTTCAAAGCATCTACTGTGTCTTTTTACTACATTTGCAAAATTATAGCTCCACACACAGAGAAACAATAGCCTACTAACACAACAACCTAGCATTCACTGCATTTATACCCATTGCGCGCGCACACACACACACACAGAGAGTAGCGTCGCATAACAGCCACAATGATCAGCAGCAGTAGCACCACCATTCGCAGCACCATCTCGACTGAGCCATCAACTAACGCAGCAGCTCAGCACAAACACCACCTGCGACCACCACACAATAGGCACAAAACGCACACATATACACAACGCAAAAAACACACACAAACTCACTATCCAACCACACGCACCCCTCCACAATCACCATTAATCATACACTAACACCTCAAGAAGCTCTATTGATCGAATAGGGAAGAGGTAAGTAAGAAAATTAAAAGAAATTTCCAATCTTGTCTTGAACTACTTCACGATTTCTTACTCAATCCCGACTTGGTGCTTTTTGCATGAAGATCTGCAAGGCTAAATTTCTCTGCCTAGTTCAGGAGGACGTTGATGTCTAAATCTTTGTTTTCTTTACTTCTACTATAGTAACACGATCTTCACTATTTTTAAATATTGTTGGATTATTCTATTTTTATTGATGTACAACAATTGATCTTTAGTTCAATTTGCGCCCGCTGATTTAAATATTGCTTGTCATATTGCTAGAGTTAAAATTTTAATATGTAATTGTTGATCTCTATAATTCATTAGTAGAAACTAACGGTATTGCACCATTAGGGATAATCCAACGTAGGCCAACTTAATCGGGCTTGTGAATTAAGGCCAAGTTTAACCTATTTTCCTCGTCATCAAAGCTAGTTTTACATTAAATCTAGAGAGCTCGTTCTAGGTTGTCCAAAGTCTAAGAATTAATTGAAGAGCTTGTTTTAATTAGTTACACTTAAGGGAAAATTCGGGTAATCAGGGCTTGGTGATTACTTAGGGTTAGTAATTGGAAGATAGAATAGAAGCACATTGCATTAGATTTGAGAAATCAAAGTAGGACACAACCTAACTAAGACCCAAGTCTTTTTCTGTACTTGACTTTCATTCACCATTATTCTTTTGTGTTACTGATTAGTTTCTAATTTTCATTTTTATTCAATTGCAAACTGAACCCCCACAACCGTTATGTAACACCCACAATCCCACATTGCTTGGGTATAAGAGAAGAGTTCAGTTTATAAGTTAAGAGACCCTTCCAACTAGGCATGAGGCCTTTTGGGGTAAGCCCAAAAACAAAACCGTGCGGGTTAGGCCCAAAGCGGACAATATCATGCCAAAGTGGATCGGGTCGATAGCTGACCGAACCCAAATCCGTATGGTCCTCCCTAGGGCATAGTAGGCTAGATTCGGGTGGGCCATGATGGGGGTTGGGTCGTTACAGATGGTATCAGAGCCAGGGTCCAACAAGAAGTGTGGCCAATGAGGACGTTAGGCCCCTTTAGGAGGGGTGATTGTAACACCCGCAATCCCACATCGCTTGGGCATATGAGAAGAGTTCAGTTTATAACTTAAGAGACCCTTCCTGCTAGGCATGACGCCTTTTGGGGTAAGCCCAAAAGGTTATAAGTGATGGATGCTTGCTCTCGCAATGCCACGCCGACTCCGGAGAAGTAAACAAAATCTATGCTTTCGAGAATGCATATTTTAGCACCTTAATGGGATTTCATTTGGATACTGAATTTGAAACGAATTTTATTAGATTGCTGCATCGATATGTTGTACGAACTACGAAAATTGTAAATGGACTTGATGGAGCAGTACATGACTTCTATAGTTATTAGTATCCATTATTTGAGATTCATGTGTGCCGACCCATACAGACGTTTAGGCTAGTGATGCTAGACTACAGCACTAATTAGAAATATATTTTATGGAGTCCTCGAATTTAGACTAAAATGGATTAGAAACGTCACCTAACTGGGTTTTTCCATAATTGGCACATCAGGCATAGCTATTAGACGAAGGACCGCTAGGAAGTCTATTCTCCGAAGGCCCTATGCGCAAGAATGCCGTGATTATGATGGGTACGTGTGGCCGATGAGTTACTCCCTGAGGCAGCATATCCTAGAGATGGAGAGACTTTGGGTTGCTACAAGGAAGAAGGGTCATCCGACTACGTTGCTTGACGCCATCCTTCGTCTCATAGGGATGATGCCTGATGATTGGGACGAGATTGCTCATGACGTTTTCATGGAAATGCATGAAATCTTCGGGGATCATCCCCTAGCTGTTTGCTACCGGGAGTTCACAAAGAGGTTGCTGGAGAGGCTGGATGATGAGCAAACGTTGGCAGATGACGACCCCATGGGGGTTGCTCAGCCAACAGAGCAAACCAAATGTTTTGACGCACCTCAGGCCGACTCGGACTAAGATGATGACTTTTATAAGGAACTTTGGAAGGATTAGAGTTCTTTATTGGCAGTAGCTAGTGCGGTTTTATTCATTTCATTGGTTAATGTTTAGTCAGTGGTTCAGTAGGATTGATTCACTTTATTCAATAGAATTCTGGTTTATGTTGGTCCTCTTTAGATCGAGGTTTTGGATCTTGAACATTTGTTGCAGTTTCATTATTTTGTTTCTTATCGATACTTGACTTGATAATAAAATTGTCGTTCACGTTTGTTGAGTCTATTGTGCTTATTTCTTGAGATGGTGTCCCTCTGTAAAGGGTAGGATGAATACTAAATCGATTGTTATTTTGGTTCATGAAGGGGGATGGCATGTAGCAACACACAAGCTGGCCTTCTGCGAGATCTTATTAGAGCGGTACAAGACATCAACACATAGAACAACGCTAACCAGAACTAGCAACGTAACAATCAGAACAACAACAATCCGCACCAATAGGGTAACGCTGGGAATACCAGCTAGATCATTGGGGAGTTCCACCGCTACAAACCCCCAACCCTCAATGGGAAGGCTAGACCCCTAGTAGCAGAAGAGTGGTTACGAGGCTTAGAACTCATCTTCAAGCACATGGAGCTCGGAGATGCCCATAAAATCTCATGTGTTGAATTCATGATGGTTGAGGATGCTGGTCATTGGTGGGAATCGTACCAGTGCACATTGCCCGCAGCCCAACTACGAACCATGACATGGTCACAGTTCAAAGAAGCTGTGTTGGAAAAGTACTACCCCCAGGATCTCCGCGATGAGAAGGAGATAGAGTTTACCAATCTCAAGCAAGGAAACGCACCTGCCACTGGTTGAGTTTGCGTATAATAATAGCTACCAGGCTACCATCGGGATGGCACCGTATGTAGCCCTCTATGGAAGAAAGTGCAGATCGCCTGTGCATTGGGACGAGGTCGGTGAAAAGAGAATCTTGGGTCCAAAAATAGTGGAGCGAACTGTTGAGGCCGTAGATAAGATCAGAGGAAGAATCAAGGCTGCTCAGGACAGACAGAAATCTTATGCTGATAAGAGACAAAAGGATTTACATTTCAAGGTGGGCGAGAAGGTTTTCCTCAAGGTAGCTCCAATGAAAGGAGTGATAAGGTTTGGGAAGAGGGGGAAACTAAGGCCTAGATTCATCTGACCTTTTGAAATTCTTGAAGAGGTCGATGATTTGGCTTATCGACTCACTTTACCGCCAGAGTTATCTACAGGGCATAGTGTTTTCCACGTCTCGATGTTAGAAAAGTACGCCCACGATCCAAGCCATATCATCAATTACGCTTCGCTGGACGTGAATAAAGATTTGACATATGAGGAAATCCCTATGGCGATCCTTGAGAGAAAAGTCCAAATTTTAATAAATAGAGAAACCTCATTGGTTAAAGTCCAATGGAGTAGACATGGAAAGGAAGAGGCCACTTGGGAAAGAGAAGACGAAATTCTAGCCAAGTAGCCCGACATTTTAAAATAAGTAAGTCTGAATTTCGAGGACGAAATTTCTTTAAGTGGGGAGAGGGGGTCGTAACAACCATTCTTAAATTTTTAAACATTTAGAATAAAACGACGTCGTTACGACCAAACCCAATAAATTGAGAACCTACAATTAGCTTTCGTCTAATAAATAAAATAAAATTTTATAATTTATTTGGGTCAAAAGAATTTACTTTGGGCCATTCCAATTCAAAATTTTATCCTTGAGGAGATTGGGAAACGTGAATATTGCAGTGCAAAGAATCCCTCACCAACTCAATTTCTCAAGCTCACGTCTCTTAGACTCTATTTCACATCCCTCTTAGACTTCTCAAACTACATTACTTCACGTAGGAAAAAAAAACTCTCCCCAGTTCCATAGAGCACTCCATCTCGTTCACAACCTAGCGGCGGTCGCAACAATTCACACGAGACCATTTTAACCAGGTAACTCAATTCTCTTTCACTGGAAATTTGCCTCATCTGCTAAGTCATCTACTGCTAGTTTCCTCTACCTACTTATAATTGTTGTAAATTAACAAACGTACACCACACACACAGCCTTCTCAAGTCCAAACCAAAAGAGAATGAGAAAGAAGATATATGTGTTCGTTCCATTCACGAAAGCAACCTGTTGAATACTCCACATGAACTTCACAATCACACCCACAATATTTGTATTTCAGCCCCATCCTCAGAGTATACACGACAAAAAAAAAACCCTCAGTGAATAGTAACCCGTGAATAATACCCGCGAGCGTGAATAGTACCTGGCCATGGTGCTTGCCTTTAACCTTCAAATGTCTTCCACAAATGGCTTCCTAGATGATAGTAGAGTGTTATAGAACCTCGAACTCAAACTTATCCGATGAATTTTGGCCGGAAAACTCTCAATTTTGATGGAGATTCGCACCCAACTCGGCCACCACACAGCCTATTTCCTTCTTCACAGCCAAGGGTGGTAGTCGGGACCTCTGGAGAGCCTCGTTCGCGGTTGCAACGACTGCCTGCCGGAAGTGGCGGCGCGGCGGTGGACATAGCGGAGATTGACTCGGCTTCTCTCCCTTTTCCTCTGTGTTGATGCGTGTATGAATGATGGAAGCCAAGACGCCAATCTGAATGTTGACCCTCCATAGAGGATATTGCAGCCCAAGTCCTCAAACTGTAAAAAGTAATACAAGTTGGTCCATGGCTTCAACAACTCACTCAATTGAACCCCTAAAGTCGATCATCCTCTTCAAATAGGTCCAATCGGGTTTCAAAAGTCCATTTTAAGTCACCAAAATCATGTATCTAATTCAACCGCATCCAATTGAATTCATATAAATTTCAATCAAAGTCCCCAAGTTCTGAATTAATTGTAAATCAGTCCCCAAATAGACAATTCCTTTCAATCAAGCCCTAATTAAAGCTTCAAAAATTTAATTTTAACCCCTGAAGTTTCAATTGAGCCTCTAATTAGTCCTAATTGACTAATTACTTCATTTTCCACCCTCAAATCAATACCTATCTTTCAATTAAGCTAAAAGTAACTTTTAGAAAAATATCTTTTAGGCCCTAAAACTTTTAAAATTCAACACTTTAAGACCCGAATAAATTATTAAGGTCAATTTTAAGGTTAGATTACTAAAATTATGTTTAACTTCTTATATTGGACGACGTGCAAAGTCCGTAGAGGCGCTAGCATCACACCAGCCCTAATTTCAAGGAATTTACGAGAACTACGAATTTGAGGTGGAGTTACTTTATGAAAAATAGTTTAATTTCTTGTAAAGTATTTTTATTTTGAAAAGAAATTGTTTATTCTAAGGCCATGTCATTGTTTATTCTAAGAAATTTTTATTTTTATTTTGACATGCATGTGATGGTGTTAAGTACCATCTTCTACAGAATAGTGTTAAGGGCTATTCGAATAGTCATAGCGACTTTCCCCCCATGTTGGACGGGAGTTTCCAACACCCGACTTTTCTATAGTTCAATTTCCTCTAATTGTAATTTCATGTGTGGATATGTGATATGGCGAAAGATTTTTAACTGTGCCCCACTGACTATAACAACGTTATGCTCACCCCAATTATTTTTAACTTAAAAAAACAATAATAACCTATATAGGTACATTTTTCTAATTTCAAGCATTACCTTCTGCTTTATAATCACTATCACCATCACTAATATGTAAAGGAGGAATGGGTGAAAAAAATTCAGTTTCTCCCTATAACTGGGTTTTTAGTTTTCAAAAATATCTCTATTCAATATCAATTATGGGGGCCTTTAAATAATATGAGTATGCGCAATTAGGTATCATTGGATTCACTTTTATTCAACTATTTTATCTCGATAATATTATGGAAAAAAACAATATTATGTAAAAAAATTTTAGTTCTATAAGAAAATGTTTATGTGTTTTCAAACAAGAAAACGTTCATATACAATTCTCAATTAAATTCTGATTCAATTATTCGTTTTATTGCTTACTTACACATTTCCCCCTCAATTTCATCTACTGTTGTTTATTCCTTCGAGAATATTTAGCTTACGTACTGATTTATACTAATAATAAAAAATTAAAATACCATTCCATATGTTGTGAAACATACTTGTTACATACTTGTAATTTTATAAAGAAAGGGGTCATAACAAATTCATGTACACAAAGAGATAAAAATCACTCAATGCTCCAATGCTTGATTCATCGATCTCTTCTTCGTCTAAAGATCTTACTATTCCTTTTGTTGTATTTTTTCAAAAGATTTGTCACAAGTAGAATCTTCTCAATGTCTCTCTCGACAATCACGATTTTGAGTTCTGTGATTGTTTGTAATGTATTTGTCATCCTTTTGATTCCAATGACACAAACTTGTCTATAACTCTGAAAAAACATGAAGACATTAGTGACAAGTTTTGGCTACAGTTTAATTCAGTGAAATTCATGTTTTAATGTGTATTTGTTAATGCTTATAGACATATTTAAGTTTGTTACATTTAATTTTGTGTTAGGTCTCAAGAAATGATGGAATAGTACGAGCAAGGACAAATTTGGGGCTTACTTTGAAATTTGGGGACCAAAATGGAAGAACATGCAAAGAAAAAAAAATTGGAAAAAGTGAAAAAAGCAAGAGGTGCGTAGGTTCCCCTGTACAGGTGCATGCCTCAATCAGAAAGACATGTGCAGGCATACACCTATCTTGTGCGTATGCACACTACACGATCTCGGATTTCCTTATTTGATTCGAACTCTATTTTGGTGGTTTCTTATGCACGAATTTTGGAATTTTTGGAGACCTTTTTGAAATATATTTAAGGAGAAGTCTAGCGTCAACTAAAAGACAATTAGAGAAGAGAAAAAAATACAAGAAATGCCCTTGAAGAAGAAGAAAATCAAGATCCAAAAGCAAAAATTGAAGATCAAGAACAAAAACTTTGTGTTTTTCGTATAAAGATTCAAGGCTAAATTTATTCTGCCTAATTCGAGGGCATGTTGACATCCAACCCTTTGTTCTGTTTACTTCTACTTTAGTAACGCGATATCAACTCTTTTTAACAATTGTTAGATTATTCTACATTTATTGATTTATGTTGATTTATGACAACTGATCTTTAGTTCAATTTGCGAGCATTTATTTGAATATTTCTAGTCATACTGCTAGAGTTATAATTTTAATCCATAATTGTTGATCTTTCTAATTCACTTGTAGCAATTAACAGCCGTGCATTGTTAAGGATAATCTAATGTAGAACAACTCAATCAAGCTTGTGAATTGATTAATAATAAGTGCTTTAACCGATTGTATTTGATCTTCTATTTAATGTGCTTTTGTTTATTTTGATGTCAAGGATCATGAAGGGTGAAAGAAGTGGAATTAGGGTGAGATGGGGGCAAAAATGGCAGTCCTAGGACCATGATGGACAAGCGGAATTGGAAAATTAGGAAAAAATATATATATGAAAAAAAGAAATTGGAGGACAACCATCCTCCAATTTAGGATGGTCGTCCTCCCTTTCGAGGTCATATTTCCTAGTTTAGCTCAAACTCTATCTCTGGAAGGTTTTTGTGCACGATTTTGGGGCTTCTTTGAGGGTATTTTGAGATCGATTTTAAGGTCGAGCTCAGTCACAAGTGAAGCACCATTATAGAAGGGAAAAATAAGAGAAGAAACACCATTGAAGAGAAGAAAATCAAGATCTAAGACTGAGATGGAAGATCAAGAACAAGGACTTGGTGCTTGTCTCATGAGGATGTGAGACTAAATTTCTTCTACCTAGTTCAAGGGGGAGAATGATGTCCCACCCTTTCTTTTCTTTTGTTCTACTTTAGAAACGTGATCTCTACTCCTTTTTAACAATTGTTGGATTGTTCTGTTTTTATTGATTTATGACAATTGATCTTGAATTCAATTTGCGTGTGTTGATTTGGATATTTCTTGTCATATTGCTAGAGTTAGAATTTCAATATGTACATAATTGTCGATCTCTCTAATTCATTAGTAGCAACTAATGGTGATGCATTGTTAAGGATAATCCAACCTGGAGCAACTTAATCGACCTTGTGAATTAAGAGCCTAGTTTAACCTATTTTTGTTGTCACCAAACCTAACTTTGCATTAAAACTAGAGAGCTTGTTCTAGGATGTCCAAAGTTTAATAAGTAATTGAAGAGCTTGTTTTAATTAGTTGCACTTAAAGGAAAGTTTGAGTAATCAGTTACTTGGGTTTAATAACTGACTAGTTATTTATGAACCAAAAATATATTTGACTCTTATTCAAATATATATATATATATATATATATATATATATAGTATGTATGTTGCATGTATGTTGATTCCATAAAAGTCGAAAGCTTTTTTGAAAGATATTATGGATCAGAAAGGGAAAAGGAGATATTGAAGTAGTTCTGGTGATTCAATAATATTAATATTACCTAAGTTTGAAATTTCTAGTTACTTTGCCTAGATGAAATAATCCTACCAACAGAATAATTAAGTCATAAACTCCTTGGTTTATTGCATCATTAACCCTTTCACCTTTGTTTTCATGTGCGTGAGGAACTTATCATGAATCAATTTACCTCTACACTTCTATTGTTGCTACTGGATTGGTCAAAGAGCTAACTTTTGGTAGATTAAGAGTTGATCAATGGACTATTGTTAGTCGAGACAACCCAGAGGCAGAGAGAAAGATAAAGGATACTTTATACTTAGTCTAGCATTTGGTAGAGCTTTACAATTTATGGTGTGGTGACCGCAAATGTTCTTAAATAAAAATATTTAACTAAATAAAATTCCAAAATGTGCTACTACGACTTCAGCTAAAAAAATTTAATAGTGCATGCATGCCCGATCAAATTATAAATGATTTACTATTTATTTATTCATTGAAAATTATTTAATTTTTTTTTCAAATTTACACGTAAGGACCAACTTTCAAATTTGTTAGATTTAATTCCCAAAATCTTAGTTTTCATTCTGTAGAGCACAATCTTAACTTCACGTCCGATTTAAAGTTTAATTTTAGTCCAACAATCCAATTCTAAAACTTACTTGCTATGGAATTTTTATCGTTGGACTTTGACTTTAGTTATTATGTCATTAAATTCCAAGAATTGATCTTTTTACTAAATCCCTAACTTTCAATAATTTGCCATTTGGACCCTATTGAATTTGGACCCTATTGAACTTTATTTTGATATATAGTATCTAAAGCCTAATTATTTTCCAATCACGTTTTTCCATTTAATTTAATTTCAAGAATTTTCAATTTCCGAACTCTTAAATTTAAAGAATTTGCAATTAGCCCAAAATAAATTATTCAAGCCCAATTTATTTCTTAATCGAATTACAAATTTTAACCCAATTTGCAGTCTAATCCAATTAGAAGCCTCTTGTCCAACAAGAAAGTTTCACCATAGTTTTCTTACCATAATTCTTCCCCTTTAAATATTTTAGTTAAGAGTACACTTGCCATCCTTAAATCCTAAATCAAATAACACAAGTTTTGTAGTGACCGAAAATTTTTCTTAAATAAAAATATTTAATTAAATAAAATCTCAAACATGTCGCTACAACTTCACCTGTAGAATTTAATAGCGTGCGCTCGTCTAGTCGAATGTTATATTATTATTATTATTCTAAGAAAATAATTTGCAAACATTTATTTATTTTTCAAATTTACTTTTTGAGGACCAAACTTTTAAATTTATTCATTTTAGCTCCGAACGATTTTTATGTTATTCATTTGAGCCTAATTCCAATTTGAAGCCCATTTACAGGCCCATTTGTGCTTCTAATCCATTAAGCATACTTTAACCAATTTGTTAACCTAGTGTACTATTTAAATACTTGTAGTTGAGATTCTTTCAAACCCTAACCCCAACTTTACTCCTTCAACATCACCATTGTCATCCTCATTTCCTCCATTATCATCGTCAACCACAACTCCTCTTTCCCACCAACAACACCACTTCCACTACTGCCACCACCTTCCACAACCGAGCACCACTTCAACCATCTCCACCGTCATCTCCATCAAACACACACAGCAAAAATCTCAAAAGACATGCACGGGCATATCGTAGCTACATATACACGCATATCGTAGCTACACACACACGCACAGTGTCACAAGAAGACTAAAACCACCACCTTTACCCCACAATAACCTCTAAAACTCCTTTAGAATCAAAGAATGAGTAGAAACAGAAGATTAATATAAAAAGTTTCAAATCTTTTCCTTGGCTAGAAACTTTGGTTTTCGCCTAAATTCTAACAAAAAACTTCCATTTCTCATCTGCAATAGAGCCCCTGACTTGCTCCCGAGCCTTGACGATGACCGGTGGCGGCGGTGCTGCCGGTGCCACAGCTATTTTCCCTCGAGTGTATAGGCCGAGACGAGAGCAAGCGAAGACATCGAGAGAGAAGACCCAATTGTGCGTTTAGGGATTTAGGATTGACTTTTTTTAATTTTATTTTGGAATTTGTAATTAGATCCCTGACTTTTATAATTTTATTTAAGTTAGTCCATATGATTTATTTAATTAGTAAATCCTTCACTTTTAATTGTTATAATGTAGCCCCCAAATAATATTTGCAAGTCTAGTCCCCCAATTTATTATTTTATTTAAGTAAGCCCTTAAAGTTTAAATCCTTCAATTTGTTATTCTTATTGAAGTTAATCCCCAAACTTTAGTTGCATCTAAGTCCTCCATATTTCAAAAGTCTTACAACTTAGTCCAATGTACTTTTAATTCAATTTTATTACATATTAGGCCGTCAAACTATTTAATTCTTTCAAATCAACCCCCAAACTTTTTTATTCTTTGAATTTTGGTCCAAACTTCAATATTATCAATAAATACTTAATATTTGAATTTAATAACACAAGTTAAATTCCTTATTGACTAGACGGGGCGTACAAACAGGTAAAGGACTGACTTCTTACCACAAATTAAGCTCAAACTCGGGAAAGACTTAAGGTAGGCTCAAAACTCATTTTTACTTTGCGCATTTTTACTTAATAATTTGTACTATATGAGTACTTTTAGTGTGTAATTGACTTGCCTTTGGGTCTAAACTTGCTTTCGGGCCCAGAGTTGCCTTCGACCAAATTACTAGCCTTCGGGCCTAGAGTTGCCTTCAGGCCTAAAGCTGTATTCAGTCCTAAACTTATGTTTTGTTATTACATTATAGAGTTCATTCGAGCCCAAACTTACCTTCGGGTATTAGATTACAGAGTTCATATATCTATTTGCCTTATATACTTGTATAGATTGATTGAGTTGTGCAGAGTCTATTGAGTATTTTCTGAAATACTCAAGCCTTTCATTTTAATAAAGGGCAAATTGAGGAGTTGGAGGCGTGAGAGTTCCTTAGGGTTCTTTAAAAAAATTAGTTTTATTTATGCTGTTATTGTGAATAAATTTAACTATTGAAGTATGTATTTTGTATGTTTTGAGTGATTAGAGATCGAATAGATATAAGATATTCTAATGAGCTTGTTATTTTAAGAGAATTTCCGCATCTTAACTTTTGCTATTTTTTGCATTTATTATTAGTATTAAAAAATATTTACGAAATTTTTTAGAAAAAGAACTAAAGTTCCCGGTTCTTAAAAGTTGGGGCGTTGCAAGCTTCATCTTCTATCCCATCCTCAATCAGCTCTATCAAGACAATCTATAGTGGTTTCATCCTCATCTTCATGTCATTCCCCATCCACAACTCACAAGAAACAATCAACTCAACTTCAAAATCTAAGTTCACTTTCCTTCCTTGTATTCTCATTTCTAACAAGTTTTCAATTGGCAATTTCTTAACCATTCATTTTAAGCTCTATCTCAATTATTTTTATATGACATCTAAATCAAGCACCTAATCATTACTTCATATTTACAATCATCATCACCATTTAATCTCTCATTCACAACCACGTTGCACACTTGAACACACACAGCCACAGCAGTAGCTGTCTTCTTCCACCATCACCGTGCATCACCAAGCTTCACCACCGCCACCTGCAACCACCACACCAACAACACCCACCACCACCACCACCACAATGTCCACCGCGCACACACACAAACATAGCAGCCGCACCAGCAGTAGAAACGCACGCGCGCACACACACACACTGACACTTTCGCACATACATCATACACATACACGGTTCATCCATACACAATCCAACCACTATAATTGGACTGTCTAGACCTCAATAACATCTGGTAAGAGCTAAATCGGAGAAGTGAAGAGTAGAATTGGTGAAAGATTGAATTTTTCTTGAACCAAGAACCATGGTATTTCTCGCTTTACACCGTCCTTTCCTCCCAATTGCTACCACACAAGCATCGATCATCACCACCCTCAACTTTGCCAATCGCCAAAAGAGGTGTCACCGCTAGCATCACCGTCGGATTTCCCTTTTTTCCTTTCACATTTTTGACCAGCCATGGAAACATGGGTATAGCCCGCAGAAGCAAATATTAGGGATTCAAAATTTCCCAAATCTGAAATTTATTAAAAGATTTTGGAATCTATTCCCTCTATTCCTTTATTTAGTTTAAATTGGTCCCTATAGTTTATTTGGATGATAAGTCCTCAACTTTTAATTTTTATAATTTAACCTCTATGTTATATTTGAAAATCAAGTCCCCAAATTTAATTATTTTATTTAGGAAAATTGGTAAAAAAAAAAAACTTGCTTCAATACCTTTTTTGTCCGAATCAAAAAAGGTAGCGCATTCCGGTCCAAAAACTTTGGCACTTGATTGTCACAATACGTAAAGGTCAGGGCCTTTTGTGTGATTTATCTCATGTCAAATGGACCAAACGCGCACCAAAATTTTCAAGAGTTGAGTTTGACTAGTGGTATAATGGATGAATTCCATCCAAATAGACCAAACGCGCACCAAATTGTTTTTCTTTTTTTGGGACCAAAATATGCTCCCTTTTTTAATTCATACCAAAAGCGCACTAAAGCAAGTTTTTTTTGACCACATGCATCAATTTCCTTTTCATTTAAGTTAGCCCTTAAAGTTTATTTCATTCTAGATCGTTAACTTTTAATTCTTGCAATTTAACCCCTGAACTTTTATTTCAATTTAAATCCTTCAGTTTTCATCCCTATTTCGGTTAACTCTAACATTTTATTTGCACCTAGGTCCTCCATGTTTTAAAAAATCTTATAATTTAGTCCAAAGTATTTTCAATTCAATTTTATTGTCTATTAAGCCCTCAAACTATTCAATTCTTTCAAATCAACTGTGAAAGTTTAATATTGTTTCAATTTTAGTCCATAAGTTTCAATGTTGCTTAAAAAAACTTAATATCTAAGTTTATTAATATAAATTAAACTCCTTATTGACTAGACGGGGCATACAAGCAAACTAGATGACTGGTTTCTCCATTGCGCTTTAAGCTCAAAACTCGGGAAAAGTTTGAGGTAGACTCCTTCTCTGAAAATCTCTTAAAATGTACACAGATACAATTGATATTTGTTATAATTACGTGCATATAAATGTTATATGACAACATGCTTCCTCGGCACTATGATGATTGACTTCAATCCTACTTATGACGTGTTTATCAGTACTATGATGATAGACCTTTAGCCTAATAAATAATGACGATGTGCTTTTAAACACTACAATGATGTGCACGATAGAGAAGGAATGATGAACGAACCTGTATTATATACTTGTTCATATTTTTATGATATTGATAATTATGTGCATTTAATTTGTAACATTTATTGATTGTTGTGCGCGCGGTCTACTGAGTATTTAAAATGCTCATATTTTCTCTATTTAATGAACAGTTTTTAGATTGAGGAGTCGGAGGCGCAGAGAGGCGTGGTGGCTGTTTTGAATTTCTTAGTAAATATGTTCTATTTCTGTTGCTGCTTTAAGAAATCTTGAATTGTTGGAGTATTTAAGTGTGGTTTTTTTAGTGTTTTGAACAGTTAAGTACTTTTCTTTGAAGATTTTGAGTTGTCGGAGATCAAACAGTATAAGATATTCTAACATATTTGCTAATTTAAATAAATTTCTACATTTTAAGTATTTTTTATTTTTCCACATTTAATATTATAAAACATAAAAAAAATTATGAAGTAGTTTTAAAGGAAGAATTAACTCTCCGGGTTATTAGAACTCGGGGTATTACATATGGATTGGATGTGTCATTAGCAATTTCATTTGTAGATCTCTTTTGTTTAATCATAAATATATGAATATATGAATATATATATATATATATATATATTTCATATTTTAGTTTTGTGGACGTTTTTCCTTTTTGACTCACTTCTACAATAGCTTATTCTCATTGAGAAAATACTTAGGGAAAGTGCAAATTTTAAGATGAAGAAGTAGCACACCGGCTAACTTTCGTCCTTTCACATTTGTAGTCTATGGGAAACCTCTATTAAGGAGGTTTTGCAATGGCAAGGTAGCAGTTCATACTTTATAACTATAATAACGTGAATCTTTTTTTTTTTTTAACTCTATTTCAAACGAAAAAAGGAAAAGGAAAAAATAGACAAAGGGATAGAAAAACAACTGCAATCTAATTCACACAAAAAAAGGAACCCTTATCATTTTTTGAATCTATTTTATAAGAGAGGACAGCTACAAAAAATGTGATTGGTTCTTTGATTTTTTGGGGCCCACTGTCGAGAGTTTAGATTTAATATCAGTATTTCGCCAAGTTATCAGATAAATCTAAATGTAGTAATTAATGTATTGAACTTTTTGGGAAAGGGAGCGTCTTTAAGCTATTTATTTAAGAAAATAGATAACATCCGATCGACTAAATCTTTTTTATTTATAACTAGGAAAGAAAGGTACATGATCTCATGAATTACTTCTAACGAAATTAAGAAATTATATGTACAAATCATAGAATTTCGTGGTTTTTTGAAAATTAATGTGATTATCTCGGAACCAATGGTATGGGATGTTAAAATGGGTCAAGAAAACCATTTGAAGATTTTCTCCACAGCATTTTGCGTAATTTTTCTGCCATTCTATTAGTGTGAAGATGGTTTTGAAATGAATGTTTTATCAATATCGAACAAGCATCGCAATAAAATGAATAAATTTATATCCATAATCAAATAATTATTAAAGATATAAATAATCTTGTTATAGCTATACTGTCACTACTTCATTGCAAAGCTTATGTTGTTCGGGTAAACTTTTATTTTACTAAAAATAAAATTTTGAGGTCGACTAGTAGTGTGGACTGCAAGTTGTATTTACAATGAGTAGAGATATATTTTGTCCTGTTAATATAGATCTTTGCTTTGGCTGACTTGTAAAATTAAAGGTAATTTTTTTTAAGTATTAAAAGAAGTTTAAAGGAAGAAAGGCTTGCAGTACTCTATTTCTACCAAAAAAATTCCTAAGTGTTTACAAACTTATATTTGCTATATATACAACCCTTATAATCTATACATTGTTAATATCACCACAAGAGGATAACTTTGAAGGGTGGCCAAGATTACTAACTCCAACATTGGCCTCGGTTCTGTATTCTCCAAATGTTGCCCAACTTCGACTAGGATTGTGGCCCTTTATAAGTTTTTTCTTCATTGCCTCTGTTACTCTCAAAGTAAATCGATCTTCTTCTTCGTTTGTCCTTATAATTGAATGACCAGTAGAATGAGATCTGGACAACTTGTCTACCTTATTGATTGGCATTGCAAGACTTTCTTGAGAAGAATCGACAATTTGATCTCCTTTGTCTTCCTGGATTGTGATGCAAAAATTAGCATCAGCTAATTGATCATGAGTTTGACATGTAATATTATTAAAGTCGTTAATGTTGTAGATGGACAATGGAGACTTGAGTGGAGATTGAGATGGGGAGTCGAGGTTTTTGCGACAAACAGGGCATGTTTTATGCGATTCAAACCAAAGGTCAATGCATTCTTGATGAAAGACATGACTGCATAATATAACAAGGCGAAGGACATCATTATCTGCAAATTCATCCAAGCAAATAGCACATTCTAGTCCATATTTTTCCTTGCGACTATCTTTGACAGCCGAATATGTGAAGCTCGGAAAAGATTGAAAGATCAACGAGTCTAGGCCATGAATGTCGTTTGAGGCGGCCCCACCATCTACTGCAGTTCCATCAGGGCTATGCCTCATATGCCATGTATATATCAAATTTTGCATGAAACACCTGCAGAAATACAAGGAAAAAAAACCTACAAATAAAAATACTAGGAGGATAATTGTCAGGGTGATTGTAATTGAGGAAGCTGTATATTCTTGAGGTGCTTCCGATGACCCTGTCGTCATTAATTAATAAATTAATTAATTAACAAAGGATAAGAAATAATTCTTGTGATACAAAAATTTATCCGGCATTATCAGCCTTTAGCTTGAAATAAAGAAACTTGCAAAGAAAAACCGCTGTGTTTCCTTTGTAGAATTAGAATAAGAGAATGGTGGAGAAGCTTGCATAGGCATAAAATATGGTTTATTATGCATTAATGGGGCTAGTGGTAGTCATTCCTAGATAAATGGGTTGCCCTACATCTTAATATAGCTATATGAAGATCTTCTACAAATTTTTTTTTATTGTGAATATCCTCTATAACATGTCCTCACCTATTGCAAAACTTGTTAATTTCAAAATTATTATGATACTTAAATTTGAGTAATATACTGCTATCTAAATTCAACATATTGTGACACAAAAATTTGCAGACTCTTTATTAACTTAGAAATTAATTTGTGTATTCACATGAGGAATATTTTCAATATGTTTTACATTTATTTCGGAAATATTGTTGTGATTTTATGAAAAGATAAGAAGAACCTGCAACATTGGGGATTTTACAGATCAACACGGAAGTCAAAATATTTTGGATTTAATTAGATGAGCGAATCTCAAACTTGGACTCAAAACAACAGAAAATGGAACTTTTGTCGAAATATGGCTAAGTTTGAAATTAGTTGTGTAACTCCCTGGGTTCGAAGAACACGGGACATTAGTTCTTCCTTTAAAACTATTTCATACATTTTTTATATAATAATAATAATAATAATAATAATAATAATAATAATAATAATAATAATAATAATAATAAATGAGGAAAAATAACGAATGTTTCGAGTATGTTCTTTAGAAGATATATTTAATTTTTTGATTTATAAATGGAATGTGTGGTTGAAATTTGTGAAAAATATATTAAATAATTAAATTAGAGACTATAAATTATGAGAGAGAAAAAAGTTGATAAAATTTGTGTGATATAGAACAAGGCCTTAAAATGAGGAACATAATTTAAAATAGCAAACACTTTGCAGTAATATATCATAGAAACTGACCTAATGCGTGCATCAATTATTTTCCATCATTTTTTTACTAGAATCTAGTAAAATTTAAGATTGTTTATAGTGTAATTCGATTCCCCCATCTCATACTTAAGAGTAACCCTTGGTGCTAACTGGGCTACAAGCTCTCCACGTAAAACAAAAAAAAAGTTTCTTTATATAAATAAGTAAATAAATATGTAACTAATTTATAAAAGTAAAGTACTAAATAGTTAAAACATTCGGAAATTAATATACTTTAATACTTCAAAGTTACTTATGGAAAAATGGGATTAAAACTTGTTTATTAGATAAACCCTAAGTAGCTTCCATGCCTGAACGTGCCTCCAACTCCCTAATCTGTAATTTGTAAAAATGAAAGGCGTGAGAGTCTTGGCGTGAGAGTCTTCCAAGAATACTGAGTAGGCTCTATGCAAGTTAATCAATCGATATAGATATATAAGGCAAATAGATGAGCAAACTTTGTAATGTAGTACCTGAGTGTAAATCCGGTGTCAGAAGGCAAGTCCTGGCCAGAAGGAAACTCTAGGCCTGAAGGCAAGTCTTTGCCCCAAGGCAACTCTGGGCTCAAAGGCAAGTTTAGATCCGAAGGCAAGTAATCGCATTGATCACAAACTAAGAGCACTCATATAGTATAGATTATTAACGATAATTACACAAAAGTAAAATTGACAATTGAGTTTTGAGCTACCTTAAAATTTTCCTAAGTTTGGGCTTAATTCATGGTGAGAAATCAATCCTCTAGTTGCTCGTACGCCTCATCTAGTCAATAAAGAGCTTCATTTATGTTTAAAAACTTCAATATTAAATATTTATAGATAATATAGATCTTAAGGACAAAATTGAAAGAATATAGAAGTTTGGGGTTGATTTGGGAGAATTGAATAATTGGAGGACTTAATATGCAAGAAATTGAATTAAAAGCACTTTGGACATAATTATAAGATTTTTAAAATATGGAGGACTTAGATGCAAATAAATTTTGGGGGTTAACTTAAATAAGAATAAGAAATTGAAGGATTTAAATTGAAATAAAAGTTTAGGAGTTAAATTGTAAGAAATAAACTTTAGGGATCTAGGATTAAATAAACTTTAGGGGCTCACTTGAATAAAATAAATGATTTGGGGAACTTAATTCGGTAAATATAGCATAGGTTTAAATTGCAAAAATTAAAAGTTCATGATTTATTATTTAGATAAACTTTAGGGACTAATTTAAACCAAATAAAGAAATTGTGGGACCAGACTTGCAAATTATAACGCCCCTAATCTACTTAGACTTAGGCTGCTAAACTTGCTCCTAAATGCCGCGAACTTAATTAATGCGGAAAGTAATTATTTTTAAAATGACTTGAATATTCCAAATCTCTCTTGCATCTCCAACCATAGTTATAGAAAAACAAAACGAATAAATAAGTAATGTTGAATTAAAAAAAGCCCAGCAATTTAAGGAGTTGCAAAATTAGAGTCATAAACTAGAGTTTATAAGCAATAATCGAAATGTCACTAAAATAAAATAATAAGCGGAAATTATAGAGCTTCTTTAATAGATTGCCACTGTGGTTTGCTCCCCGCTGCCTCCCTAATCTGTAAAGTTTTGTAAAAATAGGAAAAACGTGAGTAATGAATTACTCAGTAGGTCCACTACGCACGTTAGTCAAACTATAACAATACGGTAGGTACATATATGCATATCATGAATTACTTGCGTCCGGATGGAAAATAAACGTGCACGTAAGCATTTAACAATCTTGTGCCCGTAGACTTCTTGACATTCATGTGCTCGTAGGCTTCATAGCATTGTTGAGCTCGAAAGCCCCATTTCATTCATGATTCATAAATGGCATAGGCAATGTACACTACACAAATAGTTTTCATAACAAGTGCACAGACAATAAAAATAAAACTTTAATTTAGGGACCTACCTAATTTTCTTAGTTTGAGCATAGCTCGGGGTTGGTTTTCTAACTCTCTAAATCCCGCGCATCGTCTACAATTAAGGGAGATTGATTAAATTAATGCTATATGCTAAGTTTATAGAATAAGTGAGTATATTCGGGCTCGACTAGTGTTGAAAATATTTTTAAATTTTATTTAATTAAAATTATCTAACTAGAATAAATTATAATTATAATTATGATATCATAAAATAGTATTATAATTATATTAAAATAAATAAAATAACAAGAATTTTAAATTTCATTAAGGTTAAGTTAAATAAAATTTGGTAATCCTTGTAATAAACTAAATAGAGTTAAATTAAAGAAATTGAGCATTATAATAAATTAAACAAAACATAATGTAATACAATAGGATTAAACTAAATAAAATAATCTTACCATTGAAACAAAATTAAGTAAAATAATATGTGATAAAAAAATTATGGCAGCCAACTAATCTTGGATAAAATAAAATAGTGTAGGGAATGCAAGTTGACTAGCGGAGAACTCGGTCTTTCGTGACTGTTTGTAAAAGTAAACCAAAAAAAAAAAAAAGGGGGGCTGGCTTTTATAAAAGGGAAACTTTAGGATTTGGAAGGTGTTTTAAAAAAGGAATCAGGGAGGGATCAACTTATACCACTCTCGGACTTTGGGGGACATGGAGTGCAAAACTACAAATTAACACCCAAATTGGATTCAATTGTTGAAAGCTTCTTCCTCTCGGCTCTCTTGTATATGAAATAGAAGAATTTGAATGTGCTACTTGATTCCCTAAATCTGATCCCTCCCTCAAGCTCTTCTTTCCCATTCACTGATTATTAGGGCAGGTGCTAAT
The DNA here is from genome assembly GCA_018223645.1 of Jasminum sambac. Classification (NCBI taxonomy): domain Eukaryota; kingdom Viridiplantae; phylum Streptophyta; class Magnoliopsida; order Lamiales; family Oleaceae; genus Jasminum; species Jasminum sambac. Next base: position 2,511,156 of record CP073650.1, read on the forward strand.
CAATGGTGTACATGTATATGCGTGTGTGTATATATATGTATCTATGTGTGTGTGTGTATATATATATATATATATATATATGTGCTTGAGCATGGATATATGTATGTATGCTTGGGTATTTGTGTGCGCGAGTTGGCTACTGCTGTGGGTGTGGGTGCGTGAAGGTGGTGGTGGTGGCGCCGGGTGGGGGTGGTGATGGTGGCCTGTGTGGTGGAGGTGATTCGCGGTGGTGTTGAAGAAGGTGGTACCACATAGTTCTCGAGCCGAGTTCTCGGTCGGGTCTGGATTTTGTTTCAATAGCTTGCTGTAATTCATGGTGTTAATCCATGGTGTTAAACAAGGCATGATTGAGTATTGGAGAGTATACCTGACCGGAATTGAGCAACGATGGCGGTAAAGGATGAATGTGAATTGATGATGGGTGTAAGTCACGAGATGCCAAAGAAATTGTTGTTGCTTTGAACGTTGATGATGGTGGTGAAGAAGGGACAAGTTGGTTGGCTATGGGTTTATAAAGTGAGGTGAAAGAAAGTTGGGTAGCTGGAGAAATTCTAAGCTTTGAAGTAGTGCTACACGAGTAGAAAAGGGGATCCATTAAGGATTATAATTGGTGGCATTTATCATAAGGTCTCCTACTTGATTCTCAAGAAACAAAGAAAATATATATTGGAAAGTAAAAAAAATAAATATATATACATATATATATATATATATATATATATATATATAATTAGCTAATGGGATAACATTATTACGATTTTCTTTGATAAATATATATATATATAATTTTAACTGTAGAGGGCGATGCGGATTTACAGACGCGGATTTTTGTAAATTTGAGTAACGGCTTAGCGACACGTTAATTAAAATTTTCTTATAAAAGTTTGGGTCGATACAGCCTTACCCTATTAAATTAATTTCGTCCTCAAAATTGTACTTACTTGATTGATGAGGTCTGGGTAATTGGCTAATATTTGCTCTTCCTTCTCCCAAGTGGCTTCATCTGTACTGCGTTTGGCCCACTGGACTTTGACTAGAGGAATACTTTGATTTCGTAAGACATGGACCTTCCTATCTATTATACGCACTGGTTCTTCTTCATATGTAAGGTCTTTTTGAAGTTCCACAGCGTCGTAGCTCACTGTGTGGTTAGGATCTGCAATGTACTTTCTCAACAGTGATATGTGGAATACATTATGGATGGCTGAGAGCTCCGGAGGAAGAGCTAAACGATAAGCTACATTCTCGACCTCTTCTATTATATCAAACGGTCCGATATAGCGTGGTCTGAGCTTCACTCTTTTACCGAACCGCAACACGCCTTTCATTGCGGCCACCTTGAGAAATACCTTTTCCCGTACTCTGAACTTCAAATATCTCCTTCTAAAATCTGCATAACTCTTCTATCTATCTTGTGCTGCTTTAATCCGTGACTTAATCTTTTCAACGGCGGCAACTGTTCTTTCCACCAGTTCTGGTCCCAAAACTTTTCTTTCACTGACTTCGTCCCAGTAGACCGGTGATCTACAACGCCGACCGTAGAGTGCTTCGTATGGCGCCATTCCAATGGTGGCCTGGTAGCTATTGTTATAAATGAATTCCACTAGTGGCAAGCGGATTTCCCAGGTACTGCTTAGGTCCAAAGTACAGGCTCTCAACATATCTTCCAGTGTTTGAATGGTGCGCTCGGACTGTCCATCGGTCTGGGGGTGATACACTGTGCTAAACTTTAACTTGGTTCCCATAGCATTCTATAGGCTTTCCTGAAATCTCGAAGTGAATTTTGGATCTCGGTCATCAACAATCGATATTGGTACTCCGTGGAGTCGAACGATTTCCCGTATGTATAATTTTGCCAACTGATCTGCATTATGGGTTGTTCGAACTGGTAAAAAGTGAGCAGATATCGTAAGCCTATCCACTACGACCCAAATAACATCATGCCCCCTTGCCGATCTTGGTAAACAGATAATGAAATCCATTGTGATCTTCTCCCATTTCTACTCGGGGTATCTAAAGAGGGTCAATAATCCAGATGGCCTCTGATGCTCGGCTTTGACTTGTTGGCATGCCATACATCGAGCAACAAATCTTGTTGTACATCCCTTAATGTTCCTCCACCAGAAAGAGTTACGCAATTCTCGGTACATCTTAGTTCCGCTAGGATGTGCTGCGTAGGGAGTCGAGTGTGCTTCCGTCAAGATCTCATTTCTAATCTGCTCGTTTTTGGGTACACACAGACGACCCCTAAACATCAGTGCTGTGTCACATGCAATTTCAAAGCCAGCTCTTCTGCCAGTGCCAACTTCTTATTTGATTTTGGCTAAGAATTTATCATCTTTCTGAGCTTCCAATATCCTCTCTCTCAAATCCGGTTTGACCGTCAGGCTTGCCAGCAAACTTGGCCTTCCCATTGATGGGGTAAGAACATCAATTTTCAGATTTTGAAACTCCCTAATGAGCTGGTCCTGTTCAATACCCAAAGCTGCAAATTGGCCGACACTCTTCCGGCTTAAATCGTCAGCGACCCTATTAGCTTTTCCCGGATGAAAGTGGATTGTGCAGTCATAGTCCGTTACTAGCTTGAACCAATGCCGCTGCCTCATGTTCAACTCCTTCTGAGTGAAGAAGTATTTGAGGCTTTTGTGGTCGGTATAGATTTCGCACTTACTCCCGTACAAAGAGTGTCTCCAAATCTTCAGGGCATGTATGATTGCTGCAAGTTCTAAATCATGGGTTGGGTAGTTTTGTTCGTAGGGCTTCAATTGCTTAGACGCGTAGGCTATGACCTTCCCATTCTGCATTAGAACACAACCCAGCCCGAGCTTGGAAGCATCACTGTAGATAACAAATCCTTCAGTTCCATCGGGTATGACCAATACTGGAGCCGAGACTAGTCTCTTCTTCAATTCTTGGAAGCTATTCTCACACTGTTTATCCCACTGAAACTTCACTCCTTTCCATGTTAGTTGAGTCATTGGTCCTGTTATTTTAGAGAAACCGTCGATAAAACGCCTATAATAACCAGCTAAACCCAAGAAGCTCCTCACTACACCAACATTAGAGAGAGTGGGCCAGTCTGTTACAGTTTCGACCTTAGCTGGGTCGACCTCAATCCCTTTGGCGATGACAATGTGGCCTAAGAATCCTACTCTCTCCAGGCAAAAATCGCATTTCTTGAATTTTTCAAATAACTTCTCTGACCTTAGGGTTCCCAACACGATCCTCAGATGCTCTTCGTGTTGTTCAGCGTCCTTGGAGTACACTAGTATGTTATCGATAAAGACGATGACAAACTTGTCTTGGAATTGGTGGAGCACCCGATTCATCAGATCCATGAACAATGCGGGCGCGTTCGTGAGACCAAATGGCATTACTATAAACTAATAATGGCCATATCGGGTCCGGAATGCTGTTTTTGAAATATCAGCGGGTTTAATCTTCAGTTGGTGGTAGCCGGATCTTAGATCGATCTTGGAAAACACAGCTGCTCCCCTCAGTTGGTTAAACAAATCCTCGATCCTGGGAAGGGGATACTTATTTTTGATTGTTAACTTATTGAGTTCCCTGTAGTCGATACATATTCTCATGCTCCCATCTTTCTTCTTGACGAATGACACATGCGCTTCCCAAGGGGATACGCTCGGCCTAATGAAACCTTTGTCCAATAATTCCTCCAATTGGACCTTCAGCTCCTGTAATTCCTTTGGCACCATACGGTATGGAGCTTTGGACGCCGGCGTGGCACCGGACACTAAGTCGATGGCGAATTCTACTTGTCTATCAAATGGAATGCCCAGCAGGTCATCTGGGCATATATCGGCATACTCTCGTACGACTAGTACCTGCTCAACGGTTAACTCTTCCGTCGGCAGCCCCTGGAAACTGACCAAGTAACCCTAGCAGTTGTCCTTAGCTTCTTGCATTGCGGAAATAAGGCGAGGAAGCGCCTTGACTTTCGATCCATAGAATTTGAATTTCTCTTCCCCATTCTTACGGAACACAACCTCCTTCTCGTAACACAGGATAACCGCTTGGTTGTTGCTCAACCAATCCATACCTAGGATCACGTCAAAGTCGAACATCTGGATGACGTTCAGATCCGCCTCTAGAACTATTCCATCAATGTCGATTTGTACTGCCTTGGCGATCGAATTTCCGTGAATGATTCTTCCAGATGGTAGGCTAATCTCAAGGGTACTATCTGTTAATTCTGCTGTTAGGTTTAGCCTGGTTAGGCATGCGTCGGATATGAAGGAGTGTGTAGCTCCGAAGTCTATAAGGGTGTATACGGGAATCCCAGAGATGGTTAATATTCCTGTTATCAAGTTTTCCATTATCGTTATTATTATCATTGTTATTGGGGAGAAGGTCACACAATAGCTATGAATTGAAAGTGGATAGTGGATAGAACTTTTACCTGCTATCATGTCAGAGTCGTCCGCCGCGTCCATCCCAAAAACCTTAGCCTTGGCCGTCCTGGTTGGCTCTTTTCCCTTTGCTTGGCTGGTGCTCCGTGCGGGTGGTGCATGACATTCGTTGGCACAATGACCTTGTTTTCCGCAGTTGAAGCAGACATTCTTACCCAGCAAAGTACTCTCCTTTGTGCATTTTCTGGCATTTAGGGCAAGGCGTGCGAGTCAAATCAGCGGGCTGTCCTCCGGCGGTGGCTGGGTTTGGCCTTTTGTTTGAAGCTTGGCCCCTGTTCTAGTTCTGGTTGGGGTCCTGGTCAGTGTTCCTGGTACTGCTATCTGATTTCCACCAATGCCTAGCCCCGCCTTTTAGCATAAACTCCGCACACAAAACCTTCTGATTTTCTGGGCAGGTGATGTGTGTGAAGATCTGTTCGATCTCATCAAGCATTTCCTCCACATCGAGTGGGCTTCTCCCACCATCGAAGATTGGTGGACGGTACTTCCTGAACTGCTCTACCACGGACATAGCGGGGGCGGCTGGCTGTGCATTTTGCCCGATGTTTTGCATAGCCTGGACGAGCTTTTGCATCAGAACCATCGGATCTGGCTGACTCGGTGCATTTCCTTCCTGGCGCGCTGTGTTCCTTGGTCGTCCACGTCCAGACATCCTTTACGCGTCAAATAAAAATTTTCTCAGCATCCTATAATATAAACGAACAACAAACATATCTCAACTCTTAAATGAAGACGAACGAAAGGAATGGTTATCTTTATTAATCTCAAGATAAAATCCTCCATAGGTCATAGTGGAAATGTGCTAAAAAAATAAATGAATTGGATCCTATGGCTTCCTTGGTCCTCGAGAGGCAATGTAAGGTGAGGTGGTATTGTCTTCTAGTTCATCTGGGTCACAAGTGGGCGAGTAGGGAAGTGTGGCTGGGCTATACTCCTTATAAGTGTCCGACTCAACCTCAGTCATTGGCTTGGGCAACCACGACCTACCAAGGGTGCGACGCAGCTCTGGGAGGTTATCCCAATCCCTTGGCAATAATGGTTTAGGTTGCATTAACTTCTTATTTTCCAAGAACCTATCCCAGTACATGACGAATTCGTCACAAAAAATCCCGAGATTTGCAGTTTCTCCCCAACGCTCCTGTACTCCCCTATAGAATTTGCGAGCTAAGGGCTGTTCGCCATGTATAAAGGTCGACAACAGGTGCCTAATGGAAGCTGCATCATTCATTCGGTAGCCGGCTTTGCAAGCCTCCAAACGTCGACACCAGAAACAATAAATGTAGTCTACTATAGGCTCGTCCCGTCCCTTCTCGCATTCCATATACCTCCAAGCTTCAGAACCGATCTCCATGTTTAATCTAATCCATTTATGCAAAGTCCAGTGTGGGTGGGGTTTACCATTAACATAAGTTCTATTAGCGAGGATAAAATATCATATAAAATATCTTTAAACTCCCAGTTATGCTACAACTCATTATTTAGTTATAAACAAAGTACTTGTTTTCTTAACACTTCTCAATACATTATTTATGAGGTACCAAACAAAATTTCCACATAGTCTTTACCTGGGAGACGGCAGATGGAGCAATGGCAGTGGCAATCCTTGTATTTCCTAAATATTATTTATTATTATTATTATTATTATTATTATTATTATTATTATTATTATTATTATTATTATTATTATTATTATTGTAAAAAGATCTACAGAATCGCTTTTAGAACGCTTAGCTTTGATACCAAGCTATAACGCCCCGAATCTACTTAGATTCGGGCCACTAAACTTGCTCCGAAATGTCGCGAACTTAATTAATGCGGAAAGTAATTATTTTTAAAATGACTTGAATATTCCAATCTCTCTAGCATCTCCAACCATAGTTATAGAAAAAAAAAACGAATAAATAAGTAATGTTGAATAAAAAAAAAGCCTAGCATTTAATGGAGTTGCAAAATTTGAGTCATAAACTAGAGTTTATAAGCCATAATCATAATGTCGCTAAAATAAAATAATAAGCGGAAATTATAGAGCTTCTTTAATCGTTTACCACTATGGTTTGCTCCCTCGCTGCCTCCCTAATTGTAAAGTTTTGTAAAAATAGGAAAAACGTGAGTAATGAATTACTCAGTAGGTCCATTACTCACGTTAGTCAAACTATAACAATATGGCAGGTACATGCATGCATATCATGAATTACTTGCGTCCGGACGGAAAATAAGCGTGCACGTAAACATTTAACATTCTTGTGCCTGTAGGGTTCTTGACATTCATTTGCTCGAAGGCTACATAGCATTGTTGAGCTCGAAAGCCGCATTTCGTTCACTATTCATAAATGGCATCAGCAATATACACTACACAAATACTTTTCATAACAAGTGCGCAGACAAGAAAAATAAAACTTTAGTTTAGGGACCTACCTCATTTTCTGAGTTTGAGCGTAGCTTGGGGTTGGTTTCTAACTCTCTAAATCCCGCGCGTCGTCTACAATTAAGGGATATTGATTAAATTAATGCTATTTGCTAAGTTTATAGAATAAGTGAGTATATTCGGGATCGACTAGTGTTGAAAATATTTTTAAATTTTACTTAATTAAAATTATCTAACTAGAACAAATTATAATTATATTAAAATAAACAAAATAATAAGAATTTTAAATTTCATTAAGGTTAAGTTAAATAAAATTTGGTAATCCTTGTAATAATCTAAATAGAGTTAAATTAAAGAAATTGAGCATTATAATAAATTAAATAAAACATAATGTAATACTATAGGATTAAACTAAATAAAATAATCTTAACATTGAAACAAAATTAAGTAAAATAATATGTGATAAAAAATTATGGCGACCAACTAGTCTTGGATCAAATAAAATAGTGTAGGGAATGCAAGTTGACTAGCGGAGAACTCGGGCTTTCGTGACTGTTTTGTAAAAGTAAAGCAAAAAAAATAGGGATTGGCTTTTATAAAAGGGAAACTTTAGGATTTGGGAGCTGATTTAAAAAAGGAATCAGGATTGGGGATCAACTTATACCACTCTCGGACTTTGGGGGAACTGGAGTTCAATACTACAAATTAACACCCAAATTGGATTCAATTATAGCAAGCTTCTTTCCTCTCGGCTCTCCCGTATACGAAATAGAAGAATTCGAATGTGCTACTTGATTCCCTAAATCCGATCCCTCCCTCAAGCTCTTCTTTCCTATTCACTGATTATTGAGACAAGGTGCTAATCAATGGTGTACATGTATATGCGTGTGTGTATATATATGTATCTATGTGTATATATATATATGCGTATGTGCTTGAGCATGGATATATGTATGTGTGCTTGAGCATGGATATATGTATGTGTGCTTGGGTATTTGTGTGCGGAGTTGGCTTTTTGCTGTCGGTGTGGGTGCGTGAAGGTGGTGGTGGTGGCGCCGGGTGGGGGCGGTGATGGTGGCCAGTGTGGTGGAGGTGATTGGCGGTGGTGTTGAAGAAGGTGGTACCACATAGTTCTCGAGCCGAGTTCTTGGCTCGGGTTTGGATTTTGTTTCAATAGCTTCCTGTAATTCATGGTGTTAATCCATGGTGTTAAACTAGGCATGATTGAGTATTGGACAGTATACCTGACCGAAATTGAGCAACGATGGCGGTGAAGGATGAAAGTTAATTGATGATGGGTGTAAGTCACGAGATGCCAAAGAAATTGTTGTTGCTTTGAACATTGATGATGGTGGTAAAGAAGGGAAAAGTTGGTTGGCTATGGGTTTATAAAGTGAGGGGAAAGAGAGTTGGGTAGCTAGAGAATTTCTAAGGTTTGAAGTAGTGCTACACGAGTAGAAAAGGGGATCCATTAAGGATTATAATTGGTGGCATTTATCATGAGGTCTACGACTTGATTCTCAAGAAAACAAAGAAAATATATATTGGAAAGTAAAAATAAAATAAAATAAAATAAAAATAGAAAAACAAAAAAAAATATAATTAGCTAATGGGATAACATTATTACGATTTTCTTTGATAAATAAAGGATGGAATATATCTAATTTAATTATAAATCAATATATATTTATATAATTTTAACTGTAGAGGGCGACGCGGATTTTTGTAAAATTGAGTAACGGCTTAGCAACACATTAATTAAAATTTTCTTATAAAAGTTTGGGTCGCTGCAACAATTCCCAAATAAAATTTGAATTTTTGAATTCAAATCCCTAATCCTCAATCGGCTAACACAAGCCGCTCAAATGAGGGAGAAAAGATAGGGGAACGTAGGTGATGCCGACGATGTCCGGGTTGATGATGATGTTAGTGGTGGTCTCAATTGAAGGAAAAAGATGAAGATTACGTTCAAATTTATTGGATATAGTCAAAGTGAAAAGTTGGGATTTTTCTTCAAATCTTGCTCTTTTCTTCTCTTTTCTCAATTAAAAGGTTGTTAGGGAGGTGTGGTGACGGTGGTGGTGGAGGTCTTGGAGGCGGAAGAAATGGGGGTTGTGTGTCTGTGTGTGTATCCGTGAATGTGTATGTACTGGGGGGTGTGCGCGCCTATTGTGCCGAGTTGCTACTGTTGTTTCATGTTGCTGCGTACATGTGTTGGGTTACAAGTGGTGGTGATGGTGGTAGTGGTGGTGGTGCTTGGTGGAGATGGTGGTGGTATTAATGCTCCGTGTTCTGAGAATCCGGAACGTTAGTTCTTCCTTTTAAACATCTCATAATTCTAATTAAATTTTGAGTGATTTACTTAATTGTCAAATTTAACAATATTAATTACAATTAAATCAACGGTTAATTTGAATCACAAGAATGTTAACATTTTCAAATTGAGTATACTATTATACCTCGCAAAAATAAATCCTAGAACCTAGGATCTGGGATTCTAAGATGTCTTTTCATTTCCTCGGGCACACTTCACCTTCTTCAGTGAAATTTCCGACCACACTTCACCCCGTTACAGTTTGTATAATCAAAGACGAAAATTCTGACCACACTCCATCCCGTCAAAGTTTGTATAAAAGTTTCTGTGAATTGAGCAACCAGCAACCAAAACCAGTGCGGTGGCAGATCTGGTTGCTGGTTGCTCAATTCATAGAAAGTTTGATTGTTGGTTTTGGTTGCTGGTTGTTTAATTCATAGAAACTTTGATTATATAAACTTTGACGGGGTAAAGTGTGGTCGAAAATTTCGCCGGAGAAGATGAAGTGTGCCGAAGGAAATGAAAACACATCCTAGATCCTAGGTTCTAGGTAGATAACGAATTCCTTTTTTTTAATTGAAAAGGGTACTTTTGACCCCCAATTTGAAAATGTTGACAAGCTTGAATTTTGAAAATTTATTTTGATCTTTTAGTAGGTGATATAATAAAGTTTGATAATCAAGTAATTATTTCTTAAAATTTTTTATAATGCTAATAATAAATGTGTAAAAATAAAAAATGTTTAAAATGAGAAAATTTATTTAAATTCGCAAATACGATAAAGTATCTTATAATTATTTCATCACTAACATCTCAAAACATTCAAATTTAAATATTAAATAGTTCAAAACATTCTAATTACATGCTTCAATAGTTCAAAAGTACTTAGTGTAACAACCGAAATAAAACTATTTTATTTAATATCCATAGGTAGCACCACCACCTTGAGCTTCACTGGCCAAACCAGCAGAGTCACCATTGGAATCACCTGTCGATTCCCCAAATATGTCCCTTCTTTCTTTCCAGCCTAGCAAGCAACGAGAAGAAACTGTGAATCTTATGGAAATTATGACCCAATTTTTATTTTATTTGGGAATTTTCAAGCCTAGTCCCTCAATTTCTTTCTTTAGTTTAAGTTATTCCCCATACTTTATTTAAACCACAACTGGCAAGAAATGAGAAGAAGCAGTTAATCCAATGGAAATTATGACCCAATTTTGATTTTATTTGGAAATTTACAGGCCTAGTCTCTCAATTTCTTTCTTTAGTTTAAGTTAGCCCCTATACTTTATTTAAATCACAAGTCCTCAGCTTTTAATTTCTATAATTTAACCTCTAAAATCTATTTTGAAATTAGGTCCCCAATTTATTTATTTTGTTTAACTAACCCCTTCAAGTTTATTTAAATTCTAGTCCTTAACTTTCAATTTTTACAATTTGACCCCACAACTTTTACGTCACATTAAATCCTTCAGTTTCTTATTCTTATTTAAGTTAACCCCCAAACTTTATTTGCGCTAAGTCTTCCATGTTTGATAAATTGTATAATTTAGTCCAAAGAACCTTTAGCACAATTTTATTGCGTATTAGGTCCTCAAACTATTCAATTATTTTAAGTCGACTCCCAAAGTGTTATAATCTTTCAATTTTTGTCCATAAGTTCAATATTATCTATAAATATTTAATATTTAAAGTTTTTCCACATAAATTAAGCCCCTCATTGACTAGATGGTGTAGCACCCCGAGTTCTAAGAACCGGGAACGTTAGTTCTTTCTTTAAAAATACTTAAATTCTTTTTTTTATTTTTTTTAATAATATTATTAAATGCAGAAAAAATAACAAATAACTAAAATGCAGAAACTAATTTAAATTAACAAAGTCGAAAGAGCATCTCACGATCGTTTCAACACAATCACCTCAAAATATCCAATTAAAGTACTAATAAGTTCGAAACATTCGAAAGTCATTACTTCAACCGTTTAGAAGAACTCAATCGTCAAAGGAAATAAAACTAATTTATTTGAAAAACCCTAAGACATTCCTATGCCTCGCCAAGCCTCCGGCTCCTTAATCTACAATTTCTTCATTGGATAGAGAAAATCGTGAGTATTTTAAATACTCAGTAGATCCCACGCACAACAATTAATATATGTTACAAATTAAAGGCACATAATCATCATTTAACATAAAATACGAGCGTATATGAAATACAAGTTCGTTCATCATCCCTCTTAATCGTGCACGTCATCATAGTGTTTAATAGCACGTCGTTGTAATATATTAGGCTAAAGGCCTATCATCATAATGCTATTGAAACACGTCGTAAGTAGGCTAAGAGCCTATCGTCATAGTGCCGAGGAAGCACGTCATAAGTAGGCTATAAAAAGCCTATCATCACATAACATGTACATGCGGTATTTATAACAATATTAATTGCAAATGCGCACGTTTGAAAGAAAAGTTTAAGAAAGGGGATCTACCTTAACCCTTAGCCGAGTATTGAGCTTACTAACGGTGAGAAATCAGTCCTCTAGCTATCCGCAAGCCTCGTCTAGTCAATAAAGAATTTAATTTATGTTAATACTCTTTATTATTAAGTATTTATACGTAATATGGAAGTTTATGGGCCAAAATAGAAAGAATATAAAACTTCGGGGGTCAATTTGAAGGAATCGAATAGTTTGAGGGCCTATTATGCAATAAAAGTGAACTAAAAATATTTTGGACTCAATTATAAGATTTTTAAAACGTGAGGGACTAATATGCAATTAAAGTTTAAGGGCTAACTTAAATAGCAATAAGAAATTAAAGGATTAAAAGTGAAATAAAAGTTTAGGGGTCAAATTGCAACAATTGAAAGTGCAGGATTAGAATTTAAATAAAATTTGGGGGCTCTCTTAAATATAATAATTCATTTTAGGGGCTAGATTTGAAAATATTATATAAGGGTCAAATTATAGCAATTAGAAGTTAAGGATTTCAAATTAAATAAAACTCAAGGGCCAACTTAAACTAATTAAAGAAGACGGGGGACCAGACTTGCAAATATTCAAATAAATAAAAAAAAAAACCAGAATAAGGCTCGGATCTTCTCTGCCCCACCCGACTCTCTCTTTTTCTCTCTCTCTCAGCCGACCCTCTCTCGGCTGAAATCATTGGTTTGCCGGCGATTTGGCCGGCGAAGGTGAAGGTGGTGGTGGTGAAGCTATTGGCAGCGTCAATTGAAAGAAATATTGCGTATACGGGGAGGAATTGAAGCTAGAACAGTTCGGGGAAAAATTGGGTATCTTCAAAATTCGATTGAATCCCTAATAATTTTCGAAATTAAACTATTCTATGATTTTCTAGGGAGATAGGAGATGGTATAGGTATAATTTTTGTGTTGTGAAATGGATTTTTGAGCGTAGGTGAAGTTTTGGCCGAGCTCTTGGTTATGGCGTGTATGTATCGTGTATGTATACGCGTGCGTGTGTGCGTGTTTTGGCCGAAATGAGGATGATGGTGACTTCGTGGTGGAGTTGTGGTGGTGTTACGGTTGTGAGGTCGTGGTGCGGCGGTGTATGTATGTGTGTATTTGTGTGTGTAGAAAAAAATCAAGTGGACAATACAAGAAGATGATTAAGAACTTGTGTGTGATTAAAAACTTAGAACAACAAAATAAAAATGGAGATATAAATGAAAATATCAAGAAATCTTACCACTTGAAGCTAGTTGATTTATTGAAGGAGAATGGAATGAACTCCTAGTTGCTCTTACAAGGTGTAAATGGAGGAATAATGAGGATGCAATGGGGCTAGGGTTTGAGAGGACCTTAGAAATGAGTATTTAAACGTGGGAATTAGGGTAACAATTGCAAATGGGCTTTCTTGTTGGGCAAGAATTAAAATTGGACCTTAAATGGGTCTATAATTGGCTTAAGATAAGTATTGGATCATTATTAAATAAAAACTAAACTTTAGGGACTAAAACGAATAATTTCTAAAGTTTGGTCCTCAATTGTAAATTTTGAAAATAAATAATTTTTTATAAATATTTAAATATAACAATAAATAGTATGAATTCCGACTAGACGAGTGTACGATATTTAAATTTTTATAAGTAAGGTCGTAGCCACACGTTTGAAATTTTATTTAATTAAATATATTTTATTTAAGAAGAATTTGCGGTCACTACAACCTTACCCTCTTAAAATAATTTCGTCCAAGAAATTTAAACTTACTTTATCTATAAGGTTTGGGTATTTGGTTAGAATTTCTTCTTCTTTCTCCCTTGTTGCCTCATCCTTGCCATGACTACTCCACTGGATTTTGATGAGAGGAATTATTCTATTTCTCAAAATATGAACCTTTCGATCTATAATAGTCACGGGTGTCTCTTGGTATGACAAGTCTTTCTGAATACCCAAAGATTGAAAGTTCACCACATGACCTGGATTATGGACATACTTGCTCAACTGTGAGACATGAAATACATTATGCACTGATGAAAGCTCAGGTGGAAAAGCCAAGCGATAAGCTACAGCCCCAACTTCTTCTAATACCTCGAACGGTCCAACGAACCGTGGTCTCAACTTCCCTTTCTTCCCAAAACGTATGGTGCCTTTCATTGGAGACACCTTGAGAAACACTTTCTCTCCAACCCCAAATTTCAAGTCCTTTCTCCTCTTATCGTCGTAACTCTTTTGTCTATCTTGAGCAGCCTTGATCCTCACTCTGATCTTCTCTATAGCCTCAACAGTTTTCTCTACCATCTCCGATCCCAACATCTTCCTCTCTCCAACTTCATCCCAATAGATTGGCGATCGATACCGTCGCTCATACAATGCCTCATAAGGCACCATCCCGATCGCGCCTGGAAAGTGTTGTTGTAGGCAAACTCTATAAGTGACAAATGAGTTTCCCAACTCCCAGCTAGGTCTAAAACACATGCTCTCAACATATCCTCCAATATCTGAATGGTACGCTCAGATTGACCATCTGTTTGCGGATGATAGGCGGTACTGAATCTGAGCTTCGTGCCCATAGCGTCTGTAAGCTCTCCCAAAATTTCGAGGTAAATCTTGGATTTCGATCTGAAACAATGGACACAGGTATCCCATGAAGTCGAACAATCTCTCAAACATACAATTGTGCCAACTGGTCAACACTGAGAGTCATCCTAATTGGTAGAAAATGCGCAGATTTCGTAAGTCGATCCACAATCACCCATACAGCGTCATGTCCTCTCGGGGATCTCGGTAGACTCGTCACGAAATCCATAGTAATCTTCTCCTACTTCCACTCGGTATCTCTAAGGGAATCAACAATCCCGAAGGCCCTTGATGTTCGGCCTTAACTTGTTGACATACTAAGCATCTAGCCACAAATCTTGCAACGCAACCTTTCATATTCCTCCACCAAAGGTAGCTCGTAAGTCACGGTACATCTTCGTTCCACCCGGATATGCTACATAAGGAGTGGAGTGGGCCACTGTCATAATCTCATCCCTTATCTGCTCATCTTTTCGCACACATAGGCGCCCTCTAAACACAAGTGCTTCATCTGAAGCAATCTCAAAACCCATCCTCTTACCAATTCCAACCTCCGATCGGATCTTTTCAAGAAACTTATCTTTCTTTTGGGCCATTATAATTCGACTCCTCAAGTGCAGGCTTAATGATTAAAGCACTTCTTTGTTCGATCGCCAACTCGATGGAGCTTGTACTTCAATCCTCAAATCACGAATGATCTGATCTTGCATAGTACCCAATGCAGATAACTGTCCAATACTCTTCCTACTCAGTGTATCTGCCACCTTATTAGCCTTACCCGGATGATAGAGAATGGTACAATCATAGTCTTTCACGACCTCTAACCAACGGCGCTGCCTCATATTCAACTCTTTCTGAGTGAAGAAATACTTGAGACTCTTGTGATCAGTGTAAATCTCACACATACTTCCATACAAGTAATGACGCCAAATCTTTAAAGCGTGCACTACCGCCGCGAGTTCCAAGTCATCGTGGATAATTATTAGTATGGCTTCAAGCTGTCTCGACAGCGTGAGGCAATCACTTTCCCCTTCTGCATCAGTACACATCCCAATCCATGCTTTGAAGCATCACTATAAATGACAAAGCCTTCAGTACCGTCGGGTATAGTCAACACTGGTGCCGAAATCAATCGACTCTTTAACTCTTCAAAACTCTTCTCACATTGATCGGTCAATGTAATTTAACACCCTTTCTAGTCCAAGCCAGTCATGGGACCCAATCTTGGAGAAACCTTCAATGAATCGTCGATAGTATCAGCTAATTTGTCAGAAAGCTCCTTACTTCCCTAACATTTGTAGGGGTAGACCAATTCATCACGACTTCAACTTTGGAGGGGTCAACTTCAATGCCCTTAGCCGTTGCAATATGACCCAAAAATCCAACCTTCTCGAGCCAAAATTCACATTTCTCGAACTTGGCATAAAGCCTCTCTTTCCTGAATACATCAAGTACAATCCTCAAATGTTTTCCATGCCGATCAGAATCTCTCGAATAGACCAAAATGTCATCGATAAACACAATGACGAACTTATCTAAATACGGATGAAAGACATGATTCATCAAATCCATGAACACTACCGGTGCATTCGTGAAACCGAAAGGCATCACTATAAACTCATAATGTCCATATCGCGTCCTCAATGTTGTCTTTGGTATATCTGCCGGCTTGATCTTCAACTGGTGGTACCCCGACTTCAAATCAATCTTCGGGAAAACCGAAGCACCCTTCAACTAATCGAACAAATCTTTAATTCTTGGTAGAGGGTACTTATTCTTTATCATCAACTTGCTAAGCTCCCTATAATCAATACACATCCTCATACTTCCATCCTTCTTCTTAACAAACAAAGCGGTGCTCCCCCAGGAACACACTTTTAGGATAAGGAAACCTTTCTCAAGCAATTCTTCCAATTGAACCTTCAACTCTTGCAACTCCTTCGGTGCCATCCGATATGGGGCTTTAGACACGGGGGCAGCCCCCGGTACTAGATCGATAGCAAACTCCACTTGCCTACCGGGTGGGACACCTGGCAACTCATCTGGAAAAATATCTTTATACTCACACACCACTGGCACAGAATCCAACATAACTTCTTCTAAAGGTTCGCCTTGAAGGCTAACAAGATATCCCATACTATTTCCCTTCGCCAAAAGCTTTTCCGCTTGTAGAGCCGAGATAAGGCAAGGAAGAGCCTTAATCTTCGACCCATAGAATCTAAACACTTATTCTCCATCCTTTTGAAACACGACTTCTGTCTCATGGCACATAATGCCGGCACGGTTGGCGCCTAACCAGTCGATGCCCAAGATAATATCAAAATCTTTCATCGAAATCACATTCAAATCCGCTTCTAGCACCATCCCATCAAAGTCTATCGGTACGGTCTTGGCTATTCTATCAGTCTCTATAGTCTTTCCTGATGGTAGGCTAACCTCAAGTATGCTATCACTTTTCTCCACTTACAAATCCATTCTATCAAAGCATGCATTAGAAATAAATGAGTGCATAGCACCCGAATCTATCAACACATAAACAGGAATACCAAATACAGATAACACGCTTGTGATCGTATTAGGAACACACATTTAGGGAGGAGTTATAGCTAGTTAACAATGACATATTAGAGGGCACTAGAGTAAGTGATATACCTGCAATCACATCAGTATCTCCTGCGGCATCCATAGCAAAAACTCTAGCTTTCCCATTCCTTGCTTGTTCAGTCTGCTTAGACGATCCCTCATTGTTCCTAGCTTGCATGGAACGACAATCTGGTGCAATGTGGCCCGGCTTCCCACACTTGAAGCAAACACCGGTACCCCAAAGACACTCTCCCCTATGATACTTCTTGCACCTCGGGCACTGGGGAACGTCTCCTGAAGTTTGACCCTTAGTCAGTCCATAATTAGGCTTCTTGCTTGGCATATGATTCTTGTTCTTGTTCTGATTCTTACTTAGGCCTTGCCATTTCCTCTTTCATTGGAACTTTTGGCCACTTTGATTTCCCTTGTCATTAGCTTCCTCCATAACATAGGCAACAACCTGAGCTTTGCTAACAACTTCCCCATAAGTGGGGAGCTCAAGAACACTCACAATCTGGCGGATCTCGGAGCGTAGGCCCATCTCAAAGCGGCGTGTCTTCTTCTCCTCTGAATCAAAAAACTAGGCCCCAAATCGAGATAACTCCCCGAACTTTCTCTCATAGTCAATGATATCCATGTCACCCTGCTTCAAATCCAAGAATTCCCTGTCCTTCTTATCACGAAGGGCCCGTGCAAAGTACCTCTTCCTTAGTCCCTCCTTAAACTGCTCCCAAGTGAAGGTCCTTTGTTGCTCGACACTCCTAGTCCGGGTATTTGATGCCCACCAATGGCCAGCATTGCCCTACAACATGAACTCCGCACATAAAACCTTCTGATCCTCAGGGCATGAAATGTGTCTGAAAATCCTCTCAATGTCTTGAAGCCACTCCTCAACAGCTAGAGGACCGCTCTATCCATCGAATGTAGGTGTGTTGTACTTCCTAAACTGTACAACCGGCGATATGGTAGGGGCAACTGGAGCAAGCGGAGGAGGAGCTTGCGCCAAATTCTGAACGCACTGCATGAAATTCCTCATGAAAATGGTCGGGTCGAGCTGATTAGGATTAGCCCCACTCGTGGAAGCCCTATGTGGTCGAACCATCATCTTCCTCTAAACAATAGAGCCACACAATACTACGCCACGTTAGAATCCCATCTCAAGGCATTACATTAAACTAAAGTCCAAATCACCAGCAATTACAAGTCATCATTCCTATCGGGAATATGGGATAACAATACCCTTACATAATGGTCAATAGGTTTTTAAAATCATGAAGTCAATTTTAAGGACTAGAGATACCATGAAATACGTTTAAGGATATGATTTATTCATCACTTGAAAATTTCACCTTAAGCTCAAACTCGGTCTCTTATTCTCTATTCGGATACAAGTACTCATTTCTAGCTTATATAAAACATTCTATCTTATATAAAACATTTCACCTCATGTATCCAGAAAATGAACAATAAAATCTTCATAAAATAACTTATTTACCTCGCAGTCGGCGGAGAGGCGATGGTCGTGGTAGCTCTTAGGATTTGAAACTCTCAAAAATTTTAAAAATTATTGTAAAATTCTTCAAACAATTGCAAGTCTACAGAATCGTAGACCAGCTCTAATACCAAGCTATAGCGCCCCAAGTTCTAAGAACCAGGAACGTTAGTTCTTTCTTTAAAAACACTTAAATTCGTTTTTTCTTTTTTTTTTTGGGTAATAATATTATTAAATGCGGAAAAAATAACAAATAACTAAAATGCGGAAACTAATTTAAATTAACAAAGTCGAAAGAGCGTCTCACGATCGTTTCAACACAATCACCTCAAAACATCCAATTAAAGTACTAATATGTTTGAAACATTCGAAAGTCATTACTTCAACCGTTTAGAAGTACTAAATCGTCAAAGGAAATAAAACAAATTTATTTGAGAAACCCTAAGACATTCCTACGCCTCGCCAAGCCCTCGGCTCCATAATCTGCAATTTGTTCATTGGATAGAGAAAATCGTGAGTATTTTAAATACTCAGTAGATCCCACGCACAACAATTAATATATGTTACAAATTAAAGGCACATAATCATCATTTAACATAAAATATGAACGTATATGAAATACAAGTTCGTTCATCATCCCTCTTAATCGTGCACGTCATCATAGTGTTTAATAGCACGTCGTTGTAATATATTAGGTTAAAGGCCTATCATCATAATGCTATTGAAACACGTCGTAAGTAGGCTAAGAGCCTATCGTCATAGTGCCGAGGAAGCATGTCATAAGTAGGCTATAAAAAGCCTATCATCACATAACATGTACATGCGGTATTTATAACAATATTAATTGCAAATGCGCACGTTTGAAAGAAACTTTTAAGAAAGGGGATCTACCTTAACCCTTAGCCGAGTATTGAGCTTACTAACGGTGAGAAATCAGTCCTCTAGCTATCCGTACACCTCGTCTAGTCAATAAAGAATTTAATTTATGTTAATACTCTTTATTATTAAGTATTTGTACATAATATGGAAGTTTATGGACCAAAATAGAAAGAATATAAAACTTCGGGGGTCAATTTAAAGGAATCGAATAGTTTGAGGGCCTATTATGCAATAAAAGTGAAATAAAAATATTTTGGACTCAATTATAAGATTTTTAAAACATGACGGACTAATATGCAATTAAAGTTTAAGGGCTAACTTAAATAGGAATAAGAAATTAAAGGATTAAAAGTGAAATAAAAGTTTAGGGGTCAAATTGCAACAATTGAAAGTTGAGGATTAGAATTTAAATAAAATTTGGGGGCTCTCTTAAATATAATAATTAATTTGAGGGGCTAGATTTTAAAATATTATATAAGGGTCAAATTATAGCAATTAGAAGTTAACGATTTCAAATTAAATAAAACTCAAGGGCCAACTTAAACTAATTAAAGAAGACGGGGGACCAGACTTGCAAATATTCAAATAAATAAAAAAAACCAGAATAAGGCTCGGATCTTCTCTCCCTCACCCGACTCTCTCTCTCTCTCGGCCGACCCTCTCTCGGCTGAAATCATTGGTTTGCCAGCGAAGGTGAAGGTGGTGGTGGTGAAGCTATTGGCGGCGTCAATTGAAAGAAATATTGCGTATACGGGGAGGAATTGAAGTTAGAACAGCTCGGGGAAAAATTGGGTATCTTCAAAATTCCATTGAATCCCTAATAATTTTCGAAATTAAACTATTCTACGATGTTCTAGGGAGATAGGAGATGGTATAGGTATAATTTTTGTGTTGTGAAGTGGATTTTTGAGCGTGGGTGAAGTTTTGGCCGAGCTCTTGGTTGTGGCGTGTATGTATCGTGTATGTATATGCATGCGTTTGTGCGTGTTTTGGCCGAAATGAGGATGATGGTGACTTCGTGGTGGAGTTGTGGTGGTGTTACGGTGGTGAGGTGGTTGTGCGGCGGTGTATGTATGTGTGTATTTGTGTGTGTAGAAAAAAATCAAGTGGACAGTACAAGAAGATGATTAAGAACTTGTGTGTGATTAAAAACTTAGAACAACAAAATAAAAATGGAGATATAAATGAAAATATCAAGAAATCTTACCACTTGAAGCTAGTTGATTTGTTGAATGAGAATGGAATGAACTCCTAGTGCTCTTACAAGGTGTAAATGGAGGAATAATGAGGATGTAATGGGGCTAGGGTTTGAGAGGACCTTAGAAATGAGCATTTAAATGTGGGAATTAGGGTAACAATTGCAAATGGGCTTTCTTGTTGGGTAAGAATTAAAATTGGACCTTAAATGGGTCTATAATTGGCTTAAGGTAAGTATTGGATCATTATTAAATAAAAACTAAACTTTAGGACTAAAACGAATAATTTCTAAAGTTTGGTCCTCAATTGTTAATTTTGAAAATAAATAATTTTTTATAAATATTTAAATATAACAATAAATAGTATGAATTCTGACTAGACGAGCGTACGATATTTAAATTTTTATGAGTAAGGTCGTAGTGACACGTTCGAAATTTTATTTAATTAAATATATTTTATTTAAGAAGAATTTGAGGTCACTACAGATGGGATGTACGAGAAGCTGGAGGACTGATTCTCACCGCTTATTAAGCTCAATAATTGGGAACGGTTTAAAGTAGATTCATTTCTTAAAAATTTCTTTTTAAATTTGCACATTTACAATTGATATTGTTATGAATACTTATATGTCAATGTTATATGAGTATGTGCTTCCTTGGCACTATGATGATAGGCTTTAAGCCTAATTACAAATAATGACGTGTTTATTAGAACTATGATGATAGGCATTTAGCTTAGTAAATAATAACACTGTACTTGTAAATACTATGATGACATGCACTATTAAGAGGGATGATGAACGAATGATGAACGAACCTATATTACATGCTTGTTCGTATTTATTGATGAATGATGATTATGTGCATTTAATTTTTAATATATATTGATTGTTGTGTGTGGGGTCTACTGAGTATTTAAAATACTTACGTTTTCTCTATTTAATGAACAAATTATAGATTAAAGATTCAAAGGCATGGTGGCTATGTAGTCTATTGAGCATTTAAAATACTCACGTTTTCTCTACCTAATGAACAAATTACTGATTAAGGAGTCGGAGGCGCAGTGAGGCATGGTGGCTATCTAGGGATATTAAATTAAATAGTTTTGTTTCCGTTGCTATTCTAAGTACTTTTGAACTGCTGAAGTATGTAATTCTAATGTTTGAGCTATTTAGTGCTTTATTTTCAGATGTTTTGAGCTATTTGAGATCAAACGGTCGTAAGACATTCTAATATGTTTGCTATTTTAAATGATGTTTCGCATTTTAAATATTCGATATTTTTCTACATTTATTATTATTGTTTTTATTACTATTTTGAAAAAAAATAAAAAATAAAAATTTATCAAATATTTTAAAAGACTAACTAACGTTTCCGGTTCTTAGAACTCGAGTCGTCACAGTGGTGATGGTGGAAGTGGTGGTTGTATGGGTACGGTGGAGATGGGGTGTGTGTGCGCGTGTGTTGCTTCACTGTGGCTTGCTAAGTTGTTGGCGCTATGTTTTCTAGTGTTATGCCAATGCACTAAAAGAAAATATGCAGTAAAGTTCATTTAGGTAATGGATATGAAATAGTGATGAAATACTAAAATAAAAGAATTGAAATAGAGATGAAAATAAAGAATTAAGAAATTTTACCAATTGAAACTTTTTTGATTGCCTTTCTTGATGGAGCTTGGTATTGTCTTGTAGAGTGTTAATTGAGGACATAATTAAAATTGAGGGAGTGAAGATGACAATGGTGAAATGTAGGGGATAAAGTTGGGGCTAGGGTTTGAAACAACCTCAACTAAAGTATTTAAATGGAACTCTAAGGTAAAGAACTTCATAAAGGTATTCTTGATAGTCAAGAAATACTAATGGGCTTTAAATGGGCTTCTAGTTTGATTGAATTGCTTCCACACTCAAATTGGACTATAATTTAACTCTATTGAATAAAACTACAATTTTGGGGACTAAAATGAATAAGTTTGAATGTTTGGTACTCAAATTTGAATTTGAAAAATAATTAAATTTTTATAAACTATTTTCTTATAATGATTAAATATAATAATAAATCACCCTTCCTAAAGGGGTCCAACGTCCTCGTTCGCCACACTTCCGGTTGGGCTCTGGCTCTGATACCATCTGTAATGACCCGACCCTCATCATGGCCTACCCGAACTTGGCTTGCTGTGCCCCCGGGTGGACCATACGGATTCGGGTTTGGTCCGCTAGTGACCTGATCCACTTTGGCATGATATTGTCCGTTTTGAGCCTGGCCCACACAATTTTGTTCTTGAATTTACCCCAAAAGGCCTCATGCCCAGTTGGAAGGGTCTCTTAACTTATAAACTGGGCTCCTCTCTTATGCCCAAGTGATGTGGGATTGTGGGTGTTACAGTGCATGTTGTGACCTTTTATTTCATATCAAATTTCACTAAGATCGAAATTAGAGAAGTGACAAAAAATTGTGTCGGTGTTGGAGCTAAAATTGGAAAGAGCTCAAATTCGCTAATTCGTCGAAAATATTTCCCAACCAGTAAATTCTGAGTGCACAGTGTGACTTTTCGGAACACCCAAACATATTGCATGTATAATGATGTGTGATTAATCAATGTATATTTTTTGTTCTTTTCCCTTATGTTTTAACCGTTTTGTATTTAGTGTAATAAAAAATCATCATATAATGACTTATGTGATTCAATCATATAAACTATATATCTTGGAGTAAAAAGATAAGAAATATCAAAATAAGATATGTACACATTTTGTATGAGTACTTGTATGATGTATGTTTCTCATTTTAGGACAATGCAAAAAAAAATTAGCGACTAGGATTCACTAATGTGTTACGGTATTTTGACCATAGCTTGAGCTTTAGCTATCAAAATGAACTGATTAAAAAAATGGCTGGAAAGTGAACTCGACTCTCTACAAATGTTATCTATAGATCTAAAGTCGAATTCGGTGGGAAAATGGGTAAAAATTGGGTTTGCAGATAGCATATCCTGCAACTAAGATATCCAATACCACATTTGGGGTGCAAAAGTCATAACTTGGCGTAAAAGATCCAATTTAGGCAATTCAAGATGCATTTAAGTGAAAAAAATAATGTGCTTTAGCTTGGTGGTGGACCGAAAAGCATATTCGGTGGAGAAATTGGTCAAAAGGCATGTGAAAAGTGAAGTGAAAGTGAAGTTAGTGCTTATGGAGTACAATAGTGAAGATACTTTGCATACATATAAAAAGGCAAGGCCATTAGCTTCTTCAAAACCGCTCTCTCACTCAAGAATACTCTCAATAGCTTCATTTCCTATCTTGTGTAATTTATATTCTTAGTTAGACTTTTGGAAGAGTTAAGTAGCTTGGAAGAAGAAGCCATTTTCCAACCACACCGGATGTCATTGTAGAAGGCTTATCTTCCACTCTTAAGCATTTCTCTACCAACCACACCGGAGGCCATGTCTAGCTATTTTTTTTTATTGAAGAATTATGTTGAAACTCTAGACATGAATAATTGATTTTCAAGTAAAAGTTCATTTTGTTTACCAAAATTAATTGTGTTTGCATTTCATTTATTTACTTCCATATCATTCTCTCTTTGCTACTTAAATGGCTGAATAAGTAATGGAGTTAGAATGATTAATGTTACAATTTGAGTCTTCATACAAAATCGCTAAGTTTTTTAAATGATTAGTAACAAATGCCATTTAATCTTTGCATGTGAAATGTAACACAGGTTCAGTGAACAAACCTTATGAGTTTGTTACCTAAAATAACCTATTATTAAAATTCCATCATCCATTAATGAAATCTAGAGAGGTTATTCTAGTTTATTATTTGGATAGAGATTGGGTAAATTGATTATTTTATCCAACGACTAAATGAGAACAATTACAATTGGCCGAGCATTTGTGCTTTCAGAGGATTATTACAATTAATTTGATAAATCAAATGGCTTTTTTTTATAAATTGTTATATGTTGTCTAGAGTGGATACTAATTCATCAATCTGGGGTGGATACTAATTCCTCTGTCATCTTGTATTCATCTTTGTTCTTCATTTCGTATGCATCATCAAACAAAACAACTACCCTCCCCTCCCCCTCCCCCCTACCCCCAAAATCTATTTTAAGCAACTAAATAGATAATCTCAATCCCTGTGGAAGAACGGCCCTTGCTTGTTATTATATATTACGATGACAAAATATTTGGAAGTATAACGAGTTCAGATTTAATCTCAACACGCTTCACCATATAGGAAAAGTTCGTGTCAAATTTTGGTGCCGTTGCTGGGGATTACGTCATTAGTTTATTAGTTGCTTTATATATTTGTATTGGTATTGTTTTATTCGCAATTTTTATTAAGAAAAATTCCTATTGAATCGCATTGCAAATTAAGAAAAAGAGATGGAACCTCAAGAGAATGAGATTTGGTAATGTTACCTTTCCAGTAATACTAGTGGGTTCTAATTTAAAATTTAGAGGAAATAATTTAGAAAGACTTTCAGAGAGAGAACAATGCCTTTTAGACAATTTGTGGAGGGCAAATGACCATTCAGAAGTAAGAGTTGTCAATGCTCTCGCTAATCACTTTAGACAGCTAAATTAAGTAGAAAGCAAATTTTTTAATTTATTTGCAATAACAAGAGGAAGACAACTAGGAGTTTACCACTACTGGTCGAACGATATGTAGGAGATACATGAATTTCTAGACCCGGTATATAAAGGTTTTGATACATTAGGAAAAGGATTAAATTTTTGTAGAAAGACAATAGGATCAAATTTTTACATCTTAGACAAGATTAAAAACATAACACACATAGATGCTAATCACTTTAGACAGCTAAATTAAGTAGAAAGCAAATTTTTTAATTTATTTGCAATAACAAGAGGAAGACAACTAGGAGTTTACCACTACTGGTCGAACGATATGTAGGAGATACATGAATTTCTAGACCCGGCATATAAGGGTTTTGATACATTAGGAAAAGGATTAAATTTTTGTAGAAAGACAATAGGATCAAATTTTTACATCTTAGACAAGATTAAAAACATAACACACATAGATGCATTAAACAAACATATGGACATGTTAGAACTATGCAAGTCTTCATATTTGGAAACTATAAGTAATTTGAGAACAGAGATAGAGAAGACTTCTCCAAAAGAATGATTAAATAGAGAAGACCATTCCTTAGAAAGCACCTCGTATTCTTCATAGAAAATAGAAAGACTTTATGACCTAACAAATTCTTCTGCTGTTGTACAGAAAATGCAATTCCTAAAATTGAAAGAGACCTTGGGTGATTGTGTTCCCCTTATCAAAGATTCTGTTGAAGCATCTGTCCTAAAAGAGATGACAAACTTTGCCCAAGAACTCGATTATATCTCTACAACCTAATATTACTTATTTGAAGCTGGCCCCAGTTATGAAAGCCAAGACCTTTGTTTAACCTTCCTTAAACATAATTTTCCCAAAATTTCCTTTGATCATAAAATAAATTATGGAGATAATAATTTACTTCGAACAACTTTAAAGTTTGGAATGACAGACACTATTCATAGCTATGGAAGACCGTTTTCTTTTTTTCCACCTTCCTTAAAAAAATCAGCTGGACAACTTTACGATCATCTGTTGTTAATTCATTTTATTTCCAGGCCTCCAACAGTAAAAGATGGAATTATTGTACCTGTATACCATTCTCTTGAATTAGATGAAAGATCTAGACTTTTTGCACCAAGTGGTTTTGGAAATATCATTCTAGCAATAAGACAAATTGATTATGAAAGAAGGATATTAGGGACAATAGCTATCATAGATTATGACCAAAGATACTGATGAAATCTTGAGCTTGTCTCACAATGGAATAACGGAGTTATATATTGTCAAAGACATTTAGCTCTTGGAATAACAACTATTGATTCAATTAGAGTCACTAATGCAGAACAAAAAGAAATGTATCATCGTCATAGTCATCATAATCCTCATAGTCCTCATAGCCTACACAGTGGTCATAGTCATCGTAGTTTCATCGTCATCACAATTTTTATAGTCGTCATTGTCATCGTTGTAGTCGTCGTAGTCTACATGGCCGTCGTCAGAGTAATTATAGTCGTCACATTTGTCATAGTCGTCGTAGTCCTCATAGTCCTCATAGTCGTCAAACGCATCGAATTCATCGTCGGCGTCATGCTCAAAGTCGTCATCATCGTCTTACTATTTACATTGGTCATTGTCATCGTAGTTGTTATAGTCAACATAGTTATCGTAGTCGTGATAGTCATCATAGTATTCGTAAGAGTCGTCTTTGTCATCGTTTTCAACATAGTCATGCAACCATCATAGTTGTAGTCTTGTTCGACACCGTCGTCGTAGTCATCATATGTTCTTTAGTTGTCATAGTCATTCTAGTTGTCATGGTTTGTCATTGTAGTCATGGTCATCATAATCGTCATAGTCATATAGTCATCGCCGTAGTCATAATCGTGACAGTCGTTGTAGTCATCACAATCATCATAGTAGTCATTGTCCTCGTAATTGTTGTAATCATCCTAGTAAACGTAGTCATTGTCATCATCGTGGTACTTATCGTAGTAGCAGAAGTTGTTGTAGTTGTCGGAGTTGCCATATTTGTCGCATCAGTATAGTTCTCATAGTCATCATAGTCGTTGCAATAGTCATATTCATCATAGTCATTGCACTCAACACAGTCGTCATGGTCATCGTAGTCCTCACAGTTATCATAGTCATCACAGTTGTAGTACTCGTGATATTCCACATAGTCATCGTCGTAGTCGTCGATCGTCATAGTTGTTGTCGTCGTAGTCATCATAGTAGTCGCAAGCATCGTAGCCATCACAGTCGTTCGGCATCCCAGGCATCATATCGCAATAGTCATCACAGTCGTTATAGTTACCATCATCCTAGTCGTTGTAGTAATCTTAGCGTGTGTTAGGCAACCTTATAAAAAAAATTTTACCACTTTTTGCCACTTTTTTATCAATTATTTCTTTATCCTAAATCAATCATATACACATATCATATCACATCCACAAATCTCCACCATTCAACTCCATTCATTCTCTCTCCTTCTTTACATTAAAAATCATTCAAAACCAACCCATATCACCCTTTTAGTGGTCATAGTCATCGTCGTCATGGTCGAAGTCATCATAGTACTCATGTTGATCTTAAGCGTCGTAGTCATCATAGTCATCGTAATCTCCATAACCACCGTCATTGTCATCGTCATCGTCATAGACGTCATAGTCTTCGTCGCCGTGATCTTCGTAGTCATCACAGTCATCCTAGGCATTGTAGTCATCATAGTCGTCGTAAAATTCATACTCATCATTGCCTTCATCGTCTTGATCTTTGTCGCCCTCTTTATCACCCTAGTCATCAAACCCGTCATAGTAGTCATGTTCATCATGGTCATCATCGTCATCGTCACAATCTTGTACTCTTTGTAGTTGTGATAGTCACTATATAGTCAATGTGATCGTCATAGCCATCATATTCATTGTCATTGTCATCGTATTAGTCGTCATATTCGTCGTAGTTGTGATAGTCATCACAGTCCTCATAGTCGTAGTAGTGATCACAGTCGTCATAGTTATCGTAATTGTCCTAGTCAACAAAGTCATCGTAGGTGCCATTGTCGTGGAAGTTTCATAGTCTTATATTCGTCATGTCCATCTTTGAAGTTTTCATAAACGTCCGAGTGTTTGTATTCTGCATATTCGTCACCGTCGTAGTCATAATAGTAGTCATAGTGGCCATGGAGGTCGTAGTTGTCATAGTTTTAGTCGTCACTTTAGTTGCATGCTCAGAATATCGATCATCATCACTATCATAGTCGTCATATTCATCGTAGTCATTAAAGTCGTTACAGTCGTCAAATTCGTCACAGTCATAATAG
Source organism: Jasminum sambac (assembly GCA_018223645.1). Taxonomy (NCBI): domain Eukaryota; kingdom Viridiplantae; phylum Streptophyta; class Magnoliopsida; order Lamiales; family Oleaceae; genus Jasminum; species Jasminum sambac. Next base: position 2,539,350 of record CP073650.1, read on the forward strand.
CCGTCATCATCATCACAATCGCCGTAGCAGTCATAATCGTTAGATTTGAGCAGTCGTGATACTTGTCACAGTCATCCTCATTGTTACTATAGTTATAGCAGTAGTCACCGTAGTTCTGAGCAGTCGTGATACTTGCCACAGTCATCCTCATCGTTACTATAGTTATAGCAGTAGTCATCGTAGTTCTCATAGTTGTCGTAATTATTGTCGTCCTCAGATTAGCGTAGTCATAATACTAGGCAAAGTCATCGTAGTCATCATAGTCGTCAGAGTTGTCATTGTCATCATCGTCATCATCAACGCAGTCATCACAGTCATTGTCGTCATAGTAGTTATAGTAGTCGTGGTCATCTTAGTGGTCATCATCGTAACCATCGTAGTCGTCATAGTCCTCAAAGTCATTGCAGTTTTCATCATCGTCATAGTCGTTGATATCAGCATAGCAGCCATAGCATTCGTCTTCAGGATCTTCTTAGTTGTGATCATAGTCCTAGTCATCGTATTCACCATAGTCGTCGTAATCATCCTTGTAGTCATAGTCCTCAAAGTCGTTGCAGTTTTCATCGTCGTCATAGTTGTCGTAATCAGCATTGTTGCCATAGGATTCGTTGTCGAGATGTCTTAGACGTCATCATAGTCCTAGTTATCATATTCGTCATGGTCATCATTGTCGTCGTGGTCATGGCCGTCATGGTTACCATAGTCGTCATTTCATCATAGTCATCAGAGTCGACATAGTGGTCATAATCATCATCATTGTCATAGTTGTCATAGCTGCCATGGTCATCTAGTCATCATAGTCATCATAGTTATTGTCGTCATCATTGTCCTCGAAGTCATCGTAAGCATAACTGCCGTAGTTGTCCTCGTAGTCAACATAGCCATTGTTGTCATGGTGGCCGTCGCCGTATTTGTCATAGTTGTTGTAGTTTTCATAGTCTGCATAGTCGTCGTAGTCGTTCTAGTCATTGTTGCATTTGTCATAATTTTTCTAATGATCGTAGTCATCATAGTCGTCGTAGTTGTCGTGGTGGTCATGCTAATCGAAGTCATCGTAGTAATTGTTGTCGTCATTGATTAGTCCTAATAGTCATCGCAATTGTCATTAAAATTAGAGTCCTCGTAGTTGTAGTTGTGATCACAGTTGTCATAGTTGTCACAGTCGTCGTACTTCTCGCAGCCAATATAGCCAACTTAGTTATCGTCATCATTATGGTGCTTGTCGAAGTCGTCATAATCATCAGAGTCGTCATAGTTGTCATAGTCATCATAGTCATCAAAGTCATCAAATTCTGTACTTATAGTCATCGAACGAAACATAGTCGTCGTGTTCATCAAAGTCCTCACAGTCATCATAGTCGTCCAAGTCACTGTAGTCATCGTAGCTGTCATAGTTGTTGTAGTTGTCTAAGGCATAGTCGTCTTAGTTGTTGTAGTTGTTGTAGTCATCATTGCTGTCAGTCATCTCAGTCATCTTAGTCGTCGTCGTAACAATCCTTGCAGTCATGGTCATTAAAGTCAGCATAGCCGTCATACTCCTCATATTCGTAATAGTCTTCATAGTCGTCGCAGTTGTTATGGTCGGCTTACTTGTCGTACTCGTGATAGTCGTCCTTGTTGTCGCAGTCATTAGTCATCGTTGTCATCTTTGCTATTGTCGTAATCGGCCTGGTTGTCGTATTCGTCAAAGTAGTCGTAAGCGCTAAGCACTGTAGTCATCATACTCTTCGTAGTCATCATGGTTATCGTCATAGCCGTAGTTGTCCTTGTCGTCTAATAATTCTAGTGGTCATAATGGTCAAAGTCACTCTAGTCATAAAACTTGTTGTAGTCATCATAGTTCTCATAGTCATTATCGTCATCATGGTCGTCATAGGTGACATAGTCGTCACGATCTGCATAGTTGAGCTCGTCGTCATATTCATCGCAGTCATTGAAGTCGTGATAGTCGTTGTAGTCATCATTGTCGTCATAGCCGTCATCGACATCAAAGGAGCCATAGTGGTCATAGTGGTCGGAGTTGTCGTAGTCGTGATACTCATCATACTCATCATCATCATTTCAATCGCTGCAGTCATAGTCATCGTAGTTCTCATAGTTATCGCAGTAATCGTAGTAGTAAAAATCATCATAGTCATCATAGTAGCCATAGTCATCGTAGTTATCATTATAGTCGTCAGAGTTGTCGTCCTCCTCATCATCACTGTCTTTGTCGTAGTAGTTGTCATAGTAATCTCTATGGTCATAGTTGTCATTGTCGTCATCGTCTTCGTCGTAGTCACATAGTCGTCGTGCAATCTTAGCGGTCATAGTCATCATGGCCGTCAGAGTTGATGTGACCGTCATAGTCGCAATAGTCATCGTAAGCATCGTAGTCATCAAAGTTTTCATTGTCAACATAGTCGTCACAGTGATCGTAAACATCAGAGAGTCAGAGCGTTCGTCGCCGTCATCTTCTTAGTTGCCATCACAGTCTTAGTCATCGTAATCGTCATAGTCGTCATCATCATCGTTGTTACAGTCGTGATACTCACCATAGGCAGCATGGTAATTGTAGTTGTTATAGTTGACCTGGAGGTCACAGTTACCGCCATTGTATTCCCAGTTGTCAGAGCCGCCATAGACATCGTAGTCATCATAGTTCTCATAGTCATCATCGTTGTTTTCTTTTTCATCCTCGTAATCTTCATGGTCATAGTGGCTACAGTCTTCGTCGTCGTCGAAGCCATTGAAGTCGTCGTAGTCGTATTTGTAACAGTCGTTATACTTTTTATTGTCAACATAGTTGTCATAGCCATTCGTATTCGTCACTATCCTCATAGCAATTGTAGTGACAGTGCTCGTATTCTTCAAAGTCATTGTATTCGTCATAGTTGTCATGTTAGTCATAGTCGTCATAGTTGTCAGTGTGGTCACGGTTGTCGTAGTCGTTGCAGTCATTATCGCAGTCATCAGATTAGTCGTCATAGTCATCGTAGTGGTTATAGCAATCATAGTCTTCATTGTCGTAGTAGCGATCACAGTTGTCATAGTTGTCATAGTGATCTACTCGGCCTCGTAAAAACAGTCGTCGTAATAGTCATCATCACTACGGTACTTGTCATAGCCATCATAGTCACCATAGTAATCATATTCTAGTAGTTGTCACAGTCGTCAAAGTTGTTGTATTCGTGATAGTCATCACACTCAACATAGTCGTCCTAGTATCGTAGTCGTCACAGTCGTCATAGTCGTCGAAGTCATCATAGTTGTCATAGTCGTCACAGTCATCATAGTCGTCGTAGTCGTCTTACACATAGTTATCTTAGTCATCGTAGTTGATGAAACTGTCATTCTCATCAGTCATCTTAGTCGTCTCAGTTGTCATCATCAGATTCCTTGTCGTTGAAGTCGTTATAGTCAGCGTAGTTGTCATAGTCCTCATATTTGATGTAGTTTTAAGAGTCGTCGCAATCTTTGTAGTTGTCGTTATTGTCATAGTCGTCATAGTCATCATTGTCATCATAGTCATCACAGTTGTTATAGTCATCGTTGTCATATTCGATGTTCCGAAAATCGGCCTACCTATTGTATTTGTCATCGTAGTGATCATCCCACTCGTCATAGTTGTGGTAGTCATCATAGTGGTCATAGTTGTCATAGTTGACATAGTGGTTGTAGTCATCGTAGTTGTTATACTCATCGCAATTGTCACAATCGTCGTCGTAGTCATAGTCATCGTGGTCTTCGTAGTTATTTTAGTGGTCATACTCGTCGTCATCACCATCATAGTGGTTGCCGTTGTTGTAATAGTCATCGTAGTAATCTTCGTGGTCATAGTCATTGTAGTCATCATAGTCATCGTAGTTGTCATCGTCATCGTCTTACACATTATGGTGATCATAGTCATCGTAGACATTGTAGTCGTCGTAGTTATTGTCAACGTAGTCGTTATAAACAAAATAGTCGTTGTAGTTGTGATACTCATCATGGTATTCGTCACTGTCATCGTAGTCAACATAGTCATGTAGTCGTCATAGTCCTTGTCATTTTCATCATAGTCATCGTAGTCAACATAGTTGTCATAGTCGTGTCATGGTAGTCATATTCTTTGAAGTCGTCGTAGTCATCATACTTGTCACAGTCGTAATAGTTGTCATGGTCATATTAGTCATTGTCATCATCATAGCCATCATCGTAATTGTCGTTGTCATCGTATAAATCATCACAGTTGTCATAGTCTTTGTAATCATTGCAGTTATCATAGTCGTCATAGTAGTCATTGTTGTTGTAGTTGTAGTTGTCGCACTCGTCCTCATTTGTCACCGTAGTTTCCGTACTCGTCCTAGTAAACATAGGGGTCATAGTCGTCGTAGTCCTTACTAGTCGCCGTAGTCGTCAAAGTCATTGTAATCGTCATAATCATTATAGTCGTCATACTCAACATTGTCACCATGGTCATCATGATCATCGTAATCGTCATGGCCATAGTGGCCATTGTCGCCGTTGTAATTCTCAAGAACCTACCATCTCAAGAACCTAATTCTCAAGGGCAACATGCAATACGATCATCTAATGTAGCTTTGTCATAAGCCAATAGTTTTGTGTAAGTTGATGTACGCAAATGTGCCAATAGAGGTAATATTAATATAATGTTAACTCTACAGATTGTGGGGATTTTGCTGAGAATTATAGCCATCCTTATAAAAGGCCAAGGGCATGTAAGAGCTAATATGCCATTTCTATGCCAAAGTTTTGTTCACTTCTGTCATTTATTTATTGATTCCTTTTTCTTTGGATTAAGAGAAACTTTTTTTTAAGCATCACTATCCAAGTCCACCAACAACTACGGATGGACAAAATGTACATGCCTTATGGTATTGAAGTATTGAGCGGCTCGAAATTTCCTAGAATCAAATTGCATCTGTTATCTTCTGTACTTTGCTTGTAACGACCCAAATCCACTTAGATTCAGGCAGCTAAACTTGCTTCTAAATGTCGTGAGCTTAATTAATGCGGAAAGTAAATATCTTTAAAATGAATATTTATATTTTCTCCAACCAATAGCTACTGGTAACCCAATCCTAATGAACACTTGTTCTTTTAAGGGAAAAAGTAATGATAATAATAATATTGCAAAATAAAGATATAACTAAGAAATTTAAAACCAATATCTAATCGTTCGCTAACTTAAATAAAATAAGGAATGCAACTAATTGACTTCTTTGGTTGATTGCCACTATCACCTGCTCCTCTACCGCCTCTTAATCTGTAAAATTCGTTAAAAATAGGAAAAACGTGAGTAATGAATTACTCAGTTGGTCAACGGCACACATTAGTCAAACTGTAATAATACGGTAGGTACATGCATGCAACTTATGAATTACTTGCGTCCAACCGAACATTAAACGTTCACGTAACCATTTAATATTCTTGTGCCCATAGGCTTCATGACATTCATGTGCCCGAAGGCTACATAGCATTATTGAGCCCGAAAGCTCCATTTCATTCATTATTCATAAAAATAGCACATGCAATGCACACTATATGAGCGGTTATCATAACAAGTGCGTAGATAGAAAAAATAGAGCTTTAATTTAGGGACCTACCTGATTTTCTGAATTTGAGCGTAGCTTGGGGTAGTTTTTAATTCTCTAAACCCCGTGCGTCGCCTACAATTAAAGGAAATTATTAAATTAGCGCCAAATGTTCGCCTTATAAAATAAATGGGTGGATTTGGCTCATGTTTAAAATATTTTTTTCTTTTTAGCTTTACTCATTTAAAATAAGTAAAATAGTTAGAATAAAATCAAATAAGAATTATAATTTAAATAAAACTAAGTTAAATAAAATTAGATATTTGTTATAAGAAAACTAAACAGTGCTACATAAAGCTTGATTGGGATCCTCTTTTTCCAAATTTTTCCACTTTTTTCAACTTTTTCTCTCTCCTAAATCAATCACATCCACAAATCTCAACCACTCAACTCCACTTATTCTCTCTCCTCTTTTACATTCAAAATCTTTAAAAAACCATTATAATCCATCCCCAATCACCCTTATAAAGAGGAAATTGAACATTATAGTACACCCAAATAGAATGAAATAAAACAAAAATAAAATAAAATAAATTAAATTAAAATATAATAGGATTTGCCACGAAACCAAATAATTTTGGATAAGATGATTTAAAATAATATTTATATTGAAATTTAAATGGAATTGCATTAAATTTACTAAAACAAGTATCATTATAAAGTTAAATGGAATTTAACTAAAATAAAATAATTATCATAATATGGGTAAATAAAATTAAACTAAATAAGATGAAGTTACCTTTAAAATAGAATTAATTAAAATAATACGTAATAAAAATTACAACGAAACCGATTAATATTGGATAAAATAAAATAGAGTAGGGGATGCAATTGGCTAATGGAAAATTTTGGCTTTTGGGATTGTTTATAAAAGCAAGATATAAAAAATATCGGAACTAACTTTGATTAAAAGTGAAACTTGGGGTCAGGGACTAGCTTAAATAGAAGGTAGGACTTGGGGACCAACTTAAATCTTCCTACAGGGATGAGGGACTAATGGTGTAAAATCCAAGTTAAAATCCTCAAATTGAACCCAATTGCAATAGCTTTCTTCTTCGTTCCTGCGTGTGTCCAGTTGATTCTCTCACCAAATTGTTCATCAATTTCCCTTCTTCTCAAAATTGCAGGTGGATCATGGTGTGAATTGTGTGTGTATATGCGTGTGTATGTAGTTATATATATATATGTTCATATGGGCATGTGCGCGAACGTGGTATATGTATATATGCTTGGGTACTTGTGTGTGTGTGCACGAGTCATCGGCGACTGCTGTGGGCGTGGGTGCGTGAAGATGATGATGGTGGTGTGGTGTGGTGGCGAAGGTGGTTGGCGACGTGGTGGAGGCGATTGGCGGTGGTGTTGAAGGAGGCGGCGGTGGCTATATAGTTCTCGAGCTGAGTTCTCAACACGGGTTGGAATTTGATTTCTATGGCTTGCTTAAATCCTACGTTTCCTCTCTGTGACACACGATTTGGGTAGAAGAACATGTGGGTTGGTCATGAATGTATATATGCAAAAGAATTTACCTGCTATAGAGGAACACGATTTGATTTCTATGGCTTACGCTTGTGCTCCTGAGTCTACTCTTGTGGTCACGAATGGCTGTGACTTTGGACAAACTAAGTATTGTTGGTGCGTAGATGAGAGGTAGGTTCACGAGTTTTTAGAGGGATAGAGAAGGTGGTTGATATTAGTGTACTTCAAAGGTGACGCGCAACGTGAGTTTTTAAATTAAATCTATGAGGGAGAATTGTTTTCGTTGTATAATTTTTTGGCATTGGGAATTTTTAAGTAAGGCTATCTTTAAGTTGGCTTACTTCCCAAGAGATAATGGAAGATAAATCCCAAGTGATTTAGAGTGTTTGGAGATAAATCATATTCAAGGCTTTAAGAGATGAGGAAGTCAGGATACAAAATATTTACATTTTTGATAATGAAGATGAGTTATTTGATTAAATTTTTAAATTTAACTGTAGACCGACGATGCGATTTATAAGTAAATTTGAGTAACGATTTAGCGACATATTAATAAAATTTTAGCTTATAAAAAGTTCCAGTCGCTACATTGCTAGATAGAATTCACTACAAGAAAGTGCACCTTTAGTGATGGAATTTTGGCAACGGAAGCTGAACATGACTATTAGAGACAGATTAACTACAACTTATCGATGAAATATTTAACTAATCCAATAAAGTTAAATTATGAAATATATAGACGGATTTACCAGCAAACGAAACATCGTCGCCAAATTGCCGTCACTAATACATCGCTAAATGTAATAAAAATATTCATATTAATATTTTATAGATTCGCCAACAGATCTTATCGTTGCTAATTAAGTAAAAAAAACTATGAAAAAAGGTCCAGTATATATAGTTCAAGGCCCATTATTGCCCATTAAATCTGAATATCTTATTTTTTTTAGCTATTAAATACAATTTTTATAATTGATTTACCAATTAATCTTTTGGACATTTTTTTATAAAAAATTGGGGGTTGCGAAATACAGCCAGCTGAATCACCGGTGCTGGGCGGTAGTGGTGGTGGAGGCAACTTGGTAGAGGGCAGAAAAAG